>OZ026492.1:12745223-14025223 GCA_964019985.1 Aurelia sp. 4 Dawson et al 2005
CTCCAAACATAATCGAAGAGAGACTGAAACTGTTCCCTCCAAGAATGCTTGAAAGTTAGGTTAGCGAAAGCTTGTTCAAATTCCATTTGGTTTGTCGTAAAATCAATCGAGAAATGATAGAAACGATGGCCCATGGGAGTTTTACCAAAAATACCATTTCGAGGTCTGTGGTTTCAGCTTTCACTCAAACTGCAACTTCAAAAGCTTGTAACTCCATGAATTTTTTGCGGATTTGCAAGGTTCTGCTGCCAAATATCAAGTTAAGATCTCAGGAAAAGGGTTACTTGACCAAGTGGCCATTCAGCGTATCTTTACTTTTTAGTATTTAGTCAAACGTCGAACAATTTTTTTTAGATACCCTGTATAAACTTCAGTACTTCAAAGCAACAATCGCCAATAGACCTTTTAGCTATTCTGAAAAAGAATCTCATTCTAATGATTTTGCAATATTTTGTAGAATTTTCGAATGTGCACAATTGTGATAGAAGCTTTAACGCCACTCGATCGAATCTCGTGTATGAAAATGTATAAAAATAACGCTCGACCCAGGCTCTTTTGCTGAATAGCTAAAATGTCTATTATGCAGATAAGGTTGTAATGTAGTAAGGTGGAAATGAAATGTTGCAGGGAATAGTGTTCGGCAAGAGAAGTGAGTTGAGGTAAAGGTCGATATTCACTGCAGTAGGTTTTGTCGGCGTTCAGCATGCTTTTCTAGCCGCATGCTTTGGTTCATCGCTAGACGTTGTTGCAGAAAGCATGTTTTTACTTTTAAACTGCGCATGCAGCTCAGACTTACCCAATCAGTATGCAGAGCATATTGACGTTCGATTATTCAAGATCAACTGGTCTCTTAGATCAGTTGCCACCAGCTGTCGTGCCCTTCTCTCAGCTGTCAAAATGTCTTAAACTGCCATATTATCCAGTCCAGTTTTAGGTTTGGGTCACACTAGGTTGTTTTGGTTGATCAGGGTCGTGCATACAGACCTAAAAGACAAAGGGTTCAGACTCCGACTCTTTGTCTTTTGGGTCTTTTTCACGACTTTAACGACCAGAACGACCAAATGTGAATCAGGCTTTTGGTTGGCCATCCTGTCCTACGACCTGAAAAATCTGACATGCGGCATGGGTTGATTTTGCTTTTGCAACATGCTGCATTTCAGATAGGCCATACTTAAAGGGAATAGACATAGGTATATCTTGTAGTCGCTGTTAATAGGCTATAGAAAACGCCTACGCATTCATTGTTTCCTTGGCTCCACAATGAAGCCACACGTGTTGAAATTATCAAATTCAATAGATTATATTTTTAACCTAGCCCGGGCCAGCTCTTAACTATGTCGATTCCCTTTAAAGACCCTGTGCCAACCAGCAGCCTTTGTGCAAAAGGCATAACAGAAAAACCAGACCTATGACCAGTAGGACCGGACCCTAACGGACCGGACCCCTGAGGAATAAACATTCCTTTCCATCGTGAGTTTGCATTGCCAGCGCAGAAATCTTTGTCCAAAAGAAGACAAGACCAACACACTCATCGCTGAAAATAAAAGTTACCTGTGGATACGTCATCAAATGCAAGAATGCACCACAAGGTATATGAATTATCTAATAGACAGATAAAAGCAGTTGAAGGAACGCCGAACGAAGACTCACGCACGGCCTATAGTCTAGTAAGGCCGTATAGTTTACTTTAGCTTCTTCAGAACGAGATTCATATCGATGTTCAGACCAAGATTCTGGTAACACGAAATTGAAAAATCTAATACAAATCAACGCTACCAAAACCAGTTTACTGATTAAGTCTCCACGTTGGCTTTCTCATGATAACATATTTTTACACCTCAGGGAGTTATGATTTGTATAAAGAGCAAGAAGCTCGTTATGAATATACCCGATCCGTTATCTGGAAACATGGAAATGGATGGGTATTCATCAGGGGTCTGGTCCGTTAGGGTCCGGTCCTACCGGTCCTGGGTCTGGTTTTTCCGTTATGCCGTGCAAAAGACGGATGAAAAACATTGTACGAAGTGCCACGTGCCAGGAATTTACGTGGGAACAAGTCCTTTGAAATTGGAGAAAGTGAAATATCAAATCTGGACTCTACGGCTTTGTCTAAGCTAACAGGGTATTCATGTGAAAACTTGCTGTGGTGATTTGTTTTGTTATCAGAAAGAATAGCATGCTTTCATGCATGCAGCTAAAAGGAAGCCTGGCATTGGAAACAAGTCAGCATGTGGCCGGGATTCCTTTGTTTTCCAGGGGACTGGAAATCATTCACAAAGATCTATGGGATATATAGGGTCCCTGAAAATGGATTGTGGGATACTTGACAACCTCAAAGGCGCATGGTTAGCACAGGGTCCTTAAGAAAATATCAATTTAATGATAAAAATGACCATTAATCTATTCACACTGCATATCGTTAGAACGAAGAACGATTTTGCTTTCAGATGGTATACATTACACTTTGTTGATTGGTGAGATTTTAAATCATAGTTGGGTTGCGTTTTTTCTGAAACACCCCGTAGAAATCGCATAGTCGTCTATACCATCTTCCGTGATAAAGGTCCTCCCAGCCAAGTTCCCTGTAAAGACGCTCGCTTCTTGTTTCCTCTCCATGCAATAGCCACCGCAAGGTTGGCACAAATGCACAATACTGAGACTGTATCTATGCTCTCTGAGCTTTATCGAAATAGATAGCTATGTCTCGTAGTCTCTAAGGGTAGGCTAAAAACATGCCCATAAAATCCATTGTTTCTTCAGCTACAAAATGAAACAGTGAGTGTCAAAGTTACCAATTTCAATCGATTATTTTGTAAACTTGGCCCGGGCCAGCTTGTAACTGTGTCAATTCCCTTTTTCATATTTGGTTTTCTAATGTTACAGGTTTTGTAACGAGCTCAATATTTTTCAGGAAACCAAAACGAACAGGCAGAACAATCGCTGGTCTTAATGGTGTGGCCAAAAGATCAAACGCATTTGAGAGAACTTTGTTATTCAAGGGTGCCATCATCATTTTCATCTCGTCATGGCATGGATGGAAAATTCTTGTTTGTTGACAAAAGGTAAGGCACCGGGTGTCTCAAAGAAATTACCGTCATTTGAAATATTGCCATAAATTTTCAAGCACATCATAAGATTTTCTGTCTCACTTTTTTGTCAATAATTCGAGATTACGTAAGGATTGAAAATTCTTTTCTTTACTTGAAAGGGCTGAGTCACGCAATGTAAACAAACTTCTTTCGAAACGACGATTTTGTGGTATTTTTGATAGGCCATGTCATATCGCAGGGATTTTCCATCACTCTTCTCAAAATGAAGGTGTTATTTTGAAGATGGACTCTCGAATTGGGTATAGAAACACAGGAAAAATTCATGTTTTGTACGATTGCAGAGATATTGGTGGATTTTTGGAAGTACGTTTATTGAGGATTGATTCCATCCACCAAAATCTGTGCAGAACACCGTGTCCTTGTGTACTTGGGCAAAAATATAGATTACAGATTATAGAGATAACAGGTTTGTTTCGTGACCGAGCCCCTTAAAAGGGCATGAAATCATGCAATAAATGCCACAGTTTGAGCTATGTCCTTGAAGCAATATCGTTAGTCTTGTCTGCGGACCATTTCTTGAGACCTTTCAAGTCTACAGTAATAGTTTGCATTTCATTCTTACTTTTATGAACAAAGTTGGTGCTTAATATACAAAAAGAAATTACTTTGGTAATCGTTAGTGCTTTGCGCAGTATGCTTGAAAACCTGGCAGCTGTAACAAGAGCTCAATTCACTTACTCTAGAACCAGTCAAAAGATCAGCAATGCCTGAAAAATATGTTAATCTTCAATCTATTTGCCGAAAAGACATGCAAACATCGTCGTAATGATATGATTTTGGTGTTTTTTTGAACAGGGATCCATTTCTCCAAGGCACCTGGTAGAATCAGTTCTCATACCATGTTCTACCTTTTTTTCATAAAATGAACATTGCTCGAAGACTTTGAATCAAAGACCGTGTGCCCCCCCCCCCTTGATCCATGATCAGAACAACATGTCGACTTTACGCAACAGACTTTGAACAAATAATGATAGGAGCATACATAGCAGCAAATAGAGCTTTTTTTATTTAGGAATGTCCCTTTTTCTATTCGTATAAGGTAATTACAATACACATGTTACATTCTAATTCTGTACTGCACTACGGGGACGACACCATGAGGAGTGAAAGACAATGGCTACCCCATGGCCAATACATAAAGACGCTCAACATTAATCAAAGATAGAAAGAGATATAGCCGTAGAAGGAAATATAAGACTGTCTCTTGTTTGAAATCAAGGACGATGACATACCGTAAGAGCTTTAATTTAGTATGTTCTTTTAGGCCCGCCCCCTCCCCCTTACCCCTGCCAGCACTCTTACATCAAATGCCAGAGGTTAAAGGTGATCTGAAGCGAAAATTTTTATTGATGCAAATGGATAGCACTTTTAAATGATAAAGAATGTCGTTTACCATTTTGTGATACCTTGTTTCATTTTCGAATTATAAACATTTTGGTATGATTGGCTGATGATGTCATTTTGTTTGCAAAAAGTAATGAAAATGTACGAGGCTGGCTATGTTTCCTAAAGCAAATTGACGCCAAGAACATTTCTTAAATTGGCATACCTTTCTAAACATCACGTCAGTCTATGAAACAATATCTATTACATTTATTCAGCTCAACTTAAATGTCTCCGACAAGTGTAGCCGTTCAAAGCTTGGATACAGCTATATTTCAATACAGCATCATAGCAATTTGCAAACAAAATGACGCCATCAACTGAAACTTAATATCAGTGGATAACTTGAAAACGAAAAGAGATATCAAAGAAATTTAAACCGGAGCTCGTATCATTTGACAGTGCCATTAATTTGAATCAATAAAAATTTTCGCTTCAGATCACCTTTAAGATTTTCCGTTTATTCAGCTGAAAAAATTTGTATGTAAATTTTGATATTGTTCAGGATGAAATGAGTGTCGAATTTGTGTATTTTACGTGTAAAGTTGAATGCTGATTCCACAAAGTACGGGGTAAAAGATTTAAAAACCTATTAACAATATCCCTTCCATTTGACTTTGTGAATAAGCGCCCTCTTTAATAAGCCCCACCTGTGTTAAGCCCCCCTCCCCCTCTGAAGTCTCGAAAATTAAGTAAGCCTCCCGAAAGGCTTCATGGAGCTTTCACGGTAACAACCATAATTTGAAGATTGAAACGATGCTTTAGCCTAGAAACTGCTCAGCCAAAATCATTTTCCTACTGTCTGAAAATCACCGTAATGCATATTTGTCTTTGTCATAGTTGTACACGAGTTACTGGCTACCTTCCCCATGAGCTGCTGGACACATCGTTGTATCTCTGCGTGCACGAAACTGATTTGGAAGAAGTAATCGAAGCACACAAAAGCCGTGAGTTCTCGTTCTTAGGGCCTGTTTATATGAGGAAAAACACCTCACCTGCCAGACCCGGGGCTGAGAGGTGAGATTCCACCTTCCAAAAGAATCCTTTGTATTTTCAGTTCGCGTTTACATGACGAACGCAACACCACCGGTATAGTGAAGTCCCACCTCACCAGAGGTGGAATCTCACCTGGGTGAGGTGAAATTTTTCCATATAAACAAAACACCACCGGTATGGTGAGGTGAAATGAAATTTTTGGTTGATTCTCATTGGTCAGTTCATTCTGATTTCACGGAAGAGAGACTTTACTCCACCTCACCTCTCAGCCCCGGGGCTGACAGGTGAGGTGAAAAATCTCATGTAAACAGTCACTGAAATTTACCGCACTTGTCAGCCCCGGGTCTGGCAGGTGAGGTGTTTTTCCCCATATAAACAGGGCCTTACTCGTCTTAACCGTCTGAGCTTCTTCAAGGCAACTCTAGTTCATTGTTAGTAACAGTAAACCCCACAGACAAGAACATACATTTCTAGCAAACAGACCGACTATGTTCTTATCAAAATGGTGCTCTTCCTGCATTCAGAGTGAAGTTCTTATCCCAGGGGCCGTTATGACGATGATGAGAAGAAAGCTATATAGTGTACGTTAATAAACTTTGCTTGCATGCAAATGATGGATGAAATAGTAATCTATGTATATAAGGCAGGTAAACGATTATCCAATTAACTTTCTTCTCTTGTTAATCATTATGAATTGAAGAATCCTCCTTTGTAAAATAACAATAAGCGATTGTATTTGAGCAATGAATCTGTTGGATGTATAACCGGGAATCAATATATTGTAAGAAACAAGAAATCGCATTAAACTAGCAATATCATTAGATAGTGACTGCAGCGTTTTGGAAACAGGAACAAACTGCAACAACATATGGACCAAGGCTGAAACATTCCCCGTTCTCGGCTGTTCATACTGTAACTTATCCAAAATATCGTTGTATTTTCTTGTAGTCAAGCTGAATATAAGATAATATTGAAAGGTCTTAATGCTAAAAGAAAGCTGTTTGTTTTTCATTGAAATTCCATGGCATTTATCTTCTGGCAGGTCACGAGGTGCTAGCTATGGTCTAATATTTCATGAAGACTTTCTTATCTTTATTCTTAGCATAGCTTCAGAATCTTAAATCGATGTAAAAAGTTGCGTGTAAAATTATATAACTTATTTCTTTAACTGGATAGCTTGGAACAAACTTTTACTAATTACTTGGAATTCTACCGTAAGACTTTTAACAAATCTTTAGTCGTTTTCAAAGTTACAACAAATTTCATTTTTCAGCTCATCTGCGAATATGACGTCATCAAATTTTTTTAGATCCTGAGCCTGAAAAGTGACTGACTTGCTTGACATCATGTTGTAGACATAGAAAAGCTATGGCTTTCCTGAAAATTGTTTTAGGATTGGTCAAAAAGTTTATGATGTATTATCATGATGGTATTAAGTTTCTTTGAAAATTGTTTGCACTTTTGAAAGAAGAAAATCACTCTAATCCTGAAAATATTGAAGATTTATAGGAGGTTCAGCAGTTGAATTACAGCAAAATAGTTGAAGTTTCTTTGAAGCCATTCAGTTCAAAGAAATAGATATACAATTTTACACCAATTGTATTAAAGATTTGGACATTTTTCAGTTTCTTTTACCTACATTACTGATTCCTTCTAGTGACAATGGTGGTTGACGTTGGTTCTGTTCTGTTGTTTTTTCGATTTCGATCAAAGAGTGATCAATGGCTTCTGATGAAAGTGATCTTGAGAGTTACGTACAACCCCATGACATCAAAAGCTGAATATTTCGATGCAAATTTCTCGTTGGCAACGTAAGTAAATCCAACATAGGCACCCAACCATTGTGTTAAGAAAGATGACAGAAGTGGTTATTGAATCTTATTTTTCACTTAGTAGGCCTTATTACTTGCCAGAAAAGTGACGTAGGTCGAGTTATCAGATCTTGCTAATTTTCAACCTCGTTCCCAGGCTGTTTTATATCAAGAAGCTGAATGAACACCCTGGTACACTTCGATCAAATTTGCCCAGAAAATCGGCAAATTTCAAAGCCATTATGGAATTGAAAACAAACACTTTGAGGACCTTATTTGAACCTTTTTGCAGGTATGTAAACAATAATCTGGGGTCGGTAAGTGTGTTTAATGTGTCAATAAGCTCGGTTTGTTTGGAGCGAAAAGGGGCCTAAGTTGCAATTTTGGGAAACTGTCACCGCAGCTTCAAAAATAAAATGGCTCGTTTTTCTCTGAACTTCGCAAATAAGTTGCAAATGATGGTCAGATTGGGTAAAGAAAGTGGTTTTGCGTCGTATTTTGATATGGCGAGGTCGTTTACTCCACGCAAATCGAATTTACGGCCCAAAATGGCGAACAGCCAATCAGATTGCCGAACGGCCTCTCGTGTCCCAGAGTAGAGGAAGAGCAACGAACTTACTCTGGGGACGAGATTGTCTAATTTTGAGGAGGAAAACGAAAGCATGACTTCCATTCTCAGAAGAATATGTGATAGCTGTAGAAAGCAGTTAAATCTGATCTCAGAACACTTTTCCGAGAGTTAATAAAAGATTGCTCAGCGCAAGTTAGAAATGATTTAGCTAAGACACAGGAAAGTTTTATTTACCCTCTGGCCTTTTTATGTACGAAGTAAATCGAAGTACATGTAGGAGTGGAGTCGTAATACGCAGTATGGAACCAAGAACGCCTTTCTTTGAACTAGAGGCGAATGCATGGAAAGCAGTCAGCTGCCAACTACTGACGTATTGCTGCGCCTCCACGCCATCGCATCATCGCAGTTGCTGAAGTCTTTTTGGCACAGTACCACTGAAGCAAACTATTGATGGCAATTACTTTCCACTCATGTCAAATCTTTACCACGAAGCTAATTTTTGTGGCTGTAATTCTTTTGCAAACGGCCCAATCTTATAGAAGCGCTTCTATACGAATAGAAGCGCGACGGATCCGAACCCATTTGGATCTGCTATCCTTACCCAAACGGGATCATTTTCGAAAGTGATCCCGTTTGGATCCGATCCCAAAAAGGTCTCGTGTAAACAGGTGAGATCGGATCCAAACTGGTACGGATAGGAAGTGAGACGATTAAATTGAAAATCCTTTGTTGACATTTCAAAGAGGCGAATCAGAGATGAGACAACGTCTATTAGAGTGCAAAATTTCAAGGGATCTGATTTAAAAAAAGAGAAAAGGTTTACTAGAGCATTGCTAAGAGTTCATGAAATCTAAGTGGATCCGATCCCGTACAAACGCAAACAGTTCTGGATCCGATCCTGTGTAAACGCCCCTCAAAAAGTGGATCGGATCCAAATGGATCCGATCCCATTTGGATCCAAACCCATTTAAACGGGGTCTAAAATGCCCCTCGCAGCCAAGGTAAGGTCAGTATATGTTCTTTCCTGTTTGCAATGGAAAGTTGGAAGCCTCTTCCCTCAGCTGATTCAAGTTCTGTCATATGCCAGCGTTCTTCGTACATAGCTAGTGGGCCCCTTTAATTTCTGTTGTTTTCATCCATTGTGCGCTGATTTTCTGGTGTAACAGTTGCAGTTCAAGAGTGTTGGCATGCAAGGGTTTCATTTTGCGTGTTTGCAGATCAAAGTTTGCTGTTTTCAGCTCTTGTTATCAAGTGAAAGAAAAGTCAGCTAACAATGAAAGGAAATAAAGAGAAACGATGCAGAAAGACGAAGAACAGTTGTAGACTGAACCATTACTGTCTCGCACAACGAGAAACGATGCAAAAAGACGAAGAGCAGTTGTAGACTGAACCATTACTGTCTCACTTGGCACAAATTGCTTGATGATCAACGCTCTGAAAAGTGTTTCGAGATCCGGAGCAACGTCATACCATAGCTAGCAGGGTTTCTTGTGAAAACTGAGTTCATAGATTTGTTTTTCCTTGTATCCTTTACTTGATTTGGACGCTCGATCCAAACCTCTTTTCTGTTAAGTAGAAAGGTCTATGGCTGGGAAGCAGCACTGTACTTTGCCATTATGTGACTGTTGCAATTTTTGATTCCTTTATTATTTTCACAGTTACAGCGTTTTCTTTTTCGTGAAAGACTTACTCTCGGTCGCGGAGGCTGTTTTTTGGAAGCCAAGCTTTCAGTCGTGATCTGGGACCGCAGAAGACGCAAAGGGCCTCTGAGACAGAGAGTGTGAAAAACTCCATGAAAACTTTTATGTTTAACTTATGTTTTCAATTTGCCAATTGCACCCCTGTAGCACAAGATGTTTTCCTCTTTCACTTCATCTTCAGATTTTAATTATAACGCTAATATTGTTCCTGTACCATATACATCTCTTTCTATGACCTAACGCTATTTATACTGATCTACTGTGCATAGCACAATTTTGCCTACTTACTTAAAGCTAGATGTTTTGGCAGTGGCAACATGTCCACTTTTCGTCTTTATGCTTGTTGCCCATCTTTGATAATGTAGCAAAAATCATAAATTTTAGAAGAGCAGCTTTCAAGTGATTCGCCTCCAAACTTTGAGTTTGCTTTTACCTCAACGCACTTTCAACATTCAGCGAGAAAGAAGCAAGCTCTAAGTATTCGCAGCAACGTTTGCGTTGATGGGCTGATGGAAGAATTTGAAGAATGATGGTTCAGTTGTCAAAATTACAAGGCAGAAAGCAAAGCAGACATCAGAAAAGGGAAAATCCGCTTACGCTTTGAAATAAAATGGATGAAACTTTAAATTTGAACCAGTGACAGGATGAGATTCTGACTGCATAACTGAATTGATTTTACTTTTTGAATGACTTTAGGATTTACTTTCGCATAAATTTCGCAATTTTCAAAAAGCTTTTGTAAGGTTATGCACTAACGCATTTCACGGCCCATTCAAGGTCTGCAAATATTTTCTATGGCCCATTATCAAGCCCTTGAAATTTTTGGTGGCCCCGGCGTATATCCTCCGCCCCCTTTAGCAGATACTTTATGACAGGTCCCTTGAATCATTTTTCCATTTTTTCCTGGCTGAATTTGGTCAGTGCCTCAGGATTTTACCTTAGTTTTTCTCCTGAAAATCGCTTTGAGAAACCGTCAAGGATATCCTAAAATTACGAGCAAATTTCCTTATTATTTCTACCTTACAGCAATGACTTGAACAAACTTTCACGCTTGCTATCCTCTTAGGAGGAGGAAGATTCTTCCCCCTAGCTCGAGAAACTTTTTCAACGGGATTCCATCATCGCAAAAGGCGCAGTGTATGCTATTTCATTCAAGCGTCATTGTTTTTAGGAAGAAAAACCGGTGAAATTTCTCTCGTTTTTTTTACTCGTTTTTGCAGGTTCGTGAATGGGGCTTTCTGCAGAGAATTCGACTCGACGGAATGACCAATTAAAGCCGGGTAGATTACGAAATCTGTTTAAATATTTCGGCTGTGAATCATTTTCAATATTTTCTCTTTATTCACGGAGCAGTGTTTTTTTCTAAAGTGGGTTTTTTTACTCACCCGCTTGAATGTCAAGCTCTCGAAAATTACCAAAATAGAATTGAAGCAAATGCCTGATGTTCCTTTCCAGCCAGGATATATACCGGGTGAGTCAATAAAAACGCCCGGAGTTTGAAAAATCCTGCTCCATGAAAAAGTAATGATATTGAAAAGTATCTTGTTTTATCCCTGATATGTCAAGTTAGGTTCAGTAATTTACCTGGCTTTACTCGTTCATTCCTTCCCTCCGAAATAGGAGATTTTCTGCAGAAAGCCCCTTTCGAAAACCTAAAAAACGAGTGAAAACACCAAGCAAGATTTCCCTTTGTTCTCCTCCCTACCAATAATGACTCTTGGATGTGTTCATGTATTTTATCCTCGTGGGAGGATGGAATCCCCCGGAATAAGTTATTCACACTAGTTTCAACCCACCGAAAGGAACGCACGTGCAAAAGTGTGCTGAAAGTCATCGCTGTGAAGTAATCGCGTACAGAACCTGAGTTGAGTGACCGATTGCCGAAAATTTTCGAAAAATGATTGAACATGTTAGTTATTCAATAAGATACTGCAAAATATCATTGCTTATATAATCAGGGAGCATTAGCCTTTCAATTGCTGGGCGTTTTTTTGAGTCACCCGGTATATACCGGCTGAGTGAAAACAGTTATGACGTTTGGCGGGCTGCAGAATAAAAGTTACGCGGCCGATATTCAAAACTGAAATGTTAATCTATCAGTCAAGTTACTTAGATGTGAAGATTTAGGGGGTAAAATGACTCATCTTATAGACCCAGAAATTAGCAACATTTTGGCAAGAGATTTGTATGGGAACGAGAATTTCACGTTTCATTCCGGTCCGTAATTTACCTACAATTGAAATTTAGACTGCGTTCACACGAAAACGGCACATTTTTTGCCGGCTGATTTCGAAAACGGTAGATTTGGAAAACAGAACTCTAACCAGCACATTTTGGAAAGGTCATCATGTGAATACTCAAAATTGATGAAAAAAAATTTTGCAACGCTTTTGGAACGACTCCTAGGATGTATGTAGGTTTCCCTGGCATCAAAGCCTTGCAGCGAGTTTTTTACCATAAATTTCCTACCGTTTTCAAATTGTTCCGGCATCGTGTGAACGCTAGCTCAAATTTTGCTACTGTCACATTTTTCACCGTTTTCAAAATGTGCCGGCATCGTGTGAACGCAGTCTTAGATTCAATGCAATTGTCAGTTTCAGAAATAGAAAGAGAATGCACCTTTTCAACTAATGGCCTCGTTTTGGAAATTTTTGAAATTTCTGACCTCGGATTTGGATTCAGCACTCCAAGTTTTGTCTAATTACAAATTTTCATATTTCTAGAGTCTGCGATTTCGATTTTATGGTGATAATAACTTTGAGAATTTATTTGGGATTTAACCGTGAAAATCGTTTGGGGTGCTACTTCACACCCTCAGTCATTATTCACGGTCAAATCCCTTACAAATTTTCAAATTTGTTATGCTCGCAAAATTAAAATCGCTAACAGTAAGATCATGAAAATTTGCAATTAGGCTAAGTTTGTTGTGCAGAATGTGAATCTGGGATCGGAAATCTCATACTACGCAAGCTAAAGAAATTTTGAAAAATTCCAAAAGGAGACTGCTTAGTTGAAAAGATGTATTTAAATTTCAGTGGCAAGTAAATTATGGACCAGAATGGAACATGGAAGCTCGTTCATATACAAACCCCTAACCAGCATTTTCCTCAGTTCTGGGTCTGAAGTGATTTTACCAAACAAGATTAGCACTTCTAAGTTTGCCTTTGGCGGATAGACCAATGTTTCGGTCTTGAATATCTGCCGCATACTCTTTATTGGAAAGCCTGTCAAATGCCTTAAATTTTCTCTTGAATCACCTGGCATATCATCCGTCTATTCATACATCCATACACACATTCATATACACAAGGTTTATTGAGTAGATCCACAATGATTATGGCTCTTCAACTCGATTTAAAAATCAAATTTTCCTAAATGTTACATTCTGTGAAAGGAATATGTTACAACGTAGATTAGGCTGTAAAAGAGAAACATGAGATATTACTATCTTAAGATTTGCGACCTTAATGTCTGCTTTAATATGAAGTTTGAACCTAAATATCCTATCATCATTCATATTTCGCCTTTTAAGGTGCGTCTGTTGATTTCAATACTAATTCAACTGATATTGTCGATGGTCCAACGCTTTGAAAAATAATCAAACTGGAATGTTGTTTTGCAGCATAGCAGTTCTGCTTTGACTCGCGTAGCTGCAGGGCCTAACAGAGCGATTTTCCTCGATTTTCTGGAGAAGGACGACCTGGCTATGATATTGCAGTTGCTTACCGTATGAGCGTACGAAGGTGAGTGTAGGCCAAAAGAAAAGTTTCAACTCATTAAAGACATTGTGAAATTGATTAAGGGATTAAGGTAGCTTGTATCGTTAAATCCGCTTTCAGTTTTATACAGAGTGAAGTCAATGATTTATGTTCTCTAATTTCTGTTGGAAGTTTGTTGAATAGTTTGCTCGCAGTGTCTTGAAGGGTATCCCTGATTAGACTTATTACGTCGAGTCCTATTAATCACTACCACCCACCCACCTGTCCCTCATACGAGTATGTGGTCGATCTAGTAGACATGGTGCGAGAGGTAGAGAATTGACAGGCAACGTATTATCTTTATAAGGCCTTCGTGAACATAACTTAATTATTTTCTACTACATATTTCCCACAGATGAGTTAAACCTGAACTATACTATTTACACTATCTACTAGAAATAATAATAGTTAAGGAATGCTGCGACTGGAGCACCAAGTCACTCTCCTCTGCGATCTTCTCTACTCCTTTCGTTGTTCCGCAGTTCCGTGGACCCTGATTTTGTGGTCCGTAATTCATTCATAAGGACTCGATCCTCCAGAAATAGTTGCTTTTCCACGAAACAACAGGCGGATTAAGAGGCTCTGTTTCCACTGTCATTAACAACACAAAAGATTTTCCTATCATTGTTCAACAAATAACAAAGCCCATTTGTTCAATTCTCATTACAAACAATTAGGAGCAAAGTCTCTAAGTGTACTATCCAATCAAATTGCCTCTTGTTATGATCATGATTTGAGCACATGACTGTAGGTCAGCATTGGAGCCTGACGCTTTTCCTGCCATTGCTCAAACAATGACGAAACATCAGAAAACCTATTCTGAGTGGATGTGAGGGAACAATTATCACATGAACACAAGATCTATGGTGCATGCAGTACATCTGAAATTCATATGATCACATAATGCAAATTCACATGTTTGACGACAGACCGACAGACACGGCTCGATTTCACCATATTTGTTCGGGATACTATCAACGAAAGTCTTTTGGATTTTCCCCTGAAGAGCCAGACGCCAGTCGAAGCGCTTTGGATTCTGCGCAGTATCGATCTGAGGGTAATCGCCCTTCATCCTTCCTTTGTTAACTCGCGCATGCCCCAAAACGCTTCGCTCATCCCATTGATCAGCGAGCCAATCAGAGTTAACGTCTTTTCCTTTGTGATTCACAAAAGGGGGAATTCGCAGTATCCCGAACAAATATGATTTCATTATCAAAATCGTCTCCCCAAGATTAGAATAGCTGCGCAGCAACAAGGGTTAAAGGAAATATTAGTGTTTTCCAAGTAACTGATGTAAGCATCCCACATTCCATTTATGGAGCGGAAAAGTATTGTTTGTTAGTGTTATGGATTATCGGAAATAGCGGATGGAGGGCAGTAATTTCTTCCTAGGGAAAACGTTTTGGGATGTTCCATTTCTGCAATGCACTTTGAGCGTGGGAAAGTGCGAACATCAAAGAAGTGAAAATGAGTCTGAGCGTAAACGAGGTTTGTGCTACTTCAACGAGCGGGGGGTGGTTGGGTGGTAGCGATTACAAGGACATAATAAGCCTAATCCCTGATCATTGATGCCCTCAACTTTAGTTCGAGCTTAGCCTAGCTTTTTCAATCAGACTTAGTAAAGTTGTAGAGCAGCAATCTAGCTAAAGACATAGCGAAAGGAAACCAAAACTTATTCGAGTAGCTTTGAAGATAAATTCACTTTTCTGAAATCAACAAAAAAGTTTGAAAAATAATTTGCAAAGCCAGCCTTAACGGAAGCATTGCCATTTGTATATCTGTGGATTGCAAAGACTATGTAGAACAGCGCCCTTTTTACCGCTTTTCGATAGACCAAATAGAATTGGAGAAATTAACTGTTTTCTGAGAAGAGTAGTTTTGCAAAACGGCAACTCGCTGCTCACTAGAGCGGAAAGCAGAGTTACCATGAACTCTCTTCCTTCCACATTGCAAGCCAGTTAAGTTTGAGAGTATCTGCTGCAGATGAATACTCTCGAGTACCGAATAAACGGGGGGGTGAGGATAATCGGGGGGGGGCTGGAAATGGTTCGATATAACAATAATCGGGGGGGTTGGAATAATCGGGGGGGGGGGTGCTTGGAGAGATAGAAAATAGCCCTTTTCTTAGGTAAACACTTATCTGTTATATATCTATGTGCATAGTGATGTTACTGATACATATACTTTTGAACTCTGGTTCAGTTGAATGCACTTCTTGAGACTTTTTCTTGCTTTTATATAGAAATTATGTCTAATATCATTTCATTTTTCCAAAAATTAATAAAAGGGGGGGTTGGAATAAGAGCGGGGGGGTTGGAAAATTTTTCAAAAATTAATAAGCGGGGGGGGGACGATTATTCGGTACTCGAGAGTACCGACCAAGCACAAAACTCGCTGCAACTTGCTGCAATCGTTGTAGTTTGTTTACTTGAGTGATTGTCGGTGGTGAATAATCGTTAAAATCAACCTTAGTCAACACTTGGCTTTCAGCAAGGTTTTTTCTCAAGTTTAAGGTCATGAAGTGCTTTAAATTTTTTTGAAGCTGATAACCTCCCGTAACAGCGAGAATCTAAGTGATTATCGAGATGGACTCATAATAGGCGAGGTTTTTCATCCAGTTTGATAGGAAGTAAATTTAGATTGAATTTGTCGAGCTTGTTAAAAACTTAGTTTTGTTCAGCTCAGCGATGCTCATTCTCTTGACAACACAACTGAATCTTGTTTAGTGCGCTCGTACAACCAATTTCGTGACATTGTGGGCTTTGCTTGCATTTTTGCAGGCCTGAGACTAGTTGCGGCACCCAGCACAAAACTTCTGTAAATTACTATCCGAATGACGCATTTAGTTCTCAACAGGTGTTTCATTGGATACTTTGACTTTGTGCTCAACTTAAAAAGCTCCTTTCGGTCTACTAAGCTTCTTATCTGCCTTGGATCACAGCAATTGGACATCTGGAAGGATTTGTATCTTTGATATCAGACAAACTTTGTACTCTTTTAGTATCATTTTTAAGGGCATCCACTGTGATGATGACGCAGAACTGAATTTTTTATGATTTTAATGAAGTTGAACTTTGCGGGATCTGTCATTAATTGCCAGCGTTCTGGAGCGTGAAAGAAAGTTGTTGTAACATTGGTCCTCGAAATGATACTGCTAAGAGTAATGTTTGCTTTTCGAAGACGAAGACAGTGCGATAATAATATCAAATAATAATGATAATTGCGGCCGAAGGACGCTCATTAATCTGTATGTAGCCTCGGTGAATTTGAGATTTGACTTCATACCTTGCTAGTTAGGCAATTGTTAAAAAGAATGGCAGTCACATGCTAAGACATTCTGTGATTGGTTGAAAGAAAGAATGAAAGGGTTGTGATTGGCCGGCCTAACAATTGGTAGGGTCTTTATTGGCTGGCTCAAAGAAAGGAATAACTGTCAGTCAGGCGACACAGCGACTGCGACTGACCAAGAAAAAGATTGCAGTGAAGTTTGAACGAGGTTGGAGTTTGAAATTTCATGTTAAGCTACGCACAAACACTTGGAATCACATGGAAATTGCCGACATGGACGGAACAAGGTGGAATTTGGTTCTTAGCCAATCAGCGACTTTGTTTATATCGGGAACAACCAGTCATATTGCTTCATTAAGCAATAGCAACAATAGAGGTCTTGGTGTCACAGATGACCAATTGCAAATGTAAACACATCTCCTCGCAGCTACTCGCTGCAAAGCCACAGACCGTTATAATCGATAGGATTCACTACATGTTAGGGCACTACAAAGAGTATCGTGACTTCTTCGCACCTTCTTCGTACTTCTTCTTCGTCAAGCTACGTTCTTACCGAGAACATATTTATTATCTACCCCGAGAGCAAAGAAGACGCCAACGATAAAATAGGCATTTTCAACTACATCTGGTTAGGCCCATGGTTGTGCCTCTGGTGGTAATGGTCATTTTGAAATGCGTTCCTCGAACATACCTCCATGAAGTTTTCCGTGTTACAGACCATTCAAAATGAAGATTATCCCTTTTGAAACAGGGTGGTATTGCATTCTTGGGCAGCACAATTACACTTAAAACAGCGAAGTTCTGGCGGCAGGCTCGATGAGAAACGCGAAGCCCTAAGTGCCATAAATAGGTTGTAAATATCGGAAGGTACTCACCAGTCCTCCATTTGCGATGATTAGCCAAGCTAATTATTATTCATAATTATGATCATTATTATCACTTTTGCTGACGTCCACGGGTAGTGATAATCTTTGCGTTGAATGATATAGCCTGCATATGCGTTGACAGTATAAAAGAATTGTATAATATGGTGACTATGAGAAGAGCGCCATCTTATACAATTTTTTATACTGTCCAATTTCAATTACTGCCCATTGATCTGGATATGTGGAAAAACATCAAACGATGATATCAACAGACTTCATAAACGTGTCCTGAGAGTGCTGTTAGATGACTATGAGTCTGCGTTTGAAGAACTCCTTCGTAGTTGTTGTTGTTGTTGTTGTTGTTCATTTATTTTAATTCGATACTTACATAGCTAACAATATATACAATATATACAAAGTTAACTAATCTAAATCGAATGAAATTAAAATGTTAAAAAAAGTTATTGTTCAGTAAAAGTAAAACTACAGCAGGCACTACATTTGCATTCTGGGCCATTCCATTCCTTTATCATAAGTTTGAAGTTTTTCAAGTTTTCTGCAGATTTCATTTTGTTTGGTAAGCCATTCCATATTTGAGGTCCAACGGACTCAAGACTATTTGAACCGAAAGTTACTTGATTTGGTCTAACATGCTTTAAGTCATAAGGCTTTCTGGAGGAATAATGCGAAGATCTGAGTTTGAAGAAATTTTGCATAAATGGCGGATTTAGATTATTCATTGTTTTGTAAATTTCAATGCAAAGAGTTCTTTGACGTGAAACTTGCATAGTACATCTTCCTGATTTTTGGAGCAAGTCCTTATATGAGCTCTTACGATCATTATAAAGAAACCTTAGTGCACGTTCTTGTAACTTTTCAATTTTTTGAAGCGACTTCATAGAAGAAAAATACCAAACCAATGGACAATAATTGAAGTTAGAGTAAACAAAGCTCTGTACAAGTACCTTTTTTTGTTCAAATCCAATAAATGATCTTAACCTTTTCAGAACGTTTAGTTGTGTCGCAGCTTTTTTACAAAGGTTTGATATGTGTGTATCAAAATTCAATTTATTATCCAGGGTTACGCCCAAAAGTTTTACAGTTGCTTCTGACTTGATGGCATGATCTTGAAGGCTTATATTTTGTCCAGTAGTATTTTCCCGATCTTTTCTGACCAGCAGAGCATGAAATTTATCAGGGTTTGCAATCATTTCGTTTCGGTCTAGCCAAGTTAAAGCGACATTGGTTTCATTCTCCAAAACCCTGACGAGATCGGGCATAGTTTTGGAAAAATATGAAAGTGTATTATCATCAGCATAATTATGAAGGGTTGCCTGCTTTATAAAAAGAAAGAGGTCATTTATGAAGAAGTTAAATAAAATTGGACCAAGTACAGAACCCTGTGGAACTCCTGATACAACATCTTTAAAGGAACTATTTGAATTATTTATCCGGACACACTGTTTTCGACGTTTTAAATAGGAATAGATAAGAACTAAAGCGTTTTCATCAAAACCGTATGCATGTAATTTTGCTATGATTAGATCATGTGGAATGCAATCAAAAGCCTTTGAGAGATCCATGAAGATAGCACCTACCACGAAATCTTTGTCAAGTTTTTCCCTCCAGTCTTCTACCAGATTTATCAACACATGTTGTGTGCTGTATGATTTTCTGTAAGCCGAGATAAATATAGAGAGCGTTTTATCTAGATGCGAGATAAGCTGCTGTTTTAGGGCTTTTTCGTATATTTTTGAAAAAGTATTTAGCACACTAACTGGACGGAAATTTCTTTCAGCAGTGCGATTTGATTCCCCTTTGTCCAAGGGGCATACCGCCGCATTTTTCGCATTTTCTGGAAATCTGAAATTACGTATACTGCAGTTGATAGCATTAGTTAATGGAACTGTAAGCTCATTGGCAGCAAGAGATACTAGTTTTGGTGGTATTTGATCAACACCTGTAGATTTTTTTCCATCCAAACTTTTTAACAATAATGCAACCTCACGAGCTTCCACTTCGTTGACAGAAAAGGTTTCAAAATTGCAATTTGGGTTTTGTACTATGGCTAGAACACTTGGATGGTTCTTATACTTTTCTAAGATCAATTTAACTATATGCCTATCATCATCAATGTCTGTTGTATCAGCAACACCACAAGGTTTCTTACCACTAGTGTTCTCTACAATATTTACATAGTATTCATTAAAAAGTTCACTCAATTCTTGATCATCAGTTATGATTGTGTCATTTTTTACAATTGATATGTCTGATCCAACTAGAGCACCTTTGTTTGATAAAAATGGCTTGACGAGATCCCAAAAAGCTTGATTAGATAACAGTAAGAGGGGTGAACACACAATACATACAAGAAACTTGCAAAAGCTAATGCTGGAGGTCTACAAATGCTTAACCTCTGACAATCCCTCCTTCTTATGGGACTTCTTCAAACGTAAACCTGTTAACTATAATCTGAGAGTAAAGGATCTCGTCCAACTTCCAGAAACGAGGACTTTGAGATACGGGAATGATTCATTGACTTTCAGAGGAAGCATACTTTGGAATGCACTCCCTGATACAATAAAATCTGCAAATAATGTCAGTCAGTTTAAAAACAATATCAAAAATTGGGCGGGATCAAGCTGTAATTGTTTAATATGTAAATGAAACAAAATGTAAATAGGTAACACCAGTTGGCCTTTATTAGTTTGTATAAGTATTCTATTTCTTTAGCCAACTATAAATAAATGTATTATTATTATTATTATTATTATTATTATTATTATTATTATTATTATTATTATTATTATTATTATTATTATTATTATTATTATTATTATTATTATTATTATTATTATTATTATTATTATTATTATTGTTTCAGTTCGCACAGCTTGATGTTCTGCTGGAATTTTGCAATGTCAGCTGTCCACAGCCAGTAAACTAAGGTGACATTGTCTTTTCTGCTAGCTACTCCCTTCTGTCCTCAGTAGCATCATTTGAATGAGTTCTATCCTGATCTTTCTCCTTTGCCATTCAGTTCTCTAATGTCCTTCTCAATATCCTTGCTGTTCCCAGTAAAGCGGTCTTCTGTAGATGTTCTGTCTTAATTTGTATTCCTAGCTTTTCTATGTACAGTTCAAAATTCTTACTGACAGCTCCAAGTGCTCCAATAACCACTGGTACTATCTCTACCTTTTTCATTGACCACATTTTCTTGACTTCCCACTTTAAGTTATCATATTTCTCTATCTTTTCCTTTTCTTTTGCACCGACTCTGTTGTCTCCTGGGATGGCAATGTCAATTATTATGCATTTCTTTTCTTCCTTTTCTACAACAACTATATCTGGTTTTCGACATTCTATGTAATGATCACACTGGATCATAAAGTCCCAAAGCATCTTAACCTTATCAGACTCAACAACACCTTGTGGAGAATGTTCATACCAGTTAGTTTCTCGTTCTAGGTCATATTTCCCACATAATGTCCAATGAACAATTCTTGCAACATTATCGTGCCTTCTTTTATATTCTCTTTGAGCAAGTTTTTCACATTCACTAACTACGTGGCCTATGCTTTCCCCCTTTTCTCCGCACATTCGGCACAAAGGTGATTCCACCGTCTTATCTATATTGAACTTGATGTAATTTGTTCTTATTGCCTGTTCTTGGGCAGCACAAATAAGAGCTTCTGTCTCCACTTTTAAATCACTCTTCTGTAACCATCTCCACATCTTGTTCTTATCAATATCATCACTTGCCTCCCTGCAGTATTGGCCATACATCTTCTTCTCTTTCCAATTCTGCTCTTTCTCTGTTGTCTTTTCTTTCTTGTACTGTTCTTTAGGCAAACATTCTTCGGTTTGAATCACACCACTCATTCTAACTTGCTCTAACAATGGCTCCATAGAATTCTTCATGTAAAACCCAACACTGTTCTCTTCTGATCTTATACAGCTTTCGCAGCTTATTAAGCCTCTTCCTCCTTTGGATCTCGGCAAGTAAAGCCTGTCTACGTCACTTTTGGGATGGAACGCACCATACAACGTCAATAATTTTCTTGACTTTCTATCCAAGTTTTGTAATTCCTCTTTGTTCCATTTAATGATACCTGCTCCATATCTGAGTGAGGCTACAGCCCAAGTGTTTATTGCTTGGAACTTGTTTCTTCCATTGAGCTTTGACTTTAATACTAATCTCAATCTTCTTAGATATTCCTTTCTAAATTTCATCTTCATTTCATCTTCCATCACTCCATCTATTTCCAAGATCCCTAAGTACTTGTACCCATCATTTTCAACAACTTTCATCAGTTCACCATCTGGCAACAAAACTCCCTCATAATCTACTACTTTGCCCCTCTTCAGGATTAAAACACCACATTTTTTAACGCCAAATTCCATTCCAATATCTTTGCTGAACAGGTGTACTGTTTTGACTAACGAATCGATTTGAGTGTCACTTTTACCATAAAGCTTCAAGTCGTCCATAAATAATAGGTGGTTGATCTTTCTTCCCCTCTCTTTAAACTCATAAGCAGCTTTTACTTTCCTTAATATCAGGCTTAATGGTATGAGACAAAGCACAAACAATAAAGGGGACAAACTATCACCCTGGAAGATCCCTCTTCTAATGTCAACATGACCTAAACTCTCTCCACATGATGTTAATTCCGTTTTCCATTGAGCCATACTCCGATGAATAAACCGTTCTACGTTCCTAGCGATGCCAAATATTTCTAAGCATTCGATGATCCATGAGTGCGGCACCATATCATATGCCTTTCTATAATCGATCCAGGCCATCGCTAAATTAGTGTGTCTTCTCTTAGAATCTTTCAGGACCATTTTGTCAATTAATAATTGATCTTTAGTTCCCCTGCTCTCACGTTTGCACCCTTTTTGCTCATTAGGCAAAATGTTATTGCTCTCTAAGAAGCCATACATGCTTTCTGCTATTATACCTGTCATTAGCTTCCACAATAACGGTAAACATGATATAGGTCTAAAGTTGTCTACAGCGTTTCCCTTTGTCGGATCTTTCTGGCATAGCACTGTTCTTCCTTTCGTCATCCATTCAGGCAGTTCTTCCTGGCCGTTCAAGATTTTATCCATCTGTTCTGCTATTCTTTGGTGGCACGCTGTTAGCTTTTTCACCCAGAATCCCTGAACCCCGTCAGGTCCAGGGGCTTTCCAATTTGGCATCTTTCTGCATTGCTCTTCTACTTTATCCTTAGAAATATGCATGTTCTCTTGTACTGGATATGTCTCAGTTTCCTTGATTTGTTGTAACCATTCTGCCTGTTTATTATGCTCTTTCGCATTATCCCAAATTTCTCCCCAGAACTTTCTACTTTCTTCCGCATTAGGAAGGATCTTTTCTTTCCTTGTCTCTCCATTTATTTCTTGGTAGAATCGCTTCTGATCTATATAAAATAATCGATTCTGTCTGTACTGCTTTATCCTTTGCTCATACCTATTTAGTTTTGCTTTCTTTGCTGTTACTCTCTGCTTCAATTCTTCTATAACAACTGCTAGTCCCTTTCTATTTACATTATATTTCTTCTGCAGAAAGCTGAATTTTCCTTCTCTTCTCAGCTCTCCCCTTTTCTTCCTTTCTAATATTGCTATGTCTTTCCGGAGTATATCGATGTCATTTTCAATTCTCCTCTTCCACCATGGTTCATTATTCCTTTTTGACCCTCTTTTATTCTTTATCCCTAATCTTTCTGCTACACAGATGCTAACAGCTTTCAACAATTTGTTTGTCTCAGATATACTTTTGGTCTCGATATATTTCAACACGCTGTTGACTCTCTTCGTCTCCTCGTCTACTCTTGATTTATCTACTTTCTTAAAGTCACAAGCAGCTTCTCCTTCCATGTTATTCATTAACTCTACTATCCTTCTCACCATCACCTTTTCTTCCTCTGTTGCTTGCTCAATGTCAGTCAATACATTGATTTCGGACATTGATTATTATTATTATTATTATTATTATTATTATTATTATTATTATTATTATTATTATTATTATTATTATTATTATTATTATTATTATTATTATTATTATTATTATTATTATTATTATTATTATTATTATTATTATTATTATTATTATTATTATTATTATTATTATCATTTGGCTTATTATTGCTTATGAGGAAGGACTGACGTGCTTCTACTAAGCTCTGTTTAAACTTTTATAAATCAAGGCTATTTACCTAAATTATTCAATTAAATTTTTACTGCCGACTCACACATTACTGGAAAAGACATTATGAAATCGCTGACAGTTCTTGGACTCGTCCTGGTGCTCACTATTTGCGATTATTGCGGGAAAGATTTCCAAGTTTTAGGACGACATCGATGGAGATGCAGTGGAAAGCTAAACAATAGCAGGCAAGGCGATAACCATGGCAACGGTTATGAATCAGTCATACGTGAAGCTAGCTATTCAATCTCAGACAATAACTCTATTCTATCACAAAACCAACAAACAGTAACAAAGTGTTGTTGCGGGAAACCCTGCAAGGGCCTACGAGGCTTGAAAATTCACCAACGAAGCTGTCGGGTGATCTTGGGACTTGGTCAGGAAATAACTGATGCAATTATCGAAGCAGAGAACGAAGCAGACCCTGCCACTGTGTTGGACACGGAGGGGCAAATATACGATGAAAATAACGAGCCCATCTTGAAGGTGGGGATAAAGTTACCAAAATCTGCAGAACAATGGAAAGCTGCAGAAGACCATTTTAGAGAAACACTGCCATCAAGGGAGATATCGCCGAATTGCTTGAATGAAAATATAGAACAAATGAATCGATCCCTTTATGATTACTTTGTGGGAAAATTCGGGAAGGAAAGTGACTGATGCCCCTCTGAACTTGCAGAAAGATACAAAGACAAAAGCAAAAATGATCTGAAAAGGATTCTGAAAACTTTGAAAAATTCCCCTCCAGAAAATATCGATTCTAATGAGATTAAATACGTTGCGAAACTACTTCGAAAGAAAATTAAGGATAATGCGGAAAATCAAGTTCCTTTCTCGACTACAGAAGATCATAATATCCTTGTACAGAAAAACGTTTGGAGCTACGCGAAGAAATTTATCAAAAAACCATCAGAGATCTTACCGACATTTTCAAAAAATGATTGCATCGAATACTTCAAAAAGACCTTCAATGTCATTAATCCCAGAAAACTCTTCAGGGTACCTGATCACATACCAAAATTCGATCAGCCGTCTATCGAATTTGACCTAAAGGAACCAACTTACCAAGAAGTAACTAGAATTATTCGACGAATGAAAACCTCGGGTTCCCCCTGCCCCTTGGACCAGATATCCATTATCTGTTTGCAGAGGATGCCCTATCTCAGAACGTACATCCACCGTATTTTGGTAGAAGCATGGAAGGCTGGCTCAGTACCCTCAACATGGAAAAGGGCGGTAACGGTGCTAATTCACAAAAAGGGTGATCCCAATGTTCCTGCAAACTTCAGACCAATAACACTCGAGTCTGTGCCCCTGAAAGTGTTTACATCCCTAATTCGTAACAGGATGTTTGACTTCCCTCTCAAAAACAGATATCTTGAACATAACATTCAAAAAGGATTCATACCAAAAATTTCGGGAACGTATGAACATACAGCGCAAATGGCTTTTCTTATCAACCAAGCTAGATTAAAGCAACGATCTCTGTTTATCACACTACTCGATCTTCGCAATGCCTTCGGAGAGGTCCATCACAATCTCATCCAAGAAACACTCAAATTCCATCATGTTCCAGCTGAGATCCAAAACCTAATAAAGGACCTGTACACAGATTTCAAAACGTCAGTCATTACCACAGGGTATGCAACACCATTTATCCCAGTGACTAAAGGTGTCCTTCAGGGTGATTGTTTAAGCCCTCTTACGTTCAACATGATATTTAACATGTTCATTCAACTTATACGGAAAGAAGATTACTCGCAATTAGGATATAAACACGATGCATTCTTAAGGCCCAGAAATTGGCTCCAATTTGCGGACGACGCATGCGTAGTAACCGGCCAAGAATATGAAAATCAGATCCTTCTAAACTGTTTCACAGCTTTCTGCTCTTGGGCAAATATGGAAGCGAGGCCAGACAAATGTAAAGCATTCGGTATGATGAAAGTCAATACAAATTGCAATCAAGTTAGCCCAAAGGTGTTTGTCTCAAGCCAGCGAATCCCTCCTGTTTTATCTACTGACTCATTCACTTACCTTGGTAGAAGTTTTAACTTTAAAATGGACAATGAAGAGCATAAGAAAAAGTTATTGGAGACAGCCAATCAGCTGCTGGAAGCAATAAGTAGGCTACCACTTCATCCGAAGAACAAGATTCTTCTCTATTCGACGTATTTCATGTCCAAAGTGTCTTGGGACCTAACAATTGCCGATTTAGACATCACTAGGGTCAAACAAAATCTGGACTCGCTAGCACACAGGTACATTAGATTATGGCTTGAGATACCGATCAGCGGAACATTGGACATATTTAGTCTTACGAAAGAAAAATGCTGGCTAGGAATTATTGACCCGTCAACGAAATTTTCCCAGTGCCAAGTTTCGCTTAGGAACTGTTTAAAGAAGTCCCCGAATGGAGACATACAATCACTACACAAAGTAACTAGCCGTGATAAAAATGTGCAATATGACAGATACGCTAATGGGAAAGAGGTAATCAAAGAAAATAGAATGAAGAAAGTCCATAGGATCACACACGAATTGTCATCACAAGGCCTTATACTGAAGGCTATTCTTGAGCACACTACAAATAAAATAACAAGCATTTGGAGTGATGCACAGAAACTTCTACCGAAGAACATCTTCAACTTCTCTGTACGTTACCTGAATAATAGCTTGCCTACAAAGAAAAATATGAAATTTTGGGGCACAGTCGAAAGCGAGTTGTGTTACTTCTGCCAACTTCCACAATCCCTTCTTCACGTCGTCTCTGGTTGCAAATCCATGCTTGAGGGGAAAAGATATACTTGGCGTCACAACTCTGTCCTCTTGACGATTGGCAACTTCTTAAAACAGGAATAAGGAATATTAAAGTCTATGCTGATGACATTCCAGGCTTCAGATCATCAGCTGTTATCACTGGAAACAGAAAGCGTCCAGATCTCCTTGTGATCAATGACGGTGTATTATATGTTCTCGAACTGTCTGTTGGTTTCGAAACAAACATTGGAAATAACGAGGCTCATAAAAAGCAGCGCTACGAAAATCTCCTGAAAGACCTTTCATCCTCATACTTGCGTGTGGAATACATCAATCTATCAATGGGAGCAATAGGAACAATCGGCATTAACGGACACAAAGCGCTTATGAATATGTTGAATAATTTATCAATAAGTAAGCAAGAGCAACTTTATCTGGAAAAGAAAATAATAACAATCTGCATACGTTGTACATACTACATATTTTGTAAAAGAGACAGTGAGTGGTCAAGTCCAGAACTGTTAGCGTTTTAAATTCTTCTCTATCAAGATGTGGACAAATATTATATTTCGGACGTATTAGCTTTATACTTTTCAACTTATTTTAAGGAACTTCTTAATTAGAACTTGTAAATTTCCCCGTCATGCCTAACTGAGAGTGATGGGTGTCATCATGTAGAGTAGTATTTGTAGGGAATAAAAAGTTTCCATTATTATTATTATTATCGAGTTCACCAAGTTCTGCAATTCTAAGAGTCATGGCAGTTCCCAACAAAGCCGAGTTTTGAAATAGGTCTATTCTGGTTGTAACCACAGCCTCTTTTATAAGTATCTTTTCAGCCCTTTTGATATCATTACTAGTAACCTGTAAATTACAAACATGCAGTCGTATTATTGGATATTAAAAAATGATTTCGATTCAGGAAAACATCGTCCCTAAGAGTGCCGTTTAACTGGTTTAACTGCAAGGGGCTCTTTCAATTGGATTGCCTCTACGGAGGATTTGAAGTGATGGAACGAACACGTAAAAGAAACACAATATTTTTTATGTCAGTACTTTGACAGGTATCAGTTCTAAAAACGATTCATTCATATCTCTGAAAACATTTGCAGTTTGACTGGGTTTGATATAGTAGGGGATATGATGAAACCTACAACCACTATTTGTTAGTTAAACTTGAAACATTATGCACGTGTATTACTTGGCCGAAGATCGAATTCTTCGCACCCTGCGTGTTGTTTGTTTATTACTGCAGGTTTTGGCCGCTAGGTCCTTCCTTGCCTTTTCGTCTTCGAAGCTGTATCTCTTCTGAAATCATGTGGGCGATTCTGACACGTGAGGAATGTTTCAGAATTGTCTATGTTACTTCTCAAATAAATCAAAATGCTTACCTTCTTGTTTTTGTTGGTATTCCTAGTTTTGTTGGTTTTGCTTGATGCTTGTCGAGCTACAAAGTACGTTCGTTGGCAAAGCACAATGGAATAAGATCTGTTGTTGTTGCTGTTTGACTTGTCCTCATTTGCATATACTTCATCCATCCATATCCATCCAAACAAACCGACACGGGAATTCCTTATCAAAGGCGAATAGATTGCTGTTCGCGCACGCGCACTTTGCAGCGATAATGATCATGATATTATTGATAAGGCTGCATTCACATTGAACAATCTTTAGAAAGCGCGTAAACGCTCGTGCAGAAATCCGCCATACTGATCCTTACAGTGTTCAGATCGAAAAGATATTTTGCAATCTGAACACTGCAAGGGATAAGTATGGCGGATTTCTGCACGACCGTTAACGCGCTTTCAAAAGCTTGTGCAATGTGAATGCAGCTGAGTGTGGAATGTTATCTTGTAATTGAAAGGGTTTGTGCAAGGTCAAAAGCTTGCATTTGCAGAGAGCAGAAATTCTAAAAACATCTCATTCAAATTGAACTTGCACACAGAGTCAACAAAGGATAGCGTCACAATAAGATTTTTATCTTGCCACGAAACAATGCTGCGTCGGAGTGATTTCTTTGTTCTATTTATAAAGGAATCTATTTACCATTGCACACTAGCTTTAAAGGCAGTCCGTCACGCATTTGATTGGTTGATTTGGACAATACAAAGAATAGGAAATTTGAATGGCTGCTAATCCCCTGAATTTTTATGGCCGTAGAAAGTCAAGAAGATTAGCCCTCATTTGTTTCAAATACAAAGATTGACAAAGAAATCCGTTGTGTTGAGCTCTGACTTTGTCGCGGCAAATCAGAGACGTGACAGACTTCCCTTAACATTTGGGTTCTTCCAACGTGTTGGGAATCGTTTTCATTTCTCATTTTAGGCGGGATGAGATTTCTCAATATAAGAAGCTGAAGATATCCCATGCTGAAAAACAAGCACACATGGCACTGACTGCAGAAAATTCATTGACTGGCAGTGCAAGTAGGTTGTTGGCATCCTTGGCACGGGACCGTCAGCTGGTAAGAATATTTTTCTTATACAGGGTGCTCTTAGATTTTCGACGTGTTTGAAGATTCATCATACTTAGAGAGACGCTTGCTAGTATAGGTCCCAAAGCATAAAACAGTCAATGTAAAATTCTGTTGAATCCTTCTTTGAATACCTGAGTTAAACGGCTTGGAAGAAAAATATGGTATTTTGCTGCTAGACAACAAGGACAGATTTTGTAAGACAATAGCAGCAGTTGCTTTTATTGACACCTAAATTCAAAGAGATTTGCGATTGCAGACAAAGGAAATTTCTCAAGCAGAAATTCAAAGCAAACAAAGCCGCAAAGTTTCTCTGAAACCCAGGTAGCTATCTCGCTTGTTGTGCATTCCAGAAATGGTTTTCAAGAGCAAACGTGAGGATATATTGAAAGAAGGAGGATATATCAAGATATCTACCACGGACATTTTACTTGTTTGGTATAGGAACCGATTTGGAGGCGATTCAATTCTCGTATTTTTTGGGTGCAAACAAAGCACTTACTTCTGAGCTTCTGAACAGCAAAAATAGAATGCCCGCGGTAGATGTTTAGATATATCCTCCTTCTTTCAATATACATTCTCGTTAGCTCTTAAAAACCATTTCTGGAATGCACAACAAGCGAGATAGCTACCTGGGATTCAGAGAATGTTTACGGCTCTGTTTGTTTTGAGTTTCTGCTTGAGAGAATTTCCTTTGTCTGCAATCGCAAATCTCTTTGAATTTAGGTGTCAACAAAAGCAACTAATGCTATTGTCTTGCAAAATCTGTCCTTGTTCTGCTAGACTCGAGCCTCGAGATTCGGGCGACCAGAATTAGCACATTTTCTATGGATAATTCCTTTTTAAGAAAACCAAGATGATGGTGATAAGTAAGAGAGCAGGGCCTATATGGCCAATTGAAGTAAACGGGGAAAAGTTGAACTAGTGAAGTCATTTCAATATTTGGGTAATTTAATTAGTGATCAATATGATGATAGTGCGGAGATTAGAAGAAGAATAGCGATAGCGAAAAAGGCAGTAATAGCCTTGACAGCAATATGGAAGGATAAGTCCAAAAGAATCGCAACAAAATTAAGATTGTCAAGAGCACAAGTTTTCCCGATCGCAACATCTGGCTCTGAAACTTGGGTGTTAAAAAAAAGGCGGACAGAAAGAGGATAGAGAGTTTTGAGATGTGGTTTCTAAGAAGGATTATTCGGGTGAGTTGGATGGAGAGAAGAACTAACGATTGGGTGCTAAAGGAGACGGGTATTTAAAACGAAGACAGGGTGTTGGTGAAAGTTGATCAGGCGAAAATGAGATATTTTAGGCATGTGGTGAGAAGAAACAGTTTAGAAAAGGCAATGTTGCAGGGTATGTTTTTTGGAAATAGGAGCTAAGGAAGGCAAAAAACTTGCTGGATGGACAGCATAACATCATTGACAGGGATGAGAATCACAAGGGCGACAAGACTGGTGGAAAACAGGAAAGATTGGCGGGAGCTCGTACAACACGTCACTGCCGCTCAACAGCTACCAGCAACTGATGGAGCAATCGGAGTGTACTGCAACAGACCGACCGACCGACCGACCGACCTATGGATAGTTCGGGCATTAATGTTATGATAGCTGAACTGCCAGTGAAATGAATATGAAGAGGATAATTTACTCACCTAGCCAAATATTGTGTGCTTGTTCATAATCATGTCATAGGTCTGAAGTTCCAGTTTTGAATCCCAACTAATACAACAATATTATTCCGCCTCCCAACCCAACTCCCAACTCAAAGAAACAAGCAGCCACAGTTGAGTTGGAATGGAAGGCAGCTTGTTGTTGTAAAGGTTGATTGGGATTCGAACCTCGAGCGTAAGACTTGATGACGGAAGAGAACACAATATCTGGTTTAATGATAAAATCATCAAATTTCATGGTTATTTCAACGGTAGCTCGAACATCACAACAATAATTTCCAGACTGTTCATGTTTTTCATCTCAGCATAGGATATGTCCTTAATTCTGGGGTTTGAAATGAAACGAGCAGTCATGCCCAATGTAAGAACATGTAATTTTGATGCTACGTGCATCGACTATCTGGAAAAATCCTTTTCGGTTCATGAAGTTTTCTCAGATATTGGCCAATGCTCCTTCATAAGTTTGGCAAAAAGCTTAACGAAGAAAGGTTCAGAAAGTGGTGATTTTGAATCAGCTTTCAACTGTATACAACTTATCTCTGCCGGTAAGTGTATGTTTCAACTGTATATAACTTTCATCTACCGGTATGTGCATGTTTCAACTGTATATGACTTATATCTTATATCACCAGTAAATGCAGGTTTTAACTATATATGACATACATTTACCGGTAAATGCAGGTTTTAACTATATATGACATACATTTACCGGTAAATGCAGGTTTTAACTGTATATAACATACATTTACCGGTGAATGCAGGTTTTATACTGTATAGAGCGTACATTTGCCGGTAAATGAAGGTTTTATTTTTTTTTTATAATTCGACACAATATCAATAGATACATGGTCTAATCTAACTAGGACTAAAAACAAAGGATAGTCTAATACAGCAAAATTGATCAGTGAATTAACAAAGTAATACAAATGGTACGTTGATAAGTTCTAACAATACGGTGGCCCATAGGTGCCACTGCCGTGTTCCGTGTTCCGTGTTCCGACTTTAATGACGAGTTTACTGACGAGTTCCTTGTTTAGTGACGCCTTCCTTGTTCCGTGTTCCGTGTTCGTTTCAGGGGGTAGCATTCCTCTTTTCCTCTGCCAGTCCAGTGGTAATACACCGTGCATTCCAATAAAATTTGCTATACTTTTACCCCCTGGAAAATATCAACTTCTGCCGTGTTCCTTCTGCCGTGTTCGTAATTTTGTGACGAGTTCCTTGTTCCGACTTTTTTGACGTGTTCCGTGTTCCGTGTTTATTGGCAAGTTTTAAAATTTGATAAGCAAATTGTGGACTGACGAACGACAAACAGCAAGCAAATTCTGACGAGTTCCTCACAGGGGGTAAATAAGGGGATGATGGAGTTGTGTTGGAGAAATGGGAAACGAAAGTTGCAAGTGCTCTAACCAAGGATCAAGCGAGGAGTCTGCTGGCGAGGATGTGCCTAAAGCGTCGTGCAGGGTGAGTCTGCTATTTCGTTTCTTGTTGGTTGAGGTTTGAAGTAGGTATAACAAGTTCCCCATTTTCAAAATTTTGCCACGTATTTTTAGAATACATGGGTAAAACTAATTGGCAATGTGGGCGGGTTCCATTTAGGCCTAGTCCATGGCCAAAACATACTGTGAAAAGTGGGATTATTTGATTTCATAGACTCTAGAGGGAAAGTGAGGGAGCTTGGAATAAAGGGGGTCTGTCATCAGTGTCATCAGCATACTATTTGTGGCAAATTCGATTAGAAAATATAACATACATCTTACATCATTGACATCCCCCCTGCTGATGACACTGATGACAGACCCCCTTTATTCCAAGCTCCCTCACTTTCCCTCTAGAGTCTATGAAATCAAATAATCCCACTTTTCACAGTATGTTTTGGCCATGGACTAGGCCTAAATGGACCCCGCCCACATTGCCAATTAGTTTTACCCATGTATTCTAAAAATACGTGGCAAAATTTTGAAAATGGGGAACTTGTTATACCTACTTCAAACCTCAACCAACAAGAAACAAAATAGCAGACTCACCCTTCACGACGCTTCAGGCACATCTTCGCCAGCAGACTCCTCGCTTGATCCTTGGTTAGAGCACTTGCAACTTTCGTTTCCCATTTCTCCAACACAACTCCATCATCCCCTTATTTACCTCCTGTGAGGAACTCGTCAGAATTTGCTTGCTGTTTGTCGTTCGTCAGTCCACAATTTGCTTATCAAATTTTAAAACTTGCCAATAAACACGGAACACGGAACACGTCAAAAAAGTCGGAACAAGGAACTCGTCACAAAATTATGAACACGGCAGAAGGAACACGGCAGAAGTTGATATTTTCCAGGGGGTAAAAGTATAGCAAATTTTATTGGAATGCACGGTGTATTACCACTGGACTGGCAGAGGAAAAGAGGAATGCTACCCCCTGAAACGAACACGGAACACGGAACAAGGAAGGCGTCACTAAACAAGGAACTCGTCAGTAAACTCGTCACTAAAGTCGGAACACGGAACACGGAACACGGCAGTGGCACCTATGGGCCACCGTACTAACAAAGGAAAAGAGTTCATGTACTATCTAAGCGTATTTTGTAAATTCTATCTAGGTATTCGGCAAATATTTGCAGGAATTGTTCATCGTCATTTGTAAATAGAAAAATCATTTTTTGTTTTCCTGTTGGGATTTTGATAAAATTTGGGTAAATTGTGTTGATTTGGCCCATGAAGATTGCTCTTTCTGTGTTGTATTTGTTACACGAGAGTATAAAATGGGTTTCGTCTTCAATTATGTTTGGGCAGAATTTACAGAATCTTTCTTCTCTTATGACTGGAGGTTTGCTATGTCTTCCTTTTTCGATAGCTAAGCAGTGGTCACTAAGCCGTAGTTTTGTCAGTGTTCGTCTGTGTGTTCTATTTTTAACCAGAGAGAGGTATTTCTCGCATGCTACGCTTGTTTTATGAGTTTTGTAGGTAATTGCTTTCGAGCATGTACTAATCCTATCATTCCAGATTTTTTCAAATTTTGATCTAAGGAGTTTGTTTGTGGTGTATTTTGAAAGGGAGGCAAAAGTATCGTTTGCAGGGTTTTTTGGAGCGGAGTTGATAATGCTTTGTGTAATATCTGATGTGATGGTTGGACGATTAGTGATATGACTTTCATATTGCTTTGCTTTGGAGACAAGCGAATTTATTTTACATTCTTCGTCGATGTGTTTGAGAAAGTTACAGAGCCTTGATTCAACCATGATTCTTAATGGAAAACGTCCTAGTTCACCGCGTACAAGGTCGTTAGTTGTCGATCTATTTACGCCGATAATTCTTTTAAGAAACTGAGTATGTACTTTTTCGATATCGGTTTTGTCCCATTGGTTAATGCATGCTTTCTCAAAGGCACCCCAGACTTCTGAGCCATAGAGTAGAATTGGTGCAATTGTACTGTCGAATAACTTGAGGGCAGCTTTGATAGGTAGGTTTTTTAGCTTGAAACGGCTATTTAATGCAAATAATGCTCTTGTAGCTTTACTACTTAGTACACGGAGAGTTTCTTTGAAGGAGCACGCAGCATCGATCGTAATTCCTAGGTATGTAAATTCAGTGACATTTTCTAATGGGATACCTCTGATGAAGAATTCATTTTTATATTTGTTATTTCTCTTGTAAAAGGTCATACATTTTGAAGGTTTTATACCGTACATAACTCACATCTACCGGTAATTACAGATCTTAAGTGTATGTAACATACAATTACCCGTAAATGACGGTTTTAACTTTATATAACTTACATCTGCCGTTAAATGCAGGTTTTATGTACTGTATATAAGATACATTTACCGGTAAATGCAGGTTTTATACTGTATATACCTTACATCTACCGGTAATTGCAGGTCTTAAGTGTATATAACATACAATTACCCGTAAATGAAGGTTTTTAACTGTGTATAACTTACATCTACCGGTAAATGCAGGTTTTATATACTATATATAGCGTACATTTACCGTTAAATGAAGGTTTTATACTGTATATTACGTATATTTACCGGTGACCCAAAAAGAACTTCACGAGCAAGATCACACTTAAGTTGTTGACGTCAAAACAAGTTGTTGACGTCAAAACCCATTATCACATGTTTTTTCCTGGCGAAGCAACAGCTCAACAGGTAGATTGCCTTCCAGCTAAATGCTCTTGGTTATGAATATGACATATACAGGGTGTCTTGTTGATTTGCGCTGCAAGCAGCAAATCTTTGAAATAGGCTCGAAATCAGTGAACCAGAGTCTAATTCGAGGTAGTTGATTGGAGGATAGCTTTTTACAGGCTAGATGTAACGTACAGGTTTTATGTAGCTCTTCAGATAATAAGGATTGCTATTATAGCCAATTAAATTGAGCCCTGTGAATAATGGAACAAACATTGTCTACGTCAACCGGAGTGTGACTGCGTCATGGCCAATAGCACCGGCAGTCTGTAAACCACGGAATCAAGGAATGACGGAACGAAATGAGGAAACGACGGAATAATGTGACGGTGTGTGAAGTGTAATAGTTCTATTGGCAGGCTCCTCCTAAACGTATTAACACGATACGAATGCCCCAATTTTCTTTTCTTCTGAATGGAAACCAAAACTTTAGTAACGTGGCTTAAAAAATCATGAAAAGTAGCGGGGGATTCCCGGTGCGCTCGGCACGGCAGGAAGAAACTACTGTCCCCATAACAGTATGCGAAGCGTTATTTGGCTTATTTATGCACGCATTGACATGACTTTGATACAATCTACTCGTGAATTCGTGATGAAAACTATTAAGTGCAGTTTGATATGTTGAAAATAAGGGCATCTAGACTTGAATAGGGGATAAAGCCCCCTTTTGCGAAGACGAGCAGAATAATTTAACGATTTACAAATCAGTTTTTTGGTGAGGATTAAGTTTCATTGATTTTTGGGAGCAGATTAAGAGTTTCTTTAAGTCGGAAGAATTTGACCTCTTAGGTATTTCCCAGGGTGTTAACAAAGTTTTGGTTTTCCATTGAGAAAAAGGTAACTTGTAGCATTCGTATGTCGTTTATGTATAGTCAGTAGGAGCTTACGAAATAGATATCTTACACCCTTGTATGATTCCATCATTTATTCCGGCATTTCGTCATGTTGTTCCGTCATTTCATGGTTCCGTGGTTTACAGACTGCCAATAACTCCAGTTGTAATGCGCCTAAGGGCCTGTTTATATGAGGAAAAACACCTCACCTGCCAGACCCGGGGTTGAGAGGTGAGATTGCACCTTCCAATAGAATCCTTTGTACTTTCATACCGCGTTTACATGACGAACGCAACACCACCGGTATAGTGAAGTCCCACCTCACCAGAGGTGGAATCTCACCTGGGTGAGGTGAAATTTTTCCATATAAACGAAACACCACCGGTATGGTGAGGTGAAATGAAATTTTTGGTTGATTCTCATTGGTCAGTTCATTCTGATTTCACGGAAGAGAGACTTTACTCCACCTCACCTCTCAGCCCCGGGGCTGACAGGTGAGGTGAAAAATCTCATGTAAACAGTCACTGAAATTTACCTCGCTTGTCAGCCCCGGGTCTGGCAGGTGAGGTGTTTTTCCCCATATAAACAGGGCCTAAAAGCTAATATACTGATTTGCCACGCATTTCGTAAACATCGGAAACACGGAACGAAAGTCCACAAAGATGTTGCAACCCCTTTGCGAGTAAAGCTAGATTATCACGTATCCCATTGACTATTGTAGCTTGATACAGTGTCTCTACGAACCATTGGAAGTTTTACTATGTTTTTTTCTTTGTAGAAGGAAATAGCGTGTAAGACATGGAACCTATTTCATCAAAATCAGCTCGCCAGCCTATACATAGTAACGTCTGCAAAGAAAAGCATTAAACCGTAGTTTTCACTTCTAATTGGCGATTTTTGTGAAGTGATTCAAATTCATATCTAAAATTGAATTCGACCAGAGCGCCAATCATCGGATAGTTATATCCCTTGTTTACATTGAAATAACTCTCAGCCATCTTAGCAAGACAAATGAAATGTCTTCTTAAAGTGTTGAAGCAGTTACTATATGAGGACTTGTTTGATAAGATTGAACAACGGCAAAAAAAGTATGTGTTCGTCACATCTGAGTCAACCTTTCGGCTTTTGCAAGTAGCCTTTTACAGTAACAACATGTAGATTGTACGCCCAACATCTTTGCAACACTAGCCCCCAACCGTCTTGCAGAAATAGGCTTTGGTACATCTTTATTTCACTTGTAGGGTTTTTATTGATATTTAGATGAATTAAGAAATATAGGCAAGTCATTATGATATGTCAAATTACACACACACGTTGATTGTGTAAAACGTTGCCTACAAATGTTGAAAAGCTGATTCACATTGGACAATCCCCTGTTTTGTTTCCTTTGCTCAGTTTTAGCAAACTAGTGATCTTTTGGTAACTGCATTACTGCGCTTTCAGAAAATTTTTACCTGTTTTGCTTTCTTGAGTTTAGAAAACGACGTCCTAAAATATCTGGAAATTTTTTGGTCACCCAGTACTACCTTTTCATTCAACATTGAGAACTATTTTTTCGACAGAAAGAAAATGCTATCCCTAAATCACACACAAATGAGAACTATGCAGGAATGGCAACGAATGCCACGCAGTTTATTGCCCCACATTGGAACAGTGAAGATCAAGCAGGGAAGGTAGTCTTGTCAGGGAAACCAGGTAAAGTTAAGCATACGGCTCGAATTTTTGCAAATATTTAAAATCATTGATTTAAAATTCTATTTCCCCGTTCTTTCAGCTGAATGAATGAAGTGGGTGATTTATCACAATCCCAGAGAGAGACTTTTTCTATATCATCATTATTTTTAAAATTACTGCACTAATAAACTTCCTGCTAGTTTTGAACTTGTGACGTCATATTACTATATCGTAAAACACAAAAGCTATAGAGTTGCTTACTACTTTCATGTAGACCTTCAAAAATTGAGTACCTCTTAGACTCACGATATAGTCCCAGTTAACGCAACAATAACAAAACCAGCAAAAATGACAACAACACCAACGCTCTTTATTTCTGCTCAAACTGGGACTTACGGACTTGCATATAAAATCTGAGACGGAAATGGACATGTTCAGGTGTGAGCTCAGGAACGAGGCCAAGGAGCATTTTCAGAAGCGAGGCAAGCAACTTTCGACAGTTGGAATTTCTCATTGCTGTGGAGAAGTTCATGGAAGCAAATTGGTCTCAAAAAATGAGTAACTCCACAGTGCTAGGTTTGTTGATTCTTGGGTTGAAGAAACTGTTATCTGGATACTTCCCGCTATTGCTCATGCCTAGCATCACTGAAAACTTTAATTTTAAGGTATTTTAGCATCGCCGGCTGGAGCAGGCAACTTAGGCCTATCTGTCATAGCCTGGAGTATGGAATTGTTGCTATGGTTTCCATAAGAAGACATGAAATCTACAGAGTGTCTCAAAAAATTATTAGACGTTTGATTAAATACTAAGAAACGATGCGCTGAATGAACACATGGTCAAGTAAGCCTTTTCCTGTGATTTCAATTAATTTTTGACACAAAAATCTTGCAAATCCGCTTGAAAACTTATGGAGTTAGGAGCCTTTGAAGTTCAAGTTTGTGCGAAAACTGAATCCAGAGGCCTTGAAATGGCATTTTTGGTAAGAATCTCATCGAACATCGTTTCTGCTATTTCTCGTTTCAGGATGAACCAAATAGGATTTGAAAAGGTTTTCGATAACCTAATTTTCAAGCATATGGATGCTTTGAGGAAACAGATTCTGCCTCTCGTTGATTGTGTTTTGAACCACTGTTTTTGTACATCTGCTATGTTAAGCAAATTTTAACAATGATCGCAAGGATTATATTACTTTGGAAGTCCTATATGTTTCCCTCTGATATCAACAAGAGTTATGTCACTGGAGAAGCTTCTTTTACCTCGGTCTTCGAGGTATTTTGCATCACAAGTAATCTGGGGGTCTTTGGTTTCAACTATCGCATATTTTTTTAACTTTGAAAGCTCGCAACTCAATGAATTTTCCAACCGATTTGCTAGATTCTGGTCTCTAAAATCATTTCATAATCTTAGGGACAGGGTTATCTTCCCACGAGTCTGTTCATGTTATCGTTATTTTTTAATATGTAATGAAACGTCGAACAATTTTTTAGACACCCTATGGGGGGAACTTCGTCCCAATTTTCAATTTGGAAGTCTATGAGCCGTAGTTTGAGCGTCCATCAGTCTATCAAAGAAATAAAAACAGATTAAGTATTTCTCCTTCAATTTTTATTGATTTTCCTTAATCACTTTAAAATTTATAGTGCTTGTCAAAGATTGGTGTACCACCTCTCGTACATCATTTCATAGGCTCTAAAAAGCTGTATCCTGAAAATGATCGTGATAAAAAGATTGCTCTTCTTTGGATTACTGCAAATTACTAAATATTCCCTTGGATCCATTCAGTTGAAAGAATGGGGCAATAATATTTTGCACTTTTCATTTTAAATTTTTGCAGAGATTCTCGAGTTTAGCTGTAAATTTATCGATTTTTCCTGGGGAAAAGTACTAAGTGCTCCAAATCATGCGTCAGCGTTTGCCAAAATGCAATATCATGAATTATGAAGCGATTTGATTGAACTGTCAATTATTTTCTATCAAAAACCCTAACCTACCTGCTCGAGGAGGGGTGGGGAGGTACTCCCATTCTTGACTTGACGGGATGTGCCGCTCAACAGGGTCTCCTTTTACGGTAAAAATTATGCAACAGGGTGTTCTTTTCGGATAGAAATTATGCAACAGGGTATTACAATTGCTAAGAATACTATACGATAGGGAAGACGTTTTTTAGAGTTCTCTTGATAGAATGGATTTTGGCAAACTCTTAATGCGACAGGGTATACTTTTTGGGCCTTTTTCATGCGACAGGATACAGGATGTGTAGAACATCCCCATCACTTCCTGGTCTTCCTGTAACCTAGATTTTCCTGTTTTTTTACACAACATAGATTTGGCTTCAACTTGGAATTTGAAACCTTGTTCTAGCTTTTCTAATAAGTGGTTTGCAAATTTATGGTTCGTGAAAGTAAAAGAAATGGATTGCTTCAAAAACAGCACTTTGTTGCCCTCAGGTAATGTCAAAATGGAGCAAATTTTGAAAGAAAGTCGTGTGGCAATGCTTTTAATATTTTTCAACATTCTGAATAGGATGAATAATGCTGTTTATCCATCTAGCAACACGATTAATCCTTTCATAGATATAGAAATAAGTTGAGCAAAATGCCAAAACCATTTTGTTCAAAACTGGTATAATTTTTTACATTGCTGGGGAACAATGGAAGTGCTGTTTTTGAAGCAACCTCTTGTTCTTTCTCCTCTCAACTATAAATCAGCAACCACGTCTTGGATGGACTCATGAGGTCCCAAACTCTAACATGAAGCCTGACCTATGCAGCTGCGTAAAAACTGATATAATTGAATCTAGGGTTCTTCCACAGCAGAAACGCAAACAGGGCAGACAATTTCTTTGGGACACCCCGTAGAATAAATATAGAAGAACGATAGAATATGTAAGAATAGCGATGGTGAGTCGGCTTTAAATACCACAAAATGATGCTATAATTAGGAATTTAAAGTTAATTATGAGTAGTTTCTCCAAATTTCTTTCTGCCACTCTTGGAGAAAAGATTGGAAATCTTTTTGCTCGACTTTCTTAACCGTATAATTTGAATTTAAACTCTTTGGTCTTTGGTGCAGGTTTGATGCTCCTTATAGTAAATGCCTTCGTATTTTCCTGATAGTAGGACACTGTTTGTACCTTTGAAGCATTCTTTGAATCTTAATCAAAATCTCAGAGCAGTCACATTTACTGCCTATTGCCATATTTTTAGGAATACCATCTGCAATGCTAGATTCGCGACCTATGATGCCTCCTTCCAAACAAAGGGTATGTATTGCCATCTAGATTTCTGCATTTGATCATACACCCTTCTGCATATTAACTGAATCAAAGACAAACTTTCATTGAAAAACTGAAGTTTTCACCTATCATAGCTCTGCAATGGTTTTTAATTAAACTGCGTTTATTTTCGATTCTCGTTAAATCTTATGTTGAGGACCGAAAAAGCCATCGTTAATATCTTTGTCATTTGACTTTATCAATATCCCCTTCTCTAATGAGCACCCTTTCTTCTAAGGCCTGTGAAAGTAAGAAGCAATAGAGGGAGTACTAGAGCTTTTACTGAGGGGTGTTACTGCTCCGAAAAGGTTTAAGAGATTTTTTTTTAATAATGGGATTTTTAGGGCTTTTTGAGAATTTTCCTTGAAGACAGAAGGATTTTTGCCACATGTGTATGAAATTTTACAGAGTAATACGCCCCTTGGCTTTAACGGTGAAGTCCAAATATTTTCCTACAAATGTTGAAAATTTTCGGAACCAAATTCCTCCTATACTCTATGTCTTTATCTATTTCTTTCTTTAGTTGCTACTTTCCAGGAATATAAATTGTTGATTATTCTCCACAATTTTTCAGGGCCAAGATAGCGATATCGCCAAGGAGCAGGAGAAGATTCTTAATGAACAATTGGAAGCGAAACTTGACACCCTTTTACACTCAGTTCAAAAGCAGAAAGATCAATTGGCCAGGATTCACAGCATGATGAGTGCTGTTCAGACTAAGATGTTAGTGTCAGAGGGCCTTAAGAAACAACAACAGCAAGAGCAACAAATCTATGACTACATTACCACGACTATTGCAGAGCAAGAAAAACAATGCAATAAGTTGAAGGTTGTTTTAAAAGGCAAAATAAAAGTATCTGAAACGAAAAGGCGGACACTAGAGCTACGTGGAAAAGCCAAGATGCAGAAAAGTGTCAGAGGCGGAACCGATAAACAACGATTTTTCAACCACCCATCTTCAAATCAAGTTACTGAAACAGTCCCGAAAATCATGTTTGCAAAAACTCAACACGAAGAATCAGCGGCCTCTTCAGCCGGTGAAAGCTCATTTCTGGTCATGCCACGTAACAACCAAGATTACTCGCGTGCAAGTGATGAAAATGGAGGACAAGGGCAAAGGTATCAAGATTACAATAATGGATCTTCGAGTACGGCCATAAACGATAGCTCTGATCAAGATCAACATTCATTGCAAAGACAGTTGCAACAGTTACAACATCAACAAGATGTTTTGAATGCTCAAGGAATGGCCCTTGCAGCACAGGGTAATATTCCCAATGGACAACTAGAGATACTCCAATCCCTTATGCAACGACAAGCAGCATTCTTTCCACAAAATAGACCTGAGGAAGCTGCTGGATCCTCATCATCAGCTGCTCCAAATGGCTCCGGTAAGTATAATAGACCTTTTAGCTATTCTACGAAAGTGCCGAGCAAGATTTTTATACATTTTCATACGCGAGGTTCGATTGAATGGCATTAGAGCTTCGATCGCAATTGTGCACATTCGAATATTCTACAAAATGTAATGAAGTATCGTTCGATCCAGATTCTTTTTCAGAATAGCTAAAAGGTCTATTGTCAAATAGCCGCTTTTGATAAACCTGTGATTACACGTTTTCCATTTTCGTGCAGCAAGTTTTAATGACAATTTTTTATTCATAAACTTTTTCGATTAGCCATGGCTTTGTTGCGAATCTCAATAAAAGCAGATTTTCAAAGACTCGTTGGTACCTTGCCGCGGAGGAAATTCTGCATCGGCTGATGTAAATCTTGGCATTGGCTTGAATTAGCTTTTTATCATAGCAACTGGCTTTATCAGCCAACTTTGAAAGAAATTGATAATAACCGTCTTTCCTGGATCAATCCACTTGACGGCATGATGAGAGAGCTACAATGGCTCTTTTCTCGTGGAATTTCTCTCGATTTTGGCTGCAGCTTCATTACACGTTTTTGATATTAAGAGAACCTCGTTTCTTAAGATGGGAAATTACGATACTTTGTTTGAGCCATTTTTGTTTTGTTTTTCAATTTATTTTGGGTGGGATTGTCAGGATTTCTAACTACTGAAAGCTAATTTAGGCCCACTGTACATGCTGCATCCAGGAATAGGACCCCTAGTTTAACGTCCCTGCCGATGGATGACGAGGTGAGTAGTTAGGTCAGGCCTGCAAGATCACCCATCCGGAGCTTGACCTCACTCGACCGAGCTTACCTTCAGTCACCTGACGAAGACTGTATAAGCCACTCGGCCACTCAACCCGACCGAGTGGCATGAAGGTACATTTGTCAAAAAAAAATTTACTTGAGAGGGAGCGTTAGATAAAAATGCGTAATAAATCATGAAATTGCACTCATTTACTTGAAAAGGAGATAGCCCTACCGAATGCAGTAAAGAATTTTGTACCAAGATACATTGCGTTCCAAATACAAATATTTAAATATTCTATATGGTTTCGAATAAAGAACGCAATGTATCTTGTTAAAAAGTTCCTCTCCTTCATCATTTGCCTCATTATCTGCTGACACAAGATCTCGAGTTGACATGTTCATAAGATTTTGCCAATCGCTATTCTACTGAAATAGAAACTTCCTTTGCAACCTTCGCAATCGGTATGACTTACATTTGCAGCATGAATATGGACACCATGAAAGCTCTATTAAGCCCCCCTCTCTATTAAGCCCCCCTCTCTAATAAGCCCCTCCCCTCTGAGTCAAAATTTGAAATAAGCCATCCCTCTCTACTAAGCCACCCCCCACTTATACAAAATTTTAGAATTTACCAAATATTTTCCATTTATTTGGCCACACAACCTTGCATGTTAATTTCAGTACGGTCTGGGATAAAAACTGTGTCGGATGCTTGTATTTGAGCCGTAACATCGTATGTTGATTCCGCAAAGCATGGGATAGAAGAACCGAAAAGCTCTCAAATACATCATAGTTACTTGATTTTATGAATAAGCCGCCCCTCTCTAATAAGCCTCCCTCTCTATTAAGGCCCCCCTCTGGAAGGTCCGAAGTTAAATAAGCCCCCGGGGGGCTTAATAGAGCTTTTACAGTATATCAACATGTTTAGCATCTTTGATGGTTATCTTCATATTATCTTTTACAGGTTTAGATCTGCATGCTTCAGCGCAACAACAAAACCAACTTTATCAACAAATATTGAATCTAATCCAATCACAATCGTTGGCTGCGACTGGCAATGCGCAGTTAGATGGCCGTCAGTTGGACTTGGCTAGTATATGTGCACAGTCTTCAAACAATACACAAAGTCAAATTCTTCTGCAACTGCAAAATCTGCAACAACAGTTACAGTTTCAAATGCAAGGTTTGAGCAAGCGAAATCCCCAAAACGAAAACCATCAAGCCGATAATGTGGCGCAAGTCGTTATGGCATTACAACAGCTACAGCAGTTACAACTCAGGCTGTTACAGGGTAACTCTGGAGGATCAAATAATCTCGAATGTGGTCAAGATTCCCAAATGAGAGGGAATACTGGGCACCGTCAACCTGATCAGGCATATCGACAGCGATGCCCTTCGCCAGCTGATACTTCATTGTATTCCCCAACGGAGAGAAGAAACTCTTACTCAAACATGAATTTTGGAATGGATATGCAAAGACATAATCGAAAACAGATAGGGGATTTAAGTAAGTTTTGCAGTATTTTTATTTGTGCCTTCTAAACTGACGATATGATTCTTTGTGCTTGTTCAACGTTTTCGATCTAATGTCTTCATCTTCATTCATACTGGGGCTCAAAACCAATCAGATTCAAAGCACTGACTGAACTCTTCCGAAAAATCTGAAGAAAAGTCGATCGTCGTCTTCCTTTCAAACATCAAAAGAATAACGAAACGTCGCTTCGTACTAGACTCATCACATAAGTCTCAGCGTTGCTCATTGAATTGGATGGTTTTCGCTCGTATTACAGTTAAGCCCGAAGTTATTCATACCTACACCAAATCCTGCGTATTTTGCATCTTTCTATGTAAGGACCAAGTTTACTGTGGCTGAATTTTCGTGAGAATGTGAGAGAAGCCTGAAAAAGACAGCAAGAGACATTTGAAGGAATAAAATATCTTACGAAATTGTACGCAACGATTCAGAACAATCCAACGTAGCATGGGTATCAATGATTCAGGTATGATTAGATATAGCTATGCCTCGTAGGCAATAACCGCTACAAATAGGCTGAAGAAAACGCCTACGCATCCATTTATTCTTTGGCTCCTCAATGAAGCCGCACGTGTCGAAGCTATCAAATACAATAGATTTCATTTTTAACTTTGCTCGGGCTGGCTTTCAACTACGTCGATCCCTTTAACAACAAGGCCAAATAATCTTTCAAAAGAGGCGAACCAGATGTTTACATTTGCACGTTACGCAATCATATCTGACTGTGATGTCAGACAAACAAAAGACTTGACGGGAGAACGTACCACTCCCATTTGCCAAGTGGTGCAAGCGAATATAAGGTAAATTTTGGAAAAATTTATATTTTCAGCCCAGTACTCATGTGTTTAAATTGTCCTCGCAAGTTATTCCAAAAGAACGCGTAAATCCAGAAAAAACGGCTTTTGAATAAAAAAAGGGTCTGTTTCATGGTTTCATCCATACCAGTATTTCTTGCACGTGTCGTCTCTTGGTTGGCCTTTGTTTGTCGCCATTTTGATGGCCTGTTAAAACAGCGACAACAAAGGCAAACAAATAGACGACACTTGCAAGGAATGCTGGGTGAATGGTTTCCACATAGCTGTAAGGTGCCGTAAGGTTGCCGGCAGCACTCTTCTGCCATCATCCATCTGCCATGCCCCAGGTACCGCAGTCGAACGATTTAAATGGAAACGTCTTAAATATTGTGCCGCAACCATCGTGGCTGAAGTGCCGTAAGATACCGGTAACTATGCCGGTAACTAAGGGATAGAATGAAGACAATGAGAGATAGAACAAAGAAAGATAATGATTTGCCGGCGGCTGCCACAGGCAGCCTGTTTCCATATAAACTTTCATGGCTGGAGATGCCGTAAGGATTTAGAAAAGTTGAAATGATTCAAATTTTTCCAGGTCATTACGGTACCGTAACTGTCATGGTTGCGGCTGCCGGCGGTACCGGGAGAAATGGTTTCCATATAGGTTGAAATGGTTGCTGCATCCCGGGGCCATGCCGGCGGCAATGGTTCCGGCAATGCCTACGGCAGCCTTACGGCACCTTACGGCTATATGGAAACCAGGCTTTAAAATCTTGATCAATAGCAATGAAGCCCTTCAAAATCGACGCAAAATCATGTCGATATCTTCCTATTTTCTATAATCTTTGAATATACATTAACAAGGCTATAATCTTTGAATATACATTAACAAGGCAATAGGTTTAAGATGTTGTTGACATTTATTACTGAGGCAGTGGCGACAGAGGTAGCATATGATATCAATCGTCGGTCATCCCTCATCGTTGCGTTCCAAGGGAATCAATTAATTGCAACCCCACAGCTGAACTGTCTTTACAGACCTTTAATGATCCACTTTGTCGATTTCATTTGATTTGAAAATGAGTTTTGTTTATGAACATTATTTGTCAATTTCCAACCTCTTTCATCGATTTTTGAGCTCGACCTTAGCCCTCTTCTATCATGGTCGTAGTGCCACAAGTGTACCAGACCCGTGTAGACGCTTCTAAAGTATTTGGTTGCTGATTTGCATTGTGTTGCATACTCAGTAGGAATGCTTGCCCAAGTCAGATTTTTGCTAGCAAATTGCTTATGGGAATTATAGTGGACGAACAAACGCCATTCCGTTAGTCAAGCTCCCAGGAAACAACTAAGTATGTGTTGACAGTCCATAGTCGTAGGAGCTGGGGGTTGACAGCCCAAGATTTTGCAACTAACAAAGAAGTGTTTTTTATTTTTACAAAATGACCCCTTTTCTCAAGGAAAAAATGCCCTCGAAGTGTCGTGCCCCCCCCCCTAAGTTTGAGATGTATCCTACGTCCCTTTGACGGTCGTATTTCCCTCTGTCTCATGCTTCTTGTCTAAACTAGGCTAGATAGACTATATTCATTTGTTCGAAGGTGAGCCTAAAGCATGATTAAGAAAACTTGCAGTTGATCGGATATCTTCGAGGACTGGTAGCAGCAAGAAGTAAAGATCAAAGTTTTAAAGATACTTCAGTTCAGATATAAGGTTTTTGAAATCTATCGCGTTTCGCATGATTTCACACAGATAGAATATCCAATGTTGTTGGTGTATTCAAATGCAGCTTTTTGCGTTGCCACTGCCTTGGTAGTAAAAGTTTGGCACTGTTTAAAGCAAACTGCCGTTGCTTTGTTATGGATTTGCAATGATATTTACGCAATAGAAAGACAATAATTGACATAAAGACGTTTTTGACTGGCTTATTTTTCAAGGACCAAGACCCAAAATGATTTGCTTTATTCAAAATTTGTTTCTCTAGATTTACGCGTTCTTTTATTGAAAGCCGCCGGAAAAATATGACCATATTAGTACAGAGTTGAGAAAGAAATTGTTTCCTGAATTGACCTTATTATCCATTGCACGACTCGCCAAATGTGAGGAGTATTTCTAGGGAAAGATTATTTTCCCTTATTAGGCTTATCTGTATATGACAGATAATAAAACATCAGACAAAAACTGATAACCAAATACCATGAGTCACGTCATAAGTCTAGCCTCGCACGTCGCTTCGCTTTGAAAAGTCGAATGTTGATGTAGTCAGCCAATCAAAACTAAGGATATGCACGTGGTGTAACCATGGTAAGAAAGTAGCGATTTGATTGGACGCACCCTAAATGCTGTGCATTTGGCCTAATGGTCTCAGCTTTGATCCTGTATTGTCATTAGTCTCAGTTAGAAGCGCGAGCCATCGTACAATTCAATGTAGAAAACTGAGACTCATGCAGTCAGTCTGAGTGCCCTGAAAATAATGGAAGGGTATTGATATTTAGTAGCTTTTTAAACAGCTTGCGTTTTCTGACTCATCAGGTATGTTGCACACGCATCTTAACTCTGAGATCCGAACATTTGAAATTAAATAGGTTTCTGGATATCAATGTTTTTGACGGCCTTAGGGAAACATGACTTTGACTGTATGAACCATTTTTGTAAACGGAATCTGTCTGAGACTTCTTTCTGAACGATATCTCGATCAATACTGATTTTAAGAAATGAATGAAGTTGAAGAAAAGGAACCTCGGGCTTTGCTATTTAATGTTGCCAATTTTGAGATCTAGATTAGTTGAAGATTTTTTCAGTGGGCCATACAAGGTGTTTGCATAGTTCAGGCGCCAGCTCAGAATATGAAACCTTATATGAGTCAATCTGGCATGTGGTTGCTGATTTATGGTATAGAAAAAGTAGAATAAGTGGTTGCTTCGAAACAGCACTTCTATTGTTTTCCAGCAATTTTTAAATCAAGTAAGTTTCCAAAGAAATGGTTCTGGCTTCACAATGAATTTTTTGCTAATTTTTAAGGGGTTAGCAGTGTTTTGAATCCATCAGAGAGCACTTTCTACCTTTCAAAAAATGTGTTGAAAAATTTTGATACGATGCCAGAGTCCTTTCTTTGAAAACATACTTCATTCCAAAATTGCTCGAGAACAACAGAAGTTTTTTTGAAGCAACTAAGTATTTTGCCGTTTATCTGCTATGGATAAGCAACCACGTGTCAGATTGATTCAAAAAGGTCTCAAACTCTACTTCGACGCCTTACCTATGCAACGGCGTAAAAACCGAGACAATTGAATCTATAGCTCCGCCACAGTAGCAACACAAACGGAGCACAATTACTTTGGGACACCCTGTAGAACCTTGATTTTTTACTTCATTTCGTTCATTTCATTTTATAATATTCATAGAAAGTAAGTATTCAAAGAATACAGTAAAACCCGCAAACAAGAACATACTTTTCTAAAAAACAGACTGACTGGGTTCTTATAAATGAGGTACTTCTGACATTTTCAGGGTGTGGTTCTTATTACAAGGACACTTGTGAATATGATGATTATACTGTATAGTTACAATATAATTACAATACAATATACAGTATGTGTTGAACAAACTCGAGGGTATAATGACTGCATTCAAATATTAGAGAGCATGGTACCTTTGCTGTTCACAGATCAGTTTATATCATACGGCTTGATAAAACAATTTGCGTATCACTGAAAACTGTTAAAGTTGTTCAGTTATCAATAGTTCGGAGTTTGTTTACACTGATATGATGAAATTTCTTAATTAAGTGTACCATCTCATAAGAACATTGGTGTAAATCAGTATGGCTTTGGCTGTTATATTTGGGTGTCCTTTTTCACAAAATGAGTCTGCAGGTTCTTATTTTGCTATGTTCTCATTTGCGAGGTGTTACTGTAAAACAAATTTGATTTTCAAACTGCCGTATTAAAAAGAAATCTACAAAATTATGATATCAAGATGAAAACTACGAATGCTATATAAGTATTAAAAGTAAAAGGAAAATTGAGAGAGTGCTCGGGATCTGATATTTTTCAGTGACGATTTGAATTGGTTTAAGGTATTGGTTATCTTACTTTCTCTATTTAGATTGTTCCAAAGTTTAGCTCCTCTCCACGAAAATAATTTTTGGCCACATGCAGTTTTTAGAAATCGTAAAGGGAGGTCAATGCTAGTCTTACAAAGCCTTCTAGCGCTGGTTTCGGAAAATCTTTGGAACAGACCTGTAAAATACTCCGGCGCTTCATGGTTCATAGACCTGTAGACTATTTTCAACGTTTCTGTCTCCATGAGATCGTTAACCGTCTGCCATCCCAACTGCCTGATGATAGGCTGTATTTGTGATATTTAAGCACTAACTTGCACAACTCATTGCAAATCTAAAGTATTGTGGTTTGATGTAATAAATTTTCCATTGCCAAAAAGGGTATCAAGCTTCTGTGCAACAGAAAATGCTTCTTCACAGTAGTACCACTTAGGCCATAATCTTCACTAACTAATGGCGGCATATTTCAGTAGAGGTTAGCTTCGGTTATTCATATTCTCCTAGATCCACCAGAAGAAGACCCATCTTTTTATCAAATGGTACCACAGAGGAACCGATCAGTACCTCAGTTAATTGATACGAATGAAGCAGGTACCTCTCAGTTACTTAACAGCCGTCCAAGGCTGCCATCTACTAATTATGGACAGTATCCGCGATATCCAACCCCAGACGGACTTGATAGGTTCCCTCAGTCGTCACAGCAACCAGATGAAAGACCCGCTGACCACAGGGGCAGATATTCAATGTTCGGTAGACAGAACCAAGGCCAAGATGGTGGTCAGGCTTCCGGTAACAATACAGACAAAAAAGATAAACTGGAAGACGATGACTATTATCCTTCGACCAATAATCTGCCAGGGCAAACACAGCAATTGTTGCAGTTACATCAGGTTTGTATCTATCTTTCTACCACTTTTCATTTAATCAACTGTTCCCCTCAATATTCGATGGAAAATCGTTTGATTTTCATTGTCATTTTTATGGTATTTTCCTGATAGCTAATTGAACATCATTCGATAAAATCGCCTAACCCACTCAAAGAAGGGATAAATTCAAAGAAATGTTACTATCTGTAATAAACAAGCATGCCCCACTTATTGAGAAAATCGTTCGGGGTCGGGAATGTCCATGGCTCACCCCAGAGATTAAAAAGGCAATGATTGAAAGGGACTATCATCTAAGAAAGGCTCGTAAAACTGGAAGAGAGATTGACTGGTCTACTTATAGGCGACTAAGAAATGACGTAACCAGAAAGATTCGTTATAGCAAATCGGCGTATACAAGATCTATATTTAGAGAAAATATCTCACGCCCAAAGCAGTTTTGGAATCAAATCAAAAAGTGCTACCCGGTCAAGCAGCAAAAGGAAGTTCCAGCCAAACTAATTAGCGTCAATGGTAGTTTAACACCCGACAAGAAAATCATAGCCAATGGTTTCTGCAAGTTTTTTGCAGAAATTGGAAAGAGAATACAAGCTGCTCTCCCTTCAATTTCAAATCCAGTTTGGAAAAACCACGAAAATTCAAGCATGAAAGAAAAATTGAACCCAAAAAACTGTCACTTTAAGTTTAAGGAAACGTCTGCAAGAGATATGTATGAAAATCTAAAGTCACTAAGGAGAAAAAAGAGCTCTGGCTATGACGAGATTCCCACCTCTCTCATCATTGATGGTGCTGGCGTACTATGTGAGCCTTTGTCGCTCTTGATAAATTATTCTCTTCATAACTCCATCTTCCCAACTGCTGAAAAGTGTGCAAAAATTTCACCCGTCTATAAATCGGAAGAAAGATCTGCAGTGGACAACTACCGACCAATCTCAGTTCTCCCTGTGCTTTCTAAGGTTATGGAGCGCGTTGTATACAGACAGGTCTATGAGTATCTTCGCAAAAACCATCTCTTGTCAGACAATCAGTTTGGATTTAGGCGAGGTTCATCGACAGAACACGCTGTTACTTACTTTACTGATCAAATAAGGATGTGGATGGATAAAGGACTTCTGAATGGAGCCGTGTTTATAGACTTGAGGAAAGCGTTTGATACAGTGGATCACGCCCGACTACTCTCAAAGCTACCGGCATACGGAATAACCGAAAGAGAACTGCATTGGTTTGAAAGTTACCTCTTCAACCGAAAACACTTTGTCGTATTTGACGGAGTAAAGTCTGAAGAGGAATCTGTTACGTGTGGAGTGCCGCAGGGGTCAATTTTAGGCCCACTGTTATTTAGCTTATTGATCAATGACATTGACTTGCAGTTGAAAAAGAGCAATATGATCCTTTATGCAGACGACACTGTAATATTCACATCGGAAAAGAACAGTAAAGAGGTTGCCGAGAAGCTGAATAATGATCTACAAAATCTTGGAAGCTGCTTTGTTGAAAATAACCTTGTGGTAAACTATAAAAAATCGAAAACAGAATTTGTGCTGTTCGGAAGCCATCAGAAGTTAGCAAAAACCGATACAATCGAAATTAATATGACCGGTCAAAAGATTGTCGAATCAGACAGATACGAATACCTTTGGATAATACTTGATAAAAACCTAAATCTGTTGAGCCAATTTGATAAAATGTACAAAAAAGTATCTTCAAGAATCAAGTTGCTTGCAAGAGTGCGTATAAATATCAGCCCTACAACTGCTGAAACCATATATAAAGTAATGATTTTGCCTATATTCTTATACTGCAGCAACATAAGCATTGGAATTTCAGACTCACACAAATCTAAGCTTGAAAAACTTCAAAACCGAGCAACGAGGATCATCAACGGACATAATGGCAAAATTAGCCTCCCATCCATTAATCATGTAAGAAATAAACGATGTGCTATTGAAGTTTTCAAGTGTTTAAACGGTCTTGCGCCAAGGATGTTAGAGAAACATTTTAAAAGACTGGACCATGGAAAGGACACCCGAGGCAACAAATCAAATCTCGTGGTGCCTCGCATAAGAACAGAAACCGCTCGAAAAGCATTTAGCTATCAAGGTGTAAAAATATACAACAGATTGCCGCCTGAACTGAAAAATGAGAACTCAGTTGTTAGATTCAAGAAGAGATGTAATGACTTTGATTTTAATTTTTAAGGAACCTTTATTTTGTAGATATTTCCTTTTTTTAACTACTTTCCGTTGGACACAGGTCCTTGATTTATAGCAGCTATTCCTAGCTGACCATGCAAACCTGTATAAATATTGATATATTATTATTATTATTATTATTATTATTATTATTATTATTATTATTATTATTATTATTATTATTATTATTATTATTATTATTATTATTATTATTATTATTATTATTATTATTATTATTATTATTATTATTATTATTATTATTATTATTATTATTATTATTATTATTATTATCTATTTGTCGCACATTTTCTTTAAATGGTTCATGATTTGTCCTTGAGGCTTGGTGACAGCAAGTCTCCTCAAAACTCGAGGACTTTCCTGAGGATTCTGGCAGAATTCAGGATGACTGTTTTCTGCAGTTCAACGATCTTGGTGTCGATTCCGATTTCTTTGAGTCTTTTTCGGAGGTCTTTAGGGGTTGTTCCAAGGGCACCAATAACTATAGGTATGATCCGCACACTCATGTTCCACAATTTTTTAAGTTCCCTGGCCAGATCTTGGTATTTCTCTAACTTTTCGAATTCTTTTGTTTCAACTCGACTGTCGTATGGAATAGCGAAGTCCACTATCAGGCATTCATTCTTCACTTTATCCTTGATGATTAAGTCTGGACGCCTTGCTTGTATGACATGATCTGTTTGTATGTTGAAGTCCCAGAGAATTGTACTGACATCGTTGTCCATTGTTGTTTCTGGTTCGTGTTCATACCATTTGCTTTTTACATCAAATCCATATTTCAGGCAAGCTTCCCAGTGGATCTTTTTTCCGACCCAATCATGACGTCGTTTAAACTCTTTTTGCGCCATCTTGCTGCATTCACTTAAGAGATGATTTACTGTTTCATCAGCTTGCTTACACATTCGGCATAAACTATCCTCCTGCGTTTTATCGATCTTTGCTTTTATCTGATTTGTTCTAATTGCTTGTTCCTGCGCAGCTAGGATGAGCGTTTCCGTTTCTCTTTTAATTCCTCCCTTACTAAGCCATTCCCACCTATCCTTGCTAGCAACTGCTTCTGTTTGTCTTAAAAACTGTCCATGTAACGCTTTGTCGGTCCAGTCTTGCTTACGTTCCTTTGCTCTTCTACTTTTGAATCCCTTTGCTGTTTCTACTATATCTTCTGGTTTCCTTGCGGCAGTGATTAGCTTTTCTTCACTCTCCTGGATGTATTTCTGTAGTCCAAGTATCGCAGTTCTCACAGTGTCTTCGATACTGATAAGACCTCTTCCACCTTCTTTCCTTGATAGGTATAGTCTATCTACATTGCTCTTTGGGTGCAACGCTTTGTGCATCGTCATCAACTTTCTTGTTCTTCTATCCAAAGCTGAAAGCTCATCTTTGTTCCAGTCTAGGAAGGGAGCTGAATATCGGATGAATATCGAATATCGGATGATGATGATGATGATTATTATTATTATTATTATTATTATTATTATTATTATTATTATTATTATTATTATTATTATTATTATTATTATCATTATTATTATTATTATTCAATTGTACATTCTCGGGTTAGATGTGTTCCGGTTTATGCTTTGAAAGCAAGTTGCAACAAGCAACTAAAGGTTTCAAAGTCAATCTCCAGCTTCTTCAGGTTTCTAACATCTTCCTCAATATTCTCGCTGTGCCTAATAATGCTGTTTTTTGGACATGTCCAGTTCTCAAATCAATCCCAATCTTCTCTATCCATTTATCAAATTCTTTCGATACTGCTCCCAATGCGCCAATAACAACAGGAATGACAGTCACTTTCTTCATGCCCCACATAGTTGCTACTTCTCTTTTCAAGTCCCCATACTTTTCAATTTTTTCTTGCTCTTTCGTTCTTACTCGAGAATCCCACGGCACTGCTACATCAATGATCTGGCATTCCTTTGCATCTTCATTTACCACCACAATGTCCGGTCTTCTTGCTTCAATTTCGTGATCGCACTGGATGTTGAAATCCCACAATATCTTGGTATTTCCCTTTCTTGAAACACCTTCCGGTTGATGTTCGTACCACTTATTTGCCCTGTCGATATCAAGCTCCCCACATAACTCCCGGTGTATATTCCTTGCAATGTTATCATGCCTTCTCTTGTATTCTCGCTGGGCTAGCATCTTACATTCGCTCACAATGTGGTTGATAGTCTCTTCTTTTTCACCACATAACCTGCACAGAGGTGACTCCAACGTTTTATCAATATGATGTTTTACATAGTTTGTTCTAAATGCCTGATCTTGTGCAGCACATATTAATGCTTCTGTACCAGCTTTCAAATCACCATTTTTGAGCCATCCCCAGGTCTTATCTTTATCAATGTTTTCATCCATGTCTCTAATGTATTGTCCGTGCATTCTTTTTTCTTTCCACGCTTGTTCACTTGCGTTGATCTGCATTCTTTTGAATTCTTCCGGTCTTACTGTCTCCTCTGTTTTGATGGTCGTTTTCATACTTGCCACTTTCAGCATTGGTTGATTATTATTATTATTATTATCATTATTATTATCATTATTATTATTATTATTATTATTATTATTATTATTATTATTATTATTATTATTATTATTATTATTATTATTATTATTATTATTATTATTATTATTATTATTATTATTATTATTATTATTATTATTATTATTATTATGAGGGGCTACAAGCAAATGATCTAGTAACTTCACATGTCTCATTAATTTATCAATTTACCTGCAGAAACCAGGGTTGGGTAAATAAAGCCAATGCAAAAACAGAATTTGACAATAGAAGTTTTTTTATACTTCATTAAAAAGTTTGCAAACATATTGCTAATTACAATACGCACAAACTACGTTACAATACTACCAAGAAGATGCCACAGGGACCGAAGTACCATGCATATCCTATGGCCATTCTGAAAGTAATTAAAAGCTACGTAAAACTACTTAAAACTATTACAAAAAGAGGAGTCGTTAAATACAGACGGTAAATGAAGGTACAAACGAAGGTAGCCTGCAACCAAATGCAGAAATTCCACGTGTAGGTGTGTAGGTTTAGATCCAAACATGGTAATATGCAAATTCGATTATTTGGTTACAAGCTTCCTTAAGACATTACATGATTGCAAAACAGGGAAGTTTTAAAGTGTCTTGCAAATTTTTCGAAATGTATCAATTGAAGTACCTGGGATCATGGCAAATCATTTTTACAGCCTTTGATGATAGATATGCAAATTTCGAAAAGAACATTAACTCTAAACAAGTAACGAGCAAGTTGCAGGTTTTCAAGCGTTGCAGTGTTATTTGTAGTGAAATTTTCTTCGCAAAAGCATGGTTTTCTTGCACCAGATTTCAGAAAAAATTATTTCCTGCAATTATTTCCAAGTTCCTTATGCTGGATAAAGAATATACAATGAGCACCTTTGAGCGGGAATTTACACCGTACACTTTTCACACAGGCCCAAAGAATGCACATAGTCCGACTGCAACATCAACAACTTCAAGCTTTGCGAAATAACCAGGCAATGCAGCAGCAGCAGCAGCAACAACAGCAGCAACAACAACAACAGCAGCTACAGCAACAACAACAACAACAACAGCAACAGCTACAGCAAGCACAGCAGCAAGTCATGCAACAACAGAGTTACGTTAATGAGTCTCAAGCCCAACAAGAATATGCAGATCAAATGTCACCGATGATTGGGTATGGCCAGCACCTTTCTGACCAGATGGGAAATCCTAGTCTCTCGAATGTTGGGGGGCCTTCCTCAAGTGACCTTTGGCAGAATGGTTAGTTGAAAATATATCAGTAGCAGAATGTTTTGGGAGATAAACGCTTGTTCGAAACTCTGACGGGCCAGATTTGCTATCAGGGTAAACTTTTACAATAACAGAACGTAGACTAGTCACTAGACGGTACCACAAGGAAAATGTGAATACATTGCAACCCCGTGGCTTTAAGAGTTAACGTAAAATAGTTACAGAAAATAATGAACTAAACAGAATATTACAGCATAAACTACAAGCTACGAAAAGAAATAAAATGATACAAAAATGGAAGGGAGGAAAGTAATTTCACGGAAATGATTTAAGCAATCTGTTTGATGATTCGAAGGACTCTAGTGTTGCTTTTATTTGATTCAATCGGTAACCTTCATCACCCACCGTACAACATTATTGAAACCAATTCCGCATTGGAAATGTTCGACAAACTGTATGAAAGCGAAGTTGCTTGTAAGGAGTTGGGGAGATTATTGCTCTTCAGATGATAAGTGTGGCAGTGCGGCAAGAAATGTTCCGTATCCTCAGCGCCGTCGTTTAAAGGACCATCGGATTTATTTTGTCATTGAAATCGTGTCTAAGCCTTTAAGGTACGCAGAAATTCTTTGAACCAAAATTCATTACATGCAAGTCCTGTATATGCCGTCTTGTTATCAAGTCAGTCCACGCTCGACGGATGACTGTGCAGTAAAGTCCCGCCTTTAGGAAACTCGTTTCACTAAAACAGCCTGACTGGTTTACCTCTTCAAAGCAGGGTCTATATACCATGGTATAAGAAACACTTTTATATTCCAAACAGCTATCAAAATAGTTAAGGAAACGTTTTAACGTTTTAAGACATCCACTGTTGTACAAGGATCTAATAATTTGAGCTAGTACTGAAAATTTCTTCAGATTTTAACAATTTTGAGTTAAAACTTTTATTATTGTTCCTAGAGAATTGAGACTTATTGGAGAGATATTCAAATATACGCCTTATAATATTACTATGTACCAAAGTAAAAGTAAATGAACATTAATCAGCCTGGATAGTTTCTTGTAACGAGGTATTTTATTCAGCGAAATGAGTCCTCAGTTTCTTATACTGCAGTTTCTTAAAGGCGGGACTTTACTGTATTGTAAGATCATTTAAGTAAAGATTGAGCATCAGGAAAGGATTTAGAATATCTAGTATGAAAAGGAGGCATTTAGACTTGTGCCTTGTCGTCCCTTGTTTCCCTGCGTGCTTTGATTTGCTGATATCACTCGATCAATAGGGACTCGTAATATGCTTAAAAAGTGGGCCAACTTTTTTAAATTGGCCGAAACAAGTGGGTGTTCTCGTTTACTCAACAAAATCGCTTCAAAATCTGGTTTAAAGAGCTCGAACATTGAAAAACAAACTTTTAGTACAAAGAATGATGCTGTCTTCACCTAAATGCATACGTTTCAGGCAGTAACCTTCTCTGTAGAAGCAAGATAGATCGAAGCTGCGAGAACTTCAGGCTTCATCGACAGTTCTTTAAATGCAACAAAAATTTTCTGAATAGCGCCTCCTGATTGGTTGAAAGCCAAATTCTAGCGATTTGATTAGTGAATTACCCTGAAGTTTGGTTATCAGGCTATTGGTGAATACGAAATCACTCTACGTGGGCCTAAGATCGGCACACTTTCTAAGCGTAGTATCTTGATTCCTTGTTGACCTAGTGATGGCAGCAAATTAAAGAACGCGAGCAAAAAAAGGACGAAAAGGTACGAGTCTACCAGGCAATCAATAGATCCAGTTGTAAATCTGCATGACTTAAAACACCGAAGAATTTAATTATTTACTTCGATGTTATTGTTTAGGTAACTTCTAAATGTTACTAAAAATGTTGAACACCAAATTTTATCAGCCAACTGCAATTATTACAAAACACTGCAAAAACTAAATCTGGTAAGGGTTGTATGAAATTTTGGGGACTTAAATGGGGCTTGATGCATTAGGAATTTTAGCAGTTCTTTGTTTTACTGAGTTTTTTGACCCTCTATACATCATTCAAAAGTGCGGCTCTTCGTAAATAGGAAAATAACTTTGATTTCGCACAGATTGGCTAGTCAGGCCTGACATAGCTTGCTTTCTGGTCAATTCTTTCTCCAATATATCCTTGCTGATCATTATCAGAAATGATCTCGACCAGAGTCTGTTTCGGAGCTCGTTTTCAGAAAATCAACGCTTGCGCTGTTTTACTCATAGCCTTTTTTTGTCAGCAGCCATGTCATGGTTTCCCAAAATTCCAAATTTGGTTTGCAACAGCGAAATATTGAAAAACCAGTCCGTTTCGCCCTTTTACATCCTTACATTGTGCTTAATTTTATACCTTGGTTATGAATAAGAAGTTTAAAAAATGCACAGGCTCCTGTTGTTTCTTCTTTTTATTTGATGTGTTTTTCTTTGGCAGACTTAGAAGCAGACCAAGTTGGAGCGATGAGCGATCTGGACCTATTCGAACTGCTCAGTGGACAGAATCCAATTCGATTTACGGAGGAAGATGAACAAGTACTTGATCTACTTATTGCGGAGAGCGGTGATATGCAGACGATGTAACGACGTTAATAGTGGTATTGTATTTCAATTATTGATTTAAATTGCTGTGGTGTGTTTCAATGATTGGTATTTCAGCATTATCGGGGTAAATTAACTTTACGTACGTTTGCGTTTGACCATTTTGTAAGGTCGAGCATAGACTTGTGACATAGACTCTCTTGTTTCCATTTGCTCTCTTACTTGATGATGGCGCTTCGGTCAACAGAAACTCATGATATTACTCTTAAAAATCTGACCCTATTTAGGCCCAGCTTCTGCGATTCCTAGAGTACCAATCGGATTGCGAGATTTTGCACAGAACAATGCTGTCGAATTTTAGATACAAATGATGCAGTTCACTAGATTTTTAACGAAGTTGCTGCAGCAGTTAGCGGAAGATTTCTCTGGTTTGTTTTGGTCTTAAAACATGGAAATGTAGCGCCTACAGACTTAATTTGCTCTCACCAGGTGAAGTGAACTTCCTTCTACAGATTTTTACCTAGTTTCGTTGATCAAATGTCTGCTTCACGTGGTTTTTGTCGTATTTTCTTTCTGAGGAGTGACCGTTGAACAGAGCTAAAGCAGTCGTTCGATCATGATTCGATGGATCGAATGCAGAAGATAGGGTCAGCTTTTTCACTTTTTAATTATGAGTCCCTGTTGAGTAAGGTTTACAGTAGGTATACAAGGGACTCATCGTAAATCATAAGTCGAGGTCGAGCACAGGAGAGCAAAGCAAAGCTCCCAGTTCTATAAAAAGGTTTGTGCGAAATTTTATGATGTAATTATGGGCAATAGTGCACCGTGTTTGTAGCTAAGAAATTAAAGTTTATTACCTTGATATTGCTGTTTTACTTTGTTGCTTTCTCTTCGGCTGAAGCCTAACCAGCGCTAGGAATCTAATTGAAATGGCTCCTGAGCGTCTGAACAGTTAGTTCCTACGCAGCGTTCATCCTCGTTTCAAACTTCCTCTACTCTCGAGTACCGAATAAACCGGGGGGGGGGGTGAGAATAATCGGGGGGGGGGGGTTGGAAATGGTTCGATATAACAATAATCGGGGGGTTGGAATAATCAGGAGGGGGGGGTGCTTGGAGAAATAGAAAATAGCCCTTTTCTTAGGTAAACACGGATCTGTTATATATTTATGTGAACAGTGATGTTACTGATACATTTACTTTTGAACTCTGGTTCTGTTGAATGCACTTCTTGATACTTTTTCTTGCGTTTATTCAGAAATTACGTTTAATATCATTTCATTTTTCCAAAAATTAATAAAAGGGGGGGTTGAAATAAGAGTGGGGGGTTGGAAAATTTTTCAAAAATTAATAAGCAGGGGGGGGACGATTATTCGGTACTCGAGAGTAAATGAGGATAAACGCTGTGTAGGAGCCAACAGCTCAGAGGCACAGGAGCCTTTTGAATTTCATCATTAGCACTGGTTAGGCTTGGGCCAAAGGGAAAACAACGAAGAAAACTACGGTAATATCGAGGTAAAGACCACGCTGCAATTTTTGCCCATAGCCATCGTGCGTTACGCCACTGAACAATGCGCTGATTTCAGGCAAGTAATCAAACAGGCTCCGTCTCCAAATTTCGATCAAAACGAATAAGGACAGATTTCGTAAGACAAAAGCAGCAGTTGCTTTTATTGACACCTAAATTCAAAGAGATTTGCGATTGCAGACAAAGGAAATTCTCTCAAGCAGAAATTCGAAATAAACGAAGCCATAAAGTTTCTCTGAAACCCAGGCAGCTTTCTCGCTTGTTGTGCATTCCAGAAATGGTTTTTAAGAGCAAAAATCAAAAGAAGGAGGATATATCAAGATATCTACCACGGACATTTTACTTGTTTGGTATAGGAACCGATTTGGAGGCGATTCAATTCTCGTATTTTTTGGGTGCAATTAAAGCACTTACTTCTCAGCTTCTGAACAGTAAAAATAAAATGTCTGCGGTAGATGTTTAGATATATCCTCCTTCTTTCAATATACGCTCACGTTAGCCCTTAAAAACCATTTGTGGAATGCACAAATAGTGAGATAACTACCTGGGTTTCAGAGAAACTTTGCGGCTTCCTTTGTTTTGAATTTCTGCTTGAGAGAACTTCCTTTGTCTGGAATCACAAATCTCTTTGAATTTAGGTGTCAATAAAAGCAACTGTTGCTATTGTCATACAAAATCTGTCCTTGTTATCAAAACAGCGACTTTGCAGTTTTTGATAGACAATATCACACAGCCTTCCATTTTTTTCAGAATGAAGTTGTTATTTTGAAAACGAGAACACAAAATTAACTCCGATGCCAGGAAATGCAGGTGATTATTACCTGACTGAAGTTTGAAAAACGAGGCAATACAGATTCCCGCCACTCCTATCACAGGAGGTCCAACGTATTTTAGTGAGGGGGCTGTTGAATATTCTAACGTATGACTTACCAAGATCCTTCCTTCCTTCAGACATAGAATATCTCGTTGAAAGAGCTTGCAAATCAGATTTTTTTGTTTGTGTCTCTTATGACAGTCATTTCGTTTTCTTTTGCGTCGTAGCTGTCGATCAATCCAATGCAGCAACTCGAAGAAGGCTAGCTATCAACGCGCAGTGATAATTGAAATGCCGTTCGTTTTGATTTGTGATAGTGTTGCACTGTTGTATCTATTATAAGTTATGAATTGTAACTATATAAACTTTCAACTATACAATAGATACAACAGTGCAACACTATCACAAATCAAAACGAACGGCATTTCAATTATCACTACGCGTTGATAGCTAGCCTTCTTCGAGGCGCTGTATTGTAATGATCGACAGCTACGACGCACAAGGAAACGAAATGACTGTCATAAGAGACACAAACAAGAAAATCTCAACAAGATATTCTACATCTGAAGGAAGAAAGGATCTTGGTAAGTCATACGTTAGAATATTCAACGGCCCCCTCACTACAATACGTTGGGCCTCCTGTGCTCCTATTGCTTATCACATACTTCCCGCGGGTTTCGCGTAGCCTTGTATAGTACGATACAAGGACGCGTTTTTTGTCGCAACTGCTTTCAGCCTACGACAAGACGGTAACAAAATGTGTTTGACAAAGAGATACAAGTCAAAATTAGAAGATGTCAGGTAATAAAACTCATAGTAACCTGCTGTGTTGTTGTACAGGAATTTATAAAGCCGTCGGTCGTAATGCACAGACCTCACAAGCTCGATCTGTACTTTGCAGACCTCGGGCTTTACATTTTCCTGTACAACACAAAACCGGTTAGTATGCGCATAATATTCATCCTGCGGAAGGGCACATTCATCCCGCAAAAAACAGTGTGCAGGATATTTCCCGAGCCATTCAGCGAGCGAAGCGAGTAGGCGAGCAACTGAATCCAATGTATTTTTTCTTAAAAATTTCAACCAAATGCTTCTTAATTCACGCGGTTCTCATATGGAGGTGGTTACTGTATAACCTGCAGCAATTCTCTAAAAGAATCCTCCTCCCATGCTCTGGGGGGCCTATTTGTAAAGTAACAGTACACTAATGTAGCGGTAATACATTAAAAGCCAACAATTTCGGACAAAAGGTTTTCGGACGTCTTTTTACGGAATTTCCGACGTTGTGGAATTTTCGGTTTCTTTTGCTTAGTTCATGACAAAAATGTCACAGATTTATTGATCGTCCTTCATGTAAGGGACTCAAGGTCAGAGGTATCCACAAATGATTATTGTTGATGATGAGAATGTTTGCTAAGATAGCTTTAGTTCAAGAAAATATCGTATTTTTCACTAATTACCACTCTTAGGGACCGGTCACAAAGTATCAGCTAGGGTGGGCCGGAGGGAAAATCGAGATTTCCGGAAAGTATTTGGTGGCCCAACTTGAAAGAAACAAAAACTTTCTGTGGCCTAACTTCCTTGCCAACGGAACTATATAAAGTTCTCTTTGAAACAGTGTGTTATTGACAGTGTCACAGTTCAGCATTCATATTTATTATATAAAGATTGTCCAAAATCAAGCACGTCTATCAGAATCTTATTACAAAGAAGATGTATTGTTTTTAAACTTTTTCACCAAACAAATCAACATATTTGCTTCATTGCCCACTCAAAACTGCAAAATCATGTGGAAGCCCACCCTATTTGTTGGAATATATTTCGTCGCCCAGCCATATTCCCTCCAGCCAGCCCTAGCAGGTAGTTAATAACCGATCCCTTACCACATTCGTTTTCAGTGCAAAGCGCTTCATGAGCAAAACATTAAGTTTTCAAACAGTGAAATATTTGGCTATCATTTTTCTATTCTGCAAAAAATTTCGGACAATAGATATTTCGGACTGCAAAAATTTCGGACAAAAAATCTTCGGACGTATGAAGTCTCCCAAGATATTCATGTCAGAAATTTTTGGCTTTTAATGCATGCTTTGTTTTGCATACATTCATATTTAAGTCTTGCAAACGTCCAAGCATGCTTAATCAGAAATGACAGCAACGATATGGGTAATAATGCACCGTGTTTGTAGCTAAGAAACTAAAGTTTATTACCTCGATATTACTGTTTTACTTTGTTGCTTTCTCTTCGACTGAAGCCTGACCAGTGCTAGAAATCAAATTCAGAAGGCTCCTACCCGTATGAGCAGTAATTCCTACACGACGTTCATCCTCGTTTCAAACTTCTTCTTATCTATGGGTCAGTAGCGGTCGACTTTCCTCCAAGCCAGCTTTCGTCAACAGCACGACCAATTTCATAAACCATATTTGGAATCTGCCATGCCAAACGTCACAATGAAACCGAAGTCCTTGCGAAGGAATGAGATAGCGCTATCTCCAGGGAGAGTTGAGAAAGATACTTGATCTCGGGGAACTTGACATTTATTTGAGAAATATGAAACAAATTGTTTACAACCAACCTCGCCACATAACCGAACCAAAAAGATTTCAAATCGTGTGTGCGAAGGCGCACTAAGAAACAGAAATGTAAAGGAGTTGTATTCGAACAACTTAGAGCAGTTGGGCCTAACCACGCGCAGTTGTACACATCAGTTGAAGACGAAATAAAACGGAAAACAAGACAACAAAACAAGACACAAGGATCAAAACAAGATAAATAATCAATCAAAACATCCGTGTCCAAACCCCATTGTTTGGTTCTAGGAAACCGCAACGGTCGAGCTGTTGACGAAACCTGGCTAGGAAAATTCAACCGCTACCTACTGAAGAGGATGAACGCTGCGTAGGAGCCAGCAGTGCAGATGCGCAGGAGCCATTTGAATTTGATTTCTAGCACTGGTTAGGCATGGGCCAAGGGAAAGCAACAAAGAATACTATGGCAATATCGAAGAAACAACTTTGATTCCCAAGCTACAAATATAGTGCGTTAGTGCCCATGATTCTAATAACTCTCGTAATCCTCCAGGTATTTAGTTCGGGGTTTAAAACCAAGTAATTAGTCAATTAATAATGCGTTTTTTGTATATAGCATACTAATGATAGCATATTTGATTGGAACCGGATCTAGGCTCGATTACATGTCGTAGTTTCGCTTTTCGCCTGAACTGATAACGCTACAACTACAACTCATTTCCTTACGCATGTAGAAACGGTAAAGCTCCTAACTAATGATTCTATCGGGTGTCTCAAAAACAGTTCTCCCGTTTGACTAAACAAGGGAACGAAACAATAAAATATCGGGACTTTTTGAGTTCATAGGCATATTTGTTGATCTTAAACTTAAATGCACGAAAAAAAAAGTTCACATACCTGGCATTTTAAATTTGTCCTCCAAAAACCGGAGATATGACTTAATGAGTTCATAAAGAAAAATTTTGGAGTGCACTTGAAACCAGAGGTTTTGTAAAAGGGCCTAGCCATATCATTTGATTTCACAACATGAATATTGCAAAAGAATTTCAACTTTGACCTTTCCTTTTTTATAAGAATTATACCTTGAAATGCTTCGGTTGTTCTACCTATCGTTATTCCTTTGACGAAGCAATCCATGCATTGCATTCCATCCCAAGTGTGAAAAAAAATGAAAAGGAGGAAAGGGAAGGCTCCTTTTGGAGATGTGTCACATCTTTACATTTTTACTATAGCTATTTGTTTAATCAGGGCAGTGTTCACGAGTCTTTTATTCTTTTCAAAAGCGAAAAACTGAAAGTTAAAGTTTGAAGCAGGTACTTTGAAAAATCTCGATCATACAAATCACGGCTAGGCCCCTGACTAGGCCCGTTTTCAAAACCTTCGGTTTCGGGTTCGCTGTAAATTTTGACTTTGGATGCTTATATCTCGGGTGTTTGGTGGATGATTTTTAAATCCAAGGTACGTGAATCTAAGTTCAAGTTTAAATTTAGCTGTGTGCATTCGGAGAGTACTAATATCTTATCGTTTCGTTCCTATTTCCAGTCAAAGGGGGGAGGGGGTACTTTTTTGAGACACCCGGTATATGAAACTTTTCCGCTGCTCTTATAAAGTTCGATTAAGTGGTGTTGGAGCTTCTATCATTATTGTGTAAGTTCAAACACTCTACAAAATGTATCAATCTGTTGCTCGATTCGCATTCTTTTTAGAGAGTAGCGTAAAAATCTATTGGGCCGTTGGGCCTAAGTCATCTGCTACTTTTTTCTCACAATCACTGGGTCCAACATGCTCTAAAAATCAGTTTTCTAGAACTGGTATACCATAAAACTAGGTATCAGTACTTGGGTAAAGGTTTATTCTTGCCATAGTGGCAAAAATTGCCATCTTCTAAGCCACAATCTGATCAGTAGAAGACGACAAAATCTTGTCGCCGATTGAAATTTGCCGTTTTTACAGCTCTATGAGAATAAGGCCCTCCGTAGAGCGGCAACAGTCAGTAGCGTAACTTGAGGCCCTATCGCGTCCTGCTCGTGTGACGCTTCAATCATTGCCATTCGCGGGGTAGTCACGTGATATCTTATTTTAGACGGACCATAGTACAGTCACGTATTGATTTTGCTCATTAAACTGCAAAAAGACCAGTTTTGACCACATTTACTCTTTACCGCTCTAGTTTCATTCACCGCCCGGGGGGGGGGGCCAAGGGTTTGCCATTTCGACGTCTGAAATCACACCCTAAAATTTATAAATTTTTGCGATAAGGATACCCCAAAATTTACTGGTCACTCAAATATATACCCTAAAATTGTAACAGTAGTTTGATCAAAATCAATATCCTGAGGGGTTATCTATCTAAAACGACGCCCCATAATTTATGACTACTTGTGATTATACCGAAAATGATGACCAAAAATTTATTTTCTGCCTGAAAAAGGCACCTCAAACAATGGCACATTGTGTACCGGAATATATGGGAATGTGTTTTAGTTACTCAACCCCCCCCCCCCCCCGGGGATCCACCACAAACTTTTGTTGCGGTTCCAGATCGTTCACACTGCTTCAGAACAAATTATTCCAGTGATATAAGGAACGCAAGGCTACGTAAACGGGATGGGATGGGCCACTGCAATGGCGCTACGGATCCATCCAAATTTGTACTAGTACCGGGGTCTTTGAAGCCCTGAATCCACTGAAAGTTATCAAGAATACTATTTAAAACATCAGTCCATTTTATGCACGGAGGGTTCTCGGCTACACTTCGGCTAAGGGTGTGCCGCCCACAGTTTCAAAACGGTACCATTGGCTATACCAAGTTTTCTTTTGTTAAATGATACCCTTGGCTAGACCTGCATCAAAAGTGCAATGAGTTTGCGTTTTTTATTTTAAAATTGCCAAAATTTTGCCTCCTTTAAACCAAAATCACCAACATTTTGGGTTTCTTTACAGGAATTACCAAGATTTGACCTTTGCCAAAAAGCATACCCTTGCCCTGACTAAAATTGCCAAAGAGTATACCCTTGGCCAGACTAGAAGTCCGAAAAAGTATGGCACTATGTTTCAAGGGTGGCTTCGTGGGTATGAAAGGGCCCGTAGGGCGTGGTGAGACCTTCGACTTTTACTAAACATTTCAAAGGTGTCTCTTTTTGGCCCCTACAGCTCGGAGGTCCATAGGAGTTGCTCTAACCTCAACTATGGTCCGTTACATGACAGTTAGCGGGCATCTGCGCTAAAGAAAGAATTTGCGCATGGTGACCAATTATTTGAATCACTTTGCTCCGTGTCTGTGCCGGTCCGCCCCTGGCGGCACATCCCCAGGTACCTTAACTATGGAAGAACAACCCCATGATTTTACGGCGTTTTTTTCAAACATTTTAAGTAAAAACAACCCCATCAATAACATAAGTAGAAAATACTAAAATGAATCAATGTCATGCATGAATTAAAGTAACCCTAAACATAAATGTGCATGAAAGGACTTGGTATTGGTACGATACCTCTAGACTGATGACGATGAGTCCCTTGTATCCCTGCGGTAAACCTTGCTCAAGAGGGACTCATAATGAAACAGTGAAAAATTTGGCCCTATTTTCTTCAATCATCAATAGAATTATGAAAGAATCACGGCTTCGAATCTCAACCCCGTGGGAGTGTTTTCAATTCCTTCATCGAAGCGAAAATTCTATCACATTTACACTTTAACAATAGCAATTCACAAATCTCGCAACCTGATTGGTACGTTAGGAATTGCGAAGTTTGGGCCTAAATAGGGCCAAGTTTTTCAGAGTAATACTATGAGTCTCTATTGCCCAAAGCGCCATCATCAAGTCAAAGAGCACAGGGCAACAAGAGACTCATCGTCATCAGTCTACGATACCTCTAACTTAACTGATCAGTAAAGAAATTTCCTGCATGAGAGCGATAACTAGAGCAAGTATAAACCCTAAACTTTGGTAGAAATTTTTCAGAGCTTTGCGCTACATCTCATACTCATTTTTCTTTTGACAAATAAACTTTTTTCAGAAAAATGTAACTAACTACGCTATCTTGTGTATAGCCCTATAAATAGATCACGCTAAATAGCACAGGGCTCAAATCTTTAATCAAAAAACCCTTGGGGGGACGCATGGAGCAAGCTTCTGAGCCATGATCAAGTCTGTGTACAGTGTTTATCCTCAATCAATAGTGTAAGCAAAAGCGTGCCGATAAATTTACACTGATAATGATCTAGCTCGAAAAAAAACACAAACTCAAAATGAAACGTGTCCTATTTCCTAGTCTTGTAAATGAATCAAAAACGCAAGGTCCAATACCCAAATATTGGCAATAGATATTAACCCTTTTGTCGTATGATTGTTTATTAACATTTGCACTGATAATGATATAGCTCGAAATAAACCACAAATTCAAAATGAAAAGTGTCCTATTTCCTAGACTTATTAATGAATAAAAACGCAAGGTCCAATACCCTAATATTGCAATAGATATTTACCCCTTTATCGTATGATTGTTTATTAACCTAACTAGTCGACCGAGATTCCAAGCAGCCCTCATATTGGAAAGAATGTGTTTCCTTTGTTTTTCCATTGCCTTTTGCGGCAAATGACGTCGTTATTCAAAGGGAAGCAAGGAGCTAGACTTATGACGATGAGTCCCTTGTATCCCTGCGGTAAACCTTGCTCAAGAGGGACTCGTAATGAAACAGTGAAAAGCCCGGCCCTATCTCCTGCATTCGATCATGATGCGATCGGTCGAATCAGCATCGAATGACTGCCGTAGCTCTGTTCAACGGTCACTCCTCGGAACGAAAATGCAATAAAAACCACGTTAAGCAGGCGTTTAATCAAAGAAGCTTGGTATCAATCTGAAGAAGGATGGTTACTTTACCTGGTAAATCCAAAATGAGTCTTTGAACGCTACATTTTCCATGTTTTTAAGACCAAAACAAACCAGAGAATACTTCAGCCACCTGCCGTAGCAACTTTGTTCAAAATCTAGTCAACTGCATCATTCGAATTCATCATTGTTCTCTGCCGAATCTCGCAATCTGATTGCTACGTTAGGAATTGCGAAGTTTGGGCCTAAATAGGGCCAAGTTTTTCAGAGTAATACTATTAGTCTCTACTGCCTGAAGCGCCATCATCAAGTCAAAGAGCACAGGGCAACAAGAGACTCATCGTCATCAGTCTAGCAAGGAGCGCCGAATGAGAGAGCCGACGAATGAAATCGAATGAGAGAGTTTTTATCTGCTTAGGTGAGGTGCCATCAATTGTTTGTCGACTCCATGCTACATTACTGCCAAAACAATCCCTTGCATCATGACAAAAAGATAACTTGCACGATGGATAGGAAAGTTTCGGCTATCCCATAGACTCCATGAGTCAAAAAGGTGGGTGTAAAATTGTATCACATTTTTCTATGAATTGAACTACTTGAAAGGAGCTTTGGATAATTTGCTGTAAATCTGCCTTGAAAATTTATTAACATCTCGACTGTTTTCAAAAAGGCAGCATTTTGATAAGTTTTGTAAAATTCATCAAAAATTTTGGAAAAGTCAAAATCGTCGTAAATCTTAAACTACTTGAGGAAAATTCATACAATCTTCAAGGAAACAATAGTTTATGAAGGTGTACATAAGTTTATGAAAGCAGAAGTCTGTAGCTGTTCTAGCTTACGATTCAGAGATTTTATGACGTCACAGCCTCAAAATTAATGAATCCCACCATCTTGAAACTAATCAAGAAACCACAAAATTGCAAAGGCAGATTGATAGCAAATCACCCAAAGTTCCTTTCAAGCATTTTAACTCAAAGACAAATGTAATAGAATTTTACACCCATTCTCCTTTTTAAAGATTTGAGCGCCATGCTACGCAAAATAATATAAGTGATACCTATGCGATAAAACGTATGGAATTAGAATCCTAAAGGATTGTAGTCAACTTCAGTGTATTTGTAGATGGGAGATGTCGTGTGCCTCCACCCTGTATCAGTTGTCATTTTTGGTTGACTTTTGGTCTTCTGTGAAGGAGCAGTAGCCCTGGAAAATAGGGTGGAGGATCCGCATTAGTTTCTGCACTAACAGAGAAAAATTTGACGGACACGTTTTAATACAGTCACAAACGGTTTTATATAAATTGAGCTCTGAACATTACGAAATCTTTTGACAATTAAAAATACGGGAGAAGACGTCTCTTTGAAAATTCATTGCGACAACTTTGCATGCTAAACTCTTATTTGCAAAGAAAATGCTTCAAACAGTTTCCAAACCAAAATGATGATTTGGAAACATCAAATAACACAGCACAAAGAAATAAGTTTGTCTTAACAGGCGAACAGTAGAACCATTGCAAGCAAAATTTCGGCCAACAATGATCAAAATTGAAAACTTTTAACCACTTTGTCAGGGACAAAACATCTCTCAAACCCACAAAACAGACAGAGGAGACAGTAAGGAAACGTTTTCAACAGTGTTAACAGTTGACATGAACAAACAATTGTTCGATTTATGCTGTGAAAATTTAACCTAAAAATCGAAATTCGCTAAAATCTCAAATCATAAGAAGTAACACACTGTGATGCTCTGCGTAATAAATTGTCCAGAATTGGAACATATCTACAACACTGTCACTAATATTGATAATTCAAAATTACAATCCAAGAACATGAGAATAAGTCACGCAAAATTCTGCATGGCATAAATAAATACGAAAATAAATAAAGTAAAAGCTAAATCAGGTTGAGGAATACTAAAAATTCTTTTATCAAATGTCAAGATGGTGACTTGCATAAAAACCTGCGTATAATAAACTGTACTGGTTTCGACCTCTTTTGGTTCTGGATGAGTTACAACTGTATCATGCTTGTACACTACTAAATTCGTAAATATCTCGCTTTGAATCCAAGAGGAGACAAAGATACACTAAACCTTAAGGCAAGGTAAAAACAAAACAAACACAGCTGGGCAAGCACTTTGCTTTAGAACGACCTTTACAAGGCATCTGTTACAAGAGCTTGCCATGACCCAATATTTGATGATGTTCTGTGCCTGGGAGCAAATGGCTTGGCAAAAATGTGCCTGCAATCAAAGCACTGTGAGTAAAGTACGGGTGTCAGTACCTCTGAAGTGTAATAATATTCTGCACCTGCGAGCGGCGCTTAAGGCCTGCCCAGCTCGCGTCATCTTTTTCTTCTTCGATCGTTCACTCATGACATACAAAATAGTGAACAACCTTAGTCCCGAAATCCTGCAGAACAAATTTCAGGAAAGGTCTTCCATTTCAAAATATAATACAAGAAACAAAAGAGACCTGCATTTTCAAAGGCCCAACTTAGAATGCGTGAAGAAGAGCTTCTTTTATACCGGGGCACGAGCATGGAACAGTATTCCACAATCCATCAAAGATGCTAGGTCAGTAGTCGCATTCAAAAAAAGACTGAAACTCATTTTTTGAGCTGAAAAAGAAAAAAACTCTAACACACGGATTCATGGAAGAGCAGTATCTAGGGTTAGCTAAATTAGATTCATATTGTCGTAAGCAATTCCTGTATGTAGGCCCATTATTTTTTGTTATATTTTTTGCTTACTGAAGGAATCTTCCGTGTATAAAGATGTTAAAAAGAATGGATGAAATGAAAGCGTGAGCTGGAAAGCATTTCGGAACATTTTGCGTAGATGAGTTCTTGAAGCTGAAATTTTGATTTTGTCACAAAAACTCAGTCCTGCATCATTTCCGTTAGGAGACAGCAATAAATCTTGGGAAATAACTCTTTGGTCGCACTTTGCTCTTCAATCCGAACAGGTACAATGTTGACTTGTGGAGCCACGACAAAAACGAGCAAAAGAGGATTCTCCAGGTAAAAAGTAAAAATCACGTTTTAGCCTTTGAGATTATGAGATTAAGAAGCAGCTTCTTACATGCAGCGCGTCCCCCTTACAAGCAGGTTTTTACTGTGAGGAGAAAGTTTGAGGGTGCATGTTGTGCAATAATATCGCTTACATAAGTAAATGGAGGGATACGGCAGCACTTGTAATACAAGTAAATAACAGTAGGAAACTTGGAACATTGCCTAACATTACAAAACGACACGAAAATCAACAAGACGTTCATATGCAGTAAAACTAACCAAGGTCTATTGATCAAGTTTAAGAGTTTCATTGACCATTTGTCATTTCACCTTATGTTTGTTGGGGATGTGAAGAGGCTAAGTTGTGAGCCTCGAGGAATCCCCTTAAAAGGGCTCCAGATCGCATGCGTAGTAACGATTTACTTCGATTATGTAATATGCAAATCAGCTTAACCGTTGAAAACAAGAGATCAAAACAAAGGAAAGACGCGCATGACAACGTGAGCCCTAACGTTGATTCGCTCTCAACAAAGCTGAAACAACAATGTGTCTGAACAATGGGGTCAGCACTTCATCTCCCCAACAAATGTATCATTTTGGGTATGGTTGTTAAGTATCTTCTTGTCTTAGTTATTCCTGCCACGAAAATCATCCAAAGGCATTCTTTCCCTTGCAAATTTAGTACATTCCTCGTTGTCTGTTATTACGTGCACATATCAAGCATACGTTAGCTATTTGAAGCTAATTTAGGCCCACTATCCATACTGCGGTGAGACATGGGACCCTTAACTTAACATCCCTTCCGAAAGACGGCGAGGTGAGCTGCGAGGTCAGGCCTCTGAGGTCACCCATCCGGATTTTGACCTCATTCAACCGAGCTTAACTGCAGTCACCTGACGAAAACTGTATGAGTCACTCGGCCACTCACCCAGCAGTGTGTAAGCAGATCAATACACAAAATATCCCATGCAAAGGCAGGGCCCTCCTGAACAAGGCACTTAAGAATAACCCTACAAAGGCATCTCGGCTCAACCTGCATCGTTCTTCTTCGAATTTCAAATGAATGGCGAGAATTATCAGTTACATTTTCAAGCATTCGAGATGTGACAGGGGCAATTTGAGCTCGAATAAATATTTCCTCCACACAAAATCAAATTAACAGACCAACAATGAATAATTATCACATTAACAAAATCAATATCTAATATCACAGTTATATATCAAAAAAATACAGTGGACTTGAATTCAAATTTATTAAATCATGGATTTCAATAAAGCTACAGTAAACCCCGCACAAAAGTATGCAATTTATCGAAAGGAAGCATGATGAAATGGAGAATGTTAGAAGCCATATTTACTAATACCATTGCAGACAAATTTTTTAAAGGGACTCCGTCCTGCGTCTCTAAAATTTCTGTCCAAACAGTGACTTTGTAGGTTTGAAAGACAGTACCACACTGATTTTCACCTTTCGCAAAGAGAAAGCATCATCTTGGTGATATATCTTTGGACTTCAAAGTGGAACAAAACAAACATTCATTTCTATTATGATTGCTCGGATATTTGACCCAGGGAGGTTTCTCCCTGGTCTATTTCTCCCTAATTTTACCGTTCCATTTTGGTGGCTAGGATGAAAGCTACCAAACAAACTGCATAAAATAATTGACAATGACACCCGTCTAAAGCAAAGGTATTTGCAGATTTGCTTACAATTCTAAGTTGCATCTTCCCCATTGACCCCCGGTCAATAGGTAAAGATTCTCGTTTCTCGATGCAGGGGTATACTGGTATCTATATGACAAACAACAAGAAGTAACAATAATAATAATGATAATAATAATAATAATAATAATAATAATAATAATAATAATAATAATAATAATAATAATAATAATAATAATAATAATAATAATAATAATAATAGAAGTTCAAAGCCTAACAACTAAACTTCAACTTGTTTCTTACAGGCCTTGACTCATCACAAGTTATAAATTTGCTCAAAATAGCAAATAAACTGAGGCTAAACTCACTTTTTCTCCAGTTTGGCTGTCTCTGCTTTCTCGGCAATTTTTATTTCAAAATTAGTGACAAATTCGTAGCTTCCATATCTTGACAATGATCGCCCAGACCCAATGCTACTTAAACTGTCAAGACTTCGTGATCTACGAAGAATGACCATTTCGTCATTGGCGGAAGGGTCCAACACAAGATAACTGCCATAATCCACCAATTTGTCATCGGATAAATCTTCCCAAGAGTCTTTCATCTTTGATTTGACAAGAGACACAGTGGGCGAGGATGGTCGCAAAGGAACAATGACATCAGCGTGCTCTTGCTCGCTAACAGTGCTTTGACCATGAGTTTCACGCTCTACAACAGGCTCATTTTGCTTTTCCAGTTCATTTAATTCTGCTACCTCAATTTCTTTATAGTCATCTTTTACTTTGATTTCCACTATGACAGGTTCCACATGCTCATGTACTGCATGCACAGCCTCGGCTTCAATCGCGACTTCTTTCTCTTCTTTGGGCTCTTCATGTACTGGTGGATCAGACACAGCTCCGGCCGCCACTTCTAACGGAACTTCAACGGTTTCGAAGTCATCATCCGGTAAGTCATCTTTGGGAACTTCTATTGCTTCAACAGTCACTACCGGTGTTTCTTCTGGTGACTCCGCCGTTGTTCCGGGTGATATTTTGTCCACTGATGTACTCAGCAGTGTTCGACTTCCAGTTTTGTGTAATTCCTGTTAGGAATAATGAAACAGTAAAAAGAAATATTAATAGAAATATCTATGGCGATGGACAGAGCAGAACTGAATGCAAAGAAGAGAAGATTTGCACCTTTTACCTCCTTGGCTTCCTGAAAATTTCTGAATAAAGACAGTACTCGCACATTTGATAACCTTGGTCACGAAATGGTAAAACGCGAAAAATCAAGATAAATAATTTTCTAAGCTCATTTAAACGCATTAGTAGTGAGATTTTGCTCCAAGTGAAATTAAACTTTTCAATCCCATTCAAATACGTTCGCTTGTTTGTGTCGGGCTTTCTATGCTCGTCCGGGGTCTAGCCGTGGTGTTGCTTTGGATGGCTGCCCTCTTGGCTACTAGTGCGTAATGCTTTGCGCGGCAATGTGCTGCCACGGGGCTCCTTGTGGTGGCACGGAGTGCTGCGGGGCTCTGTGCTATGGCGGTTTGGGGGTGGCCGCTCGGGGTGGCACGGCTGTTTGGCTGGGGGCGTACGTCGGAGATTCGGCATGGGCGGGCGTGGTTGGTGCCGCATATGGGTTGGGCATGGGCTTTCAGGTGGGTGGACTGCATGTTTCTTCATGCGCATGAAAATACCATAGGGGAAATCCTCTTTTCCATTTTTAATTGATCTTATTTTTCTTGCAAATCCTTAGAGAAATGTAGATGCTATTGACAGTGCGAACTAGATGATCCTGTGTCTTTTCCCGCTGTGAATGGCATAAGTAATGTATCTTGTTTTGTAGTTCAATTATGATTTGTGTGCGAATAATAAAACATAATTTATAACTAATCAATTGCCACAGGGAAACCAGCATTCGCCTTTCTGTTCATCGCATTTTATCATTTGGAAGCTGCGTAGCTTCTATGGAACAGCGGTTTTCCTTTCTTTTTATTGCATCTTTATCATTTGGATGCCGCGGAATTCACCACAGCAGTGCCACAGAACCTACGACGCGTCCAAATGACAAAAAAGCAATAAACAAAAAGGACAATATTGGTTTCCCTATGGAATTTACAAAGTATTAAAACTATAGATGAGGCCTTGAGGTGAATGAGATTTTGCGATGTCTCTCTAGATTCACCAGCTTCGGCTCTTTCTCAACCTCGAGCATGAGTTAAAGCTGATTTCCACTCAGTGGAACTCTTCGATTGGGCAGGAAATCCTTTGTTTGTGTGTGAAAATGTTGCCGTGATTTTGAATAGAATGTCAGCGTGCGGAACGCAACCGTTCCGTTCCATATCGTTCCGTTCCGAAAAGTGGAAGTCTTATGTATGTCATGTATGCATGTATGAACTAACATCGTTCCTTTCTAAAAAGTGGAACGATACGCAATCGTTCCGTTCCGTTCCGTTCCGTTCCCGTGTGAACAGGCAATGAGGTGCAAAACTGGTCCAAAAACGGAACGATAAGGCCATATAGAATAAATTTATAGATTCTCATCACCGCCCGCTCGGAAAATGAAGCCCGCGTCGATACTTCCTTATATTTTGTTACAAAATTTAAATTACCGCCCGCTCATCAACTGTAATGTTTTTGACAGTTTTATATTTTATATCATTTAAAACTGCACAAATATATTAATCAAATATATTAATAATTGACTAAGTTTTAACTATATTGGCACAGTAGCGATCTGTTACAAAATTGTTCCGGCTCAAGATTACATCCACGTCAACACTTTTCCATAGCAGGAACAATGCAAAATGGTATTCAGAACAGCATAAATCTTTGGAGTTATTTTCGCGAATAGACCTGACGAAAAATATACAAGTCACTCGGCCACTCACCCAGCAGTGTGTAAGCAGATCAATACACAAAATAACCCATGCAAAGGCAAGGCCCTCCTGAACAAAGGCTCTTAAGAATAACCCTACTAAGGCATCTCGGCTCAAGCTGCATCGGTCTTCTTCGAATTTCAAATGAATGGCAAGAATTATCAGTTACATTTTCAAGCATTCGAGATGTGGTACATATGTTCCCATAGTTTCTGTTTGTGTTCAATCCCCAAAATGCTGGACTCAATGACTAGCGTTTCAGTAATTCTAGTAGCCTGCGTGCAGACAATACCCAAACATATAGTCTGCGCAACACCGCTCAATATCGCGTATTGTATGAGTCAGCATTTCATTTCAATAGCAGTTTGAATGGCCCTTTCTACTTAGCGTCTGTGTATTATCTGCCGTAGAGTACTTAAAATTCCACAGTATTGTGTTGTTAACGTAGTTTGCTTAGAGAACAAAGCGAAACCTGAGATTTAATCACATGATAGCCGTTCTCAAATCTGATTACTTCCTTATTTCGCAGGAAAGCTATATTACTGGCTGGTACAACAATGTATTTTCTTTGTTGTCACATAGATGCTGAAGCACGCACTACACAACAGCGAGCTGCGTTGCGCAGACTATACCATTTTAATGCGCGGTATAGTCTGCGCGCAGGCTATAATTCTAGTAGCTTGAGTAAAGGCGATTTAGTGCATTAGAAATTTGATCATTTAAAGGGAGTGTGCAATGTTAAATAGGCTTCTCTATAAATAGAACGAAGAAAATGCGCAAACACAGCACTGTTCTTTTAGCTATCAATAATCCACCTTTTCATGGTAAGAGGTGCGAAAGCGGAAGTCTTTTGTTGTTAGAGATTTTGCATTTTTGAGCCTAAAATCTTGTTCTACGTACAAACTTTAGCATGGCAGCAGATTTTCACTTTCATATCTGTCTTCGTTTGGAAGTTATGGCGATTTAAAGAATTTGAATTCATAAGAGCTTTGACCGTGAAGTCAGATGTTTGGACAAATTTTTGTCCAAAATTTGATTTCACGGTCAAAGCCCTTATGAGTTCAAATTATTCATAATGCCATAATTTCGAAACAAAGACAGATATGAAAGTGAAAATTTGCCTCTACACTAACCTTTGTATGTAGAACAGAAATTTGGACTCACAGATACAATATCTCTAACAACAAAAGACTTCCGCTTTCGCGCCTCTAACCTTGAAAAGGTGGATTAACAACATCGATTTCAATGGGCTATTTTTAGATTTTTCTGCTCAGTGCAAATGCAGGCTTATAGCCTTGCACAAACCCTTTAAGATTATTAGATTATTGGTTGATTATTTTCATCATGGTTAAATTATCTTGTATACGAATGAATATAATTATTGTTAGTTGTTGAAGTTCATCATATTTGGACACAGTAGCGGAACAATAAAGGACAAGATCGCGTCATTTCAACCAGCTGCTGAAAGGGTTGTCTGCAATTCAGTTCGGCTCCCTGTGAATCTGCCAATTCATGGCACTGGACTCCCTGTGAACCTGCTTCTCAAAGATGACTTTTGACCAGGGCGAACAATATGGACACATGTCTGTTGAGAGAAACACGCACTACTATGACGCCAAAGTAAGCTGCTGTCGGAGCCTATCCACTGAGCCGTGCGGTAAATGAGATGGTCCTAAAGTGTGGCCATGTGAGAAAACCATACCGTGCTGTTGCGGCAAACAAATCAAATTCAATAAAAATTCATTATATCCGTTGTCTCCTATTTCTGCATGTCTGCCATAATCTCGATTATAACAAGTGGTGGGGGTCATAGGACGTCCCAAAGCAAAGACCATAAAACCACCAACATATTCAGAGAAACCGTAACACCGAAAATCTACGGTGGCCCACAAGTGCACACCGAATTCAAATTCACGACACCAAATTCAAATTGCTCACACCGAATTCAAGTTCACCACACTAACTTCCAATTGCTCACACCGAATTCAAGTTCACCACACTAACTTCCAATTGCTCACACCGAATTCAAATTAACAACACTAAATTCCAGTTGCTCACACCGAATTCAAATTCACCACACCAAATTCAAATTGCTCACACCGAATTCAAATTCACCACATCAAATTCAAATTCACCACACCAAATTCAAATTCGCCACACCGAATTCAAATTCGCCAAACCAAATTGTAATTCAAATTCTGCCTGATTATTTCAAGAATTTCGATAGAAAATTGATCCTTTGTAACCAAACAAGAATTTTCAATTGTGATCAGTGGCGGACTGGCCAACCGGCCCCCCCCCTCAAAGGTTGGCGAGAAGGGCCCCCTTTTCGCTGAAAAGGGCCCCCTTTGCAGAGTACATAAAAATAGGCTTGCTTGGAGAGTTTCGGGCATCAACAAATGAACAAGGTTAGTCAACAGTTTGAGAGTATACGGTTTTAGAAATGAAAACATCATTCATCGCTTGCTCATGATGATGAAGGGATGTCGACATTGCTTGCATAAACGTAAATTGAAACTCCGAAAGAAGTTTTATAATTTCATATAAATATATTTATTGATCACGTTATAATTTTGTGCCTTTTTTCCAAACAAAGTCATGCTAGCTCTTGCTATGGCACGGACGTTATTGGCGTTGCCATGGGCGTGGATGTTTCCAACCCCATTTCTGTCAAAAGATGGCCCCTGAGCTTAGTTCAGTAACCTTTACTTTTACTTAGAGCACTTGTCACACTCCATTGTTTGGCTGCCCCGGGGCCATCTTTTGACAGAAATGGGGATGGCAACATCCTTATCCGTGGCAATGCCATTAATCAATTAGCAATTTTAGCTACAGTATTTAGCCACCTTTAAATGAAAGAATTGATGATAAACGCCACTTTAGTAAAGGGAAAATTTCGCTGCATTTCCTAGATCTCTTACCAACGTAACGTCAGTGCCATAGCAAAAGCTCACATGACTTTGTTTGGAAAAAAAGGCACGAAATTATAACGTGATCAATAAATATCTTTATATGAAATCATATAACTTCTTTCAGAGTTTCAATTTACTTTCATGCAAGCAATTTCGACATCCTTTCATTATCATGAGCAAGCGATGAATGATGCTTTCATTTCTAAAACCGTATACTCTCAAACTGTTGAGTAACATTGTTTATTTCTTATTGATGCTCGAAACTTTCCAAGCAAGCATATCTTTTTAAATGTACTCTGCAAAAGGTGCCCTTTTACAGCGAAACGGGGGCCCTTTTCGCCAAATTTTGAGGGGGGCCTAGCGGCCACAGGCCGGCCGGTGGACCGATTCGTCAGTCCCCCATTGATCACAAATGAAAATTCTCGTTTGAATACAAAGGATCAATTTCCCATCGAAATTCTTGAAATAATCAGGATTGAATTCGGTGTGAGCAATTGGAATTCGGTGTGGTGAATTTGAATTCGGTGTGAGCAATTTGAAACTGGTGTGGTGAATTTGAATTCGGTGTGAGCAATTTGAATTTGGTGTGGTGAATTTGAATTCGGTGTGAGCAATTGGAATTTAGTGTGGTGAATTTGAATTGGGTGTGCCCTTGTGGGCCACCGTAAAAATCAGCTAAAACGTCACAACATTTTTTCTATTTCATCCATATATCATCTCGGTTCAATGATGCAGACGACTGCATCCTTATCATTCTCGTGACCCCAAAATCCAATGCTTTATATCTGGTGGAAATGGTGCAAATTTGTGGAGTTTCCCCATAATTCTTATCGTTGTTGACAATCATTCGTGGCTTTAGCTCCCTTTTGTGACAATTTGAAAAAATCTGCAAACCTTCCAGAAAGGAGCCGTAAAACCGTCATTTTATGGCCAGGAACCGTAAAACAGGTTCAGAATGGCTAGAAACCGCAATCCGTCAGCCCCTAAGGCCCCACCAAGTGGTTTGCAATAATCACAAATAAAACCAAATATTAGCAGGAAGTTGGCCGAGACTTTCAATGCAACAAACTTACGACGATAAGTCTAAGCTTCTTTAGATTATAAACTAAAATGTTTGTTATTTCTTCTGAACTGTTTTAGCCCTAGTTTCGCTGCACTGTTCACAATACTCTCCCCTTTTTTCAAATGCCCCGAAAAAGGAGTTGTGAAGAGTCGAAGGGCCTTCGTGTATCCAGAAAACAAGGATGACAGAATAGGTTTCAAGGAGATCTGGCGAGAATAAATTATATCTAATAACAGTGCTGAATATGCATTCAGTATTGAAACTTTTCATAGATAAGTGCTGCTTCCATGTCCTTCCATGCCTTGGCCCTAATGTCTTCCAGCATCAACAAAAATCCCTCAGTCCTCTATGAAGAACTGCTAGAAATCTCACGGTCGTAAGAATGCGCCAAAGCAGTATCATTGGATGTTTGTTAGGCCCTGCTGGAGCACAAACAGTCCATGAAGCAAAACATTCCAATTCATATTATGGAAACAATGTGACAACTGGAGTTCTACATAAACTTCCTAGGTGCGTAAAACGAGAGCACAAAGGTTAGCTGAAGCTCCACTGACAACGCTTCATTCTTGAAATTATAGCATTCAACATGGCCTATGAATCAGGCGTGCACATGGCAACATGAAAAATAGCAGAGTCCTCCTTGTGTTTTCTTCTGAAGGCTAACCTCCAGCTTTTGTAGCATATTTCCTCTCGGTGCCATTTGTCCTTGTCTACTGTGCATGTTTCGTCATGGCTAGATAAGACTGCACGAGGCAAGTAGACTTACAACATGTCGTAGTTTCGCACTTTAACTGAACTGATACCGATACAACCACGACTCATTGCCCTGCGCTTTCGTAAACGGATCAGCTTAGCAGGGTCGCCCAGAGGTTTTGGAGACCAGAGAAAAAAACTGCGAATGGGGCCCCTTGTGAGCGAGGCACGCAGAAGACAGGAGAGTACCTTACCTTTATGTGACCCCCTAGGCCTCCAGGCCTTGGGGCAAACTGTCCCTTCTGTTCCCCCTCTAGGTGGCCCTGGAGCCTAGTACTGATTTGATAGGGAGTAAATTACCTTCAATTGTTTCTCTTTAAAGCGAACGAGCCTAAAACGCCACAAATAGCAGTTTTTAAGAGTTTTCAAGACCATAAAACTAGCAATCAGTACTTAGAATAATGTTTCTTCAAGTCACAACTGCAAAAGCGCCTTTGCAGCTCTAGGGAAACACGAGTAAGGCTACAAGCCCCCTGCGCTCGTTGAGATTAGAATTTTTTTAACTTTCACAGTGACTCGTGCGCTTGACTTGATGTTTATCCAATCAGAATCAAGTGAATTATCCACAGATGTGAACATCTCTTCCATTGTCCTTCACAAAATACTTAACAAAACACAAGGTCCACTTTAAACAAATTTTTTGCTGCGTAGAGTTTGATAGATGCTGCTAGAAACTGGTGATAAGTATCAATTAAATTCGACATAAAACCATGTTTAAATCTCTAACAGCAGGAGTTCACCAGCTCCGTCGTATTTAACAGCAGAAAAACGAATTGATTTCAACATCGTATTTCTGCCGCGTTTAATCAGTCAGTTACAGGCCATGGTCCACAGTTTTTAACCTCGGTGATCAGCCACTGCGCTGGCCATTTGAAAAAAATGTCATTTCAACAAGTTTATTTCCAATCTGACACGGCAAATAAAACGATGTTTGAATGACATATCTAACCACATCAAATTCAGCCGTTTTTAATACAGTTCGATTCGACACAGAAAAATCGATGTATGCACTAGGCCTAAAAACTAACCTGGCCATCTGATAGGGTTCGATCACTGACAACGATTCCTCTGTCGATTGTAGAAATGATTGATTCAATTTCGCCATGAATCTCATCCAATAACTTCCTGTTCTTCTTCAATTGTTTCATGTTTCGTCGATGTTTTCCAGGCGCAGAAAATTTTGCTAATAGGCCTTGTTGTGCAACATCCTCTTGGCTCTTCTCCTTCCCAGAATCCTTCACATCATGTTTTGCAGCTTCTTCGATGCACTTGTCTATCGTTGGTCTAGCTTTATCAATCGTACCTAGAAGGTCCTTACCTTTTGAGTCAATTTCTCTGAGCTGCTGCTGATCGGGATCTGGAACAAGAAATTCATACGTTGAATGTCATTTCTAACTGCTGCAAACGATGGAATTGTCTCAGTGTCATGCAGGGATGGCTCAGTGGTAGCGCAAAGAACGGTAACTTAATTGTGCTGACACACCACCTATCAAACGACCAGCAAGTTGCGTCCTTTTGAAACATTATATTTTACGAAAGACATCAAACGTATTCTCATCATAAGCAACTACGAATTCTGCCCAGTAATGAAATCTTCCTAACAAACCTCATCATTTTATTTTCATTTCATTTCACTTTAACTTATTTATCCACGGTTACCCCGTCAATCGAAGATCGAAGATCAAATTTCGGGTAATGAACATTTCTGCTGGGTTTCTTAGAAAATTTCAGTTTCGAATTTCCAAACGGAACGATATGAAAAGGCATGAAAATTTTCAGTGTCCACCTTTGAAAACGGAAAGATATCGTTAGAGATTCAACGAGAAACAAAGGAATAATCTGCCTACCTTTCAAGCCGTACCGAAATCGTTCCGTTTTCACGCGTTTACAATGAAACGTTTCATACCGTTTTCAAATTTGCCGCTTTTACAATTGTTTTAACTGATGCCGGTTACGAAAAAGTTCAGTGTAAACGGAAGGCTAAGACGAGACGATTTCGAAATGTTTTCATTTGAAACGGTTAAGTGTGAACGGGACCTGAGAAACTCAGGGCCAAAGCCAATAGACCTTTCAGCTATTCTACAAAAGAGCCTGGATCGAGCGTTTGTTTTATACAATCTTATAAGCGAGGTTCTATTGAGTCGTGTTAGAGCTTCTATCTATCACTATTGTGCACATTCGAAAATTCTTCAAAATGCACCAAAGCGTCGTTCGCTTCACATTCTTTTTTTAGAATGGCTAAAACGTCTATGGGGGGCTTGGGGAGCAAAGGCCCCCAGCAGACCATTTCTCGTAAATTTTGCTCTCTTGTCGGATTTTTCTGTGATTTAAAATATCTACTTTTAAAGGATTTTGAGGTGAAATGATGCTTAAAAGCATGAATTTGATAACGTTAAGAAACAAATTTCAACAGAAATTATTGAATAGTCAGTAAAATGATCAGTAAATATCAATCAACAGGATATTCTTGATTGATATTTACTGATTATTTTGGTTGCAAGGTTTAATTGCAAAATATGGCTAACTCTTAGTTACTGAGGAATTAGCTCGGTCATATCATGCATATATTTAAAGAATGTTTCTGCAACTGTTGTTGTTGCTGTTGTTGTCGATGATCTCATTGGGGGAAAATTTTGGCTCTTCGCCCCCCACCCCTCCCTATGGCTGGTATCGGTCCTGTATAAACTTCTTTTGAAAAAGTTTTCGGCAATAATCAAGTGTTTGCTTAGTTTTATTGAGGAGACGAGATACATTTTGTCCGAGGAAACTAATGTATCCCCCGTGCAGTAGGTTAAAGCTCATGCGCCTGTCAGAGCTTCAACCCAAAACACTACTGCACATGAGGTTTAACGGGACACATCAGTGTCCTCGGACCCCGGGGGGGTACTCATATATTTTTCTGTACGGGGACGTGCCGCTGAACAGGGTATCGTTTTCAGGATTCTAACTCCGTGACAGGGTATCATTTTCGTAAAAATCAGCTCCATGACAGGGTTAATATTTGTTATGTTTGACTCTGAAGGGTCGTTTTCAGCTATTTGCACTCTGCAAATGTGATTCAAGTCATTTGGATGGCAATATTTCCGCATTTTTCGATGGCTTTCTTACAAATTTTTCTTTGCAGGGCACAATTTTGTCTGAAGAAACAATGGACAGGGTATTGTCTACGAAAATTTTACTCCGGAACAGGGTATCATTTTCAGGAATTTGACTCCGGGACAGGGTAGCTTTTCAGATTCTCCAGCGGCACCTCCCCGTATGCTCGTAAACCAAGTACCTCCCCCGGGCCTCGGACAAAGGATATCTCGTCTCCCAAACAATTCTTGTAAGACCCTATCCCACCTCTCAATGAAACTACCTATCCTATTAGAAGTCGGCCCGCCGTGGGGCAAATAAGGGCAAGAACGGAAAAATTCAAAGCCAGCTTTTATCCTCATTGTTTACTGGAATGGAACAAACTTGATCCTGAGATCAGAACATCACCCACTGTTGGTATTTTTAAGAAGAAACTATATGCACAAATAAGACCACCTGCGAACTCCGTATATGGTATTCATGATCCAAAGGGGGTTGCATACTTAACTCAACTCAGGATTGGACTGAGCAAACTCAACTTCCACAAATTTAGGCACAATTTTAGAGACACAATGAATCCGATGTGTCCAATTAATGATGGCATAGAGGATACGGAACACTTCTTGCTGCTCTGCGACTCTTTCAAACAACACAGATGCAATCTTCTCACTGATGTTAATGTTGTTCTTCAAAATAGTGGGCATTCTGTCTGGAGCAATAGCTTTTTGCAACTTCTTTTGTACGGCGACGAGAGTCTGTCTCATGAGGTTAACAGATCAATTCTAACTTTGACTATTACGTATATCCTCAAGACAGAGCGTCTTGATTAAAGATTTTTCATATTATCCCAAGAAATTGTCCTGTTTTCTTCAATCTCCTTCCATTCCCTTCTTAACGTCGTTACGTGTAGTGCTATGTTCGTGTTTCCTGTTTTATGTTGCCATGATGGTAGTCATAGTTTTTGCTTCACATGGTATTGTACTAGTAGTAGGGTATAGTTTTTTGTAAGTAGTGTAATTAAGTAATATGTATTGTAACTGTTTAGATTGAATGTAAAAAAAAATTCTTGTAAGATATGAAGACAGTTGTAAAGACACAGGGAGACCAGGATATGATTGTCTCTAGAAATAGAAATTTTCTTTCGAAATAAAAAAAATTTTCTTTCGGCATAATTGTTACGCAACTACAACACAGGGGACTAAAGTACAAACGTGACCCCGAGCAAGCAGGGAGGGGTGGGGGCAAAGGTACGCAATTTTATTCTTAGCAACAATTTAGCAACAATTACTTGGAAAGAAATTTTTTCTCATTTCGAAAGAAAATTTCTATTTTTAGCGACAATCATATCCTGGTCTCCCTGTGGTAAAGATAGCTACAGGATCCCCTCATTTTTTCCTAGTTCCCTGTGACTGTCAAAACAGTTTGTCCCAAACTGAGTATCTCTTTTAATTTACGAATTTACGTTAGTTCATCAGTCCTTGACGGGTTATTTTTACTCAATATTACATTTAAACATTCATGAAAAAGCCACATGCTAATTAACAAACAAAGAGTGCCTAGAACCTGTAGGGGTTGAATTGAAGTTTGTCCGCTGAGAATTACATAGACACCGGGAAAACTAAATGCTAGAAAGTTTTCAAACAAATACTGCGATATGATGTGCCAAGGTTGCTAATATATTTAAGAAGCTTAACCGCCTTACAGTGAGAGCACAAACAATCATTAAATGATGCAAAGCATGCAATTCATGGATTGATATTAGAATGTTGTGAACAAAAAGGGCCTTCTCATTGTTCAAAACACCTTTTCACATCACCTGTATCACTCATTCACAACAATCACTCCCCAAGGTTTCAATCTTGATCTATTTCTTTAAACTGAATGAGCTGAAAGAAACATCTGCTACTTTGCTACAATTCTACTGCCTAAATTCTCAGAACCTTTTGACTGCAAGAAATGTTCTGAAATGAATATTAAAGGCTTTGAGTCCGTATAAGTGGGGCTCTCATGACCAATATCAACTTCTTTTCAATCATGAAACAAAAGTTGTCATTTAATCCTCATTGAATTTAAGCCAAAGAAATTCCTCAGGAAAATGCAGAGGATTAAGAATTCTTTAGTCTCCACTGCTAATGTCTTTAGCACTATTGTGCGATAACAAAGGGCCATCAGCGGTTTGTCAGCAAAAATTCAGGACAGCGTTAACGCTCAACTATTTATATGGACTCAATTCCTTTAAGCTAACCTAAAGGGTGTGATCGAAAAAATTTTCTTCTCGCTTCGCCACAGGGAGCCCCCTTAAAAAGTAGCGAAAACGAGACACAATGCTTGCTCTACCCGTCCTCTACCAGTGAGACACATCAAGCACGCGTAGCATCTGCGAAGGAGCAGTGAAGACGGAAGAACGGAGCGAGTAACTCGCTCCTGGTTTTCTGTGTCTGGTTTTCGCTACTTTTTAAGGGGGCTCCCTGTGGCTTCGCTCGAAAAAGGGGCCTTGCTTTGCAGTTTTGTCCCTGGGCCTCCAAAACCTTCCTTCTATTCCGTTCAAAGGCATAGGTTGTAGAGGTCGTATGATGTTACATCGACATTCCGTAAAAATGTTCGAGGAATATTACCTAACTTCTAATTTTGCCCAGTATCCCTGTTGATGACGCAAGGACAAGTTTTCTTTAAAGGAACGAAGATGCGAACTTTCTATCCATTTTCACATTCGCAATACTTGAGCACTGCTTACAAAAATTTCAAGAAACCAAACTAACAAAAGGCGATAATTCTGACCCCTCCCAACATATGAGTAAAAAGTTACAGCTAAGAATCACAAAATGCCGCCACATTTTAAAAACAGTGCAAAATGTGACGGTAACAAACTTTGAGCTAGCGTTCATACGATATCAGCAAAATTTGAAAGCGATAGGAAATTTGACACGGATGAACTAGTTGTAGTCTTCCCAAGAATTTGATGCCAAAGACATGTAGGTACACCTTAACAATCAATGAGCCTTCCTTCGAAAGCATCCACAAATGTTGAATTTCAATCGATTTCGAGGGTTCACACGATGCCATTTTCAAACGTGTCGGTGAGAGTTCAGTTTTCAAAATCTGCCGGCAAACATGTGCCGTTTTCGTGCTAACGGGAGGCCTATCCGTTACATTTTTAGCCGTTTCAAATTGTGACGTCATTGTGTGAACGCAGTCAAGGTTTAATCTATTTTGCGTAGTTGTCTTTGACTGATAATGTATCATTAGATATTATGTTTGAATGAATGAAATGTATGAATAAACTGGTAAAAGAGTTGTGTTCAAAAATTTGTTTCTGCCGTAATTTTTCTTATTCTGAGAATCATTATCATGCTTCTCTAGGCCACAATGAAAACATCTGAGACCCCACCAGACCACAGCCAACTATCTTCTTCGTGAGTGCAGATTTTGACGATTCTTCCCTCCTATCTTTACCGCAATACCAGAATCTATTTCCTTCCGAAACCTGAGACTATATCTCCTAAGACCCAATTCAGACGCCGCATCATTGCCGTATTGAATTAAATTAAACTTGCTTCACCAATGATACGCCCCTGATGCGGCCATTGCGTGCCACTGGTTTCAGACCCCCAACTTAAATCGTACTTTGCCATATTGAATTGCAGATTTTGATTTTTGGCGCGAATCTTCTTTCTCTCAAAAATGGCGCCGCGAAACTCTCTCTTCAAGGCAACTCTGGTGAAAAAAGTTATAGGCGATAAATTCAGAAGGAAAAACCAAGCAAAGAAACGAAGTTGCATGTTAAATGTCTTATCACAAATAGCAAGCAAACGGAGATCAATACCAACGTCGTTCAATCACATCGTTTTACTTCTCAGCAATCAAAAAATGTCTATGCCTGGGCCCATTCGATTCAATTTCAATTCTTTTCGACTGTAGCACGAGGTATGAAACCATCGCAATTTTGTGCCGCATCATGTGGTAAACCTGCTGTATCACTGCCGCATTAAACAATTACATTCAGACGCCGCATTTGTGCTGAATCAACTTGACACTTCTACTTTTTTGACGCTGTCTATTCAATTCGATACGGGAGAAAAACGGCGTCTGAACTGGGTCTAAGTTCCGCATCGCTTGCACGTGTCGTCTCTTGGTTTGCCTTTGTTGTCGCCGTTTTCTTGGCCCATGAAAATGGAGACAAAGAAAGACCAACCAAGAGATGACACATGCATTATTATTATTATTATTATTATTATTATTATTATTATTATTATTATTATTATTATTATTATTATTATTATTATTATTATTATTATTATTATTATTATTATTATTATTATTATTATCACTATTATTATTATTATTATCATTATTATTATTATTATCTATTTATTCAAAGTAGGCGTATAACGGATAGCTATAAAATAAGAGCTAATTCAAGCCTACTACAAAATAAAATTGTTTCAAAATAAAAGAAAAATACATATATATCTAAAATAAGGATTAATTCAGTATCATACATATATACAGATTTTTACAATGCAAGCAAAGTTGCAAAGTTGCAAAGATGCAAGGCTTGCCGGATGAAACAGACCCTTTTACCACTTACATGCGCCATAAAAGTGACAGAATTCCATTGATACAAACCTTCCAAATCGATACCAGTGTCATTCAGTTTACTTGAACTTCCATCGAAAATCTTCTCTCGTGAACCTTGTCCAGTTTTGTTTCTGTAATACACAGCGAAACATTTTTGAAAGTCTGGTCTCTTGTCCCTGCTATACTGCCTAGCAAAGCTTAAAAGCACTGTTGTAAAACCCTGTGATTCTTTCACAAACACTTCATATGCCTCGCTAGCTTCTTGAAAGATTTTATCAGAAGCAATGTTACCGAGAACTTCAGGCTTCCATGGCGTTACGTCATAAATACGATGGACCGAGCATGCAGCATCGATCGTTTGACGGTGAATGCTTGGACTGCCGTCCAAAGATTCGTAGCTTGATTGCGTTAAGTGGTCGATGGGCCTTGGAGCTGTGTTGACAGTTACCTCCAAGTCATCAGCGATAATGGTCGGTTCTGCTTCTTTTTCATGGTTCTCTTTTGGTGGTGACACGGGACTGTCATCTTTACCTTTGCTCTCTTTTCCTCCCTGAAGAGAAATAATTTCATCACAGAATATAAACGGGAATATCGCTATCTACATTAAAAAAGCGAAGAAGGCCATCCATTTCTTATTTTGCAACAATTGCTTGCATTATCATGAAAATTGGCCCAGTGGTATCTTCAACATCGACCAAAAACAAAAGACATAGCAAAAAACTGAGAGAATTATGTCACTTGTAACAGGCATGAAGAATATTAATCTGCTATGAAACATTCTCTGAGGTCAAATTTCCACCAGACGGAAATTCCTCTCGCAAAAATCTTTTTGCTTATTACAAGAACGATTCCGCTTAAAAGTTGTGTGTGCTCCTACATCGGAAGGATATCTTTTTACCTGAAGCTAATCAGCTGGCTGGAAACGGTCGTCGCAAGAGGAATATTCCGCCCAGTGATGGAAACCAGGCTTTAAGGCTGATTTCCAGTCAGTGCAATTTTCCGAGCAGGCGTAAATTCTATTGTTCGCGGGAAAAAATTTCGCTCTGAAATTGAATAGATAGTTACGGCTGAGCAAGTTTTTATTGTCTAAAATTCCGGCCGCTCGGAAAATTTTGCTGACTGGAAATTGGGCTTTAATGTAAGGATCATACGGCTCAAATAGCCGCTTCTTTAGCAATAAACAGACTCCAAAACTATTCCGTTTGAGAAAACTATGCCATTAATGCAAATTTGCAATGTAAGGAAAGTATTACCGTTGCATGGTTGTTGACCAAGGGAAGTTTACTGAATACGAATAAACCTGCGCTTAATACGAATTAATCTGCGCTTAATACTACATGTCCCACGTCTGTGCAGGTTTGCGACGCAAATAAAAACTCAGTTTGCGATCCTGCCCTATTGTTTGAAAATAAAAAAATCCTAAAGCTACCTTTCTCTCGAAAGTGATTATTGTGCTGTCGGATAGGAGAGCCTCTTAATTATGAGATTCTTATCTGCGGGATGCTACTTTGCACAGTCACACAAAATATCCTCCATAAAATTTGCGGTTAGACTCAACCCTTATAAAACCCAACTGGCAGCAAATGTTGATAAGCTCCAGCTCTCTCCTCAAACAAGCACTGCATACTTCCTATAGCGGGCATGTTCGAAGTTTCAAATACAAAAAAATCCCCAAAAAAATTTACATTTTATAGACAATGCACAGGACTTGGTGTGGAACTGGTTAGAGAAGTAAAGCTTATCAAGTAAGCTGCTTGTGGTGGTGAAAAATCTAGACATAAAATACACCGGCAAACTTAAGAGTATTCAAAATGCAATAAAATTGTGTAGATACTGGTTTGGATATTTAGGTTTGGATACGACTAACTGTCTGATATACAATGACATGCAGACAGATTGAAAGTGAAGCAGTCCTTGAAGAAAATGACAAGGCCTTTGCTGGTAAATATGCAGAACCCAAAGTGCTTTGATTGCATGCACACTTCCCTGGCCACTTTCTCGCAGGCACAGAATATCTTTAATGGTGGCTTAAAATCACCCCAAATCTACCAAACGAAAATGGGTGCTCTTCAGGTGTCACTGTTAAAAATGATACAATGTGGCCAATTTAGGCGGACTATATGCCTTTGCCTCTAGAACAGGGTAGGCTCCAAATCTTTAAAAAGGTGTCTGTACAAATCTAAATGACCTATTTCTTTGCACATAATAGCTTCAAAGAAACCTTAGCTATTACACTATCATTCTGCCGTTGGACTTTTTCAAAAATCTTCAGTATTTTCAGGATTAGAGTGTATTTTTCCTTTCCGGGAATTTTCAATAAAAATTTTCAAAGAAACTTAAAATGCATCGTAATTTCAAAACTGAAATAATTACCAAAAAAACATAGTTTACGGATGTCTACAATATAATATCAAGCAAGAGTCTGTCATTTTGCATGTTTATGACTTTGAAATTTGATGACGTCACAGCTTCAAATGAGTTGAAGTAAAAAATACGCTTTAATTTCGAAAAATGTTCATGATTTCTGAAAAGTCCAACAGAAGAATTATAGATAGGTAGCTAAAGTTTCCTTTAAGCCATTCAGTTAGAAGAAATAGTTCATAGAGTTTTACACCCACCTTTTACGGTTCATGAAAAATCTTGCAAATTATGCTCCCTGGAGTTGGCCGTCATTGTAGAAGAGAGAAGACAAATGCACCATAAATGCAAACTTTGCGTTAGGAAAATCTGAAAACTTACCTGAAACCAGAAGAAGCAGTTGCGAACATTTGAGGAAGGAGAACTATGATCAACTTTTGTTTCAACGTTTTTAGTAAGTAAATGGCTTTGCCCCCCCCCCCAAAAAAAACATTGAATAAATGTCTGCTATTGATTGGAAAGCTTGGTTTCGATTATCTTTATACGACTCTCCGCGCATTTTTCCTCGTTATGGCTCGTTGATAGCGGGGAAACCGGGGGAAACCATTAATAGGATATGGCTTACTCTGATGAAAACACGTGCAACAGTGAAAACCTACTCTTTCTTCTCTTTCGCTGCAGATATGACTCAAAAGCCAAGCGAGTAATGAACAACATTTTCAACTGTCTACAATGGAAAGTGTAGGATATACAAGAGCGTATGAAAAAGAAGGCTGCAAGAGCTAGAATTAAACAAACACGTGCGTACCAGCAAATCAAGGAAAAAATAAACAAAAAAGGGATAAAGCAGAGTAGTTGAACTTTTTCGACAAGAAACCAGGTTTCAACAAACTGATCTGATAAACATGTACAACACTTAGATGGCATTCACATATCTCTACTTAGTATCAAATTATATCATTCTGGGAAGAAAGGTGCAGTATAAGCTTGCAAAGGAGTCCCAAGGAGAATTATATTAGACGGAGCGTACGACAGACTAAATTTGGCTTTACGATTTCATCTTCAAGGCCTGAGAATGTCTAAGCTAAACCAATCCCTCTTATCCTTGCAGCTCAGTGTTATATTTACGTCAGTTGAAGTTATGTATTCCAATACTGAGAAACGGCTTTAAAACATATCCATGGGCAAACACTGCTTTATCAAATAAATGAAGAACAGTTTACACAGCAAATTTCACCCCACAGTCACAACAACAAAGTTAATCGTTAAAAAAGCATGTGGATGACTTTGTTGGCTACTTCTTTATCAACATTTGTTTGGGTTGTACTTTCCAGGTATTGCGTGGCGAGCAGGTACCTACACGGTTATCAAAGTAAAGCGAAACATGTGAAGGTACTCGGCGTCCGCTCCGCTGATTTTTTCTAATTGACACGACCAGGACCGTTGAGAAGGGGGGGGGTGTGATGGTAATGACCAAAGGGTCCATGGCCTTTTGTGGCCTAGCCTGCGAGCAGACTCAACTGGTTTCTTTTCAAAGGGGTTTCTCCTTGAGGAACCTCACTCCTCGTCATGGTACCAGCAGAGTCTGCACACAGGCTATTAGGGGCCCGGAAAAATAAACTGTATATATCATCTTTGTTCATATTTTCCTTGACAAATGCTTGCAGGCCCGCTGGCCCTCTAGCATTCTGGATTTAGTCTTTACACACAAGGTAAACGATTTTTCATTCTGGAAATTATGCTTTTAACATGTACAGAAGGGCGTTTCCAGCTAAAATAGGTGTCATAACACTGCATAGCAGGGGTCCGAGGACAACGGATGTGGGCAAATGATTTTTGGTAGGGCCTCTTCTTTAACTGACCCTAAGACCAAAGCCGGCTCTTTAGGACCCTGTACATGAGATTATGTGACCAAGGATAGAGAAAAAATAGGTCTATAAAAAGGAGGGCTTGCAAGATCAGCAAGATGACAACAGATTGACTGAATCTTAACTGGTACATCATGATTTGCCGTCAGGCCTGCTGCTATTTTTCAAAGAGAGATAAACTTCAAAATTTCAAAATTTGCCTTGGAACCATCTTTGTTGGAAATGGCGTTGGCGAAAACTCTAATATTTTGTATAATATCTGCAGTAGAGCAAAGATGACCTATTCTTTAAAGGTTATCAGATCATGTGCAAGAATGATCTTCAGCAACACCAAACACACCAATATGAATGGCACAGTGCCTTTAATACCTTATGTATTCCTCCCCAATTTAGATGATCAATAACTCTAAGAATAACCTGGATCCTAAGATATCTTAATACATTTTGTAGAATCTTTGAATGTCTAAAAGAGGGGTAGGAAACGCTATTCAATCCAACCGCCCTCACAAGAGTTCATACAGATATCATGCAATCCAGACTCTCTTGTAGAATAGTTAAAAGGTCTACTTGTTAGATGCTGGTTGTTCTCATAAATAACCAGCATCAGCTCTTCAAATATTTCCATTGGACTTCAATTTCCACTCACTGGAACAAACAACACAAAGCAGGGCCATCGAGAAGGGGGTAGCTAGGGTTGATACCAGGGGGCAGAGGCCATCAGGGGCCCAGAAAGATATACATGATGCTTTATTTGTCTTCAGTTTTTCTCCAGGAACGTTTCTAGGCCCATGGACCCCCTGACATTCTAAACTTAGTTTTTACACATGAGATAGAGGGATTTTCTATCAAAAAATTCAGTTTTAGATGGTGTATAGGAGGACATTTCCATCAGAGTTTAACCAGTGAATTTGAGGGTGTGGTCCAAGGGCCAATGGGTGTGGGCCAAAATTTCCCTCCTACTCCCAACCCTGGGGCCCAGTCCTTCCCTCAACTGCCCTGACACAAAGACCCATAAGTTTGCACAGTCTCCTGAGCAACTTTTTCACTTACTTTGAAAACTTCTTTTATTTCACTATATAAATTCAGAGCTCAATTTCACTGTCGATTTTCATAAAAAAAGGTTATCTTTCCATTTCATTATAAATAGTAAAATGTTAAATGCATGGCCCTATTTTGCAAATATGGTAGCATCAGTTCTCTGCAAGGGCTTGTCCTTCAGCATGCAAATTTGTATGTAAATAGGGGGGCTGAGGAGCTTTACATTGGAAGTCTGAAAGCTGGAAAGGTACAAGATTGAGCTCATGTCAAGGTGGTTTTACGGACATTTATAGGACACTTTTGGCAATATTTTACCACTATTGATATCTAATGGCTACAAGCAGTTTGAAAATGCAACTAATTACCATCTGAGAGCTTATAAGTAGAAGACAAAGGTTCCCACATCAAACAACACAAAAAAAGCTTTCCAATTATCATTTTAAACTCAAAGCAGATGTCTTTTGCATAATTCATGGTTCCATGATCACAATAAGTGATTGTTGAAAGCTGGAAACCCTCTAAATATGCTACTTATCAATGAATACATAATGTATGTATATATATTAGAAATGTCATGAAAATGGTGACAAACAAAGGCCAGCCAAGAGACGACATGTACAAGGCATGCTGGATGAAACAGACCCTTTAAATGACATTGTATAAATTGATATATTTCTTTGGATACTGAAGTTCAACCCACAACCTTGAAAAAATCATTGTTATGAAAGAACTTTGGCTAAGTATATACTGTACAGTACTTAACTTTGGTCTTAATTCTCATTCTTTGTGAATTCTAAAGTTTTGTCCAATCAGGAAAGGATTTCTGATGCATTTCACAACAGTTCCCAATGCATACTAAAATGAACGAAATTCTCCGGATTTCATGGACTAAATGAAACAAACATCTCAAAAATTTTTATCCAGCACCTGCAGATCCATAATGTTTGGTGACCTTAGAGTTCGGTCTCTATCAATGAAAAAATTCCGAAAAAAAATTTGTCAAAAACATTTAAGATCAAACTAGTTCATGTAACAGGACCAGCTTCTTTAAAAGCGCCTAGAGTCTTTTCTTTCTCCTTCCATTTTTCTGCACAAGCTTTTGCCCCAACTTAAAGTGAAAATGAAGTTTTGTCCTGTATGAAATGCTGAATCAATCTAAGGTCAAATAATGTAAAGATTTCAGAGATCTCCTATCTCTACAGCAAGAAACACATTTGGTGACCAAACGTGCCACTTTAACCAAAGTTTCTTCAACAGGCTCTACTATGGGCTACAATGGGAGAAGGTAGCTTTTGTGGTGCAGTCATGCAATCCTTTGAAAATGCACCCAGGGCAGTCAGATGGACTCAATACCCAATACAGTCCCACCATTTGAGCATCATGATAAGGGGCCATGGAGATAAGCAAAGCACTTAGCTGCTTCAATGAACACCTGGTGCTAAAACAACAACTTCACTTTCATCTACCCCATCCTAACCATTTCACCCTAGTAGATCCCAAGTTCTAATATTTATAGACTTAGTTTTTCTTTAATTTCACAATAGACCTGCTTACTTCTTAAAAAAGAGGCTGGGTCAAATGTTCCAATTTGGTTAATTTGTGAAGGAAACAAAAGTGTGACCCCTGTTCTCAGTATAAACACTAGCTGTGGCAAAAAGTTGCTTTGGATTTCAGAACACTCTTCAAAGAGTTTATTATCAATTACCTTGTGCAAAGTAAGTTAGCAACGGTTCAGTTTACACATAGGCAAGCGTTATGGCCTCTTTGCTATTTTTCTTATTATTTTCATTCAATGTTAGCTGACTTTCCTTCCAATTGAATAAGAACAGTTGAAAACTGCAAACTTTATTTGTATCTCACAAAATGAAACCCTGCGATGCTTGCACTTTGTAAACAGTAACTGTTACACCACAAAATTAGCTAAAGACAAACAAAAACAGCAAGAAATAAGGCCAGAAGGCAGTCCCTGCACATAAACAAAATCGTTCCTAACTCACTTTGGGCATGGTTATTGTTGACTAACTCTCTGAAAAGTGTTCTGAACTCTAAAGCATGTCCTTGCCACAGTTGGCATCATTATACTGAGAACGGAGGACACTTGATCCAAATCTCTTTTTTAAGAAGTAAAAAGCCCTATATCAGTGTGAATAGAATCGATAGAATCCTTTAATATTTCTCATCACCTTACAATTTTATCCATCAGTCTATATTTATACAGCACACAGATTTCAAAATAAACTCATTGTACCTAGAAAGGATAGAAACTCCATACCCATGTGTGTGAGAAAGTCTGTTCAAAACTGAGACCAAAACAAATCACACTGAGTCAGCCAATCTGAAAAGTCAGGTACACAGACATGTTTGTTTACAAAAGATGTCACTGATCTGCTTCACCAGGTTACTTGACATGATCTATAGATATTATGAGGGGATAACAAAATCAGGTCATTCACACCACATGATAGCATACTGAACCAAACTGTATGGTTGGCCAGAAGCTTAGCAATCACAATACCATTGCTGAATACCTTGCTTTCAGAGAGTTCTTCAACTTTTTGATCACCTTTGTAACAATGATTGTATCATCAGCGGTTTAAATATCAGCTCAACTTTAACATAACTTTTATGGAAATTCAACAAATCCAAATTGAAATTCAAACCAACTGCATCAGCTATACACATTTGCATTAAAGGAAGCTAAGAATTTGGGACACAACTGACATTTTATTATCAGATTCAGAGAGCTAAAAATTTCTTACAAGTTCTTAAATATTTGATAACTATATCCATGTTCATTGCCTGTGCCCTTGTAGACATTTTCAAAATGATGTATGAGACACTTACTGTATGTACTGTAAGAATATGGACCGGATTTGTTAATCAACAAGAGTAGTTTGTGAAAGAGTTATTTATTACAGTATATTCTCCTGGTACTGGAGTTTCTTAATTTCTGGCAATCTAGAGTTGAGTTTCTTGTACAGAGTTTCTTATGAAACAATGTGTATGCAGTTCTAAAATATATATATACTGGATTTGGTAAAATTTGGAAGATAAACAAGGAACATGTATTTCTATGGATTGAATAGAGGGATATAGTTAATTGTAAAAATTTGGATTCAGAATAAAGTAGCCTTGTCATACTAACACTCAATAATAGCACAAAATTATTCCAAAATTGGTAGCATTTCAGTGGTCATAGAATTCCACGCATCATTTGTGGCAGCCCCAGCTCTAGAAATTCAAAATTTTTCTGCCTAAAGGTACAGTATACCCAACCAAGTTTATGTCATTTTTCTTTTGAAAAAATTTTGTTGACTTTAGGAATGTGGCAGAACAAGACACCCCCCCCCCCACACACAATCCCCCATGGCACCACCACAGCGTGTCACATTTCTCCAAATCACATAACGTTACCCTGACAAATTAACATGTAAGCTGCCTATGTCTAAGTTTAAAAAATTACACCATAAAATTGAGTAGACAAGCTGAGCCCCTGTTGATATCCCAGATGAGAATAGACAACTATGTACACAATTTTCAAAATAGTAGTGAAACTTTACAAAGGTTTTAGACTGCAATTATCTATAAAAAGAGAATGTCTATGATACTTCTGTTTGAAATCTGATTGTTTGCTTTATAGGATTAATATCTGTTTCAAAATGTATGCTTTTCATTGTTATAATACTACATTGTCATTGAGCTTGGAATTAAATAAGCAAATCCTAAGAAACGAATGACTGGGAAGGATAAAGAATCCTTCTCATAAAACTAAGAAATATGATCTTTGAAGACAAGAAAGTTAATGCAGTGGAAATGCAATTTCACACATTTTCAAAGGATGCAAGCCAGATTGAGCCCTGCGCAGCCACTGGTTTTTCTTCAGTTTGTTTTAAGACGCCAGTAAATTTTTTACGATGTTTTTAAAGTTTTACAGGGCGATACAGCGCACTTTTATCCCGAGTTTTACTGGATATTGCATTTCACTAGAGCACAGCTACCCTAGATGGAGTAGACTCTAAAACCAAGGTTCGATTTCACGTTCGATGATCTCCATGTCATGTTGGCATGTTCATTTCATAATACATTTCATCAACGAATCAACGTGTCAACGAATCCCTCTCTTAGATCAGGAGCATTCATAAACTTTTCAGGTTGGGGGACATTTATGTACAAAATTAACAACACAAGAACCGTCGGCAATCGATCAAAGTTTGGATCAAGGCCTTTTGGGGGCGGGGAGAGGTCTTTCCTCTTTCCTCCTCATGTTCTTTCTGAAAAAGCCTCTTGCCTCGGATTGTTGGGGTCGATAATTTGGGAAACAATATCGTTTAAGCATGCCCCTTCTCTGAAGTACTTTCGAGGTACTGTTAGTATATGGCGTAAAGGTCTTTGCCGGTACGCCATCGAAGTCTGAGGCGCTTTATGACATTGAAAATTGCGAGGGCCTAGGCACCCAGCATTAGCGGCGTTACATGAAAACAGGTGGCACCTCAGACAACACACGATCATATATAATGAAAAGTGTCTTCTTACCGATCCACCACACAAATGGCCAAAGAATTTGCGAACTGATTTCATCTGGTTGGAGGGTTAGAAAACGAGCGGCATAAGTGTAGTTGGCCCTTCCTTCTGCATCTCCGATTCACATGTCTACTCATGCACGACAATAAATCTCGCTAAATTTGACGGGTATCATATCCATACGTGTCATGTCATACACGGGAGACCATTCCTCTTATATGGAATCCCTGTGTGCGCATATTTTTATTTATCCGAAATTTATTGCCCAACTACGAGCTACAAACCAATGGACCAGTTACCTACCAGTAAAATTTTCTTAAAGCTGCACGTATTTTTAAGAGAAAATAATAATTTCAGCCATTATTGAACGAATCATACAACATACCATTCGTTGAATTTTCACCTACAGAGAACAAAAAATGATACCCTGGGTACCAGAGCCTCAAAAAAATGAATAAATTGGTAGAGTTTCGAACGTATCCCTCCTGTCAAGCAAAACTGGACTAATCACCTCTCTCTGCTTTGTGGATCCGCCAGGATGAGAACCGAAGATGCAACGCAGCGAGACATTATGCTGATCAAACATATGGAAAGAGTTGTCTCTAAACATTTGCAAACCCTTGTGATATGATATTATATTAATACACTATCCATTTACATAGTTTTTTGTAGTGCTACCTAAAATTACAAGATACAAATGAGAAGAATGTTACATAATACCTATGAAAAAAATAAATAGGAAAACCTTGCAACTTTTGGAGATAAAGAAAATCGTTGATATGAAAAAGGTGTCAAAATAAGGAATTAACGTGGGCTAGGGCTAAAAAACTTTTCCATTAGTTGTACGCTGAGTACCCTGGATCAGAGCATTTTTTGGAATTTTGAACAAAAAATTTAAAAAATCCTGATTTTTTAGGATTTTTTGAAAAATCTATTTGAAATGAAAAAAACAAAAGAAAAAAAGAAATTTTAGAATTTTGAAAATTTTTTTTGATCTCAGATAGATTTTTCAAAACATCCTAAAATATACTCTGATCCAGGGTAGACATGTCAGTGAACTGCAGTAACAAAGTAAGTGAAAATGCACGAATCGATATAAATTGTCCACTTCAGTTCTCTGCTTGATGCGGCACTCTCGCTATGAGCCGTCTCAAATTTTATTGAGTGATGATCAATTGATTGCCTTGACAACCTTAGAAAACAATCGGGTAAATCAAAGTGAGGCTGTAAACATTTTCCAGATTTTCAAAGAACATGGAGTAGAAACGAAACCTGACTATATAGCGAAGGTTGATGAGCTGAAATGACTCATATTCTTGCAGATAGGAACTACCCTGCCCACGTGAAACAAAGAGCAGAGAAAACCAATTATCGGTATCGCCAAGCCCTTGAAGAGTTGAGAGCAAGGCAAAGACCAGGGGGAATAACACCCGAAGAATTTGACTCGATCAGATCTTTTTCACGACAATCCTGGTCCTCAGAATGTGATGAACAAGATCCTTACAAAAGTGGATTTCTAACAACTTACTCCTCGTTTCATCGTTGCAGAAGAGAACCTGATCTTGATGGAGCAAAATGCAGATTAAAGTCCAGGCCAGTTTCTCCGACCAGAAAAAACAACCCGCAGCCTCCCAGGTACCCTCTACACCAGTTTCAGTTTCACTTTCAGTTTCAGTTTCAGATAATTTAAAATTCCACTACATACAATCCAAAATGACAAAAATTACATACAATTAAATACAACATGCAAAACTACTTAATACAAAACAGATACAAATATTTCAGAAAATTAAACTAACATAATTAACTAATATACAATCATGATAATAACGAATTAAGACAGATTTTGGGAATTGTATGTAGGGGAATTTCTTGAGGAGGAGCTCTTTCAGTAGCTAAGCTAATCGAGGAGAGAGCATGCTTTTTTGCTTTTTGATCAACTGCTGCATTCCTAGCTTTTCTGTTTTCATTGGCCGGATGGGGGGGGGGGATACTTCATAATTTTTAGACAGTTCCTCCTTGATCTATTGAATATCTTAAATGCAGTCTTATGAAATTATCAAAATAGCTAAAGATGTCTTGGATATCTTTCCAAAATGATATTTTTGTTTGTTCCAAATCTGTGGTGAAAAATGGTTCAGGTAGTTTTTTTTATTTTAAAGGGTCTGTTCCGTCCAGCATTCTTTGCATGTGTCATCTCTGGTTGGCCTTGTTTGTCACCATTTTCATGGGCCATGAAAATGGCTACAGCAAAGACAAACCAAGAGACAACATGCGCAAGGCATGCTGGATGAAAAAAATACCCTTTAAAATTTCTTTTTGTCCAAAATATATTTGGAATTGATAAGGCATTCAGAGGCAGTGCCAATTGGGGCAGGGAAAATGAGATGGTAGCCTAGACTTATTACATTTGTCCTTGTTTTCACTCCATTTACCCCCAACGATACCCCCTACACTATACCCATTCCATTCCAGGTTATCTTCTATCTTCTCCCTTTGCTGGCACTGGTTGTAAATGTTGCTATAACAGTAAATAACAATTCAATTCAATGGAGCAAAACTTAGCCAAAAGTCATCAGTCTAATGGTAGCCCCCAGAAGAATGTTCCTGAGACCACACCCTTCAGACTCTCAAAGAATATGGGAAAAGCTCCAGTTGTTAGTTTGATCAATTTCATTTTTTTGGAAAAGCAACCATCTCAAGTAGGATGTTTTTGTAACAGCAGGCATTTTGCATAACAAAAATTAGAACAGAAAAGTATGTACATACATCATATACAGTATTTATCATACAAGGAAGGGGAAAAAGTATGATTTGAAATTTAAAGCTCTGTCAAAATCTTCCATAGCAGAATTCAAAATCCAGGGGGAAGTTATCATGAAAGTTCCAAATCATTGAAAATCTACCCTCCCCCCCCCCACCCGCTAGCTCCCTGCAACAGATCCCATAATTTAGCAGCACTTGATATTTCTTCCTAGGGCTTTAAACTTTTGATTTATCATTTCAAAAAGCTTTTAATAGTTTTTTGAGGATGCCCTAGGAATGAAACGTTGTAACAGCGTTATTGTGAACAGGAACTGCGGTCACATACCACAACATTGTAAACCCATTGTTTCAAAAAAAGGCAATGGGATAAAGCACCCTACTCTAGTGTGACCACAACCAGTGATTTAACAGGCTGAAACTGGCTTTTCCTGGATCCAAACCTGTTTTTAAACTTGTCTCAATATGCCAATAAAACCTTATTTCTATCAATTTTTTTGAAATTTAAGAACAAAATTTTGGCAATATGTGGCACATCCCCAGTACCCAAAATGTATCAAATGTAATCAAATTTAACATTTTGTTCCGTTACAGCAAAGTCATAACTCTTCAAATGAAAGAAGCTCCTGGATTTGAGCATAACAGTGTTAGTCTTCCACAAGGTGCATACAAAGGTATGAAAACTGATTTAGGCTAGCCTAATACCATGTAGCCGCAGCACTGCCAAAGCTGTACATACATACATACATACATACATACATACATACATACATACATACATACATTTTTTTATTTCATAACGCAGGTTTAATGTTTGGCAACCTCTTGTTGGTTGATGTGGACCTGCAACTTAAAAGTTCTAAGCAAAAAAAAAAAATTAATACAAAACCCTATCTAATTTAAAATCAGTGACTATGTTAAAACCTAGTAGCACTTCTTTATTCAAAATATCTTAAATTTACCAACTTACTAGAAATACGCACTAAATGTGCACAGCATGGAGGCAGCTATCCGCCTAAAATATCCCAAAATGCTACGTTCAAAGGTGAAAAATACTGTTCCAAGTTACAGCTACCACCATGTTTAACATCATCAATAACTACTTAGCAACAAATATTTTATTTTTCATTTTCATTTTTCATTTTTCATCATCAATCTATACTACATACAATACTACACAATTACATTACAAATAATACAATACCAAATTAATAACATCTAATACATAACTATAACTAAGCAAAAGGGAAGGACATTACATGATTGTATATAGTATAGATTGATTAAGGAGGAGCTCTCTAAGTTGGAATACTAATCGAGAGAGAGCCCCCCCCCATAAAAACAAAGAAACTAAAGAGAAAAAATTATTTATATAAAAGGAAGAAAAAAAACAAAACAAAGAACCAGGTGTGCCCCAAGGAAATGACGGGTTTCATATTAACAGAAAGTGCGTGGCAGAGTGGTTAAGGCAACTGACTCGTAAACCAAAGATTAGAATGGCTGAGGTTCGAATCCTGCACTGGACAGTTTGGTCGCTGTCCATAACTCTAGCCCGGGTCGCCCAGAGCCATGTGTGGGAAATCTGGTAGCTGCAGCAGGTTGATGGTACAACATCCGTGGCCCTGTTGGAAATAAGTCGCTCAGATTTTTGCAGGCTAGCCACGTTTAATATGATTACCTGCCTACCTACCTACCTACCTACCTACCTACCTACCTACCTACCTACCTACCTACAGGGAATAACTAATGCTATATGTTAAACTATAGACCATGTGGGGTCACCACACGTTCACGCCAGAGTGTGGCTTCAAGCTTTAACACACGGAAACAGATAGGAACTTAGAGGAAATAGGTTACTTCATTAGACTATGGCCTGGAATAGTCCTTGAGATGATATTGTTGCAGAACTGCAGAAACATGTGATTGTCCTTACACCTATAGTTTTTGCATGAAAAGCCACAGCATGACAGCCATTGAAGTTAAGAACAACATCTTTGGAAAATCAGGAAAGTACAAACCTTCCATCTTTTGAAAATTCCTCAAAATTTGACCTCTATTAATGGGCATTTGTGAAGAGGCTTAAATCAATTTTGGACAAGCTTTTACATTTTATAAGCAACCTTATTTTACAGCATATTTTAGGATCACTGCTAATGGTTATTTGATTGCAATTCAATGTTACATTGGTGCAATGTTGACCTGCCTCGAAAATCGACATGACACATAAATTGTTCTCTTGTCCTTGATGAAGATCTTCCGCTGTGTAGGACTTTACCTTCCATCTGAAATCACAAATTATAGATTGCTCCAGAAAAGAATATGCAGGTTTGGTTGGGTCCTGTTTCGAAATTTTATGTTTAATCAATTGCTGAACAATGTCAAAATGCCCTTGGAGATAAACTTGAACACTGATACATCTTCTTGTCTTGACATTTATGTTTTGAGAGCTAAAATCTGAATCTTGAAAGTTCAAGTTTGTCTTAACGACCATAGCTTATTCCTTGAGCACCTTGAAATCTATTACAAAAATTAAAGAAAAGTGACAGAATGGCACAATAGGTGATTTCTAGCAAACGGAATACAGTATTAATGTCACGTTTTAGTAAAGATATCGATGATTTATTTCCTGTGCTTCAAGGATCTGCTTGGGCCAAAACGCCATTATGGTGTAAAGATGACATTAAATTTGAGCTTTCAACATGAATGTTTCTACAGCACTCAGAGCCCGGGACTCAAACCAAAGCATTTTCATATTAATAGGCGAGGTATCTACAATCAGCTATCAAGGAACATTTTGAAATTGACTAACCATTGATTTAAGCTTGATTCTCATCACTGGATCCAACTAAATCTGTAAGGCTCTCTGGAAGACATCTAGTACATTACATAGGATACTGCTACTCAAAGTAAGGTTTTTCATACCATGATTTCATCACCCGTCTCCTGGAAGGAAAAGTAGCGACCACGTTTTAAAAACGACGATAGATTTCGTAATACAATAGCAACAGTTGGTTTAATTGACACCTGAATTCAAAGTGAATAGTGAATGCGGACAAAGGAAATTCTTTTAACCAGTAAATCAAAGCAGACACGGCCACAAAATTTGCCTTGAAACCAGTATAAATCTCTCGCCCTTTGCAAGCGAAAGGTACTTTTTAAGAGAAGTTATGTGCTTATAACGAAATGAGAAGGGTAAAGCTAAAGTTCTATCTCGCGAAATCTGTTTATTTGACTAAGAAGCTGTGTGCTAATTGTTTCATTTAAGACCTGAATACCCGAGAATCATAATGTCCTCTGCTCGGCTTCTGAATCAAATAAACAAAATCCGAGAGACAGACCCTTAGATTCACCCTTCACCTTTCGTTATAAGCACTTAGCTTCTCTTAAAAGACAACTTTCGCTTGCACAAGGAGAGAGTTTGCTCCATTAGTTTTGGGGCAACTATTGCGACCGTGTTTGTTTTGATTTACCAGTTGATTTACTTTGTATGCAGTCACAAATCACTGTGAGTTGAGGTGTCAATTAAAGCAACTGTTGCTACTGCACTACAGATCTGTCCTCGTTTGTTTCAAATTTCATATACTCCTTGAAGCAAGTGCAGTGAGCAAAAATTGTAGCTCATCAACATAATAAAATTTTGGTGATTTCCAATTAAGTGCATGTTTTTTTACTCACCCGACAGTAAATTTAAACATTATGTTTTTCTCCATCAGTTGGCCAACGATCTCCCAAAGAAGCAATTTACACCGATAAAAGATTATACAACAGTGCACCAACTCATACACAAGCAGGGAGATGGGTATGTATTCATCTTTGATTATCGTCTCCCTTGTTTTGAAAACGACATGCCTTAAACCCTTTCTTGGTCGAGGGGAAATCTCCCCAGTAGGTTTTTTCCGATAACTCTGCAAGGAGGGATTTTGTGGCGATGAAACTTTCTGACTTTCTGTAGCTACCTATTGTGTTACTGCTCAATGTTTCGGCAAATGAGGCGGAGTTGCGGGACTGATGATTTAAAAGTCGCAAATTCTCGAGTCACACCTTTGAGAAAAAGGAGCAAAATGCAGTATTCTACAAATTTCTTTTGCAGAGTGGTGTTATTTGATGTATTTGATCATCATGCTCGTAAGTGGAAGGAAGGTCCTCCAGATTTGGTTTTATCGCAGTTTCGTGATTTTTGCCACTTTTCATGAACATGCTGATGCGGGGGGGGGGCAATTTTGATAGGGGCGCCAAAATATGAGAAAAGTAAGTGCGTCGAAGGCGCACGAAAATTTTTGGGCCTTCATTCAGGAAAATTATCTGGTTTTTCTGCTGAATAACGCCTTGGTTTATATGTTTCCCTAAATTCAGAACAAAATACTGAAAAAGAGCGCATTTGGGTCAGGATAAGGGGCGCTGTTCTTGCCAAAAAGCGGCGCCAAAGCTGAGTTTTCATCGCGAAGCGGGGAGCATTTACCCCCTATTTGCCCCCATACCCACCACTGTGCTGATGTAAGCAATTTTGATGGCTAATTTTGTGTTAATTTTTATAGTTTAGACAGTACACGCCGGGAGCTATTAGCACAAATCTGGTTGTTCTAACTACTGCTAGTCAACAAGTAGGTGACGGGGCTTCTTTGCCCTACCGAGCCAAAGAGGACATGTCAGATGGCTCAAACACTATGGCGTTAAGGGACCATATCCCTGGGGAAAATGCGTGTGTATTAGATCAAGAACATCAATTTACCGTCACTCTGCCGGAAACTTTTCCGACTTTGATCATTTTCAAAGTTATACCAATTTTTCTTGTTCATTATGATTTTTAGGCTGCAATGTCAGCAAATGTCAAACCACACATCAGGAACGTCACGGACTTGTGCTATCCACCGCACTTCATGAACAATGATTTTCTCGAGGTTCTACTAGTTTTCATCCATTAAAGCCCATTTGTACTGCAGAATGCTTTTGGCACAGCACAGATAAATTTTGGTACCAGAAGCCTGGTTGAACATCATTTTCTGCTCTTTATTGCTTTTTCGTGAGAACTAGCCTTCATGCAGTATCCATCTGCAAACGTCGTACGAAACGATGGCTTTGCAGTTTCTTTGAAAGGTTATATCGCACAAGCTTTCATCTTTTTCTAAATGAAAGCGTTATTTTGAAGAGAAATCTTTGCACTGGACACAGAAACGACGAAAAGAGCAAGTTGGAAGTGCGACGGCATGAAAAATTAGCCATGGTTTTTTAATACCCATTGTCATGTCCCATTTCAAGTCAAGTGATCAACGTCTTGATAAAACATCATTCGATTTCTTTCAAAACTTTAGTGCCATAAAAACAGTGCCATGAATGCAAAATACGAAAAACTTTCGAAGGGTATGGTCACATCATTTGAGGTTGGTAAAACAAACCATGGCAATCTCGTCCCCAGAGGAAGTTCGTTGCTCTACCTCTGCTCTGGGATAACAAGGCCGTTCGGTGATTTAATTGGCTGTAACTCCGTTTTGCTCGGGGTAAACGTTCGCAGCATGTTAAAATTCGACGGAAAACCTATTTCAGCCATAATTTGCTAATTATCTCCGAAAACTGAGCCATTTCATCTTCGAAGCTGCGGTGAAAGTTCCTCTAATTTGCAACTTAGGTCTATTTTAGCTCAAAACAATACGAGCTTATTTTCACATAAGACTCACTTGCCAGCTCCAGATCATTGTTCAAATACCTTCAAAAAGGTTGAAATAAGTCCTCAAAGTGTTTGTTTTTAGCTTCTCGATTCATCTTCTGCAGAATTAGCGCTAGAGGAATGGCCATTTTCCGTCGCTTAGCGTTATCTAGCCAACCGTTAGATCCATAATGGCTGCTAATGCATCCAGATTCTGGGCACATTTGATCGAAGTGTCGCAGCAGGGAGCGCCGTGTTTATTCGGCTTCGTGATCTGCGTAATGACGGGGTAATGACGTAAGAACACTTTGGGAATGAGGTTGAAACCACCGCGGATTTTGTCAATTCCTTATGGTTTTGTTTTACAGAACGATGATGGTGGACATGAAACCGAAGCATCAGTCTATCGATGGCTGAAACAATGTGGTGTTGAAGGTAAGGATATTTCAAAACAACCGATATATTCTTGAATTCCTCGTGAAATTAGCGTGATTCTCAACAACAGCCCACCAAATAATAGAGAGTTTACGAAACCAGGACGGCAACGGCAACTGCAACGCTATTTTGCTTTTGTTTCAGAACTTTAGATTTAAAAGATTCCTTGTTTTTCGTTCGAATTTGCTTCCCTTGAGAGACTATGAAGTTGTCCTTTTCAATTTCACAACTTGGAAACTCCAATTCTGGCGTTCTGCACTGCTTATCTAGGCCTGTGAAGTAAAACTCAGTCGTTTTAAAATCCTTGTCATCAAAGAAAAATATTGTTTTCAGTCATCTCTGAGTTATAGGGGGCCTTATTCAGGCTTTTTGGATGATAAATCAAAGGTAGCTTACGGAAACAATGCTTGCTTTGCGGAATTATAGATGACGTTCTGGCTGGCGTTACCGTCCTGGTTTCGTAAACTCTCTAATATGTTTCAAGGACGTGACTAGTCATAATTGCTCGGTGAACATGTATTCATTCAGTGATAGAGTTAAAGAATGAGGACGGCAACGCCAACCGCCCCTTTATTAGAGCTTACTATACGGGCTGAGAGAGTCAAAGGCTCTTTCAGCAGCAAGACGCGGAAGTCTTTGAAACGCAGCAACTTTTATGCTCTTTAGAGCATTCTAATTTTCCAGCTTTTTCCCTCCATGGAATCTGCTCACAGACAGACAAATTCCCCAATAACATTCTGCATTCTCGCATTTCCATCGTGTGTGAATATGCTCATATTGCATTTTGCTCCCCTTCTTGACGTCCTATTTTTGTTGTGCGGCCTTCATAAGTATACTTTTCAGGTTGTCAGTCTCAGAATAGATATTACAATAAGTCTCTCGAGAGTTGCAAACGTGTTGAAGTTTATTTCACTTAACTTGCATCCTCAAACAAAAGAATTATGCTGGCGTCTTCTTGACTCGCTTCTTTACCAGCTGATGCAAATAAGAAAATCTTATTGATGACGTTAGAATACATCCACGCTTCAGAACGCTTTCAATAGATAAATCAAACTAAAAAATCCCAGTTACTATCAGTGGCGCCGCCAGGATTTTTTATTGGAGGGGCAAAACAGGACGGGGTCTGGGGCGGAGCCCCAGAAAGTTTTTCTTGGACCACGCCCTCTACCTTGGCCTTAGATGCGACCAACGCCCTTTTCATAGACTGAAATAAAGATTAAATGAGTCTGTTAAAACAACACGAGTAGGGTTCCACACTGTCCACAATTAGAAAATAACGTCCAATCGGCGACCGAGCGTCCAACCTTTGGATCCCCAAATACTTCAGCGACCAATTTACCACACGCCTCTCTGTTATGAAATTTGTCACACGGCTGTCGTGTACTTTCAGATTCAGAAATATGAAGTAGCTATTATACATTGTTTGTGAAAAAGAGGGCATTGGGTTAGGCAGAAACTTCAAAGCTCCGTAAACACTGAGGGGTCTGGGGGCAAAGCCCCCAGGAAAATTTTTGTAGATATAAACTCTTTACTTTGGCCTAGAACACCTCTACCGATCACATTTCAGCCTGTGCTGCATTGGAGTTGTTGATCACTTTGCAACAGTTATTTGAATTAGCATCTCATGAAAATTTTTAGACATGATGTTCTTTGGCTTAGAATGCCTATCCTACATGCAATCTTTACGAAGACCGAATGCGAAACCTTCACAATTTTGTAACAATTTTCAATGGATCACCTCCACAGGAAAAGTTTTGCGCACACACTCTTCTTTCTCCTAGAATGGTCCCTAACGGTCCTCACGACCCAACTTCCAAGGCCTCAAAAAATGTAAGTCTTGGACAATGTATGATAGTTTGTCTACAGAAGTTCTCTAGGAGTCAACTTATGCTATGGCCTTAGAAGAAGTCTCTCGGTCACTTTCCAGTATTTCGGCGAAAGATTCTTACCATGCACCACCTATGCAACTACCAAACTCCTTTCTCCTCGTTCTTGAAGAGATCTCGACTAACGTCCTCCATAAGCTATGCTGATAAGATATGCAAACTTGGATCGTACGTAGAACGGGAGCCTGCGGGCTTCGCCACGAGAAAAAAATTCGAGTCAATGCCGTACAGATCGTGTGAAAATGCAATTGAGGTGGCAAGATTGTAGAATCGTGTGCTTGTACACATTATAATTGCCAACATCGGCCGTACCCCCCCTCCCCCCAATTTTTACGCCAGAAATAGAAGAATCAGAAAAATTGTCCTGGAGAACATTGGAGGGGCGGCCGCCCCCCCTTGCCCCCCCCCTTCCCGGCGCTTCTGGTTACTATAGGTTCTTCTCTCATGTTACGTGGTATATAGCTCTTTGTACCTGTAACTTTTTATAAAGTATCCGTGTTTACTGTAATATTAATGATATGTATGTGTAGCGTTATGTAGTTGTTAGTCTTGATGCTTGTCTTTATGTTAATGGTCATGGGGTTGTTATTGTCCCTTGCTCCTCATGGCATCGTACTCTCGAGTACCGAATAATCGTCCCCCCCCCCGCTTATTAATATTTGAAAAATTTTCCAACCCCCCCCTCTTATTCCAACCCCCCTTTTATTAATTTTTGGAAAAATGAAATGATAGTAAAAATAATTTCTGAATAAACGCAAGAAAGAGTCTCAAGAAGTGCATTCAAAAGAAACAGAACTCAAAAGTAAATGTATTGGTAACATCAATGTTCACATAAATATATATAAGAGACGAGTTTCCTACGAAAACGACTATTTTCTATTTCTCTATTTCTATTTCCCCGATTATTCCAACCCCCCCGATTATTGTTATATTGAACCATTTCCAACCTCCCCCCCGATTATTCTCACCCCCCCCCCGTTTATTCGGTACTACAGAGTACCTGTAGTATTGCATAGTTAATCTAATAGTATAGTAGAATGTAACCTTGTATCATAATATTTCATATGTATAAAAAAACTCACTTCTTCTTGCTAAAACAGCCTAAAAAGAACTTGTGTAGACATTTTGTGGGCTGTATATGGTTGATATTCAAAACAAAGATGCTAATCTATCAGCGAAGGGCAAAATCCCGTTTGCTAAAAGAATTTATCTTTGAGAACACAAACATTAGGACAATGCCCGCAAGGGGTTTGTATTGGAACGAGAAAAGACGATTGCACTAAAGATTTCGGCGATGAATTTTTTTAACAAGATGCATTTTGTTCGAATTGCGAATCCTTAACAATTCTATAAGAATTCGATTAAAAATCGCAGTGCACCTTGGTAAACGCCGCCATCTTTAGCGCAATCTTCTATTCAACGTTTCATTCTGTCCATGATTTACTTGACATTGAAATGTAAATTCAATACAATTTGCAGTTTCAGAGATAAAATTTTTATTTCAATTGCAAGCAAATCATGAACCAGAATAGAACGTTGAACTCTGGTTGCCCTCCCGGGGGAGGTACTTGTTTTACCAGCATACGGGGAGGTGCCGCTGGAGAATCTGAAAAGCTACCCTGTCCCGGAGTCAAATTCCTGAAAATGATACCCTGTCCCGGAGTAAAATTTTCTTAGACAATACCCTGCCCTTTGTTTCTTCAGACAAAATTGTGCCCTGCATAGAAAAATTTGTAAGAAATCCATCGAAAAATGTGAAAATATTGCCATCCTAGTGATTTGAATCACATTTGCAAAGTGCAAATGGCTGAAAACGACCCTTCAGAGTCAAAAATAACAAATAGGAACCCTGTCATGGAGCCGATTTTTACGAAAATGATACCCTGTCACGGAGGTAGAATCCTGAAAACGATACCCTGTTCAGCGGCACGTCCCCGTACAGAAAAATATATGAGTACCCCCCCCCCCGGGGTTGCCCTACATGCCTTTTACACAACTCTTCGTAATTTTTTGGACTTAGAAATAAGTGATTTTACAAAACAAAATTTTCTCATCTAAGTTAGCCTTCGACTGATAAATTAACATTTTATTTTTGAATATCTGCCAAATACTTTTGATTCCAGAGCTCTCCAAACGTATAAACTTTTTTCGGCCTACTTCTTCTTCCTGACGAACTCTTCTTTCCTTGCAGAACAAGAAGCTTGTAGGAGAATAACGAAGAAGTTAGAAAAGAAACCAATTTTTACGCCTGAGGTCAACGCAAAATATATTGGTAAACAAAACCCGAACCGATATTATTTGGGGAGATATGGAGGTGATAAAATTACAGACACAACGTACAAGGCTGCAGTGGACAGACTATGGTACCGGGAACCTTCCAACACGAGTTACCTTTTAAAGTGATGCACTCGTTTTTCATAAGAAAGATCGCCACAACTTAGGGCTCCCATGTTTCGCTGCATTTTTTTTGATTATCTGATAGTTCTTTCTCAGAACTTTATTTTAAGAGGACCAGAAGGATTTCTAGCCATTTAAAGCAAATTTATGCCCACTCTGCATGCTACATCCAGGAACGCCTACTTTAACGTCACTTCCGAAGGACGACAAACTGTGTTGCTTGGTCCGGCATCCGAAAGATTACCCATCTGGAGTTTAACTTCACACGACCGAGCATAAAGCCTAGTTTACACGAGGCGGAATCTTTTCGCGGAAGCAGTTATTCTGCTCAAATGCTTTTAGTTGGCCCGAACCCTGTCTATCTGCCTGCCTATATTCTTGCTGCTATAGCTTGCTGCAAGTTCAGAGGATTACACCACTGCGCCACAATACCTCCAAACCGATTATTACTAAACTTTCTTTTTGTGTATGTGTGAAGGGCAGAATAAATTTAATAGATGGTCGTTACTTATTCTGTCGTGAATAAATTACTGCTTGAAAAATCTTATTTTGACCTATAGTACCTTACAAAAGATGGTACCTAAAGCAAGAAATCTAAAATTGGCACCTAATATCAAAGTTGAGGGCGCAACCGGACAGGGTTCGATCCCACGTAGAGACCTACTATTTTAGCGTTATGACAAGGGGTCTCGCACTCGATTAGGCCTTTTCTAAAAGTAGAGCCACGACGGTGATACTCGTTTTCGAATAAGTCGAATAGGAATACACACATGAAGCTTAGGTATTTATTAACCATGTTTGAATAGTCCACTTATTAAGCGTTGCAAAAAAATTCAACTAACCCAGATCTGACTAGTCCGTTTTTAATTTTGAAACGCTAAGATTTCGATGCATGCAATGATCTATCTTTGAAACCTCAAAATTACTAATGGTCGAACTACGTTAGAAATAAATACGAAACAAAGGAAGCGTGCTAATAAACAACCTAAACAGTAAACAGAAACTGACACGGAAATTGGAACCAGATATGAGAATGCAGGCATAAACAAAGAGAATAATGATGGAAAGAGCAGTCTTCTCGACTTCAGCTATCCCAGCGCTTGGCGCTAAAAATCGCATTCACTTCACTTCAGTCTGAGTCCTGTACGACGTAAAACTCCATCAAGGACTAAACCAACTCAAATGGTAGTTTGGCATTCCAATCAGATCCAAAAATCATTCCTTGTGCTTTCAAAGGATGCTTAAAAACCTGGCAGCCTCTAAAAGCTAAAATTTAATGCCATCTCAAGGCTTTGCAATGTGTGTCAATCCTTGAAACAAATGCAGATAAAGAAATATTTATGATTGGTATTATACTCAAAGTTTGACGATTTTTGAAAATTTGCAAGTTTTTTAACTCATCTGGTAAGGTGCTATCAGATTATCAAAAACGGTGCGAAGCAATGTGGTTATGTGATGAGTTTACATTTAAAACGTAAAACCGTTACATCCTCCTTAAATGCGGTGTCCTTTTCGAAGTCTGTTCTATACAGATAATTGAAGATGTCACACAGATGTCACGAAGATTGGGCCTTCATTGATGATTGCTGTTCCATAGTTTCTTGCACTGGAATTCGAGAACTTTCCTTGCAGTTTGCTGATTGGGGCAACTTTCTCATGTAAAATAAGTGCATCGTTAGTTGACGTACTTTAGTCTCAGTCAAGTTTGTAAGCGCATCTACTTAAAAACTGGACATTTGGCATAGACAGAGCAGAAACTGCGTTAAATGACTTCATCATGTATTCTGTTTTTGGAAGTGATTGGCTACATAAGCTTTTGAAAGGAAAAATCGAGAGCTTAATGCCTAAGGAAGAAATTATCAAGATTTGCCTTATTTCAGGATCTGTTGCAAAAATTCAGGGGGCCTTAAAGTTACGAATCTCCACACTTGCGCACGCATTTTCTGCTCTGTCATGTAGGCATTGGCTCGCAATCTCATTGAACGTGCGTCCGTGCGGACGGCCAACCTCTTTAACTTGTGACTGCAGCAGTCAGACAGCGGTAGGTAACATGTAACGTGCTCCTACTGGTTCATTGAAAAAACAAGAGTGCAACCTGAGATAATAGGTGAGCAAATTTGCCGGAAGTATTTGCCAACAGAGAGAAAATTACCAAAAGCATTATTTAAGTCCTTATAGCAGTGGCGGCGCCACGGGGGGGACTGGGGGGACGCGTCCCCCCCCCATTCGTCACTAGAATCGATTTTTCAATTCATCAAAATCCGAGGAGAAATTGTCGGGGGAGGGGTGAGATATCACAGAGGTACTTTAATATCTTATGAAATTGCCTGCCTTAGAAACTGTAACTTTACGTTGTGTGGGAACTTTTCGTGAATGAGAAGTAGAGACTAGTGTTTCATTACTACCGTACCTAGCAGACATAACTTTGTTTGCTACGTTGGTCATCAGAATCCCAAGATCTTGACAGTCTCGCTGCTCCTTAACGTTGAGTTGCATCTGAACGGCGTTCCCCCTGCTGTAAACAAGGGTGTTCCCTGTCGGTAAAAAGGCCGTTTCCTGGCATAAAAAAGGCGTGGTCCCAAGAATTTTTCCGGGGGCTCCGCCCCCGTCCGATCCCATTCATCCCCCATTTCTTCGCGGCTGGCACCGCCACTGCCTTATAGCACAGAAAAATCGTGGTAGCACTATACTACCTAAAGTACAACCAAACACTATGTAGAGTTAAAAGGTTTTCGATGCCATTTCGGCTCTATTTGCTTAATAGTCAAAGTTAAGGTCTCTTTCGAAAGAGGAAGAGAAGCGTAATATCCTTAAGCAGCATTTTTGAAATCTAAACTTACAGAAGGGGGTTGAAATCAAGCCTCAAAAAAGGCAACTCTAGGCCCACACAGCTTTCGAGGTTGAAAAATATATGGCTGAAAAGCTCTTCTTTAGCTGTATCCAAATCTGTGCTCTGTTTATTTGTCAACCCAATAGGTTTTTGTCTGCATACGAAGAAATGGCCAAGGGTTAGCAGATTTTCGAAAATCTGGTTTTCTCAATAATGGGGGAAGCACTAAGTCGCTAGAACAAGCACTATTCAAACGTCTCTTTCATGTTAGAGCATGCGCCCTTGAGAAATTGAAAGCAATTTTACCAGGCCACCAAAAGCCTTGAGTCAGCTAATTACCAAACTGAAAGGAAATTCTAAGCCTTTGTTGTGTCGTGAATTAGGCGTGTACAAAAACAGGAATCGTAACGGTACGAAAGTTATCATACTTTTTAGATTGTTACGGACCAAATGATGGAAATTTGTGTAGGAACAATGTTAACGGGAGTCGGATCCGTTAAACTTTACGGGTCAAACATTGTACCGGCACAGTATCCACAGGGTCTAACTCTACCCCTACTCGGGTCAACTTTTTGAAGAAATACCAAGCTTTATATTTCGTCGTAAATTTTGTCTCGCTCCGCATGGAAAATTCTTTTTCAACTTTCAGTAAATGCTCCTCCCAAGCAACGTCTACCACAAGCAGATCCTCCTCCCAAGCAACGTTTTCAACAGCGCCACAACGGAAATTGACTCGCAAACAAAGGCAAAATCGGTCAAAGCCAATGCTTAACAAAGCTTGAACGTTAAAGTTGTGACTTACATAATTCGAACGGTAACTCAGAGATTTGTTGCCCCAAGGTATTATACAAGATTAACAATACATTTGTAGACTATAATTTTTTGTTTAAGATATTTAAAAACCCATGAAATAAGGACATTCAGTGTCGAACAATGCATTAACACGTCATCCTATGTAACCTCTTAGTATTCATGTCAACTTTGAATTAATTTTTAGCGATCATTTAGTGTCCATTCACGTGACTAATAGATACATTTTTTGAACATCAATTATTTTGTATTAATTTGATTAAATTGAGCAAACTTTTGCCTGTTACCCATCCAAGTAGCTTTCAAATTCTTCTGTCTGTTTTTAAAACGATGAAGGTAGGGGCATCTTTCAAATTGAGCACAATGCGATGGTTTGGCCAAAGATGCTTACTTCGTCTTGTGACTATGCCTCGTATGAACTGTGTTTATTCATAGTCCTGTTTTCATGACATGGTACACAAAGCAATAGCGGTCCTGTCAAGATGACATAAGCATAATTTTGTTATCTCAAATTCGATGGTGATGAAATAAGATATCAAATTTTATAAGAAATGACCGCAAGAAACCAGAAAGTGCAAAATTTTATTGGTCAACACTAACAAACGTTAGAATTTGAAAATCACCGTATGTTATACTCCGACCAACAAGACATAACTTACTCTGTGTACTATGCCACGAAAGCAGGACTGCGAATAAACAGTTCCTACAAGATGGACACCCTTGGTTGGATCTGAGTTTCGGAAGGCTCACCGAGTGAAGCACGGGCATCGAAACTTCAAGAAAGATTGGGTTGTTTCAAGCAAGTTTGTAAAACAAGCTTGCCTTCTTATCAAGCCAAACATCAATGTGTCTTTACCTTTCCATGCTCTTGACAGCGGTTATTTTTAGTTAAATGTTGAAGAAGTAGGCCTAACTGGCCGAATGCTGGCGGCAGCTTTCTATGGTTCTGCATAATGGATGCTAGATAGATAGATAAATGAGCCACGATTTTGACGTCGAGAAGAAGTAAACAATAGATCAGGCAACCTTTTCTAATGGTGCAAGGATATATTTCCACGAAGCTTATGCGCACACTAATCGGTTTACGTTTTACAGGAAAACATAAAGCCTGAGATCTTACAAGTACAGACCGAGCTTGCGAGGTTTGTGCGTCAAGACTGAGGACTTTAAATTTTCGTGTACAACGACAAACCGGTTAGTATGAATTTTACTCCCCGATAGCTTCTAATCTTAGTTCGTGTCAGTTAGTGTAACACATTTTGTTTCTGTCATGTCGTCTGAGTTTATTGTAAATCTCACAGGCCTAATGCAGTTGCAGCAGTGACAAAAACGCGTCATTGTATCGTATTACATAAGGCTAGGGGAAACAGGCGAGAAAAGTGCGATTAACCAATAGGAGTGGTAGGATTCTGTATTGCCTCTCTCTTGAAACTACAGTCAGGTAATAACGTCTCGTAATAACAGAATTGATTTCATTTTTGGATTTCGGACACTAAAGTACTGGATGATAGAAACGCCTTCAACCTCATTTTGATTATGCTTGTGGCTCATGGTACCCAATGTTAAATAAGAGGCTGTCCAAAAAAATCCAGGCGGCTCAAAACAAATGCATCCGATTTTATCTTAATTTAAAAAACACAGCACACGTTGGGGCCACAGAATTCAAATCTATAAACTGGCTCCCCACGAAGCACAGAGTAGAACAAAATATCTGTGTTAATATAATGAAATTTTTCAACGGAACTGCCCCAGCTTATGCTGACGAAATATTCCATCCAGGCGACCAAAGTCGAATAACGCGAAGGTCTAAGTTTAGACTAAACGTTCCTTTTTGTAAGAGTAGCACAGGCCAAAAATGTCTATCTTACCAGGGGCCAAAAATATGGAACAGTCTAGCATCAGACTTGAAATCTACCAACAATGTCAACACATTTAAACATAAGATCAAAGAAAATTTTTTCAACGATATACAAAGGAAGGAAGATGATGTATATGTGTATTATTAACACCTCACACACTCTCTTACTACTGATTTGGTTCAAATAAAAATATTTCATCATCTACTAGAATTTTCTTTTCTTCCATTAAAATTTTTTCTTTCATTGACACCTTTGGAGGGACCATTATGGAATCAAGGTCGCACTGACCTTTTAATGCTATCCCTGCCATTTTACCTAAGGGTGTTTTTAATTTAGATAGCTGTATATATTTTAATATCACACGCCTGTTATTAGATTTTTCTTTCCTTTTTAAATAGATTTATTGTATTTTAATGTTTGATAGTTTTTGTTATTTTGGCGAAATTATACATACATACATACATACATACATACATACATACATACATACATACATACATACATACATACATACATACATACATACATACATACATACATACATACATACATACATACATACATACATACATACATACATACATACATACATACATACATAGCGATTTGTTGAAAACTCCCATGTAGGAATTTTGGACCTCTCTTGTGTAAAGAACAGGCCTCTTGGTCGAAAATGTCACCAGGGAACGAGTTTGCATCAGAGTTTGAAAGAAAAACCAGCTAAAAGTGGTGGTATAAGATCAAGTGCTTCTGCATTTTGATGAAAGGTTCAGGAGCAAACATACGAAGAAGATCTAAGTCATAGAATCCTAGCAAAAAATGTAGTTAAAATCCACGCGGAACAAATCTGAGATTAATAATTCTATTAGATTAGCACTCTATTCCTTTAATGGTCTGTGAAAGACTTGAAATGTCTTATCATAGGGAGGAACCCAGCTAGTCATTTTTTGGGGCTTGATACTGACATCATCAAAGCCATTCTGCAAACCTTGCAGGGCTAAAGATGATACGAGTTTAGTCAATGGCGTTGCATCTTTCAAATTTCGTAGCTGTTGTAATGGTATCCATTGGCATTTTGCTATTTCATTTGGACATACAGTTATTTCGAAGGATAAAGGACTAAGGTGGCAAATGAAATACAAATCTGATTGGTCAAATCCCATTCGATGCTGCTGTCGAAATGTCAACAATGATTTGAATTCTGAAAAGAAAGAACAAAAGTATGTAAAATATCCCCAACATACAGCTCGTTCACTGAACTCATCGTCAAAAGAGAAACCCTGGTTCTGGCTACAACAACAGACCTCTTTAGCACGTCCTCAACTGCTTCTTAACACGTTCTTACAATATGTATAGATAAATGAAATGCCATATGTAAGAAAGCAAGTTTGGTAATCCGTTTTTGGCCGTTTTCCAGGCGTCGTTTTCGGACTTATGTAATAGTCTATGTGGTGCAGCAGTCCCGGCTGCTTTAGTAGTGCCATTGCTCTTGCTTCACTCCAGGCTCTCCTCGAATCTCAAATGCTCCAGGGAAGCTGCAAATTACACTCTCACTGTTCAATTGATGACCTTGAAATCTCTTTTTCCATTTGTTCTCTATTAATTCATTGAGGGAAAGCCAACCTAAACAGTGCAAGGAGCGCCATTTACTGCCTTCCTGCTGAAAATTCTGATGTCAGGCGTGGTGCAGTGGAAGTACGCAAAAACGGAACTCTAGAAGGGACTACCAAAGCAGAGATATACCTGATTCTATTCCTGTTTCTTCTCTGACTTCCCGTACGGCAGTTTCACCTAGAAATGAAGCACAAATGTTATTAATACTATCCTGAACCAAAGTGTTGACGGAAGGTGCACTTGAACTCTGGCATAATATGTTCTTAAAACGAAGTTTTTTTGGGGGGAGCAGGCATTCATTGTGAGAAAGTAACAAAGGGTTGCTTGCAAAAGGCCACATAAAGTAAATATTCACTAGGGATCTTTGGGTTATCATCCAACAGGTGGGGGGATTGCATAATGTATTGAGGGAACAGGTATTTGCCGCTCATGTGTGAGATGTCTACGGTGCAAAATTATCTGAAACAAGGGTTATTTTCTGAATATTTTCTTTAAACGCGGGTCTGTTTTGGCAGAAATCGTCAACAATCACCAAAGACAAGGTATCTTTTCATCAAACTTCTAGTGTACGTGTATAATCCACTGGTTTGTCTTCAAAAGGTTTCTCGTTTCTCCTCCAGTAGCAGAGAAGGAGCTCTCTGAAAAGAAATCAGTTAAGGCTTCCAAAGTTGTCATGTAAGTGGGTATGCAGAAAAATCTTGGCATTTAGAAATGGGAATCTTGATGAAGTTTTTGTGGTACAGTACTTTAATCCTCTGACACTGCAGCCAGAACAGTATAGTGGAAAGCGTTCTCTCCCAGGTAGAGCCTCGACATTTGAGCATCATGACAAGGGATCGCGGACACGATAAAGACTTGTTTAATTCTGCCATCTTAGCCCTTGGCACTAGAACTGCAACTTCACATTCAACTTCAAAACAGAGTAGCAGGTCCATGCCCAAACTACACTGATGTAAAGGACTGCCCCGAATCCTTTGCATCAGGCTTTTACGTATGCTGTGAACAGTCTCTTGCAAAAAAGATGCTCATGTCAAAGACATCAAGTAAAAGCTTGTTCTGATGGTCAAGGCTATTTTCACGTTTTGCATTATCATGCGAATCATCATCAACATTATTATCAACATGCAAAAGTACGGACCCCATGTTGTAATGACAGAAATTTCATACTATTGATAGGATCTTACCTATATCTTCATTTGGCTCGGAAAAACCTCCAGGGAACTTCCACATCGTTGTCTGTAGAATGAAATACAACATTTTTCGATAAGATGGTAAACTGATAGAATCGGACAATACATAAATTTTGCCTAACATGTACACTATAAACAATGAGTACCAAAGATGGAAAAAAGCAACGGAAAAATATAGAACGTCAAAAATGCTTTGAAATACTGTAGTCTTTGCAAGATCTTGCGAAAGCGTTGGATTAAAATTGTTCTTATATAGAACATCAACGAACGTCCCATGCATATTGTTCACCAAAGAAAGCGATCCAAAATCATGTCTCTTTTGGTCTGCTAATGCGCTCCAAAATTCGAATCAATTTGAAAAAAGGATTGCTTACAAAAGCAATGCTTACAGAGTAACCTGATGAAGAGTTAAGCTCGAAACGTTGTAACTAACTTATTATCTTCGTACAAAGTCGAATATTTGACAAATTTATACTTTTACTTACAGAGTAACCCTTGAAAATGAAAACGTCAATAGACAATTACGGAAAAGATGGCACGGAGTGGACACTTGATCAAGAGACATTGCGTTAATAATGGAATCAAGACTCTGAGAAATTCAACCGGAAAATGCAATGCACCATCAGATGCCCATTGATGCTATCTTTTCGTATCAGACCCACAGGGGACCATCCAATTATTTTTCGGTACCTTTAAAGCCATGGAAAAATAGCCCGAGGGGCACATGACTTGCGGATGGACGGGGGTCTGCTGCCCGGTTTTCAGAAAGGTACCCTCTTATAATTACCGAAGCTTGCAGTCATACCCACTTTTATGTTGAATTTTGGCGGAAAGCGGCCCATTTTTGGCAATTTTTCACCAATTTCTGGAAAACCAACCCATGTTTATGGAAAATCTGCCGAAAAAGGGACCCTTGTTTAGAGAATTTCGGCCCAAAAACCCACCCATATGGGCGGCACATACCCGTACCCTCAACATGTTATGTACCCCCCCCCTCGTCATGTATCCCCCCGGGAAAAATAGCTGATAAAACCACTTAAATACTGCTGTTTGGAAGACATAATACTTTGCCAGCTTTACGCCGATGAAGTACATTATCAAATGTTTTGATATTTGAGTTTTTGTAGCCAATATTTGGCTGCTCAATGTTAATAAGTGACTTGCAAAATTGGAACATCTAGCCCCTTACACTGCAGCTAAAGCTTACTTTCGGTATATATCTATTGACAAATATTGATCAATTCAAACGATCCCTTATGGAAAGTTTCGCACATTCCCATTTAAATATTTCCAGAGAGTTGTCTGATGTAAAAACAAACTGCAAGCAGAGCAGAATCTGAGACAAAATATCAAAATCCTTCCTTACCTTTCCTTTGTCCTGTACAACAAGTGCCTCACCATTTTCCTCATTTAACACAAGGCCTGTAATGGGATATTGCAACTTAAATCTGTGACTGATTTTTGTGAGGTTTAAAGCAAACGGAAAAAATTTGCTCACATGACACCTTCAAAATCATGACGGCATAGCTTTGGAAACTGAAGATCTAAAAGTCACAATGCTTCTGTAAACACTTGCCACACAAATCAACTTCAAAATCATAGATTTATCTTTAAACTACTCAATTACAAGAGATGCAAATTTCAACAACCTCCCAAGTACAGCAAAGATATTCATAATGAAAATCAACTAATTTGAGCCAGTGTGATTCTATGTTGCTTTTTATGCTTAAAGAATTTAAATACGGTAAAACCTTTTGAATATCTCCAGAGCTCAGAACAATTTGGACAAAATTTCTCTGAGAGAAGCCCATCTGCAGCCTCAACTACTCCTTTTCTGATGTTGCACACAGGAAGACTTCATCATCAACCATTTTTCAAGAGTTCAATGTGCATTGAAGAATGAAAAACATTTACAGCATAATTGTATTATCAAAGTGAAAAAGTATACTGTACTTTACCTGAGACACCAACAGTATGGAATGCATAAAGGGGCATTTTGTCATCTTCATCTGTGGGGAGCCATCTCTTCATCATTATGTAATCATGTTTGGCATGATGAAGCTTGAAATTGGCTGAATATAAATCAGCAACAACCCAACTCTGCTCTACTGGAATTTTCACCCAAATTCCTCTTCTACCTTCTGTAATCCATCCTTTGACATGGTCTACATTCCACAACAAAATGAAAATTTACAAAACATAAAAGAAACTACAAAACTGTACAGCCTGAAAGGTGTACCCAGCCACTGAAGCACTGTTTTTGTTTATAAATAAATACATCCCTCAGAAAAGCTGAGGTGAACATTTCCACCCCGGTATGCCCCTGGTGAGGTGAAACAGAATTTTCAGGCATGTATTATTGCTTTTCTCCAATATTTGGAAGCAATTTTCCTTTTTTCAGGGGGTAGAAAACATTTCACAGGTATATACAGTATATATACTGTATATTTAGATATGCATTTGCAGCGAATATGGGAGCCAGCTTTCTGAGTCCAAATGTGTATAAACATTACATTATCTTACCTCAATGCAAATAAAGAGTGTCAAGGTCTCTTCATTATAAATGACTCCTACAAATATCATCAAGGTAACACACTGTACATGGATTAATAAAAGACAGGAATGGGATCAGTTTTCCAAGATAAGTTTGTCATGATTTGAACTTTTCTACTGAAACCTTTTACAATAAACAAGAATACAGAGATTTATGCTTTGCATAGGTGATCATAGAGAGAATGTAAACTCCTTGTTGGAAAACCCACCTGCTAATTGATCTGGAAACATTCTTCTGTCAGTATTTGCATTGAGAATGGTCCCAAGATCAAGGATTATACTGTTAAACCTTGACAATTTCCATGTCCATTCCAAGTTGCTCTCACTTGAGTATTTCCGACTAAATGCAATACTTGAGTTCTTATGTGTAAAGGCTATTCTTTCTCTGGCACCAGTTGTCAGTGATGAATTTTGATCAGATGAAATGGAGCTGTGTTGCAAGCGTAAAAAAATTGATGGAGCAAAACTTTTTGTGTAATGTAGACCTCTGCTTGAACATTTGCAGACAAATTTTGTCTTTAAATTCCTTGCTAACAGTTGCTTGGTAAATTCCATATCTAGAAGAAAGTCAGAATTACTGGTATAAAAGGATTAGAACAAAGTTGGTTGCCTGTTACTAAGGGTATGGAGCCCTATCCAGGTTATAGCAAAGGGAAACAATTTTATTACCATCATCCTTGGCATGACAAATCTTATTTTTAAGGGTGATGATGTCTACAGCATACTCATGAGAAACAGTAGGTCCAAATTTCAAAACTTCCAACAAAGGATTACCATGCTGAGACACTTTTTGCAATTTGCTGTTTTAATCACATGAAATGTTCAGAACTGTGAAAGGATTGTCAAATATTTTGGCTAATTATACGGGGTGCAATGGATATTTTGCGCACTTAGCGTAATGAGCCCAATAAGCACAATAGTTGATATTTGGGGCAATGAATGGTATGATCTTTCCAATGTTCCAATATTACAGTTACCCTTTCCAATATTCCTCATGAGTACTTTCAGAGTAACATGATACAGGAGAATAGAGAAAATAGAATTTGCTGCTGTTGTCCTTCCTTGTACTTGAGTCTGAGAATTGAGTTTCTAAAAATGACAGGCGTATTTGGAGCAGCCAGAATGAGTTATAAAAGGAGAGGAACCCCAGCATTGAAATTCATTCTTAAAACCCTTTATCTAGTATATACAGTAGTATCCATATGTTACTGTATATTGTTGCCTTTAAGATGGACAATCAGCCAATCCATCAGCATAAGGACTAAAATATTGGTTTTGTTTTGGCAAAAATAGTTGATTTTGGGGATTAACTTCATAGAAGGGCAGAAGTAGAGGAACTGAACATTGAGACCAATCTTCAGACTGCAATTTAAACCAGCTTAAATTAAGCCAGGTTTTGAATTAGACCTTCTGATCAGCCAATCAAACAAATCCAGTAATTTGATTGGCTGAAATTTAAACTGGCTTAGACAAAGCAACAGTGTCAGTGTGAATGTGCTATGAGTGACACAAGAATAACACCAGAATCTTCCACAACAGATAGTAAAATACAGTCATCTAATTTAACCTATTCTTTATGTGATCTACTGTATTTTGTTGAAATAAATCTCATTTCACATTATTGCATCTATCAAAATCAGATCAGGTGAATATGGATATACATGAAAGTTTGGAGGCAATATTTGATTTGATTGTTTACTTAGATTGATTGATTTGACTGTTAGGTTTTTGAAGGGCCCCACTTTGAGCATCACTCATTGGGCCCAATATCCCCAAATATCACTTATTAGGCCAAATATCACTTACTGGGCTAAATATCACTTATTGCACTAACTATCAATCATTGCCCAAAGTATCACCTATGGCATAACGGAAAAACCAGACCCAGGACCAGTAGGACCGTATCCCTAACGGACCAGACCCCTTATGAATACCTATACACTTTCAAGGTGCAAAGCTTTATAACGGCTTCTTGCTCTTTGTACACATCAGAGCTACCTGAGGTGTAAAAATGTATTATCATAAAAAGCCAACATTGACACTTAATCAGTAACCAGGTTTTGGTAGATTTGATTTGTATTAGATTTTTCAATTTTGTGTTACTACCTTGGTCTTCACATTAATATGAATCTTGCTCTGATGAAACCAAAATGAATTACACGGCCTTGCTAGACTATAGGCCATGTGTGAGTCTTTGTTTCTTCATCTGCTTTTGTCTGCCAATTAATTAGATAATTTATATATCCTTTGGTGCATTCATGCATTTGATGAGGTATCCGCAGTTTATTGTTATTTTCAGCGATGATCTTGTCTTGTCTTGGTCTTGTCTTCTTTTAGACTAAGATTTCTGTGCTGGCATTGCAAACTCTGGATGGAATGGAATGTTTACTCTTCAAGGGTCTGGTCCATTAGGGTCCGGTCCTACTGGTCATGGGTCTGGTTATTCCGTTATGCCATCACCTATTGGCTTATTGCACCAATTGCCCAAAATATCCATTGGGCCCAATCAGCCAATATTTTGCCTTTGTTTTAAGGGCAGATCTCTAAATAGTTGTTTTGATATCTTAGCACTTTGGAAGCTCTTGCATTGCAAAAAGTTCTATAGCCGGAAATGCCAGAAAAATTCTCACATTAATTAAGAGTGCACTAACTGTGCAGTGTTTTAGCATAATTTGCACGATTCTGGTGGTGAAGCAAGAGGCCTATTGGTTTAAAATCGAAAGAATTAATCAAGAAACCCCTGGATCCATTCTGAAATAAAATTTTAGCGCATTCACGAACGAACAGTGAGTGCTCCTCAAAGTAGCATCATCATCAACAACAACAACAACAACAACGTAGGCCACAATTTAGGCCCGCAGAGGGGTTGCCGAGAGTTAAATTTGGCATGAAAAATGGGCTATCAAATATAACACAACACCTCTTTCAAAGTTAAGTAGCTATTAAGCTTATACTAATACTAGCTGCAATAATATGCTAACATACTACCAGTCCTTGATGGCACACGACGACGAAAAGCGAACTTTCTTGGTACAAACGTCTTCTTCACCCGTTACATGGATCAGTGCAATTGCAATGATATAGAAATCAGTGGAAGAGACTTTCGACGATGAGTCTCTTGTTTCCCTGTACTCTTTGGACTTGATCATATGAATGAAGTGAGCAAAATTAGGCATGCCATAACATGCCATATCTTTTTACGAGTGTATGAACTGTATTGAATCGTATAATCGTATTATCTGTTGCAAAAAGCCTATCAATGCGACGTTTTTGAGGAGTTTACTAGGAGAAATAATGGAACGAGACGTATTTGCAAGAAGTTGCCCAAGACTGGGTGTTTGAAACAAAATTTTGGAGACATTTAAATGGAAAATGAAGCCAAATTGATCCTTGAGTACTTGATAAGTGAATCATTTAACTTTAGAATACAAAATAACCCGAGGGGCAAATCACTACTGAAATAGGCGTACGAGATTAATAATCACTAGTGATTGTTTTGTGATTAATTTGATTTTTTGGTGATTTAAGTGATTAATGTGTGATTATGCTAGAATAAATTACACATTCCGCAATGTTCTCAAATAAGCTCAAAGCTACTGTGCTACAAAAGTTGTATGATAGAGCAAGACAGAGCAAGATTGATAAGCCAAATGATGAAATATGACGGTAAGCTGTTTCATGTTTCACGAATCAACTTGTAACACAAGAACGAGGCATCCTTTTTGCTCCATCACAGGGGACTCTTGCGCTGTTGTGCTGTTCATGTTTGCGCGCTTGTGTTTGCATATCTAGCAATGTGTTCACATACATTTGGGAAATGGTGACTGGGACAATCTAATCCTTTCATTTCTTATAAAAGAAAACAAAAAACATGGTTAAACATTCAAAATTTGTGATAAATATGACTGGTGATTTTTATTGATTAACGTGATTTTTGTGTGATTAATGTGATTAATTTGTGATTAGATGTGATTATTTTTGAGAGCGTACGAGATTTTAAGCAGTGATTTGCCCCTCGAAATAACCCCTTTTGGAAGCAACGAATGAGTCTTAATCAGTAACAAGTTTACGCCCAGATTGCATTTCTGGCAGAAATTGCTGACAATCACCTGCAATTTTGAGATGTAATTGAAGGGACAGTCCCGGGGGGGGGGTACTTAGTATATTTGTCCGACGGGGATGTGCGCCGTTTTTCTGGGTATCGTTTTCGCCTATTTTTTCTAGAACAGGGTATCAAAAGAAGGCAAATTTTCTGGAGCAGGTTGTCAAAACATGTCAAAAGAGGAAATTTTGTTACAGCAGGTTATTATTTAGTCAAATTTTTGTGTTTTTGAGTATACTTTTTACCGATTTTTTCCAGAACAGGGTATCATTTGAAGGCAAAAATTCTGGAGCAGGGTGAAAAAAATTATTTCGTGGGCACATCCCCGTACAAATTTAGGTCAAGTACCCCCCCGGGGGGGACAGTGCTTGGGCTATTGCTTAAGGCAATATCCATAATTTCCGAGATTATGAACCTTGTATCTCTTTTGCAGCCACCTTTATCGATGTTCGACCTGAAAATGAATGTGATTTCCATGTTTTGTACATTTTTTAAGTCATCTATTTATGGAGCTATAAGCGAGTTTGTTAAAATTTTGGATTTCCAAATTCACTGAAAACAGTCAAAAATGTTGATCAAATGGACAAAGATAGGACGATTTCATGGTGGTTTGAGAATTTAAACATTGATCAGTTATAATCTAATGCACGAAGGTCAGTTCATGTCGGATGGAATGTAAAAGTACTTTGAATGATTACAAAGAAATGTATATTCTTCAGAAACTTCATTGAATTTATACTTTTCTGCAGTTACTGCGTCCTTGTGTCAAGGGGGTCAAGGCCCGTAGGAGCGTTTTTCAGGTTGGGGGGGCACCAATTCAGGCCGAAGCTGAAAGTGTAGAGAACTCGGCAAATTCTTTCGTGGCCTTTTTTTCTTGACAACACCCTTCTGCGAATGCTAAAAGATTATTTTATGCTATAATATATTTCAAACAGGCTACCTGAAACTAAACTACGACAGGTCGAGAGCATCGCGAGTTCTCGTAGTTCAGATGTGTGTGATTTAGACTGTTGAAAGTCTGAGTACTTTTATCTCACTTGACAAAGCGCATCTTATGCAAAAGGGCTTAGGGACCCAAAATTAAGTTTTCGTGCATCGGATTCTACAGCGATTCTTTTGATATGCTGAGGGTTGAATTGATCAATGCTATCTCTTCTGTGAACATATAGCACCGTTCCTAACCCTAACCTAACTTTCAATACGGGGAGGTCCATGCCAATATTTGGGGTCTGAAATTTTACGTAAATCAATATTTGGGGTCTGTGAATTACAACATGGACAGAAATTCAATATTTAGGGTCCACAAATCTGAAAAAAGGAAGAATCGTGGAATTTGGTGCGGATCTCCAAAATATTGGACTCAAATTTGGGGTCCCCAAAACGTTGGGCTCAATCTTTGGGGGTCAGCAAGGAAATAGTGGCATGGACATGGCGTGGCATGGTATTGAAAGTTGGGGAGTGCCCCCTGGGTCAATTTCTAAATCCCCAAACGAAAATGCTCTCTCTTTGTCCATGCATAGAGAGTCTTTAGAAAATTTGATCAACGTGTATTGACCGTTTTCAGTTATTCTCGAAATCGACAAATTTCAGAAACTCGCTTGCTCCATAAATGAAATGTGAACAGCTTTCAGACGAGTATTTCTTTACATAGAAATACCCTGGAGCTTAGTTTTGTGCCACTAGACAGCCATTCAACTGTATGTAATACCATTTGAAATTACGTTTAAAAAGTATATGTCATCGTAAAAATAAAGTATTCAACCTACAGTAAGAACCTATAAACCTACGAACTGAAACTAAGACTATATAGTAAAAAACCGCAAAGTAAAAAACCACTTTTCAAGAAATCTCTTGCTAAGTTCCTTGAGACGTGTTTAAGTTCCAGTGGGAGGCCGAACATGCTTTATTGATAAAATCGTCTCTAGTTTGCGGCTTCTTACTGTATTCTTGATAGATTTTACAATGCTGAATGATCCTTGTACTTTCTGGCTGTATTGGCGTGTAAAAATTTATAAAAGTTCTATAAAAATCTAAATTAAAAACTTCCAATGTTTCTGTTTTGATTTCCATTACTGTCTGTTTTCATGCATCCGAAATTGCATCTTATAATCCAAGCATTGATTCAGATCGAAACTGAACATGAGGTACGAAGCTGAGATGAACTTTCAGAAGGACGTGGGAAGGAAAATCACAAGCAAGTTGACTTCCCATAGAATCTACCCTCCTGTTTTCCGAAGATCCATGTCATTTCCATTGTAGTTTCACAAGAACCACTCAAAGTCATGTGTGTCGTGTCATAGATGAAAGAAAACAGCAACGCTTACATGCATTGCCTGCAGCAGGTATTTGTGACATTTCAAAGTCTATTTCGTGCAACTACCTTAGAAAAATTTTGTGCAAGAACTGTCACAGACATAGCGAGAAGTCGTACCACTGTCAGAAAGTTTGCGATTGCAGGTTATTAAGCATTGCCATAGGTATCAATCTGTATCTCTAACTTACGAAAACTAGACATCATCAACAACGTTCTAGACATCATCAGCAACGTTCTAGACATCATCAGCAACGTTCTAGACATCATCAACAACGTTCTAGACATCATCAACAACGTTGCAGCAAGTCTTAGCTGACAACCAACTTAGCTCCGCGGTATATCTTGGTTCCAGTGCCTCCCAAACGCAACAGCTTGGTCTTGGCAAGTTCTTGTATTTCGCAATTTAAGACCAGCTCCTGCAATCTCAGACTCCCCAGTTTATCTGCTCGCTCAATACATTCAACTATCTTTTCTAGCTGGTTCGAATTAACACCGCGAAACAAAGATATGTTAGGATCCTCTGAAAGGTAGACAGCACATACGTTTGGAATAATGAGGCATAAGTCATCGATACATTCCGGATTCAAAGCAGATGTACCCAAACACAACAACTTCAAGTTACTTGGCAGGTTGCTGTCGTTGCTTGTCACACACTGTGCAATCTCTTTGATGGATTGGCTGGTGAGCTGGGTATGTGATAAATCGCATTTTGCAAGGCTTGGAATTAACTCACACATTGAAACAACAGCATCATCATCTAGAGAACAGTCCCGTAATACAAGTTCTCTTACTTTCATTTTGCCAGCAGCAGATTTCTTCCCACCAACTTTTTTACTAACTCCCATGCATCTAACCTTCTCACAATGCTGGTCAACTGACTTCACAAATGGCAAGCACGGTGATAAATATCTGAAGTGCTCCGCTGATAGATCACATCCAGAGAACGCTAGCCTTCGCAGATTTGTCTTCCTTTCAGCTAGCTCAGGTCCCTCCTGTGCCATCTCTTTGACAAACTCAACATGGATAATGCATCCAACAAAAGATACTTGGATGAAATATTTTAGGAGCGGTGCAAGTTCTTTTGAGTTCTCGAGCGTTAATTCTGAACCAATTATTTTCAGCTTGACTCCATTTAGAGATTTAGGGCCACGAGAATTAAGCATTGTCTTGATGAAATGGGCAAGTAGCAGGCAATCTGATCTTCGAAAGTGATGAGCAATTGTAGGAATCTCGTATTTCAAACGAACTTTTGGCGTAACTTTATCACCATCATCAAATAACTCAAAGAATATCATCCACAAAACTCTCCAGTTGATTTTACGTTTGTTGAACTGATGAAATACGTTAACTGCGATTCTATCAACTTTTGGGCGTTTATCCATGACCACGAAGCCATACCATTTCTGCTCTAGGCGGATACATTTGGCAAACATAGATAACACATTTCCCTTTTCTTTCAGCCCGTACTTGTTTGCTCTTGCTAGGCCAGCAACGAAAGCCACTAACTCGTACAGCTTCCGATCAAGTAATTCCTGAATGTCTATCCCATTTTCAAAGCAATACACACTTGCTAAAAATTCCTGTAGAGTCAAATGCTTGAATTGGTACAGGCATCCAAAAGACGTTTCTATTTTCATGAGAAACGAATCGAGCATCTTCTTCACTATTTCATCATCAACTGAATGTAGCTTATCAAATTCTCCTTCTTCAAAAATCATCTTGTTATCGACCAACAACTTATACGATATTTCTGATACTATCCTGATGAATCTGTTCACTCTTGTGTCCTTAAGAATATTATATGGCATTTCTTTGAACTCTGGAAAATGCTGTCTGATGAACGAAACAAGAATCCATACGTATAACTCTGTTGTTTTTTGGATGCTCACATTACCTGCCTCCATCGTAAGAATGCAACAAAGGCTCGACAGGAATTGTGGGATTGAAGCCATTGCCTTTAAACTTTCATTTTCATTGATAGTGTTAATGATTCTTGCCTTGATTTCTTCATTCCCCTCTGCAAAATTATCAACATAAGCAATAATACTACTTTCGCTCAGTCCTGTAATATCTACAATGTTAAGTCTCCCTGTAGCATGAGACTCGTGTTTCAGCAGAATTGATTGGATATAGGGCCGACCTGTTAAAATCAACTTATGACCAGGGAACAATTCACCATCTTTCCTCATAAGTGAACTTAAAATCGAAGTCAAGTCATTTTCTGAGTCAGCTTCAAGTACTGTTTCTAAAGAAGGCAGCTCATCCAAACCATCAAGAACTATCAATACTCGATCCCCATCAAGTATTTCTTGCAAAATGCCTACATCAACCTGAAACTGATCTTTAAAGAGATCTTGAATCATCATTTTTCTATCCTTATACTTGATGAGATTTCGGCATTTGAGAAAAAATAGGAAATCAATCTCTCGGAACATTTCTCCTTTGGCCCATTCGAGAGCGATGTATTCAACAAGACTTGTCTTGCCGACCCCAGCTACGCCACGTACAAAAGTCCTCCTTATCTCATCACTCACCAGCTCACCAGGAGAAATTTCAGTAGATGACTTCAGGAGCCTTTCCTTATACTGGGAAATCTCATTAAAATGTCGGCATTCTTCATCTACTTCTCTTCCCTCTATGATCCGTAGATCGACCATGTAGCGATCTCTCTCTTTCTCTACACAGTAAAAGTCTTTGTTAGAGTTAATCATTGGGACACTCCATGCTTTGAGTTGTTGCTGATAGCGGAGCTTGAGTCGTTGTGAGGCTTCTACGAAAGAGAACAGAGCAAGAGTCAGGCTACCACAAATCCTGGGAATGCACTAGTCGTTGTGTATGCAAACTGTTTCTTAGAGAAGTGATGAGCATGCATCAAAAGGTCAGGAATAAATCTGAGCATATGAAGCCGAATATTCATATAATTTATTCAGGTGAATAGTGGGTATTACGATTGACATATAGTCTGTTCTGTATTTCAATGCTAAGTGGAGCAGGGATGGCCCAATGGTAGCAGAGTTGACAAGCAATCGGAAGATGGTGATTTGAGCCCCCGTCACGTCAAACCTGCTACGCAGACAAGCATCAAATATCTGTAATTCAAGACTAAAGAAATTACGAGGTGTGGTAAAATCGAGAGAAGCACAATGCCTCTCCTTTTCATATGATATACTTGACGTGCCAAGTCCAAAGCAACTAGTGATTGCAAACTAGGGGATTTCTACTGCCGATTAGCCCACCTGGGAAGGTAAATAAACGTTGCTAAAAAACCCCCAAAACCTGGATATCAAAGGCATGTAATAGGATAGATCTAAACATCTGAAGCAGGAAATTCATCTTCATATTCAAAAGCTTAGAATGTCGCATTCTAAATTTCTACCTAGTATCTGGAGGTAGTTTCAAGATTTACGCTTACCTCTATATGTACCATTACCGGGTGTCCCAGAATTTTGTATTATCGTTTAATTGCTTATAGCTCCATGAGCAATGAACCAACTTTCAAAACTTTGGCTCATCTAACTGCTGAATAAATAAATTGTATTCCAGGATGTTGGTTGTCGTTTTACAACGATTTGCTCATGTCAAAAAACCTGCTCAAATTAAAGCCTTTAAATGGCACTTGAAAAAAACTGATATGAAATATCTAATAGGAAAATTACAACTGATGAGGCATGGAGGAATTCACCTATAATACTTTGCAGGATATTCAGGGGAAATGTGTTTTCTGGTTAAAAGAATTTGTATTCTCCGAAAAGTATACAAGCTCTGCATTTTGTATCACATCTAAAATATTGACTGAAAAAGTAGGCCGTTTCCTCCTGTCATCTAAGGCTTGAATTTTGAGCAGGTTCTTTATCGATCTTCTTTTCGACATGAATAAATCGACGTAAAACCACAACCAACATCCTCGAAGAAAACTTAGCCTTTCAGCAACTGGATAAAACAAAGTTATTGAAGATTGTTTCATTGGTTATGGAATTGGTTATGGACATATTAGCAATCAAACGACAACGAATTACTTTGTGACACCTGGTACAAACTCCGTTAATCTGAAGATAAATTGCAGTAGGCTTCAAGGTACTTACCATTAACGTCAATCTTTCCTTTCATCGAAGAAACATCTAAAATAACGAAAACATTATCGCAGCATTATTTCTGCTTTCAATAGGGCTGGACACCTACGAACTTGGACTTGCCCAAGTCTCACCAGTGTTTATGCGTTCAAAAACTCCCACGCAAAAGATACTCCTAAAAGTTACATCTGAGGGTATTTTGACGAGGAAGAGATTTGGACAAGTCCATTATGATCTTTATTTCAATTATTCTAAAAACGCATCCTTCATAATCTATGAATGAAGTTGAAAGTAGGTTCGACATGGAAGCCGAAACATGTCTAACATCTTTACCCCAGAATACCAAATTTGACACACTTTAACGTTGATGGCAAGAAAGGCTAGACTTACGACATGATTCCTTGTATTCATTCATTATTTTTCACCTGATATCTAAACAATGTTGAGACCTATATAATGACTATGAATAAAGACAAGTGATCTCCAGTTACTTTCTACTAAAGACAGGCCTTAATTTCTCTGATGCGTGTATTCATGCAAGGCTTGAAAGGCATCAAAATTTTAACAAAAGTCTTAACAAAAGCCTATCAACAAAGTTACTAACGTTTAAAGGCTATCGTTCAAATACTGTATCATATCAAAGAGAATTTGAAACTTCGACTCGCCAATGTTGATTGCACATTTGAAAAACTTCTCTCGGAGGACGATTTAGCAGTATTTTCGATATGCCATATCACATAGATCATAGAGACAACAGGTTTGTTTACGGTTACTCATCCAGTCTCTTTAAAGTGAATGAACAGAGCTAAGTGGACGTAATCTATAAATAGGACAAAGAAAACTCCCACAAATGTTCTTGTTCCTTATGCCAAACAATACCCACCGTGCGACCAACAAATACAATAAGCTAACAACAGGTTGCTCAAAGTCCTTGCACGTGCGGCTTATTTCTCCATTGCTTCTTTTTTAAACATCATACAATTGATATTGAGAACTTTGACATCTGATGGCAAAAAGTATCTAATTGAATCGAAAAATAGATCTTGGATAAATTTACCATTTTATTGTATACGAAGTTATTTAGTCATTTTCCTCCAAAAGATCTCTTTGAGAAAACTGCCAAAATGGCCAGAGACGTCAAAATCTCCCTAAAAATTCTGTCTGGCAGTAATGACATGAATCCCTGCATCCTAATTTATCCTTACTGAATACGCTATCCTCTTAATTATGGAACTGTAGCTCTAAAAACAGGGGCTCCGACTATTTGTGGAAGAGACTTCAGCTTGGAATCTGGCACCCAGTTTGAGTAACTCTGACTCGTAGTTGCTGATTCATGGCGCAAGAAAGTAAAAATTAATGGTTGCATCAAAACCAGAGGAATTAACTGAATACTTAAACTTATAACTTGAATTTTAGTAATAGATGCACCCTTACGTCACAAGTTCACCAGGAAACATTCAGGAGTAACATATGACCAAAAGGCTCAAGAATATTTGCAAGCAAGTCTTTAGAAAGCAATGACTTTGGAGAAGCAAAAATAACTGGTTGATACATTCCATGGCCTCCAGCACATTCAATCCACAAAAAACATTTCTAGCAACCCAAGACACTGTATGTTTTTAAATCATTTTTCAAAATCTTACCTATGACTACCTGATTCACTTATGAAAAGTTAAACAATGGGAAGACTAATTTTTTCACTTAATTTTAACAATGGACGGAGAACACCCAATTCTCTTTGAGGCAACCATTAATTTTGATTTTCTTGTTCCATAAATCAGCAACTACTTGTCAGATTTACCCAAACTCAGCGCCAAACTCCAGGTCAAAGTCTCTTGTTTTCATAGATCTGAAAAAAGGAAGTTTGATTCATGGCTCCTTCAAAGTAACCGTTCAAATGGCGAACATGTTTCTTGGGACACCCAGTACTGTATTATGATACAGTATACAGTATATTTACCATTGATTTCAATTTTGCAATTGTCTCCAATAAGATGATAACCTCCAATGATATTTATTGTTGGATGCTGTAGATCTAAATGGAGAACACAAAAGAATTGTAGAACAAGGATGATTGGCTGAAACAATAATATGTAAAGCTGTAGCACCCAAACTGATGAACAAATAAAAAGGAAAATAAACGATAAGGGTTTGAGTTCCTCACTATCTTTGCACTGCTCCAAGGCAGTCCCAGCAAGCTCTTATAATATCACATTTGCATTGTGCTCGAACTGCAGCAAGAGTGTTTAATTTGCATTTTGGTGTGTTTGGAGATACAATTGTCAAGTGTTTTGGGATTCAATGTGACCATTGGCTAAGGTTGCTAGGGATAACCCATGAGCAACAGAGCGTACTGACCTAAGATCCCAAAACACTCTCATGGTCACTTCAGTTCACAATAGACCTTTTAGCTATTCTGAAAAGGAATCTCAATCGAACAATACTTCGCTACATTTTGTAGAATTTTCGAATGTGCACAATTGCGAAAGAAGCTCTTTGCCACTCGATCAAATCTCATGTATAAAAATGTATAAAAATAATGCTCGATCCAGGCTTTTTTGCTGAATAGCTAAAAGGTCTATTGTATTTCCAAAATCCACCAAAATGCAAAAAAATACGCTTGCCACAGTTTGCACAATGCAAAATGTGATATCACAAGCGGGCTTAGTACTGCCTTGGTGCCATGAAAAAATGGTGAAAAACTCACACTCTACCTTTTATTTCCCTTTTCATTCATTCAACAGTCAGGGTGCTGCAGCTTCATATATTTATTGTTTCAACCGACCAGAATTCATTCCAGGTTCTAAGGTATGCAGGGGTAAAATGAATGGCCGGGGTAAAGTAGTCAGTGCTGATTGCTGGAAAATGGTTAGAACCTGAACTGATAAATCAATCCCCTATGTCAAGGCAGCAGATCTGAGTGGTTGTACTGTATACAGGGAACTGCAAAATTTTAGTAAAATTTATCCAAAATTCTCACTGTAACCATTCTACCCAAATTTATCAAATTTTACCACCACAAGACCCCATTCCAAGACACATCAAAAAGGAAAAACGAGAGATGTTTCCAGTAAGATATCAAATCATGATATCACACAAAATATATGATCATAGTTCTTGCCTGTGTGGTATGATTATCAAATGGGTTAAAAAAACAGTGATGGAGCCAACCCCAACTTTCAACAAATGGCTAAAAATTTGTAATTGAAAAATATAAGAAAGAAGCCCAGGGGGGGTACTTCGTATATTTGTCCGACGGGGATGTGCCGTTGTCCAGGGTATCGTTTTTGCCCATTTTCCTAGAACAGGGTATCAGAAGAAGGCAAATTTTCTTGAGCAGGTTGTCAAAACGTGTCAAAAGAGGAAATTTTGTTACAACGGGTTATTATTTCGTCAAATTTTTGTGTTTTTGAGTATACTTTTCACAGATTTTTTCTAGAACAGGGTATCATTTGAAGACAAAAATTCTGGAGCAGGGTGAAAAAATCTTTTTTCGTAGGCACATCCCCATACAAATTTAGGTCAAGTACCCCCCCCCCCGGGGAAAGAAGCCTCAGTATACTTTCTCAGTCTCCCCCAGCTAGAAAGCTTTGTACTTTTCCTTCCTCATTATCTTTCATCCAGGCTCCATCACTGGTGAAAAAACAAAAACTGACCGCAGGTGAATCTGTGCAGCAGTTATCATCGGTGAAAATATCAATCAGGCATCAACAAAGGATCAACAGTTTTATACTCTGCTTCTAAGGGCCTGTTTATATGGAGAAAAACATCTCACCTGCCAGACCCGGGGCTGACAAGCGAGGTAAATTTCAGTGACTGTTTACATGAGATTTTTCACCTCACCTGTCAGCCCCGGGGCTGAGAGGTGATGTGGAGTAAAGTCTCTCTTCCGTGAAATCAGAACGAACTGACCAATGAGAATCAACCAAAAATTTCATTTCACCTCACCATACCTGTGGTGTTTCGTTTATATGGAAAAATTTCACCTCACCCAGGTGAGATTCCACCTCTGGTGAGGTGGGACTTCACTATACCGGTGGTGTTGCGTTCGTCATGTAAACGTGAACTGAAAATACAAAGGATTCTTTTGGAAGGTGGAATCTCACCTCTCAGCCCCGGGTCTGGCAGGTGAGGTGTTTTTACTCATATAAACAGGCCCTAAATACCTGTTCCTCCATCCCTAGGATTTCTTGGTGAATCAGACTGAGGCGTATGAATGTGCAGCATATCCTTCGCCTAAGAAAACAAAACAACACACAACAGTGATTGGTAAAGAAGTACATGAAAAATGGGAAAGATTGTCTTCTTTTGCAGCTTATTGATATCCAATGATATTTTGCTTTAACATGATTTTTAGCCAACAATCTGTACTACTGCTTAAGGTTAAAAGGAACCCTTGTGATACAAAATTTGGTGTTCACTCCCTGCTGAACTAATAGTGACATCTGGTAAACTATACATAATCTGATGGACAAGAATGTGGGGATTCTAACCATATCAAAGTTATTGGCAAATATAATAAAATCATGATATATTCCACAGGCAAATTTATTGCTTGAAAGAGTGTACCACGTTTTGCACCTTTGTATTTGAGGTAACAGAATCTGACTTTACATCAGCAAGAAGTGCAGATCCTAGGCATTATGTCTGGAATGTTTCTACTTCCTTCTCCCTTTGAGATTACATGCTGTCAAAACTTACGACATGCTTTTCCTGCCCTCCAACATTTATAGTTGGCTATAAAAGACGGACCAGGACACACACAAAGAATTTGGGGCTTCCTAGCTCAAAGGGCACAAATAGCTTTTTCGCACCTGTACCTTGTGGATTTGTGAGTCCTGAGACAGGGGGATTTTACTTATTATAGGCACTGGCAAAGTACACATTGGGATCACATAAACAACATAAGTCTGGATCAACCCATTTAGGCTTTAAAACTCAATTTGGATATTCAAATAATACCCAATAAACACAACATTACAAGAATGCACATTGCTATTTCAAACAAATCACAAGGACTTAGGGATTTGGCTTAACAAGTCATAAGTGATTACTGTAGGTCTGGATTTTCAAGACCACAAACAAAAACTATGATTAAAGAATTATCGAAACCTGTGTTTACATGAAGTTTCTTCCATTTTCAAAACATCTGTTGGCTTCAAACAAGGTATCATTGCAAGCCTTGAAAGTTGCTAACAGAATATGACAAAACTGAAAAATGAATATTTTCACCCAGAAAATGTTTAATGCCGTAACCTTAACAATGATATGGTGAATGCAGATAATTTCTCTCTTTGGATGTTTTTCTAAAATAATTCTGAAAACAATGTTTTCACAGAAATAACATCCACAAGCTTCGGGCTTTACTGTATTGCTATGATCAGAAACTAATTGTTCACAAATGAAAGCTCAAAGATTTGATCACGTCAAAAGTCACAACAGCATCCATTTGAATGAAAGGAATAAAGCAGGCATACAAACTTACATTCATTGCTTCAGCTGCTTCTGGCACGCCTGTTGTGGTTTCTATCTGATCATCTGTGATACAAGCTTCACTTTCTGCTGTCTCCATATTTCAGCCCGGTTGTTCAAACAAGGCAAGTGCTCTAGAATTAACATGGAAAGTCAGCACCGCAAATGCACTTTTGAAACCAAGTTGAAAAATTGGTACAGTATATAAAAGTACAACAACACATAGTTTCCTTCAAATTTAAAGAGTTTGTGAAAGATTGAGAACTTTCATTTTTAGCAAAATGCAAAAATCTACAAATGTCCCATTCCTGGGGGGAGGTAATCTGAGTTTTGGAATGACAGGGAGAAGTGCTGCCTGAGCTTTGATTGAAAATCCTGAAAATCCAATCATCAGAAATTCTCACTTGATTTCCATACCCATTTGAAAGGATCTTTGTGAAAATGCATGCCAAACATACAAGAGATCAAGTTTCATTTCACTTTAAACATACAAACATAGAAGACCCTCCTAGGATCCAACCTCACCCCCAGGCCCTAGTGTCCCAGTGTGACAAAAGGCCCTGCCAGGGCCCGGATGAGGTTTCTGAGGACCCCATTCATAGCAGAGTTGCACGGTTTCTGAGTATTTGCTTTTTCATGGACAAGCCTACTTATCATTTCACATGCACCTTTAAGAAATTTGACTTTCACCATGCTTAGCCATATTGTCTCTTATTACAATGAAAAGTTAGGTATTCAAATCTGCATTCTTCAAGATGTCTTCTTTGGAGATGGATAGAGTACTATCGCCCGTATCAGATCACTTTTCAGAAAATTAAGATTTTTGGAGAGGTCAAAGAAGTTCTGGAAGGGAACTCACCTTGAATAGGCTTCTCAACTCTTGCTACAAACCTCAAAGTGAGATCTGTACCATCCGTTTTCTCATTGTAATGTTTGAACCACACAAATATGGACTGGTCTGAAATGCCTAAATTAGGCTGTATCGCCCTCGTCAGACCACCACAGAAGAACGATGAATTTAGCATATCAAAAACTTTCCGAGGCTGTTGACAGTTCAATAAAGTATTTATTACTTTATCAGAAAGCCAGAAAGTTACATGACCAATTCTAATTCGATTGAAAATGATTTCAAAATATTGTTAATTTCACTCCCGCTTTTAACTCTCTTATCCTTGACCTCAGTCAACTTTAACCACACGAAGCGTCAATAGTCTAAAAAACTAAAAAACTAAAGGGTTTCACGTGGTGGATGCACCTGGGCCACATAATGTCAGTTAGGGGCGATCGACTTTTGATTTTTGTATTTTTTAACGGCATTTGGCCGTTAAGATTGGGACCCCCTCCCCCCTCCCCGTTAACGGCCTTCTACCAAAAGTGCCTCCAATCGGCCTAAATTTTTTGCCTTGCTAAGACTTGGGGAGCAGCACATAGATGTCTTGTGGAACACGCCAGACTTCAACCGAAGATACGCCATATCGGGAAGTACAACTGTTTTATTGTGCACTCTATACATTATTTGTAAGGATTTTATCTACGCTTTTAAAAAAATCCCTTGCGGAGATTTCCGTACGATTTTACGTTTTCTTAGCGGCCTAGGGTAAGACCCCCTCCCCCCATAACGGCCAATTGCCGTTAAAAAATACGAAAATCGAAAGCTGATGGCCCCTTACAGTGCTCTTCCAAAAGGAGCCTTAGGTCTTGCAATTTGTGTGCGATTCTCGAAATTTCTTTGAATATGAAACGAGAAGAGTTGGAGGGAGGAAACATTCATGAAGACTATTCTATGTTAACTGAAAGACATATCGAGAAACGACACAAAATAGACATGGTGTGTGGAAACATCAAGGAAATGTGAATTGTACTTACACCTTCGTTGCAGGTAGGTCAACTTCAAAACTTTATTGCAAGTCTTCTGAGCAAAACAAAACAGCAAAAACGGAGAAATATCAAAGAGATGACATCAGCAAACAACTTTCGCGCGCTTTTTGGAAAAGCTAGGCCCAAGCTCCCTTTGATTTTAACATTTCACACTCAAGGCCGTTGCACAACACGGAATCGATGGTGGTCTGATAGGGGCGATATTACTCTACATCTTTATGTGTAGCTAGGCTATTTTGTTGGCGAGGTTTCAAAAAGCTTATGTATGAAATAGAAGCTACATCATTTTATAGATTTATGCGATCCCAACCTTTCATGTCAGGTCAGTTGCTGGAAGATCAATATAAACTATGATATCATACGCCACAACAAATAAAATGCATTCATTCTGTCACAGGCCAGCTACGCCACATACATTTCACTTGAAAACAACCCCCCCCCCCCCTAGAACGAATTTGACAAATTTATGATCAAGGAACTAGACATTACACCTTACCTGTCAGTTTTAAACAATCATCTGAAGAGCTGAATCGTCGAGTTAGCTAAGAGTTATCTTCAAAATATGACGCCTTTCTCGTGTCCCTTCTGATTTGTGTCCAGTTTGTTCCTTGTTGACTGCTGACTGAGTGATATCATTTGTTTCCGTTGTTGCTGTTGTTGGCTAGAGTAATTTTGGAGCCTGGGAACAAGATCCTGGGAGGAAATCGATTCTGGTTCCTGTTTTGAAAGAGAGGAGCGGAGAACTTGATCTGTCTGCTCTTGTCTTCCCAGAATAGCAGTCGTTTTGCAAGCCTTGAATTTGAATATTTCAACATCAGTGACGATCATAATGAGGTAAATGTTTAATATCATTTTGAAACGTGGTAAATATTTTCAAGGTTGAGTTCAATGCAAATGAAGCAAATCAAATGGAGAGAGAAATTAATCGCAAAGTCTGGCCTGACAAGTCAAAGAAGCGGAAGCGGAAGCAATTAAGTGTCATATCTTTAACCCTCCCCCCAGTAACGACCCTACCCAAGGACCCCGCCGGACCTTGAAACTATAGCGGGGAAATTACGAAAATATACATTTTCAGCGGGGAAGCAAATATTTCAACGGGGAAACAACAAAAACAAGGCGGGGAGAGTAGCCGGGAAACGAGTTTTCTTGGCGGGTCATCCTTCAAACGTGGCCTTTGGCCTTCAAATTTTACTAGAAAATATTACTTCCTTTGTATTCACTAATGAAATAGAACTGTTTGTTGCAAGATAACGTTTTGTACTGTACATTTTGAGAGTTACATCAACTTAGAAACTTTGAGGCCAAAACAATGAGAGACCCACATCTGTTAGCTAAAAACTCAGATTTCACATTTCATTTCAGGGTTGGCCTTCAACATAATTGATTTACAAGGGGCCCTCTATAAAAACATTAATTACAAAATACATACGCTTAAATCTAAAAGGAACTAATTACAACTATAAAAAACCATAATGTTAAAAACCTAATTACAATAAAACATTTACAATAAAAGAAAATGGTTGAGCCCTAAACAGAAAGTTTAAAACTATTTAGAGATAATGCCTGCTTAGACTCAGCTGAGAGGCTATTCCATAGATTTGTTCCTCTGTAGGAAAAACATTTTTGCCCATTTGCTGAGTTTTTCCTTGGCAGCTTCAGGTCCGTCACTGTATTATGGAGAGCATGGGCAGAGCATTGCCAATTAGGGGTAAAGAGGCTACAACAGGTATTCCGGAGCCAAGTTATGCAAGGATTTGAAAACCATTGTTTTAGTTTCACCATTTATAAGCTCCTCAATGGTCTTCCATCCAAGCTCTTGGATAAGTGGCCTGCTTGGGGCATCAAATCTGCTATTGGTAATGACCCTTGCAGCACGATTTTGAAGTTTTTCCAACTGGTCAGGTTCCATTGAACCACAACAACCCCAAACAGAGCAACAGTATTGAAAGTGGGGCTCCACAATACCTGTGTATAGAGTCTTCAAGGTTTCCTTTGGAAGAAAGGACTTGGCATGTTTCCAAAAGCCAACAGCTCTGGAGACTTTAGTGGAAGCTGCTTTGATTTGCTCTTTCCAGTCAACGTCAATCTGTACACCAAGGTACTTGGTATTTTGGACTTCTTCAAGTTCATTATCGCGAATTTTCAAAACCACACTTTCATTTCAACTGTTAAGAATTTTTCGTTTCTGTTTAGTACAAAGAAGCATGGAATGCATTTTTGCAACATTTAAAGTAAGCTTGCTGCCTTGTAGCCAAGTGTCTAATATTTTAAGATCATTATTGATAGCTTCACTCAGCTGAGTCATATCAGAGGATTGGTAACACAGACTGGTATCATCAGCATACATAGACACAACAGAATCTTGGATGGCCTGTGGGAGAACTGTGTCTATGAGTCATGGCCATTCCTTCACACATTTCTAGACATCTTTTTACCATAGCCTTTATGTTTCTTGAAATTCAGACTAGAAGAAACAAGGAAAGGACTTGCAGATGACAATTGATGATCTTTCATTCATAGTAATCCAACTTTTGAAAAGGACCACTTTCTCTTTGTCCTGCAACTGAACAAACATACGGTGGGTATTGCTTCCTGACTTACCTTGTTTAGTACATTGTTAAACACAGGGTGTCTGAAAAATGTTTGATGTTTGATTAAATACTAGAAAATAGCAATGTGCTTAATTAACCCTTTTCATAAGATTTTAAAGTAGTTTTTGACACCAGAATCTTGCAAATCCACTCGACATTCATAGAAGCCTTTGAAGTTCAAGTTTGTGCAAAAACTGAAACCAGAGAACCTAGAGACATCTAAATGGCATGTTTGGTAAAGGTCCCATTGGTCCATCATTTCTGTCCTTTCTCAGTTGTTTCAGGGCAAACCAAATTGGATTTGAGCAGGCTGCAGATAACCTAAATTTCAAGCATTTGCCTGCTTTGAGGACAAAGGTTCAGTCTGTCAAGGATTATTTTTTGAGATATATTAAGTGTTCAGCAAATTTTGATACTGATTATGAGGATTAAATCTATTTTCTGTGCTCTGATATAAACAAGAGGTATGACTTTGGATAACCTTCTTTTACCTTGATCTTTGAGCATTTTTTAATGCAAGTAATCTTGGGTTCTCTGGTTCCAGTTGTTGCATATTTGTTATCTTTGAAAGCTCACAACTCTATGAATTTTCAACCGATTTGCAAGATTTCAAAACTTAGGGACAGGGTTGTCTTCCCATATCCTGTTCATATTCTCGTTGTTTTTCAATATTCAATTGAAAGTTGAATAATTTTTATGAGACTCCCTTTTACTTTACTTAAGATAACATCAAATAACGTTTATATAACATCAAATCAAAGTCATTGAAAGCCTTTTCTCAGGTTACAAGCATTAGAAATATAGTTACAAGTAGTTTTCAATTTGCTTTTGACTTGGTTACAAGTAGTTTTCAAAGAGATTGAAAAAGTACTAAATTACTTTGCGGTAAAGTCTCCACCCTCTCTTAACATTTTCTCTTTGGAATTAGACAAATTACAAAGGTAGATCCTGTTAAGGACTGTCGGAATGTGCCCCCACCCCCAGGTTCTCCATTGTGCTGCCACTGTTGAGAGCTTGTGTACTTCCCATACAGTATTTTGTTTTCCCTAACATTGTAAATTGGTCAACTACTGTATGCTCTTTTATTAAAGAATCATAATGAATTTTGTGCTTCATGATACATTCCATTTATTCTTGATGATAGACAGTGATTAGACCACTAATGATATCAGAGGTTCCTTTACTGATGAGCTCTCAAAAAGCTCAGCACCCTTTGCTTAACTAAATTGGAACTGAAGTGCTATAATGTAGTTTGTATTTACATCACAGACAAAGCTCGCTGATAAGAATAGCAATCCAATGGCTGAGAGCTGTGATGCTGGTAAGCTATTAGATCATATTACTCCAGCTGCATAAAAGGAGAACTTTTCACAGGTCCACACTCTCGGGAAATTTCTGGATGTTTTCTTTTCTACATTACCGGAGTGAAGGGCATGGCAGCTAGAAGATTCAAAGAAAATTTAGCAAATTACACTAATTTCTCTATGATCAATTCATGTTTTTTTTATCAATTCATTTGAGAGAATTGGACAATGACATTTTACACATTTCCCTTGAAATGCTTGCAAAGATTCGACGCCTCTAAAACCATAATATAGGTTGAGGGTCTATTATAATGTGTGGCGGTTAGGCTGATTCGGCCATATGTATTTTGAATATGGAATACGGGTTCTGCAAGAAAGTCAGGGCAGTATTTGGTGTCCCTAGTGCTCCGTGGTTGCAGAAAGTTGGAATTTAAAACGAGTAGTCTATGGTTTTTCACTTACTTTGTAGAGCTTTATAGCTTTTTACTGGATAACTGTTATGATCCATCAGATCTTCGCATAGCTGTAAAAGTACGGTTATCGCAATTTGTAGATTCACATAAATTTTATAGGGATTCCTGCTTTATTTAAATGGAACAGTTATCCTAAAAGAACATTTATTGCACTGAAGAAAACTGACGGTTGCGGTTTATAAAAGGGAATGGCTTGCGGTTGACGGGTAAAAACGCAAATTTTGGCAATTTGCGGTATTGAGCCACCCTATCACCCTTTAATATAATCGACCCCTACATTGGGGTTGGGATCAGGGCTATTGAGAATGCATTATTTAAAAAATCAATGAAACTACAATCGTGGACAAAACTCGTCGGGACACGAAATGAATTTTGCGTCAAAAGAGGCCTTTCCTGTACGTAAACTGCTACCTTTCACTGCTAAAGCCCCCTCCCCCCATTGCAATGTTGGTTGCTGGAAGAAGACATACTTGTCAACTCATGTTGGTGACTTTTTCATCAGCTTTCAACATTGCAATTGGGGGTGGGGGGGATCTCAACTCGAAATTTCCTCCAAAATACAAAGTGTGTCATGAGTTTTGTCCGCGATTGTAGTACCGAAGAGGAAACTATCATTGAGACTTAAGAAAAAGATTCTGCAGTGCTGCTGCATGTACGCAACACGACGGACAAACAGCTACGGTAGATGTGACAGGGACCAACCATTCGAGAAGAATCGTAAAATACCTTGGACATCGCACCCCCCAAACGAAACAGTATTCAAACTAGCAAAGGCAAAACAGGTAAATTCAAGGCAAAGGCATAAGCAGAACAAAGGACTAGCTTTGTTGCACATTTGAAAAGTAAGAATGAGATGGAGCATTATGACAGGGCAGATCCGTTAATTGTGACAAAAACAAATAATAACATGGTAAGGATTGACGGAGTTGTCATCATCTTAACTGTTTGTGCTTTTGAAGACTGGAAGTTGCGGAGGACCAAGGCCGAGAGAAATACTCTAGGCACAGGTACTAGTAGGAGTATATTTGTAGTTTTGCGGAGAAAAGTATGGCGAAGGCAGGCTACAATCAGCAATCAGTATGTTACAAACATGTTCTTTCATGCAGGTGAATTTCGATTTTTTGCTTTGCTTTATCAAGTAAATCGCTTTATCAGTTATTCGCTTGGTATCTAGTAAAGAAGTCTCTCTTCCTTAAGATCGTCAGCAAATAATACATATCACTGGAGGAAATGTCATTGTGGGACACAATGGCAAGATTGAAGCCACAGGTGTGTCAATGCTTCACTTCATTTTCATTTCTTTGCAAAATAACCCATGTGCTGAATTTTTTGGCTACTGCTTTATTTTATTGGTCCATGTCTTCATGTCATGTTTAGTTAACACCTTCAGTTGATTACGTCCCTAAAAAGCGGAATGTTACCCTCATAGATAGTCAGGATCCAAGAAAAGTATCCCAAGGCCCCGTCCACACGTATCCGGATCTTTTGGAAAACGCATCTTTTTTATCCGTTTTGGATTCGCGTCCACACGGAGACGGCGTTTTCGGTCACCGAAAACGAGGCTTTTCGAAAGCGCTCTCTAGAGTGGATCTTTTTGAAAACGCCGTTTTCCTGTTGTCGTGTGGACGGGTGAAAATGGAGCTTTTCGAAAACGCTGACGTAACAGCATCAATTTAGCACCATCAGAGCATGCGCTCGGTTCTTTGGGGATCACGCGAGGGCATGTTGGTTGTCTGTTTGCTTTTATCGAAGTTCTGATGCCGAATATTGTTATCGAATATCGAATTTTACTTTCGAATAGAGAATTTCAAATGTCACAGCGTTTTCGTGTGGACAGGGATCTTTTTTTATACGGATAAAAAAAGATGCGTTTTCAAAAAGATCCGGATACGTGTGGACGGGGCCTAAATCGTTGCCTTGATATTCAGGAAGCAATAGAATAATGATGATGATGATGATGATGATGATGATGATGATGATGATGATGATGATGATGATGATGATGATGATAATAATGATGATTATGATTTTCATTGTGATTATGATGATGACGATGATGATGATGATGATGATGATGATTGTTATGATTATGATGATGATGATGATGGTGATGATGATGATGATGATGATGATGGTGATGATGACGATGATCATGATCATGATCATGATCATGATGATGATGATGCCGATTAAGATATGTTCAGAGAATGTTTTGTGCTTTGCAGGATGTTCGTCAGCAGGAAAGAAAATCAGTGTGAAGGGTGAGACAAAGGATTTCCTCTATTCTTAAAAATGCTTTCTCTATGTCCTTCAAGGCTGCACCAAAGTTAGTGGAACTACAGATTAGGGTTCCACACCTGCCCCTTCTAAATTGCAGAAAATGGTAACAGACTACTTTCAGAGATTTGATCTTTGGTTTTCAGGCATGTCTGAGTTATAGGACGCCTCATTTTGGCCATATGGATGATATAGTAACGATAGCGTATGGAAACAACACTTGCTTTGCCGAATATCAGGTAACGTTCTGGCTGGTGTTGCCGTCCTGGTTTCGTAAACTCTCTGTTTTTAGAATATTTAACGAATTTACAGATGTCACAAATCTCAAAATGTGAAACAAAGGTCAGGATTAGCACCTGTGCACTTGGTAAGTTTGTTTGTAGCAATAATCATACCGACCCTTGACTTTTTATTTAAAGATTAAGAATAAGATTGTTCTGTGAAGAATGAAACAGCCTTTTATCACCTCTAATGTATATTTGAATTGTTACAAACGAAAGAAAAATCCATTGCAGGTTTGCCGGTCGAGATTTGGTTAATTTTTAAAATGGGGGGGGGGGTGTGTTTGGGACACAATATTAAAGGTGATCTGAAGTGATGATTTTTATTGATACAAATGGATAGCACTTTTGAATGATAAGGAATGTCGTTTATCATTTTGTGATACCTCGTTTCATTTTCGAATTATACACTATTTTGTATGATTGGCTGATGACGTCATTTTGTTTGCAAAAGGTAATGAAAATGTACGAGGCTGGCTATGTTTCCTAAAGGAAATTGACTCCAAGAACATTTCTTAAATTGGCATGCCTTTCTAAACATCATATCAGTCCATGAAACAATTTCTATTACATTTATTCAGCTCAACTTAAATGTCTCCGACAACTGTAACCTTTCGAAGCTTAGATACAGCTATATTCCAGTACATCATCCTAGCAATTTGCAAACAAAATGACGTCATCAACTGAAACTTAATATCAGTGGATAACTTGAAAACGAAAAGAGCTATCAAAGAAATTTCAACAGGAGTCCGTATCATTCGATAGTGCCATTACTTTGAATCAATAAAAATTTTCGCTTCAGATCACCTTTAATGATACCGTCTGCGCTATTTCAGATAAATCAAATCGACTAAAGCAGCGCTATCAACACCAGCTGAAATCATGGACGGTGCCTGTAATAAATGCCAAAAAAGACTTCGACTGTGTTGAAAGAGAGAGAGATCGCTTTATGGTTGACTTGCGTATGATAGAGGGAAGGGGAATCGACGAAGAATGCCGATATTTCAATGAACTTACACAATATAAAGAAATGTTGAAGAAATCATCCATCGAAATGTCCCCAAATGAGTTGATCAGTGATGAGATAAGCAGCACTTTTGTACGTGGCGTAGCTGGAGTCGGCAAGACAAGTCTTGTGGAATACATTACACTCGAATGGGCCAAGGGAGAAATGTTCCAAGAGATTGATTTCCTATTTTTTCTTAAATGCCGAAATCTCATAAAGTATAAGGATAGAAAAATGACGATTCAAGATCTCTTTAAAGATCAGTTTCAGGTCGATATGGGCTTTTTGCAAGAAGTACTTGATGGGGATCGAGTATTGATAATTCTTGATGGCTTGGATGAGCTGCCTTCTTTAGAAAAAGTACTTGAAGCTGACTCAGAAAATGACTTGACTTCGATTTTAAGTTCACTTATGAGGAAAGATGGCGAATTGTTCCCTGGTCATAAGTTGATTTTAACAGGACGGCCCTACATCCAATCAATTCTGCTGAAACACGAGTCGCATGCTACAGGGAGACTTAATATTGTAGATATTACGGGACTGAGCGAAAGTAGTATTATTGCTTATGTTGATAATTTTGCAGAGGGGAATGAAGAAATCAAGGCAAGGATCATCAACACTATCAATGAAAATGAAAGTTTAAAGGCAATGGCGTCAATCCCACAATTCCTATCGAGCCTTTGTTGCATTCTCACGATGGAAGCAGGTAATATGAGCATCCAAAAAACAACAGAATTATACGTATGGATTCTTGTTTCCTTCATCAGACAGCATTTTCCAGAGTTCAAAGAAATGCCATATAATATTCTAAAGGATAAGAGAGTAACTAGTTTCTTGACGATTGTTTCAGAGATATCTTATAAGCTGCTGGTTGAAAATAAGATGATTTTTGAAGAAGGAGAATTTGATAAGCTGCATTCAGTTGATAATGAAATAGTGAAGAAGATGCTCGATTCGTTTCTCATGAAAATAGAAACAACTTTTGGATGCCTGTACCAATTCAAGCATTTGACTCTACAGGAATTCTTAGCAAGTGTGTATTGCTTTGAAAATGGAATAGACATTCAGGAATTACTTGATCATAAGCTGTACGAGTTAGTGGCTTTCGTTGCTGGCCTAGCAAGAGCAAATCAGTATCAAACAGACAATAAACAGAGCATTTTATCATTATTCGTTAACTACTGCCATGTAGATCTTGGTTGGTTTGGGATGTTTTCAAGAGATAAGAGAACAACAACCGAGAAGCTCTCTGGCACAATCTTTAGCGAACTAAAACGACGCAAGCTTGCTTTAAAGTCATTCTTAAGCATCTACTACGAGGCTTTCAATTTTGGCGATATCCTCAGTTCACAAGATACCTTGGTAGATGAAATAGGTTTTGTCTTCTATCAAGTCAATCAGGTAGAACTCTTGCATCTTATTCATTTTGTCAAGACTATGTTGAGAGAACTCGGCCCTGTAGCTGTGTCTGGAATTAGGCTGAGGATCATCTCTTCAAACCTCAACGTTGCTGAAATGGTGGACCTTGCTTCACTGTGTCTAAATTTTGTCCGGTTTGTATTTGTAAATTGCACAGTAGAAGCTGAATTCTTGAGAGTGATGAGCAATGCATTCAAACATCACGATGAGTATGCAAACCTTCACAGAATTTCGTTTTATGGCTGCAACCTAGGAAACGAGCATCTTATGATTTTGGCAGAATTTGTACCGCTATTGGAAAAATTAGAACTGAGATACAATGCATTGCATTGCAGTAGTATTTCTAGGCTAGCAATGAGTGTTCATGAGTATGAGAGCCAACATCCTGAAAGGTCAAAGAGATTGAAAGAACTTGTCCTGCATGACTGTAGTCTTGACGACGAAGGAATCAAGCAGTTATGTCATATTCTTCCAGGACTGCAGAAATGCGACATATCGATGAATGAGATCAGCTGCAGTAGTGTTAATGCTATCGTCAACTGTATTACGAAGAATTTGACAACAAAAGATGGAAAATGTTGTAGACTGGAAGAATTGACGTTAGAGAGATGCGGCCTGCGGGATAATTGCGTTGATGATCTTTGCCGTATTATCCCAGTTTTAGCTACTATTGATCTGTCGACTACAACAGCCGATGTATCTACGTCCGCCTTGGAACCATTTCGAAACGATTTTAGTGAACAGAAAATATATGAGATAGTTGCTTGCATCGACAATGCATATCATCAACGCAAGCTAAAGTTGAAGAAACTGCTCTTAAACTGTTTCCAGTTTGGTCAACGAACGAAGAGGAATCTGACGCAGCTAGAAAGTCTTGGGATCGTCGTTTCATTTCAAGGAAAGGAACTTGCAATGCACCAACTGTCGATAGAAAACTAGAAAATTTTGTTAGTCATACCGATTTAGTGCTAGGAATTTACAACGCCCCTCCCCCGTAAGTGTATTTGATAATTACCGTAAAGGCTCTATTAATCCCGCACTCTTTTAACCCCCCCCCCCTCTGATAAGCTCTTCCCCTTCGAGCCGAAATTTTAGATAATCTCCTCTCTTTTATGCCCCCTCATTATATGAAATTCCAGAAATTACCCACGATCTTCAAAATATTTTGCTAGACAAGCTTGCATGTTAGCTTTGACAGTGCTTGGGATGGAGAATGTGTCGAATTCATTTATTTGACTTGTGATCCGCAAAATATGGGGCGAAAGAACTGATAAGCTTAATTTCCTTATCGTCTGATTTTGTGAATAAGTCTCTCTCTCAAATAAGCCCCCTCTCTAGCAAGACCTCTCCAGGGTATTCGAAATTAAATAAGCGCCCCTGGGGCTAAATAGACCTTTTACGGCGTAGCAAGGACGAATTTTGTAAACAAAAGATTTAGGCCTCGTCCACACGTATCCGGATATTTTTGAAAATGCATCGTATAAAAAATATCCCTGTCCACACGAAGACGCTGATTCTCCTCCGCAGAAACATATAAATTTCCCTCTGCAACAGCATTTACACTAAAACATATCTGCGGTGGCTCACTTCCCATGTTTTCCTTTGCAAAGTTCACCCTTGCTTATAATCAGATCAAATACAAGCTCTCTCAATAATCTGACGTTTTGTCCTTTCATAATTAACTGAACCTTTCCTGAAGGTAAACAACGATAAGTCATTGCACTTAGAATCCATATCAAATACGATGCTAATTTTGTGAGCATAACAAAGAATAACCAAAAGATTCTCTAAATATTACATTCAGAATGCAAATTAGATGTTAACTGAAAATCAAGGAAACGATTTGAGGAAACTCTGTTACTTTTTTTAAGCCTTGTTCACACTAGGTCTTTTAGGTCGCTTAGCCAGTGTCTCAAACCCCCGGAACACAGGTTTAGGTCGTTAAAGATTTTGCAGAAAGACCCAAAAGACAAAATGCCCGTGGGCCGGGGGGGGGTACATAACATGTTGAGGGTACGGGTATGTGCCGCCCATATGGGTGGGTTTTTGGGCCAAAAGTTCTTCTAAACAAGGGTCCCTTTTTCGGCAGATCTTCCATAAACATGGGTGGGTTATCCAGAAATTGATGAAAAATTGCCAAAAACGGGCTGTTTCCCGCTAAAATTCATCATAAAAGTGGTATGAAAGCAAGTTTCTGTAATTAGAAGAGGGTACCTTTCTGAAAACCGGGTGGCGGACCCTCGTCCATCCGCAAGTCATGTCCCCCCCCCGGGACAAAATGTCACGGAGTCTGAGTCCTTTGCTTTTTGCATCTTTCTGCACGACGCTAACGGCTCAAAATAGCTAACCAGGCTTAAGTTCAAATTGATCTTCTCTTCGTTAGTATGGCAAAAGGGAACTAACCTAGTATGGCAGAAGGGAACTAATTGTCTCATTGAACTAAATGGGTCAGAGTTGAAAGAGAGGTGCGAGAAAAGTTATAGAAATATGAAATTTCGTAAGCTTCTTTAAAACAAACTGCTACTTATAGGTTGCTTTCAGAAGATTTCATTAATTCTAAAAACGCACGCTAATGAATTCAGGAACAGATAAATCAGAGAATGGTGTTGCACACCAAAACCCTCGCAGAACCTGCTTGCGAAAACTATATCGACCTCCAAATAAGCAAGCAGTTAGCACGTTTTAAAGGTAATGAAACAAGAAAATGTGGGAACACGAACATGACCTGTCATAGCATTGCTGCTATATTCTCCAGAGATATATTAGCTCATGTATTTACATCGCTTTGCTCAGGCTTTTAGAAGATAGAAAGGCAAGGAAAGCTCGCACACAGCAAATTTACGTTACAATGGATTATAAACTTGAAGACGAAATTGTTACTTATCAAAAATTCTTCTTACCGAACATACTTGTTGCTCTTACGACGATTGTTTCAAATTCTATCTTGATTTATGCATTGCGTAAAAGAAGCAAACTTGTGGTTATTACATTTAAGCTTATATATGTACTAAGCACTGCTGACGTCCTCAGTGGAATTGCAATAATGATAGGGAATGTGGTATTAAAACTGAAAGCATCAAGGAAACATTATGCGACGCTAAGTAAGATAGTAAGGGTGTTTTTTTATCCTCTGACTGCTTTCACAACTCTGATGGTTTTGCTTATCGCTATCGATCGCTACTTACACATGACAAAGCCGCACAAATACAATCGGATTATGACTCATCGAAGAGCCAACACATTGGTGACAGGCACTGCCATTTTAACTGTTTGCGGTGCTTGTATCATGGGAATGAGTTACTATTATAATTTTTACGCAGAATTTCTAACAACTAAGAGTGTCGTAGGCTTGTTCAGCATGGTTCTCGTATTTGTTCTTTATTACAAAGCATTAAGATCGGTAACAAGCTACGTTCAGAATAGAGATCTCGCAACAAAGAATAGAAACATTCGAAACGTTGGGAGAGAGGCATCAAAGGCAGTCTTCCTGATCTTGACATGTTTATTGTTAACGGTGACACCCTTTTTAATCTTTGCACCACTCCCGCTCTACATGCCTGATCAAAAATGGACATCGTTGGCACAGTTCACGTCAGAGGCCATTTTCTATTGCAACTCTTCGCTTAATGCTGTTATCATCATCTACTTCAGCCGTGATCTAAGAAGCTGCGTTCGGCAGCTATTCGTTCGCTCGATGCCATGCTACTGAGAGGTCTGGTGTGAATAGAATTTGACAAGACGAAAGAAACGATCTCTCATCCCCTAAAGTGACAGGGTCATTTAACTGTAAACAAACCTCTTTCGAGATGGTGACTTTCCAGTCTTTATCACCCACATTTTCTAAGCTGCATTCCTGAATTTCACATAAAAGCAAACGACACAGTCATATGCATTAAGATCAGATCACAGAGCTATTAGTGGATTTCTAGAAGTACCTTTCTTGTGAATTCACTCTGTCAACCAAAATTTGTGCAGAAACCAATGGAAACGTGCCTGAGACAATATATCATACAAATTGCTGGTTGCTTTACGTCTATGTGACCCAGTTTTGGAGGTGGGCCAGCGGTCCTGCGCAACCGATGTATGGATGGCATAGTACATAATATGCATTTTTACTTAAAACTTAGGTTATTCACTTTAACCACTCATTCGAGAATGCCAGTAATACTCTGCCTGCTATGAAATCGAGATAGAAGATTGAAATCAATTCCTGTCAATAAACAATACATACAGTCCCTTTCAAGCAATCTTATCTGAGGTCCGCAAGGTTCTGTTTGTTTGTTTTTATCATCATCAATTTGTTTATCGTTGGATAATAAGATACAGTAGCTAAGATAAAAAGCAGCTAATTGATTCCAACGGTAAAAGACGTTGTTACAATGTTATTCAATTACAATGTTAGATAAGAAAGTAATAGATAAGATATTTACAAGTCATAAGCAATCACTATCAATAGCCCAAGTTTGGAATAAAGATGCGGCATACTTTGCAAGGACAATTTTCTCCGTACCAATTTTCAATCTATTTTTGAATTGACAAAAGGTTTCTAAATTCTGTATTATTGATGGTAACGCTTGCCACAGCTGCGGACCTTTAAATCGGACGCTTTCTGTCCCGTTGCTGACGGATCTCACTCTGGGTTGCATAACTTCGTTATTATTTCGCAACATGTAGCAAGTTGTATTTTCTTGGAAGATTCCTGCATAAATGAAAGCTTTAGCTCATTTTTAGTTTGGTACATCTCAATCACAAGGATTTGCAAGTTATTTGTATGAATAGTAACTGCACAGTCCTTCTGTAATAGCTCACTAAAAGTAGATTCGGTGTCCTTATAAGTAACTCTCAAAGCCCTTCTCTGAATTTTGTTGATTTTCTGGTTAAGTTGCCTACTGTGAGACATCCAGATTAAAGGACAGTATTGAAACTGACTGGGACTGAGCCCTTTTATTTTTAATGTTCAGAGTGTCCCAAAAAATTTGTGCCCCATTTGTGTCGCTACTGTGGAGGAGATGCATATTCAATTATCTCGGTTTTTACGCAGTTGCATAGGTCTATCTTCAAATTAGAGTTTGAGACCTTGTTTGAGTCAATCTGACGAGCGGTTGCTGATTTATGGCAGAGGAAAGGCAACATAAGTGGTTGCTTTAAAACCAGTACTTCTACAGTGCTGTCTATCCATTAAAAGCACTTTCTGTCTTTTAGAACATTTGGTGAAATTTTAATACAATGCTAGAACCCTTTCTTTGGAAACTTTCTTTATTCTGGCATTGCTGGAAAACAATAGAAGTGCTGTTTTGAAGCAACCATTTATTTTGCATGTTCTCTGTCATAAGTCAGCCCCGGGGGATGCACTTGACCAGATTTGGTCGGGGACGTGCCATCGAGGCTTCAAAAACATACCCGTTCCTCATACCAATTTGTTGAAAAAGTATACCCGACCTTATATCAATTTTTTTAAAAAGTATACCGGACCTTATATATTTCCTATAAAAATCTTGAAAATAGGTACCGTTCCTTATACCAAAATTGTGAAAATTGATACCGTTCTTTATGCCAATATCTGAAAAATAGATACCCTTCCCGATGGCACGTCCACATACCCGAAATATATGTAGTGCAACCCCCGGGAAGTCAGCAACCACTTGTCAGATCGACCCATTCAAGGTCTCAAATCTAAGTTGAAGCCTGACCTGTGCAATTTTGTAAACAAAACCGAGATTACTGAATCTACACCTCCTCCACAGCAGCCTTCCAAACGGGGCACAACTTTTTTGGACACCCTGTTTAGATAAAAGAGCTATCTCCATCTTTTTTCGGCTTATTTGCTGTATGAGATTACTTGGAAGGTACTTGAGTAATGTCTAAACTTTGAAAAACTTGAAAAAACCTTTTTTTGAATGTTTAAGGTGCCATTGCTTATGAAGATGGAGACAGGAGACTGTAATGGGAACTTTAAGGAACTCGTAAGAAACTCTTGAGTACTCAAAATCTGATGATTTTAAGAAATTTTCAGTACTGCCCAAATCTTTAGTTTCTTATAAAAAAAGATAAGTGTATTACACAAAAATCTAGTCTTATTCCGCTTGAAAGGTGACCATGTTTCGCACGCAGTTTCTCAAATCACGGCTGAAGAAGATCATAATAGCAGCATTCAGTGTTGAATTCAAATAGAAAGTTGTATATGATGTGTTTAATGCCATCATTGTCCAATTTTGAGTAGGTACATGCAGCCACAAGAGCGTACAGATGTAATTCGGTGTCACAGTTAACACAAGGCAAGTTAAAATCAAGAAGACTGCTTTGGATATCCTCTCTTTCAGCATTTCGGATGTTTCTGTTCTGAGTAGCCAGACTTTCATTGTTTATACACTTTGTCAACGATCTTAATGCTGTGTAATATAGAATGAATGATGCTATGATAGATACAATGCCTACTGCACACAGGGCAGTTAAAAACCATTCGTAGAAATCAAAGTGGTAACTGCCTTCCATGATACCTGCGTTGAACAAAGCTGATAAAGCACAAAATGCCACCAAAATATTGGCTCTTCTGTGTGTCATTATTGAACTATAGTTATTCATCCTCGTCATGTGTAGATAGCGATCAACAGCTATGAGTAAAATCATTAATGTTGTGAAAACGTTAAAGGGATATAGAACAACAGTGCATATCCTTCTAGTTATTTCATATTTTGTCCTTACTTCTAGTTCTAATGCAACACTGGCAATCACATTCGCAATGCCACTGAATACATCAACGATGCTTAATACGTAAATGAGTTTGAATGTTATGACTCCGAGTTTCTTTCTTTTTCGTAATGCATAAATCAAGATGGAATTTGATACCATGCTCGCACAGGAAACAAATAAGTGAGGAATGAAGAATTTGCGATCGCTCGATACTAGGTATTCAAATATATTAACCATTTTGATTCTTGAATTATCTCGATGTAGTAATGTGCTCAGTGTTTCTTTACCTCTTGGTAGTTGAGTCAAATAAGCAGTGTTTTGGACTGGTCGAGTATTTTGAGGTCGGTGAAGCGATGCATGTAAGACGTTCTTGTTCACAAACGAGCGCAGAAAATGACTTGTGCTTTGAGATCGTGTCTTGCTTTATAAGCACTTAATACATGGAAATATTTGTAGGAGAGTCTAGCCCAGTTGTTTATTCAAAGGCTAATTACTGACGCTGTTTGCTCTCATTATTGAATTTGTGATTCGAAATTGTAAAAAACGACTTATACTTATTAAAGATGAAGAAGAAGCTATTAGTATTTAAGCAAGTTCCAGCTAATGTATTGCCTTTGAAAATTTGTGTTTGCTGTCGTTGCTTCCTTACAGGTAAATCTTGTTCTTCTTTGTTTGCTTTTCTACATTAATCCTTAATTTTAATAAGATCTCCCTAATATGATATAACAACCGAAACTAATAACATCTCCAAAAGCGTGTTTCTCATCCTGTTGGAGGTGTTATGCCAGATGGCACTTCATCATTAGGTCAAATCTTTGACTTGCCGCAAGTCATTTCGTCGGCTCAGTCAATGTATGAAATAATAAGGCCTGCGAAGAAGCGAAACATACCTCCTCCCAGAGCCTCATTTTGCACATTTTGACTGAGTTCAGCGTAGTTCCCTGCGTCAACTCGACCGCGTTCGTTTGAGGGTACTGGGCGCCAGGGAAGCGATTTGTTGACGCCTGGACAAAAACCAGCGAAACTTCTCAAACTTCTCAATCCTTGTTTGGAAAACCGGTTAAGCGTAGCCTGCGTGCAGTCTTTCTTTCGTGTAAATTGAATTGTTTTGGGTAAATTGAAAGAACTTTACCTTCTTTCAATTTTACAAAAGAAAGACTGCATGCAGGCTAGTTAAGCTTCGTTCTGTTGGTGGGAAAGATTTAAAGCATGCTTGATTTAAAGCATGCCACGATGACAACAGAAGCCCGGGCCATAGTTACAGTGGGTGGTTACGGTTTTTGTCCAGACGTTATTTTGGACCGCTTCCGTGGAGCCCAGATCCCCAGTCGTTAATGGCGTCAGGGAACCAGACTGGACTGAGTTGACTTAATAGACTTGAGGCAAGCTTAGTCGAATCCCCAATGATCAAAATCAAACAATGCAGGCAATACATCTGTAACCCGAACAGCCAACGCAACTACTGCAATCAAAATTCGGGAGAGTGAGAAAAATATTCATGTCAGTCTGCAGTTTTCTAGCTATTCATCAGATTTCATTAAAATGGTATTGCAGTTCGAATGGAAATAAATTCACCAGCAATTTCAATAAATTTGAAACACACTCATGAAAGCAAGGAACATTGCGAACACCGTTAACGAGGTTTTAATTCAATTCTGCCTTAATTTCTACCGGAGGAATGCCTTACTAACGCTTGCTCACTACTACGAAAAGTAGCTCGCTTCGCTCGCAGTTGATCTGGCAGCCTTGATTAAAAATTAAGATAGCAGCATCAAGTAAACATTTCGTTCAAAATAAAGTTGTTCGCAATGCTCCTTGGTTAAATACTCTTTTAGTGGAATATGCAAGATAATTCAATATGATCTGTCACAGGAGCCCATATTACAGTTATTAGAAAAATATTTTGTTCTAGAAATTATTTTCCTGTCTTTCACATATCATTGTTTGTTGTTCTCCTTTCGTTTACATTCACAGCCAAGGCAACGCTTGTTGTTTCTTAAATAAAAAATCTAGAAAGGGAGCACAAGGAAACAAGGGAGCGAAAATCTAATAACTGTTATATGGCTTCCTGTGGATTTGTTTAACAACGACCCCTTCGAACTATGCTACCAGCAAGCATTTGAAAGGAAGGTTTGCTGAAAGAGTCGTAACTATATTCGTGAAAGCTTGTTCCCGCGAAGTTTCCCCTTTCGCTGATTCGCGAAAGTTACTTACAAAAATTTCACGTTTTTGACAATTCGCGATGGTTTCCTCCCGCAAAATTTTCTTCCCTTCGACTATTACGATAGTAATCAGCGTTGTTAAACGCTGTTGAGTGAGTCAAGATATGTTTAAACTGAAGGTTTGCAGGGTTGAGATTCATTCAAACTGGTCATTATGGATACTTTCAAGGAAAATAAGATGAAGCGGTTTTATAACAGTGTTTGTTACGATACGATGCAACCTTTGTGACGAAAAAGTAAATGTCTGTGTTTACAGATACGTGTCATGGGCATATTATCAGCACGATAGTCAGTTTTTCATGTATACATCCCTGGCTAAGTGTCCAAGTATATTCTACCCCAGTGATATCCCCGTTGGATAAAATGAAGTAAAATCATTGCCCAGACAAGCTGTGAATCTCCCCGGTACAAAATGCCTCACATGTGAAGCCCGGGCTACAAACCGGCGCTCCCTGCTACAAACTGACCAACCCCGAAGAGAAATTTGTGAAGTTTTTCCTGATGTGTAAGAGACTAATTGAAAGCTGGAGATCAAAATTGGATAATGATTACATTTTGGGTGCAGTTTTGATGGATTTGTCCAAAGCGTTTGATTGTATACCTCATGATTTATTAATTGCAAAGCTATATGCATATGGCTTTGATGAAAATTCATTGGCCTTGATCTATTCCTACCTAAAACAACGTCAGCAAAGTGTTAGAATCAACAATACGTATACCACCTTTCAAAATATAGTATCTGGTGTTCCCCAGGGCCCTATATTAGGCCCAATTCTTTTCAATTTCTACATAAATGACCTTCTTTTTGTTAAGAAAGCAGAAGTTTACAACTATGCAGATGGCAATACGTTAGTGTATTTCTCTAAGACAATGCCAGATCTTGTAAAAATCTTAGAAGAAGAATCAAATGTCTCTTTAGATTGGCTTGAAAGTAACGAGATGATAGCAAACTCTGAAAAATTCAATGCGTTGATAGTAAAAAAAGACCGATTTGACACCAGTGGCGTACCAATCACTTTGAAAGATCACATCATCTAGTCACAAACTAATGTCACACTATTGGGCATCAAAATCAACAACAGATTAGATTCCGACCCCCACATTGCTGATTTGTGTAAGAAAGCAGCAATACAATTAAATTTCCTGGAAAGATTGAAATCATTCATTGGTTTAGAAGAAAGGAAAACTCTTGTTGAAATTTTTATATATTCAAATTTTAATTATTGTCCTTTGGTTTGGCATTTTTCGTCAGCTAAATCAGCGCAAAAAGTTGAAAAATACAAGAAAGAGCATTGAGATTTCTTTATAAAGACGATGATAGTTCCTATGAAGATCTTCTTTGCAAGGCAGGCAAGAACTTTATGCATGTTTCTCGTCTACGAAGTTTGTGCATTGAAATTCACAAGACTATGAAAAAACAGAATCCTGCTTTTATGCAGGACATTTTTCAATTCAAATCAGTTGCCAATCCAAATCGTTCTTCGAGAAATCCAAACGACTTACATCATCATAAACCTAATCAAGTAACATTTGGTACACACAGTCTCAGATCTTTGGGTCCAAAGGTGTGGAATAGTTTACCGAATGAAATCAAGTCCTCGGAAATAGTTAAAATATTCAAACGATTGATAAACAATGGTCTGGCATTCACTGCAATTGCAATGTGTGCAGGTATGAAAATAATTGATACCTATGTTTGAAGCGAATTCAGCATCATCTAGTGAAAACTCTGTGCCGTCTGGATACTCGAATCAGGGGGGGGGATGGGAATTGTCGGCTTTTTTACTAGCTTTTAGAATGTATTTTAATTTTCGTCGATTTGCAAATTTGGAAAAACTAATTTCGTTTTATTCGAATTAGATTAGTTTCTTATTACTTGTAATTAGAAACTAGAATTATGTGTATTTCGAATTAAAATAAGATTACAAACAAAAAAGCAGTTCCCACCAATAATTATGTTGTCCTCGGTATATAAGTTGAGCTCCTCGGTGAAACTTTGACCATATTTACCGACGACAAGCATCCCGGTGAGCATCTGATCTGTCGCCAGGGCACTTATAGACGGGAGTGTATATATATTCAGTTAAAATCAACTGCAATACAGCTACTTTCACCATTCACAGAGGGAAAAAACATAAAGTGATCAAGTTCCTACTGTGGATGGTGCTGACGCTAACAGTTATGCAAGTAAAACATTCTTATCAAATGAAAGTAAACTAAGCAAAATAAAGGAGAATCTACAAGCTAGCGCACATGTCTCGAAAACAGTTTCTCAAATCACGGCTGAAGAAGATCATAATAGCAGCATTCAGTGTTGAATTCAAATAGAAAGTTGTATATGATGTGTTTAATGCCATCATTGTCCAATTTTGAGTAGGTATGTGCAGCCACAAGAGCGTACAGATGTAATTCGGTGTCACAGTTAACACAAGGCAAGTTAAAATCAAGAAGACTGCTTTGGATATCTCTCTTTCAGCATTTCGGATGTTTCTGTTCTGAGTAGCCAGACTTTCACTGTTTATACTATTTGTCAACGATCTTAATGCTGTACAATATAAAGTGAATGATGCTATGATAGATACAATGCCTACTGCGCACAGGGCAGTTAAAAACCATTCGTAGAAATCAAAGTGGTAACTGACTACTATGATACATGCGTTGAACAAAGCTAATAACGCACAAAATGCCACCAAAATATTGGCTCTTCTGTGTGTCATTATTGAACTGTAGCTATTCATCCTCGTCATGTGTAGATAGCGATCAACAGCTATGAGTAAAATCATTAATGTTGTGAAAACATTAAAGGGATAAAGAACAACATTCACAATCCTTCTCGTTATGTCATATTTTTCCCTGACTTCAGCTAGTTCTAATGCAAGATTAGCAATTATATCTCCAATACCACTGAACACATCAACAATGCTTAATACGTAAATGAGTTTGAATGTTATGACTTCGAGTTTCTTTCTTTTTCGTAATGCATAAATCAAGATAGAATTGGATGCTATGATCGTACAGGCAACAAGCAAATGAGGAATGAAGAATTTGCGATCCACTGAAATTATGTACTCAGATATATCAACCATTTTGATTCTTGAATTATCTCTTTGTGGTAATGTGATCTATGTTCTCTTAAACAGTGTATAGAACAATATTTGATCTGAGGACCGTGAGGCGATATATATGAAACCTTCTCGTGCACAAATGAGCGCAGAAAATAACTTGCGCTATGGCACCATGTCCCGTTTTATAGCACTTAAATCAATGACCATATTCGTAGAAGAGTCTAGCTTAGTTGTCTATTTAAAGGCCAATTACGGACACTGTTGGCTATTATTGATGAATTTGTGATGAGACACTAAAAGACGACTTTTTCTAATCAAAAGTAAAGAAAAACTATTAGTAATTGAGCAAGTTGCAGTTATTTTCATGCATTCGAAGATTTGTGTTTGCTGCCGTTGTTTGTTTAATATCAAACATTTGGCCTTTTGCTGTTATGTGTTTATCCTAAATTTCAAGAAGGTCTCCTCAATATATGCAAGGTAAACAAACGGTCCGTTTCTCTTCAAGTTGTATGCCAGATGGCACTTGATCATTATTTTATGGATGATCATTATCATATCCCATTCTCAAATCAAACAATGCAGACAATCTGATGAGTCGTTGGAAGGTCGCGTCGATCTGGGAACTACTGCTCAGGTCATAATTCTCAGAGTGCTGTGCAGTTCGAAATTTTAGGTCCATATCAAATTGTCGAGAGCAAAAGTATCGGCTCCCAAGCACGAAAGAGACGGTAAGAAGTGAATTGAAGTGAAGCAAGGTAACGAAATATATTTATTCATTTTGGGAACACTTAGGGCCTGTTCATATGGAGACGAGCCAGCCCGCATACCGGGCTGGAGCCTTTTGCCGAGATCTCACCTCATCCCTAATTCCAATACAAAACTTGATTTCTGTTCATATGAGCTGGCGGGCTGGCCCACTAAGCGAGATCTCACTTGTGTACTGGCGAATTCTCGGTAGGCGGGATGAAAATTTTCCCATATGAACACTCCATCCCGGCTACCGAGATGAAAATGTCGCTATTGCTCATGCGCTGCTTATTTAAACAATGGGCACGTGTCTCATTTTTGACACGTGTCCCATTTCTGTCTCGGCAAGTGGGCTGGAATTTCTCCATATGAACACAAGATGAAAGCTGTCTCGCCTACCGGGCTGGCTCGCCTCCATATGAACAGGCCCTTAGGCTGGGCATTGTGGATATGATCAACGCCTTCACAATGCCCATTTAAGAAGTATTTGGCCTATACTCAAAACAAAGATGCTTGATGCTTATCTTCAGCGCATCAGTCAGAGGCTAACTTTGACGAAAACAATTAAAAGTGCATGTAAGGGGTTTGCACAACAATTGGAATTCCACGTTCCATTCTGGTCTGTGATTTAGCTGGCGTTGAAAATCCAAATTCAATGCAATCGTCAACATTAGAAATAAAACCTTTATTTCAATAGCGAATAAATCATATCAGCCACATGCTTTCCATTGCACGGCCCGCCAAACGTGAAAACTTTTTTTAACTCACCTAGTACATCTGTAACTGAAATAGCCAACGTAAATTTCGAAAAAAATTGTAATCATAAGTCGGGTGTCGGGTAAACTAGAAAACTGTTCATGCGAATGAGAGTCAGTAGTTTTCTAGTAATTCGTCAGATTCCTACAAAATTCTATCAACTTTGCAGAAGACTTTTCAGTCTAGAATGCAAAATTGATTCACCAAAGTCGCTCATATGACTCTTGTTCTGTTTACAGCAATTTCAATAAGTTTGAAAGTTTAATAACAAATGCCTGAAAAGTTTTTTTGTTTTTTGACCGAATTGCATCCGATTTGGTGCAGCTACGCTGGCCTACGCAATGACAAGCAGCCAATACATTGAAAATCTCCATAGCTATAGCTAGCTATGATCTTTGCGACCGCAAAGTCGCCTTTCGCATGATATGAAAGCCGTTCCTAGCCTGCGGACAGTTACGTTTCACATTTTCGCAAGTTTCACAATAGCTGAGTAGTAATTTTTTCACTGAGTCATAATTATACGAGGATGCTTTCTTCTCTGCTTCTGACTCAAATAAATGAAATTTGCCAAGCAGATCTTCAGATTTCTCCTTTTCTTTCGTTACGAACTCCATAAACTCGCATCGTCTCTTGAAAGCCACCTTTCGCATGCACAAGGCAACAGTTTGCCCTACTGGTTTAAGCGTGAGTCACAGTGACACCAATTGTTTATCAGTGTGTAACGTATTTTGAGGGTGAAGTAGCGAACCACTTCAACCTATTGTTTTTTGTGTATTTCGAACTTATTTTTAATTGGAAGTGAGGTGAGCCACCTTGCCACTGTTTTGTGAAGTTAACTCTTCAATAGCCACCTTTAAGGGAGTACAAAGATCAGCATGCTTTGCCTGAAGTCAACGACCTGCTCTGCACCGCTTCCAGAATAACTGACTGTATGAAGTTCACAAAAACAAAAACAAACAATGGCAAAGGCTGCTGGTCTTTGTACTCCCTTTAAAATGCAGGTCTGCTAAGTTTTGCAGTTTTGTTTGTTTTGAATTACGGGTTGAAGGAATTTCCCTTGACTGCAGTGGATAATCGTTTTGAAATGCTGCATCAATCAAAAGCAACCAATGCGATTATGTTGCAAAATCTTTCCTTATGTATGTAAGCACTAGGGCTTTCCAAATGAAATATTACAACTATTCAAATATTCGGTGCTACTTTTCTTGAACATTCGGTTATTCGGCAAAAAGGGGCGTGGCAGGTGTAGCAGGAATAATCTCTCTTGCCTCCATATCAATAAACCTCGCTTTCCCTTGCATTAGAAGGAATGAACTTCTTCTCTCTGTATTTCATTTCCTGTAAGATCTGTATTTAAGTTGTAGTAATATGTAAATTCAGTCAGTCAGTATCACGATATTCGTCACACAACAACGTCTTGTTTCTGGCTCCGTGTCCGCACACGTAAAACGCAGTTATTGTAACGCCGATCCCCGTTACAAATGGTGGAGGACCCGTTCGTTTTGCTAGACTAACACTGGTGCAGAACAACTCTACGTATATCACCTCAAGCTACATCCAACCGCACAGTCATACAGTTGGCCATTCATGAAGGTTCGGCAGCACATCCTACAAAAAGCTGGTCATTTTGAATTTGACGCCAAAGGTTCGGCAGCTTATCCTTGCCCGACGAAAGCTGGATTTATATATCGCTAAAGGTTCGGCAGCTTATCCTTGCCCGAAGAAAGCTGGATTTATATATCGCTAAAGGTTCGGCAGCTTATCCTTGCCCAAAGAAAGCTGACATCTAAGGAGGCGTACGTCAACGAAGATGCAAAGGTTCTGCAGCTTTTCCTTCGCCACTGCAAAAGCTCGCTTTAGCACACAAGATGTTGCTTCTCGCTGGTTGTGCCACCAGACAGTGCAAAAGGCTCACGTTCACAAGAAATCATGGCCCTTATTCGCCAAACGTTACAGCCAAATTGCTGTTATATGGCCAGATAAATGTATCCACATTCAAAGACTGTTGCCAAAGGTATTAGAACATTCGTAGACATATTTTGTAGCTTTACTTCTGTATTACAGAAGCCTATTTCGCCATGTAGGACAATTTTCTTACGTATTTAGGGAATTCACCTCGTCGGAAGGATCAGAGATTTACGTAAGATCTCCCTTATCTGTGGTAAAAAAAAACACCCAGATTGCATATTTGCATTGCCTTTATTGCCTTCTCACAAAATAAGGATAGTTTTAAGCAAATTTTTCCACTGGAAGCGCACCAAACTTCGTGCAAGACTTTAGGAAAACACTTGGCTTCGAAGCAACCCATCCCAAACACGGAAACCCAGACCATTACAGGAAACTCCTTTGGATCAAAGATTCCGTCACTAAGGTAACCGACGACAGACGTCAAATGGAAGGCCAATCTTTGTGCATCAATGCACAACACCTTTCCAAAATCCAATTTCCGTCCACTGAAGACCAGGAAATTAGTTTGCATTCTCCACATATTGGAGCATCCAACTACCAGAGTCGCTTTTGTAGTTCATTAAGGCCATATCACCAAGCCTTCCGTTTTAACTCGGAATTGTCGTTCATATTTTAGTTTTCATCTTAACAGTTGATTGTGTCGTTGAAACCGTAGTATGGACTTTTATTTAGACGGACACTAACATAGTAACCATTTAGTAATGTAGCTTTACATTTGAAAAAAAATACGCACACAAGTTCCGATTTTTTTAGTAACAAGGGGGAGGCTGTAGCAGGAATAATCTCTCTTGCCTCCATATCAATAAACCTCGCTTTCACTTGCATTAGAAGGAATGAACTTTCTTCTCTCTGTATTTCATTTCCTGTAAGATCTGTATTTAAGTTGTAGTAATATGTAAATTCAGTCAGTCAGTAACACGATATTCGTCACACAACAACGTCTTGTTTCTGGCTCCGTGTCCGCACACGTAAAACGCAGTTATTGTAACGCCGATCCCCGTTACACAGGTAGGTAGGTAGGTAGGTAATCATATTTAACGTGGCTAGCCTGCGAAAGTCTTGGAGACTTGTTTCCAGCAGGGGCCACGGATGTTTTACCATCAACCCGCCGAAACTGCCAGATTTCCCTCACATGGCTCTGGTCGACCCGGGCTAGAGTTACGGACAGCAACCAAACTGTCCAGCGTGGGATTTGAACCTTGGCTGTTCTGAGACCTTTGGTTTACGAGTCAGTCGCCTTAACCACTCGACCACACGCTCTCTCTGGCTAGGGTGTGGTCCTGATTCCTTCATGATTTAAAATCTTTGAATGACGGCACAAATCAATCCGTGCACAGCAAATTGTCAGGAAAGGGATCTCCCCTGATCCAGCTGCAGTGCTATGGCCATATACGGTACCACACCTGAATGAAGCTTGCTTCTTTAGACGTCATTTACAAAAAGGCCCAATGCAATACAATCACGTAAGCAGAGAAATACAGGAGGTTAACAATGATTATTGTTTTACATCATGATGTGCCTGCCACTGCCCTTTATTTTGGTATCTCTAAGCATGAAGAATTGGAAAGACAACACAGAATCAGGCAAATGAAGGTATAAGCGTATTCATTGTATTTCAAGGTCTAGGTTCTGCTACAGAATCTATCATCGTAAAACGCAAAGTAATGTTCACAAAATACCAAGAAAATCCATCGTCAACCTAACTAAATGGCTAATCCTCTCGTAATACTTCACATACACTCATGCGTTAAGTTATGTCCCATTCACACTGCAACTTAAACAAGCTTAAGTCAAACCAGGTGTTCGAATAGGGCCTTCTGATTGGTTAATGCAACAAAATCCAGTCATTTGATTGGTTGAAATTTAAACTCGTTTAAACAAAGCTGGTTTAATTGTGTCAGTGTGAATGCAGTATAAGGCTGGGTTTATAATAGGCAGAGAAGTAGGAACAAGGGACTGGGGGGAGGGGGACTTTGCAATAAACAAAAACCTGCCATTGCTGTTTTGTTATTTCAGGAAAAGCCCTGATTACAAAGTGCCCTAGGGTGCCCTTCTACTAAAAGAGTGCCCTTGAAGCAGAGTCTACGAAAGCTGACTATTTTGGTTTTTTGCATACATGGGTGTAATTTTTTCAGTGTAGTTTTTTCAAAATTCTTCTGAAGAACATTTCACTGTAGCATTTCACTGTGAGTTTTATCCAAACGGTATCGCTATTTGTGGTAGACACCCAGTTTTGCTTGTGCTGGGACTACCCTGTCAGTTGTGCCCAGCACGGATGAAGTTGGGAACAGGGCACATGATTTACATGTGCCATGCTAAAAATTTTGCAGAGTTGGAGGTGCGTTATCGTTGTTCTCTCCTTGCACGACTGTTTCGTACCTGTTCAGTGTTTACCGACAATAGTCGTTCACAACCTTGGATTTTCGAGACTACTACCCTGGGTACAGGCGCGTTGAGTTCTGAACCAACGTGACGAGAGATTTACTTGAATGAAATAACATAAGGAAGTTTGTTTAAAATTTGTGCAAAAACGTGAAAAATTTCTGATGATTTGCAACTCCTTCTCAATGAAAGGGCACAGTGAGTGACGTAATAAACAGAACTGTTAGGCATTTCTTCTTGCAAGAAGGGTTTGTGCGGTATTGCAAAAGTAGGTGCGCATCCGCCCTTTGTTGGTTTGCCTCAATTTGAGGAAAACATTGGCAGACTCGAGGCTACCATATGCAAAATGTTTGATGGCAGTTTCTGCTAGCTTTTGAAAATTTCAACTTGATGATAGCTTCACGTTAACAGTAAACATTCGAATACTTCTCTCACAGCGACTTTGGACACAGGGGCGTAGCCAAAGGGGATGCGGGGAGGCAAGGTACCCCTCCAACTGTTAAATTCGGCCAATTTCTCGGCAATTTCAACAATTTCTTGGCATTGAAAATTCCAAGTCGGTCTCTGCCTCCACCTAATAATTCTCTTTAGCTTCACCCCTGCTTGCACCCTTTTCGCAACAACAATATACATATGTACACGAAGCATTTGGCTTGAATTTTGAGATTTTAAAGGTCTCTGCACAGATGGCATTTTAGCACTGGGTTAAACAACACGTTTTTTATAAGAAACCTGAATTAGGCCATAGTACTAAAAGTTTCTTAATTTAACATGAAATTTTTTCCATTTTAGTATCAAAAGTTTCTTAATTGGTTTCTTATTTTTTGAATGCAGAACTATCAATGTAGTCGCTAACACTGCTGTCGATACGTTTCGGGACATTTGAAACATCATATAGCAATAAACAGTGCTCTATACCTCCATTATGCTGAAAACACAAATGGTTAGTTAACATTGCTCAAGAAAAAAGGTTCAACGATATATCTGCTATGATATCCATGCTTTTGACTTTTAAAAGTTTCTTAATGCTTCTTAGACATAGTGCTACAACTTCTTGAAATTTTGGTAATCTTAGTACTAGTTTCTTATAAACCAGTTTTTGTAAAAAACGTGTAATGATACTCCATCTACGAAGGACTTAAAAAATCGTTGAACCGAATGCTTAATACAATGATAATTACTACTGTATCTATATTTAACAATACAATGTTTGTTGTCACTAAATAACAACGAACCTTAGTCGGTTAAAATAAGAACGTGAAAATTATTCTATTGTCAGGTAATTTTATCGTCAAAATTGATCTATATGATAGATTCACTTTGTACCAGGTGGACCAAAATAAACTTGAAATGTTTGAAAATTGATTATGAGCACAACTTGAAACTTTGGAGCATTGAAATACGCATAGGTTCCACATCTTCAAAAAGGCATATGTACAATTCGATGAAGTATTTCTTTGAAATGAATGGCTTCAACGAAACTTTGCCATATTTCTGCCCCTGGAAATTTCGGAAATCTTCAACTTTTTTAGAATCAGAGCATTTTTCTCCTTTTTCGAGAAAAGACCTCTTAGCTATTCTACAAAAGAGTCTGGATCGAGCGATATTTTTATATATCTTTATACACGAGGTTAGATTAAGTGGTGTCAGAGCTTCTATCACTATTGTGCACATTCGAAAATTCTACAAAATGCAAGGTCTCCGACGAAACCTGAAAAGTGGAGGGACCACAATATGGTATGAAAATATACAATAGCCCAATATGATACGCTGCCCTCCCAGGGACAGATCTTGAGGCAAAAGTGACTGAGGTGTGCGAGCATGAAGGGCGGGGTAAAGTCCTGAAGTAGGGGTCCTAACATAGGGGTCTGGGGGTTGCAGCCCTTGAAAGAATTTTTAGACTACGCCTTTCACCTCATTTAAAAATCCCCATTTTGAATTAAAGCTGGCAGAATTGAGAAGTAAATATTTGTAAGATACCCTACCAAGAAAGTGTATAGTTTTTAGAAAGTAGCATTTTCTTTGGCTGGCAAGCAGCACTTGCCTTACTTGCCTGCTAGATTTGTGCCCAAGAGATACGAGGTCTTTGCATTCTGCATTGACTATCTGCTTCCTGGGGCAGTTTCTATAGGATTTCTTGTATATTCATAGTGATTTAAAAGATGTAACATTGATATTACTGAAAATCGTCTGTGATTGTGTACAATAGTGAAGTTGTGACCTTGTTAGTTTACGACATGAAATTTCCCTTATCAAAGCAACAGAAAGAAACTTCCTAGCCTCTCGCTCAAATCTGTTTTCTGTTAAAGGTGATTCAGGCCATGTAGAACCAATGTGAGGCTGACTCGTTATTGAAAGCGAAGGGGAATGAGTCGTACTTCAAGCGGAATCAGTTCAGTGAAACAGTGAAATTACTACTACCTATGTATAGAGTCTACTTATTTCCCTTCGATAGAAATAAGATGGTCAGCTTTTGAAAGTTCAATAGCTGCGCTCAAGGGAGAGAATTGGTCATTAGATGAAAATATAACTATTTACAACAAAAGAGTGTTGGCCCATGTCGAAGCAAACTTTGCATGTAAGCCAATTTCTACAATCGTTTGCATAAGAGTGAATCTGTTTGAAGGCCAAAGTAAAAGAGATTCTACTTCTACGCGACGTAACAACAAGAAAATGAGAAGGGCGGAAAACATGTCTACGGGTTAGTTTTCTGAAAAGTGGCAAGAACCGTAAATCTTCGATTAAGCCCCCAGTTTCGAATTAGCTTCACCCTGACAGACAGGCTCCCTCTAATAAGTCTCGATGGATCCAAACGAATTCAACACATGGGCGAAGCTTGCATAATTGCAAACATTCTTTGATTCCAACACACTAGCTGAATTCAAGAGGAAGATAAAATTATGGCATGGAAATACTTGCATCTGCAGATAGTGTAAAAATTTCATTAAGGATTTTTTTTTAGTTTTGAGAAATTGTAAAGTAGGTTTAGATTATTTTGTTGGCGTTAATAAGCTTATCAGCTTAATGTATTTTTCTTCTTGCCGACGTAAAATAGATTGTTAATAATAATGATAATAATAATAATAATAATAATAATAATAATAATAATAATAATAATAATAATAATAATAATAATAATAATAATAATAATAATAATAATAATAATAATAATAATAATAATAATAATAATAATAATAATAATTGTCTTACTATCGTGTTTATTAATGTTATAGTGCAATGTTACATTTTCAATACAAAGTGTCTCATAAAAGCTTCCCAGCTTTGAACTTCAATATCCCTTGACCTGTTCATCCTTGCAAAACGAATAAAACAATTTCTACATCACATTTCATCTCATTTCATTTTCAATTTTTTAGGCATGGTAGCCCCTCAGTTAGAGAAAACTGATTTACAGGGGGCCATGCAATAAAATACAGTAAGACTAAATTAAATATTTTATACAAAATAAAACTAATCAATAACTTAATTACAATCGTTAAAGAAATTTCCAAAAAACAACGTTAAAAACGGAAAGGGAGGTTTCGTTGATTCTTCGAGAATAGAGGATCATTTTATGTACTGCATAGTACAACAGTACTATTTGGATAAATATGAACAACGCAAACAAAGAAGGGAGAGAGTAGTCAAATATGAATTAACGTTTCTGCATATGTAAGCGATGTAGCTTGAAACAGATACCAATTTTTACGACAATAACCCGCGTCCTGCTCATAGAAATGGGTTTGAGACAATCCGAATGTCATTCATTTGCAGGAGTGTCATTGATGTTGAGACAAATTAGAAAACATAGGCATGGTGCGACCAACAGCACACGTTAATCTTGTAAAATATTGCTAACAGATGCTGAAAGTTTTTCACATCCGACGAGCCCCTGTTTCTGAATCCGTTGCTCAGTTTTACCAAACCAGTGCTCATTTAGTAACCGCATTATTAAACTTTAAAAAATGTTTTACTTCTTTTGCTAGGATAAGCAGGTCGCGGGATATTTGAGTTTAAAACTGAGAAGTTTTTTTATGGGGCACTTCGTATATTTTCTGTGAATTCTTGGTCAAAAAGTGATACTTTCCCTTTTCTCCAAACCTTTATCAACTAGAATCACAGGATGACTCAAACATTTACCTTACGTTTATTAAGCTCACCCCTGTGAACAGGCCCCCTCAAATAAGTCCTGTAATCAAAAATTCATTTTTACAAATAAGCCCATGGGGGCATCTTCGAGAATTCACGGTAGGCTGGAAATAAAACTTGCCAGGTTTCAAGAGAAAGGCGGCAACACTTGCATTTATCAACATTAATTCTATGAATCACATAATGTAATTTATCTTATCAATTTACGTATCATTGGTTTAAACTACTCCTAAAAGCCGGTCCACAAATACAGTTATCGATCATAAACAAACAAATTTCAATGGACGGATGATACAGAGTGACATTTGAATTTGAGAGGACACTGAGTCTTTCGATGGATGTCTGTATGACAATGATTTGATGGCTACCGGGTGACTAGTTCAGGGTTCGATCAGTAAAAGTCCTTCGGCTTCTCTCCAGACGAGTTACACACCCGTCTGAGTGCTCTGGATTCTGCGCAGTAACAATTTTAGGGTCGTCGTCCTTGATTTGTCCTTCGTGAATTCGCGCATGCCCCGAAACGCTTCGCTCGTCCCCTTGACCAGCAAGCCAATCAGAATTAACGTCTTTTCCTTTGTGATTTACACAAGGGGGGGTTCGCAGAATCCCGAACAAGATCCACAAAAAGTGAAACTTTTTGTAAAACCATCAAAACTTGATCATGAAATAGATCTTGAAAATAATCTTAGATATGATGTTAATTCTTGAAATTGCTTTGCATTTGTCAGAATTTGTGCTGTTAGAAGTCACCTGGATTTCAAGCATTCTCCGAAAGCACAAGAAATTATTTCTATTTGAATCCCGCCCCCCCTCCCCAATAAAACTAAAATCTTGTTGCCTACGTCCTTGACAAAGCACTTTCATGTAACGTCGTGAATTTATCAGAAATTACCAAAGAACACCTTTCAGGCTGAGGGAGCAATACAATAAGAGCCCATAAAATAGAAACCAGCTTTTTCAAAACCGCCTGCTTAATTTCTTATCTAAAGGACATTTATAAAGGAAAGTGACTGAAATGTTTCTTGTAATACGGATTAGAAACCTTCAATGATTTCAAGTTAAATATCAGTATGGGGAAGGGATGGCTGAAAAGTTCAAAGCATCAAAAAACTGGCTGAGAAGATGTTGCACAAGAAATGGAATTTCACTGCAAAGCCGTACAAACAAGAAGAAAATAGGAAATCCAGACAGCCTTCCTATAAAGCAAAAGTTTCATAGTCAATGAAGGGAAGACATCACATGCAGAAGAATCGAGGGAAGACATCACATCCAGACATCCAGGCATTCCTAAGATCAGGCTGAGAAGGTTCTTATATCAGGGCACAATTCTGAAAAAAATTAGCCTGAGGTTTCTTATAAAGTGGTTTCTATTTTGCGGGTTCTTACTGCATTTGTAAACTAAAATAGTATTGCTCAACTCACTGTGCAGTCTCTCGCCCCATAGAACAAAAAGGCTGCAACATTTGCATCGCCAATAATTCTATGTATTATAGCATGTAATCCATCTTATCAATTTACGTATCATGGCTTTAAACTAAACACAAAAACCAAGTGGACAAAAACTCGTAACAACACGAATGTCCTGAACACTCGTACCAACAAATATACAGCCCTGGTCTCGAGAATTAGAACAGAAGCATGAAAAAGGGCTTTTTAGTTGCAAGGTCCCAAAGTGTCCGATTAACTTCCGAGCAGCCTTCGCCATTTTGACTCATTACTTCTTGTTATCATTAAAATAACAATCATCTATCAAATTTATTTGGTTCTTCACACAAACATTCAAATAGCTAAATTTCAAGATTGTATAATCAAGTTTTGCGAGTTTTCAAAAATGTTCACTTCTCATTGCGTTACCCCGTAGTCTGGACACTATACATTTAACGAGGACAAGTTCAAAGTTCTTAATAAACTTTAGGAGTAATTCGTCTCCAAGATCCTAACAAATTTTCTACTTCCATCGCACAGCTTGGCTTTAGTGTCCTTTTATGAATTTGGTGTGTTTAGACCGTTGACTTAAATTATCTTGCGCAAGCGACCCTTTGCACCTATCGCAGTTTGACAGCAGCCGGTGTCGAGTGCCCGTTTACATGGTAACGAATGCAAAATGCGTTGCAACGTTACCATGATGAAATTCTTCCACTGCGGCTTCCAGTTTACACGAGACCATTTGAGCAGTTTGCCGCCTAGCAAAACAATCTCACTTACTTACTAGTAAGGCTGGCAACAAAGGAAGCACGCCGATTAGCACAACAAGAGAGGCGACAACAGTGGAACAAATCAAGCAGGCATCATTATCACGCCTCGTATTGAATGAAATACCCTCGTTGCCGATCCATTCTTAAATTCGAGCGGCAAAAGCACTTACACGGTGCTGGACGATACTTCATCCAGCTTGCTTTCAAACTCGGACGCTTTCGTAGGTGGACAAAATTGAATACGGATGGCCGTGCGGACAGATAGGTCTCGTGTGAGCGGAAAGGCTTTACGCAAGTGTATTCATCCGGTACCATGCTAACCGAGAATAAGTACGCTTTCATTGGTGAACGAAAATTAGTGCGGATAGCCGTACAAACTTTCGTGCGAATAGGTAGGTTTCGTGTGAGCGGGAGGGCTATCCGTACGAATATTCATTTGGTTCCATGTAAAACGGAGTCGAAGTTTACTCTTAATAATTACAAAGAAATAACTGCAATGCTACGAACACAAACGTATACAAAACTAGCTTCTCTTCTCTTTTATCCTATATCTTTATACAATTTGAAAGCTCGCAACTTCATACTTACGAATGTAGGCCCCACATCTTTTTTAAACTCTGCAAAGCGTCCCGTAACTTTGTGATGGGTCCAAGTTTGTTTTCCGTCAGTGCCTCCAGGGCATTCGATGGTAACAGTAACAACGCCTTTCCATCAATTTCCTGTAACAATAAATTTAAATCAAATGATGAGATTCAGCAACAAAAGTTTGAAACCAATGGTCAGCCACGATTCAAGACACTTTTTCAGCATGGATTTTGGGAAACATGGAAGTTCTTATTAGATTAAATATGGTTGTAAAGAATCAAAACTGTCAGGCCTACCTTTGTGTGTTCTTTGTTTTTCCATCCTCTCCGTTGTCCTGTCGATTTAGCATTTTCAGTTTGCTATCCTTCGCTCTCCTGACCGGCAATCGCATCGCCATCTTGTCTTCAACAGCCGACCCATTGAAGGAGCTCACAGACCCAAACGAGTCTGTTGAAAATAAGATGCGGCGATGCGATCGCCGGTCAGGAGTGCGAATGGCAGCAAACTGAAAATTCTAAATCGACAGGTCAACGGAGAGGATGGAAAAACAAAGAACACACAAAAGTAGGCCTGACAGTTCGTATTCTTTACGACGATAATTAATCTGATAAGAAATCCCACGTTTCCCAAAACCCATGCTTTCAGACAATACATAAGTCGACTTTGGTGCCACAATAGATAGATAATGATTAAAAATGATCTTTGAGCAGATGAGTACTTTGCATTTCATTTCATTTAAGAACTTAAGTGAACAGGACTTTATTTCGCTCGTAGTCTCCTTCTACATTATGAAGATGGCAACACAGTAAAGTCCCGCCTTTCAGAAACTCTTTTCACAAAAACAGCCTGATTAGTTTCTCATGTTAAGATATGCTTCCTCAGAACAGGGTGTGTATACCATGGTATAAGAAATGCTTCTACATTCCAAACAGCTACCAAAATTGTTAAGTAAGCGCTTTTGAAATATGCACTGTTGCACAAGGATCTAATAGTCTGAGCCAGTACTGAAAGTTTCTTGAATTGTAACAATCTGGGCTTAAAATTTTCATTCTTGCTTCTAGAGAACTGAGACGCATTGGAGACTTATTCAAATATACGCGTTATAATATTACTATTTACCATTGTAAAAGTTATTGACCATGAATGAGCCTGGATAGCTTCTTGTACAGAGGTATTCCATTCAGCGAAATCAGGCTAGAGTTTCTTATGATGCAGTTTCTTAAAGGCGAAACTTTACTGTATATCAGAAACCCACACTTCTGGTCTTTTCGCATGTCTAAACTGACTTCCACTATCTCATTGGGGCTGGGTCGTTTGGGCCGTTAGATTAAATGAGAAAGACTCAAACTCAGTGACACTAGCAACTGAAAACACCACAACTGACTTACTGAGACACAAAAAAACCGTATATAATCGACAGATACGAACCACGCTTCAGGGAAGACTAGTTCTAGCAAGCAGAATCCAGTTAATTGTTTCAACGATCCAAGCAAACCTACTTTCGAGCATGAATCGTGCAGCACTGCAATTTGAACGATCCAGTTTCAAAACAACTGCAACAACTCAAACAACCATGTCGTTGAAGTTACTTTCGTTTTTGTAGCGACCCAACAACAAAGTTGAAACGAGACTTCTTGAGCGTGTGAATGTAAATATAGATAAAATTAACCTGTTTCTGGAAGGTCGTAGCATGATCCTGGCAACCAATAGCGGCAAGGAAGTCCATCACCTCAGGAACGGTCCAGGTTCGGGGATCTTTGCTTCGGACAGAGTCTTCATCCAACATGTTGAGAGGATCAAAGCCCCTGTCTTGGGTTGATGAAGAGGGCCCACCTGGCGAGTCAAGATACTGCGGAGGAGGCATATTGGAAGTCTTTGGTCGAATATCTTCGAATTCTTCACCAGTTTGAGAATCTGGAAGCGCAGGGACTTCGGTATCTTTGAAAAAAGAGATAGCTAAATTGCAAAGAGCTTTATTGCAATGAGATAATGAAGTGATTGAGCAAAACTGACTTAGCGACAATGAGCTTTGGCACGTCCATTAGGAATCTTTTCGGTTTTGCGTCAACGGGAGACTTCTCAACTGCCTGCAACAATGGTACAAAATATAACAGAACAAAGATCTAAACTGCGTAGGATAGCTGTAAAGGCAAGCTCAGATCGACCATGCTCTTTCCTTCTTTTTCATGGGCAATCTTTTTAAAACTTGATCAAAATCAAACAGAAACAACAACTTTAAACTGTCTGTGGGAGCCAATTGGCAAATGCAGATTTATACGTTTCGCTGACCAGAAAAAATCATATCCTTTTTTGTTGTGAACTGACCTTCAACAATGTCCACGGTGCCCTATACACAATTTTCATTACGGTTTACCATTATCTCTGTTTCTGTTTCAAAGTAATTCTCGACAACAATTCGGTATCGAGGCTTAAGAGATCATCAACAGTATTGCAATTGCTGAATGTTGGTTTGTTACGTTCTTTAAGCCACAAAAATAGAACTACTTAGGACATTAAATAATTTCTCTATTCAAAACTATAAAACCGAACGTCATAGGAACAAATCACATTTAAGTCTCATTACGTTACTTACATTGCTCGTTGCAGCTATTATCGCATTTCCCACCGAAGAACCTTTCGTCTGACACCAAACAAGGACAACATTTGAGCATCGAGGTTACACGTGCGAGGTACTTCGGCACCAAATTCTGTTTACTTGGTACACGTACTCTTCTCAAGAATCTTTTGCCACTCTTTCCTGTGATTTCAACACAGATTACATTATCTAACTTCAGGTCTTTGTGCTGCTTCGTTTGGTAAAATTCTTTGCTGAAGAGCTCAAGAACTTGATTTGGGTCCACTGCTGCATTGACGATGTGATGTAAACATTTTCGGATGCAGTTTTGATGTGGGGGACCAGTCAGGGCGCCACTTATAGAATCTGGCAAATTGACTATCTCGTGGGGATTCAGATATGGGCCACAAGCACAGTGCTGGTTGAAGAATATCACACTGTTGCCAGATTTTGGCACAACTGTAAAGAAGAAGCAGATGCAACGATCTAAGATATGATTACCCAACAAGAACTCTTTTTTACGAAGTGAAGTCGATATGAAAAAGTTTTCAAACTATTATGAGATTGAACATTCAAATACAACAGATAGAACATTTCAGTAAACCACACTAAAGCGATCGCAGACTTTGCGTACAGCTGTACACTTTTAAATCTTTAATTTTTCAAAGGATTACTAGAATACAGGCCTATTCTAAAGATAGATTCAGATGGGCCTTTCATCCAAAGTCTAAAACTGCGATAGGATGCTGGGAAATCACAGTGTCCTTTAGCCTCGACCTATCAAATACAACTTTCTCATACATATGTCGATAGTGGCTTATCTGACTCTGTATTTGTTCACGTTTTGAGGGCACAGGTCCTGTAGATCTCGGTTTACACCAGAAAAGTATGTTACGATAAAACATTTTCCGCGCCAATTTTAAACGCTTGTTTCTTACGATTTCCCTTCCAAATCGAATCAAAACTTTGGATTCAATCAAAATGGTGTCAAAGGAGCAACAAAATCTCCAAAATGAGAGAGGCAATAATAGTTTTAATGCATTTTGGATGCATTTCTTTGCTCCAATTTGAACCGAGCTCAAAGGGAATCTAAGCATTTTAAGCTGGCTCAAGCCATTTATGGTCAAATTCTAGCCTATCAGATATCAGTACTTCCTGTTGACGTAGATCAGTTACCCAAATATGGGGCGGCACGTTTCACGGTCCAATGTGTTTGCACAGCTATTTTCACGAAATGCTTATATATGCTCAGATTCCCTTTTAAACACACAAGCTTGTACAAATTCAATTAAAAAGATACTAGGATACTTCCCACCAGGGCCGATACTAGCCATGACTGCATGGGGGGAGGAGCCAAATACCAAAAAATCTCCCCACGATAAAACCATCAATAACAACAGCAACAAGTTGCAGGAAGATACGTTGAATTTATGCATTATATGACCTATCCAGCTCCCCAGTTACTAAAATTTAGCCAATTTCGCAATCCAACTTTGCAATCAACACAATCAAACAACACAAGACATTGAAATCACAAAAATCCGACAACCGAGCAAATGGCTTCCTGGGGGGCTGGGATACAACCCCAGCCTCAGCCCCCTCATTGGCTTTGGCTTTGCTTTCTACATCCGTTAAAGTTAGAGGGACATCTACATAAGGCAGTACACATAAACTTCATACTTATCACATGGAAACGTACCTTTCGGAGGAGCAGGCAGCTTTGGGGGATTCCCAATTCTCTGGGCAGCAGACGGCTTCTTGTCAAACGAGTTTTCACGCTTGATCTTTGCAGGCTTAAACGACTGGGGTTTTCCTCCTAACTGGGGGCTTGGTTGGGCAGGCTGCTCCTTGAGATGGATGGGTTTTATAGGTGGCGATGGAACACTAAAGTCAGGTCTCTTTGGTCTGATTGCTTCCAAGAAAACATCGGGCATTTGGGACCTAGAGCAAAAGTGATTTTCAAACGGGATATACTATACCATGGCCTAAAAATATCAATGACGATGGCATTTTTGTCTGATATTGAAAACAAGAAATCCTGACTTATACTTCCAAAACAGTAGACATGACGATAGAAACAGTGCATTCATTTGAAATTAACTCTACTTTCCCAGGTTCCGATACTTCCACTTTCAACTAATCTGTGTGACAGATGAGCAGAGCATTAAACAAACTGCAGGCTCACAACGAAGCATTCAAAGGAAAAGTCCGAGGTTGGCATGATTAATGATAAAATAACAAGTGTTACGATGTGCATTTTGCACTCAGTGACGTCACCATGCGCAAGGAGCTGGGAGAAACATTTGCACATGATGACGTCACTTTGCATAGTTCGCTCCTCTGAATATGTGATACTACAAGGAAGAGACGAGAAGTTGAAGAAATAATTAAGAAATACCGTTCGTAACAGTATAATCTTTCATTTTATCGTGAATCATACCAACCCCAGACTTCTCATTTCAGACAAAATTCTGACTTGCACCTGGTGTACAACTCTATAAAATGCAATGCAAATATTAAATAGCAGTTTCATTGGTAAAAAGCCCCTCATGATTTCAACAAAACATTTTTTTGAAGTTTTTTACTTCGCAGAAAAAAGAGAGAAAACAGACATTTTTGTGATAGATTACCCTGGTGGTTGTAGAGGGTGACCATTCTTTTCACACCAGCCAACAGGAAACAGATCCAATGACTCACAATCACACCACTGATCAAACGTCGAATCCCATCCATCGAAATGAACTCTTACCAAAGATCCTCTCACTTCCATGATTGTAGCAGGACATATGAAAGAAGGTTCTCGAAGATCAACTGCTTCGATTTTCATTCCAGATTGAAAAGGATTCATGATTCGCTCCTGAAAAAAACATAAACACGACTTGTTCTACAATGCTTGCCAAAAGTCCCTGGAAAACTAAGGCTATTTATTGATAATCTACATTTCTAACCATAGCAATTGGGTTTAAATACCCCCTCACCTCCGAAACAATATTGATTTGGAAGGTTATTGTCCTAGTATTCCAGCAGTCGTGGATCATCCTGCCATCCCTATTTCATTACCACAAAACAACATTGTTCTGAGGGTGAGAGGGGGAAATCGCAAAACAAGGCAAAATTAGCAGAGGTGTTCCAAGACTTTTGGCAGGCATTGTAGAAAGGAAAATTCCTACCGGGTGAAGAAGAAAAATTAACTCGATTTGGCGGGCTTTGGAATGAACTGTGCGGCCGAAATTCAAACTTAAATGTTAATCTATCGGTAAAAGGCATACTTAAGTAAACGCTTTGGTCCATGATTTACTTTCAGTTTCAGAAATAGAATTTACATTCCAATGGCAAGTCAATCACGGAAAACCTAATTCCCAGGGTGTTCTTACGTCATACGCTGATCACAAAGCCGAATGAACACCCTGGTACACTTCAATAACATTTGCCCAGAAAATGGGCAAATTTGGAAGACATTATGGATTTCACCGTTGGCTAGGCAACGCCAAGCGACGAAATATGGCCGTTGTTCTGGCGATAATTCTGAAAAGATGAATGGAGAAATTGAAAACAAACACTTTGAGGACCTTATTTGAACCTTTTCGCAGGTATTTAAGCAATATTCTGGGGTCGGTAAGTGTGTTTAATGTGAAAGTAAAGCTCGGCTTGTTTGTAGCGAGAATGGGCCTAAGTTGTAAATTCAGGAAACTTTCACCACAGCTTCAGAAATAAAATGGCTCGTTAATCTCCGAATTTCGGAAATAGGTTGCAACTGATGGTCGGAATAGGTAAAGAATGTGGTTTTACGTCGAATTTTGACATGCCGAGGTCGTTTACCGCGCGCAAAACGGAATTACGGCGCAAAATGATGAACAACCAATCAGATTGCCGAACGGCCTCTTGTATCCAAGAGTATAGGTAAAGCATCGAACTCATTCTGGGGATGAGATTGAATCATGAACCAGCTGAACCTAGCATCACATCTTTTTAACTAAGCGGCCTTGTTTCAGAATTTCCAAAATTTCTTTAGCTTGCGTCATATGAGATTTTTAACCCCAGATTCTCACTCAGCACCAAAATCTTAGTCTAATTACAAATTTTCATGATCTTAGTGTCAGCAATCTTATTTTTTTATGACGATAACAAATTTGAAAATTTATAAGGGATTTGAACATGAATACAAAAATTTGCAATTAGACCAACTCTGGAGTGCTGAATCCAATGCCGAGGTGAGAAATTTCGTATCAATAACTTTTCCAAAATTTCCAAAATGAGGTCGTTAGCTGAAAAGGTGTATTCTCGTTTCCATACGACCCCCTATCAGTATTGTCCTAATGTCTGTGTCTAAATAATGAGTGATTTTATGAAACAAAGTATTTGCATCTTAAGTAGCCTTTGAGTGATAGATTAACATTTACTTCTGAATGGCGGCCGCACATTTCTTATTCCATAGCCCATCAAACGTGTTCACTTTCCTTTCACCCAAACGGCACTTTCTTTAAGAGGGGAGTCCTTGACCCATCCTCCAATAGATAACATGGGATTCTGCCGATGGAAACCGTACCATGATTCTGCAAACTTTAAGCAAATTAGGGCTTTAAGTCCTCAAATTAATAAAATTCCTGAATCATGAAGTGAATTCAACTTAACCAGTCACTCCAGTTTTCAGAAGAAGTTAAAGAAAACCATTTTACTGGAAGTTCTATATTTGACTGCAAATTGTTAGCTACATTTTTTATCCAATATAAAAATTTACACGAACGAAATGACCTAGAACAGCACTGTCAAACTACTTTACAACACTACAAGAACGATGCCATGAGGAGCAGAAGACCATAACTACCCTATGGTCGAAACATAGAGACAGGTAACTAAAGTTTAATCTAACTATACAATCAAATACCAATACAGAACGCTACACACAATTAATTTCAACTGATACATACTAAAATTGGGTTCACAATGGATGTCTGGCAATTGCTGTATTTTGGATGTATCCGTTTAGTGTTATGACGGATGGACGCTAAATTTTACTGGAATTTGAAATTAGAGTGTGAGTTAGACTTTCATCTGGACTAACAAAACACTGAATGTCCCAGCATCCAATGTGAAACAGGTGCAAACAAGTGAAAAAATGAAAAAACAAGAGAAAAGGGAGAGAAAAGGTACTTTGGGTACATCGAGAAAGGTACATTAATTGCATTGTAAACTATCAATAGGATAGGAAAATTAAGCTCAAGCCTCAGCCAGACAAAACAGCTTGAAGTATTGAAATCGATCACTTGAACGATTCTCGTAGTACGACTTTCAAACAGTGGATAATTCCTGATCAAACTGAATATTCTTGAATGAAAGAGATAAAATAACATACCGTTTGTTTGAACAGCAACGATGACACTGGCTTGCTATTGCCTTTCGCAAGGTACTTTATCCAATCAAAGTTCTTTCCTGTGTATTCTACAAGCAAAGCATAATAAGAATAAAGGCTCTTCAAATCTAACTGAAAATTCTTCACATGTATGCAATAATGGCAAAGAGTTGTTAAACTGCGATCCTCAAAACATGCTAGGCTAATCAAGTTTCAGCTTCTAAAATAAATTTTGCTGAACAAAATAAGGGTTGAACACGTAACAGTAACTACAAAAACAGGTATAATCATCTTTATTGGCATCTGAAGCGTACATGCTCATGGTTATTGAGGGCACACTATCGTGAGTGTAGTTGGCTATGTGTAGGGATACAATCACTAAGGCAGATCACGCCTTTGAGCCATTGACAAGCTATGGCTTTTCGTTTTGTTTGCTTCTCCAAAAATAGTACGGGGCCAGGGCTCAAAAAAATTTTCCTTCCTGATGGGAAGCCAAGCACTTCTTTCGTTTCATCTTACGCACTTTCTTCTTCTTTCCCTAATTTCCACCGCATTCTATCTCTATTTCTTTCTCTCTTTTATGTCCCTTCTTTCCACCATCCTTCTGTTTCTTTTTTCTTTTTTCCCTTCTTCCGTCCGGGGAAATTTTATCATTGCAGCCAGGGAGAAATTTATCCCTGATTGCAGCTACCTTCCTAGTAGAGCCCCTATTCGTTTTTAAGCCCTGGTTGGGGCAAATCATTACCATTTTCCCTGGATATTTATTGACATCAGAATTCATAATTATGCTTGCCTGCAAACGTTTAAAATAGTATTCCTACTTTAGTAATGGTTTCAATCAGCGCACATGTACACAACCTTATTCAAATTCAATAAATTTTTAGCTATTTAAAATTTACTCCATTTAGTTCGTATATTTTCTTAAGCACAGATGACAGCAGTGAGCTTGTCGTACTGATAGGTTATTCTGTCTAAGAATTCGAATAGTATCAACATCATTACTATGCATCAATTTGAATTCACAATTATCAATATCAGTTTGGATCAATGCACAATAATCTCTTTATTCAATCAGATCCACGATATTGTGTCTTTTAGGACAACCTGGCAGTTAATAAATACATACCTTTTGGTGGCGTAAGAGGCACTTTGTGGTTCTTACACCAATTAACTGGAAATATAACCTTCGAGCTGGCATGGCATATGAAGTAAGTCTGTGACGAATCGATTGCAGCGATGAAATAGTTAAACCTCAATGATTTTGCCACTGTTGCAACAACAATATTACTTGGATTTAATGGATCGATAGCTTCAAACTTCATCCCAGGTTCGAATTGACCATGTCGGTTTGGTGGAGTTCCCATTGATTCCTATGAAAACAATCATTTCGCGAAATCAGGCAAGTTTTGTGAAGGGGTGATACGTTCTAGCATTAATGCTTCAAGGGAACTATCTATCGGGGAAGGGAGGTTGGGCACTTGACATGCTGGCAGTACGTACTTTTCTGAAAAATCACAGAATCGAGGGTATCATTGCCATTTGTCACATGTTTTGCGCAATTACTGGTACCTTTACCGTGAAACTGTGTAAAAATACAGCAATTAAAACGATCTTCTCATTAAATTTGAGGGTGCATGCCGAATTACTGCTATAAAATTTTCGTGGAATTATGGGCAACCATCCTCGCAGGAAAAGCTTGAGATGATGGGTCAAGGTATCATACCCCTAACGGTAAAATTTCCTCCCTAAAGATGCATCATTTACGAAGTTCATCAGTCCTATTCTTCTTCCTTACTAAAATCACTAAAACAAAAAGATTTTACATTGCATTGTGCGACACCGAGAGACTGCCTTCGAATATTTCTATAACAAAGCACTTTTTTTACGTTAACAGCTTACCGGAACAAAACATTCTTGCGGAGCATCACGTGAGTTTTGAAGATCCTCTGCTAAGAATTCATTCCATTCCGTTAGACCATGCTTCCAACCTTCAAAAGAACAGACAACAGAATCACGATTAAATATCGTACAAGAAACGCGCATATACGGTTTGGGAGACGATAAAGCCCATCCATTTATAGGGTGCAGTCCCTTCCCGGTTTCCGCGTGCTAGTCACGTCACCCTTTGTATTGTCTCTTACGCTCGCTCCAAAGGTTCGATTAAAACCCATGCCATAATATGTGTGATGAGTCAGCTAACACTTATGAGTTGAAGTCAAGCTGTGCATCACGAGTTCTGAAGATAGGTTAGATCAATGTTGTAAACAGCTTATATTCTTTTGTTTTTGGTTCATAAAAAAGCACTGAAATGCACATGATGCTGTTTTCTATGTGTACAGGAGCTATGAATTTACAATATATATATATATATATATATATATATATATATATATATATATATATATATATATATATATATATATATATATATATATATATATATATATATATATATATATATATATATATACTGTAGTTGAAAGAAAAGAAAGCTTATGAGACAAAGGAAGGCAAATCTATTACTTTTTTAATTTTTGTGGGTTTGTAACAAGCATTAAAACTGTTTATCACACTGTATAAGAAGGAGAAGATAAACTAAGCAACCTGTATCATATTGCGTTAATGATGCTATTGAGGCAAATCAACCTCAATTTTAAACTAAAAAATAAGCATCAAGGAAACAGATACCTTGATCACAGAATCTCTTGTATTCTCTCGTAAATCACGAATGAATTGTTCACAGCTTCAACAATACAGTAATACTATTATCACAGAGTACCAAGTAAAACAACTTAAACTTCTCGCTTCTCCTTGCCTTCGTTTTCTTTAAACTGCTACTTTTTCGTTATTGTATTTTTCTTGCCTCCCTCTCCAAACATAAGCAGGTATCATTGTCAGGCTGCTGCTTGTTCGTTTGTAATATGATTATAATCTGGTTTAATCGGCATGCCCAAAAATTGCAGGAACGGATTACAAAAAGTTCTTGAATCAAACTACTTCGAAAGATTGCTACATTTTTAACTTCTTTACCAAATTCAACCAAAACAGAGCTGACTGAGGAGCCTATATCTATCGCATGGCTAGAATAAATACATACCAACTGGAGGCTGCAAGGTATGACCAACTAATGATGACCAGCCAACTGGGTGAATATCACTCGACAGAAAATGATAGATAAAATCTTCATTCATCTCTGCATCCAGGCCATCATATCGTAAACGCAATCTGTCACCAACGATATCGACGATTGTAGCTACACACATTGACACCATATTATGCTTATCTGCAACTTCTACCTTCATTCCTATTTCAAATTTGTTGTGGTTGCCATTTTGAACCTGAACGGACAAATGAGAAAAGGTTTTCAAGTCCTGTTTTTTCACTATCTAATAAGAAGATACAATGACAAGTTAAACACTACATACAAAATTACTCTATCATATCACTGGAACGATACTGCAAAGGGCAAAAGGTCGTGTCTACCCTGCGGCTATTACATACAGTTAAAACCACTAAAGCCCTGGCAAAATGACAGGACATTTGCACTGAACATTGACTGAACATTGCTCATCGTGTCCAGTGTGTGAACACATGAAAATTTTTGGGGGTAACAAAACGACTAAACATTGTCCAGAGAACATTTTCTCTGTGGTAAACGGTGCGCGATTTTTGGGGTCTGGAATTAAGTTTTAGAAGCCTGGGGTAAACTGATCACAGGATGCTAAGGGAATGGAAACATAAAATCTGCCGCCAAAATTTTGACATTGATAATCATCCATTTTAAGAGAAAAGTTGAAGGTCGATTCGGCCTGCTGCTAGTCCCATCAACATGATCGTATTCTTGTTCCCTGCGATCCCGCTGGGTTCTTCAGAACTGCAATTGATCTCGTCAGAGGAATCCTCCTTACTGCCTGAATATTTTTCCCTGCTTTGCATGAAACTAATTGATGCTGATGACTCCATTTCTTCCCTGTAATCACGACACTCTCCTTTCTTGAATTTGCAATGCGCTTGCGCATACTGGACAATGTTCAGTGGGGTGGCAAAACGACTGAACATTTTCTTCAAACAAAAGAATTTAATCTTGTCCATTGAACATTTTTGACCGCCTTCAAAATCGACTGAACAACCCCCAACATCACTGAACACGACTGAACAAGATTGGACAAGGTGGCAAAACGACGCAACATTTTGCACTGGACATTTGTCCAGGACATTTTCAGTGCAGATGTCCAGTCGTTTTGCCAGGGCTTAAAAGACATGAAGCAAAAAAAGAAAACCAAAAAACACATGTAGCTATATACTCTACGATAAGTACACTAAATCCCCTTATCGGTTGTAGCAGCGAAGTATAAGAAGCAGAATTTTATTCAAAACGTTGTGTTGCATATATGTAACTTAAAGATGCTTCGAGAATTTCTGAATTAGAATCAACGGACAACCTTTGATCGCCATACAGTATCATTTCAAGTAATTGCGCGGTTGAAGCCCTGCTTCAACTCTGACTATTCCCTTCCATGGTAAAATATCTGCATTGTCTCAAAAGGATAGGCAAAGCAAACATAGACAATATTTCGGTCTCTGAAGTTGAAAGCAATAGATTCCAAACTCACTGATATATTCTGATGTTTTTCTCGGTTTAATGATAGATTACACAAATTAAGAGATGGAAGACATCATGCTACCACGGTAGCCAATGACCAAGCCAGGGAAAAAAGATGGCAGTTGCTTTTTGTTCTGGTCAACTAATTGTCAATGCATCCCAATAAAGATACCAAACAAACTGGTACAAGGACACACAGAAGGTGCCAACAGCAAGGGTAAGGAAGCATCCACTACGAAAATAAAATGTGTATAAACTAAACTCTGTCTCAAAACTGGATGTTGCCTTTTTGTCAGCATCTCACTTTTTCACAGTATCTGACTTGACTTTACAGTGAATTCTCCAGTATTTCACGAATTAAGGCTGGTGTTGCTGATGGAAACTTCTTGAAATATGAGCCATTATCATTGCCTCTTACAAGTCTACACATGGTACTAAGATGATTGATGTCTTGGCCATGTAGAGTCGGGCTTTCGAAGCTAATATAACAGGTTTGAGGGATCGGCTTGATAATACCTTCTATCACTTTGGCGTACATTCCAAAAGTTGACAATTTCAACAAAAGTTAGAAAACTGCCGCTCGATCAAGACTATAGCTAAAATGTGTTTGACAAATAAAAATACCACTTACTCTTTCCAGGAAATCGTTAGAAAATGTCCGTGCTCCAGACAATTGCTTGAATAAATACTGCTGCCAATTAGACCTCCTGCTTTTGATTGCTAAAAGTACAAAAAAAATCGAAGCATATTCCACGAGCAAACTTATTAGGAATCAATAATATTGCTGGTTGAGTCAACTAGTATGAGCTTAAATGATCCTGAAGCAAGATGACATCCGGATTCAAGCATTTCTCCGATTAGCTACTGCTTTACTAAACAAATGGTCAAAAGCAAAGCTAAAGTAAAATCAACAAGCGGTGATACAAGAAACAAATCAATTACTCTTTGTTCTCTACTTGCACTACTTGCTTCAAGCGAAGGATCCTCCGGAAACCGTCTTAAATGGGTTTTGCTGGTAAAAATATGTCAGTAGCTAAAACAATCCATTCACGAAACATAAAAAAATTCTATAGAATTTGTTTCTGGATCAGGTATTGCCTTCCAATCAAAGATATTTTTTAAATTCAAATTCGTAGAAAAACTTAAAACAAAGTTTCTGGCGCAGGTATCACTTCCGGACTTTAAAAGAAATGCTGAAACTTAAATACAATGCAAGGCACCAAAAAGGGGTGTTTTGTGCCAGAATCCGGATCAGACCATAGAGTGCACTTGGAAACTTTTTCAGAAAAAAAACGGAACTGACTACGAATTTATCACTTATCACAAAGAACAGCGACGTATGCCAAATGATGCTGAAAGGTTCCATAGGGGCTGGGTCATGTAAAATAAACAAACTTCTTTCGAAACGTTGATTTTGTATTTTTGTGAATAGCCATATCACAGATTTTCCACTATTTTTTTCCTAAAACAAAAGTGTTATTTTGAAAATGGCTTTCAAAAATACATTTCTATGTTGTAAGACAACAGAGATATGGATGGATATTTAGGCGCAACTTGATTGTGGTTTCACCCCATCCAGCAAAGTTGCGCAGAGCACGATAGACACGTGCCTGAAACAATGCATATTATAGATATAACAGCTTTGTCTATTATTACGTGACTCAACCCCTTCAAAGTGAGGCTCTGTGAGGCAACTAAGATTTTGGAAGTTTGCAATTTGCTTACATGACTTTCGCAGTACAACTTTCAGGCAACTGAACCTGGTTGAGTTTGTTAAGTGAAGGTGAAGACACAGCTTCAGCTTTTAGCGCCAAGCGCTGGCATCGCATGAGTAGATAAAGCCTAATCGATTCCGTGACTCCTTTTAATGACATTCAAAAGGTGGGGCTCTACCTGGCATCAAGCCTTCTCTGCCTGACTATTTTGACTGCAAAGTCAAAGGTTTTCACCATAACGCTATAACACCTTGTGAGAAGTACTTGAGTAGGCAAGTAATATCTGACTGCAGCTGCAGGTGGGTGAATCATATGTTTCTTCGTTCACATGACAATACTATCGCAGAACTTTTCAGCCCATATTGCTAACTTGCCTTCAACTGTTAAAGGACAAATCCGGGGTTGGTATTATTGTTGATTATTTAAAAGATTACTCTGCTGTGACAGTATGCAGTACTTTTCTCAATTTTTCTCTCTTTAAAACTACACATTTCAATCTGCTAAGCAGTGCCAAATGACGTCATTTTCTATGACGCTACTTCATGTTGACCTGAACGAGGCTGCCAAATGTGTTGATATCATACCATTCACACTGCTAGCCTCCTTATCGCGCCTTCGCACACTAGTACAAAATACAAAATTGCGACAACATTTGGCCTAACTTATGAAGATTCATTAACCAATTCATGACAGTTGGAGGCATCAAAACTTGGAAAGAACTCACGACTGGTGTTCAGCAGTTCGTAAGGCTGTTTTTTAACAATAATTTTATCAACCCCGAACTTGTCCTTTAAATCATTAGAGAAATACAAATGCCATTGACAGCGGGAACTGGCTGACCGTGTGTCTTCTCCCCTTGTGAATAGCATGGGTAATCCATGTGTTTTTGTATAATATACATCTTTGTTTATATACAAAAACTACCTGGTGGTGGAATGAGAAGTTTCTGCACACTATAACACCATCCAACTGGATGAACATTTTTGGATCTCACATCAAACCAGAAATCATCTTTTCCGTCTTCTTCATATCCTTCATAGCGTAATAACATCATGTTTACATTAACTTTGAGTATAGCTGCAACCCAGTAGGCTGTTTCGTTATCTTTTGGTGTATCGTTACCACAGTTGACCACTTCAACCTTCATACCAACATGAATCTCGCTCAAGGATGGAGCAGTCATGGTCTGCATGAAACGGTAATGTATTGATTACAAATACATACAAGGTGAGTAAAGAAAAAACACAGACCGTTGAAAAGGCTACTGCACCCTAAATATATAATAAATAACATTCTGCAACATTTGACTGAACAGCCAACACGTTTGATTGTTTTAGCATTGTCTTGGCTCAAATCGGTCACGCCCCTCTCATTTTAAAAGGGATTGCTGTCGAGAAAGTCCCTTCGAAAACTTTAAAAATGGGCTTAAATCCCAAAGACATCTTGCGTCTAATGTCAGACAGATATCTATTACAGTGTCGTTCAGTGTAGTTAATTATGTGTAGATTAACTTGCTTGTATTTATATATTGGCCATAGGCGTAGTCATTGTCTTTCACTCCCCACAGCGTCGTCCCTGCAGTGTTATAAAGCAATCAAGAACGTAAAGTAAAATGTAATTTCTATTGTAAAATTTTCATATGAATGAAAAATGACTTGGACACGCTTAAGCACCTACTTGCCAAATCTTCCCCGGTAAGAAAAACTTACTCCAGGGAACTAAATTCTCCCAAGATGACAAATACATGAATGCATGCAAAGCGTCATTATTGTTAAAGCAAAACCATGGATAACTAGCCCGTCGTTTTCATTCGAATTTGCATGCTTACGAAAGGGCTTTCCACAGAAAGTCTCCTTTATCCACGGGAAGTAATGCCCGACTAAAAGCCGGGTAGATTGCTGAATGTATTTAAACATATAGGAAATGAAACAAGACAGTTCTCAATATTATTGCTTTGAAATTCAGCGAGGGAAATTCTTTCAAACGACCGACAATATTTTTATACTTACCCTGTATAAACAGTATATCTTTATTTACAGTAGGCAAAGGTATGCGTAATGCGTAGCTATTTTACTGTCAACATTCACACAAACTTCTCAGTGCAACAATTATATATCTGGTCCTTTTGATAAGAACAACTCCTTTAACAATTCTCTCGGTTTAACAAAATTTATTTGGCTAGATTTAGGTGATCTTAATCGAATCGACTGGTTGCATGGATATATTGTAAAGTTAACTCAAGTAAATTTCTGTTGAGGTCATTTGATAGGTCTTTGTCACCAAATGATAAAAGTTGCTTCAAAACTTCCTTTTCAAGTTCAACGACATCTTGATGAAAGATCTTTTTCTTGTTCTTACAGATTTTGTGGTACCGTGATTCAGTTAGTGTACCTAAGAGGTTGGAAAAAAACATAATATTTTAAAGAGGTTTTTATGCTGCGTAGTTACAACATGGCTTACATGTTTGAAAAGATGCTCTGGAGCTGGCTTTTCACCAGTCAATTTAAGATATTCTTCCCAGTTGAAGTCCTGATCTATCCAACTTGAAGCTGACTGTGCTGAGCTGCTTGGCGAATCTAGATATAAAACGGAGGGAGAACAGAGTCATATTGGCATACGTCCGTTAATAGATACGTTGTGCTCTGTTTCAATATGAGTACAGAGCAGTGTCAACGCCGCTCAAGCTTATGGTTACAACTTTTTCATAATGGGGCCCTCCATCAGAGAGTGGCGGCAACTGGAAATGGCTACAAGTGAAAGTGAGATTGCAGGCATTTGGCACGAGGTGCTGGGATCACGGAAGTAAAGACGACCTAATCAAGTATGTGACACCATGAGAACCAAGTGGTGACGCTATGCCTTGAATATCAAACCCTATCTACCTGGTTGTGCTGGCGGCAAAGTCAGAGGATTACATCACAGCGCTACAACATCTTTACCACCTAGTGATAATATCATAATTCCATTTGAAAAATTCTCAGATAACTCTAGTTATAATGTCAGTCATTGAGTAGCTGCAAGTAGGAGACTTACGGTACCAGCACTTAGAGTATATACTTCTTTAATAGAATCTTTTGCGGTACCTATTTGGCAACTTCTTGCAAGTGGCCAAATTTCATTTTGCTACAAATTTTGAAATTATGTCCGAGACAGCTTCGCATGAATAGAGGCGTTCAGTGGAAATCAGGAATCAACAACAATTACCCTTAGCATATTTGCTCATTAGTGAGTATTAGCTAAGTAGCATACAGATACAGATACAGATACAGATACCTATCCTAAGAAATGGGCACCCTAAAAACAGGAACTGAGCAGGACACATGTTATTGGAGCATAAGACATAGCGTTCCATTAACAATCAAAAATACAACCATATAGAAATATCCATAAGGAGCTCACCTAATGGCGTTTCTAATGGTGCATCAGTCCGCGGCTGCAGGAAATATTATAAACAACATTAAAACCCAATTGAAGGACACTTTCCAGTCAAGGCCGTTCAACGACAGAAGAATATCTCTGATGAATCAAAGAAATTGATTATGAATTTAAAAAATTTTTTTCTTGGATGGGTGGTGTCATTCAAATGATCAAAGAATGAACTGGGTGAACCAAAATGAAACCAGTATGGAATAGGTAATTCATTTTACAAGTGGAAACGAGTTCTTCAGAGGATGTTTGAATCTATATTAAAGAAAGAAGAAGAGAGCACCGGCTGTCTTGATCATAATTATCTCATTCAGGAGCTGGCCATTGCATTTGTTAATACAACTCAAAAATTTACCTTATGGAAGATGTTCAGATATATCTTTCTATTTTCGAAATACTATAAAAGTTCTATCAACCCCGCAAGGGGTTCTTGGATCAGCAGTTTATTCATATAGTCAAATGATAATGATATAGACGATAGCATTTTCGTTTGCTTATCCCAAAGACTGCAGAATAAACACTCAATTTAAAGTCAGAGACACTAAAAAATTTGACAGTTTTATCCCAAATGATATCAAAATGAACACGCAAACTTTTTGGCTGAGTAAAGGGCATAATCTGGTAACCCCTGATCTGACAACTGATACATTCTTGCTTAGGAGGGAGGAGCCTATTAGAGAAGGGGCTTAATAGAGTTGGGGTAAAGTAGAGCCTTTACAGAAAATTCAGACCTTCTCTGGAAAACCTGTTCCTGCATACAAAATGACCTTGTTACCCAGACTGGTTTCAGGATGTTGTTTGCAGTTTTCTTTCTTTATGTCTGCAGGCTGCTCATACAGCAATCAAACTAATATCTATGATCACTTTGAAATGTTATCTTAATCACTTTGAAATGTTATCTTAATCACATTAAAGGTTATCTTAATGTACCAGTATAGCGTAAATAGAATTTTAGCTAGATTTGGCAAGTGCCAATTTTAAGTTACCAGGAAGCAACATACCCGTTTGGGTTTTCCTGTGACTCTTGCCTTCCTCCTAGCTGGTGGTCTCTTTGGCACAGTACTTTTAGGTGTAGTATTCTTTTTCTGACATGCAGAAAACTTCTTAGCACATTCCATTCTACAGAATCTTTTACTCTTGGAGTAAAACTGCTCTTTGTCACCAATGTACCCACAAAGTTCACAGAGTGCTGAAAGAAAACAGTGCAAAGATGCTAATGCAAACTAAAATATAATTTCCATGCATAGTCATGGGGAAACATATGCAACAAGAAAAGCGCAAATCTCCATTTCATGAAAGTTTAAGGTTTCACCAAATGTTAGTTGAGTTTTATGCAAAGGTATATCTGGTAGGGAACAAACCATGATATGAAATAGCAGCAGACAAATGTAGTTCAAAAGTCTATTTGCTTCAAATCAATCTTGTCATTCATAGTTGCATGTGATTTCCATTCTTGAAAGGAATTCTAAATAACCGAGGCCTTCAACAGCACTCATTTTCCAGTAACCATATGCACTTCTTAACCATTAACGACAATTGTTTTTCCATGAATAATTGAAACATCACATGGACTTTGTTGGGCACAAAGGAAAAATGTCATTTCTTGTCCCTTTAGAACTATCAGTCTTATCCCTGCAAATCTATCCCTTCTTACTGCATTCTGCTGAGGAAGATTGGCTGAAACTTTTAGTACTGTTCACAAAATTATCTTTAAATCAAGATGTAAGTATCATAAATTGGAATTGCCAACTTCAACAAACAAGTGTTTTTCACAAATAAATATATCTATAACCTTTCACTTGCATTAAAAAACTTTTAAAAAGCATGTACAACTTGTGTGATTTTTTTCCAAAATATCACCTGATAAACATCCCATCTATATATGATACTACAAGTTACATATTGAACCTGTTCTGTTATTATTTGACAAGTAACACAATTAATTTACAACAAATCTCTCTTAGCTTACCAAAGCCAGGAGGAACAGTAACATCCGGATCATGATTTCCACCAGTCATGGAATCATCCTAAAGAGACAAAAGATCTATAAGAAAGGCAATCTGAGTATCAAATCTATGAGGAATTCACCAGGACTACACTATAACAATGCTTCTACGTTGAATCAATTTTGAATTTAAAAAAAGAAGGAGAAAGCTTGTGCAGCAGTAATTTTTTGAGCTTCTGAAAGCATCTTCTTCCATATTTGTCTCATATATACAGTATATTCTGTAGTCCAGGCTTCAACCAATTTGTACATCTGCCATGCAACCTTATCTATAATCAACCCCTTTTAAAAAATGTTTTGGTTCTTGTACTATAATTGCATAGATAGACTTCAGACTTTATAGGCATGTATATTGCACAGATAAATAGATGGAATCTTTCATATCAATGACAAACTTTTGATACATAAATTCCTGCTACTGCAGTCCTTGATACCAGAATTTCATTCCATAGTCCATTTCTTCAGCTGGTAAGGTAGGCCATGGGGCCATGTGGCTCAAGGATGAGGCTTCCAACCTTGGCTTGTCTTTTGCACAACAGCACATAGAGAACAGTCATTTTATTACAATCACAAGAATTCTTGATAATTATTAAGACACCTTCACATTCTGATAAGAAATCTGATAAGAAATCTGATGAAACCGAAACTTGAAAGAATCTCCATATAACAATTTCTAAGACCTCCCCACAGGGCTTCTAGTGCCTGAACAATTACAGTTAGTTATACTTTATATACCCATAATTTGAATTTGAAACCGAAGCATTAAAGACCCATTGCTAACCATGATCCTTCATGGTGCCAAAGTCGACTTTCGTATTATCTGAAAGTCCTGTTTGGCCTAAATTCCCTTTGTCTTGCGTTTCATTTGGCGCACAAAGGGTCCTGGTTAGCAATGGGTCTTTAAAGACAAAGCACGTATGGTACAAAAATGTTTCACTGGACTTCCTAGTGATACAGCACTGTAGAATTGATACCAGATGACACATGAAGAAGGGCATACCAACTCAGATGTGGTGCTATTGTCTCCTTCAATTGGTTCTTCCATCATTGGTGCCATACCACCATGCAGCAGAGCATTTTCCTCACTGGCTACAAGGCTACCAGTGGCAGAAGCAATATCATCCAGGCTTTCATGCTCACTAACAAGCTCAGGATTGTCTTCCTCCCCATAAAATGACAGAATACCCGGCTGGGTCTGTGGATCTTCAGCTTGAAACTATAAGAAATAAGTAATACATCATATAAATGGTTTCCACACTGAATTCTTGCAGTGCTTCTTAATCTTGCATTGTTCCAGTTTAGCAGAGGCTTCAGTATAAAGTACAAGCTTGATTACATGGTTTCTTCCCAAAGAATTCTCATAATTCTTGAGAACTCTTGAGACTATCTTTAGTTTCCAAAGAATTCATTTTGAAAAAATTTACCTACTTTCACATAGCTTGAGAACTCAAAGGGAGTCCACTACTGCAGTTCCTTTAAAAATTTGTTCACAGTAGCAATGCACTTGCATGAGTGCTTAAAACAACCTGATCTCAGTAAAACATAGTCAGATGAGAGAAAAGGCAGTAACATGGGAGAAACTGCTTGTAAATTTATCACAACCCTGAACTGACATCTGATGTCAGGTGGAATCTATAGAATAGTTTAGTATCCATTTGATATTAAAAAGACCATAGTGTTGTTGTCTTTCCTTTACCATTGCATGTCTTTTGATATTGGCCAATGGCCATAGGGTAGTCATTGTCTTTGGCTCCACATGGTATGGTCCCTGTATTGTTGTATAGTAATTAGAAACATATAGTAGAACAGAAGACTTAATGTAATATTTTTATATGAAAAGAAAAAACATACTGTAGGAAGTCATTAAAGAGAAAAGGCAATTTCCTGGCATTCTGTGGTTTGCCTTGTGTTTTTCTAAAGGGAGCTGACATCAATAGCAGTGAAGAAGAAAGACATCTTGGTTCTATTTTGATAGCAATAAAATGACAGCTTTGGTTTGATGATAGAAACACCTGCACAATATTATTGACTTAACTGTGGTTATTACACTGTTGTTAAAGGCAGTCAATCATTGATTCATCTCCAGTAGAAGAGATACTATAAACTTTTTGGGAGGGAGGCCAACACTATTGAATTTTCAAGCATCCTTTGCGACAAAAATGGAACAAATCATCAAATAACACATCAAATTTTACCCCTGTCCAATAATTGGTTATAATTTGGAAACATCTTTTTGGTACTGTAACTTTGAAATTTATTTTTAACCTAGGCCAAGAGGATGTGTGAGCAAACTTTCAGCTGTAATTTCCTAAATGTAAGCAAAAATTACATTGGGTGGATTTCAAATGGAAACATTTCAAGCAGATATCCTGTAAGCAAAATAACACCACATTTTTTGCAAATGTGGATAGGCAACTTTCAAATTGTTCAGGCCATTCCGCTTCTTGTTTCCTCAGACCTGACCATGAGCATTTTAGCAGGTGAGTGATACAGTACTTTCCTCAGTAAAGTCAGGGTGGGCAATCTTCAGTCTATTGAAAATCATTGATAAAAGTACACTGTATGTATAAGCAAGAAATGCAATATTGGTCTTCTGAAAAAACAGCTGACTTTACAAAATGAGATGGTGATTCTATGACAGAAATGAATGAATAGCTTTATAAAGTTGTGAATCAACCGCTTTTTCTCTAGGTTTTGTTCTAACATTACCATAAATAACCAGTCATTCTAAAGGGGGGAGGGCTACATCACTGTCCTGAAAAAGTGTAAAAGATTTTATCAAAGCCATACGATTTTAAGGGACTTTTCACCCATTTCTGTTGAAAGCAAGGAAAGTGTACAAGATATTTAGAGAGTACTGTAGTACACCCCTTGAATCTAAACATGGAATCCCAATGCTCAAGTAGTTGAAGGTACTGTATATTATTTCCAAGTCTAATGTTATGGAAAATCTGTGTATTTGGGTATGAGAAAACAAGAATTTTACCTAGTCATGGTAAGTTTCCTGGGATTCAATTACCTTAAGTGCTAAAAATTTGTACCAGTCCTTCAAAATGTCTTTATCACTGGGGATATCCTGTGCTTTCATTATCACTTTATAAAGCTAGTTATGAGAGCCACCAAGGTCAACACCAGTTTATAGATACTCAAACATATTGAAGCAGTTGGTGTGAAATTGATTAACTCATTCACCCCCATAAGTGACACCTTTGTTGTCCTGGTCTATATGTACTGTACATAAGCAAAATTGTCATCCACCGCACAAGGTCTGCTTTCCCCATAGACGACATTCTGTTGTAGCCCAAAGATAACCCAATTCTCCATAGTACAACTGACATTTGAATGGAGCAATTGTACTTCAAGAGGTAATAAGTAATGAATTGAAGGCCAAGATGGGCAGTACCTGTGTGAGCTGACATGGAGGCACGCGATGAGAGGCTTGCCTCACCAATTCAAGGTGAGCATAGAGGCACTGGATTCCTCAAAGGTGAAGTTGCAGTTTTTAGCCTGAAGCGCTTGGATTGCAGAAGTAGCTAAGCGCTAATCTAGTCCGTGACCCCTTGTCATGACGCTCAAGTGGTGGGGCCCTACCGCATCTTGAATCCACTCTGCCTGACTGTTCTGGCTGCAATGTCAGAGGATTACACCAATGGGCCACAACACACCATGGAGAACTCTCATCAAAATGCAAAGAATTCTTGTCATGCCAATGCGCAAAAGGCCTCTGTATGCTTAGCCTGCTGCTATGGAATCAGTAGTAAGCAATCTACTGTATTTCCAATGTCAGCCAGGGCGTGATTAATGGTAGCCACTTTTGACAAACTTGATGTTCTTGCAGGTATACACTGACAAGCTTTTCACAGGCATCATTCTAAAGCTTAAAGATTAAATGAGATTTTTTTAATGACAAAACTACGCGACTCAGACATTATGGAGGGTTTATGTTGGACCTTTTGCATGGTTTAGGGAAAACGGAAAAGAAAAGATTTAACACTTGGCTCTACCTGCTTTCAAAGTCAGCTGTAAATTGCATTTCTGTTCTCTAACTGCACATCAAACCACACTTTTCTCATCAACAACTCCACTTAAAATTCATGCAAAAACAATAAAAATGACAAAATATCAAATTTACCATCAACAAAGCTTTTCTCTGTCAATATCTTTACGCAGTTTGTTCTGAAATATGATGTACACTGTATGACCTAAAAACAAAATACAAATGCATTTCAAGTACCAGGTGAGTCTGAAAAAGGTACCGTTCACTATATTTTTGTTTGAATGCAAGAGAAACAGGCAGTGCCCCTCTTAGGAAATTTGAATTGCTATGGGCATTGCAACGAGAGGTACCTAAGGTGAGTCAATCACACCTAGAAACACCTGCAAAATTTTAAGAGCTCAATAATGTGAGTAGGGAAATTGGTACAATTACAACATGGGACAATTAAAATTGGCTGTCACAACTGGAAGAAATTGCAAAATATCTTATTTTTGCACTGAATACGCTCATTTCAACTCTCAACATTATGACTTGAGATACAGGAATGTCCATCCAAGTTTGAGGAATTTTGAAGGAATATGTTTTGAGCACAGAAGTAAAAAACATGCTTCCACTGTAAATCTGAACAATTTTGCTCTTGGGTAAAACTTTCATTCCACGTGACAGACATAACATCTATTTAAGATCTACACCCTAAGCTTTGTTTTTTTTAGCTCCGCAGCTTATGAATATGAAAATGGGGATAATGACAGCTGACCAGGTCTGAGGCAATGGTAACACACTGCTACAATTTGTTCAATTGGTTCAGCTTTTAATCTGATCAAACAATGTGCATCTTTTTAGTATTAAAGAGTTGAACATTGAAATTTGGGAATAAGAGCCATTTTTCTGAATCAATTCAATTTTGCAGTTGACGTATGAAAATTTACAAAGAAATAACGGCCACATCTTACTTTGTGTTTAAATTTGCTCTTATTGAAGCAGACTAATTTGCCACCTGGTGTTATATTCCATGAAGGGGAAAAACAGAGGGTGTTAAAATTACCTGTGATAATGTTTAATCTGAAGATATGTAGCAATTGCACAAACCATGTTACTGGTTAAATGCAACACTTGACCATTGATTTTGAAACCATCCCACTGTCACACAAAATGGTTCTGTGTGATGGAAACTGAGGTCTACCTCATTGCAAGAGATGAAACTACAATACCATCTACATACAGTACAAGAGTGCGATGCATCATTACTTTGGGGATTATCCAAAAATCCACTTGTGATCACTTAGCAGCATTGCGCTGCCAAGGGAGAGGGGGAGGGTTTCATCAATATCCATTAAGTGATCACTGGTGGGGAAACTAGGGTATGTATGGGAACTTAAGGAATCCTGATCCAGAAAATTTATGTTTATTCTCAATTTCATACACCCGATGCAACGACTTTTGCCAGCACTTGCTGTTATTGCTTCAAAACAGCCTGCAATCTAATGAGCAGTCAATTTAGGCCCATAAATAAAGGGAGATGACTGGAAAGTTGCATTATCAGAATGATGGTAAAGAAAATACAGAAGTCAGCTAAGGATGGGGAGGAGGTCAAGAAGTTAGCGGCCAAATGTTGCTAAGCAATCACACATGGATTTTTGGGCAACCCCTTATTACAATTGACCCTAGTCTCCCCTACATATCATACTGAAGGCGTCAACCTTTCTGACACAGTGAATGTGGATATGAATTTCACTCCAGACTGGAAAGTTTGCCTTGTGCGGCCGATTTCTCTGCCGCCCACTTTAAATTTCAGCCGCAGTTCCAGCTGTGATATTTCCATAAAACAGCAAAAGGAAACAATGGAACTATTGTTTAGTGACACAAATACAGCTGACAAGAAATTTGGACACGGAGAGATCCCCTGCGCATTCTTCAAATTTTCCAATCTGGATTTCGCTGAGCAGAGTCTGATTATGTATTGCAAGTTTTTGTAATTTCTTGCTGTCTACTTTGTAATGTAATCTTGTGACAATCATTTTATGTCCATTTCTCTTTGAATTTCCTCAAATTGTCCATTGTGCGTGCAGTTTTCTTCTTCACATACCAGACTGTAAAGTTTTTTCAATGCGCAGAGAACATTGGTTTTGACTCCGAAAAATTGCGCAGAAGAAATTCTATCGCAAACCATTTGTGCGCCAATTTTAACGCAAAATACTGCATTTGTGCCTAGATCTCCGCTGCATCCTTATTCAATGAGGCCCTCGCCGCGACTATCTCTCGCATTAGTCTTGCCCTTGCTTCATCAAACCATCCAGACCAAGAGCAGAGCTACAAGGATTGTATTGAAGACACTTCATTCTTGGAGGAAGCAAAAGTTTCAAGCCTTTTTTTTAAACTGCGCAGGTAACGCAGCAAACTGGATGGAAAACCTGCGCGGAAATTGGTCTTTCAAAGAACTTTGCGCAGACAGAAAACAAGCCAGAAATTTTTGTGCGGGGAATGCGTTCCCCGCGCAGACCAGACTTTACAGTCTAGTTCACATACACATGACCAGATTTGCAACAATGACAAAGCACCTAAGATCTGAATGCCCTGTTACTTTTTCAAGAATAAACACAAAAGATATGAGGAGCTTTGTAAATTTAGCAACAAATCTATCTCATTTGATTTGAAGAGGTGATTGTTGCTGTCTTTCTTTGAAATTTATTATAAATTTCACAGACCTCAAAGAACAAAAGTGATGGATGGATGGAAGGAAATGCAAACTTGAAAGAAGAAAACATATATGAACACAGAGAGCACATCATTGGCGTATATGCTTTCAAATTCTAGGATATGAAAGGGCTCCATGTTGGTCCGGGTTAATAAGTTATTTCCACACAGCCATATCCTCTGCTCAGCTTCAGCAGAAAACAAATCGCAAATCAACACAAACCGTTTGAAACGATAACTTAGACTGGTTATTGTATGAAGCAACAATACTTATCGAACAGAAAACATATAAAATCACATTAGTAACATGTAGACGAATAAATAAAAAGCACATTGCATGTAAGCAGGCGGGTGATCGTCTGTTGGATCAACTCCAAGTTAATGGCCTAGCACTTGGCCTTTCGTTGGTCTGTGAAATGAATCGATGTTGTCAAAGAAAAATCTTGCATAACTTACCAATAAAAGCGTCGTGGTATGACATCTAACCCATCTAACATTAGCTGAGTGCGTTGTACATGAAACAACTATATCTTTGATGGCATAAAAGGTGAAAAAGGTTGATAAAGTCAATGGCCTAATGTGATGATCTCTTGGCTTGCCAATCTGCCGCTGTAGAAATTCAACAGCTTCGACAACCTGAAGGGCATGCCAACTAACACTAGCAACACGAGCCAACACGAGCACAAAACGCGGGACAGAGATCCGCCTCCGCAGGACCTGGTGAACAGGCATGAGAAAATTCCAATTTTTGGAGAAATTTTGAGGGAAATTTTGATGTATTCTGTTGCACAAGAAGAAGTTCTTTTTGTGACACATTTACTGTGAGTTTCAGATATAAATTTTCAAGAATTTCCAAAAACTGTGGACATGTTGACAAGGAAGTCTTTTCATAAGACGCTTGGATACATCAACCGAAAACTGCTACGGCTAAAAATTCATAGAATACAGTAAATATAAAGAAACTGATTTCTATCGATTGAAGGTAACTTTTTGAAAATCCGTCCTTATGCATTATAATTATGGCGTCATCAAAAATGGGTGTGGGTTTGACGGAAACTGTCCCTAATTAGAAAAGGGTAGCTTTCTGAAAACCGGACGGCAGACCCCCGTCCATCCGCAAGTCATGTACCCCTCCCCCGGGTGTTTTCCCTTCTTTCTTTCTTTCCATATTCATATTCATCAAGGGGGACTCATGATGAAACTTTTTTTAAATTTTACTCTCAATTAAAGTATACGTTACATATTAAAATGAAATATAAAAGAAACCAAACCCCTAAATACAATCTAACATGATCTACAAAATTAAAATACAGCCGTTGACCCTCTGAGACATAGCATTGATTTTTTAAAAGACATCTTTGTTCTAATATCCGTGATGACTTCATGGTACTTTCTGTTTTGCTTTTGTGATAATTTCTTTGCCAGTTTCTTATGGAATAATTGACATTCTCTGCCCATAGCCCCATTTGTCCCAAAGACTAAGGGGGTGAATGTACCTTGTTCTATTTCAATCACCCGTCGGTTGTAAGCTCTCTTTTTTCATTTTCAGCTCTTCTAAGAATAGTTTCTGTTGCAAGATTTATGTTGGATTCTGCTTTGACATTTGATACTCTTGCATCAAAGAAGGCTACCTGCCCCTGTCTGTAGAAACCCCTTGCTTTAATATCTAATCGAGCATTATCAGCAGAATTTGCGGTGGCTAAATCTAGCAGTTCTCCTGTGATGGGTTGCAGGCTTGGCTCTACAGCAACATCTTTGCATACCTCTGAAAGCCACTTTGCTTCAAGGTCCTGTATCTCGTTATGCCTCATATGAATGAAACCTCCTTTTTTACAGTTCATTGCATGTACACTGTTGAACATTTGCTTGCATGGGCATCTTCTACTAGGTAGGCCCTCTAGTGGTAGATCATATCGCATAGAAATTGCATCGCGAAACTCTTCTTTGTGCAGGACATATCCTTCGTCTTCCGCGGCAAAACAATTAGCCAAGTTGAGGCCCCTTTTTCCATTACTATGTCAAGAGTGTTCTTCATTGGAGGTTGCAGCCTTGATTACATTGCTGCTGCTTTCTCTTTCATTTGATGAATAGAATTTAATATTATCACATTTACAACGTAACGATAGTAACTCACAAATCTTGTTATCTGATTGGTACTGTAGGAATCATGAAGTTTCGGCCTAAGTGGGGCCAGGTTTTCAAGTTAATATTATGAGTCTCTGTTGACTGAAGCGCCAACATCAATTCAAAGAGCACAGGGAAACAAGAGACTCGTCCTGTCTCAGATCGGAGAAAAATGGCCTCCTTTCCAATCCAAATTAGAATTTTCAATCTTCACTCTTTGTGTCCCTGCGCCCACGTGTTGCATTCACAACAAAAGCAGGCCAAGAAACATAGAAATAGAAGGACTAGAATGCGCGGTCTATTGTTTCGCTTTTGTTTGCTGCGTAATACGCGTGGGGAGCCAAGATGGTAGCAACACGTTGGCAAAAGATTTTTGTAAACAAAGGACCCGCAGTGGGAAGACTTGCACTATCTCTTCTGTTTGGTGCTGCTGGCTTGCAGAGAGGCAATAAAATATCGAGAACAAGCCATATTTAAGTAAGTAGTGCCATACGTATTTGATATTAACCATTTTTAGTCGACTTATTCATTGATATCGACCCCAGAACGTAGCAACGTAGGCCGAAGTTTATAGGATCAGTCGACTTGAAAATAATTTTGATGTGCTTTACTGGCAAAAAACCAGCCAATTTTTATACTTTTAACATGTTTTTACGCATTTTCATTGCCACCTGCCCTTCTCCTTGGTCATTTGCATCTTGTGAAGGAAGTTTGGAGCTATGACGAAGGGGGAATTGGAGGAAACTCAAGCGTTGTATGTGTCAAACCTGCGCTTAGGCCTGGCCTATCGTTTGTATTGTAAATCAACCCGAACTTGGGATTTGTGGCAGTAACGATCGGATGTTTCAGATAATTGAAATGTTCTTAATTACCTTCTAATAATGGTCGTCCAAGTAAACAGTTTTCTCAGTGTGAAGATGTGAAGCACCAGAAGCCACCTCAATCTGATGAAGATTAGAAGCTAGACAGATGATTGCCTACCCAACCTAGGTGACCAGACTACCCTCCTTTAAACAATCTTGATCTTTGTAGCCAAAGATCCTAAACTTACCCTAATATCTAAAATGTTTACAATATTTACACCTATGTACAAGCTGTGACTAGATGGCATTTCCTCCATCTTTTGGGAATGAACCGGGTAAACTGACCGCCGCCTAGCATTCAGCATTGGTGTTACATAGGGGGTTACTTGGGTATATCTTGGATAGGGATGCTCAGGTTACTTTCATGGATGTAAAATTGGGCAGAGCTTAGTACTTTTTTGGGTCAATCGTTTGTACAGTGTAATCATTTGGGTTCCTGAATTTCTGCATTACTTTCTTGGGGTCTCAAGTACAGTATGGGTTATATCTCACAAACAAAATTTGAAATCGTGTAACATTATTAAAATCAAAGTACTTGAATGTCCTAATACATTATGAGAACTCTAATCAGTTTTTTAAAGCTACTTTTCCATAGATTTGAGATTATATACTGGATCAGAATAATTATTTTTTGAGTCTCTTTTTATGCCAGAAATTATTTTTTGGGTTGATGCTCTGTACCCCAGCCTGAGTATCCCTGTCATAAATATACCTGAGTACCCCCCTGGGTCATAGAATGGGATAACCTTCCCTAATACTTAAGATTTACAATATTTATGCCTATATGTACAAAGCTGTGACAAGATGGCATTTCCTCCATCTGTCGGGAACGAACCAGGTTAATTGACCGCCGCCCGGCACTCGGCGTTACCTCAATGTAGATCTTTTATGAAAATGACAATATCTATATGTCTATTCATGGTTGAATAGAATTTGTTTTGTTAATTTGTGTCTTCGTGATGATTTATTCCCTTTGATTATACGCTCGGTATAAATTCTGCCAAACTGATGGTAGAAAATTACAAGATAGTTTTTAACGATGAGTTTTATCAAAGTTGTAATATGATCATCTCTGAGGTGCTCATCCAACACATGACATTGCTGTGAGTGTTCTTGAATTGATAAAAAAGTAACATTTTTCATTTCATGTAAGACTGTTGTTGTTATGTTGGCATTAACTTCTTTTGAGGTACATTGCCATTTGCACAACCCTGTTCTGGCAACTTTGTCTACACATTCAACCACCTTATAGACTGACCAAGATGGAACCAGCAAATTTCCATAGCGTTTGCATGACAGAAGGGAAAGGTGGCTTTTGTAGCCATGATCAGCTGAGCTGTCAGAGGTCTGGTATAATGACAGTGCACAATCTGGACATTCTAAAGATTCCAGAATTTTTTTAACAATATAGCCAGATATGTAATGGAGGGCATCATGCCTCCAAACATTGTTTGAAAGCAACATTTCTGATATTCGTGAGTCAACTTTGTTCACTTCACTACTGTTATTCACATTTGCAACATCAACACAATTTGCTGTGGATGGAGATTCAATTTTGTTTTTTAATAACAATTGTCTCAAGGCATACTTGAATTGGAGTACAGTTGGATTATTGTTCCAACCAAAGCGACTTATGATTTTTGAAAAATACATTTCAATTTGATCTTGAGAGAAGCGATATGTTAAAATATATTCAAACGGTGCTTCTGTTCTTTCTAATAACATTTTGCTTATGTTGATAATTGAAAGGGCTGATATGGTAAACCCAAGGATGAATGTTTTCCGTGGACCTTTGATGATAGGGGTACCTGCTGTGTCTTTCAAGAATTTAAGAGTTTCAATTCCATCCATCAAGTATCCTTCAATCTCATAGAAATTTTCCAAGGTAATGGGCCTCTTTGTATATTTTCCAAATTTGCTTTTTGAATTTAATATGTCAAATAAATTATTCATCAAAAGGATGAATTCACTCGTCGCCTTGCTATCTTTAAACTCTGGCACTTGAAGATTGCGTAAAAACGTTATCGCTGCTGAAACAGAATGGCTCAGAGTTTGGGCTGCAACACTGACTTTCATTTTATGATTTTGCCATTGGACATGCTTTGATTTCAGTTTATTCGCAAGATTCAGTACATCTTTTTGTTGTGTTCTATGTAGAGCAAGAACATACTCCCATGATATTTTTTCTCCACTAGGGGTACAAAAGACCTTGATATCAGCAAAGGCATTCCTTGCAAGTTTGAGCATGTGGCAGATATCAAGAATGACATAAACCTTTTGATTTGGCTTTGATGGATGGGGAAAGGATGTTTCAAGCCTCTTGATGTTACACCCAAGTTTTTCGGCCATGCTGATATTTTTTGAGGCACCATCAAAAATGACTGCAGATACCTCTGCTCCTTTCTCGGTAAGCAAGTTTATAGCTTCATATATCAGCTGTTTTAAAATGTCTCCATTTAAATTGTTTGTCAAGAAATATGCAATGGGGACATACCATGGTTTTTGGAGCCCACATACCATGAAAAGAAGAGCATTAGTGGCAATTGTATCATTAGCTTCAGCTTTAAAAGTGCCATAGTCAGTGTTTCCAACAAATTTGGACTGTTTTTTGTCCCACTGGAGTTGTTTTTTAATTGACATTTCATCCAGCATCAGTACACAATCTTTCTGGCCTTCATTAACCTTGCCTTCGACAAATTCAAATGGCTTCTTTAAGAATCCTGGTTCACATTCAATATTTACTGACCATGATCTTATTGTTGCTGGATGTGGCAAATTTAGGGACTTTCTAACAAATTTATAAGCCCTTGGGCTGTAAAAATGGAGTGAAATAGCGAATTCTTTAATTTCCTGAGGGTACCTGGAGCCAGATAATTTGTTGCAGTTCTTTGCCTCGTTTCTGAACAGTTCAGTAGCCATGTGACCAAAGTTATCAATAATGGATTTCTCATTTTCTTCAGACAATAATTTCAATTTGTTTAACTGCAACATCAATCCCTTAATGGTTTTCTCCTTCCTGAAGTTTCTAGCCCGCAGTCTATTAATTATTTTATTCTTTTGCCTAAGCTTTTTCTTATAATTTGCTTTCATTTTCCTAGGTGAAATATTGGATGCATAAGTGTGGTCTATTCGCACATGTTTCGGATCCACAGCAGGAGGAGTTTCTGGAGGGCCAGGATTAGACCTTTTGACTGGGGCTCGTTTCTTTGGACTCCTTTTTTGTAGATGTTTTGGAAAATTGAATACAGATGGGATGGCATCTTTTTTCAAATATTTTTTACCAAGAGATTCAGAATTTGGCATGGAAGGAGGGTAGCTGTAATCACTAGGAAGGAAGTGGCTCTCACAAATTCGTTGTGATGCAGATGGATGCCAGCTTTTGCGACGCATTGCAACAAGCCATTTGTCTAACAATCTCTTATTGTGTAGTGGAAACCTGTTATACAAATATTTAATCAAATGTAAATTTTGAGTTTATGGTTAGTTTTGAATAAAAAAGTGTTGATCTATCCTGGACTTTTTGTTATTTTTGAAAATCTTTGTTTGAAAAGCAGATTGTTCAACTTGTTTACACTTGTGGGCCTTACATCCTTTCAAGAAATTTTTTATATTGGTAAAGATCAATTTATGCTCGTAATAACCAATGTAGGTTGTTGCACAATATTGTATAGATAGATAGATCTTGACTGTCGGGCCAAAATGAGTTTTTATGTTAATAATTCTGGCACTGATACAGCTAGCAATAAGAATCTGACTTCGGGGAATGCGGAAAAACTGATACGCAGTTGCTGCATGTTCGTTCGAAGTGAAGTTCATGATAGGCCTAGATATTACATTAGTCCGTCCTTTCGACCCGACGTGGACTTAAAGGCGACTGCTCTTCATACAGTATGTATGGATGCAAATTTTAAAAATACACTTTAAGAATGAAAATTTCATCTGTTAGTTTAAAAACTTGGTAGTTTAAAACTAAAAAGGATTGTGCCCCGCTCGATGGCGGGCCTAGGCATAGGCTACTTACTGGTGAAACGAAATGTTTTTCTGGCCAGGATGCAACTCCTTCTTTGCAATCCAGCGATTTTCGCATCCAAACGCTGCACAAGAGACTACCATTTTCAAGCTTTCAGCGATCTCTTGAATAAAAGCTTTAAATAAATTTGCGAGGAATTTTCGACCAATTCAGAAAGGCTACAAGGAGGAACCACTGTTAGCTGTGATTTCCCGCGGTTTTCTGCCAACATGTTGCTACCATTTTGAATCCCCATGGTTGTTACGCGTCACGTGACCTACCACGCATTCTAGTCCTTCTATTTCTATGCCAAGAAAGGAAGGAAAGTTACAAACTCGCGCCCTTTTTTGCCAAGACAGAGGCCTCGTATTATGAAAGAGAAGAAGCCGCAGGTAATTTTCTACTGTAAATGATAAGCGCTTCGATGCAAGTGGTTTGCTTTGTATACGCGCGCATGCATGACGTTTTCACAAGTCAGAATCTTTTGGATGGCCAGTTTGTCGATTTAGGCCCGTTGAAGGGGCAGGCCCATAAAAAAGCATATACAATACCAAAGTCCAAAAATCGTCCAATTTTTAGACCTATCAGCTAATATCATCGCCATATTCTGATCATTTGAAAGAAAAAATGCTTTTTTAGTCGTACCTACCTACCTAAAATATAAATGGGTATTTGACCAATAAAGATTAGGCGTAGATAGAGAGAGGCTCTAAAGAAGCTGTTTTACCACTGACTTTTAATGGCAGGCCTAAGTTTCATGGCAGTTGCGAAAAAGGATTGGCCTAAGTTTTATGCCAATTGAAAGATTTGCTTGATTAAAGACGGATCATGCATACGAAACATTTGCTAATGCATGACAGGGCCTAGATATTGACATTTACTCAAAGAAGAATGAATATTACAGGTATTTGGAAGCCAGAACGAAAACTCAGGTGGCTTGAGCAAGCTAAATGGGCAATATTGACCTTCCCTAAGTAAATTGTAGCATTTAGGCTCGGTTATGCATTTGCAAATGTTTCTTTGTGTGATCTGTCTTTGATCAATTTCAATTGGCATTAAGGGATCGTCCAAAAATCCACTTGTGATCGCTTAGCGGCATTTGGCCGCTAACTTTGTTACCCCCCTCCCTCCCCCCTCCTTAGCGGACCCCATCTTTTTTCTTTGTTATGAGGCTGTGCCGAAATATTGGCCTAAAAGAGTTGATTGCTCATTCATAGCAAACAGGGATTTAAAAAGGGTACGGTGGTGGCAAAAAATTGCTAAAAAATCGCTTCTCGTTAGTTTCCATTATACAATTTATGAAACCTTGATTTGAACCCAAGTTGATCCACTGAACCAACAACAGGCCAATTCATTTAATGTAAGACATGAAGTTCCTTAAGTTCCAACAATGATCACTTAACGGATTTTATTAAAACCCCCTCCCCCCTTAGCAGCCAAATGCCACTAACTGATCACGAGTGGATTTTTGGACAACCCCTAAACTTAGGCCAATCTTTTCTCGACTGCTGTAAACTTAGGCCTGCTGCTAAAAGCCAGGATTTTTTGTAGAAGCAAGGAAATAGCAGCATTTACTAATTGTTCTTGCGCCAAGTTAATGTTACAAAAAGGCTTAGGTCTCCCATATGGCACAGAAAATTAATACCTTTGAGAATGAACAACACTTTTTCATACACATGGGTTAGAAATTTCCTGATATTAGTTAGGTACTGTAGCTTATCATATTTAACGTGGCTAGCCTGTGAAAGTCTGAGAGACTTATTTCCAGTAGGGGCCACGGCTGTTTTAACATCAACCCGCCGCTTGCCATAGCTACCAGATTTCGCTCACATGGCTCTGGTCAACCCGGGCTAGAGTTACGGACAGTGACCAAACTGTCCAGCAAGGGATTCAAATCTCAGCCATTCTGACCTTTGGTTTACGAGTCAATCTCCTTATCCTTTCAGCCACGCGCTCAATCTTTGTAATATGAAAATGGGCCAATTGTGGCATTTCGCACATCTTGGTTAATTTGCATGTGCAATGGCATGCTATACATATGCAAAATTACTATTTTTTTCTTCATGATTACTAATATTTGTTGTTTTCACCTCTTGTTACTGGTTTGCTGGTTGAATGTGGGGTGAGCTTTCAAGATGACCATTTCACATTGTAAACTAATGGAAATTAAGAAATTGATTGGGAAAATTGATTTTTAAGCCTTAAATATAATAGGCCTACACTTTTGAGTAAGTTCTGCAAAATGTTGCTGTGTTGTGTTGATGTCCTGGTTCTTTCAAAAAAGGAGGTTTCCACATTGGCCATTATTACCCTCGTTAGCTAATAAAATTTTTTGGTACAAAGTTGCAAAGCTATGTATATTTGACCCTTTGTTTGTACTGTATCTCTCTGTCATTCTACCTTTCAAGTTGAAAAGGTCAAAGCAGTTAGGCTATCCAGTTTCGCTTTTTGCCCATTTGATAAAGTGTAAGGCACAATTCAAACGAAATAAAGATTGCACAAAAGTTATCAGCATATTAAAGTGCAGGATTAGAGCTAAGAGTACACACCCTTTGGCATAAAACTACCAAACTTTAAGAGTTAATAGGAAATATTATGCAAGTTTGTAGTGGCTCTACAGATTGTCCTTCTCCAGATCAACATTTGCTCCCCGGTCTTTGATGACCATACTTCACAAAGGAACATCATAAAAGAAGAAAGAAATATAGATGCAGGTCTATGAAGTAACTTTTCTATTGCAAAATACTTGGCTTTAAAGATTATTAATGACTGGGTCCATCCACCATCTTCTTGAGGTTACTGAAAAGTTCCTTTTTGAATTCATTTACTAACATCGATCAATAAATATTTAAAGATTCATTTGGAATCCTTGCATCTTTGCTTTGAGTGAGCTTTCTCAACAGTATCCTTTCCCTTTCTTAAAGAAGTCTAATTGGCACATTTCAGCAGCAAAATCACAGGAACATCAAGCTATAATGAGGAGTTATTTCAAATTCTGTTTATGGAAGCATTTTTTGCAAAATTTATTGTAATTTGAAATTCTTATAGAATTTTGAAAACTTCCTGACTTATTCACATGCCTAGTAACGCAAATGGGTCATTTTGTCACAGTCCAGATACAGGTGTAAATCACAGTCATGATGGAGTATCCCCCTCCCCCCTAAGAGTTACAGTAGGAAGCATGTTAACACTGTTATTAGACCGAATGAACCAAGAATGCTTCCATATGAATAAGGCAGCATGTTTACTTTTGATATTTGACCCAATGATTCTTCTTTCATAGACACCTGATATAACTAACTGCCACACTTTGAAATTTGTTTTGTTCTCCCTTAGAGCATGTCTTAAAGATTTCTGAAGATTTGCTGCAATAAAGAATCTGTAGAGATGGCGCTTACAGAGCTTCAATTTACAAACATCACTTGCTTGATGATTTCATTGGCATGTTTTATTCTGTTGCAAACTCGCTTATACATCTGTGAGAATTTCCAAAATAGCTCTGAAGCTGATATTCATGCAAAGAGCAAAGAAAATGATAGAAACACATCATTATCAAAGAGAGACATATGTATCCTTTTCGATGAAGTAACTATTGTCATTTATTTACAAAAGTCCGTTCTTTTGACATGATCTCTATCATTGTATAGTACTGACAAATAGTGTATTGCTTTCTGTTTAAAACCTTAGCCTTTGGCACAGATTGCTTATTTTAACTGATAAGGTCATCCTGTGTACTTGCTTTCTTTAAATGTCAGTTTCGTGGTGCAGTGGTGTAATCATCTGGCTTTACAGCTAGAACTGAGGCCAGGCCCAGTTCAAGCCCCACCACCAGTGGCAGATTCATGGGGGGGCAAGTGGGGGCAACTGCCCCTCCCTCAGTGATGAAAACTCAGCTTGGCATCCCCTGTAACTGCTTTGGTCAGAATATGGGGCAAACATACAAGTCAAGATGTTCTTTGGTAAAAACCAATGAATGTTCACATCAAAGAGTCCAAAAATTTTTGCGTGCCTCTGCTTACTTCCAATTATGTTTTGAGTGTCCTCTTTGCAGGTTGCGCCTCCTTCAATGTTGACATGGATTTTGCGTAATCACATGTCTCAGGTGATATGATTATGACAAATGCACACTGTTTGCGTTATCCAAAGAAAGCAAAGTCATTGAAGCACTAAGGAGCTTTTTTTGTTAGACAACTTGTTGGATTGTTAGCTGCAATTTATTTCAAGAGAATAGGCAAGCTACAATATCTCTCTTTTTGTGTCTTTCTTTTGGTTTGTGGAAATGTGGCCATTCAGCAATTCGCTTTGCTCTAAATAACCTATTTTTACCACACAATAATGAAATTGTCAGGGGTGTAATCAAAACCTTCGTAATTGTTTCTTATTCAATGGCACAAGAGTGGATGAGGAGATGGGCAGTCATTTTGTGATGCAACACGAACAGAAGTGAACTTACTGTAAGACTGAGCCATTGTGAGATAGGGGGCAAAGGCTTCTTGTAATGTCAACAGAATGAGAAAGGCATATTTCTGTATTCAATTCCAATGTTGGTGCAGTTTGTTCCCATTCCCCAAAATGATAGTTGTGAAATAATTTGTTTACACCTTTGTCTAAACAATGCTCACTTCCTTGCCCATTGAAAAATATTTATTTTGATGAGAAAATGAATAATTATACAACACTGAACCAGAGAAAAATCACCATTCTGGAAAATTTGACCTCACTGGTCATGTGACTGCAGCCAACTGTATTCCACATACATCAAAATGTATAAAGCTTAGTCCCCCCCCCCGTTTACAAACCTTATTATCAAGATGCAGGCAAAGCACCTCCTCAGGTGTCATAAATGAAAAAGACTTTTGCACAAGTACCATAACCTTCCTTAATTTTTTACACCAGATTATGCAGGATTTCAAGTAAAAAGAGGCCAACAATTAGCTGCTGTAAAGCAACTGCTGACCATGAAAGATTATTCAAAGCAATATAAAATGGTTGAATTACTTACAAAAAAGATATTTCAGGTAATTTCCCTTTCACTGATGTATGTATTATCAAGCATGTCTCCAAATTCTAAGCCTGGTTTGCATTAGCTCACAATTACCGCAGAGATTCATAGAGTTTTGTCTGTGACATAGAGTGATGAACGGCAGCAAAATTTCCATTGACTTCACCATGTTAGAGGAATTCTTTTTTTGGTGCAAAATTTGATCGATGGAATGGTATAAATTCTATTGTTTAATTACAAAAGGTGATGAAAAATGCCACAGTGTGTTTGAAGGAAATTTGTTCAGATTTGTGTGACACCTGTCACATTGCATCTCAGAGTGTACAGAATTTGAGTACAGTAGTTTCCATTCATCACAAGGCACAATTTCTCAGTGCCACAGAGTGCAATGTTTCCACCACATATGGATGCTGTCAAACAGAATTGGCTCTTTTTCAATCCATCAAGCACTTTTGGGTCTGAGTAGCTACTTCTTGGTGCTATGAATTTTGAAAAGCTTCTCCCTGCATCACCCAGTAGATTTTAAGTAAGGCCTTGTCTACACGTATTCGGATATTTCTGAAAACGCATCTCTTTTATCCGTATCAAAGAATATCCGCGTCCACAAGAGGAGCGTTTTCGAAAATATCCCCGTATGATCTTCGAAATCCCAAAACAGATAAACAAAATTCCCTCGAGCGGTCCCCAAAGATCCGGGCGCTCGTTCTGATGCATCATTAGTTGACGCTGAGACGTCCAGCATTTTCGAAAACTCCGTTTTCACCCGTCCACACGATAACATGAAAACGGCCTTTGCAAAAAGATCCACTCTGGAGAGCGTTTTCGAAAAGCTTCTTTTCGGTGACTGAAAACGCCGTCCCCGTATGGACGTGAACCTAAAAGGGATAAAGAAGATGCGTTTTTAAAAGTATCTGGATACTTGTGGACGGGGCCTAGGACAACTCTGCTTTCCGATCCAATGAGCAGCGAGTTACCGTTTTGCGAAACCATTCTCCAAAGGAAACAGATGATTTCTCCGATAGTATTTGGTGTATGGAAGAGCTGTAAGAAGGACGTTGTTCTACATAGTCTTGGCAATCGAAAGATGCATGAATTGCAATGTTTCTGTTAAGACTGGTTTACAAATGATTCTTCAAAACTTTTTGTTGATTGCAGAAAAGTGGATTTATCTCCAGAACTACTCGAAAATTTTTTGGCCTTTTTTCACTATAACTTTCGCTGGGTTGATCTACATCTTTGCTAATTCTGATCAAGGGTGTTCGGAAACGGATGTTTTGACTGATTATTTATTTACCTTGCTTTTACCCTCGTGTCTTGTTTTGTTGTCTGTTTTCTGCTCTGTTTCTTCTTCAACTGATGTGCACAACTGAGCGTGGTTAGGCCCAAACGCTCTCGAGTTGCTCGAATAGAACTCCCTTGAACAAGGCCCAAACGCTCTCGAGTTGCTCGAATAGAACTCCCTTGTTGGGTCAAGTAATCAATCAAAACATCCGTATCCTGGCACCCTTGTTCTGATTGGAAAGCTAAGCTAGATTTCTCGCAATCGAATGTTATATTTCTGTTTACTTTTCGATGGCGAAAGGTAAAAACCAATCGATTGAAGAATTTCTGAAATTTCCTAGCGTCCCTTGGAGCACTGGAGATACAGGTAAAATTCGAATTAAAAAATTTTATGGCTGCAAAATGCTCGACAAGGCCTCAAATGCTTGATTATATTATGTAGAAACTCTTCGTGCAGAACTATGAAGAAAGACTCATAGATGAGAGATATCGTCTGCACACCTATTACCATGCTATGAGATTGAAAATCTTCAGTACTAACATTTATTCATGAATAATTTGCCATTTAGAGCGTTGCACACTGTCAAATATTTCATACATTATCCGATCTTTAAATAGTTTACGCAAATATAAATATGACATTGATAATGGGGAAATTTTAATTTTACTGCGAGACAGAAGTTTATTAATTGGTTAATTCATTTTGAAACTTCCTAGCATGAAAGCTGCTACCAATTCTAGACACATTTCATATTTCTAATATTGGGTTCTAAAGTCGGGATTTAGAACAACTAATACCCCATTCACATTGGCAAACTAAACCAGCTTGAACAGAACTAGGTTTTCGAATGGAGCTTTCTAATTGGTCAGTCCGACAAATCGAATGTATTTAATTGGTTGAAATTTAATCTTGCGTAGATAAAGCTGGTTTAGCTTGCCAGCGTGAATAAGGTATAAGCCTACTTTCGGTCCTCAATTAAATCCACATCTTTGAATACATAAGAACCTATAGAGAACATATAGAACCTAATTTACGGCAATTTGTCATCTATCCTTGGAAGAAAGAAATGAGCTGCTTCCTCTTGGAGAAGCTCTCAGCTCAGAACTAATTTTATCAGATAAGCAGCCCCCCCCCCCAAAAAATAGGTCCCCATTCTGAGTAGAGCATTTGGATCCTCATAAGTTTATTTTCATAAGTTTATACATTTGTTGTCTGTAAGTGAGGTTTGTTGCTTCACTGTCAATTCAATGTTACATGTTTGTCTTTTGGATTCTACCGTAATTCAAAATTTAATCTCCTCTAACAGCCACCGTACTATTTGACAACACAACTTTCATAAATTCCTGTTTGCAAATATACCTCAGGTGCTTATCCTACTATCCATAGTATGCTATTTTCTACCTTAACTATGAAAACCTTAATACATTTTTCAGACAAAAAACTGGTAAGAATTATGAATAGAAACTTTATATATGGAGGTTGGATGACAAAAATACTATGGTTTAGCACACTGAGGCCTTTCAGACTCGTGCCCCCCCTCAGAGTGTGATTTTCGAATAGAATTTTTCAGACAATCTGCACATCAGTTTTGTTTACGTTTGCATCGTCGCTTTGCCTGTAATGTATGAGACATCTTCATCCAATACCTTGTCCTTGCTCAGCTCCGTAATGACAGCACTCGTCTTACTTCCGACTAAAAAATAAAATGATATACATGATCTATTGTGAATGCAAGAAAGATCACATCGTTTAACTTGCTAAGTTGAGTATGAAAACTACTGGGTGTCGCAGAATTATGAATCGCCGTTTGTCGAACCGTATCATCATGGATTATACACTGATTTGGATTGAATACCTATCATTTTGACGCAAAAGGCTAAATTATCGTAAAAGTTCTATTAGATGAGGGGCTTAGTTCTATTCGAGGGGCTTAATTTCAGACACTCGAGAGGGGCTTAAAAGAGAGGGGGACTTATAAGAGAGAGGGACTTATTCACAAAATCGAATGACAAGGAATTGCCGATTCAACATACATTTCTACGAGTAGAATACTTAAGTTGAAGGCAGTTTCATCCCAAACAACAAGGACAGATTTGGTAGCACAATAGCAACAATTGCTTTAATGGACACCTTAATTCAAAGCGATTAGTGGACTTGCTTCAAGTCTCGCTCTTGATCAGTAAACGAATGGGAGGGGGAGAAAAGGAAGAAGAAGAGGAAAAGGAAAGGAAAGGGGAAGGAGAGCTTCAATTCTCGCTCTCCTTCCCCTTTCCTTTCCCTCTTCTTCTTCCTTTTCTCCCCCTCCCATTCGTTTACTAATCAAGAGCGAGACTTGAAGCAAGTCCAAGCGATTAGTGACTGCAGACACAGGAAATTCTCTCAACCTGTAAATTAGAACAAACATGGCCGCAAAAGTTGCCCCGAGACCAGAGGCAAACCCTCGCGTTGTGTGGAAGGGGAAGATGGTTTTTAAGAGAAGTTATGTGCTTATATCGAAAGGAGAAGGGTAAATCTGAAGTTCTGTATCGCGGATTTTGTTAATTTGATTCAAGAGTTGTGTGATAATTGTTTCATTGAAACCCAAAATACCCGAGAATTATAATGCCCTCTGCTCGGCTTCTGAATCAAATAAAGGAAATCCGGGGCAACTTTTGCGGCCATGTTTGTTTTGATTTACCTGTTGAGAGAATTTTCTTTGTCTGCAGTCATTAATCGCTTTGAATTGAGATGTCAATTAAAGTAACTGTTGCTATTGTACTACAAAATGTGTCCTTGTTATCCCAAACCATATCAAAATTAACATGCAAACTTAATCAGCTAAATAGATGGAAAATCTTTGATAGCTTCTGGAATTTGATACAAGCGGGGATGTTTGATAGAGAAGGAGTTTATATCAAATTTTGGCTCAGGGGGGAGGGCTTCATGAAGAGAGCTTTTCCGGTAGATTTGAAATTTTATTGCCCTGAGATCGGTCACATTGCTCAGCAGTTATCTTTATGAAAATAGTGTCTACAAAAGTGAGACACTGTCCAAGTGAGGCTTATCTGTGCAACTTTGCAATAAGCTTGAAAAATTACGAAATGGATGGATATCCCGGCCCCGTCAACAGCGTGGCTCAGAAGCCTTCAGTCTACCCTGTATTTTTTTCTTATCACTTACGATAACCAAGAAGAGATGTGCTGCCAAGACGACGAAGCAGGCTGCACAAATTGCTAGCAGGATCCAAATAACAACTTTTCCCTCGGTTGATTCAACATGTGAATGCGTCTCTTCCTTTTTTGAAGTGTTTTTCGTTGGCGTTTTTATCGGTGTGGTGGACACCGGCAAGTGACTTGATTTCAATGTAGTTACTGATGACGTCATCTGTGGGGTAACATGCGCTACTGATGAAGTAATTGTTGAGGACATCATCAATGAAAAAGTAGATCCTCTGCTTGTAAGTGGAACAGTGACGGTTAGCCCAGATGACGTCACTGATGACGTCATTGATGACGTCATTGAAGTCGTCAAAGATGGCGTCAAAGATAAAACTGACGAACTATTCGATGGTGTCCCCTCTGTTTTAAAGCTGCTTTGATTAGGCGCTTTTGAAGGTACTCCTAATGAAGATTGCAACGTTGATAGCAATGAAAATGTTACGTTCGATGACGTCACTTCAGGAAGCGCCAATAAAACTGCATGAATGATTACAGCGTAGACGTAAAAAGGTGTAATGCCTTCACTTGCCATTCTCGTATTCAGCACACAATCAGCAAGCTATAATGAAATTGTTGAAGAATTTTAAAAGTGTGTGTGACATACGTTGTAAGCCCAAATATGCACTGCTTATTATTTTCATTACGGTTGCCCCTATTTTCAAAGAGCCCGGCCAATAACGTAACTAAAAACTTTACTATCTCATTTAAAGGAAATCGAACTGCTTTGGCTCGAGGCTAAGTACTTTGCAGATTTTCACTCCACGAAATGAGAAAGCTTTCTGCCATCGCTAGCTTTTATAAAAGGGACTAGCCATTCAGTTTCACCAATTCTTAGCAGGATAGTACAGCGCGTAGAAATACCACCCCTTTGAATCTAAAAAATGATACGTTTCCTTGGTCCTTTGGTACACCAGAGCTAACCTATGTATAGCCGGCTAATCAGACCGAATGTCAAAGGAAATAGTTGCCTATTGAATATTGACTCAAATTTTGTTCAGAGCCTCTTTCTCAACATGGCTGTTTTCCAAGTTTCGAGGAAAATATATGCACATTATTATCAGCAAATTATTCTGAGCAATTCTCAAACGATGTTTGAACAAGCTTGTGGCGGTATCTGTTTAACAGGTAAATTATCGGCGGCCCTGCCCAGGGGGAATGGCGAACCAAACTTGATTCAATAAAGAAGGGGCAAGACCACAGGGAAACCAGTATTCTCCTTTCTGTTTATCGCTTTTTATCTTTTCAACGCAGCGTAGCTTCTTTGGCACTGCGGTTGTGGAATTGTACATGTGTGAAGGCGCCACAGAAGCTACGCGCCTTCCAAAAGATAAAAAGCTATAACAATAAAGGATAATACTGACTTCCCTGTGGCAAGACTATCAATTTTATCATTTCATGCATTGTTGGGTAGATTTGAAGAACAGGATAAATAATGAAACAGAATAATAATTATGAATTGGATAAGGCCTTAGTGGCTTTAATCAATCTTTAGTTTAGTTATAATTCAACGAGGTTAGCCACACTTTCCAGACAAGACTAGATATCCAAAATTGGAAATTCTTGGTGGTTTTCGCCGTCTTATTTGTCATGTCGCCTAAATTTATCTGCAGAATCAAACTTAGCTGATACAACTAACTTATAGTTAGTTAAGCCCGAAATTATTCGCAGCGATGCCAATGGACGATTACGCTAAAGATGGTTGTGAGGAACTTTTTACCAAGATCCACTGAGTTCTTTATTCGAATTCCTAAAGAATCGTTAAGGATTTGTGATTAGAACGCAATGCATTTTGGTAAAAAGTTCCTCGCCGCCATCTTTAGCGTAATCGTCTATTTGGAGAAACTTTTTGTTTTGTTTAATGATCAATCACGCAAGATATTGTAGATGTACCTTGGAATGTCTCTTGTCGTGCCCCTTTCAGCCTATTCTTTACGGAGCTGATGCAAAGTACTCAGAAGTCGTTGTGGCTCCCCCCGGGGGGAGGTAACTTCCATATGATACGGTGAAACTCTTGGGCGTCACCATTGACTCAAAACTAAACTTCAATGGGCACGTCAAAACTATCTGCCAGAAGACCAAAAATAAGGTTAAAGCTTTTTCGAGGATTGCAAGAAACCTTGACTATCAAAAGGCTAGCCTGCTATACAACTCATTTATACTGACAAATTTCAACTATTGCCCACTCATCTGGATGTTCTGTGGAAAGACAGCCAATGAAGAAGTCAATCGGGTTCATAAGCGTGCCCTGAGAGTGCTGCTAAATGATTTTGACTCTAATTTTGAAGAGCTCTTACACAGGAACGAGGAAGTTACAATACATGTAAAAAATTTGCAAAAACTTATGTTAGAGGTATACAAATGTATTACCTCTGGAAACCCCTCCTTTCTGTGGGAGTTCTTCAATCGAAAGATGCTTCCATATAACTTAAGAATAAACAATCTCCTCCAACTTCCTAAAACCAGGACTAATAGATATGGAAATGAGTCTCTTTCATTTTGGGGTAGCATAGTCTGGAATCGGCTTCCAGACAAATATAAAGCTGCAAAAAGCTGTGAGGAATTCAAAATGAAAATCAGAAGTTGGAAGGGATCTGGATGCAACTGCCGCATATGTATCGTTTAAATAGGGTAGAACATTTGTAAATAGGGTAGAGTTGGCCTTTATTAGCATTATTAGCTATTCTTCTAGCCAACTGTAAATAAATTGTATTATTATTATTATTATTATTATTATTATTATTATTATTATTATTATTATTATTATTATTATTATTATTATTATTATTATTATTATTATTATTATTTTTATTATTATTATTATTACATATCTAGCAACGGGTACGTGCCGCCCATAAGGAAGCGGTCATTTTTGATCCTGGATACCAGGGCGAAGGATTTTTGGCAGGGGTATGAAACTTTTTTCCACTATTTTGTGGGGGCACAAAAATACTACGAGCAATTTATATGGGGTACAAAGCTGTATAGCTTGAAAGAATTTTGGATGAAGTCCATTGATAAAAAATTGAAAGAAAATTAACAGACACTTTGACATGATGAATAACTTAAGTGGTATGAAAATCGCCTGGGACAACTTGGTATCTTCCATAGATCTATGTTTATGCACATAGACGGGGTAGCAGACCTGCATGGGGTAGCAGACCATTTTGCTGAAGGATGGTGGGGTGTGAAAACTGTTTCCATGTTGAAGATGGGACATGAAAATTTCTCTAATTGGGCGAAATTATCCTCCGCCCTGGTATCCAGGATTAAAAGTGACCGGTCCCTAAAGACGGGTTTAGAACCTCGAAAATCTGTAAGGGTCAATTTGATTGTTAAATATACAGACCGAACAAATTCTGAAAATGGTAGACTTAGCAGAGACGGAAACTCAATTCCCAACCAAACACAAAATTCTTCAAAACAGCAGCTTTCAGATTCATCATGGCAAATACGAAGTTTCCAGATGAAAAACACGAAGACGAGTCTGATGCTTGGCAACAAAGAGTAAAGTTACCGATTACCGTAGCAACGCGAGCAAAGTTGCCTCGTTTTCAGAATTCTGCAAATGAAATCGAGAATCTCTCCAAAGTCTGCCAAACCTTCAGCCTTTTGGAGCAGAAGGTTGAGCAGACCTGCAAAACCTGCCGTTTTCGGAATAGGGGAGTCAATCAAACACAAATTCCGAGTCTGCCAAGTCTACCGTTTTCAGAATTGGTACCAATGAAACACATCCTAAATATGGATCTCAGAATACAAATTTCCACTTGAAATGGGTAGCTTTTGACTTGCAACGAAAAAGGTTGTCGAGTCTAGTATTTGCAGTGTTGGATTTTTAAAGTGACATGAAACTTGATTTCTGGGATGTTCAACAGGCTTTGTCTCCCAAAAATCCATGAAAATGGGTATTGAAATTAACCAAAATACATAAATATGGGTCTTCTCGTAAACTGCTGGGTGGACGCGTCCCCGTCATCTCAAGACTCGTGTAACCCCCCCCCCCCGGGGTTGTGGCCATGACTAATTTCGGGCTTTACTGTACTTTCTCGAGACGTTGGGGATTTTAGATAGGATAAGCTGGGGGGGGGGCAAATGGACGAGTTTCATCATTATTCCTCTTTCATCAAAAAATGTAAAGTTAATCATGAATAAAGGACATCCAAACTAACACTTCCTTAGCTCAGATTGCTCATTGACGTCATATTACGCAGTTTTTGCTCCGTCGGTTGAATGTATTAATTGAATTATTCATCACTTTAGTGACATTTTCGGACCTATGGCCTATATCAGATCTTTGTAAGTGACAGGACATTTACAAAGACGATAGCCCTTGTGTCAGCGAGGACTTACTTATCATTCTGAATAAATGCATCTCATGGGAATAAATTTGTCTTTCTTTTTACCTTTGGCCATGTCCTCGAAATCTTCTAGGCCTGAAAAAGGAGCATACGGCTCAAATCTTTCAAATCTTTAAAAAGTTGGGTGTAAAATTGTATCACATTTTTCTTTGCATTCATTTGCTTGAAAGGAACTTTGGGTAATTTGCTCTAAATCTACCGTGGCAATTGGTTGATATATTGATTATTTTCAAAATGGCGGCATTTTGACTTATTTTGCAAAAATTCATCGAAGATTTTGAAGAAATTAAAATCATCGTAAATCTTAAATTAATCGAGAGAAATTGATACAATTTTCAAGATAACCATAGTTTATGAAGGTCTACAATTTGGTTGCAAGCAGAAATCTGTTGCTCTTCTGGTTAAGGATTTAGAAATTTGATGACGTCACAGCCTCAAAATTAATAAATGCCACCATTTTGAAAGTAGTCAAGGTATCAAAAAATTGGCACGGCAAATTTATTGCGAATTACTTGAAGTTCCTTTCACGAACTTTAATTCAAAGAAAAATGTAATAGAATTTTACACCCACCTTTTTAAAAGATTTGAGCTCTATGCTTGAAAAAGGTGTTTATTTTGGTCTTACGGTATGCTTCATTTGAAATTGGCCATGCATTTTAAAAAATCAATTGAATGGTAAGTAATTCTATAAATGTACCCAAAATGCATATTATTAGGAAGAAGAATGATTTTTGTAGCGTTTTTGTCTGAAAAACCTTGTAGTAATGCTATGGATGGCGTGGATCAGCATCAGTCTGGTTCCCTGACGTCATTTTCGACTGGGGAACTGGGCTCCACGGAAGCGGTCCAAAATAACGTCTGGACAAAAACCGTAACCACACGCCGTAACTATGGCCCTGGCTTCTGTTGTCATCGTGGCAACCGCATGCTTTAAATCAAGCATGCTTTACATCTTCTTGCCCGCCAACAGAACTAGCCTGCGTGCAGTCTTAATTGAAAGAAGAAGTTCTTTCAATTTACACAAAACAATTTAATTTACACGAAAGAAAGGCTGCACACAGGCTACGCTTAACCGGTTTTCCAAGTAAGGATTGAGAAGTTTGAGAAGTTTCGCTGGTTTTTGTCCAGGCGTCAACAAATCGCTTCCCTGGCGCCCAGTACCCGCAAACGAACGCAGTCGAGTTGACGTAGGGAACCAGGCTGGCTCAGCATAGGTTCCAAATCTTTAAAAAGGTGAAAAAGTTGGGTGTAAAATTCTATGACATATTTCTTCTAACTGAGTGGATTAAAAGAAACATAAGCCATATTCCTTTAGCTACCTATCCATAATTCTACCCTTTGACCTTTCCGAAATTTTGATTAGTATTTGAAATTACAGTGTATTTAAAATTTCCGCTGATTTGAGGATATGACGTCATCAAATTTTCATGGAAGTTATTTCATGTTGCTTCAAACAGTTAATAAATCACGACAGTTTTAAGATACGAAAATTTTTTTGGTCGAATTCCCGAAAAAGAAGAAGAACACTCTAATTCTGGAAATATTGAAGATTTCTGGAAAGTCCAACTGCAGAATTACATAGGGGTATAACTGTGTCAAATTTCAACAGCCCGAAAAATACTTAAATCCAGTGCAGCAAAACACAAAACATCTAAAAGCAAACCTTATTGCATCTAACCTCAATAAATCTAACGTAGACACATGACCTAAATGCATCTAACCAGAATACATCTAACCAGAATACATTTTGTGTTTTGCTGCGCTGGATTTAAGTGTTTTTAGGGCTGTTGAATTTTGACACAGTTATACCCCCAGTGTAACATATTAATACACATATTTCCACTATATTTGACACAGTTCAAAGAAACCAGTCATTGAATTTTACACCCACTTTTATAAAGATTTTAAACCTGTGCTGTGTGGCTCACTTCGTGGACGGTGGCTATGGCCGAGGGCACCACGATGATAGGAAACACAAGTAAGATTTAAGACTTTATTCCTAAGCAAAAGGCCCAGACGAAACCGAGACCTAGAGATCACCTGCAAAAGTCTTTTTACAACACTCTTGCCGGTTTTTTGACATCTTGCTTGAGGTCTTAAGCTCTGTAAACCACTTCAATTTAACGATCAGCGCCAACTTTGGCAATGAAAAACGCAAATTTGTTGTTTATCCGCGATAAATTCGTTATGCAAGAATTCTAAGACGCAAGAATGATTTTCTCTCCTTGCACATCTGCTAATTCTTAATTATCTTGATGAACATATCTCATTCTTTTTTGACATCACACCCGAAGGCTTGCCACGACCCCAGATGCTTGTCTCATATTCAGGGTTCCAGTATGAAGCTGACTTTAAGCTCAGCCGCCACAAACTTCCGTAAACGTAGGCACTGTTTGAATGGTCGAGAAAAGACAAAACGGAGCTTTGATAACCCATTAAATGCTCTTACCTTTCTTCATGGTCACCTTTCTTACATAATGCAAGTGTTTTGGTTCCTGTATGAAGTAGCAGACAGGGAGACTTCTCAAATTGTATTTATGTTGAGCTACTCTCCTTGACTGCATTCAGTTTCTTATCAGTCTTAAATGTTGTCCATGCTCTACAGCCCATCCCGTCTCAAAGATTTAATCTTATTCCAACTTAAACAACTTTTATCCATTTGCAAGTCTCAATGAACATCTAAGAAAGGAATTTTCATAGCTTCAATTCAGTGGTTTTTATTCTTAAAATTTCTGACAAAAGAGTCCAATAAACGACTTCAGTGACTGTGTCTTTATCTCTTGTAGCAGAATTCATTCTCCAAATCACAGCAAATCACGTGGGTCCTCCTCTTTGATGAACTTACTGCTTTCCCCTCTGTTTAGCGCCCCTCCCTCCCCCACCCTGAATAAGCACCCACTGGAGCAAGGTTCTCAAATATCTAATGAACTTAAGGACGAGGAAATTACTTCAAAGTAGCAAGAATGGTTTGGAGTTGTAATGATGTGTGAATTTCGAGATGTCTATTTTCGTTATGATTTTAGAGCTGAGTTTCGATAAGGCACGTGCTAGTAACTTACTAATGACCTGAAAATTACGAGATGTTTATGTTCATTATGATTTTAGAGCTACGTTTTCATTTTTCATTTATTTCATTTCATTTTTAAATATTTATACAGGTTACAAAATTTCAGTAAAAGATAACTGCTTTACAAATTGACCTGTGCAAAAACAGAAAGCCTAAATTAAAGAGAATTATATATATATATATAATGTACAAACGAGCATAATAGAAATAAAAATGAAAATATGATGTACCTCTCATATGAATTTTTTAAAGGTAGCCAGGGACGATGCCAATTTAGTTTCCCTATTCAGCTCATTCCATAATTTTGCTCCACGATACGAAAATGCTTTTTGGCCTGTGCTTGTTCTTAGCAGGGGTATCTGCAAGTTTGTTTCGGTAGAGCGAAAAATGCGATCACTGCCCTCTGAGCATTTACTGAAAAGTTCCCCTAAATATTGAGGAGCAAGTGAATTCAATGCCTTATAGGTCAACGTTGCTGTTTCTTTTCTGATAAGATCTTTGATTGATGGCCAGCCAAGATTTTGGAGCAGAGGGGCAGCAGAAGCATCGTATGGACTATTTGTAGTTATTCTTGCAGCTCTATTTTGGATCTTTTGGAGAGAATTAAGTTTGGTTTCACTACAACAACCCCAAACCGAGCAGCAATAACTGAAATGTGGCTCAACAATTCCTCTATACATTTTCTGCAGATCACCTGATGGAAGAAATTTCTTGGCATGCTTAATAAGACCGAGAGCTCGCAGTGCCTTAGTCTTAACATGTTCAATGTGGCGATCCCATTGGAGTTTGTCATCAATTTGAACTCCCAGATACTTAGTATCGGTTATCATATTGATCTTTTGATCACCTATTTCGAAACTAGGCTTAGCTTCAGTCTGCTTTTCGATTTTCTGAATATTTGGTCTGGAACCAATAATCAAAGACTGTGTTTTTACAACGTTTAGGGACAATTTATTGCCATGTAGCCAGTTCTGTAAATTCACAAGATCCTGGTTTAGATCATCCTGCAATTTAGAAAGGCATCTCGAGGAGTGTGAAATCGCAGTATCATCAGCGTACATGGTGACCTTTCCTTTGTTTAGGCAGAATGGTAGATCATTTATGTAAACAAGGAAGAGAAGTGGGCCAAGACAGGAACCCTGGGGGACACCACAACCTATAGCGTTAATACTAGAAGAGGTGGAATTTACCTTGCAGAACTGCTTTCTCTCATGCAAATAGGAAGTAAACCAGTCAAGCTCTAGTCCACTTATTCCGTATTTTTCTAGCTTCTTTAGTAAGATACCATGATTTACTGTATCAAACGCCTTTTTTAGGTCAATGAAAATCAAACCAGTGTACTTGCCCCTATCTATATTCACATACCAGTCATTAGTGCCAGCCATAAGGCTGGTGACGACTGAGTGTAAAGATCGAAAACCAGACTGATGCTTGTATATGAGCCTATTACTATCTAAGTAGTCATACAGTTGATTATAAACTACTTTTTCGAAAGCACGAGACAATACAGGCAACACAGAAATCGGTCTGTAGTTAGAACAATCATCTCTCGCTCCGCTCTTGTAAATAGGGGCAACACGCGCTATTTTCCAATCTGTTGGAAATTTTCCAGAGAACAAAGACAAATTAAAGAGATCGCACAATGAACCAGAGATTAGAGGCAGAGCAATCTTTATAAAAAAGCTTGCGATACCATCACAACCAGAGCCGTGCGATGGTTTCATTTTCTTCATAACTTTCGTTACGTCATTCTCTGAAACAGCTTTGAAAGAGAAATTTCTTACAGCGTTACCCAACTCATACTCATTGGATAAAAGCGGGTTGGGTTTTTCTGGAATTTTGTCACTCAGTTTATTTCCAATGGTACAGAAAAAATTATTCATTGATGAGGCAATTGTTTTATTGTCTTTAATCGACACACCTTCAACATTAAGGGATGGGATGGCAGTGGTCTTGCTGCTTTTGTTTCGATAAGGCACGTGCTAGTAACTTACTAATGACCTGAAAATTACGAGATGTTTATGTTCATTATGATTTTAGAGCTACGTTTCGGTAAGGCACGTGCTAGTAACTTACTAATGACCTGAAAATTACGAGATGTCTATGTTCATTATGATTTTAGAGCTACGTTTCGATAAGGCACGTGCTAGTAACTTACTAATGACCTGAAAATTACGAGATTTCTATGTTCATTATGATTTTAGAGCTACGTTTCGGTAAGGCATGTGCTAGTAACTTACTAATGACCTGAAAATTACGAGATGTTTATGTTCGTTATGATTTTAGAGCTACGTTTCGGTAAGATACGTGATACGTGCTAGTAACGTACTGACTGTAGTTGTATCATGCAAGATCAACAAGGGCAGATTTTAATACAATAGCATCAATTGCTTTAGCTCACACCTCAATCAAAAGCGATTAGCGAATGCAGACAACATAAATTCTCTCAACCGATAATCCAAAACAAACATAGCCGCAAAGTTGCCTCGGAAACTAGTACGGCAAACTCTCGCTTGGTGCGGGCGAAGGGACGTTTTTGTGAGATGTTATGTGGTTATAACGAAAGAAATAACATCCATAGTTCTGTCTGTCGGATTTTATCTATTTGCCTCGGGAGCTGAGGAGTAACTGTTTATTACATTTGAGCAATAAATATGCAAGAATTGTAATGCCCTCTGCTCGGCTTCTGAAGCACGTAAACAAATTCCGCGTGGCAGAACTGTAGATTTATCCTTCTCCTTTCGTCTTAAGAGCATAACTTCTCTTCAAAACCACCCTTCGCCCTCACCAAGTGAGAGTTTGCACAACTGCTTTTTGTGCAACTTTGCGGCTATGTTCGTTTTGAATTCCTGGTTGAGAGAATTTCTTTTGTCTTCATTCGCTAATCGCTTTGAATTGAGGTGTGAACCAAAGCGACTGATGCTATTGTATTAAGAAATCTGCCCTTGCTTGCAAGATTCCCAATCTTGCGACCCGGGTTGATACGTTGAACCCTCTTCTTAGTTCTATCTTTTGTAGGTATGCCGGATCAACCAGAAAATAGTTACCAGGTTTGAAAATTCATAGCATCAAGAGTACGTCACGAGTTTAAATGAATCAAATTATACTTGAGAGCCAAGAGGTTGAAGTATTTTTGTGACTTTTTTCACGTTCTTACGAGGACTAGAAATATAGGTAAATTCAACTTTGCAAAAATTCCATGGTTGTAAAATGACTGAAAAAGGCATAGAATACTTGCTCGCATAGAAAAATAAAGAAAATGCAGTTTTTCATTGGTGAGAGTTATCCTCTGCATGTTTATTACCATGTAATTGAAAATCTTTGGTGTTTGCTTGAGGTTCTGTCTTATGTCTCTCGAGAGGGGAGGGGTGAAACACTAGAGCGTGTGTTGTGCGCGAGGAGAATCCTTTTTGATTTGATCAAGTGTTTTTAGGCCCTAATTTCAGTCATTTTGCAACCATGAAATTTTCGTAAAGTTGGATTTACCTATATTTCTAGTGCTCGTAAGAAGGCAAGAAAGTGACAAAGATACTTAAATGTTTCAGCCTTTCAGTACTATATGAAGCATTCAAATCTGTGAAATATTCTTGATGCTGAGTTTTCGCAAGTGGGAGCTATTTTCTGGCTCACCCGGTAGTCTGTATTCATAAAGATCCTACTGGATGTCCCAAAAAGTACTCCCGTTTCAAAATCGCCAAAATTCGATTATCAAGCCTAATATAAAATTTTCATTTTGATCTCTTTTTCAATGATCCCAATATATTTCATGATGATGAAATATTTTTTTCGTTCCTCGAGGGGGGGGGGCTGACAGGGTAGTAATACCATGGTACCAGAGGGATGGTACCTGATAAAATATTGTGCAAATGTGGTGGAACCTGGTACCAAAGCTAGGGGTACCGGTACCAAGCTTATATGAGTAGGTACCAATAAAGATTTCGTTCAATGAAGGTTTTTGGAATTCCTAGAACAAATTTTAGCCTTTAACAGTGCAGACAGTGACACAGATACCACGGTGACGTGGTCAGGAGTGGGTTGTTGCTGCTTATTGGTCTCACGAGAAACTGACGTAGACCTCCTTCCAGAATTCGTCATATTCATGATTAACTGTACTATATTCGCTATCATTTATGAGCTCCTTCCCCCAAATTTGGTGGTACCAATACCTTCAATTTGCGTGGAACCTGGTACCTTATGAGTTGGTATCGGTACCAAAGACTCTCTCTGTCACCCCCCCCCCCTTGCTCTATAGAGTACGAAATAAAACATTAAAACCCAATTCTGTACATTATTCTGTTTGACGACCAATTTCATTATGGCTGAAGTTTTGTAAGAAAAGGCTTAAAGGAGCACTACAAGAGACATTGCAAGGAATATGATATCTTCTGTAGTTGATCAGCAAATGAAAATTATAGGAGTTAGATATTTAACTAAATTGCATTTGCAATTTAGCGCACTAAACAAGCAACAAATTCAGGCATAATTTTGATTGTTTAAGCCCTGTTTGCATGTATTGAACCATGGGTTGTGGGAAAATTAGGAGTTCCTGTAAAGAATAAGAACTGTCAGGCCTACCTTGTGTGTTCTCTGTTTTTCCATCCTCTCCGTTGTCCCGTCGATTTAGCATCATCCTCATCTTGGCTGGCCCAACAAGTAAAATGGCCTAAATAGTCTTCTGTCCATGGGTTGTGGGAAAATTAGAAGTTCCTGTAAAAAATAAGAACTATCAGGCCTCCCTTGTGTGTTCTCTGCTTTTCCATCCTCTCTGTTGTCCCGTCGATTTAGCATCATCCTCATCTTGGCTGGCCCAACAAGTAAAATGGCCTAAATAGTCTTGTTTTGTTTTCAAGAGCACGAGAGCACAGCCTCAGTTAAGACAGAAGACTGTTTAGGCCATTTTACTTGTTGGGCCAGCCAAGATGAGGATGATGCTAAATCGACGGGACAACAGAGAGGATGGAAAAACAGAGAACACACAAGGGAGGCCTGATAGTTCTTATTCTTTACAGGAACTTCTAATTTTCCCACAACCCATGGACAGAAGACTGTTTAGGCCATTTTACTTGTTGGGCCAGCCAAGATGAGGATGATGCTAAATCGACGGGACAACGGAGAGGATGGAAAAACAGAGAACACACAAGGGAGGCCTGATAGTTCTTATTCTTTACAGGAACTTCTAATTTTCCCACAACCCATAGTTGAACAGCAAATGAAGAAAATGAACATTGTACGACATAATGTGTTGCGATGTCCTTGGACAATTCCTAGAATTTCTTGGTTTATACATTTCACATTATGGTCCACAATCTTTATTCATTGCTTCTGTTTGATCTCTAATGGTGAATGTAATTGCCAACGGAATGATTATGGAAGCTACGATATCTTTTATTCAAGAAACGAAACGGTTTGACCGAATGCAGCTACCCCCGTATTTAGTTTTTTGTTGTGTTAGTTCTAGCATAGGTTTCAAATCTTTAAAAAGCTAGGTGTAAAATTCTATGACGTATTTCTTTGAACTGAACGGCTTCAAAGATTCTTGAACTATCTGAAAGTAGATCTGCCGTTGGACTTAGCAGAAATCCTAAATATTTTCAGAATTACGGTGCTTTTCTTCTTTTTTAAGAATTCAAGAAAATTTTCGAAAAAAACTTAAAACTATCGTAATTTCTAAATCTGTTAACAAAAGATCAAATACCGGGTGTCCCAGAAAAAACGCAACAGATTTGAAAAATTCGAATGGCAATTGTTTCATACTCATTATCAAACTATTATTTTTATCTAAATCTGCAATAATTAGAATAAATTTTGATATACTTCCCAGTATTTTTGGGGACTTCACTGTAAAGTTAGAAATCAGCAAACTTCAAAATTGCCCCTTCCTCAAAACCAGAGCTGCTGCATTAGCAATAGTGAATTATAATATCAAATTATAAACATGACAATCCCAGAAATTACCGAAGACTGCTGACAAGCAAATAAACTGAACATTTAACAGATATTTTTTTAAAGATTTCGGTCAAACCATAGTTGCTTTTTCTTAAATGACTAGGCCGTCATTAGAGTTTTACTTTTGATTGGAAATGTACACTGAAAGCTCCATCAACACTAGATAACTCATGAATCAGCAAGGGATCCCTTTGTCACAGTTTCTTGATCAAATTGTGTACTTGTCTGTAATCCTGTGAAGTTGCATCCATGCTATGATTGTAATTTTGCAGTATACCTTGCACTTGCTGGTAGCTCTAGTTTTGGCCTGACAACAAATTTTAAGTTGATTGATTTTTAACTCTGCAAACAAGTCACCAAAAATTCTGAAAAATATATCAAAATTTAAACTAATCATTGCAGACTTAGAGAAAAATAATCATTCAATTATTAATTTGAAACAGCTCGTGTAAGTATTTATTAAATCCGTTGCGTTTTTTTTGGGACACCCGGTATTGCCGAAAATCGCCGCTCAACACATCCAAGTCTACCTTATCAAACTTCTTTATCTCTGCCAAAACGCGACAATATAAACAGTAAACTTGCTGATGATTGGAAATTAGACACAAATGCTCAAATGGAAATTTTTGAGATGGAAAACATGGTCAGATTTCCTTTTTTTAAGTTTCACTTATTTTTATCTGCTTGTAAAAGAGTGTAAGGTTATTGTACAATTTGCTGTTCTGTACGTGTTAGTGTTAGCATTTTCGAAAAGCATGAGTTAGTTAACTTTGAAAATATATCAAAATTTAATCTAATCATTGCAGATTTAGGGAAAAATAGTTATTTGATTTTTTATGTGAAACACCCTGTGTCAGAATTTTTTTAAATCCGTTGCGTTTTTTTGGGACACCCGGTAATTTTCAAGAAAACCATAGTTTATGGATGCCTACAATATGGTATCAAGCAAAACTCTTTCACTCTTCTGGTTTGTGATTTAGAAGTTTGATGACGTCACATCATAAAATGAGCTGAAATTTGAAATAACCTGTAATTTCGACGAATATTCAAGATTTTTGAAAAATCCAACGGTGGAATCATAGAAAAGTGGTTAAAGCTTCTTTCAAGTCATTAAGTTTAAAGAAATAGATCAATGAATTTTACACCCGCCTTTTTTCAGATTTAAAGATTTGGAGCCTATGCTGTTAGTCCTTGTTATTCGTTTGTTTGATACGTTATTTGTTCCTTCGTTGCCTTTCTTTTCCTTCTTTTTTAGTTTGTCCCTCGTCATTTTGTTCGCTAGAGTGACAAAGTAGTTAAACATGTTGTAAGTGCAATTTATAGAGGGAACTCGATGATCGTGTGTCTTTTCCCTCTCAGAAGGGCACCATATGATGTAGTCGTTGCGTAGCCTTAATGGTTTATTTGCATAAAAAAATGAAATAATGAAAATTTTCCGAATTATATCCACAATGTCTATCATAAATCTACCAACTTCCTGTGTCTTACGGGATTCCTTTTAATTTTTAGGTTTTATCAACATCGAAAGTGGAAATTATTGAATCGCATTATATTCCAGGACACGAATTTCCAGAAGAAGAGAAAGAACTTAATGGTAAGAACAACTATGGCAGATTTTGTAATACAATAGCATCAGTTGCTTTGATTCACACCTCAATTCAAAGGGATTAGCGAATGCAGACAAAAGAAATTCTCTCCACCAGTAATTCAAAACAAACATAGCCACAAAGTTGCCCTGAATCTAGTGTGGCAAACTCTCACTTGGTGAGGGCTAAGGGTGGTCTTTAAGAGAAGTTATGTGCTTAGGAAGAAAAAGAAGGGTAAAGCTAAAGTTCTCTTTGGCGGATTTTGTGTACGTGACTCAGAAGCCGAGCAGAGGGCATTATAAATAGCTCCTGCATAGTTATTGCGCAATTGCAAACAGTTATTCTTCAGCTCCTAAATCAAATAAACAAAATCCGCGAGACAGAACTTTAGATTAGCCCTTCTTCTTTTGTTAGAAGCACATAACTTCTCTTAAAAGCCCCCCTTACACCTCACGAAGCGAGAGTTAGCTGTACTGGTTCCAGGGCAACTTTGCGGCTGTGTTTATTTTGAATTACTGGTTGGGAGAATTTCTTTTCTCTGCATTCGCTAATCGCTCTGAATTGAGGTGTGAACCAAAGCAACTGATGCTATTGTATTACAGGGAGTCCCAGAAAATGTGGTTCCGTTTTGTATATCTACCATGGAGGAGGAGCTTTAGTTTGTGTTGTTCCGTTCTTGAAACAGTTTCATATGATAGGCTGTAAGTGGCCTCTTAGAGTCTGTTTCAAAGTAGAAATCAGGTGATAGACTTATGCCTTGCGTCCCTTGTTTCCTTGCATTTTTGATCTGCTGTTATCACTTGGTCAATAGGGACTCTTAATATTACTCTTAATAAAAATTGGCTCAGGCTTTCAAAATGGCCTGAACTAGCGGGAGTTGACTTACACTCGACAAAATCGCTACAGAGTCTGGTCTAAAGAGCTTAAATATTGAAAAAGAAACTTTTAGTACAATAATGTACTAAATGAATAATAAATGAATGAAAGACTAAATGAAATGAATAATGTACAGAATTGGGTTTTAATGTTTTATTTCGTACTCTATAGAGCAAGGGGGGGGGGTGACAGAGAGAGTCTTTGGTACCGGTACCAACTCATAAGGTACCAGGTTCCACGCAAATTGAAGGTATTGGTACCACCAATTTTGGGGGAAGGAGCTCATAAGAAACAAAATAGATCCATCTGTCACAGATAGTAAGCTTTTGACTTCACCATTATGTAATGCCGAGTTCTTTTCTTCGAATAATCCAATCTGAATTCTCTGATTTATGCCTACTAGTTGCACGTCCAGCGATGAAGCATTCAATGTATAGGGCCACACCTCCAGTCTGCAGACAGCTCCAGTCTGCGGACAACAAGCAAAAACTCCGGTTTTCGACGATAAAAAGACCGTAAATTCTCGCACTTTTCTGGTCATTTACACTCATTCGGAAATTTCCGTCGAGAATTTCATCCGGCAAAACTGATCATTTCCTGAGCAAATTTAAACTTGACAGCCAAGATTCCCTTCTATTGCCAGCATCCGTCAACAAACCTGTAAATTTTAACTTTGTGTTGTAAATCGTCGTAAGATATTCCGTTGAGACCAGGGAGCGCCTGTTGACTGTCTTCTCGCTCCAATTGCTTGACCATGCTTTTTTTTCCAATTCCCTTGGGAGCGCTGATGAATCTGCCTGTATTCAGGCTTCAAGGGTTTCAGTTTAACCTGGTACTGAGACACGGACATGTTTTCCATTAGATTCTTCTGCACTTCGATGCTCTGTGGAAATGCGACAACTTAGGCCCAATGATCGATTTCTTTAGTCAATTTTGGCTTAAATACAGAGCTTCTTTGAATCAATGCGATTTGGAAAGCATGGTAATGTGGCAGCAATGATTAAATTGTTGGAAAAATTTCTGAAATAATGCACTTCAAAGCAAATTTGTGGTGAATTTATTACTTGTGCGCAGACTGGAGGCCATTGGAAAGAGACAACAATACAAAGAAGAGCCGAGAAATCTGTTTTGGAGACATTAATGAGATTTGATTTAGATATTCTGATAGCACATATTTTAAACTACTTTTGTTGCGATTCAAAGGTTTGTATGCAATTTCTAAGGGATGATGATTACCAGTCGAATTATACTGTCCGTATGACCCTTGCTTCATCTACCGCGACCCTAGCTTTATTATACGACTAGCTTTATGTACCGCGACCCTAGCTTTATCTACCGCGAGGTGAAATTTAATACAAATACCATCTAAAACTGCAGTGTAGAGACTAACCCCCCCCCCCGGTTTTGCGGTCACTAGGGCCCAGCCCCTTTAAAGGTACACTGTCGTGGTTGTGATTGGCTAGTTGTGATGTTGAAATCAAAAACAAAGCTCTGGCCTTGGAGTAATTACCAAACCTTTTTGCTCTTGGATCATACTTTGTTTCGAGAATAAAGGGAATCAGATCATTATCATCTTCGTGAATTTCACTGTACAGCGAAATTACTGAACCTTGCTTAATTCTTTTCTTCTTGATTGTCTTGTTTATCCAATCAGCACCACGACGGTGTGCCTTTAAGTCGGGGACTTGAACACGAGGAGCTAAGATGGCGACCATAAGTTAAATACACGAAGTTCCAAGCCCATTTGGAACACTATAATTGGCGACGAAGATGTCTAAAGAACTGAACCAAACAAGAAAGCAGTTTCTAGAGTTGTTTAGTGGCCTCTAACGGTCCATAAGCCTCCTGAGTGGAATGGCAATGTCGTCTTTAGCTCCGATGGTCGCGTTCGACCCTAACGTTGACCCATCAATTATCAGTTTATGGTCCTAACACAATCAAAATCTTCATAACAAGAAACTGTCCTACTATCTGTTCTCTTCCATTGCTTTCGTTTTTGTCTATCGACTCAACGGTCCAGTGTATCTTCCTGTGACAGCTTCGCTCTGCTCGCCGTCACAAGTTGCTTTTCTCATCCGCCTTCCAGTTGTTGTTCTTCTTTTCACACCTCCCACGTTGTTTACGCTACGATCCATGTCCTTTCTATTTTCTTCCATTGCCAAGATTCCGTAGGTGTGTCATGTCCTGGATGTGCCTTGGGTCCCGGATATGCTTCTCCTCTGAGAGGGGGGGGGGCTACGATTCGTGAATTTAATGACAAGGTGTGACACCATCACAGCTGCGAGAACTCTAGGCCTCATCAACCGCTTTTGGTATGTGCAACAGCAACAATTATCTAATTAGCGCCTCCTGATTGGTTAGAAACCAAATTCTAGCAATTTGATTGGTGAATACGGAATCACTCCTCGCGGGCCTAAATCAGGTCCGTTTTTTAACAGGGATATTGTGAGTCCCTATTGACTAAGTCATCAAATCGATCTCTGGATTAAGCAAATCAAAGAACGCAGGGAAGCAAGGGACGAAAAGGGTTAAGTCTAATCAGGTGATGAGTTTTGAAATGCTATAATTCATAGCTCTGCAAAGTCCATGGCAAACTGAACTTTCGAAAAATCCCCGAACTGTTTCACCTGACATTTATGTTCATTTCATTTTAAGTTGGTTAGCTACGGCGGCCACGTCAGACGTACAGGACTGATATACAGTGGGCCGTGCGTTTACATAAAAACAAATCTCAAAGGTACTCCTACAAAAAGCTAAGCAATCCTATTTGCAAGAGGTAGGTAATGGAAAATTAGAGTAATGCTATATATAACATGAAAGAGAGAATCAGCATTCACTGGTGGCATTTTTATTTGATTTTTGAATGCATTATGAGTTTGTGATGATTTGACTTCAGCATAAAGAGTATTCCACAATAGTATCTCAAAGCTTGTAGAAAATAATCTTAGGTTTCTTGTTACTTACGATTTTCACTAATTTGCAGTCTAAGGATAGAAAATGATTGACAATAGAAATCTCATGTAATCGAATATTTAACTTCAACATAGATATGCACGTAGCATAGACAACTGTTTGAATAAATCCTAAAGCAGCTCTAATGTTGTGTTTTGTATGTAGTAGCGATCCTCGCCACTGCTTGCCCAGCACAGTGCTTGCATTATTCAATTCAAGAAAGCAACGGCACGGCTGCCATTTACCAGAACTGCATCCACCATTCACAAGAATAAACCTCTCTCCCCAGTGTCCGATCTTAATCATCGAAATAGTGTATTGTCAAAATACATTTTGCTTAAGCTTTATTATTGCATCTGTTTTAGTTTAGAGAAAAAGAGGGGGCGAAAAACACCCCCTGGTCAATAGTACTAAGATTTCTACCCGGTCCAAATAGGGTTAAGAAAGACATAAATGTAAATGGTGTTTCTTCATCTGTTAGAGACAATACTAATGAAGTGGTCATGCTATATCTTTTAATGATTTTTGAATTTGGACAGAGCTAACAACAATTTTGACTTTGTTATTCAATAGAGTCTTCTAATCCTGATTGACTGCCTGACACTACCAACAAATTAATTATGCATTACTGTCGAATAGTTATTACTACAAAATCTCGTACATGTCTCTTGATATTTAGTGGAGCTGAGCTGAAGATGATACACAGACAGGCTCGTCTCGAAACGTCCCGATAATAATGGCCTAGTCAAATCAGTCATGAATCAGTTGACAGTTACAACTCGCTTTGATACACTGATTTGTCACCTGCCTTTTCTCTGAAATGACCCTCAAGAATATTGATCGTTATGGTCCCACCCAAAGGTAAAAGTATTGTCCTTTTTGAACTCGTTTGTTCCCCTCTTTTTTCTTCCGCAAGTCTTGGTTTTCGCATTTTCTTTAGATGTTCGAATTAGCTTTTCATGAAAATCCATTTATTTTCGTTTCAGCTTTAGCTCATGTTGTAGAAAATACTGCATTCTTTGGGGATATCTTGCTGAGGCTGCCCGATATCACACATAAGGTAAAATCATTATTGATTTTTATCCAATATGGCCTGCATGCCGACTCTGCTACGCAGGCTAGATCCAATAGGGATGAATTGGACAGAGTCCAGAAATGTACGAAACCTTCCTCCGGTCAAAATTTTTTCGTAGCAAAACCTTCCTCCAATTTTTTAAAATACCAGGGCGTGGCTAAATCATAGGTAGGGTGTGTAAGTCTTTGTCTTTGGATTTAAAAGGTGAAATACCTTTAAAAAGGATATAAAGTCATGACAATTTCTTGAATTATTGCTGCTACAGTAGACTTACTACCAAAGCTCTATATTGTCCTAAACAGCTTCTAGTTGCAATGTATCAATTTTAGGACTCAGGTAGTAAGTACAAATGCATTTTGAAGAGCAACAACGACAACAGTGGATATTAATGGCCTAGGCAAATCGTTCAATGAATGTCAATCAGATTCAAATGGAAGAAGTGAATTCCTACAAACTGCGTAAACATTTAGTGATTTGGTTGCTTGTTAGAGGAGCCAGCTTTGGTGCAAAGACATTGTTGTTTCACATGACATGGTGTCGGAGTCAACAACTGAGAATGCTAGCTAGGTAGTGGACTCTCAGAAAGTGGTGACTGACACTGTACCTCTCTGCACTGATTTGTAATGTTAGGAATACAGCCAAGAAACAAAGATCTTTTGGAAAACGTGAGAAGTGAATAGTGGTATAATTGATGGATGCCCAGCATCTTTTTGTATCACAAGACTTATTGTGGGAAGTCTAACATTTTGAAGATGAAAGACTTGGTTAATTAGGCCTATCTATTATACCATGAAAGCCATTGCCTGAAGTTTTGATTGAAGATTGACAGCAACAAATTTCAAAAACATTATGTAGACACCGACAAAGGATCAGGAAGGTAATAACTGAAACTAGGATTGAAAGATGTCTCAACTCTGATTGACCCTCAACCCAAGTGGTACATTCGCGCTGTCTGTACAGCAACTGTGTGGCACCATGTTTGGTGAAGTTGGTACACATCACCCTGTTTCAATGAGTTTATGGTGAAGCTTTACTTAGCTTTGGAGGCTTTCCAGAATACATATTGCTGAAAATAACCCTCTTGCTTTGGGAAATAAAACTGTGTTACACATGCAGCAAGTTGAAATGGAAAATAAATCAAGATTAGTGAAGTGCATATTGAAATTGAGAAGATATACCAGTTATCAATGCTAAAAGACTATTGTGAGACAAATCATCTGACATGTCATGCACTCTGACTTCATCACATTGACAGTTTCTTCCAATAATTTGTCTCAATTTTTATTGCCAAAGCATTTATCCAAACCTTCCTTCAAGTTCAAATCTCTATTTTGACAAACCTTCCTCCAAATTTCCATTGTTTTACCAACCTTCCTCCGGTCAATGACCGTGCAACCGTAATGTTTTCTGGACTCTGGAATTGGACTGGTAAACTATATCGTTCACTTTCATAATCAATCCTGAAAATGGTCAACTGATTTGGTCACAGGCCTGTCGGAAGCGGGGGGCTGGGGGGCTTGAGTCCCCGCAATAATTTGCTGAAGTTTGTTGATTTTGTAAGTGAATAGGCTGTGAAAGCTAACGTCGTGGAAATGAAGATTCGAACACAGATGTATTCAAGGAAGTTACCAGAATCTGTCGAATGAGGAACCCCTGGTTCACAGTGAAAGATTTGTTGATTCTTGGATTGAGGAAACATTTGTAAGGATACTTGTGGCTTTTGTTCATGGCTAATATCACTGAAAACTTGAAATCTGCGCTGTTTTAACAGCCGGCAACTTAGGCCCATCCGCCATTATCTGTAGTTCGTACAGTGTTGCTATGGTTCCCAAATCAAGTTATGAAATCGATAGGAGAAAACTTTATCCCAAATATCAGTGTCAAAGTCCATGAGGCGTAGTTGGAGCGTCCATCAGTCTGTCTATAGCAGGGAGATTAAGTAGGGAGAGGAAACGCGCATTGACTTGCGTTGAGCGAGGTAGTATGCAACCTCCTTCGCAGCGCAGCGCTCGTTTAGCAGTGGAGACAAGATGGAGGAAGACGTGCGTTGTGGAGAGGCCGGCCCTGTTTTGGATTGGATCCCTCCAAGGTTTGTACAATTTCAAATTAGGTAAAGAAACAATTCATTAATTAGTGCCACATTTTGCCAATCCAGCTTGTTTCAGATCTCATTAAGACTTTCATTAGTCTGTTTTGACTCATTTTCTTCGATGGTAACTTAGGCCAGCGAAACTTTTCTATCACGACCAAGCACGCACTTTGCTTATAACTGCCGTGCCCACACATGCCCACGCAAGCGCTTACCATCTTTTGCTGAGGAAATCCTATACTTGAAGATGCATATCCACAAGCATGCATATCCACAAGCGAGCACATTTCTACCAGATGAATTGGCCTAAGTTAGCTCCCGAAGAAAATATGTTGTTGAATCATTTCCTACAGTCAAATTGGCTGATCGAGTCACTCAAGTGAAAGATAAAACATAAGAGAGATAAATCAATGTTCAAATTAAACTTACAGGCTCACGACTGTCATTAAATCCAATCCAAAAGTGTGATTTGCCTTTCCTTCCACGCAGCAGCTCCTTCTCGCTTCCACAGCAAAGTGTGTGGTGCGCTGCGAAGGAGGTTGCATACTTGCATACCACATCGCTCGCGCTTTCAATGCGCGTTTCCTCTCCCTTCTTAATCTCCCTGGTCTATAGTGATCACTACGAACATGTCATCAGTCTATGCATTGCATTGTAAATACCAAAAAAAATTGTAAAAGCATTTTTGCATTTATACTTATTAACCCATACGTTAGATATGTATAATTTTTTATTTTTAAACAATGTTACTTTGTAGTAGGCTTGAATTTGCTTCTATTTTGCAACGCTTACTGTGAGTAACTGGATGATAATGATATGACAATATTGCGCTTCCCAAGCGATGCTTCAAATCCAAAAAATCATCACAAATCCTAAAATTGTCGAAAACTCTTGAAATTCTCAAAATTTCACAAATCGTAGAAATCCCAAAGAAATCCTAAAATCTCAAGAAATTGCTAAGAATCCCAGAAATCTTCCCCGGCAAGTGATACAAATTCTCAAAAAATACCTATGTAAATTTCTATTTTGCAGATAATCAAAAGTAATAAAGAATGGCAGATCATGATTAGTTGGAGTGTTGGCTTTTGCAATGAAACTGGTCTTTTTGATGGAGCAAACCAACAGCTGCTTTCACTGGTAAGAAATGTATTGATAAGCCAGATCTCCACTAGGCGGAAAACTATCGAGGCGGAAGAATTTCCAGCAATATAATTGGCTTGTCGAATAGTCTCCGCGGAAAACTGTCGAGCCGCGAATAGAAGGAATACATTCTACTTTTCGCTACTCGACATTTTCTGCTTAATGGAGATCCGGGTTAAGTCTTTTCATATAAGAAACTAATTTCCTTTTTTTCCAGTAACTATTAAGATTTACGTAAAATTAGCCGGAGAGTCGCCTAAAACTCCCGATCAAATCGCCCACGTCGTTTGAAATCTATTCGAAAACCTCTTGGGGATTGACATGGCTGATAAAGTTATGAGCTGAATTTGAAATTGAGACTGAGGCCCCGTTCACACGAGAACGAAACGAAACGGAATGCTATGTAACTGTGCCTAAAGACAAAAGAATTTTTGCAGGTGTTCACACAAGGACGACGACTAGAAACGTTCCCTCCGTTCCGTTCCGTTCCGAAAAGTGGACAGCTCTAAAAAGTGAGTCGTAAAATGTAACAGAACGTAACGTAGCGATTTAGCCCTCGTGTGAAAACTTTTTGGAGCGTCCCGTTCTACTTTGCAGACTTTTTTCATTCAATTTATCAATGAGGTAATTCTAAAACTCCGAACAATAGGTTTGTTTACGCATAAAAATGGGAAAACTTTATGGCGAGCTTTGAAAATTTCTGTCTCAAGGGAGGAAGATATTAAAACAAGTCCGGGGTTGATAAAATTATTGTTAAAAAGCAACCTTACCAACTACTGAACACCATGTTGTATTTTGGGACCTATGCAGGTTACACGCTGATGGAAAACTACATGTTTCTAACAGAACAAAACTTCACAGCCATACAGCGTTGCAAATCATCATGAATAAATATACCGAGTCATTAGCGTCTCTTTTGGTTTGTGCTCCTTCGCAGTTAAAACATAGCACACCAGTATTGAGTTCTTTCCACGTTTCCTTGACTCGATTTTTCATAAATTCGACGATTCATCTTCGTAAGGTAGACCAAATATCGTCGCAATTTTGTATTTTGCACGAGTGTGCGAAGGCACGATAAGGAGGCTAGCAATGTGGTTGGTATAATATAATATCGACACATTTGGTAGCCTCGTTCAGGTCAACGTGCAGTGACATCATACGAAATGACGTCATTTCGCACTTCTTATCAGATTTAAGTGTGTAGTTTCGCAGATTAAAAGAGAATAATTTGAAAAAAAGTACTACACACCATTCGCAACAGTGCAATCTCTTGAATAATCAACAATTATACAAACCCCGGACTTGCCCTTTAGCTAACACTTCACATCGATCCATTGCCGTGTGGACACCACTTAAAAAGTTCCGCTCCGTTCTGGTCCGTTCCGTTTCCATTCCGTTAAAGAGGGACTATCGAATATAGCAGAACTGACAGGTTGAGTTTCTTTTATTTCGAGATGCCTCTGATCATGTGTTTAGCCAATTTTCTGGATATATTTAAGATTTTTTTAATCTTTCCAATTCACCACAGGACTGCAATCTTGAAGATTACAACGAAAATATTCAAAAATACTTCAATCTTGCAGCCATTAGAAGAAATGATTTTGATGATTAAAGCTTAACCCTATTAGTACTGGGGGGGCGTTTTTCGTCTCCCCCCTGCCACACTTTCTACATTGCGCTAAAACGGCCAGTAATTTAATCACCAAACTTTGTGACTTTTAGTCAAAATTAATTGCTAATTAAATTGTTTACGTTTCATTGTTCTAACTCTGATCAGGTGACCACAGTAATACCATATTTGGAGGGTCGTCAACAAACAGTGTTAAAACCTCTATAGTCGTTTTTCCGATCGATCTCAAACATGCATCATTCGATTACTTTTAATGAATAGTTCCATTTGATGAAATATATTTCATATTTGCTGACATCAGCAAAATTTAATATCTATGACGTCATTGACATTTATGACGTTATTGGTTTAATGAATAAGTGTAAGATATGAAAAATTGTTGTCTTTTTTGCTTCAACTTATTAATTTGATCAATTCTGAGTCCATATTTACTAGATAAAAGGACAAGACTTAAAAATAACAGCAAAGAAAATCTGTACATGGAACAAAAAGCTAATCAAAAGATAATTGTGCTAAAAATAGAAACTGAAAGTATCTCAAAAGTATGTATTCTGAATTTGCAATACCTTTCCTAGACTGATGAAAATCGTCGTAGTTTCGCTCCTTGATAGGCTGATAGTCGCTACAACTACGACTCATAATTAGATTAATCAAAAGTTCGGCCAGAAATTGATGAACCTCGCTTTGATCCCGGAAACTAAGAGCTTAGGCCCATTCTACACGATCATAACTCACCAATTCTAAAACGCCTGAAATTCGTATTTCATAGAGATTATAAAGAAAATCAAACCAACCTGAGTCGAGATGAGTACTTCTTCTGTGTACTGCTTGATTGTTTATCCACTTTGAGATGGGGAACCTGTTTTAAAAGGCCCAATTATTCTTAGGCTTTCATCACAGCAATCAACAGTGATCTTTTCACGTTTCATCACTCTTGCAGCCTCGAGGCCAAAGGGAGGCTAATTCTTGGAAAGAGGTTGAAATGTTGATATCCTATTGGTCAGTTTGAACATAGTAAACTATCATTTGGAACTCTGCAATCTCATTGGTTGCACCAGTTTCACGGCAATTTTGGCCAGATTTTCAGATAGTATGACTATCAGTCCCACTTGCAGCGGAGTGCCATCACCCAATTCAATAAACAAAGTGAAAACTGGGACTGAGGTAGTTAGTCTATATCTTTCCTACAATTGAGACAAATTTGGAAAAAATTGGATTAGAGTTGAATTAGATCGAATTTTGCTTGTTAAAAGGGTAAAAAATTGCTAATTTTCCTTTGCTCTTTGGTTGCCTAGCAACGAGACACGTGACTAAGTAATTGTCATCGTTAAGAACTATAGAAGTAAGTCTTATTGTTATGTCTGTGGTAGTTTCAGAGGAAATAAGATATCACTATATAACGTTCCAGTATAAATCAAGTCAAAATCACCCAGTACTAATAGGGTTAAGTAAAATTGCTGCAGTAATTTTTCGACAGGGGGACATTTTTGAGTCATCCAATATTTTTCACATTATAGATTTGTTGGGATACGAATCATCAATGTTCAAAGCCACGGTTATCCCCCAAAAAGGAAACCTGTGATCATGCGCAGAAAGCATAATTGGTCTGTGGAAAGAATGTGGACGGAGAATCCAACCCTCGGAGGGGGGGACTTAGCACTTTCCATGGTACGGGGACGTGCCATTTTTGGGGGGTACTTTTTTCAAACCGTTACGGAATTATGGGTATCTTTTGCACAATTTGTAGACATTTCACGGAATTATGGGTGTCGTTTTCAGGGGATTTTTCATAATTTCCGGAATTGTTGCCCAGATTTTCATTCGATATACGGAATTGTGACCCTAAAATTCACCAGAACTTACGGAATTAAGGGTACCAACTTTTGGGGCAAAATGGTACGTACCCGTCAGATGATAGGCCGAGATACCCCCCCCCCCCGAGATCCAACCACAATCCAAATAAGGAGTAGCAAAGAAACAAGGAGATTCTCGCGCACGGTAATATGTTCCTCGGCTGTTGATCTGGTTGGAACATTGCCAAAAAACAGAAAGATAAGATAAAAGGGGTAGTCCTCGATGTTCTCAACAAAGATTGAACAGCCGTAAATGCAGTCTACTTTAGGATATCAGTTTATACCTATATTGAAGAATGGCAGGGTGGAAAGAATCAAATTTCGAACAGAGAGTGCACAGTGTTTTCATCATTTATTAGATTCTGTATAATAAGGCTGTCCAATTTTTTTTCAAAAGAGAAAATATTCTCGAGACTGTACAGGGTGTCTCAAAAACATTGTTCGACGTTTGATAAAATATTGAAAAATAAGGACAACATGAACAGGCTCATGGAAAGATAACCCTGTTCCTAAGATTATGAAATAGTTTTAGAGACTAAAGTCGTGCAAATCGGTTGAAAATTCATTGAGTTATGAGCTCTCGAAGATAAAAAATATGCAATAGCTGAAACCAGAGACACCCCAGATTACTGGTATTGCAAAGGGCTCGAAGACGGAGGTAAGAGAAGCTTATCCAATCTCATATCTCTCGTTGATACCAGAGCAAACCAGATAGGACTTCTAAAGTAAATTATTTCTTGCGATCATTCTCTAAATTTCCTTAACATTGCGAAAGTCCAAAAACAGTGGTTCAAAACATAATCGGCGAGACACTCAATCTGTTTCGTCAAAGCATCCATGTGCTTGACAGTTAGGTTGTCGAAAACCTGTTTGAGTCCCATTTGGTTTGCCCTGAAACAATTGAAAAGCAACAGAAACGACGGCCTATGGAGCCTTTACCAAAAATGCCTTTTCGAGGCCTCTGGTTTCAGCTTTCGCACAAACTTGAACTTCAAATGCTTGTAACTCCATGAATTTGTAGCCGAGTTGCAAGACTCTTGTGTCAAAAATTAATTTAAAATCTCTGGAAAAGGGTGACTTGACCAATGGTCCATTCAGCGCATCGTTATCTTTTAGTATTTAATCAAACGTCGAAAAATTTTTTTGAGACACCCTGTATGTTGGCACGTGCTTTCATAAACCCTTGTACTGCATCCTTTCTATGGTAAAACATCAATTTTAAATGTAATCTTTTATCGATCTCTAGGTTGCTCAGGAGCTCAAGCTTATTCCTCGAGATCCAAATTACGTTAACCCTTATAAAGCTGAAACGCTGCTCAAGGTTTGTACGAAAATTCTCAAATCGGTGTAAGAAGGCGGTTGTAAAATACCATGACCTTTTTTCTTAAACTGGATTACTTTAAGGAATTTTTAGCTACTTTGCTGAACTTTAAACCAATAGAGTGAATGAATTTTGCTTGTTGCCACATAGTTGACATTCTTAAACCAATCTTGAAAGTTATTCTGAAGCCCTCCGCACACGGAGAGGAAAGTCCTCGGCAAAGTGGTATGAATGTCGTTTTGCTCAGGAAAAATTCTCGACTTATGCGGATGATTTTCGCTGAGGATATACTCATTTGTGTAGCTGAGGAAAAGATCTATTGTGTTTGATAATTTCTGCCATTTGTGCCAAAATTCTCACCGTCTGCGGTGTCACTGAGAATTTTGCTCACTGCCTTGGATGCACACGTGTTCACACTTTTAGCTGTCATCTTGCAGTGACCTGCGGTCGATACCATGGCAACATGAACACGTGTGCACCCAAGGCAGTGAGCAAAATTCTCAATAACACTGCAAATGGTGAGAATTTTGGCACGAATGGCAGAAATTATCAAACACGATCGATATTTTCCTCAGCTGCACAAATGAGTAGATCCTCAGCGAAAATCATCCCCATACAGCGAGAATTTTTCTGAGCAAAATGACATTCATGCTACTTTGCTGAGCATTTTCCTCTCCGTGTGCGGCGGGATTTAAAGACGAATGATGGACATATAGCGATCTACTTTAAAAACTGAGCAACAGAAGGCTGCGTGTATCTCTTTGTCCAGTTGTTTTGGTCATCTGTTGAGATCATCAAATACAATGGAATGCGATAGACTTAAGCCTTTTCGTCCCTTGTTTCCCTGTTGACAAGGTGATATCAACAAATCAAAGAACGCAGGGAAACAAGGGACGAAAGGGAATAAGTCTTGGAATGCGACAGGTTGTATTTATATTGCCTAGGCCGTAAACTTAAGTAGCCTTGTATCTCCGTCATTTCGCTTTGAGTTTTTTTTCAGAATTGTTGTTGAATTCTTAAAAAAGGAAGAAAATAGTTCTGAAAATATTCAAGATCTCACAAAGGTCAAACTGTAGAATTTTTGCTAAGCAGATTCCTTTGAAGTGACTTAGTTCATAGAAATAGGTCATAGAATTTTGCACCAACCTTATTTAAGGATTGGGAGCATTTGCTATCTGATGTTGGTCGTTCTTTAGAGCCGAAGCCATATATTGGAGAAGATAAACTACAAGATTCATTTGTGATGAACATGTGGCAGCGGTAGTTTTCTATTCAGCGTAGGTATATCGAGAAATCGTTCTTTTACAACTGCGACTGATAAGCCAATCTTACTCTAATCAGTGTTTGTGGTCACACACTTAAAACGCCTTTTCCACTATTACTCGTCAGAAAAAACAGCCTTTTTCTTAACTTTTGCAAGATATCACCATAACGGTGAATAATTTAATAGCTTGGGTTACTTTGCATAACTTCTCAATCAAAATGTTTATCGTGAAATCCTTTTTGCCTGTGTGGCTATGTTCTATCAACATTTTTTCCACGTTTTCGCCCCGTTATGGCTGATGTTTTTAGAATCATGTAGAATTTTGTACAGGGCGGAATTTTTGTTGATAAGTCATTAGACAGCGTCATTTTACCGCCAGTCTATGAAGATTCAGATCAGCAGTTTGATCTTATCATAAACTGAGATATTCAGGCCGAGTAAATCGGGCACCTTGGAAATTCAACAAATGTTGAGAAAGAACAAAACAGCAAAGAATCAACCAGTAAGAAACCAGAAAAATACAGTCCCACCATCCCACGGGTAGGTAAGGCTTACTTCCATGGTGCTGCATTTTCCGTTCGAGCGAGAATGTTATTATTTACAAGAGACAATGTTGCTCTGAAGTTGAAGGGAAATTTGCGATTGAGCGAAGCGACCTGTTATTGTATGAAATTCTGCTGAGAGGAAAATACAGCTGCGTGGAAGTGATCCTTTATGCATTGCAGTTATGTTTCATCAAATATCCTCCTGCGAAGGAAAATTTATATCTTTCTGTGGAGGAGTTTTGGAATCCTTCGCATGGTCCTGCTCCCATTGAAAATTCTGCTTCACGACGAAAATTAGTCTACTTCTTAATCCTTTACTAGGCAATTATTGAAATCTACCACCAGAAAAATGTTACATTAATTTCTAATCTAAGCCCTTTTTATTTGAGGAAAACACCTCACCTGCTAGACCCAGGGCTGAGAGGCGAGGTAAATTTCAGCTACTGCTTATATGAGATGTTTTCACGTCACCTGTCAGCCCCTGGACTGAGAGGTGAGGCGGAGTAGAGCCTCTCTTCCGTGAAATTAGAACGATTTGACCATTAAGAATCAACGAATGATTTTAATTCACCTCACCACACCGTGGTGGTTCATTTATATGGAAATTTTCACCTCCCCCACCAGGCGAGATCCCACTTCTAGTGAGGTGGGGCTTCACTACACCGGCGGTGTTGCGTTCGTCTTGTAAACGCAAAATGAAAATACACAGGCTTCTGTGTGAAGGTGGAATCTCACCTCTCAGCCCCGGGTCTGGCAGGTGAGGTGTTTTTCCTCATATTAGGCCCTAATTTGGGTCCATACTTTTTTCAATTTTTTGTCCTTTTGACGTTAAAACTGAGGGGGTTGCTTTTTGTTGCCATATGGCAACTTTACCAAATATTACCAAATATTAGCACAGAAACATACCATTGCAAATACAAGCAAACGGAGCTACAGTTGGTTTCTCGAATTAGGTGACTATCTTTGGGGTACATCGTTTTGATACTACAAATTTTCGCGAATGTTACGGATTTTTCGCTAAATTTTTGAATAGTGGTATGTTCAAGGTCCCTGTGATCGATAAAAATACCCATGATACAGTATGAGATCACACAATGCTGTTAGTAAAAAAGGATTCAACCAAACATGAAGTTTCGAAACAATTTACCAGAGCAATTTTGTTCAAAATGAGTTTCCTGTTGCCATCATTTACGACCAATGATAAATTTTGGATAAAATTGTGTAAAAGACAGCATGTGCCAAGGTATTCTCATCAACAATGAAGTTTTTGGATGATAAGTAAGAGAAAGAGAAAATATGAGAAAACAAGAATAACAGGAAGTAATTTTGATGCCATTTGTTAGCAGTGCTGCCATACAGCAACAAAATATTTATCTGAAATGCAGATCGAAAAGTCAATGCTTCCCATTCACGTTTGCAGGGGGGCCCAGGGCCGTCGCGAAGGTAGCTTTGCAGGGGGGGTGAAATGGTCTAAATTTGCCGAAAAAGGCGTGGTCATTGGGTGTGGTCATTATAACTAGTCATGTCTGACAAGTGTGTTTATTTATTGGTTCTCTTAACTCGATTTTAACGCCATGCTCTGCTTGTTGTACATAAACAAGATCTTTTGCTTTCATACTAGCTTTCAGAATTAAAGCAAATTGCAAATAGTCTGTTCACTTCCAAGGGAGAAACAAGGTTCTCATTACGACACAATTCATTTCTGTTACTATTAAGTTCTGGCTTTCACAGGGACTGGGGAGCAGGGTAGGCTGGGTGGGCTATATCCAACCTACTTTTGGCAACAAATGGCTGTATTTTTGTTGGCAAAATTTTGAAAATGATTAGCACTTAGTCGGCTAAAAGAGAAGCTGAAACTGGAACTGTTATAGACGAATTCAGAACGCTATACATCTTGAAGCTCCTGATTTCGTAGAACACTTTATAGATCTACGATTCAATCAGCCAAACATTAAAGTATAAGAACAGCTCGAATTGCTACTCCTCGAGGCATTGACGGCAATAGCATCCAATGATTTTGCAGACGAAATTGAATACTTGAAACTACTCACTATGATAGTGATAGTTTCTTCATGTTATTATGAAAAGGGCGCTTTCAGGTAATCCAATGAGCTTGACCCTAAAATTTTTTCCGGGGGCTGCACCCCTAGACCTCCACATTACGCTGATTTGGCGCTCGCTGCTTAGCTCGTCCCTTTTTTGGATCGCTCCGCGGTCCTTGTTTCAAGTTTCAAAAGTACTATTTTGCAGTTTGCAGAATTCCATATAACGGCCTTCCTTCAATATGGGGAAACGTTTCTCATTTATCAATGTTACCTGTTACTGCATTATTTAAGAATACATCTAGGCTTGATGTAATGCAGTCTTTGATAGCAAAGGGCATTGTAACGTGTGCCTATCAGAATCCAACAAGCAGTCAAAAACGTCGATAGCAGTTTGTGTTCATCGAGTCTTGATTCTTCGTGCTTTAAGTTCACCACATTTTCGTCAAAGGTGCATTCACCTATCTGCAAACAATAGCCATTTGATCCCCCTTGGAAAGATCTGGTGTGCTATCTGCGGAGACACCAAACATGCTTGCTTCTTTGATCTCCTCAATAATTCTTCGTCTGACATCTTCTGCTAGTAACCGGATCATGTCATTTTGTGATTCTGGGGCCATGTCCTACATTAGCTACAACCTAAGGCATGGCAATGACGCTCAACTTCCAAAGGTATGGACAACGTCCTTTGGAATTGAGACTACAGTCTACCTTGGAAATAAACTGTGGCAGCTTATACCTCAAGAAATAAAAGAGTCAAGCACCCTTCCTATTTTCAAAAAACGGATTAGGTGCTGGAATGGTGATCAATGCAACTGTAGGCTCTGCAAAACATATATTCCAAAAGTTGGGTTCCTAACAGGATAGACGTTTGACAGGCCTTCTCGTGGAAGCCGGGGGCGGCTCGCGGCTGTTCTGGGGATGGCGGGCTCGCGGTGCGGGTTCCTCCTCGTGATGCGGATGCTGGGTGGTGGTTGTGGTGGGGGTTGTCGTCGGTGTTTCGTGCTTGGCGTCCACTAGTGGGCTTATGGGGGACGGGGGGCTTGCAACATGGAGACATTCATGCTGTGGGCCTTTTTGGTCCTCTGTATGCCCGCTGGTTGGTGCTGGGTTCGGTGGTTTCATTGGTGGCTTCTCTCACTGCGGCCGCCATGGTCGGTGTTTGCGTCGGGGGGGCTCGGGCGGCGTGTGGGCTGTCTCCCGGGGCTGGTCGCCGTCCTGGGCCTCTATGGGGGGCCTTTTCTGCTTTTATCTTGTAAAAGATATATATATATATATATATATATATATATATATATATATATATATATATATATATATATATATATATATATATATATATATATATATATATATATATATATAGTACTTTTATGTAATCGAAAATTTATTATGGACATTGTAAAAAGTTTTTTATTTCTTTAAGTAGGCCTTAATTAGCTTTAATTTGGCTATTTCTAACTTAAGCCTACTATAAATAAATGAATGATGATGATGATGCTGATGATGATGATGATGATGATGTCCCCCGGGGACGAAGAAAAGTTCTGAAAAACTACTTTTTCTGAACTGAAAATGCTGATGCAGGTTATAATGATTGATAGCAGCATCGTCAGACACATGTCAGCAAACAAGAAACATTAGTAATTACCTGTTTAAAGTGAGGCTAATTGAAAATGATGAAGAACGTTATTGGCTGCTATATGACAACCGTGCCAAAGCCGCAAATCCCCGTGTAGTGCGAACAGCGAATGTGAAAAGTGAATTGCAGTGAATACATTTGGATGTTGCATACTTGCTTCTTTTGTGTGACTTGAATGACGTTGGCCTTATTCGTACCAGCTGTCAAAGGTTTCCCATATCTATTTTCCGAATGCAAATTGCCCTCAGCAATAAGTTTTTGTCCCCTGTGTGTGCTAATGAGAAAGTAGTAGTAGTAGCAATTTATTTTGAGTGGGCTTATCACAGGGGCATCAGTTTAGATATTCTTAGTTATTATTTAGTATTTCTCAATATTTATATTTTGAATATTTTCACTTATACAGAATATAAATATCGAGAAATACTAAATAATAACTAAGAATAATTAAACTGATGCCCCTGTGGGCTTATCAGGATTATTGAGCACAGGCAGCTAATCTTTACAAAACTTTGAAATGGATCCTTTAAAAATCATTGCCCTTTGCATTCAGAAGAATTGCTCCAAGGAATTATGATTATCCCAGGGTGAGGATTTTTGAAATCATCTCAATTTTCAGAATTATCGAATATGTGCCATGTTATTCCTTCAACAGGAGGCAAAGAAGATGCAAGAAAGTAGCGAAAGCAGCAAAAACAAGAAGAAACATAAATCGAAAAGAAAAGGCAGGAAAGGACCACGACTTAGTCGGACAGATCTTTGACACATACAATGTAAGATTTTAGACTGTTATGCTCTTTTTAGAAAACGTATCATGGAACAAGAAGGGGAGACTAGGGCTGGTTTTTTGTCACAGGAGTAAGTTATCTCACTGACAGATGAAGACGAAGGAAAGCTTTCCAGTGAATCTTTTTCCGAGGTTATGGTATACTTCTTTCAATTGTGTCAGCCAAAATCAAAACAATCAAAGCATTAGATTGAAAATTGCAATGTAACAACTTTCCCCTGTGAAACTACTCCTACTGTACCCAACTCAAGAAGCAGCTGCAGCAATGTGAAGGCGCACATGTACAGTGCAAAGTGAAGGAGCTTTGAACTCTGAGTTCGTAGGGCATTTTGAATTTTCAAAAGTTACACAAACTTGTTGAATTTTTTAATTTCTTGCAAACGATCTGATATTCAATTCAATTTCAATTCAATTTTTAATTCTTTAAACACGGTAGCCCCATCAGTTGATCAGCAACTGCTTTTCAGGGGGCCGTGGCAAAGGTCTAAAAATTAAAACAAGAGACAAATAACATTGATAAGAAAAAGAAAAGAACGCGTGAGTCAATTTTTTAATCTTTTTTTGAAGGCGGCAAGGGAGGGTGCTTGTTTAAGATCAAGTTCGAGTTGATTCCAGAGTTTAGGTCCACGAAACGATATTGCGTTTTGCCCATTTTTAGTCTTCCGCAATGGTAGCGAAAGATCAGTTTCAGTATTTCTAAGTTCTCTAACATTCCGAGTTGAATTTTTGACAAACAAGTTGGATAGGTACTCAGGTACAAGTCCATTTAGAGACTTGTACATAGAAGTAGCTGTTTCGCTTCTAATAATATCACTTACAGTTGGCCAATTTAGATTGTGTATTAGTTCCATAGCAGGCGTATCAAATTTACTTTTGGTAACAATTCTCGCCGCTCGATTTTGCAACTTTTGTAGGGTTAGCAGTTTGGTCGCCCCACAGCATCCCCACACAGAACAACAGTACCGAAAATGGGGCTCCACTATCCCCCGATACATTTTACTTAATGTGTTTTGAGGTAAAAATTTTCTGGCATATTTCAAAAACCCAATTGCTCGAGAAACTTTGGTACGGAGAATATTAATGTGTTCTTCCCAACTTAAACTCCTGTCTATTATCACACCCAGATACTTTGACTGGTCTACGTTTTCAACTTGGGAGTCACCGATAAAAAACTGGGGATGATCAACAGTGCCATCAACAATTTTCTTAATTTTGGACTGGGAACCCACAACCAGGGCTTGAGTTTTTAGGATGTTTAAGGAAAGTCTATTACCTAGCAACCATTTCTTCAGATGGCTTAGTTCACTGTTTAGAGTTTGATTTACATCTTCTAAACTCGATGAAGAGTAAGAAATACTGGTATCATCGGCATACATCGTCACTTTCGCTTTCTTCAGAGAAAACGGCAGATCATTGATATAGATCAGAAATAAGAGAGGACCAAGGCAGGAACCCTGTGGCACACCACATCGGATGTCTTTGGTATTTGAACAGACACCATTTACTTTGCAGAACTGTTTTCTGTTCATTAGATATGACGTAAACCAAGTAAGTTCTAGATTTTCAACGCCATACTTCCTCAATTTAGCAGGTAAAATGTCATGATCTACAGTATCGAATGCCTTTTTTAGATCGATAAAAATATTTGCAGTATATTTGCCATTGTCCATGTTTACATACCAGTCATCAGTGCTGTTAAGAAGGCAAGTGACAACAGAATGGAGAGCTCGAAAACCAGATTGGTTTGAAAACAGATGATTGTTTTTGTCGAGATAATGGTAGAGTTGGTTATGAATAATTTTTTCGAAGACCCTAGCCAAGACAGGCAGAACTGAAATAGGACGGTAGTTAAATCGGTCATCAGGTTGACCATTTTTAAAAATGGGGGCTACTCTGGCTATTTTCCAGCTATCTGGAAAACAACCAGTAGCAAGTGAAAGATTGAAGATATCACAAAGAGATTCTGAGATAACCGGAAGGGCGAGTTTTAAAAAGCAGCTAGCAATACCATCAGTACCGCATCCCTTTGAGGTTTTAAATTTGCTAAAAATTTTTTCCAGCTGGAGGGTATTAATAACGTGAAATTGAAACTTATTTTTTTCCGGATTGACCTCGTAATCGTTTTCAAGGAGAGGATTTATTGCTGGGGGAATTTTGTCACTAAGCGTTTCTCCAATGGTGCAGAAGAAGTTATTGATAGATTCTGCAATATCAGCATCAGTAGAAATATTTTTTCCTTCAATATTTAGTGATGAAATGTTGGTGGTTTTAGATTTCTTGTTTAAAACGTTGTTGATAGTCTTCCATGTGCTTTTGAGGTCTCCTTCGCAGGAAGCAATTTTGTTAGTAAAATATTCACGCTTAAGTTTTTCATTTAGCTTATTAGCTTGATTTCGTATATGTCTATAGCCCTGCATCAATAATTCAGATTTTGAGTGAACAGCATGCTTTTTCAGCTTGTCTCTTGCCTTGCACATACGTTTGAAATCATTTGTCAACCAAGGGCAGAATTTGTCAGAAACACGTCTGTTACGTGTTGGGGCATGTTTTTCGAGGATAAGAGAGAAAATGCTAGCCCAGGTATTCACTATAACATTTATATCGTCTGTATTCCGCACGATGCCTCTCCAGTCGACCCCTACAAGTTCTTTGAGAAACTCGGTTTGGTCAAAGTTCTTCATTTGCCTGGAAGAAATATTTTTGTGTTGCCTTTTGGCAGCACCACGGAATTTCCTAATGCAATAGACCAAATAATGATCACTGAAAGAAGATTTATGTATTCCAGAAGATACTATGTTAGTTTTGCTTGTCGTAGCAACATGATCTATTAGAGTAGTAGTGATCAGTGTCTCACGAGTAGGGCTTTCTATTAACTGGTGAAAACCAAATAGATTATATATTTCTAGCAAACGAAGAGAATGTGTCGGAAGGTCATTTGAATCTGCGTTCCCCTCTTTGGAATATTTAGGCAGAATATCACAGTTTGTATCACCTAGAAGAATCTCTTTATCTTCCCTGTCAAAAAATTGAAGGCTTTCCTCTATCTGATTGAAAATGTCAAAACATACGTTAGGGGGCCTGTACCAAGCCATGACCACGAAAGAAGCAGCACGAATAGGTTTAATCTCAACGCATATAAGTTCTAAAGCTGAGTTAGGAAGGTCTTCACGCACAGTGGTCTTATCTAACAAATTATCCTTTAGATAGAGTGCCACACCACCCCCATGGCGGTCACGATCACACCTTTTGACAGTGTACCCCTCGATATTTACCAAACTATCATCAATACTATTGTCAAGCTTTGTCTCATTTAAGGCCAGAATGTGAATTCCTAATTCTTTCACAAGTATACGTATTTCATCGATATGCAGCAGAAGGCTATTTACATTCAAAGATGCTATAACCATGCCCTTTCTATGCCCAAGTGTACTTAAGCTTTCTGTTGAGATTTGCGTTTGGGAAGCTGTGGGAGGAACATTATACACGGGTGGAGAGACCCCTCCCTTGCCACTTTCATGAGAATGCCTACTTTCAGAAATTTGTGTGTCTGTATGCGATAGAGTAGTTTCATTACCTAGTCAAACCTTGTTTAAAAAATCTATGAAATTACCTGTTAGTACTTTACATTTTGTACAAGCTGTTTTCATGATAATGCAATAATACGTGACAACAAAAGTTGATTTGCGTTTGCTCAAAAAATTGGTTCCATCGTTTTCGGAACGTTATTTTCAAGCAATAGATACAGCTTGCAATTTTTGGGAGACTCAAGTGGCGAAAGCTTATTAGCTATCACAGGATTTGCTCAGGTTCATGCCAGAATCGTTCTGTTCATATTCAGTAACATTAGAGTGCAGTCACTTTCATAAGTTTTTGTTCAATGATTAGACTCGCTCCAAGCTTATTCCGTGGTATATCAGTACTCAGGAAAATAATTACCTCTGCGGGGGCGTAAACTACGAAGAGGATGCTGCGAAGGAAACGCCCCCGCAGAACTAACTATGTTACTTTGTGCTAATATACCACGGAATAGACTTGGAGTAAGTCTATTCAATGATTGAACTGTGAATATTTGCAACATGAGTAAGTGTAACCCTTGTCAATGTCAATGTTTTGCCATAGCATTTACGAAATGTGGGTCCTTTGTATGCAAAGGAAAGCAATTTTTCTGCAGCCGGTTGAATAATGTGATAGCAACGACAACAGGCAGCAAATTCCACTCCTAAGAATCACTCGGTACGACGGAAGGCCCGCGCGGCAAGCCTAGTTGAAGTGATTCGCTGTTTTCAAGTTAACTTGTTTTCCAAACTTCGTCTTGGATAAACGAAGCTGATTTCATTTGGCTTCGTGCTTTTTTCTTACGAACGGTTGTTGCTATGGTGCTCATAGGAGGTCAGTTTCTGTACTCTTGAGGCTCTGCAGTGCTGTGGAGGTTTTTCAGAACTATGCTGGTTTTCCGGTACTTTTGAGATTGTCAGAACTGTGGAAGTTAATCTCTGTACTATTGAGGTTGTGCTGTGCTGTGGGAGTTTTTCAAAAGTATGGAGGTTTTCCGGTACTGTGGACGTTGTCAGTACTGTGGAGCTTAATTTCTGTACTGTTGAGGTTGTGCAATACAGCGGACAGATAAAAACTAGACACAGGGGACTTCTGAGAATGTTTTGAAAGCTTTTGCTAAGAGAGGGAAATATTTGTATACTGATCAAAAGTTCTAGCCTTTTTTAGGCATTTCACAACCACGTAAAATTGTATAAAGTCAAATTTACTTTTTTTCCATTGCTCATGAAAACAAGAGAAATATTGCAAAAATACTTCAATCTCTAAGCTTTTAAGCAAAATTTGATTCATTTAAATCCATCAAGTATTCTTGATGCCATGAATTTCCAAAAGTGGGAACTTCTTTCTTGTTCAACTGGTATAGCGTAGTGAAAACTTGCATTCAGACGTTGTTTTGGTTCTGACTCCAACAAGGACAGATTTGATAACACAACAACATCACCTGCTTTTGATTGACACTGCAATTCAAAACGATAAGTGACTGCAGACAAAGGACATTCACTCAACCAATACATTAAAATCGAAAACTTTTGGACAATAGTTTGTCCGAAAGGTTATTTGTCCGAAATCTAATGATGTCCGAAAGTTTCTCGTCTGAAAGTTTTAAACTCGTCGAAAATCGAAAGTCACAAAGAAACGTAACATTAAGTGTCAATTAATCAATGTTTTGCCGGTAGTACTAAGGTTTCATGAACTTTTTATCTAACATTTTGGTTTCTTGATTCGTTTCTTGAAAATATTTCACGTATGGCAGCACCTTTTAAGTTGGTTTACAGCTCGTTTTACCATTGTTCAATCTAACAAAAATTACATTCAAATGTCCTTGTAGATGTCATGATCACCATGTACCTAGAGTAAGTTGATATTTATGATAGAATTGCAATTAGTTGTAACATATGTCTTGATATCATTTTTGCTTTTTGAGTTTGTCCGAAAGTTTCTTTGTCCGAACTTCCCGAAAAAGCGTCCGAAAGTTTATTGTCCGAAGTTGTTTTTCCGAAACTTTTCCGTCCGAAGGTTTTCGATCTTAATGTAATCATCTATTATCTATCATGTAATCCAAAAACAAACAAAGCCGCAAAAGTTGTCCTGAAACCAATAGGGCGAACTATCGCCTTGTGCACGCGAAAGGTGGTTTTGGAAAGAGAGAAGTTATGAGACGAAGGAAGAAGGATCAGTCTTAAGGCATTCCTGCCTTCAGATTTTATTTACGATTTTTCGCTGCAAGCATCTTCATTGCATTCGATTCGAATCGCGATTCGACGCAAAGCCTGCAATCTTGGCCTTTTCTCGTCGCAATTTATAAGTCTAAAAATTTGCTTGACAGATTTTTTATTTGATTCAGTAGATAAGTAGAATTATTGCTTCAAATGAGCTCTAAATGTTTGAAAATGGCAATGCGCTCTGGTTGGCTTGTGCATCAAATAAATGAACTGAGTCCGATATTGGCGAAAGAAATTTTGCATGGAGGAAACTTTCCATAAAAACGGCCAATCTTTGAAAAAGCGTATTAAAGAATGTTGTTTACTTCAAGTTTTTTCATGACTCTGTCATTTTTTCCGTAATTTAAGCATCAAAAATGCCGTCTTTGCAGGTCTCTGCAACACGCCTATAGCAAAAATACTACTTACATAATTTCAAGATGAAACACCATCTGTCTTGAAGTAATTGTTGATTGACGAAGTTTTGTTTCTCATTATCTTGTATTTTCTATCTTCTCGGTTGAACATCTGCCCAAGTGGCTTCCTTGGGCTTCACTTTTCTCTGGTCTTCAAAACCGACATCAGATTGTGGCCAGAAGAAAAACTCACGAAGGCTTCAAAGGCTACTACCTTTGAGCTGTTATCAAACAAGAGCACAGCTTGGTGTAAATTTGTATGACTTATTCCTTTGAACTGAATGTCTTCAAAGAGAAACTTTAGGAATCTTATTGTTATACTACTGCTGGACTTTTCTAAAACCTTCAGTATATTTTCAGAACTAAAGTTTTAAAGAAATTTAGAACTATCGCAACTTCTAAATTTTTTGACGCAGCACGAAATGATTTTCAAGGAAACCCATATTGTATGACTGTCTACAATATGGTATCAAGAAAAAGTCGTGATTGAGATTACGAATAGATTACTATATAGAAGGACTTACGCACAATGTGTTCTAAAGAAGGACAATGAGTTTTTTCGCCTATGGAAAGCATTGCAAAGTTTGCGAAGCAAATGTCTTTCGAACACACGCACAATAGATTCTAAATATCTTGAAACCTTGAGACGAAAAACTCTTTGAAACTCTTTCAGAATTTTTGTTTCTCAACATTGCTCTTTATTGCAGCTATTGACCTTTTTTCACTTCTTTTAGGGTTTCAGGATTTAGGGTGGCAATTATGGCGTTATAACCATACGATAATTCGTGGTCACACTGTGCCGGTCACGTCTTTTTCAAAGCTGCCGATGATGTGGCTAACTAAATGCGGCGTCGTAATCAGCGTATGACCATGGGTTGTGGGAAAAGTAGAAATTCCTATTAGATTAATTATCGCTGTAAAGAATAAGAACTGCCAGGCCTACCTTGTGTGTTCTCTGTTTTTCCATCCTCTCCGTTGTCCTGTCGATTTAGCATCATCCTCATCTTAGCTGGGCCAACAAGTATCATAACTGAGGCTGTGCTCTCGTGGTTGCTCTTGAAAACACGATAGGCCATGATACTTGTTGGGCCAGCTAAGATGAGGATGATGCTAAATCGACGGGACAACGGAGAGGATGGAAAAACAGAGAACACGCAAGGTAGGCCTAGCAGTTCTTATTCTTTACAACGATAATTAATCTAATAGGAATTTCTACTTTTCCCACACCCATGGTATGACGTAAGAACACCCTGGGGACGTGGTTGCTTCTTGTTACTCTGCCCTTGCTTTGATGTACACAGAAGGGACCTCCTCGCTGCTGGAATCTATGCATTTTTGCGACCACTTGGATATGTAAATCTTGCAAATGAATTTTTGTTATAACTGTTATTTTATGGTGATAAAGATTCCCTGACTCAGTGAACTGTCGTATTCTTCACCTTACGTTAAATTTTAAAATGCCCTTCAGTAGCGGACTGATCTGAATAAACCATGGATGCACGATAAACTTGCATCCTGTCCTATCAAGAACAGCAATAATATAAGATAATTGTCAAACCGCTTGCTCTCCATTTACAGGTTTATCTTATATCATTGTTGTTCTTTTACAGGAGTTGATAGTGTTTTTCTTATAGGATACAAGTTTATTGTGCGTCCATGGTTTATTCAGATGAGTCCGCTACTTAAAGCCATTTAAAAATTTTGTACCACTAATCATTTGTTTACTGACGATTGTTTTCAAATTTAAATTTGTTGTCTTCGTCTTAGACACTGTAGTAGTACTTTAAATTAATTTGTAAGTGGCATAATCAGTAAATTGTATTTGTAGTCGTTAGTCCAGTTCCATGTCTTTATGTAATAGCCGTGATGCTGCCATTTATTTTTGCTCTCATGGCATCGTCCTGTAGTATTGCATAGTTACTTCAAAGTATACATAGTAGATCTTAGCCTATGTCATAACATTTTATATGGATATAAAATTCTGTAAGGCTATTTTAGATATTGAAGTATGTAACACCACTTCACGTGACAAATACAGGCGAAGCCTACACAAAGTTATTTGAGCCTGCACATGTTGAAAAAAATGGCCGCTGTTTATTGCCTTTACCTCGCCTTAACGCAGGATAATGCGTTTTAGAATGATACGCAAATGAAATTTCAACAGACGCACAACGGCTGCACATTAAAAATGCAGAATTTTCTCCATGTGTCTTGGTAGTGGACAGTTTTATTCAGCTAAATCTTCGAAATATTCTAGTAAAAACGCTAGATTCACCGTGAAATCAACATAATGAGATGCGGCCAACGTTCAGAATCCACCATTTTGTGGAGGAGCACAGCAGAATTCCAGAGACAAATTCTATCCCCAACCCGGTTGTCTAAGGACCGATCATATTCCGTCTTTGATTTCTCAAAATTTTGTTTTCTCTATCTTTTCATCTGATTGGTTCGAAGTAGAACAATAGACCTTTCAGCTATTCTAAAAACGAATCCTAACCTACATTGCTTACGGTTGGCTGCTGTTGCAGATCAGGTCAAGTCGGTTGACAAAAGTATTATGAACCATTCATGCTATTTTCGTGAATCGACTTGACCTGATCTGCAGCAGCAGCCAACCGTAAGTATTGCCAAGTCTCTATTTGCACTAGTGAAAAATCAAGAACACGCCTCCTGCCCCGCCTGATGAGGGGCTGTTTGGAACAAGTTTTCCCTTATACCTCCAGACGACTTGGCTAAGTCTAGTGCAAGTTCGAGTTTGAGAGAAAGACATGGTCAACTTATTCGAAACATGAAGCATGTCAAGTAAAAGCAAATGCAAGCTATCAAGGTTACGTAAACTGTGATCCCAGCAAATATTTAGTTAAAACTGTTCAAAGCAAGTAACTACGCTTGGCCATCTAAAGAAATCTGTCAAGACACGCCCACGGGGGTGGGGTACTTAGATTTCCATGGTACAAGGTTGTGCCATTCAGAACCTCGAATACCACCTATAAAATCTCCAAATCTTCTGAAAAACATACCCATAAATCCGGAGAGCCTGAAAAGTGTACCTATTAGTAGTACTTACAACTTTACTTGATTTACTTCTGTTTATCGCTAACCCCATACCCATAAATCTGGATTCTTTCGCAAAAAGGTTACCATAAAAGTGGCAGGACCCTACACTATGGAGTATTTAACTTACCCCCCCCCCCCCTCCAGGTACCCATTGTTTTTGGAAAATGAAATGAGTTTGTTGTGATCAATCACTGCCTACTTGGTTTGCACTCCTTGACAGTTATACATCTGCTACTGGCGTGAGTACAGTAGGCTAAATAAGCATTTCACTTGCAGAGACTTGGTAACAGTTTACTTCTAGAAATACTGTTTCGTTTTTTCATACCAACGTTTTCACTTATCGATTGTAAATCAGACATTGACTTCGACAGCTGGCATAAACCTAGCCCTGGACGTAGATCTCGCGCAACTGGAGTCCCAGGCCTTCGTGAACTTCCATTCATTTGCCTCTGATCGAGACTTGGTTGTGGAGAGCTGAACCTTTCTTTACCTCTCATCTCGCTTTGCTTATCAAACAGTTTATCGTGCGTGGTTTGCAATGTGAATGAGTTGGTATCCATGGATGAATTTTTGTTGGACAATCTGGCAGTTCTTGCTCTTCTAATGATTGGACTTGAAGGCAACGATCGTGCAGCAGTAATTGTATTTTGATCAAGGTGCTCTTTAAAATTCCTTGGTAACGAGTTGCTTGTTCTGCTTCGAGGAGAGCCAAGTGGAGAACTTCCTGGTGTCGATAAAGGTGACAATTCATTCAAAGCAGCGATACTGGCTCTTGGGGAACCAGCTGGAGAACCAAATGGTGACGTGAAGGGCGACCTTCCAATCGATGGAAGATGCAAAGGATCATGATCATTCCCAAGTGAGTCTAACTTTTTGCGGAAAAGAAGCTCCGATAAATCCTTGACGCCGTCTTCAAATTCACTGGTTGAGATTCCGTTTCCATCACTTTTACGATCGGTGCTGTTTTGCCGACTTCTATAAGACCCCTCTCTGCTAGAGCGCTTTTCCAGCAAGGGATGCTTTACATTGCTATTTTGATTTGTTCCATTAGCGATTATTTCATCGCGTTTTCCGTTACTGCTACCATCAAATTGTGTACTTTTCTTTGGTGCTAGACCTGACCTCTCTTCGTCTATAATTGTTACGCTTTCTTCAGCTCGGGCGGTTTTTCGGTCCAAACCAAGAGATCTTCTCCTAACAAGTTCTTTCTCAAATGAGTCTTGTGTCTTGTATCTCTGACTATCAATCCATATTTTGGTAAGTGTTTCTCTATCAGCCTTGGTTTCTTCATCTCTGGTTTTGCTTTCATCTAGGCTGGAATCCAGTCCATTATCATGTCCATTCGCTGTGTCGGTTATCTCCACAGTTATCATGGCAAAGTTATAAATTATGGTCTCTGAATGGCAAATTATTTCGTTCAATTACACCTTCCTTTTCTTCTTTATTTCTTTCTTCCACAACACTGTTAGGTGGAAAAAAGTTCAGAAGCTGTTATTGTAATGTTTGACAATTTAGACATATTCTAATGAACGAAACTAGGGCAGATTTAGCAATACAGTTGCATCGGTTGCTTTGGTTCACACCTCAATTCAAAGCGATTAGCGATTGGAGACAAAAGAAATTCACTCAAGTAGTAATTCAAAACAAGCATGTCCGCAAAAGTTGCCCCGTAACCAGTCGTGCAAACTCTCACTAGTAGCGGGCGAAGGGAGGTTTTTAAGAAAAGTTATGTACTAAAGTAAGTCTAAAGTTCTGTCTGGCGGATTTTGTTTGCGTGATTCAGGAACCGAGAAGGGGGCATTACAATTCTTGCATATTTATTGCTCAAAAAACAGTTACTCCTCAGTTTCCGAGTCAAACAGACAAATCTGCAAGACAGAACAATGGATTTACCCTTCTTCCTTCCTTATAAGCACATAACTTCTGTTAAAAGGGTCCCTTCGCCCGAACCAAGGGAGAGTTTGCCGTACTGGTCTCAGGGCAACTTTGCAACTATGTTTGTTTTGAATTACTGGTTGAGTGAATTTCTTTCGTCAGTATTCGCTAATCGCTTTGAATCAAAGCAATTGATCCTATTGCAATACAAAATATGCTCTTGCTATAATGTACCATCAAAACCTTGTAGCGTAAGAAAATTCTCCAATTTGATTATGGCCCTGTAAAAGGGCATTTGCAACCGCCATGCTTTGTGAATACAGCCTTCAGTAATCTCTTCGTTGTCGCCATTTTCATGGTCACAAAATGCCAACAAAGAGATATCACATGCAGAGTATGCTGGTTGCAAAGGCCCTTTTAAGGTATCTTTAAAACAGGAAGTGAAGTGTAACACTGTCATGCGGCGTTTTCAAAATTTAAACTTGCAGACGGGAGTTGAAATCAAGCATCGAACAGGGCAACTATTGCCTTAAGCAGGTGCTGACGTCATACTTTAAACTGCTCAAAACTTCATGACTGCCTTGCTGAGACTATATGGCGGAAGATGACAAGCTCGTCCCTAGGACCTTCTGTCTTACTGGGAGGGGTGGGGACCGAAGATCCGCCCTAGCTGAAGAAAACATAACGATTATAGAAGAAGAGAAGTCAGGTCTAACACCAAAGAAAGGTACACACTCCGAAGGTAGCAGTAACGGAAAACGAGGTGAAATAATCATGAATGGAACAAATCAAAATAGCAATGTAAGCATCCCTTGCTGGAAAAGCGTTTTAGCAGAGAGAGGTCGTATAGAAGTCGGCAAAACAGTGCAGATCGTAAAGGTGATGGAAGCAGAATCTCAACCAATGAACTTATACGGCGTCAAAGATTTATCGGAGCTTCTTTTCTGCAAAAAGTTCCCTGTCCTGATGTGAGAATAGGCCCTGGGGACGAGGTTGGAAAGATGACAGTCTCAGTATTCAATGAAATCGCTTTTCCATTTTGCTGTGAGACGCGGACCCGGGGGGCCTCCCATCCCATTGTGGCCGGACAGGGAGGTCCAGTCATGGTTAATGAGGGTCAAAGCAAATATTTTTTAAAAGTGCCCTTAATCAAGTGGTAGTATCTTTTTACAAAAACCCTCAAATGGTAGTTCGTAGACCCAAAATCGGGTCATTTGGTAGCACCTAGAAGTGAAAATTTTCCGCAGTCCTTCATAATGTGCTAAAAAACTGATGGAACAAAGCGAAAAAATTTCAAAATTCATTATCATATTGCGATGCGATGCAGAGGAGCGTATTTAATTGAATCAAAAAGATAACCAGGAATCATGAGAATACCCCCAATTGGTAATTGTTTTTGACAAAAAGGGCCATTTGGTAGCCATTTGATAAAACTCTCAAACCAAGTGGTTAGGCCATAATGGGAATATAATGGCAATGCCTCCCTGGCGGTCTTGTGTCGGAAAATCATCAATGGACAATACAACTACCCTGAATGAAAGGCTATTTCAGAATTTCAAAATACTTTGATGAGTTGGTTAGGCAATAGCATATCTAAGTCATGACTATTTAATGATTGCCGAGATAATTGATACGTTTTATAGGGAGGCAGCTGCCGAGCCACCACTGGGAGAGTGAGGGGGTCTGATGCGTAGTCGACGAAACTTTGCATGAGTACGCCCTTCAGACTATCGGAAAATGCAGGCAACGCCCTTTTTGTGAAATTCGGAGTAAGCATTGGGAAAGAATATTAGTTCGTTTAAATTTCATGACAAAGGCGCCAAATCTGGCTTACACCTTGTGAGAGACCAACATCATTGCATTTTCTTGCGGATCTCAGGAACCATCTTTAGAAAAAGTGGGGGAATCCGGACCCCCATTCCCCCCTTGGCTCCGCCACTGCATGGAGGGCGGTTATGGGCAATGCCGTTGTGGCACAATGCATCATAAAAGTAGGTATTACGGCAGCTGTCGGTAATTAGAAGCGAGTAGCTTTCTGAAAACCGGGCGGCAGACCCCCGTCCATCCTCAAGTCATGTACCCTTCTCCCGGGGGAGGCGCGCGTATGTTTTGGGTATTTGAAAGCTATCGTGTTCACAGTTTGGGAAAAATGTACAGTATCGATTTTCACGATTTAGGTTCAGAGGACGGGGAAAATTTTTGTCATTTGGTATAAAACAACAGCTCAAAAGATCAGTTTTGAAGAACTGGTATTCGGTAGATCTTCCAAAAACTAATGCAAGGATGGGGTATGCTTTTAAACTTCCGGTACCCAACCTAAATTTGGTCATAACCACTTTGTAGTACCTCACTCCTCACACCAGTTTAAACTAAACTAAGCATAACTAAGCTATCCTATGGGTTTTTCTAATTGGTCAATGGGTTGGTCATGTATACTTCGTTTCTATTTGAAGTGCAGAAATCTATGTTGCACTTCTGAAAATATCTCGAAATAGCAAGGAGAAGGAGAGAAGGAGCTGAATAGTTTGCAGCAATTTAACTACTAGTGTGCAACAAAAGCATGGGGCAAATGGGGGCAAATCACTCTAACATCCCGTTCTCTTTATTTTGAAAGTCTGTTAGGAGGTATCTCAAACTTAGGAGGCACGACATTGTAGGGGAACTCGTTCATCAAGCTGAAGGGGTTCGCCTGAAAATGGAAAAGCCACTTCTTCGTTTATTTAGAAATCTTGGGGGCATGCGGCGCAAGGCCAAGGGGGCGCAAGTGCTCCGCTACTGCTATGTTTTTACGAAAGAGAAATCCCCGAATCCTTCAAAAATATCGAAGCTCACAAAATGAAATTTAAACGAGATTTTGACCGAGTAGCAAATCACTCTGTAAAGAGCTTCTGACTCTTTGTCGAAGATCTTTTCTTGTCTTCTTCAGAAATCATGAATAATTCTTGGCATAACAGCAAGCGGGAATTTCTTTGTTATTGTACGTGCGTTTATTGTGATATTGTGAATAACGTTTGTACTTTGACTAACTGCCAAATCGCATCGCAGAAGGATGGTTGATCTATATTTATCAAACTTTACAACTTACAAGTAAGTAACACGAAAACAAAACCAATATTATTCTTATCAGCTCACCTCAAACGAAATAATATCTCACAAAACCAGCAAATTTATCGACAAAAAAACATCGATTTCAGGAATAGTAATGTCGTCAGGCAGCAGCTTCTTTGGATCGTTCCCAGACGCAAATGCGATATTCAAACCAGTGACTTCAAAACTGGTGTTATCATGTAATCATATGCAATTCCCTTGATTTCCAAGACATGAATTTGCAATGGCCCTTCGTTTCGAACTGCTAATTCTAATATTATTTTACGTTGTGTACATCTGCTTCTGCAACATTGCAATACAACGTGGTCTTGATGACGTCTGACAGTGCGTCAGGGGTTTCCAATCAAACACACGACTTCATGTCTCAATCTTTCAACAGTGCTGGCGAAATCCGTTCAAATATGTGCTTTCAAGTGATTTTTGAAGGTCTGCTGAATTCTGCAAGTAAACAATTCTCTTTCTACCTTGACTTTGACAAGTTTGCTTCAAGTAAACAAACCCACAAGCCGGGTCATGCATTTGATTTGAGGAATTGACTTTCGAATTGTCTCGATGAAGGTCAAAGTTAAATTTAACTAAGATGAAGAGATAATTTTGTCTATTCATATCCTTTTGATCGTTGTTCACAACGTCATCGTAATTCAATCGCATTTTTGTCCACAGATAAAGCGATTCTTCAGTCACCAATCACGCACAAAAGCGATTTCTAATCACCCCTTCGGTTGATCAGACTCGCTATTGACGTACGAGTTTCTCACAATTGATGAAGAATCGAAATTCAATTTTGACACAAGAAAATAAACCCCACGGGTCTTTTTGTTTTTAATCTGAAGACGCCAATGAGATTTCGCCAGTTCTCATGAAAAAAGGCAAACTAAAATCCTTCTTTGTCAACAAACTTACCAGCATCCATGGACCATCATTGTCATGCCAGTCAGAATGGACGGTCGGTCGGTCGGATGTTGGCCTGTGTTCCACACATCTCCGATTGATCTTCATTCCACAACATTGTAAGTTTGAATTTAGCGAAGAAAATTTCACTCAATCGAAACGGGCGCGAGGTTTTTTCCGAAATTTACACGTTTTTTATTTTACAAGAAACTGGTTTATAAGAAACTAGTACTAGGATGGCGAAAACTTAAAAAACCCTGGTACTATGTTTGAGAGGTGCCAAGAAATTATTTTAAAAGCCAAATCAAATAGAATTGTTGGAAAATTGTTGTGGGCCCTTTGTTTTTGGGTAATTTCATAATAATTCTATGCTTTGAGACCAGACGATTGTGTTCTTTACAAAAATTTCGCTTCACATCACGAAACAAATACCTGCATGGCAGTGGTGGAAACAACCTCCACCCATGAAATAAGAGACAGATTAAGAAACTTCTAGTACTACAGGCTAAGCCAAGTTTCTTATAAAAGAAAAAACGCGTATTTCTTGAAACAAAGCGTGCTTCGTCTGATTTCAGCATGCGCAATAATAAGAAACACATAATGTACACTCACCGAATGTGTGTTGTTTTATTTCGTTTGTGTAATATCTTCTGTGAGCGTCATCTTGACTGACTGCGCATGGTGCTTCGCAGCACCACGCATACATGACAATTAACTAACACTAATTAGTGAGTGCAGCGTTTTGGTGAATAGGAACAAAGAGGACGGTGACATGATAGGTAAAATGTACCACGGCAGTGTACCAAGGGGGCAGTACCAGGTACCAGACGGCCCAGTACCCAGTACCACTGTGGTCTTTACCCGGTACCATAGAGCCAGGTACCAAGTACACATACAATCATAATTAGCAAAAAAGTCAAATATTTGAGTAGGGCACAAGGAGACGCACAAATGTTCCAATTTCACGTTTATTAGCCAATGACATCACCTCATTCCAATCACATCACTGAAAATAAGGCTTTTTGACACTACAATTCTATATCTTCACGAAAATGATACTGGATATTCGACTAATATAGATGCAGAGCTGGTTTTACCATGAATGGATTGTGCAGGACTTCTGCATTTTTTGCATCTTACATTTGATTAACATCAGGGAACGGCGTTACATCGAATTTCATTTCTTCGAAAATCAACCTATGTTCAGAAAGCGTTTTGGAGTGTTTAAAAATAAGATCTATCTTTCAACATTTTAAACTGTGTGTAAGGGTATCAATTTGCTATTCCAAATGGGAGACCTGAGCCTCGCACAATCTTTGATTTACGCAGTGTATACTTTTTGTGTATACTTTTCGCCAATTTTTTCTGAAGACAGCCAACATTTTGAGGGAAAATTTTGAGACCGAGTGAAAAAATCATTTCTTTTGAGTGCACACTACCATACAATTGAAAGTCAAGTTGACACGAAGCTTTCGCCACGGTATTGATCATGAAATCCAACTGAAAAAAACTGAAAATGCATGAAGTGACTGGCCTGGAACATGACTGGTTCATATCATCTTGGTTTCCATTGGAAGGAATTGAGCAAAATCAGGCGTGCCATATCTTTTCACGAGTCTGTTAAATTGCGTGCCCAGCGTGTCCTACGTGCCCTCTGATTATCTCATGCCCGCGTACCTAAATTTTCGGCGTGCCCTCGTGCCCTCGTCCGTGCCCAAATTTTTGGCCTGCCCTCGTGCCATAAGTGTTGGCGTGCCCTCGTGCCCAACTTTTTGGTGTGCCCTGGGGGCACGAGGGCACGCCAAAATTGATGGCACGAGGGCACGCCAAAATTGATGGCACGAGGGCACGCCAAAAAGTTGGGCACGAGGGCACGAGGGCACGAGGGCACACCAACATCGAGGGCACGAGGGCACGCTGAAAATTTAGGCACGCGGGCACGAGGGCACGAGGGCACATCAACATCAAGGGCACGAGGACACGTAAGGCACGCCATTTAACAGACTCTCTATTCACGAGTGTATGAACTTTATCGAATTGCATTATCTGTAGCACAAGGCCTATCGATGCGATGTTTTTGAGGAGATTACTGCTACTGGCGCTTGCAGAGAGAATATGGAACGAGACGAAATTGCAAGAAGTTGCTCAAGACCAGATGTTTCAAGCGAAATTTAGAGACATTGAAATAGAAAATGAAGTCAAATTCATTCGTGAGTCGTTGGTAAGTGAATCATTTAGCTAAAAGACACAAAGTAAGCCCTTTTGGGAGCAACGAGCGAGTTTTAATCGGTAAGAAGTTTAGGTCCAGATCGCGTCTCTGGCAGAATTCGCTGAAAATCACTTGCGATTTTGAGATGTAATTGAAGGGACATTGCTTGGGTTATTGCTCAGGGCAATATCTACGATCGCTGAGATTTTTAACGCTATCTCTCATTTGCAGCGACTTTCATCGATGTTTGAACGAATGTCAATATTCTTCGACCAGAAAATGAATTCAATTTCGGCTCCAAATGAGATATTTTTCCAAGCACGCTACAAACTGTGGAGGGGCACCCCTTCTATTGATTTATCAAAGAAAATTCCATGTAAGTATTGTAACTTAGTAGCCATTTAACTTTCGTGAGGGTATTCAAGAATTCACTTCGAACGGCCAATTTGGTATCACGTGGTTGGAAAGGGGCTATTTAATTGGCTGAATACCGTGAAACTGGGTGATTTCCGCGTGCTTCAGCAACCAGTAAGGATTTGAGCTGTATGTTGGCTTATGTTTATATTGCGATGTTTGATTCGCTTTGTGAGGACTTTAAACATAGTCGAGCATGCATGTTTTATGTTTTTGGCAAACATTTCATACGTTTTTGGATAATGCATTACGATGCATCTTGCATGCAGTAATCGGATGATGCTGGAAAGAGTAAGAATGCAACGTTGCTGATCAAACATGAAAACAAAATAAATGTTCCACGAAATGTTTGATGAACATTGAATTTCTCTTACAATATCGTAAAAAATAATCCAGAAACGAAATATACTGTGGCCAAACACACCAAACGAGTTTGTTCTACAAAGTTTGCTTATTTTCTACAGCGACGTTGATGTGTTCGCCAACGACTGCTATTGGACAGCTTCCATTGTCATTTTTAAACAGCAGTCACCTTGTTTGCTAATTCAAAAATATCAATTGGTTGTGTGGTTTTGGCTCTAAAACTTCTACCCGAGGCTTCTGTAAAAATTCATACTTTATGGTACCGATCCAAACATGCACATCCAGTTATTCATATTAACAAAAACAAACTTTTTTATCGAATACTACGTTCACCAAAAGGCACAAAAAGATTAAGCACTTCACAAGCAAATCAAAGTTAAAAGAAACAACGCGGGTAGTTTGACTACATCTCTTCAAATATCTTTTATTATAACCATTCTCGATTTGTTATTCTATAATCAAAGCTAGGTTTAATATACAAAATGTTTTTATCGGTTTTTATCTGATAATCTAGATGAATTTGGAAAATCACCAAAATTTGTTTATGGTTAAGTTCAAATGTTCTTTTCTATATTGACGTTAAAGGACAAATCACCCGGGTTGGCATGATAAATCATGCGCAATAAGAAACATATAATGTACACTCACCGAATGTGTGTTGTTTTTGGGTCAAATTTTCTTTCAGCGCCATCTCGACCTTAACTGACTGCGTATGGTGCTTAGCAACAGGCGTAAGAAAATGAATTCAATTCAACGGGAAAGTTCAACTCAACAGAAACAGTAGGGGATGCACGCAGGCTAATGGTGCTAGGCAGTGTTTTGCTTTATCACCAAAACATTGCGAAGCACCAAGCGCAGTCACTTAAGGCCAAGATGGCGCTGACAGAAGATTTGACACAAAAACAACACATATTCGGTGAGTGTACATTATACGTTTCTTATTGCAGATGGATCAATGCTTCAAAGGAAGCTCATCATCTACTGACGCGAATTCTTACCTTTGCGTAACATTTTGAGCATTCCAACGGCTTGCAAGTCCAAAAACGTTTTGACAATGTAGCCCACATCTCGTCTCTATGTCGCCATTTTCTTGTAAGTACAAGAAAACAATAGGGCTGTCTCGTTTTCGCTTGCGCGATAAGACGTGATTTCGCTCAGATTGCTTAACTGAATACGTATTTCACACGGAGAGGGGGTAAACAGTGGGCAGTTGTATGATACGCCATTCATATGCACATACTAACCGGTTTTGTGTTGTACAGGAAAATATTAAGCCCGAGGTCTTAGAAGTACAGACCGAGCTTGCAAGGTCTATGCATTAAGACCGAGGGCTTTATATTTTCCTGTACAACGACAAAACCGGTTGGTATGAGTTTTATTACCTGACATCTTCTAATCTTGACTCGCATTTCATCAAACACAAATTTCATTAATTTTGTTACCATCATGTCGTTTGAGTTCACTGCAAATCTCACAGGCCTAGGCCTAAAGCAGTTGCTGTGGTGACAAAAACGCGTCCTTGTATCGTATTATACAAAGCTACGGGAAACCCGCGGGAAATGTGTGATTAGCCAATAGGAATGGCGGGATTCTGTATTGCCTCGTTTTTGAAACTCCAGTCAGGTAATAATAAACAGTATCATCTTGTATTTTATCATTATTCATACCAACCCCGGACTTGTCCGTTACAGGGAATGGACATGATAGTTATATCTCGTGGCCGTTATGCCGTTATAGATAGGCTAAAGAAGCGCCCACAAACTCGTCGTTTCTTTAGCTACGCAATGAAACCGGATGCGTCGAAGCTGTCGAGGGCCTATTTTGAAATTGGTCACGCTAAGAGAAAATCGTATTTTTACTAATAACAGATTTTCTTTGAGTTGCAAAGTAATTTAACTGTTTTCTGTATTTGTAGGCGGCAGAAAGTAACTCATGTTATCATTATTTTCACGAAAAACCGTTAGAGTCAATTTCTGCCGCTGTGTAAAACTCATTTTTGATAACAAAAAACCTGTCATTTTTTAAGTTGTTTTCACAGTGCTGAATGGCAACGAAATTTTCAGCTGATATGGCGCTGAGAACCAATTCAAACATGGAATTATGCTGAATTTTACTTGAAGTAGCGCTACATGGGCATATGAGTCTCCGGTATGAAGTAGGCGCTGCCAAAAGGTTAGTGAAATTTTGTCCGTCCGACAGTTTCCGTCCGACAGAAGGACTGCATGCACTTAATGTATGCCCATGCTATGTAAATAATCATTTTAAGCAAAGACATGGATCGAAATGCAATCCTGAAGAGTTGAACTATGCATAGATACCAGAGCTTTGCAGGAAAGTTCTTTTTAGCAGCTAAAACATGCAACTGAAAAACAATTACAGCTCACGCAGCCATGCGCATTAAGGTTTGCCTTATCAGTGTGATGCCCCGCAGGGGCTTTACTGATTACTCGGATAGATGTAGATGTTTGGGCAGTCGGTAGCTCTAAGGTATCAAATGTCCATCCGACAGATTTTTGAATTAAAAAATAGGCCCTCGAGTTCACTAGATTCTATTTTTGACCTGGCCCGGGCAAGCTTTTAAGCCTACTTTCCACTAAGCGGAAAATTCCTCTAGCAAAAATCTTTTGGGACTGAACCCTGTCTGCCTGGTTGTTCTGGCAGCAAAGTCGGAGTTGTGAGGATTACACCACTGTGCCATAACACCTTCAAAATTGCTAATCGTGCCCTGATAATTCACGTGATACTATTTTACAAAATTACAGTATAATTAGTTGTAAACTTGTTGCTTTTCAACGAAAGTAGTGCCTTTGTTCTCGTGTTAGAAAGAGGTTAGAAAGTCATTTTGTTCAACCTCCATACATCGGTTTGGCCTGCAAAATTATCAAATCACTGCAAGAAAGTTAACAGTAGATTTGATAGAGATTGCAACAAGACGAGAAAGATTGAAAACTGTGAAATACATCAGTTCTAGTAAACATAATAAACGTGATGAAATTTGCTTTAGCCAAAATCGCAATGCTCTGGCTTGGAACTGGGAGCAACTTTGAGTTTTCAGGGTCAATATTCAACTCAAAGCAACAATTTCAACAAACAAGGTAAGCTATGTCTAAGTTGGGTATTTAAGATTGTTTTAAAAATGATTTCGGATTCACAAGAGCTAATCTACTCACCAGGTCCGATCAAATTTGTGCAATTTTTTGGGACACCTTGTATAGTAACTATTTCAAGAAACGTTCATCGTGTAAAGTCAAAAGCTGCAATCCTTGCCAAAACTCTTGAAAAAATCAGATTTTTCCCCAGCTTCCCCCTTCCCCCTTACAATGTTGGCTCCATGTGCGATTACGCATTGGTGACGGACTCGTGAACGTTGCCAACGCGATTTTCTTCATATCTGGTAATCAGTGCTTCGAACCAACATTAAGCAGGAGGCAGAAGGGCAGGGGGCAGGGGGGCAGGGGGGCTGGGAAAACTGTGGTACGAAGTTTCCTGGAGTGTATCTTAGATGCGTAGTCAGGCAAGAAATTAGCGATATGAAATATTTTTTTCAAGTTGTTTCGGCAAGGATTGTAGCTTATCATCTATTGTGTACATTGTCTCAGATGTCAAAAGATTCACGTGTCATGCAACTAATATCATGAGCAATAACTAACTCTTCATTAGCTTGTATAATAGCAACACTGACATTAGATTCATCGGTCGAAATGATTCTGTCTTCATCATTGTTAACATTGTTCAATTCTCCATTTAGTTCAATGCCTAAGAATGCAAATTGGTCTGCAATATACTGTCGTAATTCCGCATCATTTTGACCTATTCCACCACTAAACACAAGACCATCGATGCCAGAAAGAGCCGCAACGTAAGCTCCAATTGTCTTACAAAGGCTATACTCAAACATCTTACATGCTAATTCAGCCCTTGGGTTAGATTTCCTCTGGCTTACAGCTTCTTTTAAATCAGGTAGCCCTGAAATGCCAGCAACGCCAGATTTTTGATTCAGAATTTTCTCAACTTCTTTAACATCTCCATTTGCTTCTTTTACCATACGCAAGACAATACTTGGATCTAAACTGCCACATCTGGTGGTCATCATGATGCCATCGAGAGGTGTATACCCCATAGATGTGTCAATGCAACGACCATCTTTAATTGCTGACACTGATGCCCCTCCACCAAGATGACATGTTATTAGACGGCTTGGGACTCTGTCGAGAAGATGTGACATCTTGTCAAAACAATGTCGATGATTAAGACCATGAAATCCATACTTGATGAATCCATTCTCTGCCATTTCGTAAGGTAAAGGATACAGCTTTGCGTGCTCAGGCAATTCGGAGTAAAATGACGTATCAAATGCCACATAACATGGAGTAAGGGGAAGTAACTTACCGACAATGTCAAGAGTAGTAAGAAGGGGAGGCATATGAAGTGGAGCAAGATGAACGAGATCCTCCAATATCTGCGCTACTGAGTTTGTAACCAATGTTGTTTCTTTGAAATACCATCCACCGTGAACTGTACGAAGACCGACGGCTTGAATCTCTGCAAATTCATTAATATTTCTTTCTAAGAACTCCGATATCTCTTTTTCTCTGTTCTCTGGCGTTAACTTTATTATATGATTGAAGAAGGGAGGTGCGAACACGTCCAGTTTAAGATCACATTTATTGTACACAGAACATTTCAGACTGGTTGACCCAGGATTTAGAACGAGAATACTCCTGCATGTTGTGTTATAAAGTCGCCTCAAATAACCACTGGTCCCAAGATCAAGGAGACATTTTGGCGAAAACTTCCTTAGATTGCTGAACACAGTGGCCATGATGATTTCTCTATGTTATAAGGACGGGTCGCTTTCCTTTTTCACATCAATCCCTGCAGAAGAGAAGTAAAGACTTGTTTACAGTCAGCTAAATAAAACGCACCTTTCTCTCTTCCCCTTTTTTGGCTGGCGACAAAGTTGCCCCCAAGTAGGTCTTTTCTGATAACACTGCAACAATAGTAGCACCATGGGGACAGTGGGGGTCATTTCCCAATGGCTTCATAGCAACTTATTTGGTGCATCCTATCGTAATTATTTGCCTGGAAAGAATTCGTTTTCCAATTTGATTCTACTGCATTTTTCTTATTTTTGTCAGATTTTGTCACTTTTCTTGACCACACAAAGCAAAATGCTGATGTAAAAAGGAACAATGACCAATGTAGGTTGACTTTTTCATTTCTAGCAAGTACATGTATGGAGGTATTCGTAAAACAAATCTGGTTGCTCTACTTTATATCAGTTAATTGTTGAGTAGGGAGTATTGTTGTCCCTCAACTAAACAGGATGTAAATCAGATAGCAAAAACACAACGGGATTAAAGAAAGAGCTTTGCAATGCTTCATCAAAGTAAGGTCGGTTTACATTAGTTGCACCACCCCTGTTTGTCACCCAACTCATTAGTTGCTGCTTTGTTTTCCAGTCCTGTCGAAAAAAAGGCTTGGACCTACCAAATGACCAAATCCCACAAAAATACTTTGCTTGCACCATTTTCTGATTGGAAATGACTACAGTAAAGTACATTGTTGCTCTTTTGCTTAAGCAAAACAAGAAAGTTTTGAAGAATATCTAGATTAAAATTTAAATGGTAAAAGCTATATTAAGCTCCCAGAGGGATTATTCAATTTTGGCTACTCCAGAGGGGACTGCAAAAAAGAAGGAGCTTACTAGAGCTTATTCACAAAATCAAATGATGAGGATATAATGTGGTAGCTTTTCAGTTCTCTTGCCTCATATTTTGTGGATTCAATCGACTATATGTATATAATTTGTTTCCTCCATTTTATACAGAATATGATACAATAATGCAAAGTTCACCATCGCTCTTTGTCCCTTACAATGGCATTTATGGAGTCCCAAGATGGTAACCCAGTCCAGGTCTTGATGTCATCTATCCAGCGACGTTTTGGTCTTCCTTGGTTCCTTGTACCATTGGTGTGGACTCTGGGATCAGTTTCGATAGTCCCACTGATAATCGTTTTATATGGCCAATAAATTTTAACTTTCTCTCTTTGACAACAGCTGATATAGGTTTAAGGTTCATTTGATATCGTAGACTCCATAAGAGTACGGGAAGAAAAATCTAGGGGGCGGCCCGACACAAAGACCATTGTTTGCCAGTATTTTCGCCCGGCTATGGGCTGATTTTTGAAAATTTTTCCAAAGTTTGGGGGGCTACCGCCCCCAGCCCCCCGCCTCGTACGCTTAACATAGACTCTCTATTTTGATATGATTTTGCAGCTTACAGCCAGTCATGAATCCCAAGATGTGATTCTGAAAAACTTTGAGTTTAGGAACTGATTTTCATGGCCAAGTTGCACATTCTAGCCCGTATAAGACAACTGGAAGTATATACGTGTTGTAGATCTTGGTCTTGGTGATTACTGAGATGCATGTTGAGGTGATTCAAAAGACAAAAGTTACAATTCAAATATATGAATTTGACACAGTTTTATCCTAAACTATATCAAAATCAACATGCAAACCTATTTAGCTAAAAGAACAGCAACTCTTTGGTAACTTGTGAAATTTGATAGGAAGAGGAGCTTATTAGAGACTAGGAGGGCCTAATAGAGGGGGCTAAGGAGGGCTTCTTCTGTATCTATTGAGTTCAAGTTGCATTTTTCTTAAGTTGGTATTTAATCCCTATTGGAATGAAAGCAAAGAATGCAAAGAATAAGAAGTCTTTGGTCTCCACTGCTAATGACTTTAGCACTGTCATGCGATAACAAAGGGCCACCAAGAAGGGTTTGTCAGCAAAAATTCAGGACAGCGTTAACAGCAAGTTTCAGTAATAAGATGAGGGTACAGACCTTTCTGAGAACCGGGCGGCAGACCCCTGTCCATCCGCAAGTCATGTACCCCCTGGGGTTTATATTGCCAACAGCACATACAAACTTTCCTATCTATCCATCTCTTTATCTATCTATCAATATTGTACAAAACCAAGTTATTGGCATTACGTACAGTGTTTCTTAGTATGTTAGTAACTACGAATGAAGAAACAAAAAAACAATACTTTTTAAGCAACAAAGTTAATGGAATAACATTGGTATGGAGGAGTAGCGTAACAAGCCAGGCTAGGGGGGGGGGATAGTTGCTAATACCTGAAACTTTTAAAAATGCTGGTCAAGATAATGTCTCAAAGACAGGGTGTCATCAGCATATGGGCTACAGGAAGGGCATGGCAATTGCATCCCTGAATGTCAATGGTCTTTGTAGTCACCTTGATGAGGTTAAAATATTGATGACAGACCTAGGTATTCATATCCTTGCTCTAAATGAGACCAAACTTGCCCCAGACTACCCAAAAGAGTTGACTAATGTGGCTGGCTACCAGCAGGAACGCTTGGACAGGACTTGCAATGGGGGTGGAGTTTCAATCTACATTAGGGACTCCATCAAATACAAACCTCGGCCTGATGTCCCAGCTGATGATTTAGAAATCATCTGTATAGAGGTTGAACCTCCCAAAAGCAAATCCTTTCTTGTTCTTGCTTGGTATAGGCCACCTAGTGACCCTGTTGCTTCTTTTGATAAGCTAGAAAAGGTCCTTTCCTATTTGGACAAGGAGGGGAAAGAAATTATCCTTTTAGGAGACACAAATTGTGATCTACCTACAAAACAAGCTGAACAGCCCATTGATAATGACACCAAACACATGACTGGTCTGTATGAGCTATTCAGCTTCAAACAGCTTGTTGAGGAACCAACTAGGGTCACTTTAACTACCTCTTCTATCATCGATCATGTAGCTACAACATGTGCCAGGAACATTGTTGAAGCTGGAGTGCATAAAGTTACTTTGAGTGATCATTATATGGTGTACTGCATTCGTAAATTTAATGGTGCAGTTGAAAAGGGCCATAAAATGATTAAAACTCGTAAAATGAAAAATTTTGACAAGGAAGCATTCTTGGCTGATGTTTCTGGCATATGCTGGGAGCAGATGTTCAGTGAAACTGATGATATCAATGCTCTTGTTAACTATTGGTCCAGCTTGTTTTCTCTGATAATAGACAAACATGCCCCAATAACTGAAATGCGTGTCTCAGAGAAATATTGCCCCTGGATTGATAAAGACCTTAAGGCCCTAATGCAGACTAGGGATAAGCTAAAAAAGGCTGCATCCAAAAGAAAGTCCCAATTTCTAATGGACTCATATAGGCAGGTCCGTAATAAGGTCAATACTATGAATAGTCATCTTAAGAAACAATATCATACTGACAAGATTTCGTCTTGTCAAGGCAACATGAAGGAATCTTGGAAGACAATTAATGAGCTGCTTAATAAGAGATCAAAGTCTAGTAACATTGAATGTCTCAAAGACTTGGGTACTGAAACTGTTCACAAAAAAGAAATTTCTAATGTAATGAACAACTTCTTTTGCTCTGTAGGTAAGGATCTTGCGAACAAAATTGCCCTTGTTCCCAATCCCCTTCTGTCAGGTGACTATGAAGTTAACAAAGATAGGGCTGAGTTTAACTTCAAGACAATTGAGGTTAAAGATATCAGGGCTGCATTTGCCAAGATTAAGACTGCAAAGAGCTTTGGGATTGACAATATCTCTAGCTATTTTTTGAAACTTGCTCTCCCTTACATTGGAAACTCTCTGGCTGCCTTGTTTAATACTTCAATTGAAACAAGCCAGTTTCCTGACTCATGGAAGGTTGCTAGAGTCACCCCAATTTTTAAAGAAGGGGATAAGACAGAAAAGTCCAATTATCGCCCAATTTCAGTCTTATCTGTCATCTCAAGGCTCTTTGAAAAACTTGTTTTTGACCAACTGTATCAGCACATGAAAGAAAACCATCTCTTTTCTCCTGACCAGTCTGGCTTCTTACGCCTTCATTCTACACTTACTTGTTTACTTAAAAATACTGAGGAATGGTACAATGGGCTGGACCTTGGTCAGCTTGTGGGACTAGTATTCATTGATTTGAAAAAGGCGTTTGATACTGTTGACCATGAAATTCTCTGCAAAAAGCTCCAAGTTTATGGTGTTCAGCATCGGGAGCTATCATGGTTTAGGTCTTACCTAACGTGCCGGAAACAGTTTTGCAGGGTCAATGGTGTTGCTTCAGACATAGAGGACATTGAAGTCGGTGTGCCGCAAGGGTTAGGGTTAGGGTTAGGGTTAGGGTTAGGGTTAGGGTTAGGGTTAGGGCACACCGACTATTCCTCATTTACATCAATGATCTCCCACAGGCTGTCCAAGGTTCTACTGTGTCCATGTATGCTGATGACACCAGTCTGTGCCACCAGTCCAATGATATAACTCAGCTGAATAAGGCTATTAGCAATGATCTAAGGCATCTAGACACCTGGCTACAAGGCAATAAGCTTTCCTTGAATGTTGCAAAAACAAACTCTATGCTTATTACCACCAAGCAGAAACGTAACATTCTCAAAGATACAAATCTGGATTTGGATCTAAATCTTCGTGAAAGTGAGCTGGAAGTAGTCCAAAAAACGAAATACCTTGGAGTACAAATTGACTGTTCTTTGGATTGGAAAGAACAAATTAAGGCTGTTTCTGCCAAGGTCTCAAGGGCTGTTGGCTTTTTAAAACATGCCAAGAATTTTCTACCAAGGGAAACTCTGAAAACTCTCTACACAGGTATTGTTGAGCCTCACTTTCGATATTGTTGTTCTGTTTGGGGTTGCTGTGGTTCTACTGAAATAAACCAGTTGCAAAAGCTTCAGAACCGGGCAGCCAGGATCGTAACAAATAGCAGCTTTAATACCCCAAGCAGACCACTTATCGAAGTACTGGGTTGGAAGACCATTGAACAACTTATTAGTATTGAATCTAAAACAATGGTCTTCAAATCACTCAATGAGCTTGCTCCGCAATACCTGTGTGGCCTATTTACAAAAAACTCACAATGCTCCACCCGTACCCTCCGTAATACCGGCACTGATGTGAGGTTACCAAAGAAAAATTCTGCGAATGGGAAAATGTGAGGCCCTCTGCGGAGGCCCCCAAAACTTTTTACATTAACAAGGGCTTTGACCCCCCGGACGGAGAGAGAGAGAAGACAGACACGAGAGAGGAAGAAGGACGCTAAGAGACTGAGAAGTTGTTGTCTTGGGATGTAAGAGTTGTTGATTTGTCGAGTGTTTTGGAAAAAGTTGTTCTTTTCCTTCGAGTTCGTCTGAGTTACAGATAGTTGAGTTTCAGTCGTGGTGTGCGTCTAACAATTCTGGTGACCTCGACGTGACAGTTAAACTGAACCAACTGCAGATCTGTGAGTACGATTTATGTGTTTATTTTGCATCGATATGTCAAGAAGAAATTTCTGAAGAAACGAGTGAAAAGAAGACCGAAGGCCCGGCCGCAAGGGTTTCATTTTGTCTTGATTTTGGCACAATATTTGTGTTTGTTGTAAATATCTCGCTCAGATTTAAGATTTTGGAAAGATTCCAGAAGAAATTGTGTTGTAAATTTTGTATAGAGGATTTAATACCTGAACTGCTGTTTTGAATTGATTTTGTGTTTTGCTTTGTTTGTGGATATTTGAGTGTGTTTCTTGTTTCTTTCTTCACGTGCGTGACTGCATGACTACGCGGCGTTTGTTTACATTTTGAGAGACCAACGGTGAACATTTTTATTTCGATTCGATTTCGGTTTTGGTCCGGACATTCGTGAGTAAACATGGCTGAGGAAATTGAGGACTTACAGCTCGAAATTCAGGGTTTTGCGTCTTGTTTAGATAAGGAGGAACTGTACAGTGTTTGTGAAAAACTTAAAATCAAAAAGTCAGACTTCGAGGGGAAATCTCGTTTCGCCACCGTAAGAATTTTAACCGAAGGAATCGAGAAACTATTAGATAAGCTAAAAGACAAAGAAAAGGTGGCATTTTTGAAACAAACTTTGGAGATGATAAATCCAAAAACGAGGGGTACGGAAGCCCCAGCTGAAACATCGGGTGTAGACGAGGAAGTACGACAGGAAATGGACAGGGAGGTTTATTTACAGAAAGAGAAACAGAGAGATCTCGAAGCCATTCAAGCGCAGTTTGCCATAATGACAGGTCAGACGGGGGTTGAGCAAGAAAACCCGGAAGCAAACCTGGGCAGTTTACGATCAATTTTGAAGAGAGATTTTCGTATTTTAGGGACAATCGGGTCTCAGGGAACAAGGGATCAGTTATCATTCATCAGCCTGAGCCGACAAATCGAAAGTGGCAAAGAAAAGGGCTATTCGGATAGGGAGATAATTGATGCTATAATAAAATCCATTGCCCCAGGGCTACCCCTAAAAGATTATCTCGAAGCAATGAGGGAAACTGGTCTCCCCACCGTAATAAAGATCATCAGAGCACATTACCAAGAAAAAAATGCCAGTGAACTCTATGCTAGCCTTTCTAGCCTAGTGCAAACACCAAATGAAGAGCCACAAAATTTCCTGCTCCGAGCTTTGAACCTCAGAGAGAAAATTCTTTTCGCATCAAAACAAGAGGGCAGTAAATTGAAGTATGATGTTGTTCAATGCCAATCAATGTTTTTGCATGCATTAGAAACAGGGCTCATCAGTAACAACCTGAGGTCGAGAATGAGGGTATTTATTCAACAACCGGACATCACGGACGCAGAACTCATTGCACAACTCAACCTGGCAGAAGCAGAAGAGTCAGAAAGAAATGCAAAGTTGGGGATAGGATACAAGGGAAAGGCCAAAGTCTGCAAGATACAGGGAGGGGAGGCTGAAAAATCATCACCAACGGACAATCGATCGGCCCCCAAAAGTAAGACATCGGCCCCCCTTAAAGCTGAAGAACCAGCTGTTCCTTTTCACGAACAAGTGCTCTCCGAAATTAAGGCACTGAAGGCAGACATGACGTCACTGAGACAAGAAATGAATCGAAACTCAATTGGAAATCAGCAGGGAGCAAGGAGGGAAGAACCCCAACAGCCCCAGGGAAGAAACCATGGACCAAGGCAGAACCGAAGAGGATGCAAACAGTGTTTCAAGAATGGGCAAGGTGAAACATGCACCCACTGCTGGAAATGTGGGGATGCAAATCACTTCTCATATCAATGCTCACAGGGTCAGGGAAACTACCCTCAGCTACTGCAGCGGGACAACCAGTAGCTGGAGATACAACACGGAAGTCCCAAATTTGTAACAGTTGTGGTGTGAAGAAAGAAGCGATATTTACTTGTGGTGGATGTTTAAATATCAGCTATTGCAGTAAAGATTGTCAGAAGAAAGACTGGAACTACCATAGACCCCTCTGCGAGGCGATGCAGCAACACAAGCAATTGTATAGTACGGGAAGCTTGGGCCTAGGTGACAGTAATGACCAAGGAGTTTACATTAGCCACATCACACCCAAAGAAAGAGAAAAAGTGTCGAAGTTAGTGGGGACAAAGTGTATTGTAACTGCATTTATGAACAAAGTTAAAGTCGAAGCACTATTTGACACTGGTGCTCAAGTATCAATCATAAGTGCGCAGCAACTCGCAGACTATTTCCCAGACACTGAGATTCAAGATGTGAAGAATTTACTTTCTGAAGGTAAAGAACTTGAATTGATGACTGCTAATGGTTCGAAACTTCCCTATAAAGGATGGGTGAAAATAGATTTCCAACTTTCACAATCAGATGGAGGTTCTATTGAAGTGCCAATGTTGGTAACTGACTATAAACTTGAACAACCAATCATTGGATACAACGTGATCGAAGAGGTCATAAGAGAGAAAGGACTGACCACAGACCTGGAAGGGATTGTATCAATATTATTGGGAAGCTTCCATGAGCAGTCACACAAAGACCTTATGACACTGGTAAACGTCATTAATTCATCCATAGAAGAAAACACCAGTATCGTTAAAATGTTCAAGAGAGATGTTGTTGTACGGAAAGGTGAAACTAAGAGGATTCCATGTCGTTGTGACATTGGCTTGGTAGAAAGGCAGATACCTGTCCTCTTTGAGCCTGATTTGGATGCACATGTACCGCCAGGAATAGAGATTTGCCTATCACTCGAGAGGCTGAAGAGAGACAATTGTAGTAAGGTTTACGTGCAAGTTATCAACAATACGGCCCATGATATTGCTTTAAAGGGACGCACTGTCTTGGGTACATTGCAACTTGTACGATCAATTACGCCAGCTGAGGTGCAACGCAAAGAAACCCCAGTACAGCAAGAAGCTCGACAAATTGAAACAGCAACAAGTGGTCAGGAGCAAAATGATAGTGCAGACTTTGCTGAAGAGCTTGTTCCTCACGTCTCACTAGGAGAACTCTCAGAAGAACAGGAGATTATAGTCAAACGTATGTTGTATGAAGAGAGAGACATCTTTTGTGTGAGCAAAGACGACATTGGATGTGCGGAAGGATTGAAGCTAAAGATCAATTTAGCAGATGAAACACCTGTTGCGAAGCATTATGTAGCTGTACCACGACCATTATACACAGAACTAAAACAATACATCGAAGACCTCCTGAACCGAGGGTTCATAGAAAAGTCAAGATCACCTTACAGTAGTTGCTGCGTTATCGTAAGAAAGAAGGATGGATCCATGAGACTTTGCGTTGACTATCGAGATCTGAACAACAAGACACATGCTGATTCACATCCCATTCCAAGGATTCAAGATACATTGGACAGCCTTGCAGGACAGAAATGGTTCTCCACCATCGACCAGGGAAAAGCATACCATCAGGGATTCATGGACCCTGACAGTCGCCCCTTGACCGCATTTGTGACACCATGGGGGCTCTATGAGTGGGTCCGTATTCCCATGGGATTAAAAAATGCTCCTGCGGAGTTCCAACGATTCATGGAGAACGTTTTAGACGACTACCGAGATCAATTCTGTGCCCCATATCTTGACGACGTCATTGTGTACTCAGCATCATTCCAGGATCATGTAGAACATGTACGCCTTGTTCTAAGGAGACTAAAGGAAAATGGAATCAAGCTCAAGGCTGAAAAGTGTCATCTTTTTAAGAAGGAAGTCGTTTACTTAGGTCGTATCGTGTCAGAGGAAGGATATCGCATTGATCCTGAAAACATTCAGCCAATTTTGAAACTCAAAGATGCCATGCCCAAGACAGTGGGAGAAGTTAGGCAACTGACAGGTTTATTGGGCTACTACAGACGCTACATTGAAAATTTCTCGCGTATCGCTAAGCCAATCTATGACTTACTAAAGAGCCTTTCTGGCACAAAGAAATTACCAGACAACACAGCAAGATCACGCAAACAGAAGAAGAATACAAACCAAGTCAGTTCTAAGAGTCCGGTTGTGTGGCAAGATCAACATAAGGAAGCACTACAATCGCTAATTAGCCAGTTGACAAATCCACCAGTGATGGCATATCCTGATTATTCACAGCCATTCGTTTTACATACCGATGCTTCACAGAGTGGGTTAGGAGCCGTTCTGTATCAGAGACAATCAGGAAAAATGAGAGTTATTGGCTTTGCTTCAAGAACGCTAACTCCAGCAGAGCAGAAGTATCATTTCCACTCCGGAAAATTGGAATTCTTAGCCTTGAAATGGGCAGTCACAGAACAGTTTCGAGATTATTTGTTCTATGCCAAGCACTTTACAGTCTACACTGACAATAATCCTCTAACATATGTACTTACAACAGCGAAACTCAATGCAACAGGTTATCGATGGGTTGCAGCATTGGCTGATTTCAATTTCACCTTAAAGTATCGGCCAGGCCAGGCCAACGTTGATGCTGATTTCCTTTCACGAATGCCTACTGACATAGAAAATCTGATCAACGAGTGTACAGAGGAAACCACCGAAAGTGATATTCAGTCGACTGTGAATGCCATTAGCATATATGAGAAGAGTGATATTGGTTGGGTAACTGCTGTATCAACAAATGCTGATGCCATACGACTCATGGATGCACCATCAATGGGCAAATACACCCCTATGCCTTTGGAAAATATTACAAAAGCACAAGCAGATGACCCAATAATTGCACCTGTTTTGAAAGCCAAGTTGACTGGAGAACGCCCATTTGCTAGCGAACGTGCAGGAGAATCAAATATGACTAAGTTACTCATGCATGAATGGAATAAACTTGTCATTAGAAAAGATCAGGCACTTTACAGGAAAACTAACACGAGGCTTCAACTTGTTCTTCCAGCGAGGTATCAGAGGTTAGTCTACAAACACTTACATGAAGATATGGGACATCTCGGTGCGGAGCGTGTCATTGAACTTGCAAGAGAGCGTTTTTATTGGCCTCACATGGCCAGCGACATTGAGCATTATGTGACAAAGGTATGCTGCTGTGTGAAGCGGAAGAAACCACATTTGCCACCAAGAGCTCCTGCCCAGAGCATCGAAACTAGCCAACCATTTGACCTAATCTCGATCGATTTTGTTCACCTTGAAAGGAGTGTGGGTGGATACGAGTACATTCTAACCGTGATTGACCACTTTACGAGATATGCACAAGCATACCCCACAACAAACAAATCAGCACGCACATCAGCGGAAAAGATCTTCAATGATTTTATTCTGAGGTTTGGCTTCCCTGCTCGGATCCACCATGATCAGGGCCCAGAATTCGAAAATCAACTTTTTCATCATCTGGAGCAACTGACAGGAATAAGGCGAAGTCGTACCACGCCATACCATCCAATGGGCAATGCCCAATGTGAAAGATTTAATCAAACCTTGCTGTCGATGTTAAGAACCATGGCGGAAAGTCAGAAATCGCGGTGGAAAGAGCATGTGAACAAGATGTGTTTTGCATATAACTGCACTCGGAACGACAGTACTGGTTTCTCACCGTTTGAATTGTTATTTGGCCGGAAACCTCGTTTACCGATTGACATAATCTTTGGACACACAGATTTATCTACAACCAAATCATATCCGGAGTACGTAAAGCATTTTAAGGATGCCATGAAAGAAGCTCATAAGATTGCAGCAGAGAAGGCAGCCATTAGTACAGCCGCAGGAAGAGACGAGTACAATAAGAAAGTACGTACTTCTGACCTCAAACCAGGTGACCGAGTACTTGTAAAGAACGTGTTGGAAAAAGGGGGACCAGGAAAACTTCGCTCCTTCTGGGAAGACAAGGTATACATCGTCATGAATCGAAAAGATCCGTTGAATGCTGTCTATGAGGTACGCCCCGAATCGCAACCGGGAAGAACAAGAACTCTCCACCGGAATTTGCTACTGCCATGTCCTTTTCTACCATACGAGGAAAAACCAGATGCTACCAAATCGAAGAATGCTTTGCACAAGAAGGATCATCACATCAGGGAACCTGACGCCAACCAAGCAGAGGATTTATTTAGCACAGAAGATCAAGACGAACTACCTTCGTTTTCACCAGAACAACTTGAGCAGGCAGAGAAATATCTCATCCCACCGGTTCACGCTGAACCTATGACAAGACCAGCCGAGGTGATTGAGCAACCACATTCGCCTGACGTGGAAGGAAATGAACTTAATGAGTCACAGCAGGATCTGCAAGGGAGTGATCATGACATGTCTGGACCCGCTACAGTTGATATTGATGACACACATTCGGGAGATGGTGTTGCTGAGAGATTGGAACGCCCACAACGAGAACGACGTCAACCGACAAGACTTGCGTATTATGATTTCGGAAGGCCTTTTGACCATCAACAAGCAGTTAATACTGTCCATGTACAGCCGGCACTGTTCCCTATTTACACACGTGTTCCTGGACAGACGATGTTTCCAGGGAGAGCAGGACTACCTTCATTTCACCATCCAAATGGATCATTTTGTGGACGCTTTGTCCGATACCCGCCATATTTTGTCAGGCCAGGACCTGTAATCTATAGTCATTAACTTTTACCGAAAAATTTTGTTAGGCTGGGACCTCTAAAATATCAAATAGCATTTCAAACACCGACGTCATAGGATGTAATGTCCTCCATCGAATCTTTCAAGATTGAAGTAACAGTTACAGAGGCAAACGAGAATCGCTGCGCAGCAATATTCTAGAACAGAGAGAACGAAAGTAACAATGAAGAACAATGATTATGTACGAGATTTACACCGGCGCCGTCAAGTTTCATATTTTGATCATTGGCAGTTGTGAAGTTCGTAACTGTTTCGCACGTACAAGGAACACTTCTTAAAGTGAACATCGAGTCGAATGACGAAAATGTCAAGGCTGACATTTGATTTTGTAGGGGGAAAGTGTGAGGCCCTCTGCGGAGGCCCCCAAAACTTTTTACATTAACAAGGGCTTTGACCCCCCGGACGGAGAGAGAGAGAAGACAGACACGAGAGAGGAAGAAGGACGCTAAGAGACTGAGAAGTTGTTGTCTTGGGATGTAAGAGTTGTTGATTTGTCAAGTGTTTTGGAAAAAGTTGTTTTTTTCCTTCGAGTTCGTCTGAGTTACAGATAGTTGAGTTTCAGTCGTGGTGTGCGTCTAACAAAAAAATGTTTTTCGTTTCGTGGAGCAAAATTATGGAATAGCCTATCAGCTGAGTCAAAACAGGCATCCTCTCTGAATAGCTTTAAAAAGTCTATCTAGAGATGAGGGCAGGGGTGGACTTTGTGGCGGGGGCGGCGGGTGCTCTTGGTTGGCCGGCCGGGTCAGAGCGACTGGTGACTGGATCTATTGTCGTCGGTTGCTCTGGGCTGGCCTGTCGATCGGGGGTGGCTGCTGCCGGCGTTTCAAGGTCTACCCTTGCCCTGAAATTGTAATTTGTTTTCTCTTTGTAAATATTTTCTTTAGTGTAAATTATCAATTATTGTAAATAGGTTTTAACATTATGGTTTTTTTCTTGTAATTAGGTTTGAAATACTTTTATTTTTAGATTATATTGTAGATGTTTTTAATGGAGGGCCCCTTGAAAAACAACTTTGTTGAAGGGCAACCCTCCCTAAATGAATGAAATGAAATGAAAAGGGTCAATGGGAGAATATGTAGGAAAAGGCTATTTGCACATCCAGGAAAGGTCTGATCAGGGTTTTCTCAAGATCCATCCTGTAATTCTACTGAGGCCCATCCCTCCACTCATGCATACCCTGTTGTAGGTGACACACACAGTCTGGTACTGTACAGTGCTTTATCGTTCATTTGTTTTTCTATCAGGCCCAGCGCTCACGATCGTGGAGTGATCGTGGCGTCGTCAGTCATCTTTCTGCAGTAAAAAGGTCGTTGCTTGTCTGTGTTCTTGGTATTACCAAGAATTTGTCTTTAAAAGACAAAGACCATCCATGGCATCTATTTCGGAACGTGGCCTATTGTATTGGGCTCACGATGCTCACGACTCTCCTCCGCCTCGTTCTCGGTAAATACATACATACACAGTGGCAGCGCACTCCAACTAGAAACAAACAACAACCTTTTCGAAGCAGATAGTTCAAAGACAGATGCAAGTTCAAAGCCCAACTTACCAAAATTCTCTTTTATTCTTCGGAAAGAAGCAAAAACAAAGCAGGTGCTGTCCCTGTCTAAAATGCTCCAGCGGTCGACTGGAAAAACAACAACAACAACAAGGAAGCTCCTCCTAGGTGCTCCTACCACTTTCTTTGTGTTTCTTTCACTATGATAGTGAAAGTCATAGTCTATGAGAGCTATCGAATCTATGCTGTATGGGTGCATTCTTGACTGAATTTTGCCTGAAACTGTCCGTCTTGTCTGTGGAGTGGAGTGGTGGAGTGAGAAAACCAATGGATCTTGTTGTCAGCCCTCTGCATTGCCCTGCCGCATGCAACAAAACTACTCTGACAACATCAGCAGCAACAACAACAAAAACAACAAAAGTAAGCTAGAATTGATTAATTGATGATGCTTCTTTGCTACTTGCTAAACACAATATCCTGACACAGTTTTCAGATGGGCGGGCAAACCTCGAAGTCATTGAATTGTGATACTGACACGTGAGTAAAATTAGCTCCCTTACAGAGTTCAATCGTTAAATCGGGCATGTATGTTTTACAACCTTGTCCTTGACTGATGTGAGTTGGAACACAGGTAACGGGGAAAAATTGATAAAAACGACATTACAAGTAGGCCTACCTCTCTTTTTACTTTAAGTGTTTGCCAAATTTGCCAATTTTATTGTTGTCGTTGGCCTAACCCAGACACAGGTGGCAAATTTGGCAAACACTAAAATAAAAAGAGAGATACTTGTTGTTTTTATTGATTTTCCCCACCAGTGGAGTGGTTGGAAAGTACAGTTTGAACAGATAGCAAAATAATCAATAAACTCAACTCAAGAATTTGCATGTTGAAAGAGTGAAATACTTACCATTGCAGGTATTCGAAGACATGTATTCCAAAACAATAATTTCAGCCGCCACCTACTATCTATCTGTGTTGGGAAACTGCTCCGAAACCAAGACTGCACTTGCTGTTTCTTGTGTGGGGAATTGCGCGGGTGGAAACAATAGCTCAACAATAGACTCTGTTGTCTTCACTAAACATGGGGCGGGGAAGATCTTCCAGAGAAACAGCAAGAAATGCAGACTGGTCCGGAACTACCCTCTCAAAATTAGAGAAATGGCATCAGAGCAGCCAAAATTATCCACTGATTACTGATTACCACGACACATTGATAATGAAACACATCTTTGGGCCAGTGAAATGACAAAGTCTTTTGTATATTTACAAGAGAAGGGTCATGATCAGAATGCATAAAGTTATGTTTGTCAAGAAAAGTAGAATATCAATGGAGTATCATCTAAAGAGGAAAGTAGGCAGAATAGGAGAACAACTTGAAATTGGACAAGTAAGAACAGAATTAGGAAGGCTATCATTTACGCTACAGAGGCCCTGTTGTGTGGAACTCTCTCAGTGCACACATGAAGGCGCAACAAAATCTGAAAACTTGTAAGCGTCATTTGAAGTCTAATCTTGGAATATCGAATCAAATTAACTTTGCTAAAGGAACAACCCTCAACAGAAATTAAGACATTGTAAATTACATATATTATTAGAAATTCTCTGACATTACGTTTTAATTTTCGTTGATTTGTAGCAGGTTGACATAAACACTGTTGCCAGATCCTGACCTGCTTTTGAAATAAGATATGGATGTATGTATGTATGGCAGTTCACTACTGCCTACTGGTTTTTACTTCAGTCATGGTTTTTTTTTTTATTTGTCCCGCAGGTTAAAGTTTGGCAGCTCTGAGGAGCTGATGTGGAAGAAATAAATGTTAAAGAAATGTTTAAGAAATAAATGTTATGCCTAGCTAGTACACTAGCCTCACATCAATCCTCTGAAGTCTAACTCTACATTCAGAATAAATTTGATGTAATCAGAAACCAAACTGACCAGTTCTGTTATCTGTTTACACATCTGGCAACATTTGTTTCCCTGGTCTGGCATACTGTCCCTAATTCAAAATTAAATTGAACCATACCTAACGCATTCATTCTTGATTGAAGCAAAAAACCCATATTGTATTAATATTTTGATCTCAAAAGTTTTCTTTCCCTCTTTTCTTTCTTGTTACTAAGCAACTGATGATTGATGCATCCTTTGCTTGCTAAGAAATACTTGTTCTAACTTCAATTCAATTCAATTTTATTTGTGAAATAAAAGTTACTACAAAATGAAAACTTGACTTTAAATGCTTGTATTCTACGCGACCCAAGAAAAGCAAAGCTTATTTAGCTTGGGCCGCAAAAGTAAAGTTTTAAAATACAATATATGCTTTAAAACTACATCAATAAACTATAAGATTAATAAGGAACAGCTACATGGAATACATATACAGTAGATCAACTGTAAAACTACTGTAAAACGACAAAAATCAACTGTAAAACTCGTTTTTGTTTGTCAACTAACAAAGCTCAAATTAGTATTGATCAATAATACTTTTCTTTAGTTTGATAGCGAACTTTTTTGGGTTTTGAATGCTTTTGAGTTAGGAAGGTAAAGCATTCCATAAATAGGCCCCTTTCGCATCATTTGTTACCCCATGTTTTCTTTGCCTTACGAATTTGATAATGTTTACTTTGATGAGTGTCATATTTATGAAGGTGTTGTGGCGCCGTGGTGTAATCCTCTGACATTGCAGCCAGAACAGTCAGGCGAGTGGGTTCGAGTCCCGGTAGGACCCCACCACTAGAGCGTCATGACAAGGGGTCGCGGACTCGATTAGGTCTGCTCTATTTCTGCGATCCCAGCGCTTGGCGCTGAAAAACGCAACTTCACCTTCACCTTCACCATTTATATATATTTTCATTTGGTACTAAGTAATTTTGAAACACAGTTGGAAGTTTATCATCATTGTGATGAACGCGTTGCATGAATTTTAAGATTTTGAATTCATAGAAGTAAGTTATGCCCCATTCATACTGCAAGTTAAATCAGCTTAAACTAAACCAGGTTTTTGAATAAGGCCTTCTGATTGGTCAATCCAACAAATACAGTCATTTTGATTGGTTGAAATTTAAACTGGTTTAGATAAAGCTGGTTTAACTGTGTCAGTGTGAATGCAGTATTAGTTTCAGAAAGTTAGCTTCTTTATGAAGCGCATTCTAACATTATTAAGGAGGTGATCACACCCTTGTGCCCAAATGTCCACCTGTGGTAATGTCCAAGAGTTTAAATGCTGCTTTTATTGCAGGGATAGGTGCCATAAAACAACTTTGTACGATGTTGATATAAGAGAAGATCAGTTGCCAATTATTTACTCTCCTGAATATAACATCACATTTGGTGGTCTGCAAAAGCTGCACCCATTTGATTCTGAAAAATGGGGAAGAATTGCTCAGTACCTTCAAGGTTAGTTATTTGAGTATATACCAAGTGAGTTAAAAACTTACAAACAGTGAAACCTGCTTTCTGGATATCAAGGAATGATGGTGTAAATATGTGGTTTTGATAGTGGACATGTGCAAGAAGTTTTATATTTGTGACTGTAACTGGCCACTGCAATTTGAAAATATGAACCACGTATTTTCTCAAAATGGTCCCTTCAAGAAACCTCTTGAAAGTGCCCTGAAATCATAATCAATTTTTCTTTTTACCATTTGTTATCCTCTAAGGAAGATAAATTTCCCAGAATAATTTTGATGTGTGCCTAGGGATGGCACTTTCATCTTCCCAAAGAAATAATCCATTCTCTAGCTCATACTGTACATGTCATGCTGCAAAGCAGAGATACAGTATGAGGATAACTGAGTCAAGGTTTCATGATCAAGATTCTGAGGGTTTTTGGAGGGGGCTTGCTCTAGAAAATCCCTCATACTTTTGGAAAAGAATGTTTGTTTGTTTGTTTTTTGTTTGTTATCAATTTGTTTTGAGTGGGCTTGCCAGGACTTCTTAGAAGCCATTTAGCTACCACTAACGCTAATAGCTATAGCTACTGAAAGCTAATTTAGGCACACTGTGCATGCTGCATCCAGGCATGGGACCCTAGTTTAAGGCCCCTATTAAAGAACGACAAGGTGAGTTGTGAGGTCAGGCCTTTGAGGTCACCCATCCGGAGTTTGACCTCACTCAACCGAGCTTAACTTCAGTCTCCTCACAAAGACAGTATAAGCCACTCAGCCACTCACCTTCTAAATGGCCCGTTTCTGTCAACTATGTCAAATGATGTGTTTGCCATATCATTGCTTTCGCAACATCGAGATGCAGACAAGGACAGATTTCGTTTTGAAGCTATCAGCGGTCACACTCCGCAATCTAACGTCACTTGACGCTTGGTGATTTGGCGAAAAATCAGAAGCTGTGGAGATGAATAAAACGGTTATACAAACCCCTCCCCCAAAAACTGGCGATGTGCAAGTGGAGTTCTGACCAACGATAAATGTTTTTACATTTTCTGTTAGACTACAAGCTTACCGAAAATTCTTCCGCCTCGCATATTTATGTTCAAGATAAAGAGAATGCTTTGTTCGACTAGCGCCTAAAAATAAATCGACAATGTTACAAGAAACTTAGCTTGATGGACTGTGTCGATCTAAATATAAACTATTCTATTTGATGTTTTTGATCGATGAAAACAAAAGGAAGGTATGTGGCGTTCCTTTGTGTTATATTTAGATTGTGTTGCTATATCTCTGTTCATCTACATCAAAATCAGGTTAACGCCTAATGTTTCAGGTTCAGCAGAGAGATATTTCTTCACCGACTACTTCCGTCTTTTGCACAGAGGCAACAAATATTGATTCGTAGACAGCATGATCTTGATGCAAATTTCAGTGTTGCACAGCTTTCAAAAGGGGCCGTATCTTCTACAATGCCGAGCTTGGCATCATCTTCTGAAGCACTATAATCACATTCTTAAAGGCAAAGCACTGAGGCAAACTCGACAAGAAACTTCTATATGTCGCGAGCAAGGTGCAAGACACAAGGTTGCATGCGAACATTGTGTTTTGGAGGAGAAGGCATTTTTGTATTCATCTCCTCAGCTTGTGATTTCTGCAAAATTTTGGTGCGTCACGTGATTTTAGATTGGGTAGTGTGGCAGGTTAATGTCATAGATGTAAACAAACGCGCTGATTGGTTCAAAATGCAATCTGTCCTTGTTTTGCGATGGACCAAAAATCTAAGGTGAGCAAGATCTTTGTAGATGCAGGTATGATTGAAAAGAAGAAATTGATATGCCCCAGAGAAGCAACAGAAAATGACCTACTGGTCGTTCACACTGAAGGATATCTCCAGAGTCTTAAAGTATGTCAAAACTTTACTCACATTTTTTGAATTAAGATGACTGTAACATTGACTCCCTGGGGGGAGGGGACTACGCGAATATTTGACTTGACGGGCCTCTGTGTCATTTTACGGTAAAACTTATGCGGCAGGGTGTCCTTTTCTGATAAAAATTATGCGACAGTGTATTTCAATTGATAAGAAAATTATGTGGCAGGGTATCATGTGGGTGGACATTTTTTAGATTTCTTTTGAAACAATGGATGGAGAAAGACAGGGTATACTTTTTGGCCATTTTTATGCGACAGGGTACAGGGTGTGGAGAGATTTGCCACACATCCTCATCACTTCCCTAGTCAAGTACCTCTCTGGCATTGATTCCAGGGTCCATCATAGTTTGATGTTAGGTGAAAAGATGCTAACAACGACGAAGAGTTTTGCATATGCATCGTTTCAAATCATACCATATCATCTATTTTTGAGATAGATTTTATTTTTGGATGAGTTAGGAAGAAGGCACGTAGGCTGCTGTTCCCTATATCAAAGCAATCACTTTTATTGATATCTTCATGAATAGCTAACACGTTTTGTTTTTAGAGTTCAGAGACTAGAGATTTCCCGGACTGAAGTCGATCATTTTGTTCCAACTTTGTAGGGTATTTTCTCATCACCACAATGAAGGAAAATTGATAGAATTTGATCATTATTTTTGCTGCCTTTTTGGGGCTTTTTCTATAAAATCTTCAATAACGTCACATGATACGGCCCAAGTTTAGACAGATAAACCTTTAATTCTAATTCTAGGCATAAGCTATCAAGGAAGATACGCGTATATCAGTGTTATTGCTGTTATATTCAGGGAAAAGGATTTTTTAAACAAACTATTATACATTGTGTTTTACTTACCCGATTTTAATACTCATTATTTAGACATAACCATAGATTGAATAAAACTTCAGAAGTTATTGTTAAGCGTGTTTCAGATGGTTACAAATTTATCATAATCTTCTTTCAGACAAGCTGGAACGTGGCTATGATAACAGAAGTGCTTCCAGTTGCTTTTGTGCCAAATTCAGTTGTCCAAAGGGTACTTTTAAGCCGTTTGAGGTTACAAACTGGAGGAACAATTCTGGTAAGTACAATTTGAAATTAAAAAGATAGATTTTTGTGTGAAGGAAGTTGATGGGTTGTATTATCAAGGTTGAAAAGTGGTTTTATTTCTTTGTGGTAGCATGTGAACAGACATCGTAATGATGCCCATGAAGAGGCATTTTAATGATTTTACTAGGAAACAGAGAACAAATTACCAGTTTGCACAATTAGACGTCAATCCCATTGGAGTAGGAGTTTGAGCTCAGCGTTTCTGAAGACACATACATTTGCCGTAAAAACTCTACCAGGTCCATCAGAAAAAGCGTGAGTTGTTTGGCGGTCTGTGACGTCGCGTTAAGCCACTCGGTCATCGTGACCTAATTTTTCAGTGCAGCCAAAAGTCTAACTTTGATCATAAGCTTTTCCCCATTGAAATCAGTCACTTGTTGCATTTTTATAAAAAGGATTTTCATCGTAAGGCCTTGTATGGGAGTCTTGAAAAACGATGAAATCTTTACTCTAGCCCTTCTGCATTTTTGCTTGTCAAAGTTACCGGTACACGTGTTATTATCAGGGGAGAATGAAATAGTTGGGAAATAGTATTTTCTCTCCCGGGATGCCTTGTAACAAGTTACTCCTTGGCTCTTTGCGCTGAAAATCTTCAAAGAGAAGCAAAGGCACAAATGACTGATTTCTTTGGGGAAACATTTATGATCTAAGTTAGACTGTTGGCTGCACGGAAAAATTTAGTTAACGCCAATCAGGTAGCTAAATGCGACGTCATAGTTTGCCAAACGCTTCACGTTTTCTCTGACCCACCTGGTATTTAGCCCTCCATCAAGCATCCTCATGCCCTGCTCTAATTAGTCCCTCTACTAAGCCCCTCTGTTCTGGTCAACAGTTTTATTAAGCCATCTCTCTATCAAGCCCCCTTATCTATATCAAATGCATGAAGTTAGCAAAGATTTTCCGTTTATTTTGCCACACAAGTTTGCAATTTAATTTTGGTATGGTTTGCGATAATGTGCATGCAACTTGGACTAGAACAGCAGCTACTAAACTTGAAATTTTGCGAAAATACATCATGAGATTTTTGATTGGCCGCAAGCTGCAAGATCATATCACGATAGAGAGTATGCGATTCCAAACGAAGGTGAAACCTATATCACCTGCTATCAAAGAGGCAAAGTTAAAATTTCTTGGCCATATAAAACGATCATCAGTGGGACTATCTAAACTGATTCTAGAAGGCCGCGCCAATGGGACAAAGAACCAAGAAAGACCAAAACGTCGCTGGATAGATGACATCAAGACCTGGATTTGTTTACATCTTGGGACCCTATAAATGCCATTGTAATGGACAGAGAACGATGGCGAAGGTTGTGTTATGTCATGGTGTATCGTATTCATTACAAAACGAAGAAACAAGATCTAATAAATGGTTTGCGATGAAAACTATGTCGAATTGGTGTAATTTGCTCTTAAACTGGTGTGTTGATTCCACAAGATATGGGAAAAGGAACTAAAAAGCTATCATTTTTATCTTTGTCGTTTGGCTGCGTGAATAGTCTTCCTTTATGAAAAGCATCCCTTTCTTTAAAGGTGATCTGAAGCGAAAATGAGTAGCACTTTTGAGTGATAAAGAATGTCGTTTATTATTTTGTGATACTTTGTTTCATTTTCGAGTAATCCACTGTTTTGTATGATTGGTTGATGACGTCATTTTGTGTGCAAAAAGTAAAGGAAGTGTATGTATTTTTCTTCGATTGATATGCCTTTCTAAACATCATATCAGTCCATGAGACAATTTATATTTCACATCACTGTATCCTACAACTGTAAGCTTTCAATGATCAGATACAGCTATATTTTAATATGCCATCGTGGTGATTTGCAAACAAAATGACGTCATCAACTGAAACTCAATGTCAGTGGATAACTTGAAAACAAAATGGGATATCAAAGAAATTTAAAACCGATTCCGTATCATTCGATAGTACGGCTCACATGCATTAATAAAAAATTTCGCCTAAGGTCACCTTTAAAGCCCCCCTCTTGAATCTCTGGAATTTAATGCTAAGTTCAACAAATATTGTCATGTTTCATTCCTTGCAGGGTGCTAAGCTGGCACTGGATTATGGTTGGTCAATCAATATTGGAGGGGGGTTTCATCATTGCTCTGGCTCACATGGAGGTGGATTTTGTGCCTATGCTGATATCAGTTTAGCAATAAAGGTACTTATTAAGGGATCGTCTCCAAATATTCATATCAAATTCGTATAGGGAATTCGTAGCATCATACGATATTGATACGATATTCTATAAGCCGCATACGAATTAATTCGTATCGTCACCTTTTAATTTCGTATAAATTCGTATACAATTCGTATGTGATTCGTATCAAATTCTTATAAAAATTTGTAAATACAGTTCGTATCAAAATCATATAAGTAATTGGTATTCACAATTCGTATCAAACTCGTATCAAAATCGTATCAAATTCGTATCATAATTCGTATAGAAATCAAACAATTCGTATACAATTCGTATCTCTTGTGTGGCTATACGAATTAAATCGTATGACAACTTTCACGCATACGATTGAATTCGTATCAATTTGTATAAAACCTATACGATAATTTGGAGACGATCCCTAATATCACGAATTGAATAGGTCGTGCTGCAACAGAATATGCTCAGTATCCAACTTGAAAATATCACAAAGTAGAGCTGTATTCACTCTTCGTTCACATGATACTAGCACAGTTCAAATGATACTAGCACAGTTTGAAAACGATGAAAATGTTACGGATGGTAAACGGCATTTTTTTCTGGCATACTTTGAAAACAGTAGATCGAGAACGGTGGACGGTAGAATGAATGGAACTCTAACCAACACATTTTGAAAAAGTTGTCGCTTAGACACACAGTGAAAAACGGATCTTTTCTGACTCGTTCAAAGCGAGGCCGAACGATTCCACGATTTCACGGGAATTTCATGAAAAGAAACATGTAAGTTATAATCTAAGGATACAAAATCTTTGCAAACTGCCACAGATATAGACAAAGGGCTATGGGAAAGAATCACTGTCATTAAGAGGGAGTCGACTCTGGAATACCCTAGATGATAGTGTCAAAAATGAGCCAACACTTTCGGCTCTCAAAAAGAGGATCAAAGACTGGGCTGGTGATAATTGCACCTGCACACTATGCCGCTAATTTTTTGTGTAATGTATATTTCTTTGTAAATAGTTGGTTTGAATTATAATTTTTATGATTACTATTGTAAATACCAACTTTAAATATGGATTAAATGAAAAAAAAATCACAGGCTCATTTCTTGGGATCAGATGAAATTCCTGGGTAGATCGCAACGAATTTGTTACTGTAAAATTTCCTACCGTTCTTAAATTGTGCAGGTATGGAGCATGAGCGTCGTTTCAAGGACTGGCCCGTTGCGAAATTCTGCAGCAGTTAAAGTAAAGTGCCCCTCCAACCTGTTCAGAACGTCGTTTCAAGGACTGGCCCATTGTGAAATTCTGCAGCAGTTAAAGTAAAGTGCCCCTCCAAGCTGTTCAGAGCGTCGTTTCAAGGACTGGCCCGTTGCGAAATTCTGCAGCAGTTAAAGTAAAGTGCCCCTCCAAGCTGTTCAGAGCGTCGTTTCAAGGACTGGCTCCTTGCAAAATTCTGCAGCAGTTAAAGTAAAGTGCCCCTCCAAGCTGTTCAGAGCGTCGTTTCAAGGACTTGCCCGTTGCGAAATTCTGGAGCAGTTAAAGTAAAGTGCCCCTCCAAGCTGTTCAGAGCGTCGTTTCAAGGACTGGCCCGTTGCGAAATTCTGCAGCAGTTAAAGTAAAGTGCCCCTCCAAGCTGTTCAGAGCGTCGTTTCAAGGACTGGCCCGTTGCGAAATTCTGCAGCAGTTAAAGTAAAGTGCCCCTCCAAGCTGTTCAGAGCGTCGTTTCAAGGACTGGCCCGTTGTGAAATTCTGCAGCAGTTAAAGTAAAGTGCCCCTCCAAGCTGTTCAGAGCGTCGTTTCAAGGACTGGCCCGTTGTGAAATTCTGCAGCAGTTAAAGTAAAGTGCCCCTCCAAGCTGTTCAGAGCGTCGTTTCAAGGACTGGCCCGTTGCGAAATTCTGCAGCAGTTAAAGTAAAGTGCCCCTCCAAGCTGTTCAGAGCGTCGTTTCAAGGACTGGCCCGTTGCGAAATTCTGCAGCAGTTAAAGTAAAGTGCCCCTCCAAGCTGTTCAGAGCGTCGTTTCAAGGACTGGCCCGTTGCGAAATTCTGCAGCAGTTAAAGTAAAGTGCCCCTCCAAGCTGTTCAGAGCGTCGTTTCAAGGACTGGCCCGTTGCGAAATTCTGCAGCAGTTAAAGTAAAGTGCCCCTCCAAGCTGTTCAGAGCGTCGTTTCAAGGACTGGCCCGTTGTGAAATTCTGCAGCAGTTAAAGTAAAGTGCCCCTCCAAGCTGTTCAGAGCGTCGTTTCAAGGACTGGCCCGTTGCGAAATTCTGCAGCAGTTAAAGTAAAGTGCCCCTCCAAGCTGTTCAGAGCGTCGTTTCAAGGACTGGCCCGTTGTGAAATTCTGCAGCAGTTAAAGTAAAGTGCCCCTCCAAGCTGTTCAGAGCGTCGTTTCAAGGACTGGCCCGTTGTGAAATTCTGCAGCAGTTAAAGTAAAGTGCCCCTCCAAGCTGTTCAGAGCGTCGTTTCAAGGACTGGCCCGTTGCGAAATTCTGGAGCAGTTAAAGTAAAGTGCCCCTCCAAGCTGTTCAGAGCGTCGTTTCAAGGACTGGCCCGTTGCGAAATTCTGCAGCAGTTAAAGTAAAGTGCCCCTCCAAGCTGTTCAGAGCGTCGTTTCAAGGACTGGCCCGTTGCGAAATTCTGCAGCAGTTAAAGTAAAGTGCCCCTCCAAGCTGTTCAGAGCGTCGTTTCAAGGACTGGCCCGTTGTGAAATTCTGCAGCAGTTAAAGTAAAGTGCCCCTCCAAGCTGTTCAGAGCGTCGTTTCAAGGACTTGCCCGTTGCGAAATTCTGGAGCAGTTAAAGTAAAGTGCCCCTCCAAGCTGTTCAGAGCGTCGTTTCAAGGACTGGCCCGTTGCGAAATTCTGCAGCAGTTAAAGTAAAGTGCCCCTCCAAGCTGTTCAGAGCGTCGTTTCAAGGACTGGCCCGTTGCGAAATTCTGCAGCAGTTAAAGTAAAGTGCCCCTCCAAGCTGTTCAGAGCGTCGTTTCAAGGACTGGCCCGTTGTGAAATTCTGCAGCAGTTAAAGTAAAGTGCCCCTCCAAGCTGTTCAGAGCGTCGTTTCAAGGACTGGCCCGTTGTGAAATTCTGCAGCAGTTAAAGTAAAGTGCCCCTCCAAGCTGTTCAGAGCGTCGTTTCAAGGACTGGCCCGTTGCGAAATTCTGCAGCAGTTAAAGTAAAGTGCCCCTCCAAGCTGTTCAGAGCGTCGTTTCAAGGACTGGCCCGTTGCGAAATTCTGCAGCAGTTAAAGTAAAGTGCCCCTCCAAGCTGTTCAGAGCGTCGTTTCAAGGACTGGCCCGTTGCGAAATTCTGCAGCAGTTAAAGTAAAGTGCCCCTCCAAGCTGTTCAGAGCGTCGTTTCAAGGACTGGCCCGTTGCGAAATTCTGCAGCAGTTAAAGTAAAGTGCCCCTCCAAGCTGTTCAGAGCGTCGTTTCAAGGACTGGCCCGTTGTGAAATTCTGCAGCAGTTAAAGTAAAGTGCCCCTCCAAGCTGTTCAGAGCGTCGTTTCAAGGACTGGCCCGTTGCGAAATTCTGCAGCAGTTAAAGTAAAGTGCCCCTCCAAGCTGTTCAGAGCGTCGTTTCAAGGACTGGCCCGTTGTGAAATTCTGCAGCAGTTAAAGTAAAGTGCCCCTCCAAGCTGTTCAGAGCGTCGTTTCAAGGACTGGCCCGTTGTGAAATTCTGCAGCAGTTAAAGTAAAGTGCCCCTCCAAGCTGTTCAGAGCGTCGTTTCAAGGACTGGCCCGTTGCGAAATTCTGGAGCAGTTAAAGTAAAGTGCCCCTCCAAGCTGTTCAGAGCGTCGTTTCAAGGACTGGCCCGTTGCGAAATTCTGCAGCAGTTAAAGTAAAGTGCCCCTCCAAGCTGTTCAGAGCGTCGTTTCAAGGACTGGCCCGTTGCGAAATTCTGCAGCAGTTAAAGTAAAGTGCCCCTCCAAGCTGTTCAGAGCGTCGTTTCAAGGACTGGCCCGTTGCGAAATTCTGCAGCAGTTAAAGTAAAGTGCCCCTCCAAGCTGTTCAGAGCGTCGTTTCAAGGACTGGCCCGTTGCGAAATTCTGCAGCAGTTAAAGTAAAGTGCCCCTCCAAGCTGTTCAGAGCGTCGTTTCAAGGACTGGCCCGTTGCGAAATTCTGCAGCAGTTAAAGTAAAGTGCCCCTCCAAGCTGTTCAGAGCGTCGTTTCAAGGACTGGCCCGTTGCGAAATTCTGCAGCAGTTAAAGTAAAGTGCCCCTCCAAGCTGTTCAGAGCGTCGTTTCAAGGACTGGCCCGTTGCGAAATTCTGGAGCAGTTAAAGTAAAGTGCCCCTCCAAGCTGTTCAGAGCGTCGTTTCAAGGACTGGCCCGTTGCGAAATTCTGCAGCAGTTAAAGTAAAGTGCCCCTCCAAGCTGTTCAGAGCGTCGTTTCAAGGACTGGCCCGTTGCGAAATTCTGCAGCAGTTAAAGTAAAGTGCCCCTCCAAGCTGTTCAGAGCGTCGTTTCAAGGACTGGCCCGTTGCGAAATTCTGCAGCAGTTAAAGTAAAGTGCCCCTCCAAGCTGTTCAGAGCGTCGTTTCAAGGACTGGCCCGTTGCGAAATTCTGCAGCAGTTAAAGTAAAGTGCCCCTCCAAGCTGTTCAGAGCGTCGTTTCAAGGACTGGCCCGTTGCGAAATTCTGCAGCAGTTAAAGTAAAGTGCCCCTCCAAGCTGTTCATGAATAGATATTTTAGCTATTCTGAAAAAAGATTCTCAATCGACAGATACTTTGCTACATTTTGTAGAATTTTCGAATGTGCTTAATTGTGATAGAAGCTCTAATGCCACTCGGTAGAATTTCGCGTATAAAAATGCATAGAAATGACCCTCGATCCAGGCTCTTTTGCTTAATAGCTAAATGGTCTTTTCTGCAAAACTCTATTCTTTCTTGACCTCATGACGCTTCCTCGTTGGTATTTTTAACCCCTTTGACACAGGGAGGTATCCTGCACTAAAGCATAGATTCAATGAAAGTACTAAAGGAAAGATATTTCTTTGTATCGTTGAAAGTAATGATACAGTTCTTCCAATATCGATCCAACGTTTGCGAAGCAGATTACAATTGATGGATTTCTAAATCGCAAGTCATCCCCAAAAGGCTGTTTTTGTCCATATTCATGCCGAGTCTTTAGAAAATTTGATCTAAGTTTTTTTATCGTTTTCAGTGTTTTCGAAAACCAAACTTGTACGGTACTCACTTATAGCACTAAATATAAAAAGCAAAAAATTGCAAAAAAATTCCTGGAATCTAATTCCGGCTTTTTGCTAAAGATGAAGTGAGAAATCTTCTTAATCGGTTCAATGCACGATTTATGGTGGACTATCAATAGTGCACGGTCTATTTTGGCTCACCCGGCATGGCAATTTAAAGCAAGTATGTTGGATGATAGAATTAGTATGCTAATCCAGTTTGTTAAGATCGGTTTTTTTGTGATGTAGCTAGTTTGGTAAAAGTATTGCTGGAGCAAAAATTTTCTGCTCCATGAGGACAATAAAGTTGAAAGTCTCCAAGGGTTTGAAGATAAATTACAATAGTGTTTCCTTTTGTGCTCTAATGCATTGCATGTTTTTTGGTAGGGAAACTGTGTGTTTGCTGTGTGTGGCTTAGCAGTTCACACGCGAATGAATATGACTCTTTTCGAAGGCATGTTTTAGGAATCTTTTGAAGGACGATCAAATCGTTTGCAATTATGGAACGGAAAGAATGGTTTTGACGAAACACATTTTCACATCAAGGTTATGTCTCATTCAGTCCCTACCCTGACCATCCCCCGGGCAACCTGGTAATCATCAAAAATACCTTGCACAAATGCCTGGGTCCGGACGAATGTTCTTATCAAATGCTCAGGGGCCTGGCACTGAAAAATTTCACATTCCCAATATCACTATAAGCATGAGCTCCTAGTCTTGTCAAATGCCCCGGCGGCTGGGGCAAACTTTGCAATCAAATTCCCGAAGGCCGGGAATATTTTATCTATCGGAACATATTTTATGGCCGTGGTGCTGTCATTCATTTTTGCTCCCATGGCATCGTCCTGTAGTGTTGCATAGTAATTTAAAGTATAGTAGAATGTAGCCTATGTAGTAATATTTTATATGGATCAAAAAATACATCTATTTTATGTCCAAATATTCGGGTGTGTCCGGGAGGGATTGTCAGGGTAAGAATTTAACGAGGCATTATCCCCTCTTTTGTGCAGTGAATGTTAAGGAAAAAAAGTTTGCAACATAAGCTACATTAATAAAATACTGGCAAACAGCCCTACCCTATCGTGACTCATCCGTCATAATCTTGTTTCTTCTAGTTTCTTTTTGAGAAGTCTCCAACAGTCAAAAAAGCGATGATAATTGATCTTGATGCTCATCAGGTTTGTTTTGTATTTTGGAAACCGTTAATTTTGGTAATTCGTCCAATTAAGTGATATAGCCTTAAATTTAACATTTATGTCTACTCGATGTTTTTGAAGACGCCAACCGTTCAAACTGCTCCATTTCAGGTGAATGCGCTGTGAATGCGATAGGTGGTTGCACTGCTGCAGCATAGCGTTGTTATTAATTTTCTTTCCGAAACAAAGAATTTTGTTGCTACAGTAGCTATCATAATTGCGCTAGTTGCCCTTTTGCAGTAAAGTTTTCTGTGACCAACGTCTAGCAAGTGATTCATACCCCATTCAAACTGACACAGTTAAACCAGCTTTATCTTAACCCTTTCACGCCCAGCTAAAATTAAGCTTAACAGGAAAACCTAATGTAGATTGTCGTTTTCCAGGGGATATCATAATCAGTGATTCAGTTAGCAATAGATAAATGCAATGTGCATAACCTTTCAAATCAATCAAAATTCTAAATGCTTTACCCCTAAAAAATTTGCAGTCCTCAATGAATACTGTTGGGCCATATGGCCCTTTCGGGGGTGAAAGGGTTAATAAAAAGGTTAAATTTCACTCGATCAAGTGCATTCAATTAGTTGGATTAACCAGTCTGAGCGTCACATTTAAGGCCTGGTTTATTTTAAGGTGTTAGAAGTTGCAACTGTGAACGGGATATCGGGGTATATTGAAGCAGGTTCTTTACATAATACAAAAATCTCTGCAGAATTTGTCATGATGCTTTCTTCTCACAGGGAAATGGGCACGAAAGAGATTTTACTGGCGACGATCGAGTCTACATTTTAGATGCATACAATAACCATATCTATCCAGGAGACATGGTTGCAAAACGTAAGTGTTTTTGTAAGCTCCTATTTCGACAGGCCAAGAAGGCTTCTAACGTGACAGACCAATTCAGCTGTCATTGTTACACTCACTTTTGTAAAAACAAATCTAGAACTTTAACCATGAATAGCGTCATGCAGATAACAGTATCTGCAAATAAAGGAATGATTTCCCAGTACACGATTACACTAAAGATGGCGGCGAGGAACTTTTTACCGAGATGCATAGACCCTATAGCTATTCAGCAAAAGAGCCTGGGTCGAGCATCATTTTTATACATCTTTATACACGAGATTCGATCGAGTGGCGTTAGAGCTTCTATCACTACTGCGGACATCCGAAAATTCTACAAAATGTATCAAAGTATCGTTCGATTTAGATTCTTTTTCAGAATAGCTAAAAGGTCTATTGCGTTCTTTAATCGAATTCCTATCGATTCTTTAAAGATCTCTGCTTCTAACCCAATGCATCTCGGTAAAGGGTTCCTCGCCGCCATCTTTAGCGTACTCGCCTATATTATGCTCAGTTGACTTGAAGTGGGTATAAACAAAATGAGCTGAAAATGGTCTATTACACAACACAACAACTATACAGGGCATTCCAAAAAATTGTGCCCCGTTTGTGTAGCTACTGTGGAGGAGCTGTATATTCAATTTTCTCTGTTTTTATACAGCCGAAAAGGTCAGGCTTCAACGTAGAGTTTGAGACCTTGTATGAGTCAATCTGACAAGTATGGCAGAGAAAAAGCAAAATACAGTAAGTGGTTGCTTCAAAAACAGCAATGTCAAAATAAAGTAAGTTTTTAACCCTTTCACCCCCGGAAGGGCCATATGGCCCAAAAGTATTCATCGATAACTGCAAATTTCTCAGGGGGTAAAGCATTTGGAATTTTGATTGATTTGAAAGGTTATGCACATTGCATTTATCTATTGCTTACTGAATCACTGATTATGATACCCCCTAGAAAATGACAATCTACATTAGGTTTTCCCGTTGAGCTTAATTTTAGCCGGGCGTGAAAGGGTTAAAGAAGGCTTGTAGGGTCGTACTATTAAGATTTTTGCTAAATTTTTTAAAGGGTTAGCAGCGTTGTGTGTTCGCATTGGAGTGAGTGGCCGAGTGGCTGATACAGTCTTCATCAGGTGACTGAAGTTAAGCTCGATCGAGTGAGGTCAAACTTCGGACGGATAGGTGTCCTCGGAGGCCTGACCTCACAAGTGACCTCGTCATCCTTCGGAAGGGACGTTAAACTAGGGTCCCATGTCTGGATGTGGCATGCACAGTGGGGCTAAATTAGCTTTCAATAGCTAGAAATCCTGACAGACCCACTCAGAACAAATTGGAAAACAAAAAACAAAAAACAAAAAACAAGGGAGTACTTTCTACCTTTTACAACATGTAGTGAAAATATTGATACGATGCCAGAACCTTTTCTTTTAAAATTTACTTTATTTTGAAATTTGCTGGAGAAGAAGGTGTTGTGGTGCAGTGGTGTGATCCTCTAACTTTGCAGCTAAAACAGTCAGGCGGAATGGGCTCGATACCAAGTAGGGCCCCACCACTTGAGCGTCATGACAAGGGGTCGCGGGCTTGGTGAGTGCTTTGCTACTTCTGCGATCCCAGCGCTTGGCACTAAAAGCTGCAACTTCACCTTCACGTTCATCGTCACTAAGAGAAGTCCTATTTTTGACGCAAGACGCAACTATTTAACCTTCTTCGAAGATAGTACTTTGTTACCATCGATGATGAGACGCAAGGTATTTTTTCTTTCAATCCAAAAAACATCACTTGAAACTTTCCAGGGTTTGCTACCATTCCATTTTCAAAAAAACATTCCATAAAAAAACATTCGTTGGTGTGAATCTTACCAACGAATTTTCACGAATGCGCTCTGCTATGTCTGCTCTGTCATTGCCATCATAAATATCAAATAAACCTTTTCACAAAGAAATGTTAACATTTTCCGCATTAAGCTATTGTCCATTTCCGTAAGTTTGTTTATTCAAAGTCAACATTTTTAGTAATAACACTAGTAACACAAATTTTCTTCCTAGGTGGTATAAACAAAGACGTGAAGCTTGGGTTTTATACCAAAGACCATACGTATCTACCAAGAATTAGAGAGTACGTATTATCATGGTTGATCAGTACAGGAATTGAAAATTCTGAGGTCAAAGCACGGGCAGGTCCACTCGTATGCAAGAGTTTTAACCATAACGAAGGCGGAAGAAAGAATTCAGAATTCTTGAAATATCTAGAACATAAAGATTATAAAGGGGGATCTTTTTAACAAGCATTTCCTAGATCGTAGACAGGGGTAAAAAGTAAATCTGGATTATCGACATCGATATCACTTAGACTTTCTGCCTATTCGATCCTTGTTTCCTCTCCAGAAAGCCCCCTGAAGAAATCTTCAAACAGACAGGCCTAAAGTCATGACCTTATTTTCTGCTTCTACAACAACAATTTTACTGCAACACTTCTTTCGGAGGATGTGTCATCTTTATTAGCATAACCAATCTCGTCCCCAGAAGAGTGAGTTCGTTGCCCTACCTCTACTCTGGAATACAGGAGACCGCTCTGTGATGTGATTGGCCAGTCCGAAGACAATAGCAAACATCAGTTATTTCCGGAAAACTTCCTAATCATGCGAAATAACAACAATGTAATCTTGTCACTTAGAAACAACCTTTGCAGTGCTGCTTGTTATTTATAATCGAATTCACATAATTAGCATTGCGTAGCAAACTACAAATCCATTGGCTGCTAATGCACCCATTTTCTAGGCGTATTTGATCGTGTGTCCCCGGGTGCTCATTCGGCTTCGTGATCAGCGTATGACTTAAGAATACCCTGGGATTAAAGTTCGAGCATAACGATATCATTCTGGGCGATTTAATCCTTCCGGGAGGAAAGCATTGGCTGAAACGTGTTGTGGTTATTGCTGCAAGTCATGAATACTAGGGATATACTTCGCGAATTTAGGCATATTTTGAAGCTTTCATGAATGAGTCCGTTCAGGTAAATAACAGAATGGATTTGAGCGTGTCTTCCACAATAGCCGATTGCGCTAATGACGGTGACAGAGGAATTTTTTACCAAGATGCACTGCTTTCGAATTACGAATCTTTAACGATTCTGAAGGAATTCGATTGAAAAACGGAATGCATCTTGGGAAAAAATTCCTCGACGTCATCTTTAGTGCAGTCTTCCATAAATCTACATGTTTTCCAATATAATCGCCTAGAAAATCGTATTGTGTAGGACGGTAAAAACGGCAAAACGGTAAAAACGGCAAAAAGAAGCCAGTCTTTGTATTTGTTGTGGTTTTTACGTAATACGATTGGACAGATTTGGGGAAAAGTATAGTGTGTACCAAGAAATTGTGCCCTGTTTATGTGGCTACTGTGGAGGAGCTACCGCTTCGATTACTTTGATATCGTCGGAGACCAACAGAAGTGACGTTTTTGAAGCAACCACTAATTTTGCCTTTCGTCAGAATCAACAGCCAATAAATCATGCATCAACAGCCACAAATTAAGTTGACTCAAACAAGTAATGAAACTCCGAGTTGAAGCCACAACTGCGTTGAGACAATCAAAACTATAGCTCCTTCACAGCAACCAAAGAAACGGGGCACCAGCCAGCAGGATGTCGCTCTTGAAAGATTGTAAATTTGTTGGTTGATCTATTTGTCTTTTTTGCTACACAGAAGTATTGAAGATGCACTTGATGAATTCCACCCAGATTTCATCCTGTACAATGCCGGTTTGTTCCATTTATTTGATACTTTTATAGAACTGTGATTTTCCTCTTAATTATCGCTACTACTACTTTAACCACTACCTCCGTACCGTTTAGACCAAGACTCATAATGATACCGCGCCAAAAAAGGACATTGCTTTTCTGCCCCGGGTTTGTTTTCACATCAGTCAGTCAGTCAGTTGAACCATGAGCGATAGGGCAATCAGTGTGTGGCAGTTTGAAGTTTCTATCAGTAGCGAGGCACCTTAGATTATTTTTTTTGTGTTTTGAATTTATTTTGACTTGGTATACACAGCCATCTTTCACTGCCTCCTTATTTTCGTAGTGAACCACCTTAAGTGCCGATTCACCTTAATCGTAAATTTGCACTTGAGGTGGCTCACTACTGAACGTTTCAAAATCACGAAACAGTAAAGGTGGCTGCATACCAAGTTAAAATAAGTTCAAAACAGAAAAGAGAACAATAAGCTAAGGTGGCTCGCTACTGATATAAAGTTAAACTGCTACACACTGGGTGTCTTATCGCTCATGGTTAAACCAGCGATCGAAACTGGTGATAGAGGCGTCGAAGTAGCTCTAAAATTTAGAGTTTTCGCCTTTGCAGTCTTACATTAAACAGTCTCGTTTCCGTTTACTAACAAGGAGATCATAGCCAAGTCCTGTGTTTGAGCTGTAATTTGATGAGTTCTAGCGTTTTCCGAATAACCCAAAAAAGAACTTCACGAACGGCGTCGCGTCTTGCTAACTTAGACTAAACGTTATTAAGGAACTGTCCCCAGCAGCACTTAGTTCGACAGCCCAGCTACAATTTATCTTTTGCTTGGTCAATAGAAAGCGTGTGACAATCAGCTGTGGGACTAGACAAGTTTTCAGATTGGGGGGGGGGCAAAAAAGGCCTACCCAGACTTTTTATTGCATTTTTCAATTACAATTTTTGCCAATTTTTTTAAAGTGGGGGGGGGCAGTTGCCCCCTCATACCATCCCCTGGTAATGCCGCCAATGTGACGATAGCTTTGATTCAAAGAAGCTAAGTGCCATCTCGCTCTGCAAGCCTTTTATGGGTCACCCGGTAGCAGTGTTGGAAAAACAGCATGATTAGGATAAGTCCAGAACCTTTGCGCGGCTTTGATTAGATAATAGACCTCTTAGCTGTTCCGAAAAATAATCTGAATCGAGCGATATTTTATACATTTTGTGGATGTACTCATTAGTGCTGGAACTTCTAACTCCACTCAGTCGTACCCACATTTATTTTCCAGACCCACCAGGTATAGCCCGGTTCATTTATTTTCTTTATTTTGCCCTAGGGACTGACATACTAGACGGAGATCCTTTGGGTAGTCTCAGCATCAGCAGCAACGTGCGTATAACCCTGCATTACGTAGCCCAGGTTTTGTGGCTCCATGTGGTTTTGTGGCTTTGTGGCTCCATTGATTTTGCAGCTAGGACAATCAAATTTTTTGACAACAAATTCTCAAATCTTCTCTCTGCGTTTCGTAAAGGATGTAGCACCCAGCTCTCTTTAATCAGAGTAATTGAAAAATGGAGGAAATGTTTAGATTCATATGGAAAAGTGGGGGCTATATTGATGGATTTATCAAAAGCGTTTGCCTGCTTGCTTAATGATCTTCTAATTGCTAAGCTGGAGGCCTATGGATTCAGTGCAAATAGCCTGTGCTTGATCTATAACTATCTAAAAGATAGGATGCAAAGGGTTAAAATTGGATCGGTAAAGAGCTCACAACAATCGTTAGAGCGAGAATCCCACAGGGTTCTGTTTTGGGACTAGTATTATTTAATATATTCATCAATTACATCTTCCTTTTAAGATTAAACTCAGACTTGCACAATTTTGTAGATGATACCACACTTTTTGCGTGTGGCTATGGACGAAATTGTCCCAAGGCTGGAAAATGACCTTAGCACACACATATAGAATGGTTTCTTGAAAATGGAATGGTAGCAAACCCTGGAAAGTTTCAAATGATGTTTCTTGGTTTGAAAGAAAAAAATACCTTGCGTCTCAACATCAATGATAACAAAATACTATCTACGAATAAGGTTAAATTGCTGGGCATAGAGATTGACAACGCGTTGACTGTCACTGCCATATACAAAATTTGTGCTCCAAGGTAAATAGGAAGATAAATGCCTTCTCGAGGTTGAATACTTAGATAGACGGTAGTGAACTGATTTTACTTACGAATTGTCCAGAATTTGGTCTCAATGTGTTAAATTTTGCATAGATATTGAAGTTTTTGAAAAAATTTTTAGGTTTCACCCCATACCTCTCACTAGTTACGCTTTCGTGGAACTCTTTAGACACTGTCTTGTTTCCTTCCTCAGGGAATCATAGAGCGAGATGAAATTGTTTTTCATAATGCGAAGGAACGAAAAGTACCAATTCTTATGGTCACCTCTGGAGGATACCAGGTAAACATGGGTGGTATAATGTTATTTTCATCTTTGACCGCCCAGTACAAGGAGAGTTGATTCTTCTGGCTTTTGTTTATAAGGTCATTACACTCATTTTCATAAGAAGCTTAGGTCTCGGATGGTAAAGGTACTTTCTTAAGCCTGGTTTTCATTAAATCGTAATTCATCGCCGATGATCGGCGATCTCATCGGCAACCATCGCAGATGAATTACGATTCATGAAACCAAGTTCTTGGGAGCATCGACGATCATCATCGCTAATCAACTTTCAGAATCAACAAATTTTGTTTTCCACATTACATCGGCGATCATCGCCGATGCTGCAAGTCAACAATTTCCTATGAAAACAGAACATCGGCGATCATCGGCGATGGGATCGCCGACAATCTCCGATGAATTACGGTTTAATGAAAACCAGGCTTTAGATTTGCGGACATTTTTTGCAATGAAAAGTTTCTATTGTGTGAATCTTATGGTTTCAGTTTAGTGTGGAGTTAATTAAAGGACGTACATCGCTTTAGCAATAGCGTTAATACAACAAAGAAGTTTGCAGTGGAATTCCATTTTTTTGTGACCTTTCATTTCTGCTTCACGAATTTTCATTGCAATGAAAATTCAGCCTCGATCCTGTGCTTTGTAATAACACAATAGAGAGAACTGTATCGTGTGAACCAATCAGGTTCATGACATATGTACCTTAATTTTGATATAGTAACATCTCAGAACAAGTAACAACATAATTCGCGCTCAAATTAATGTCAAAACAGTTACTTTAACTGTACAGTGTCAAAGCATCTGCGAGTTACCTGGGAAAATTAAAGCTGCAGATTACAAACTTATGTTAGCTTTGCAATTCGGGCAGCACATATTCATATTCATATTCATATTAACTTATTTTTACACAAAATCCCTTCAGCATAAAAGAAAAAAAAGTCATCAAAATTAAAATTACGGTCTAACTGTTGGGGCCTCTTTGCTGCTCTTCCAGGGAGTCGTGTTTCATGTTTCAGCTCTTTAGATGAGTTTTTAAATTTCTTTTGAACTGCGGGAAGGTTGGCAGTTCTCTGATACTGATGGGGATGCTGTTCCATGCAGTAAGAGCTGAATAATGAAAGCCATTTTTCACATATTCAAGGTTATATCTTGGAATTTGGATGTCCTTGCAGTTTCTGGTATTGTAGTTTGAATGCAAGGATATCTGGGGGAATTTATCCCAAAGGCTCTCTGGGCACATCCTGTTCATAATCTTGTAGGTCATGGTTGATCGATCGAATTTGATTAATTGCTCAACATTGAGCCAGTTATATGACCAATTGTCTTTGATTCTAGCCCTCTCAATTATGGTTCGGGCTCGGTCCTGTAAATTTTGTAAGATCTTTATTTTGGAACTAGGAATACTGCCCCAAATAACATTTGCATACCTCAAATGACTTTCTATAAGGGCTCGATATACATTGTCTAGTTGTTTTTGTGGCACAAGGTTTTTCAGTTATTTAAGAGATGAGAGACCTCCACGAACTTCCCTTTAACAACTTTGAAATGTTGTTCCCAGTTCAACCCTTCATCTACGATGACCCCAAGTGATTTTGTCTTCTTTGCGCGTTTTATTTCTGAGTTGTTTAGTATTAGCGGTTCGGAGACATCCAATTTGTTAACTTTGCGGGGGTGGCCAATCAACATGTATTCAGTTTTCTTAGGATTGGCAGTCAGCTTATTAATTCTCATCCACTCTGAAATGTTGAGAAGCTCCCTTTGAGCATTCTCAAGTAGATTTTCAAGGTTGTTGGATGTTATTGTAACATGTGTGTCATCTGCATACATGCTGGCTTTCGATAATTCTAAGCATGTTTCAAAATCATTCAGATAGATTATGAATAGGAGTGGACCGAGGCAAGAGCCCTGGGGTATTCCACAAGTTACCATTTTAGCCGATGACTTGTGCCCGTCTACTGTGCAAAACTGTTTCCTATTTCGCAGGTATGAAGTAAACCAGTCGCCTGTTATCCCTCTTATGCCGTATTTCTCTAGTTTTGCTAACAAGATGGTGTGGTCGACCGTATCAAATGCTTTTTTCAGGTCGAGAAAGATAGCAAGGTTCACTTCTTTTCTGTCCATGGTGGAGTACCAGGAGTCAGTGCTGTTTATCAAGGATGTTATTGTGGAATACAGTTTACGAAAAGCAGCCTGGTTCTTCGTGAATATAGGCTGGAGAAATTCAAACATCTGGTCATGTACAATCTTTTCTAAAATTCTCGAAAAGATAGAAATCACGGAGATAGGCCTGTAATTGTTCGCATCATTTCTTGGACCGGCTTTAAAAATGGGAGTGACACTCGCTAATTTCCAAATGTCCGGGAAAACACCGGTTTCCAAGGATGAGTTGTATATCATTGTCAGTGGTTTCCAGATAAAATCTCCAGAATCCTTTGCTAGTCTTGTGGATATTTTATCTGGTCCCGGTGCTTTTCCGTTCTTTAACTTGGAAATTGCGTTTAATACATAAGTATTGTCTATCAACTTAAACTTAAGGTTTTTAGTTTGAGCGTTGATTTTGACAAGAGGGTCATCATCATTCTTTGATTCCAATTTTTCGGCTAATTTTGGACCTACTGTAACAAAGTGTTGATTAAGGGCTTCGGCTATGTCTTTCTCTTTGGTGAGTGTTCGCCCTTCGATGTTGAGGCTAGAAACCCCTACAGAGTTAGTGTCTCTATTCAATACCTTATTTACAGCCTTCCACATACGTTTAGGATTTTCTCTATTCTCATCTATGATACCAAGGTAGTATGACTGCAAAGCATCTCGTATTGCTTTAGTCACTTTGTTACGAAGTGTCTTATATGCCTGCCACAGATCAAGAGAATTTATCGCATCCTTCTTTGCCTGATCTCTTTCCTTCATAAGTTTCCTTATTTCGGGAGTTAACCATGGTGCAGAATCAGGACGTATTCGCTTTTTCCTCAAGGGTGCATGGATGTTAAGAATTGATTCGAAAATCTCCTGAAACGTGGTTGCCATACTATTTGGATCATTGGCAAGGGGGCTGAGGATGGTATCCCACTCAATCTGTTGTAGGTCATACTGAAAAGCTACCTTATCATACTTATTCAGATTGCGTGACTCTATCATCTTCGGTTTTTTGTTTTTGAGTCTTTGGTTGCCTACTTTACGTATTCCATACACCAAATAGTGATCAATCATCCCCAGCTCCAAGACATCTACCTCAGATATGTATTGTTTTCTAGTGGTAGAGAAATGATCAATTAGCGTTTTGCTGATTCTTTGTTCATTGTTCTTATTGGTTGTTGTAGAAACTCTGGTATAGCTCTTAACCAATTGCTCAAGCTGATACTCACGGTTTCTTTAATTTGAAATACTAAGCCTGCCGTTAATAGTTGTTTCTTATAATAGAGATTAGTGTAATTCAGTTCATTTGCATCATCTTTTCATTTCATGACAGACCAATCGGTCGAGAGGACTGCTTAACAGAGGACCTCGTCAAACCATACAGTACTACTGCAGAATAAAATTTGCAATCTAGCTCGCCATTTAAAATCACAAAATAAAAACCCCAAACCGAAAAGGGCAAATTCAGCGTGGCACACGTCCCTGCCTTCAGTATTGTTCAGGATGAGGTTCTGGGTTTATCTGCCGATCAACTATATTTAACAAAACACTCCGGGGTGAGTGGCTGAGTGGCTTAAACAGGTCTCTTCAGGTAAATGAAGTTAAGCTCGGTCGAGTGAGGTCAGATTCCGGATGGGTGACCTCGGAGGCCTGACCTCGCAACTCACGTCGTCGTCCTTCGGAAGGGACGTTAAACTAGGGGTCCCATGCCTGTATGCGGCATGTACAGTGGGCCTAAATTAGCTTTCAGTAGCTAGAAATCCTGACAAGCCCACTCAAAACAAATTGAAAAAACATAAACAAAAACTCCACGTTATGTTTTAGAACTTTTGCAGAAAGGAGACATTAGCAAGTTTCTACTTCTTGGACCCATTAGCAATTCGTAACAGGGCTTCCAAAAGGCACCGTCTGTCAGCCGAGTGAGAGATTTGCGTAATCTTCTCATTTCCCAAAGAAATAAAAGTTTATAGCTGAATCTTCGCGTCACGGTTTTGCATTCGCGTCTTAAACATTGCCATTTTATTCATACCTTAGAGATGCACTGCACGAGTGATAGCAGACTCAATACTTAATCTGAAAGACAAAGGACTTTTGGAGACAAATCGAAATCAACCAAGTCATGAAGAACAACTCGAAGAGCCAACTTAACTGTAATTTCAGTTGATGATGTAAATTTTTTCATAGAGTACCATGAATCCGCGAATATGCTTCTGGGAGCCTATTTGTAAAAATGAATTGTCGAATGAGGTTAAAGGGGCCAGAACATGTGACCACAAACAGACCTCTTGAATAGGAGATCTTGCAGTTTCGATCAACCATATCAAGCGGATTCTCAGTCATTTTGTCAAAATGAAAGTGCTATTTTGAAGATAGAGTTGCTTGGTTTCACAGAAAAAGCAAGCGAAACATTCATATGCCGTAAGATTAGAGAGATATTGGTTGATTTCTAAGCATATCTGTAAAAATGTGATATGCCCGTTCAGATTTTGAATTACCTTTTTGACTCTTGTGTGAAAAGAGTATCTGGAAACAAGTCAGTTACCTTAGAAAATGGCTGTCTCAAAAAAGAGAAGAATCATAAAAAATATGCATAACTAGGTTGCTCAAAAAGTAAAACTATTTTCCAATACAATACAGCCACCGTAAGTAGTCAAGTTCTTAGATACTGTCGTGTTTTCAAAACAAAATACTTCACAAGAGTCCAATAAGTATTTCAAAATCTGGAGAAGAATCTTAGACTCGTCCATAATGCCTTGAGCATTATCACGCTTCATGAAACTTGAGCCTTGTTTATCATGAAGTGCCAAAAGCAGTAAAATATTTGTTTGCGCGTTCTTTGCTAGCGCATCAAACATGAATAAATCGTCTAAAATCAAAATGCTTCACAGTACCAGGCGAATAAACAAATGTATCGATTGTTTGAAATATCTCACTGTAAAAATGGTTTAGCCAATATGGAAGATTCCATCTCCGTCGTGTGGTTCCAAATGCTAGGTGCTAAACATATCGAAATCTGCATGAAATTGAACAGCCTATTTTTGTTAGACTTCATGCAAAATGTTTACCTTATTTCTGTTGTTGCAGTAAAATTACGCACGTCATACATTGTTAATAGTGATTATGGTGTTAATAGTCCCGTTTGAACTAGATTAAAGGCTCTTATTCAACCAGCATGCTTCGCTGGCGCCATCTCTTAGTTGGCCTTTGTTGTCGCCATTTTCATGGCCCATGAGAATGATGACAATAAAGGCAAACTAAGAGGCGACACGTGCAAGGTATGCTGGTTAAATAAGAGCCTTTAATGTGCTATTGTTTCATTGGTGGTAAGTGCTTTGCACTAGCCAATCAGCATACAGTTGAAACTCGATAGCATTCCTTGCACTTGTCATCTCTTGGCTTGCCTTTGTTCGTCACCATTTTCGTGGACCATGAAAATGGCGGCAACAGAGGCAAACAAAGAGACGACACGTGCAAGGCATGCTGGATGAAAGAGACCCTTAAATTTCAAATAAATATGACTTGTACGATATGTTTAGTTGTATTGATTTTTTACATTCAGACCTTTCGTACTTATTCATTGTTATTTTCTGTACTGTTATCAAAATCACGTGTAGAGTCTCGGTAAAAAAATATTTCTGCTTTCACTTTTGTGGTTTCCTTGCTGTTATGTACACAGGCTCCAAAACACCAACAAGAGAAGACTGTCAATAATTTGAAACCAGTCATTATCGCGTTCTTTAGAAGAGTCTGGGTTCTTCGGGAATGTTGGTCTATGGAAGAGACCCACAAAGATGGTTGTGTTGTGCTGGGTTCGCAAGCCCAGGTTGCTGTTCTTTTGGGAAACTATTCTGCATTGGATATTGGATGGAACATTAAGGTGAAGATGAAGTTGCGGTTTTTAGCGCCACGCTCTGGGATCGCAAAGGTAGCTAAGCGCTAATCGAGTCAGCGACCCCTTGTCATAGCGCTCAAGTGGTGGGGCCCTACCGGGCTTCGAACCCACTCCTTCTGACTGTTCTGGCTGCAAAGCCAGAGGATTACACCACTGCGCCACAACACCTTCAACATCAACTTCTGTCAGCACTCAGCCAATGTTTGGGAAATGTGACCCAAAGACCTACTTTTGGTGTGGCAGATATGTTTGAATCGTTTGAATATCGGATAACAAGGGGTCTGGAACTCAATTTGATCTTCCCTCTGCGATCCTACAGTTTGGCGCCAAAAATCACAACTTCACCTTCACCCAACTTCACCTTCAATATCCCAAACTTTTATTGTGCTAGAATACAAGTTTTAAGAACAATAAAACATTTGGTAATGACGTTTTTGACTTGGTTTTCAAATAGTATGGATAAATTGCCAAAGTATGGCATCTTTTCCAGAAAACTGAACACTTCTGTTGGTCACTTTGGCTCTCTATTGAAGGACATACGATTTCTCTCGAAAACATCCGAAGAAATAACCTGTTGGTATCAGTTTTTTGCGGAAGGAACGATTTGATTCTGTCTAAAGCCTGGTTTCCATATAGCCGTAAGGAGCCGTAAGGTTGCCGGCGGCAGTCTTCTGCCATCTTCCATCTTCCATGCCCCAGGTACCTTATGGCACCTTACGGCAATATGGAAAACAGGCTAAATTCAAACCTGAATTTAATGTTAGCACAGATCATGAAATTCTTAAATAGCTTACCTTTCCCGTATATTTTGGGCTGACAGATAGCCAAGCTACAAGCCGATTTTCATTTTTGAATTTAATATCTTTCTAAGTTTTTGGTGCTTCAACTGACTCGATCAAAAATAGGAAAAGGTAATAAAGACATAACACAGAAGTGAAAATACCCTGCAAAGTATTAGTGCAACAGGATAACTTAAAAGGATAGCTACTCATGTTTGTATCCATTGATCATCCTCAACTGTGAACTATGTTAGAACAGCCTGAGTTGGGTGATGCTGACAGCTGGTTGCAAGAGAAAGATCTAAAGTAGAAACAGAAATTACATTCACTTTGCTCTCTTGCATTTATTAGATCAAACTAACGAAAAATATTTTCAAAATAGAACGAGAGACTATCATATCTGAAGTCTGGCCAGAGCTGACACGCGAGGTTGGTAATATCGCGAGATTCATTATCCAAACAATTCCAGTTTGTTTCATTCGCTGACATTTTTAATGACACCTTATCTTACAACATCTGTAATAGCTGCCATTGCATACGCAGTTAATTCAGGATGTAAAATTTTCAGGATAATAACTATACTATTGGAGTCGATTCTACGCCATACCGAATCTCCATGGAAAAGTCTTTTTATCACATAAAATACTAAAACTACAATTAAACAACGCAAATATTCTATGGCTGCCATAGCTGGAAAGGACATGATGGCAGCGAGTTCCAACTACGACAGCCACTTTCGATAATTTCAAAATTGATGTATAATTTGTCAACAAAGAAAGAAAACAACTCGATCGGGCGTCTCATAAAGAAGACCCCCACCACTTTACTGCAGATGATCGATGGAGCACCCATACAATATCATGGAAATCATGGAAAAGTCTATTTCACTGAGTCCGTTTGCCAGATTGCCTTCCGATAGTTCGTGAATCCGTGGACCCCCACTCGATAGACTTGCTCCAAGTCTATTCCGAGATATATAAGCACTAAGGAACATAGTTACTTCTGCGGGGGCGTAATTCGCATTTCCTTCGCAGCGTCCTCTTCAAGGTTTACGCCCCCGCAGAAGTAACTATGTTCCTTAGTGCTGATATATCTCGGAATAGACTTGGAGCAAGTCAGCCCATTCCACGACTGTGGAGAAAGAAAAGCGGGAAAGGAGAGCAAATATTCTGTGGAGCGGGAAGCTAAGGAACAGAAGCCGTCAACGGATATCTTGTGAAATAGACTTGACGCAAATTTACTCTACCTACAGTTTTTTGAAAATTGTATCTGTGATGCATTACATAACTAAGCTACGAAAATAGATTAGAACAGAGGGTTTTCTAATCAAAAACTAATTTCTCACTGCTTTCCAATTCTACAAAAATAGTAAATATTTACAACAACTTTCAGTCAAACACATGACCAATCAATATAATGCTTAAGGTCCCATTTATGCTACCATAAAATCATAATGTTTTTTCATTAATCATTAATGTTTAAAAATGGTAGCATTCAAGAAATGATTTTTCACAAGCGCTCCAATAATGTCTATTGAGACTTGAATACAGCATTCCCAACAGATTATGTTCATTCTTTTGCCAATGGAAGCATTTCAGAGAGTTGTTATAAGGCTGCATTCACATTGCACAATCTTTTGTAAGCGCGTAAACGCTCGTGCAGAAATCCGCCACACTAATCCCTTGCAGTGTTCAGATTGCAAAATATTAGTATGGGGGTTTCTGCACGAGCGTCTACGCGCTTACAAAAGATTGTGCAATGTGAATGCACCCAAAGGCTGAGTGTTTGAAAGCGTGATTCGTAACATGGTAATCTGTTGACCAAGGTTTTTACTCTTCAGTGTCGAAAAGTAACAGAAATATCAAATTCGATTGCGACAAATCTAGCCTAGCTTTTTCAATCAGACTCGGTAAAGTTGTAGATCGACAATCTAGCTAACGATATAGCGAAAGAAAACCGAAAACTTTTCAAGTAGTTTTGGAGATAAATCCAATTTTCTGAAATTAATAAAATGTTTTGAAAATAATTTACAAAGCCAGCCTTAACGGAAACATTGCGATTTGCATATCTTTCGATTGCCAAGACCATGTAGAATAACGTCCTTTTCACTGGAGAGTGGTTCTGCAAAACGGCAACTCGCTGCTCACTGGAGCGAAAAGCAGAGTTACCTTAAAGGGACCTTATCTCCATAATGGTCCCCTTAAAGATGCTGGTATACGATGAAAAAAAGAGAATAGGAAAGTAGTGTGGTTGTTATCAGTACAAAACACGGTTTAAACGACGAAAACATGGTTGGGAGAGATGAGGAAGGGTCTTAGTAGAAGACGTATATGTCATCTTCCTCTTTTTGTATTGTTTGGAAAAAATTTCTTTAACCTTATGTTTGAATGTATTTGGATTGTTAGCTGTTTTTAAGTCAGATGGAACACAATTCCAAATTTTCGGCCCTCGGTATTTGGCTGTCAGTCAGAACAGACGACACTCGAACGAAATGCCGTTTTTACCCCCATTGTCAAAATCGTTCAAAATCAGTATGTAGAATTTATGAAAGACTCAACAATTACTGATGTTTTCATCAATCACTTGGTTGTATAACCTGGCTACTTAGTTTTTTCAATAACATCTCTTTGAGGATCTAATTCAAAAGTTTACGACGACATTGGGATAATGGGCGACACACCAGCACGTCTTCAAACGTTTTTGCGGGGCAAGGGTCTTACAATTTTTTCTGGCAGTTTCTTCGTTGGTACAGGGTAAACAAGATGGGTCGTTGTAAACTGGAGTCCGTTTCATTTGACTCAAATAAATATGTGAGATAGACATAGCATCCTAATAACAAACGGACTAGAATGAAACCAGCGTGATCATAGCATTTACAAGTAGCAAAGATAATTCAGATGAGACTGAATTGAAGCCAATGAAGTCACTCTTCACTTTCACTTAGAATTTTTGCCAAGTATTCATCGTAATGCTGATACCATTCTTCTTGCATTTTCTTCTTGCTTGAGTTGGGCACAACAAGTCCAATGCGATCTCCCTCTTCAATGATCTCACCGAGAGCTCGGAGCTGCTCCATTGTCAGTCCATCAATCACTCTCCTTTTGAACTCCTTCAATTTCGCCGCAAACACTGCAATGTAGGCCCAGTGGCCATCGATTGTGAAAACAAGATTAAAATAGCCACCATCGATCAGAAAGACTTTCAATTCTTTCTCCAGAGTATCGGCATTTGCTCTTATATCTTGTATGATCTGAGATGGCTCCTTTTTGTGTATGCGAATTGAGCTTATTACCAATTGTGCAAGATCTACGGGAATCAACACTGCTGCAAAAACCAAGCCTGCAACGTGCAAACCAGTTGTTGTGGCAGCACGACCAATACCAAATGCCACTCTTATGCCTGCAGCTGATGCAAGTCCAAGTTTGGCAATTCTCGGCAAAAATCCAGCTACGTACACAGCATCAAAGGTATCAAAGTGCCATCTATCTGCAAACCTTGCATCTAAAGCTGCTCTGCTTATCAGAACTTTAATCTGTTCAGCTCTGAAATAGTCCATTCGAAGATCTTCCTGAATCTTATCAATGCAAACTTTCTTCAAAATTGCTTCAACAATCATCGTTATACCAGCTACCAGGCCTCCTGCAGCCGCTATACCCATTCCAGCAATTCCTAATGGGACACCTACAACAGCTCCAACTCCAGAAAGGCTGAGGGAAAGGCCTACGATACCCATAGCTGCGCCAATAATCTACGAAAGATAAAGAGTTGACATGATCAGTTTTTTCTTTCTTATCATCAATTAAAACAAAGAGGTAAAAAGCTAATTCATATTTTATCTGCACCATATACAGCGGGAAAGGAAGCAAAGTCATCTGGACCCTACTGCACAATGTGCTTACAATTCAACAAATGTTTGACAAGAAAATAAAGTTTGTCACACGTTAGATGTCAGGTAAATTTCTCGCGAAAAGAAGAAAGAAAAAATTGACCGGTTCTACAGGACTAATCACGTCGAAGTAAGTCATCAGAGAGTTTACGCAACAAGGACGGCAACGCCAGATAGAACGTCATGTCATATTCTGCTAAGGAAGTATTGTTTCCGTACGCTACCTTTAATACATCATCCAAAAGGCCAAAATGAGGCCTCCTATGACTCAGAGATGCCTGAAAACCATAACTTTTTCTTTGAAGAAAAACCTTCAAAGAGACTGAGATTTAATTCGGAGGCCTAGATCCATAGTACAGAACGTCAGACATAGGACTTCCAAGTTGTGAAATTGAAAAGGACAACTTCAGAGACACTCCGGGGAAGCAAATTCGAGCAGAAAACAAGGAATCTTTTGAATCTAAAGTTCTGAAACAAAAGCAATATTGCGTTGAAGTTGCCGTTGCTGTCGTGGTTTCGTAAACTCCCTATCAACTAACATCAAACGTTGGACAAACTTATTCAAATTCAATAATTGAATAACAAAAGAAATGAAACAAAATGAAAGGGCGCTGCTGGTAGTTTCATGATCAGTTGGTCTCCTTGAAAGGAAACACTGTTCTTGATCTCTTGCAATCTAGGTGCAAGAATTGTCCAACGATATCCCCTCTTTAGATTGCCAAGAAAGCATTGCAACTTTACTGAATAAAAAATGGCTTATTTCTTAGCAAGCAGTGTGTTCTCTCGTTTGGTCTGGGTTTATCAATGGAAGACTTTGTAAGAAGCATCTTTTAACCCTTTATCAAATCACCTGAAGCTAGAAGACAATGTTTTGTTGGAGTGAAAAGCCCAAAAGTTTTAATACAAAGGTAGATACAAACCTTTGCTGCAAGTTTCGTTTTCAATGATTCTTTTTACAATTCTTAGATCGTTTTTAAAAAAACATCAAAAAAGATTTTGGTATCCCATACTACCTGAATCGATAATGGTACAATGATTTTCTTTACGAAGTTGGTAATATGGGTACAAGAATTTATCAGAAATTGTTAAACAGTGTTAAGCTTCAAAACTGGAGTAAGATAACTAAAGAGTGGAACAAATGTTGTAGATTCAGCCAATATTCAAAAATCCACTATTACCCAGGTTCCTTTTTTGCATCCACACTTTGCTATGAGAACCTACTTCATTTGTAGGGCTGAAGTGCTTCTATTCCTTGGTGCTAGGCCACTCAGCCTGGAGGTTCTATTATCCAACAGTTTCTTTTATGTGGATTTTATTATGTACACAAAAAACTTTTTAGTATCAGCGGGTATGGGCACAAAATATGATACAAGAGAGGTCTCTTACCCCAAAGGCTGATCCTCCAACTTTGGCACCAGCACACTGCAATTCTTGTGTATCAAGAGCATTTGCTACTGTCCTCAAATGGGTAACAGTTCTCCATCTCTGTTTGACTTGAGCATCAAGAAGTTCATTGATGTTGATGAATCTTTCATCGTCAATAGTTTGCATAAAAACTTGTCCCTCAAATTCATTTGGTGTTGGAAGGGTTTGCGGTTCTCTCTCATCAATTTGGCGGTCCATAGGACATATTATTCTTTGTTCATGCATTGTATACAGTTGTTGGAGACAGTAAACACAAAAGCAGTGGCCACACTGAAGAGCCCTGAATTCATTTGAGTCCATACAAATACTACAAGACTGCCCATCTGTATCCATGTTATTTGCACAAGCCATTGCTGCAGCACCTGAAACCTGTTTATAAGAAATTCTGGTCAGATTACTGAAAAGAAGTTAAGAAAGTCAACTACAGTAGGGAGCAATTTTTAACAAAAGTTTCCATTAATTCATGTCACCTGTACAGCATGCAGTTGGGTTTTTTGCTTGGTATCCTAGGAAACAAAACCTGTACATCATATGATGCATGAAAATGTCTTAAACAGTGTGATACCTGAACCTTTACCTATACAAGTCTATTGAAATCAAATTTGATATAAGTGACAAGGTTGGGCTTTGAAGGGGGGGTATCAGAGCCAGCAAACCTGGTCAAAATAGCAAAAACAACACGATAAACCCACAAGCAAAACTAAACTCAAAAGTGCACTTCTGAAAAAAATTCTTAAGCAATTTTTGACACCCATGCACGTCAGAAATGTGAAATAATATTTATACAAAATCTCTATTTAGTGCTGTCAAGCTGAGCACATTTTCAAATCAGGGGTGTCGCCTGCCCAAAAAGACTGGACTGAAAAAATGAGGGGTTTGGGGGCAAACCCCCAGAAAAAATTGCCAATCTTGCCCTTCAGACTCTCGCAGAATGTGGGAGACACCCTTTATATTATTTTGATTTATTTCAATGTCTTTGGAAAAGGAGCCATCTCAAGCAGGAGTGTTTGTAAGATCAGGCTTTTTACACAGCGAAAATTGAAAAAGAAAAGTATATTTACAAGAGAGGAAAGATGTGACTTGAAACTGAAATTTGAGGCTTTTCTCGGAATTTTCAACAGCAGAATTTAGGATTCAAGAGGAAAAGGAATTATCACGAGAGTTCCAAGTCTATGAAAATCTACCCTCCACCCAAAAGTTTTTAAACGGAATTTGAGAAATTAAAAAACCAACCTCTGGACAAACTGGGGTGGACATGTCCACCCCAGTCCACCCCGCCCATGGCGACACTGATTAGATTTGGCATCTTGAGTAATACTGCGCAAGAGTTACATGCACTATTCATAATCAGATCATGCATTCACGATCAAATTTGATCGTCGTCATCAAATTTGTCGTCCTTTGGGCAATAGGATCGATCAAAAAACCAAGGCCAAGAGTTCCTTTAGAGTTCTTTCAACGCCGAGGACCTTCGGGCCTAATAATGGTGAATGCACACCCTTGGAATTAATTGAAGTCGAACTCATAACATGCCAATAATGCTGGTACCAAGTGTTCAGCTCAGATTTCTACCTGACAAACCTACCTTGCAAACTTCAATGAAAATGATGTGTCAGAAACTAGATTTGCGCTATACTCACGCTGTAATCTTTGATCTTTCCTTCTGAAACAAGCAAATCAACTTGTTCCTTCTTCGAAATAGTTCCTGGTCTGAACTGAATCGTCTGAATCAACATATGACGTAATGCTCATACGGTTACGAGGCTTCTGTTTTGAGGCTCTGGTACCCAGGGTACGAAATTGGAAAGTGACGTCGATGGCAAGTGAAAGTCACCAAAATCAGATAAGCCCAGTTTTCCTCAGAAAAACAGGGTTTATCTACAGAAAAACCAATTTATCAGAGAAAACTTAGTTTTTCGCCGGAAAAACCGAGTTTCTGAGAAAACTGAGTTTCTCTATCAGGCAAACTTGGTTTTCTGTAGAAAAACCGTGGTTTTCTGTAGAAACTAAAGTTTTTCTGCTGAAAAGAAAAAGCGGGCCTTTTTCCGATCCATTCCGATGAACAGAATTTTGCTGAAGTTTCCTGAGGATTCAGATAGAAAGCTTTAAAGATACACCGAGATTGCACAGCTGCAACGACCGACCAGGCCGAGGTTACAGAAAAACTAAGAAAAACACACACATCATTCCCAGTTTATTGTTTTCGCCATTGGCATTCGAAGCTGAAGCTGGACTCTTCAAAGGTCTTCAAATCCGTGTCATTTACCGAAATCAGCAAAGCTTCGTATTCTCAGGAAGCAGCTCGAGAGATCGGAAAGACCCTTTTAAAACTTTGGCTTTTTGAACGAAAAGTTACTTCCAAAAAAGAAACCCATTCTGGCTTATCGGAAGAAATGAGTGCATCTTAGAACACCCGATGTTGTGAAGCGAAAGTCATCAGAATTGGAAAAACCACGGTTTCTCCATGGAGCACCGAGGACACCTTTAATTTGAACAAAATGTTTACTCGATACTACTACCTTGATTTTTGGTCAATGCAACTACCTACACGCGCCTCTGGAGAAGTAGCTCGCTTCGCTCGCAGCAATCCCCCGCAGAGCCAGCTCGCTCGCTTAGCTCGCAGTTAAGTTAGTAGTATCGAATAAAAATTCCATTTTGTTTTCAGTTGACAGTAAAGAATTGCACTGTGGTATTGTTTGTCCACCCAAAGCATGCCGGTTGACAATGGGTCTTTAAATCTATGCATTATATGACCGATCAAACTCTTCAGTAACTAAAATTTGGCCACATTTCGCAATCCAACCTTGAAATAAAAATGATTAGTGAATATTGATAAAAAACATGCCACGAGTCTAACAATTTCTGTCGGAATTTATGTTTTAACACTGACAATTATGTTTTAACCTCTCTGTGTGTATTCGTTTATTCTTTTGAAATGCCTCATAGATCTTTTGTGTGCACTGCATTTCAATTGATTCTAGACTGAACTGCTTTGATTGGATAAGAGTAACATGTTCAGATAACACAGAACAGATTTAACAACAGCGGTTCCTACTGTCTATGTTTTGTTAACAACAGCGGTTCCTACTGTCTACTGCGCTCCGCAAGCCAAATTCTCAGATACCGATCCCACTTACCCTTGGCTATCCTGTATCCTGCGACCTAGTAATCACATATATCATATCCTGCCCTAGACTGATGACGTGATTCCTTGTATTCGTTCATTATTTTTAATCTGACATTTCATTTTACTATTGATACTATTGAGACTTATGTAATGAGTATAATCCTGCCCATCAAAAAAGGAAGATCCACCACCATCCAGCCAAACCTACTGTGCAGCCTCCACGACAGGCCCCAGAAAACTTGAAATGTTTCTGATTGCTGCCAATGGGATTTCTAGGTATCTCCCAAAGGTTGAATCATCAGCAGTCCACAAATTCTGCAGTTAGACTAAATTCATGAAAGTATCTCAATAATTTTTTCGGAGATTTTTCAACAATAGCCTGATGCAAAGATCTTTTGATAGATTCAAAGATGCTTTGAATATTTGCCGCAAATCAGAATAAAAACAAATAAATAACACAAATGCTGCGATGAAACCAGAATGATAATTCTGCCTTTCTGATTATGATGCTGAGCAGTATCAAACATTAAAATTCACATTTGGGGCTCAAAATTGTCTAAACAAGGGTCCCCTTATGGCAGGTTTGCCTGACACATCGGTGGGTTTGGCAGATGGTAAAAATTTTCAAAAATTGGTAGTTTCCCACCAAAAATTCATCATAAAAGTGGAAATGATGGCAAGTTTTGGTAGCAAGTTTTAGAACAGTGGTAGCTTTCTGAAAAACAGGTGGAGCCCCCATCCATCTGCAAATCATGTACCCCTTGGGCATTTGATGTTCTCTCTTTGAATAAACAAATACAACGTCCATGCTTACAGGTTTATACTTTAAATTTTCATTGATCATTCTAAGAATTCAAGCTATATCTTGACTATCCCTGACAGTACAGTACAAAACAATGACAGTACAAAACAGGTTGTAAATGGTTTTGTGTGGCATTTTGCAATGAATTCTATCTTGAGAGATTCTTGGTTGTCTGAATTGTAATAACTTTGAATGAATACTTTAGTCAACAGAGACTAAGGCTTACAGTCTATTACCAAATCTTCCCCTTCATTGACTCTGTTACTCCAATAATCTTGCTCTGAGGTCTTGTCTCAAATCAATTATGGAAGGAAACAAAATCACATGTGCACCTTGATGCAAGTATATGTGGTTGGTCAGTGTGGAGAATTCCACTATGAGAATCCAAATCATCAATGGTTGGTTGTTGATTTCAGAGTTTTTCCATGGATTTTGGCTTCACTGATGATTCAACAGACTCAACTTCTTCTCCTTGCAAGAAATCTTCCTGAAAGATGTAACAAATAAGTGAGTTACAAGAAAAAAGCTCATTATCAAAATTGAAAGGGATATGCCTAAAAATAAAAACAAGCTTCAAAATAATGGATAACAAAATAGATTATTAGCGCTGTCATTGTTCTTTCGGAGCACTGAGCTTGCAAGGAAAAGCACTGTGTTCTCTTCTCAACCTTCAGCTTCACTGCATAGATCTTGGCAAGGAGTGCAACCAAACAAATTGTAAACCTCAAATGATGCCAAAGGATGGTAAACTAATACTTACAAGGTCATATATTACACGCACAATCAATGAACAGCTTGGGCATGTTGCAACATCTTCCCCATTTTCCAACTCTTCCTTTGTTATGGCAAACCTATCTCCACATGGACAAGGATAGTAATAAGTTTCTGAATCTTCATCATATTCAAAGTCTTCTATTTCTACTTCGTCATGAAAAACTGACATGATTATTCCTACTGTTGCGTTGGTTGTCAAGCTTCTTCTGGGCTTTGATTCAATTTTAGGAACAGTCAGCTTTGCTCAAGGCAAATGGCCAAAACCAACCTTCTTGAGCTTATCCTAGTCATCAAAAACTGTGCTCTTTTTCTTCACTTTCAGTGCCTCTCAGACGGCTTGAACTTGAAGAATTAGCCAATTTTGAGATCAAATAAATTTCTCTTGACTATGACAGCTTTTGAATTGCATTAAGCGGCCTTATGCATGGATGTTTTCCCAGACTAAACACTCGCAGCTACAAATGACCAGTGCCGCCATTGAGGAAACAAACAGAAAGCACCCGCTGTGACCTAGTCTCCTTTTCAAACGGCCTCTCAATGAATCATAGTGTTCATTTGGCCTTTTTGGTTGCTCCTTAGCAACACGCAAATCAAAGCTTCCAGGAGAGAGGAAAGATCAAAAGACTGCGAGACTGGCTGCACAAAAAGCTGTGTTTTGATGGTACATTCGAAGGTAAGTAACGCGGAGAGGCGTCAAGATTACTGTGTGTTGACAAACTGAGTAGAATTTAGGGAGCACCTTAATGAAGCTTGTGTTGACTGACGTTGACGTTTGACTGACGAGTACTGTTGTACGCAATCTGAAGAAAATATGGACTAGGCCGCCGTACGTATGGCTGGCGCTAGTGGGTGATGATAAAATAGGGTCAGGCTCATATAGCAGAAGGTAAAACTTACCTTAGGAACAAATAAAGGATCAGTATTGATGCATCACCCGAAGTTTCAAAGCTTGAATGGAGATCACCCCAGTATTATATGGAAAGTATGGGCAGGAGGATTCACACTAAAAGATCTGGGCTCTTAATCATAGAATCGCACATCTGTGCCTAATAGACTTGCTCCAAGTCTATTTCCTTTCTTCATGCTCCTTCGAATTTCCTTCCATAATATAAAATCATTTCCCCTGAAGATACTGATGAAGGAAAGAAATAGACTAGGAGGAGCTAGTCTAACCAAAACTTTATAAGGTGTGCGATTCTAGACAAGTCCCAATTTTGTTTCAGTTGCTGGTTGCACACCTGTGAGTGACAGGGGTGGATCCAGCCCAAAGTTCAAAGGGGGGGGGCAATTTGCAGAGTGGGCGCCAAAAATACAGTGAATATTAAGCGCGCTGAAGGTGCGCAGAAATTTTTGGGCCCTTATTCAGGAAAAATTCTTTGGTTTTTCAATTGAATAACGCCTTAATTCATATGTTTCCCACATTCAGAATGAAACACGAAAAAAGAGTGCCTTTGGGTCAGGATAAAGGGCGCCCTTCTTGCCGAAAATGGGATGCCAAGCTAAGTTGTCATCATGAAGGGGGGGGGGGGCAGTTGCCCCCAACTGCACCCCCTAAATCCGCCACTGGTGAGTGACATACAACAAAAATAACAAAGCAGAAACTGCATGTGCATGCGTGAGAATCCATAACTTTGAGCCTCCCCTAAAGTAGCTCAACTGATCATAATCATTGGATACGCAAAGAATAAACAGAATGAGAGAGGGTGCATTATGAATGCTGATTTGGAATGGGGAATTTACCTATCGCTTGAAAGACTTTTAAAGTTCTTTTTATGAGAAAAGTCTCAAGATTTTTGGAGAGGTGTTGGGATTTATCAGACAACTACTGTATCATTTTCATTCAAATTTAAATGTGTGTAGCAAGTAGAAACATCAAAGAGTTTCACTTCCCTTCTGGGTCATGTCACATACGGTATGGTGTTCTTTAATGGACTTCAACAATCATATGACTTAAAACTTTTAAATCAAGCAACAGTAAAATGATGGGTTGAAACTTTAGCCAATGGCTAGCATCTATGTCAGTCATTGACCAACCAATATTGTTTTGAATGAATATAGGGTACTAGTGGGGCAACAGGATTTATCATGCACACATAGCTTTCAACAGCCAGAAGCGCAACCTAAACATTCAAAATAAAAGATTTCTCTTAGTGAAATTTCCTTGATCATTCTTCTTCCATAATTCAATTTACTCTTTACTTCGTCTTTTTCATGGTGGTCAACCTTTGAGCCTCTTAGAAGTTGCAAAAAGCTATCTTGGAATCCACCAGACCCTCCAAAACTTATTCAGTAATGATGGACTAATACATTCTGTCCCATCTTTAGCAAAATCATTTGTAGTATTGTTATTGATTTTGAAATGCAAATACCCATTCCCAAACATTGATATTTGATAGGTTGTTGTTTGAGTTAACCAATTGCTGGCATTGCCATGTGATTTTGGATTATCTGTGCTTGTCTTGTGCTAAAGTGGCTTGATATAATTTGTTAAATATAATTTGATATAATTATATAATTTGTTGCTCACATCACAAACTGACAAAGGTGCAATTAAATGTGTTTTGGTTATTCAACGTTGCTCTTTATTGCAGTTACTAACTTTTTGGTTCTTTCCTTTCAGGGTTTAAGATCAAGTCATGTTTTATTATTTAGGATTCAACAGTTTTCTCTGTAGTTACAGATTTATTTTAGTTGTTGTTCTTTACAGGAGGTAACAGCGCAGGGCTCTAAATCTTTCAAATCTTTAAAAAGGTAGGTGTAAAATTGTGCTACATTTTTCCAGTAATTGAATGACTTGAAAAGAACTTTGATTAATTTGCTGTAAATCTGCCATGGGAACTTTTTGACACTTCATTATTTTCAAAATGGCGGTGTTATTATTGTTTTTGTAAACATTCATTGGAAAATTTGAAAAAATGAAGATCATCATAAATCTTAAGTTCCTTTAGGAAAGTTGATACAATCTTCAACAAAATCATGGTGCCATGTGATTGCAAGCAGAGAGCTGTTACTCTTCTGGTTTAGGATTTAGAAATTTGATGACGTCACAGACTCCAAGCTTAATAAATGCCATCATCAACAAATTGCCATATCATGGCAGTTTTACAACAACTTATCCAAAGTTCCTTTCAAGCACTTTAATTCAAAGAAAAATGCAATGGAATTTTATCCCAACCCATTTAAACATTTAAGCCCTATGCTGGAGGCAACAGTTTCATTTCTACAAAATTACTGTCCTTTTGTTGTGTTTATGGATCTAGTATAATGAGCTTGTATAAGGCTATTTTTCTTACCTCAAAAAGATGGAAGACAGACATTACTCCTACACTACCAATTCTTCTTATGAATTTTAAACTTGTCCACAGGAGATTAGATCATGGATGATAAAGAACCAAATTCATTGTATTCTTTCAATGAAGATGGAGAGCAAAAGGCAGCAACTGAGAAAGAAGAAACAGAAAATGAAAAGAACAACAATGTAGAAAGAAAAGTAGAGACTGGTGAAACAGAAGTGGTTTTGTATCCAGTGGCACCAAAAGCAAGATCACAGGCTGATGATCATGTTGATGTTACAATCAGCCCTGCTTTTCAGACACTGGATCAGGTTTGTCTTTTGCCTTATACAGTTCACACCTTGTATGCAATAAAGCAGTAGTGTGGTAGCCTACGAGTAGACCCGTTATCCAAAAGAAGAAAGGGTCTATGAAACAATGAGTGAAAGCTTGCTACGGCCACTTGAGTAATTATCTTTAATTACCCTAATCTGTTATTCAAATAATGTGCGATACGCGTTTCAACAAAGGCTGCATAAATTAAGTTCTAGAAATCTAGAACTCGCTGCAACAAGCTTTTGCTCATTGTTTCGTAGACCCTTTCTTCTTTTGAATAATGGGTCTACGCGTAGGCTATAGTGTGGTGGCTGGGGGGAGGCAAGACCACCAGCAATGTTAAAAGATGCGGTGCCAAAGGCACCCAACCTCATAAAGGGTAACCAATCAAATACCTGCAAGCTCACTTCACACTAAATCATGTTAGAATGCATAGATGTAGCCAATAAAATGTTGAGATATTTTTGCCTCCATTTTAGATTTGGTAGTTGCCTTTGAAGATGTTTTGATGATTTGATATTGAGATGATAGCTCAATAGAATTGCATTTAATTTCTGTTTACTGAATGTTCTCTCCCAGTTCTAAGGTACTATTTTCTCAAGTGTGAGCCATGCTTTGATCGCTATCCTTTTCTTTTATCCCTTTTATGGGCTAGAAAAAGATATTATCAAAGATCTTCCACAACTGATCTCCATCTCAAAATCAGCATCAAGCAAGCCTGTCAGATGTGGGTGGGCTTCAGTTGCCAGAAAAAGCCATCAGGACTTCAATGTCATTTGTATCTTACTTGCCTCACTTAAACAACGTTTGCATATCAGTTGCGTTCTTCAGCTTGAAAATTTACTTGGAAGTACTATAGTCGTAAGGTGTAGAATAGCTATTGTTTAATGTCAAGGACAAAAAGTTAGAACCAGAGGAATTTCTCACTGGTGCATAGGATGAAAATTAAGAGTTTGGGCATCTGCAGGTGGATTTCAGTTGTCGCTAACAATGCAAAAGAGAATGAAAGTCAATCATGCAACTTTTATTAGGAGTTTATTATATGAAAGGCATTTCTCAAAACTTTTGATACTCCGTTTTCAAAATTTCCCTGAAAAGTCTCTCAATATCATATTTCTCCCATAGTTAAATGCGGAAGATTTTTCATTGAAGAAACATTTTCCAATGATATGAAGATCGTTTTTTCAAAATTTTTCCCTTGCGCTGCTTGGACAGAAATTTTAAGTTTTTAACCACGTGCGAACTGTATGATTTTATTTTAACGGGAGTGTAGAATGATGATCATTATTCCGTTTCAAAGGATCCACTGAAAAATGAGCCATCTCTGAAGAGCCATGGTGCATTGTACAACAGTCGCAGCTTTCCAGGGTGGCCAAAACAGGTTATGCCCTCTGACCTATTTGGAGCCACCACATCACTTCTAAAAGGAACTGACTTTAGCTATACCGATTCACTACTAGGAAAACGCTAATGAAGACAATTACATACCAATTCTTAGCTACACGATGCAATGGCCTTGTTCAAAATGTAAAATTGTAACCAAATTATGTATTTCTAATTTGGCGCAGACAGGCTTTTGACAGTGTTTTTCCATGGAGGAATTCTTAAGAATTCTTTGGAATTGTATACTTCTAGTGCTGGTAAAGCAGCGAGAAACGTCAAAAATACTTTCATCTTACTGCTTGTAACTGAAGTTTGAATCGTTCAAATCTGTGGAGTACCCATGGTGCTATCAGAGTTAATTGACTCTGTTTTTAAAGGTGGGAGCTTTTTTTTGGCTCACCTGATAGAAAAGGAATATGTTATATTATCATATTATACGTTTGTTTATGTTATCAATACGAAGAAAAAAGTCATTCAGCTGCTTTCTCGTGCCCTAAAGAACTGCGTAATCGCACAAGGAATCGTCATTGAAGAGGGGAGGGGGAGAGAAAAGTAAGAATGCGTCCTTTTTCAAATTTTTTCGCGGAGACTGTAGCTTTAGGGCGGTTCTCAGTGTTGCAAAGATGCAATAGCCAAGTAGTAGATGCCACTGAAAACCACTAGAAAGCTGTAATGTGTGAGAAAGAAAAGAATGAACGTATCCTGCACACTTTTAAGCATTTACAATCCAGTTGGGGTTGAAGACCTTGAGATAAACAGCACTGTTGATCCTCTACAAGTTCAGAAATAATTTGAATAGAAAATTAGAACCCTTTCTTTCAACAGCTATTTGTTTTTAAAGCAACCATTTATTTGGTAACTCATTTTTTATAAATCTGCGATTGCCATAAACAATGTCTCAAACCTTAACTTGAAGCCTATCCCATGCAACTGATTGAAAACTCGAAAGTTGAAGCTATACAGCTCCTCCACAACCACCCAAAACAGGAAAAAGTTTTTTTGGGACGCTCCTTTAAACTGTGCCCTGTTTGTTTTATTGTCTTATCAAAAGATTTTCTGGTTTTCTTTAGTTGTTTGCCAATGGTCAGATAACTGGTGAGAAAGCTGCAAGGCTGAAGGCAAAATATCAAGATTTGCTTGAATTTTTGAAAACCACAAGAGAATCAGAATCCAGTCTTCTACATAACGCTAAATCACTAATTCAAGAGGCGCAAAGACAGCGCCTGGAGCTGGAGAAAGGAGAAGCGTTTCCTGATATAGAGGACAATGAGGTGAAAAGACTTCGAAGTCAATGGCTCAAGCATAATAATGAAATGTCAGCTGCGGATGAACGCATGTACCAACTGGAATTTAAGATAGAAAATTTGAAGGAAGAAAAAAGGCTACTTGAAAGGGAGTATAGTAGAAGACCAAAGATAGAAGAATTAGACAAGCAGTTGAAAGATCTCAATACAAACATTGATGATTTAAAAATTGAAATTGCGCAGAGAAGCCACGAAGGAAACAATCTGAAAGATGAGTTGTCTGTAAGGGAGCATCAGATTGAAGTGCTTGCGAAAAATATCGAGAAGAAAGAAGTTGATCAACAAAATCTCAAGGTTTGTCTGTAAACGTCTTTTCTTTTTCTTAGACACAATATCTAATGATACATGGCCAACTACACTACAGACTACTTTATTAAAAGAACTAAACAAGAATCTACATAAACTGAATTGAGATTGTTTAACGAATTGAAATTATGTTTAGAACGAATCGCAGGATGAAGACGACGATCAGAAAAGATATTTTGTAGTGAGACTTTGACGATCCAGTTACATTAAAGAAATAATTTTTTGTGACAATCCAGTTGAAAATCCATTACAAAATAATTTGACTGGATTGTGAATCCTCGTTTTTTGCATCAAATATCGCATTTTGAAAGGAGAAATTCCTCTGTAATTGACTAAATTGAAAAGGAAACATTCTCATCTAGATACAGGCTGATCTTTGGGTGAAAGATCAACGAAACTGCTTGTTGGAAATCCATTTATATCGCACCCATCCCAAAACATATGGAGGTTTAATTTGTGTCAGAAGAAAGTTCAAAGACTAATCTCCAAGATAAAAAATTCATTTTGAATTTTCCTTGAACAGTCGCAATGAATTAGCTCAGCAGAATATAGCCAAATCAAAAGTTGCCCCGATTGTTTCCTATCTAGCTCCTTAAAAATGTCTGTATTTTGACATATTATATTTTATTTTTCCCTCAGGACCAGTTATTGAAGATTCATTCAGAACCAGCACATTTGTCAAAACAGTCGGACTTGATAATGAGACACCAAAGGTGAGTAACCTATGTCATCCATGTTTTAACGGGTTAAACTGGTAAGTCAGAAAACCTTTAGACATTTGCATTGCAAAATGTCATGAATTGTCACTGTGGTTTTTCTTGGTAAATTTTTAGGAAACGAGCACTTTGATCCTGTTTTGGTACGGATAGCAGATCCACATGTGTTCGGACCCGTCGTGTCTCGTGTTCAATGCAAAGCCTATTCGTTACAGTTTTGGTACGGAGCAATTTGGATCTGATCTCGTGTAAAGTTGGCCTTAAACAGTTTATCAGTTCATATGCACTGATAACACTTCGAATGTCGCTTCGCTTCGAAAAGTTGAGTTTTAATCTAATACGCCAATCAAACGCTAAGAATAGGCACGTGAGTTGACCGTAAAGAAAGTAGAGATCTGACTGGTCTTGCCGTAAGCGAGGCAGACTTGGCCTAAATAAGTTTTTGTTTTGAAGCTGTATTGTCACGAGTCTCTGTTTGAAGCCATGCACATCATCCGATTCAATGCAAGAAGTAAGGCCTCGTTTGATAAGTCTATCACACGATATCTAATACGAGGCAGACCTCAGGTGCCCCCTACCCCATGGCATGGAAAACATTTACACTTTTTCTTACCCACCCTTTGTGATCTGTTTACCAGGGACTACGTAGAGAAGAGAGACCAACTTACACAACAGATTAGCGACTTCAACAGTGAGGTAATATCTTGTTTCTTTTACTACTAGCGCAATATTACAAAGAGCAAGACTGCTTTTATATGTTCATAGAATATCAAAATATACAAAGTAACAAGAACAGTTAAGCTACAGTAAGGCCCCGCATTTAAGAAACCACCTAAAAGAAACTTTTAGGCTACTAAAAAATGATCAGCCCTCCTACCTATAAGAAACTCTTGAGGCTCGCACCCAAAATAAAGTTTCTTGTATTTTGAGTAACATTAATTGCTGCTCTGATAGAGTGAGAGCATTACACTTTATACATGATTCATTAAGAAATTACTAGCGAGATATTTTGGATTTAGCAGATTTTTGCCTAAATTTTAATTCATGTCCTTTACAATCATTGTTGACATACATATACGGCTGAATATGGATGATTACCCATAGACGGTCCAATTTTTTTTGGTTTAACTTCTTTGCCTTGGACTTCAAAGAAATGGAATTAGAAACTTAAGAAACTTGAGCCTAAAACATGAGAAGTATCAGAGATATAAGAAACATTTTAGGCTATGGTGTGAAAAAGTAGTTTCTTAAATGCGGGGCCTTACTGTATTATAAAGGAAAAAACTTGTCGCTCTTGTCGAGAAGGACGCTGTGTTACCTATTAAAATGGATTATGCGAGTATTAATCGTATAGTAACCAAATATTGATTTTGAACAATCAAATAATGATAATATTTGATTCTACTGGCCGCCTCTACGTCGTTGTGGTTGGACAATAGTTCAGCGGATGTGTGTGCTTGAACAAGGCAAAACATGGCTTCCAATGTATTTGGCAGTGCGGGCTCCTCAGAAAATCATATCATTATTCGAATTATTTGTCAATTACTAATGCAATAATAATCTGGAATAATCAGATATTTTAGGATTATGCTTGTCACGCTTCTCTTGCTTTGACTGTAACCATTCTTAGCTATAGGATATAATGTTTTTATTTTGTTTGAGTTTAGATAAAGAAGGTTGGAGAGAAAAAGTCCACGTATCTCACAGAAAAAGATCAACTGTCGAAGGCTCTCGATGAGCAAAGAAACATTTATGAGGAAAAGGTGAGCTGTCACTTTCAATGCACGTTTCTTGTTTGTCGATAAGAAAATGACTGTGAGGAATTAGCATTTGTTGGACGTGATCCCGTTGTTTACACACGACCCCATCTGAACCAGGATTTTGTTGTTCAGATGAAAATTTACGATGTAAGCTACGTCCTACCATACTTTTTTGTTACTACGCGACACTACAGGGAGGATACCAAGAGGAGAGAAATGACACGTCTGCTCCATGGTTACATGAAACAAACGAGGACAATACAGGAACATTATGCAAAGAAAACTAAGAGGGAGCAGAAACATAAACAAACAACATGCAAGTGAAGAAGTTGAGCTACGAGTTGAGGTAGCTTGCAACCGAATCACTGAAAATTAAAGAAGAGTCTAATGATGAATTAATCTTTTCTCTTCGACTTTTGGCTATCTATCTGCTTAAGTTCTGAAGTGATTTTAGCAGCTTCCAAGATTCGAGAATTGAATTATTTCGAAAAATATAGGAGACATTCTCAATCAACAGATTTGGGAGGTTGTTTTATTATGTTTTACCTTTGTTTCATAGGAGAGGGAAGTGGATCTCTTGGTGAAGGAATGTGATTTTGCCAAAGAGCAACAAGCAGAGCTCTTAGGTGACAGGTAAAATGAAATTTTAACGTTACTAAAAACATCTAAAAATCTTGCTGATTTCGAGAATATCGAACTCACTCGACAACTCACTGCAACGTTGAATTTTGTGATGAAGCATGAAGTTTCACGAGTAGAAAGAAATTCCAAATGCCTTGATTGTTCACTTCAGTGGCTTCGATACGATATCGTTTCTTGGGTGTAGACAAAGGCAATCACTTCCCAATGATATAAAACAATCAGATACCCTCTCCAATTTTAAAAGGAGAATCAAAGTCTGGAAAGGAGAGGAATGCAACTGTTGATTATGTAGACCTATCGTGGCTCTGGTTGGGTTCTTGAACTTTTATGAATTTGCTGCTTTGTAAATACAGAAAAAGAAAACATTGTAAATATTGGAAACATTTTAAAAGTCTGTATCATGCATCTGTAGCTAATTAATCAGTATTTCATTTCATTTTGTCGCAACTTTTATTCTCTTAAGCAGTATGCTTGAATTAGGTTTTATTTTTTGGCTATTTCAATATGTATGCCTAATTTAAATAAATTGATGATAATAAAATAATAGTAATAATCTCGGTGATCAGGCACGGGCATCGGGTTGTGCAAAGATTTAGCTTTGCTAGTGATATTCACTTTTTAAGCTACCTTATCTTTTCACTTTAGGACGAGTCTTGATTTGAATTTGAAACACAGTCTGCTTGACAAGAAGAACGAACATGATATTCACGCGAGAAAGCAAAGAGAGAAAGACCGCAATTTGAAGTAAGTGTCTTTGTGAACGCTACAGTAAGTCCTTGCCTTTTTGAACTAAATTTTTACCAGGATATCTAGTTTCATATGTATATATATATATATACAGATGTCCAGGTTAGCGTGGGGGAGGGGGGAGTCCTTGCGACAGACTTGTTCTGCAAGCCAACTGATACACATCAGTACTTGCACAAGAAGTCTTGTCACCCCTGGCATACTAAGAAGGCGATCCCCTATGGTCAGGCACTTAGGTTTCGTAGGATATGTTCGGAGGATCGCCAATTTGAGGAGAGGGTAGGTGAGTTAGCTGGATGGCTTAAGGACAGGGGCTACGAAGAGTCTTTAGTAAATGAGCAAATAGATAGGGTACGTAGGTTAGATAGGGCAACTCTTCTAGCAAATTCGGGAAATAGGACCAATGACCAAGGGAGGGGGGAAAGGGTTCCACTTGTTGCGACGTATCATCCAGCGCTCAATAGTTTGGGGAAGGTTGCCAGGACTCCATCCTATGCTCACGAATTCGGAGGAGCATAGGAAGGTGTTTCCTGAGCCACCTTTAATAGCATTTAGGAGATGTAAGAACCTTAAGTGATCGGCCAGCCTCAGGTGACGATATATTTGCTGATAACCTATTTAGAGCATCTAGAAATTGACTTTCTTCACAAAATTCCAAAAATATTTCTGAACCTAATGAGCAAAGTACCGTCGATGAAATCGCTAATGTTACCAATACCACAATGGAAGGAAATGATGCTTCCTCACAACTAAAAGTTATTAAACAAAAAAATCACAAGGGTTTAATTGTGGCTTATCTAAATATAAATTCCATTCGAAATAAAATCGAGCCTCTAAAATCACTCGTAGCAGAAAATATTGATATTTTGACAATTGCCGAAACAAAACTTGACGATAATTTTCAAACAGGACAATTTTCGATCGAAGGATTTCGGAAGCCCTTTCGATATGATAGAACTGTGAATGGCGGAGGTCTGCTGGTTTATGTCCGCGAAAAGGCACCTGTTAAAGAGCTTAAAGAATACTCGTTTCCTTTAGGTATTGAGTGTAGCATCATTGAAATTAATCTTAAGAAGCAAAAATGGCTCGTGCTTTCCATTTACCGCCCCCCATCACAAAATGAAAAATTTTTCTTCGAGGAAATAGGGAAGGCTTCAGATTATTACAGCAATAGTCATGAAAACTTCCTACTATTGGGAGATTTCAATTGCTTAGTAACCAGTGACACTATTAGCAATTTCATGGACTCGTATGATTTGTGTAATTTGATTAAATCACCGACATGCTTCAAGTCTGATAGCCCCAGGTGCATCGACCTTATCTTAAACAACAGGAAATCTAGTTTCCAAAATTCTACAACGGTTGAAACAGGGCTGTCAGACTTCCATACGATGATATTAACTATTCTAAAGGGTGGTTTTGTTAAAAGGAGTCCCAAGATAGTTGAATACCGAGACTATAGTAAATTCAGTTATATAGAATTTAGAAACACTCTCTCGCGTAAACTTGCGGCCCAGTCCACAGAACTAATGACGTACAGTTCATTTGAATCTGTTGTCATGCAAGTGTTAAACGATCATGCCCCTTTAAAGAAAAAGTATATCCGAGCAAATGATGGACCTTTTATGACCAAAGAATTAAGGAAAGCTTTTATGAAACGAACGACATTGAAAACGGTCTATAACAAGAACCGAAACCCGGTAAATCATCTGGCTTTTAAGAAGCAGAGGAATAAATGTGTCAAGATGCTTCGCAATGCAAAGATACAGTACTATAAAAGCCTTGACTTGAAAGACCTTACTGATAACCGGAAATTTTGGAAAATAATCAAACCTGTTTTTTCTGATACGGTGAAAACTTGTTCGAGTATCAACCTTTATGAAAACGGGAACTTGATCTCAAAAGAGTCGCAAGTAGCTGAAGTCCTTAACGAGCATTTCGTAAATATCACCGATTCGCTTGGAATAGTAGAAAATAAAGATATTATTACTCCAACCATTGGGATTGAGGATCCAGTTGAGGTTGCTATTAAGAAATTTGAGTCTCACCCCAGCATTCTTAGGATCAGAAAGCACATAGCAAGCTCTGAAAAGTTTGAGTTTCGAGCAGTCACTGAAGATGAGACGAACACCCAACTGGTAAAACTAAATCCAAAGAAAGGAGCTCCGGTTGGCTGTATCCCAGCAAAAATTCTGAAAGACAATCCAGATATTTTTTCAGTTCATCTCGCGAACCTTTTCAACAAATGTTTGTCAGAAAGTCGCTTCCCAGATGAACTGAAGGCAGGAGATATAACAGCACTTTTCAAACAAAACGATGCTTTTGATAAGAAAAACTATCGGCAAATTACTGTTCTACCCTCAGTTTCTAAAATTTTTGAGAGGTTAATGTACAAGCAAATGTACCCATTTGTGGAGCGTTTCTTGTCGCCTTATTTATGTGGTTTCCGAAGAGGTTATAGCACCCAGCATGCACTGCTGAAATTGGTAGAGGACTGTAGGAAAGCTTTAGATAAAAAAGGCTGTGCTGGTGCTGTTATGATGGATCTCTCCAATGCATTCGATTGCCTAAATCATGCACTTCTTCTGGCAAAACTGCACACATATGGTTTCAAGAAGGCCTCCCTAGACGTCATCCACAATTATCTAACTAATAGAAAACAGAGGGTGAAAGTGAATGGTTCGTTTAGCACTTATAGTAATGTCAGACAAGGTGTACCGCAAGGATTAGTCTTGGGACCCCTTTTATTCAATATCTACATTAATGATATGTTTATGGGGCTGACTGACACTGAGGTATGTAACTACGCCGACGACACGACTCTGTATGCATGTAATAAATTATTACAAAATGTAGTTAATAGCTTAGATAGGGACACACAGAGAATAATTACTTGGTTTCCAGACAATTACATGAAATTAAATGAAGAAAAATGTCATTTAATGACATTCAGCGCATCTAGCACTGATACCTCCATACATGTTGGTAAAGCTCAAATAAAGGAAAGTTGTGAGGCAAAATTGTTGGGAGTAACTCTTGACAAACACCTTACCTTCAAACCCCATGTGAGCACTCTTTGTAAGAAGGCCAATCAGAAAATTCATGGGCTAGCTAGGATTTCAAAATACATGGAAACGGAAAAAATAGTCTTATTGATGAAAACCTTTATTATGTCCCAGTTTAACTATTGCCCTCTAGTGTGGATGTTTCACGATAGGAACTTGAACAATAAGATAAATAAGATGCACTTGAGAGCACTGCGAATTGCATACAGAGACTACGAGTCTGATTTTGAAACATTGCTGAAAAGGGACAACTCAGTGACAGTCCATCAACGAAACCTACAGTTGCTAATGGTCGAAATTTATAAGACAAAAGTAAATTTAAACCCTGAATTTATGAAGGACATATTTGTAACTAATGATGTGCCTTACAGCCTAAGAAGTGGCAATGGTCTTCTGCAGCCAAGTGCGAGGACCACAAATTTTGGGATTGAAACCACACCTTTTATTGGACATAAACTTTGGCAGACGTTACCAAATGAAATAAAAACTGCTAGCTCTTTGGCTGTTTTTAAAAACCGAATAAAATCGTGGAAAGGGGAGAGATGCAACTGTAGGCTTTGTCGAATCTTTATTCCAAATTTAGGGTTTTTAATTTGAAATTGTAAATAGCATTCTTTCTTATTGTAAAATTATTCTTTCAGATTATTTTTTGTTAGTAGGCTTTAATTAGCTCTAAATTAGCTATTGTACATTAGCCTACTTTAAATAAAGAATTAATAATAATAATAATAATAATAATAATAATAATAATAATAATAATAATAATAATAATAATAATAATAATAATAATAATAATTAAGGATATACTTGTTAGGGCTAGGTTGAGTAATGAGGGAAATGGGGGGAATGTTAAAAAGGGATGTTCTCGTTGTGGTAAATCTCGTTGTCAAGTGTGTAATGTCATGAGTAATAGTGAGCATTTTCATTCGAACATAGATAGCCGGGAATATAGGATAAATTATTCGTTTAATTGTGACTCGTCAAATGTTGTGTATTTGTTGGAATGTACTGTTTGTGGTGTACAATATGTTGGTAGCACCTGCACGCCTTTTAGGCTTAGGTTTAATAATTACAAGGCGTGCAGTCGTAAGTTTAATTCGGGGGCCTCAGTACCCCAGGTGGAATTCTTCAGGCATTTTACTGAAGAAGGCCACCACGGGTTTCTGAAGGATATTAGTGTTAAGATAATCGATAGGCTAACGGGGGGAAATAGGATGCGGGAAAGCTTCTGGCAATATCGGCTGGATTGCTTTGCCCCTAAGGGTTTAAACACTAGGCAGGTAGATACATAGATTTCATTTTTGTTTTAATTTTGGTTGTTATGTTGTTTTGATTTTTGCACTGAGCTTTTCGTTAGATACACACGCTGTTTTTTTAGGGTTTTCTGTTCTGCCAATCCGCTCTCGGATCTTTCTATCGTTTTCTTTGTTATACATGCTATCTTTTCAGCTTCGGCGAGACAGACACAGACGCCGACTCCAGCGGTTCTTTGTTCTGCGCTTTCTTTTATCTTTCCTCTGCCGCAAAAGCTGTATGCTTCATTCACACCTTGTACTAGGTAGGTTTCGTTTGAAGTTATTGAATAACACATCTATTGTATTTTTGGTTATATGTACGTTCTTTCGGATTTGAGAAGCAATACTGATGAAGACGCAAGTCGAAACGTTTACCAGAAGTGTTTTTCTTTGAGCATCTATATATATATATATATATATATATATATATATATATATATATATAATATATATATATATATATATATATTTCACACTAAAATGTACGACAAATGGAGAAAATTTGTCGAACATTTTAGTATCAAATAAATGGTTATATAAATTCTTAGTATCAAAAATGAATATATATATATACCGGGTGTCTCAAAAAAAGTACCCCCTTTTGACTGGAAATAGTAACGAAACGATAAGATATCATTACTCTCCGAGTGGACAGCTAAATTTATCAATCTTCAACTTAGATCCACATACCTTGCTTTTAAGAATTGGCCACCAAACACTGGAGATACAAGCTTGCAAAGTCAAAATTTATAGTGCAGCCGAAACCAGAGGTTTTGTAAAAGGGCCTAGCCATGATTTGCTATCACAGGCATGTTGCACAGGAATCTCGACTTTGACCTTTACCTTTCTCCATTGAAAAGAATTATACCTTGAAATGCTTCAATTGTTCTACAAATATTTATTCCTTAGAGAAATCAATCCGTGCATTGCATTCCACTCCAAGTGTCAAAGAAGAAGAAAAGGAACACATGCATGCTCATTTGGGAGATGTTGCACGACTTCATCATTCTTACCACATTGTTCTTACATTTGTTTTATCAGGACGATTTCCACGAGTCTTTTTTATTCTTTTCAAAAGCGAAAAACTGAAAGTTAAAGTTTACAGGTGCTTTGGAAAAAATCCATAATACAAATCATGGCTAGGCCCTTTTACAAAACCTCTGGTTTTGGGTGCACTGTAAATTTTGTCTTTGCAAGCTTGTATCTCTGGTGCTTCGTGGACGATTCTTAAATACAAGGTATGTGAATCTAAGTTGAAGATTGATACATTTAGCTAACTGCTCGGAGAGTAATGGTATCTCATTGCTTCGTTCCTACTTCCAGTCAAAAGGGGGTACTTTTTTGAGACACCCGGTATATATATATATATATATATATATATATATATATATATATATATATATATATATATATATATATATATATATATAAAGATGAACAGAAAGAAAGACGAGCGGAAATGTATCTATATAATGTATTTTATCTCAATTCCCAACTAGTTTCGACCAATATGGTCATCATCAGGAGAATGAGAAATATTTTCTATGCTACGGATTATACAGGCTCTTTTACGAATATGACGTTAAATTGTGTATCACATACTACGTTTTATTAAATGACAGGCTACAGGGGAATAATGTAGTAACAAATAATTGAGCGTAATTCTGTAGCTTGCCCTTTGGTTTCTTAGACAGATTTTTATAATGATATATTTTCTGGATGGTTCAGTTTGCTGTTTAGGCCATTTGGGTATAAAGTTTTAAGACGTAGGATCCAGCTATCTTCGTGTGATTCTAGAATCGATGTTATTTCATCGGATACGTTCTTTTCAATCCTTTCTATGATTGTAAATTTTATATATATATATGTATATATATATATATATATATATATATATATATATATATATATATATATATATATATATGTATATATATATATATATATATATATATATATATCTATATATATATCTGATGAAGACGCAAGTCGAAACGTTTACCAGAAGTGTTTTTCTTTGAGCATCTATACTAATTTTAAAGCATCTTTTAGAATGAGCTTTTGAGAAAATATATATATATATATATATATATATATATATATATATATATATATATACTCATAAGCTCAATCTCAATGCGTAATAGAAATAGATATATGAACTCAGAAAAAACACATTCTTGTAAACGTTTCGGCCGAAGCCTTCATCAGTATGACTGTTCAAAATTAGCAGGAGCATACATATAGATTACGAATTCCAAAAACAATACAAGACAAACAATAGCCTAAGCGGGATCCTACTCATTACAAAGCGTATAAAAAATGTGTTAAATAGCCGGCAATACAAAGGTGGCGGGAGAAAGATCAAAGAAAGCGCAGAGTTAAGAACTGCTGAAGCCGGTGGCTGTGTCTGTCTCGCCGAAGCTGAAAGGATCGCATATTACAACAAAACAAACAATAGAAAGATCCGAGAGTGGATAGGCAGAACAGAAAAGCCTAAAAAACAGCGTGTGTCCCTAACGAAAAGCTCAGTGCTAAAACCAAAACAACACAACAACCAAAAATATAACAAAAATGAAATCTATGTATCAACCTGCCTAGTGTTTAAACCCTTAGGGGTAAAGCAATCCAGCCGATATTGCCAGAAGCTTTCCCGCATCCTATTTCCCCCCGTTAGCCTATCGATTATCTTAACGCTAATATCCTTCAGAAACCCCTGGTGGCCTTCTTCAGTAAAATGTCTGAAGAATTCCGCCTGGGGTACTGAGGCCCCCGAATTAAACTTACGGCTACACGCCTTGTAATTATTAAACCTAAGCCTAAAAGGCGTGCAGGTGCTACCAACATATTGTACACCACAAACAGTACATTCCAACAAATACACAACATTTGACGAGTCACAATTAAACGAATAGTTTATCCTATATTCCCTGCTATCTATGTTTGAATGAAAATGTTCACTATTACTCATAACGTTACACACTTGACAACGAGATTTACCACAACGAGAACATCCCTTCTTATCAGTCCCCCCATTTCCCTCATTACTCAGCCTAGCCCTAACAAGTATATCCTTAAGGTTCTTACATCTCCTAAAAGCTATTAAAGGTGGCTCAGGAAACACCCTCCCATGCTCCTCCGAATTCGTGAGCATAGGATGGAGTCTCCTGGCAACCTTCCCCAAACTATTGAGCGCTGGATGATATGTCGCAACAAGCGGAACCCTTTCCCCCCTGAGCGGAGCCACGAAATCTGATAGGAACATAGTAATCAAGGAAGCGGACAAGGGATCAGCAGTTGTAGTATGGGATAGGGGGGACTACATAAGTGAGGCTAACCGACAACTAGACGATAGGCAGGTTTATGAAGAAGTAGAGGTGGACCCCTCGGTAGATCTGGGTAAGACCGTTAATTCTAGGTTGAATGAGATGAGGGAGGAGGACCCGGGATTAGAGGAAGTGACTGAGTATTTGAAAGTTAAGGATTCTAAGTTAGGTAGATTTTACTTGTTGCCTAAGATCCACAAGGGTCTTAGTAGTGTTAAGGGGAGACCAGTTATTTCCAATTGCGGTACAATAACAGAACATATTTCAGAATATTTAGACCACCACCTTAACCCGTTGGTTAGCCAAAGTAGGTCGTATGTTAAGGACACTAACCATTTTTTGTCTAGGCTAAGTAAGTTAGGAAAGATACCAGAGGGGGCTATGTTGTGTACGGTTGATGTTGTGGGACTCTATCCCAGCATTCCACACGGGGAGGGTTTAGAGGCCGTCAGGGAGGCGCTGGATAGAAGGGAAAACCCGGGCGTGGCTACCGATACCCTAGTGGGGTTGGCGTCCTTGGTCTTGGAGAATAATTATTTTGAATTTAATGATAGGATTTATAGGCAGAAATTGGGCACGGCTATAGGTACGAAGTTCGCTCCGGCCTACGCCAATCTCTTCATGACCCGGTTGGAAGAGAGGTTGTTGGAGGCTTCAGCTGACAAGCCCCTTGTCTGGATGAGATTCATCGATGATGTATTCTTTATCTGGACGCATGGGGAAGAAAAGTTGGAGTCTTTCATCAATCATCTCAACGGTAGCCACGAAACCATTAAATTTTCTAGCGAACAATCACGGGATAGGATTAGCTTTTTAGATGTTCAGGTTAGCGTGGGGGAGGGGGGAGTCCTTTCGACAGACTTGTATTGCAAGCCTACTGATACACATCAGTACTTGCACAAGAAGTCTTGTCACCCCTGGCACACCAAAAAGGCGATCCCCTATGGTCAGGCACTTAGGTTTCGTAGGATATGCTCGGAGGATCGCCAGTTTCAGGAGAGAGTAGGCGAGTTAGCTGGATGGCTTAAGGACAGGGGCTACGAAGAGTCTTTAGTTAATGAGCAAATAGATAGGGTACGTAGGTTAGATAGGACGGCTCTTCTAGCAAATGCGGGAAATAGGACCAATGACCAAGGGAGGGGGGAAAGGGTTCCGCTTGTTGCGACATATCATCCAGCGCTCAATAGTTTGGGGAAGGTTGCCAGGAGACTCCATCCTATGCTCACGAATTCGGAGGAGCATGGGAGGGTGTTTCCTGAGCCACCTTTAATAGCTTTTAGGAGATGTAAGAACCTTAAGGATATACTTGTTAGGGCTAGGCTGAGTAATGAGGGAAATGGGGGGACTGATAAGAAGGGATGTTCTCGTTGTGGTAAATCTCGTTGTCAAGTGTGTAACGTTATGAGTAATAGTGAACATTTTCATTCAAACATAGATAGCAGGGAATATAGGATAAACTATTCGTTTAATTGTGACTCGTCAAATGTTGTGTATTTGTTGGAATGTACTGTTTGTGGTGTACAATATGTTGGTAGCACCTGCACGCCTTTTAGGCTTAGGTTTAATAATTACAAGGCGTGTAGCCGTAAGTTTAATTCGGGGGCCTCAGTACCCCAGGCGGAATTCTTCAGACATTTTACTGAAGAAGGCCACCAGGGGTTTCTGAAGGATATTAGCGTTAAGATAATCGATAGGCTAACGGGGGGAAATAGGATGCGGGAAAGCTTCTGGCAATATCGGCTGGATTGCTTTACCCCTAAGGGTTTAAACACTAGGCAGGTTGATACATAGATTTCATTTTTGTTATATTTTTGGTTGTTGTGTTGTTTTGGTTTTAGCACTGAGCTTTTCGTTAGGGACACACGCTGTTTTTTAGGCTTTTCTGTTCTGCCTATCCACTCTCGGATCTTTCTATTGTTTGTTTTGTTGTAATATGCGATCCTTTCAGCTTCGGCGAGACAGACACAGCCACCGGCTTCAGCAGTTCTTAACTCTGCGCTTTCTTTGATCTTTCTCCCGCCACCTTTGTATTGCCGGCTATTTAACACATTTTTTATACGCTTTGTAATGAGTAGGATCCCGCTTAGGCTATTGTTTGTCTTGTATTGTTTTTGGAATTCGTAATCTATATGTATGCTCCTGCTAATTTTGAACAGTCATACTGATGAAGGCTTCGGCCGAAACGTTTACAAGAATGTGTTTTTTCTGAGTTCATATATATATATATATATATATATATATATATATATATATATATATATATATATATATATATATATATATATATATATATATATATATATACATATATATATATATATATATATATATATATATATATAAATATGTGTGTGTATATATATATATACATATATATATATATGTATATATAAGCATTTTTACAGGAGGCAGGCCTATCTCTTACTCTCCAAAAAGAAGCATTCCTTTCATGGTGGATACTTCCGTCCATAAGCATACGGAAAGATAGAATTTTGTCGAGAGGGGGGGAGGCTGCACTATTTAAGTCAATTGTTTGCCTAGGTTTTGACCCGACTTTGGGCAGACTTTCTCCCGAAAAGGGCTGATGTTTGCAAATGTTCCAACGCTGGGGAGCTGGCTTATGCTTCCCTCTGTTAAATATTCATTTCTAGTACCCTGAATGATTTAGGATATTCAATTCTTACTAAGAACTCAAGAATTAAGGTATAAAGTTCTAGATAATTACATATAATGTTTGGTTTAGATATCAAATATGAAAGATTGGAAAGCAATTTTAGCATTCCATTGAAAACTTTTTTGTTATTTTAACCGTAAAGAAGAAAGAAGGATCAGCCACAAAATTGATTGGTTCTTGATAAAAGCACACATAAGCAAAGTGTAAAGATTTGTGGAATAATCAAGTTCTGTTAACTTTCAAAACGTTAACTGTTTGTTGGATCATCCGGTAGCTGAAATGAGACACCTCTTTTCTCAATTTTTAGGACTTTGAAGAAAGCTGACCTTCAACTGAAAATAGCCTTAGATGGTTTAGGCCACATAAAATCAATTTACGACAAAACTAAAAGTCAAGTGGACGCATTGCCTAAGGATGATGGAAGTTTATTCGATAAAAGGAAAGAACTGCAAAGGGAAGTTGACATTGTGAGGCATAACCTGGCAAAACAGGTAAGAAAACCATCTTTTGAACTGAGTGCCCTTGAAACAGTCACAGACTACTGGTCTGGTAATGCTGGGATTTAGGGCGTTTAGATATTTGGAGTTATCGCTGTTGATATACTGATGGACGCCGAAATCATCACTCATGGATAAATCGAGACCAAATTGTTTCCTCGATTTCATTTCCGGACAAGAAAACCATCCACGGTTTATCAAAAGCTAAGTGCTCCAGACAATGGGTCTAAGTTGCCGGCTCATACCTCCGATGCTAAAATGCCTCAAAACGCAAGTTTTCAGTGTTATTAGTCATGAAATCTACAAGTATCCAGATGAATGTTTTCTCAACGCCCAAAAATCAACAAGCTTTTCACTGTGAACAAGGAGTTTCTCATTTTGAAGATCAACTGGCTTTCATGAGTAGTACCGCAGCAATCGCTTAGCCTCGCTTATGAGAGCACAAATAAGTCTAGGCTCGGCCATTACTATTTGTTATGTCGTGAAAATACGCATGTCCAACTTTGAGCAACGAATCTAATTCAATTGAATAGTTATTGTTGTTGTCGTTGTCGTCGTCATAATTGTTGTTGTCATGTCGGGTGTCTAAGTTCAGGGAAGGAGAGCTAATCTTTCAACCCCTTGTTCGGTTATTTAGATTGCTCGCCTTAAACATTTGTTTAGCTACTATTCTATTCAACCCCCTCTCTATTCACTCACTTTCTATTTAGCCCCCTTAAATCAATGATATTCAAAAGGCTACCGAAGGCTTTCCTTTTCTAGGTGAAAGAGTTTGTATATCAATTTTGACGTCGTTTTGTAAGGCCTGCGTAAATATTGTTCATCTGACTTGTAAGGTTTTAAGTTGATTCCGCGAAATGCAAGGTAAAAGACTGAAAAAGCTATGAATCATAGCCTCATAATTTCTCTTGTCTCTTCATTGGCATTTGTTATCGCCATATCATTGGCCTGTGAAAATGGCGACATAGAAAGGTGACACTTGCGAAGGATGCTAGTTGAAAAAGACCCTTAAAGCAAAAGACCGATTGTTGTTATTTTGTATCTTTTTTCCAAATCATATTGGCAACAAAGAAACAATAAATTGGATACTAATAGTGCGGATGAAAAACGAACGAGAAATAAACAAAAAAGAGATGTTTTTTAGCACACTAAGGCCTTTCAAGTTAATGCTATCATCAGAGTGTGACTGACAATCTGAATCGAACTTTTTATAATATGTTACGGAGATTAACATGTTTACATAATGACAGACGATAGAAGTGTTAATTGGTTGAGATGTCAATTGAGGGTTGCGTGTCCTGCTTTAAATAGTTTTTCTTCGTATGTGGTTAATAATTTCGAGGAACTTAATGACATGAATGCAAAGACTTTAAAGAACGGTTCTTTTAAGTTATTATGTTTATTTCCGCACTGAAAAACATGTCTCGGGAAAGTGCACGAAGATGCTCCAGACCGCGACTCTGAAATGTGATTGTTCATGCGGAGGCGAAAGTTTGTTGTTTGACCAATGTAGGTGACTTTTCCGTGACACGAATTGCATGATAAGAAGTAGACAACGTTTTTGCTCTTGCACGAAATATTGCATTTTATGTTCCAAGTTACGTTCTTTGCTGTTTTAAACGAATCAACGGCTTGTAGATATAATTTGCAAAGTTTGCATCGATTATCCTTGCAAAGGGTAATACCAAATGAGGCTGTTGTTGATGTTGTCGTTGATATTACAGCTGATGACGAGAAACTAGCATTTGTTAATATTGATGAAATGTTTGGGGGCTGTCTAAGTGCTAAGACGGGCTGTGTGTTTTGAAACTTTTCTTTTGTTGTTGGCGATAGATTAACGAGCAACGAGTGAATTGTTTTCATCATGTGACTGAACTGAAGATCGGGATAATGTGTTGTTACCAATGGTAATTTGTGTTTATCACTTTTATCAGGTGCAGGTCCTTGAAGTTTTGCTCTGTGGAATGCTTGTTTAATGACACTTTTTGGATAGTTACAATCTATCAACCATTTTTCAAGTTCTTTCAAACGCATTTCAATTAAATCGGGATCTGATACAAATACTATTATCCTTTTTGCGAGGTTGAACGGAATCGTTTGCTTAATGTGGGAAGGGTGTGCACTATGATAATCTAGGTATCTATGTGGGTTGGTTTCTTTGTAATAGATATCCGTTGTAATGTATTTGTTTTCGTGTAAAATTATTTTGATGTCAAGAAAGTTAAGGGTTTCCAGGTTGTCATGATGCGTTCGTCCTTTCTCCATTGTAAAATTAATTGAAGTGTCCATTTCATTTAAGGCGCTTTGAAGTAATGATGGGTCCATGTTCTTGGGCAAAGTGATAAAACTATCATCCATATATCTGATGTAATTTTTCTCGATGTATTTGCAGGTATTATTGTCGAAGTATTTACAGAGAATTGTTGGAAACAGTCGAGTTTCTTCAAGAAAACCGATTGTTAAGCATGCGTATGATGGGGCAAACTTTGTTCCCATAGCTGTGCCTTTGATTTGTCTATACAATTCGTTATCAAATAAAAAATTGTTATTTTCGAGAACGAACTTCGCCGATTCAATGATGAAGTCATTCGAAAAGCGAATTGGAATTAAATCTCTTCTTTTTTCGATCCAGTACGTAAGCGCCTCGAGGCCAAGGCAATGAGGGATGCTTGTGTAAAGGGATGCTCTAATACCGCTAAACTCATCAACCTTTCATCCTACAAGCTGGCACAACGTCATGTCTCCCTACTAACAAGAGGACCCAAATTTACACCCGTATCCCAACCAAGACAAAACATCAAAACCGACTTGAAAGATTTTACAAGAAAAATAAAAATCCATGATATATTTTCCAACAAAGAAAACGAAGACATTTCAATTCACAGAAACAAATCAAACAGACAAATCTATACACAAAATCAAGAAATTAATAATATCTGCAATCTTATAGAACTATTGCAACCTCACCGAGTCCATACAAACGACAACTTAACACCAGAAGAAAGAACAGCTTTAGAAGAACTTATCTCAAACAACGACTTAATTGTTAAACAAGCAGACAAGAGTGGAAACTTTGTATTGATGGATACAACATATTATCGCGATTCGTTAGTTCTTGAAGGACACCTAAACTCTGACGCTTACGAAAAAATCCCTATCGATGAAGACAAAGTTGTTGTTCAAAATTTAAGAAAGCTCGTAGATAGACATAAAGATAGCCTAACCGATAAAGAACAGCAATTTATCACAGATTTTGACTGGAAAACAAGTAATTTTTACGTGCTGCCGAAAATACACGAGAGTAAAGAAATAATTGGAAAAATTTCCTCATCAAATCAAGAATTTGTTGAAATGTCTCCGCCAACTGATTTAAAAGGAAGACCAATAGTAGCAGGTCCTGTTTCACCTACCCAGCGACTCAGTGAATTTATCGACACATAAATAAAACCTATCGTTTCGCATTTAAACACTTACATTAAGGATGACTGGGACTTCCTCCGCAAGATCCCATATGAATTTAGTAATCCGGTTTCATTGTACTCGTATGACATCACTAGCCTTTACACAAGCATCCCTCATTGCCTTGGCCTCGAGGCGCTTACGTACTGGATCGAAAAAAGAAGAGATTTAATTCCAATTCGCTTTTCGAATGACTTCATCATTGAATCGGCGAAGTTCGTTCTCGAAAATAACAATTTTTTATTTGATAACGAATTGTATAGACAAATCAAAGGCACAGCTATGGGAACAAAGTTTGCCCCATCATACGCATGCTTAACAATCGGTTTTCTTGAAGAAACTCGACTGTTTCCAACAATTCTCTGTAAATACTTCGACAATAATACCTGCAAATACATCGAGAAAAATTACATCAGATATATGGATGATAGTTTTATCACTTTGCCCAAGAACATGGACCCATCATTACTTCAAAGCGCCTTAAATGAAATGGACACTTCAATTAATTTTACAATGGAGAAAGGACGAACGCATCATGACAACCTGGAAACCCTTAACTTTCTTGACATCAAAATAATTTTACACGAAAACAAATACATTACAACGGATATCTATTACAAAGAAACCAACCCACATAGATACCTAGATTATCATAGTGCACACCCTTCCCACATTAAGCAAACGATTCCGTTCAACCTCGCAAAAAGGATAATAGTATTTGTATCAGATCCCGATTTAATTGAAATGCGTTTGAAAGAACTTGAAAAATGGTTGATAGATTGTAACTATCCAAAAAGTGTCATTAAACAAGCATTCCACAGAGCAAAACTTCAAGGACCTGCACCTGATAAAAGTGATAAACACAAATTACCATTGGTAACAACACATTATCCCGATCTTCAGTTCAGTCACATGATGAAAACAATTCACTCGTTGCTCGTTAATCTATCGCCAACAACAAAAGAAAAGTTTCAAAACACACAGCCCGTCTTAGCACTTAGACAGCCCCCAAACATTTCATCAATATTAACAAATGCTAGTTTCTCGTCATCAGCTGTAATATCAACGACAACATCAACAACAGCCTCATTTGGTATTACCCTTTGCAAGGATAATCGATGCAAACTTTGCAAATTATATCTACAAGCCGTTGATTCGTTTAAAACAGCAAAGAACGTAACTTGGAACATAAAATGCAATATTTCGTGCAAGAGCAAAAACGTTGTCTACTTCTTATCATGCAATTCGTGTCACGGAAAAGTCACCTACATTGGTCAAACAACAAACTTTCGCCTCCGCATGAACAATCACATTTCAGAGTCGCGGTCTGGAGCATCTTCGTGCACTTTCCCGAGACATGTTTTTCAGTGCGGAAATAAACATAATAACTTAAAAGAACCGTTCTTTAAAGTCTTTGCATTCATGTCATTAAGTTCCTCGAAATTATTAACCACATACGAAGAAAAACTATTTAAAGCAGGACACGCAACCCTCAATTGACATCTCAACCAATTAACACTTCTATCGTCTGTCATTATGTAAACATGTTAATCTCCGTAACATATTATAAAAAGTTCGATTCAGATTGTCAGTCAAACTCTGATGATAGCATTAACTTGAAAGGCCTTAGTGTGCTAAAAAACATCTCTTTTTTGTTTATTTCTCGTTCGTTTTTCATCCGCACTATTAGTATCCAATTTTCCAAATCAAATATATATATATATATTTATATATATATTTAAAATTTAACTTTCATTTAACTATACCTGTTCTAATTACTACACAACACGATGGGTTCGATACCATAGGGAGTGAAGGATAATGACTACCACCATTTACTCCATGGCCAATATTTAAAGACACGCAACCTTAAACTGACATACAACTACACTACAAACGATCAAAAGCTGATGGATAATGCATTAGATTCTGTTCCACATCAAATGTCGGGTAAGAGTTGCAATGACGACGTTATAGGCGCAACTCGTTCATTGCATGTATCTGTTTTGTATCTGTTCATGTGGAGAAGATGTTGTGGCTGTGGTGTAATCATCTGACTTGGTACCAGAGCAGTCTGGCGGACAGGGTTCGATCCCAAGTAGAGCCTTACTAAATCGTTGTCAGCAAGGGGTCGTAAACTCGACTAGGTCTTTTGTACTTATGCTATGCTAGCAGTTGACGCTAAAAGGCCAGTCTGCGGTTGGCAAAATTATTTTAAAAGGCAACCTTACCAACTGCTGAACACCCAGTCATGAGTTCTTTCTAAGTTTTCATGCCTCGAACTTTCATAAATTCGACGATTCATCTTCGTAAATTAGACCAAATATCATCGCCATTTTGTATTTTGTACGAGTGTGCGAAGGCACGATAAGGAGGCTAGCAATGTGGGTGGTATAATTTATAATATAGACACATTTCGTAGCCTCGTTCAGGTCAACGTGCAGTGACGTCATACTAAATGACGTCATTTCGCACTTCTTATCAGATTTAAATATGTAGTTTCGCAGATTAAAAGAGAAAAATTTGAAAGAAAGTACTACGCAGCATTCACAACATTGTAATCTCTTGAATAATCAACAATTATACCCCGGACTTGTCCTTTAAAAGCCGCTGCTTCACCTTCTCAACGGAATTTTGTGTTGGGACGCCCTGTTTTTCAGCTATAGGGATGAACTGAATCTATAATTTTGTTATTTCTAGAATGGTCTTACTGCATACGAGCGGCAATGTGTTGATCAGGGAATCCATGAGGAAGAACAGCTGCTAGCTGAACAAGGACAACTGCGCATTGATGTTGTTGATCTGACAAGACTTGCTCAAATTAAAGCAGATGAACGTGAACAGAAAGCTCGCGATTACTTAAAAGCTGACTTAAGATATCAAAAAGCGCTGGAAGACCTTAGAACGAAGGAGCTTACAATTCAGGATAGTGCAAAGAAATATGTTGAAGTTCAGCATAGGTAGGGATGTCATTTTGCTTTCAATTGCTATCAAATCGGGGAATACAGTTGGGAGGGGCTTGCTTGCCCCTTGACTTGGCAAGTCGAATTGAAAAATTTCACAAAATACCTAGTTTTCCAAAATAAGTGTTCTTGTTTGAAAAACTGCCAAACTTTTATGATTAAACCGATCAGGAAATGTTATTTTTCCTCTTTCTTCAACAATCCACATATCTTCAAAGATAAAAAAATGTTTTTCATTTTGTTGTGAAATAACGCATTGAAAATCCACTCTTAGCAATAATCATTAAGCCACATTTATAATCTTGCCTAAGAGCCACCGTATTGTGATTTTTTAATATCCTTGAAGTCTACAATAATAGTTTACATTTTGTCTGACACTCATGACTAAACTAGAAGCTTGAATAAAGAGAAAGATGTTGATCGAGTAATCATCAGTGCCTTTTGCAGCATGCTTCAAAACTAGGCAGACTAAAAGAGCTAAATTGACCAATTTTAAAACCCGTCACAAGACAACTGATTCAGGAGAACTGATTTGGTCTATGGTCGACATGCCAAGAAATGAAATTTGAGCATCGGCCTCGCAATAAAGTGTTGGTGATTTTATAAACGGGAATACACTTTAGGACACCCGGTAGGAAACAGAAAAATAGACCAAATATGACTGCATGATAGTTCCAATTGTAGACGATTATGCGTCGGCCTTTTAATAAACTTATACTGCATTCACACTGACACAGTTAAACCAGCTTTACTTAAAATAGGTCAGATTTCGACCAATCAAATGCATTGGATTTGTTGGATTGCCCTATTAGAAGGCTCCATTCGGTAGCCTAGTTCAAGTCAAACTAGTTTCTTGCAGTGTGAATAGGGTATTAGTGAATGCTTGAACGATACAATAGACAGATAGAATCTGATTATGACAACTGTTGGGCGGCATATAGTCCCAATCTGTAAAGTAGAGGGTGTAAAATTCATTGAACTAAATGGTTTCAAAGAAACTTTAGGTATTTTGCAATAATTCTACCGTTGAACTTTGGGGAAGTCTTCAATACTTTCGGAATTGGAATGTCTTACTTTTTTTCAATACTTCAAGAAAAATTTCAAAGAAACTTGAAACCATCGTAATTTCTAAACTGTTTGACGCAACATGAAATGATGTCCAAGAAAACCATAGTTTATAGATGTCTACAACATGGTACCAAGCGAAATTCTGTCACTTTTGTGGTTTATGATTTAGAATTAGATGACATCACAACCTGAAATGAACTGAAATATAGGATCCGTTGTGATTTCAAAAATATTCAAAATTTCTGAAAAGTCCAACGGTAGAATCGTGGATGGGTAGCTGAAGTTTTGTTTAAGCCATTCAGTTAGATGGCTAAAGTCATAGAATTTTACACCCACCTTTTTGCGCCGATTTAAAAAATTGGAGCCTAATCTCTGTTAGGCTAAATTGGTGGCAACTTTTATCCAGAATTTTAGGCCTGCGTTAAAGAATTTTTTGCGAATATTTGATGGATGCGTGCGCAGTTTGTGCTCTGTTGGGCCTATCTACAAACCTTTGATATTGTATAATATCCCATCAGAGATGCCTAATGGGCACATTACTAGGGAGAGAGGGAGGAGTGGGTGAGCAGCGAAGTCAATTGCCAAGCAACAGGAAAATAACAAAATTCGGCTGCTGTAGAGAGGGCTCCTCGCGCCTCTCTCTAATTGGTTGTCCTCTACGATCTCCACCACTTGCACATTTCTGTTGCAGACTGCAGGATTTTGCCAAGCGATATGACATTATAAAGAACGAGAGGAACAAATGCGTGAACTTAATTCAAACCAGCACTCAGGTAAGTGAGAATAATGATGTATCAAAGTAACATCTTCATTGTCATGTTCTATCCCATGCTTTCAGTATTCCACTCAAGGCAATTTCTGCGAAATGTGGTTTACTTCTCGTGAACCTGAAATCGCGACATGTGATTACAATTCTACTGATTTGACTGGTTCTTCGAACTGCTTCCAAGCCTCCAAGCTACCAACTGATTTGACTCGTTCTTAATAACCTGCTTTCGTAGGAAATATTTTGGTTGTTGCACATATTTCTTCAGTAGAATATCGGCTGAACCAAAATAATTTGCTAGGCTACTCTCATTCTTGTTGCTCTTTGGTCATCGTCGTATTGACCTTCTCTCTTGTCTCTCAGCTACTGGCCTACACGCTGAAATTACTTTTTTTCTCATGTATGTTGATTTGGCTTACATTTATAGGGATTTATGCTTGATGGCGTGCAGCAATGATTCCCCATGCTTTGAACTGGTTATTGGTAAAAGGTGGGACCTCGTAGGGCGAGGAAGAAAAGGTGACCTTGCAGAGGGTCTCCTGAGTGTATGCTCGAAAGTTTTAAATAAGGTTGATGTGAAATTTTGGGACGTATTTCTTTGAAAGGAATCGCCTGCAAAATATTTTAGGAACTGGACTATTACTCTACCGTTGGTCTTTTCCGAAATCCTAAATATTTTCAGAATTAGAGAGTTTTCTTCATTGTTTAAAAGGCCAAGAAAGACTTGGACAAAACTTTGAAACCATCATAATGTCTAAATTTTTTAAGGAGACATAGAATAGTTTTCTAGATATGATAGTTTATGAATGTATACTCTTTGGAATAAAGCACACTTCTTTCACTCTTCTGGTTTAAGATTTAGGCATTTGATGATGTCATATCCTCAGATGGGTTGAACTGCAAATACGCTGTAATTTTGAAAACATTCCAGATTTCTGAAAAGTCCAACGGTTGAATCATCGTAAAGTAGCCAAGATTTCTTTCAAGCAATTCTATTCAACTAAATAGGTCATGTAATTTTATACCAATCTTCTTGAAGATCTTGAACTTGCAATCACTTACAAAATAGTTGAGCCAGCCCGAGATTTTCCTTTTTATACCACTACTCCGTCGATCATGTGCGTCAGTTCGATCTGGTACTTTTCAAAAGAAACATTGACATGGAGGGAATGGCCAAATTTTATGTTTTGAAGGCGGCTCAGCAGTTTTGGAAGGGATTGTTCCGGCCTCCAAAAGAGATTTAAAGTTTTTTATTTAGCACACCCCCATATTTCAAATCATCCCTTTATCTGTTTACAGAGAGCCGCGGAGATGAAAGAAAAAATCAAGATTCTCCAAAATGAGATCGAAATATTACGAACAGCAGCTGCTGCTAGGGAAAGGTTTGTTCATCATTTTCAATGTGTGCGTACATGTTGAGCCAGAACAAAGTTCCCAATTTTGAAACTTCATGGCACCAAGAATGCTTGATAGATTGGAATTGGTTGAATTCTGCTTGAAAACAGAGAAAGTAAAATATTTCCTGATCTGTCATATGGACACTGGGCTTGAAATATAGGTAAAATTGACTTCATGAAAATACCATTGTTGCGAAATGCCTAAAAACGTCCTGAAACACTCATACAGAACAGTGAAGGAATCAAAATATTTCACGGGCAAGAGATTTTTCTTTTGTACGTTTGTTGCCATGGATTGAAAGAATTCACTATGCATTTGAAAATTTATCCTTTCAAACCTGTAAGAGAGACGAAATACACTTCTTGCGTAATGTTGCGTGTGAGAAGCTTCTTTGCAATTGGATTTTAAGGCGTCCTTGGTAGTGATCGTTCGTTAGTAGTTTACTGACAATCCGTAGCTGGTTATCATCTTCTTGTCATAGAATTATGAACTAAAATTTCGTGGCATGGAAGTCATGAAAATCTTTGGCAATATTTTATACATGTATAACTATCATTGAATGTTTACACTTGCGTCTTCAGGCACCTTCAAAAGGCAAAGCTGAAGCATGCCAGTGCTGTAGTGATCAGAGACAGTCTCCGTAACGAAGTCAGCAAACAGCAACTGACAGCTGAGGAACTGAAAGAGAAGAGAGAACAACAGGTAATTTGTTCGGGATACTGCGAATCACCTTTTTTGTGAATCACAAAGGAAATCATGGTAACTCTGATTGGCTCGCTGATCAACGGGACGAGCGAACCTTTTTTGGGTATGCGCAAATTAACAAAGGAAGGATGAAGGGCGGTGACCCTGAGATCGATACTGTGCAGATTCCAAAGCGCTTCGACGGACGTCTTGCTCTTCAGGAAAAAATCCGAAAGACTTTCGCTGATAGTATCTCGAACAATAATGTATTCGTAGTGGAATTCGTAATCCTTTTACATCGAAGTTAAATTTGCCTTGCAAACGTCCAGTGCCTGCAGTAACGGTTTGGGGCCTGTTTATATGATGAAAAATACGTCACCTGCCAGGTCTAGGCTGATAGGCGAAGTTCAACCTTCCCACAGAATCCTTGGTACTTTTCTTTTCGTGTTTATATCACGAACGCTACTCCAGATCCTATCTCATGGAACCTCCGCAAGGGAGATGGAAACTTTCCGCGAAAACGAAACGCCACCGATATGGTGAGGTGAATTGGTTAATATATCAATTCAACTTGCAATGCCAGTGCTGTTTCCCTCGTTGATTGTTATTGGTTGACTGTTTTTAGTTGATTGCAATTTGCAGTGTTATTGGTTGTCGAATTAGAGGCACTGCAACTGAGCTTTGAAATAATTAATCTTTTTTACGTTCGTATCGTGTATTTTTCATTGTAACTAGAATAGGGTTAGCTTTACATAATTTAATCAGTAAGATTTTAAACACGGTCCTCTGTAGAGTCTTTATTGACTGACGAGGTAACCATGGTTAAAGAATTTGAAAGGAATGGTTCAATGAATTGACTGTTATTGATTCATTCGTTTCCATTTCGTGGAAGCGAGACTGTTTTCCATCTCACCTCTCAGCTCCAGGGCTGGCAGGTGAGGTGAAAATTTTCTTATGAATAGTCTGGCAAGTGAGATGTTTTCTCTAATGTAAAAAGGCCCTTAGTTTAAGATTATTGTATCCTTACTCAACACTTTTTTCGCAGCGATTGGCGATTGCAAAATTGAATGATATGATAAGCAAAGCAGAAGAAAACATGGTAGAATTAAGAAGGCAATACGAATCTGCTGTCCATGAACGCAATAGCAGGTATCAATATTCATGGTTTCTTTTATTATCTTCCAATCTGTATTTAGTCGTAAGAGGTGGAAACAATTTTTTCCTTTCTGGGAACCTAGGTCTATAGCTGAAAAATTTCTGCAAAATTTTGTATGGTAAAAATATATTCTCCGTTCAGATCAAATTTCACCGACTGTCAATAAAATTTTCTGAGGACTTTCCTAAGAATAACATCCTTACCCTTATATTTACTTAAGGTAAAAACAGATTTTTGCAATCAATGAAACATAAAAGTCATTTATCAAAGTGAGCTGACAGATCTAATATACATTTTACTTCAAGTGAAACAAGGAAGCTGGAGGAATGTTTTCTGTGCAAATAATTTTGCTTAGTCTCATCTCCACAGCTCGTTGTACAATTTCATATTCGAGAGATTTTCTTTAAAGCCTCAGTTTTTTTCTTGAAAACCTCTAGTGAAGATTCAAACCCAAAAATTTTCTGGGAACCACGTTCCCGGGTTCCGATACTTTTTCCACCTCTGGAGTCGAATTACTTGCCACAATGGATAAAACATTTCCCATTTGACCAGCGAGGCTAAGCACGGTTGGCAAGATGATTGGCTGGATGTTTGACCTCCTGAAAACACTGGGCATCGTAAGTGCAACACCTTGTAAAGATGTAAATTGATACTTTAGCGATGAAGGCATCAAAAACTCTCAATCGCAGACTGTATGGCTACACGAGTCATTAATATACTAGTCGGGAGCACAGGAAGAATCAGAAAACGAAATGCCTCAGTTGTGTTTGTATCCAGATGGTTTGTATTTGTATCCAGATTCGCTATCGTGTATTAGGCCCGAAGTTCACATTTTGAATTGCAACTGAGCTGCAACAACAATCTGCCTCCCAAACTAACCCAAACGAAAAATGTCAATAGTTACATTAATTTTTGTCTAGGGGAATACAGTTGATTGAAAGAAATGAAGAAGTGTGCGTGTTTTATGAGAAAGTTAACGTGCAAGGTGGGTTGCTCTAGAAATTTGTTAAAATTATGATTTGATTTATTGTACTTGCCCTAATAATGATATCTAATGACCTATCTCCATTAAATGGTTTCCATAGATGGTCATTAATTACTGGTTTTGCCTGAAACATTTGGTCTTATATGCTCTGGCTATGTACTGTTGTAAAGTTTTATTGTGTATTTATTGGAAGAAGATTAGACTAAGATTTCTTTAGGCACTTTAAAACTGGTCGCTTCTCCAACAGTAGCAAACAATTGTGAGGTGTGATATCACGGACGATAGGGATTTAGAATTTGCAGTGTTTCTGTGTCGTTTGAGCTGTATTTCCTCCATTCCTTTCCTGCACAGACTCGATGATACGAAATGGTGACATGGAATTGAAGAACAGAGAAGAAGAAATAAGATTCATGAAAATGGAGGTAATTATTCGTCGCAGGATTTTTTTGCAGTTGGGCTCCGCAAGGAACATGAAGAACTGACGTAAAATTTAGAGGAGTCAGTAGAATATCGCAAAGCGCCTTCCGTGAAATGGTTTGCAAGGCTACAACATTTGCTGTCAAGCTGATGATTTAAATGAATGTAGATAACGAGGCCCTCCCAAGGGCTATCAAAGCTCCCTTGCTCCCCAGTAATTTTTGTTTATTCCCTTATTCCCTGTAAGTAGGATAACATCATCAATTTGTTCTCTAAAAATGTTATTTCTTACAAATTCTTTCACTTGTTCTCAGATAATTTTCTCCAATTTTACATTCTTCCTAACTCAAAACCCCTAGAAATGTGGATCTCTGTAACAAGGCACAAGATTGAATAATGAATTTAAAGAACTTACTTGTGCGGGCAGTTAGAATTAGGCCCCGTCCACACGTATCGGGATCTTTTTGAAAACGCATCTTTTTTATCCGTTTTGGGTTCGCGTCCACACGGAGACGGCTTTTTCGGTCACCGAAAAAGAAGCTTTTCGAAAACGCTCTCCAGAGGAGATCTTTTTGAAAACGCTGTTTTCCTGTTGTCGTGTGGAAGGGTGAAAACGGAGCTCTTCGAAAACGTTGACGTCACAGTGTCAATTTGCCACCCATCAGAGCATGCGCTCAGTTCTTTGGGGCTCACGCGAGGGCATGTTGCTTGTCTGTTTTCTTTTATCGAAGTTCGAATGTCGAATATCGTTATCGAATGTTGAATTTTACTTTCGAATAGCGAATTTCGAATGTCACAGCGTTTTCGTGTGGACGGGGATATTTTTGAAAAGGGTCCCCGTGTGGACGCGGATCTTTTTAATACGGATAAAAATACACATTTTCAAAATGACCCGGATACGTGTGAACAGGGCCTAAGAAGACAATTTTTGTCACAACGCATCCTTATGAAGCTTTCTGTTATTTGTAAATACCATATAAACACAGTACTATTTAGGTTTACCAAATTTCAATCCCACAATGCAGCAATTTGGACACCTTTATCTTTAATAAAGCTTTATCGGATACTGCCGCCTTAAACTTGATTTGGGACTGCTACCTTAACTGTGACTGCAGCGATTCCCCCCTCTAGATGAGTGAATGGCTTTGTTTCCAGCGCTCCGCCAGAGACGTAAATTCCAACCCTGACAGTTAAGGCAGTAGTCTTAAATGAAACATTGAGTGACAGTATTCAATTAATAGTTCTTTCAAAGTTAAAGTATCCCCTTTGAGCAATGTTCTAGGGTCCTCGTGGGGCTGCTTGCACATTGTTATTATCAAGTAAAACTAAAACTAAATACACAATACATTGCTGCTCCCATTCACAGAGGGAAAAGACCCGCGGTCACATAATTCCCACTGCAGATGGGCCTTACGAATTCAAGCGCAAAATTTCCAAAAAGAAAGCCAACAAACAATCAAATCAACGAAAATAAAAAACATCGAAACGAATCAAACTAAAACCAAGAAAGGTAAAGGAAATAAAGGGGAAATCACTGCTGTGAAATTACTCTAAAAGATTTGTAAGCAATTGTTGAATGAAGGATATTGTTGCATCAATAATCATTCTATTATCGACTACATTCAAATCTGAAGTTCCATAAAAGAGTAATTCACACAATTATTTTGAACTCATAGTTGTGATATCTAACCCGCGTACATCGGCAAACTGATTGTAGAGATCTGTGCACATCATGTCAAACTGAAGGCAACGCAGGAGCAAATGATCGTTATCTTGGCTTTCCGTATCACTACATCACATTTTACTTCTTTTGTAGGCCGCTGACCTGAGAAGATCTAATAATTTGATGAACAGAACAGTGCCCCAGAAGAGATCGTTAGATGATGAACTGGTTACATTACAGCTTCAGGTAGTATTTCATTAGACCCATTAGGCATGGTCGATATCAGCTATGACTGCATAGGGGGGCAAAGAACCAAAACTTCCAATAATGAAATAATCAATGACAACAGCAACGGTATCAGTTGCAATCATGTGCGATAATACTAAGCAAATGCTTCAGCAAAGTAAATTTAGCCCTATTTCGCAATCCAACCTTGTATTTCACACAAATTGCTAAGTATTTTTGAAAAATATATTTTAGTTTCAGTACTTACAGCCAAAATTTATCTTTAAATGCTAACCAATTCATGTTTTGTACATCATTTCTCCCGCAAAACCTTCCAAAAACAGGCCTTCAAATCATAAAAGATACAGCAAGAAGGCGAAATTTCCGAATCATTGTTGCCGTGGGGGTGCTCCGCCCTAGCCCCCACTTTCTTGATCCTTGTCATTTGGTATTTTAATAGATCTTTACTTGCACTCGTTCAGTCGAATTGATGTTGCTGCTATCACCTCAAGGACTAGTAGCAATGGTTTATCAGTTCAGACAAGGAAAGAAACTACGACTGTTGTTTGCGAAAGAGGTTGTTGCTTTACATTCATATGCAATAACCACCTACCTATAAGAGCCGGAGGCTATGTCTTTGCATGTTGGCCTGGTTTCTTGTACAATGAAAACAATGGATTGGTTCTTACCGGGTATCCCAAAAAAAAGTATCCGGATTTCGATGACCCCATCGATAAGAATATAGCGGGAATCAACTCAAAATGATTTTAAAAACATACCTCGATAGCTAACTTGAACATAGATACCTCGTTTGTTGATATCGGTGCGTTGAGAGTGAAGATATTAGCCTTCAAAGGACAAATTTGCCTTCAGCTCCCAACCAGAGCTTTGACGTTTTGGCCTAAGCAAATTCTTGACGCGCAGTGAATAAAATCAACAAAATTTGAAGACGGCACAACAGATGCGTGACCTATCATTAAGGGAGCTCCGAAATCAGCTTCATTCATCTCAATATCATATCAACAATTTAATTTAAACATTTTATTCATCGGTGAAAGTACTCCCTTGAGGATCAAAGCACTTTTGACATCGTCGAATTAGTTCCTTGAGAGAATCTTTATCAGATCTTTCGAGATCAGATTGATCATGGCGTGTCTCCAAATTCCCTGCGGGTGGGTCATCAACAAGAGAGGAGACATCTTTTTGTTCCCAAAAGATCTCCAGACCTTCCTGTCTTGACTCCTGAGAGATCTCATAACAAATTCTTTTCAAGGAATGATTCGACGGTTCCAAGAGTGTGTTGATACTCAAGGGGGTACTTTCACCGGTGTGTAAAACTGGTGTGTAATGTGTAAAATAGATTGTCGATATCGAGAGATGAACGAAGCTAATTTCGCAGCTCCCTTGACGACAAGTCTCACATAAGCTGTATTTTGTAAAACACATCTGTTATGCCGTCTTCAAAGTTTGTTGATTTTATTCACTGTGCTTCAAGAATTTGCTTAGGCCAAAACGTCAAAGCTCTGATTTGGAGGTGGAAGGAAATTTGTCCTTTGAAGACTAATATCTTCACTCTCAACGCACCGATATCAACAAACGAAGTATCTATGTTCAAATTAGCTATCGAGGTATGTTCTGAAAATCATTTTGGATTGATTTACGCTATATTCTTATCACTGGGGTCATTGAAATCCGGATACTTTTTTTTGGGACTCCCGGTATAAAATGGGGGTTTAAATAGGAAACTTCAGCTGGTATGTTCTTGATTCAATAGGTTTTTGTATGCGGGTCGCTTTGAAATCGTCGCAAAACGTTTCGTTTCAATTATTTTCGTTCACACAATGCCTTTTCAGAATGAAGCGGTTAGACTTCCGTCTCCAGAATCTGCCTTTTTCGAAATCTGCTGTCAAAATGTGCCGTTTTCGCGTAAACGGGTAATCTATCCTTCACATTTTTCACCGCTTTGAAATTTTGTTTCGAGCATAGGCTCTAAATCTTTAAACACAGAAACTTTAGCTATTTTGCTATTCATCAGTGATATTATATTTAAGAATTTGCTTTCTGTATTCATAATTTTCATATGCCATGGTTAAAGGGCTATTGAATTATCTTATTTATCTTTTTTTGCTTTGCAGCTCTTAGAATGCCAAGAGTACTTGCTAGATCTAGAAAAATCTTTGGAGAATCCAAGTAAGAGTGATCGAGTTAGATTGCTTGGTGGGAAAGATCCAAGTCCAGAAGAGCTTCAAAAGAAGATAGAGCAGGTGAGATACATTTTTATCGTCAAACGAGATGCAGGCCTGTGTGCCTGTGACCAAATGGTTGGAAAAACTTTGCCTCCAATCAAATCTCACCTAGTATGGTAGAAGTACCAGCAACTAAGGTGTAGCGACAGTTTGTGCCTGCTAGCGGTGGTGTGCTCTTGTCCAAATTACTGAGTTGGGCCTGACTGACGAGTTGTATTCTTAAGTTGATTGGATTTCATAAGTTTAAAGTGGGTAGCCTTTCAGCAAATGCTAATTTTCAAAGGATCTTCCATCCAGAGTACAATGTGATTATTCTATTACTGTATCGGGCATATGAAAGAGTAACCTCGTTAAAAATCACAAAAAACTCAATGGAACTTTTCGCTTCTTAAAAAAGAGGTTTGGATCGAGCGTCCAAATCCACCCAGTAAATTTGTGGAGGAAAACGAAAGCATGACCCCCGTTCGGGGACTGATTCTTGCTGTAGCAAGGAGTTGCGTCAGATTTCAGAAAACTTTAGATAAGAGTTTGTCAAGGATAACCTTGCTCAAATTGAGTTACGAATGTTCATGTTTATGCACTGGTAAATTTGTTTGCCTTTTGGCGTTGATTCTCGTTATTTTCATTCATTGTTAGCTGACTTGTTCTGTAACAGTTTCAAACCAAAAGTGCGAGGATGGAAGGGTTTCATAAGGTAAGATCAGCTAACAGTGGTTGAAAATAACGAGGAACAAAGCAAACAGACCAATAACACTTGCCTCTAGGGCCGGCACCACGGCGTGGAATTGGGTGGACATGGTCACCCCACTTTTTTCAAAATAAATTTCCTATGGAAAAATGAAGGTAAAAGGGATTACTTTTTCCTTCTCAAAGATCATCACTCGTTTTCCCTCATTTAAACAACCATATTGGATTTGAGTTCTTAGATCTTTCTTAGAATGTTCGTCTATACATTTTATATAATTGAGACAGAATCTTTAAGATAGATTTCAAATTTAACTCTTCCGCTATTTCGTTCATAGTTTCAAGTGAATTAGGGCTTGCAAAGCAAGTCTAATGTGTTGAAATAGATTTTATCCAATCTTGCAAAATGGCGTGTTCCGACGATCCAGAGGGCGTAGTTCTGAAAATTTTTCTGCCGGCAAGCCCCCAAACCCACCTTCCCCTCACTCCGCTCGCCTGCCCACCCCACTTTTTTGGAGGCTGGCTCCGCCACTGTTTGCCGCTTTGTAAACTTAACCATTGCTAACTCACTTTGCGCATATTTGTCGATAATATACTCAGTGAAAAGTGTCCTGAAATCTGCAGCAACTTCTAGCCGCAGCTAGCAATGCTTATACCACGGAGCGCCATCGAGAACGGGCGTCACGGTTTTGTTTTCCTTCACAAATTTGCCAGATTTAGACGCTCGATCCAAACCTCTTTGTCAAGAATTAAACAGGTCTATTATCAGACCGATCATGAAATTTCCTGTTTGAGCTCAATGACTCAAATCTATTTATAGATTATAAAATCATTATTTTCATATCTTAAAAGAGTATAAGATTGCTGGTTGAAAATTTTAAACAATATCGTAATCTTGTGATAATTTTGAGGTTTTTCTGTATTCTCCAAGTTTGCAACGACAGTTTTCGATATTTTCTGAGGTTTATGACCAAACCAGAAGCTTATGTTACAAAAAATGTGATTTGGCAGCCATCAGTGCTTTTGCAGTTTGCTTCAAAATCAGGCAACCTAAAACGAGCCAAATTTGCTAATTTGAAAGTCAATTAAAAGATCAGCTGTGATAGACGATTACGCGAAAGATGGCGGTGAGGAGCGTTTTACAAAGATGCACTGCGTTTTTTTAATCGAATTCCTATAGAATTGTCAACGATTCGTAATTCGAACGCAATGCATATTGGTAAAAGTTCCTCGCCACCATCTTTAGCGTAATCGTTCAAGTGGGAAATAATTTTGTCCTTGATCTTCTTTCAATGAAAGAAATTTAAAACTTGACTTGCCCCATCAGTTGAACTTACTACAGATGACGAAGTAGAGTTGGGCCAAGTCTACCCATGTAGCCAAATTTTTTTTGTGATCTTTGAACTTTGGGAACTGTTTTGGGACACGCGACATGTGGAGAAAACATACCAATAAATGGTTAAGTATGGTTTATATGTTACAACAGGAAGGCTCAAATCGGTTTATGAATAAGGATAAACTACAAAAGATGTCTACACAGTTTTGTTTGAAACTTTCTTAGATCTGAAAGGTTTTGATTTTGGTGTACATGAGGCCGTAAGCTGCTTGTTGCCAATGCTTGATCATATTCTTTCTGAAGTTTGCAATTACTTTCTTTGTGAGTCATTTGTAATCTGTTGTGATTCCATCATTTGTATTGACCATGCTATTTTCTAAATGCTTTCTTTCTCAGCTGGAGAAGAGATTAGCAGAGAAAGAAGAAAAAATGTTAGAAAAAGAGTTAATTCATGAAGAAGTGACGAGGTTGCTGGACAGAACCAAGAAAAAAGCAGAAACTGGAAAAGATGATACATTAAAGCTTGCAAAGAAGGTAAACTGAAACTGGCATGGGGCAACATTCTTTCAAGCTCCGACTGTTCCTGTCTTTCACAACTTATTAGGTTGCATATAGGTCGATGGCATTGCACATACATTTCTTCGTACAACTGCCTTGCCTAATTGTCATTTGTTGTTAGTTCAGGTTCATTTTTCATATAAATTCAAAATTTGAAGTTGCTGGAAATCCTGCATCACTGCGTTGTGATGTCAGATGAAAGTTAATGAAAATCTTTTGGAATAATAATAGTCACATCAACAAGTGAATTATCCCGGCAGAAGACAGCACTGAGCTGCAATTTACATCAATCGATGCAGGATTTCTTTCTCGTCAAAACATCCAAAGTTCGCTGGAATCTGCTCGGGGAATCTTTCAGTGACAAAGTAGGCAGAGCAGTTGTATGCAGTATTACTCGGCCATATCACCCGTTATTCTGTCAATACGACCAAGGGTGCATTCAAGGGTGTATGAATCTGTATTCCTGGGATACGTGTGTTGTGGATGTACGGGGGTCTGCCGCCCGATTTTAAGGAAGGTGCTCTCTTTTAAGTACCACAACTTGCCCTCGTATCCACATTTATGATGAAATTTGGAGCAAGACTAACCATTTTTAATTATCTTTTGCGAAATTCAGCGAAAACCACTCATGTTTCAGGAAAATCTGCGAAAAGGACCCAGGTTTAGAGATATTTAGGCCCGAAACCCACCTACTATGGGTCGCACATACCCGTACCCTCAACATGTTATGTATTTCCACTGGTTCTGTATTATCTATATGTTTAAGCAACAGTAGATAATCAAATTTATCTTTGGTAAATTTTTGTATACATATTTGCAAAACACAATTTCAAATTTGTCCCCGCTCTCGATAAACTCTAGATTTGAGTAGCCTCGGAGCGCCTACAGTGGTTTGTGAAAACTTAAGAAGCTGTGCTTTTGCGTGAGTGTCAGGGCCACCGACAAGGGGAGCTGGAGCTGTACCTTGGCCTGCAGAAGCTCTCGGCCGCCCTTAGGAGCGTTGAAGCTGCGTGCAGGCTACGTCATAGGCACATCTCTCTTGTCAGTCTTAGCTGCTTATGGAAGCAGTAGAGGCAGTAGAAACGGTTTTCTGCACTCAAAAGTTTTCAATTTTTCCAGTTAAATCTATGCTCCATATTGCTGCATAAAGTCTCCCAGACTTGTGAATTTAATTTCAAATTCAGCTCTCTCACGTCTTTGGGTCTACGCCCTTTAACGGAGAAATGTTTTAATCCAACTTTACTTTAGGGGAAATAAATGGTTTGTTGACAATTGAAACTCATTCGGTGATCTATATCTACAGCCAGTCGTTAAATAACCTGCCTTTTTAGGTCAATGAAATACAAGCGAAGATAAAAGACATGACTCGAAAAATGATGGCCATGGTTTCAGAATTATCTATGAATCAGGTAATCAATGATCTTTATTCATTCTACCAAGGGTGTTCGGACACGGATGTTTTGGTGATTATTTATTTACCTTGTTTTATTTAGTTTTAAAACCATTCTTGTGCGAAGGCGCACTAAGACACAGAAATACAAGGGAGCTCTTTTCGAACAACTTGACAGCGGTTGGGCATAACCACGCTCAGTTGAAGACGAAACAGAACAGAAAACAAGACAGCAAAACAAGACACAAGGATCAAAACAAGGTAAATAAATAATCAATCAAAAAATCCGTGTCCTAACACCCTTGATTCTATGTGAAGATATACGCCTTGTTTCTATTACTGATGACAGAAGGGAAAAAACACAACCAATCTATAACTGAGGATCTTGAAAAATGATAAGATTAGAGCAGCTGTAATGAATACAGTGTAAAAGTGCAGTCTTTCTCTTACCCAATGATATCCAGTTTGGGTACATTGATGGAATAATTATCATTCAGTTGATGTTTTGGAATCACTGATTTCAAAGGAAACATATTGTAAGAGCAAAATAAGCACCTTTATATCGTAAAAGATTACAGAACAGATTACAGAACATATTTGTGAAAATATTTCAGGCGTAGAAGCACTTTAGGACATGGGCGAAGGAAGGAAAACGACAAAACTGCATTATTAGGAAGGCTGAAATGAGCCTCCAATACATGGGTATTCGTTAATGTTAATGGGCCACACGTATGAGAACTTCAATAAAATGATGTCTAATTCAGCTGATTTTTCCAACCTGGATATCACTGGACAGATGATAAATTGTGCTTTCAGACAGTTTGCATCAAATTGATTTAAGTATTATCATGGCCTGAAGAATAGCAATTAAGTTTAGGTTGCATTTTCTAAAACACCTTGTTTAAGTACTTGAAATATTAAAGTTCTCCTCTTACCTGGGAGTCATTTATGACAAAAGCTGCCAGTTCCTGTATAACCTTAGAAAGCAGAACCTTCTGCCATTCCCAAAAACGTCTAACATTACATCTGATTATAATTCCATGTGTTTTCTGGGTAGCGATTTGTTGAACTTTCTACTTGATAATGATAAAGTAAAGAGTTGTAACAGCATATCAAGCAAATTTAAGAGAGAAATAAGACTGAGGAATGGAGGTGCATCCACTTGTAAAATTTGTAGATAGACTCTTGATTATTTGGTTAAGACTTGGTTTCAATTAGCTTAAAGCTTAATTTCCATGGAGCTGTATTTTTCTGCTCGATTAGAAAATGCTCGAGAACAGGTCTTCGAAGCATGCGCATTAAGGGCGTATTCTTTTGGGCATCTTCTGAAAACGGTAGAGTTGGTAGAAGATAAAATCCCATTCTTTTGGTACCCTTCTACCGAAAACGGTAAACTTCACAGACTTCAGGTCACTTTTTATAAAAGCCCATTCTTTTGGTCATTCTGTTTTCGGTAGACTTCCGAGAGATTTTTGACGTATTCTTTTGGGCTCTTCTGAAAACGGTAGAGATCCGAGGCTTCGGAAACCTTCTGCTTCTGAATCTGACAAACTTTTGAAGGATCGCAGAGAGCATTGTTTCTTGTTTGAAAGTTTTCAAAAACATTCGAAAAAAACAATGGTACTTCGCAGATTCTTTTCTCTCGGGATTGGCATAACAAAAGCACATTGCATTGCAATGGTTCCAATTAGCTCGGTCGAACAACAACATTCTAATTATCATTTTTCAGCATTCCATTCCCATTCTTTTGGCATTTTTCTCTGCGAAGTCTGCCAACCCTACCGTTTTCAGAATGCGTATTCCTTTGGCATTTTTCTCTGCGAAGTCTGCCAACTCTACCGTTTTCAGAATTCCCATTCTTTTAGTAACTGAAATTTTTCTCTGCGAAGCCTACCGTTTTCGGAAGACTTCGCAGACTTCAAATGCCCAACAGAATACACCCTAATAAAGAAAGCAGTGTTTTTGTCTCAATGCGCATGCTTCGTAGAAATGCTCTCGAGCACTTTCCGCCCGAGCGGAAAAATGCAGCTTCATGGAAATAAGGCTTAATATCCTTTTGATATGAAACTAGAATTTTTGTGTATATCAATAGTGACAAAATTGATGATGATAATGATGATGATGATAACAATGATGATGATAATGGTGATGATGATCATTATTACCATTATAACTTCTTTTTGATATTACCGCTCTGTCAAAGCACAACGTTTACAGATGATCTTGAGCCGTTTGGCATAACGAATGGACCCATCATTCAGAGAAGAAATGATCTACGAAACACACAACAAGCTTGCTGCTGCAGTAAAACGTTTGTGTTTTCATTGATACTCTTTCGTAATGCCAAAACCACTACTGCACGAGAAACTTTTCCACCAGTAGGTTACCCTCTTTCTGGGACTCAACTCTGTTTGTATTTTGTGTTACATTCTTCTTAGTAACCACCGAATTTCATCTTGCTTTTAGGCAAAGGCACTAAGTTTGCAACAGGAGTTGAAAGATAAAGAGGCCTATTTAGAGCAGTGCTATCTTAGACTGGAACGAGGTGAGCCTCCAAGTGATGAGATTGAAATGGAATGGCAGAAGCAAGTACGACAGGAGTGGCTGAGAATGAAGGAAGCAGAACAAAGACAAACGGTAAGTCTGAAGCACATTGCAGAGAAATCGAGAACTTATTTAGCTACAGCTGGACTTGCTACAAGTCTCACATGTTTTGTGAAGAACTTCTCAAAATATCATACACTTTTGGCAAAGCCCTTTTGTTCTCAAGAAAATTCCGTAAAAACTCCGTTATTTCAAAATCTCTTTGCGGGAGAGTGATGCGCCCCTCATTTCCTCAAGCTAAACAATTTCAACGCACGTGTTAAAATCATCGAATGCAATGGGCATTATCTTAGATATGCATATGCAGCCATGAGTTAGCTCTTTGCGCCATCAACTCACTTGAACGCTTCACCTAGAAATGTAAAATAAATGATAACAGGTCAAGGACAACAATTCTTTGTCGTGGAGAAAGGAAGCACACCGGTTAACCAAAAACTGATCCATAACTCACCAACATATTCAATTAAATTTTAACAAATTGGTTCCGCTGCTTTTCCTCCACGATTTTTCAAACCGCGGATAAATTTTTCCGACTCACCCGGTAGTTACCAATAACGACGCCTTGTTGCAGCGAGGAAGTATCATATTCCGAATTGAATAAAATATTGCGATGTCCAGATGTGTAGATGTTTCGCCACTCTCGATAGGTCTCAAAAACGAGTTTCTACTCCAAGGCTTGGGGTTTGATACAATCTTTTTAAACGACCTATTGTGATAGAGCAATCATGAACGTCAAACGCAGTTGTACCAAAGCCTCTTTTTAATCTGTTTATCGTTCTGTGGAATGTCGTGGAATGCGAAATGGGATGATTTCGATTGTAGTCACAAAACGGCTTTAATGGGTAACTGAAGTTGTCATTGCAGAGGAATAATCATAACAATATAGTTGCATGATTTTTTGAGACCTTCGGATGTTTATTGATCTTTTGATTTAAACAAATGGCCTATTATAAACTTTTCCATATGTTGGTTTATTTTGTTCTCAATGCTCAAAATGCCGTACTCTCTGATTGTTAGTTCTTTTTTAAATCATAGTCACAAGTCTTTAAATAGGTGGAGCCTATGCTGATTTCTCTTCTTCTCAGTGATAGAACCGAAAATGAAGTATGCACCATTTAAATTTTCGGAAAATTGACACGAGAAAAATCATTATTAGGAGTAGTGGCAATGGAAATCATATACAGCCAAAGATCTAGATATTGCATTCTTATCAACGCAAAGAATAATCAAATAATTTTGATACTTTCTCAACCTCTCAACTGTCTGAATTCTACAAAGAATTACTTTCAAAAGTTACCTAGCTATGTGTGGAATTAGGCCAATATGGGCAATTCTTTGTGTTCATTCATCTTAGGCCTTTAGGTACTTGCATTTCAGCATGGAATGCAAATGTACCGAAAAAGTTGTTTGAACTCTATGGGAATACCGCAGGATTTAAATATTCAAATCAGTGTCAAAAGATGTGTTTGTGTAAAATTCTATGACGTATTTCTTTTAATTTAATGGCTTGAAGAAAGTTAGCTACTGCTCTATAATTTTCAGAAACCTTGAAAATTTATCATAATTACAGCGTTTTTTTTTCAATTTTTTTGAGTATATTGGCACCGTCAAATGTCTAAATCGTAAACTAGAAGAGTGACAGACTTGCGCTAGACATCATATTGTAGATATTTATTAACTAAGTCCCCTGATTATCATTCTGCTCAGAATTTTAGAAACTACAATGGTTGTAAGTTTTTTCAAAATTTTTCTTCAGTTTTTTAAAAGAAGTAAAGCTTCTCTAATTCTGAAGGTATTGAAGATTTCAGAAAAGTCCAACAGCACAATACTAATTCAGCTAATAGCTAAAGTTTGAATGAAATCGTTCAGTTAAAAGAAATAGGTGATGTAAGTTTACAACAATCTGTGGAAAGACTCGAAAAAGATCGGAAACTTCCTTGAAAGCAAAGGTAAATTTATTTCATATTGCTTCTACGTTAGGCTGAAGAAGAACTTGAGTCATACACGATTTCTGGCGGTGTAACGACAACAGCTGAACCACGTCCCAATGCTTACATCCCAGATGATGAATCTGAGCTACCTGTGCCAAGGCCGTATGGCGCACATGCACCCTTCAAACCAGCACAACCTGGGTCAAATATGAGACACATACGAAAACCAATAATTAAGCCAATTGAACTGTGAATCTAAAATCGATTGTATATTTTATATAATTATATAATATGCTGCCTCTTGTGTATTTATTGGAGTTTAATGTATTATTGAATGGATGTATAGTTCTTGATCTGCTGTCAAATGATGTTTATTCTCAGTCCTTCTTGAATTTCTAATGTTGCAGTTTGCTTGGGGTAAAATTGATGGTAAGTCGGAGGTAAAATAGGAAGGGCGAAAAATTTGGATAAACTTTGCAAAATCGTTATTCACAGCTCCTTGACACAGTCAATGCTCAGGGTCTTATGTTTTCCAGCAAACAAAATTACCCATTTTACCCCCGCATACCCTTGTGGATAGACTAACTACTTCAGTCCCAGTTTCCGCTTCGTTCATTGAATTGGATGCCGCCACTGCGCTTCATCTGGGTCTGATAATCAAACTAACTGAAAATCCAGCAAAAAACGCCGCAAAAGTGGCGCGACCAATGAGATTGCAGAGTTCCAAACAACAATTGAATGTGTTCAAACTGACCAATAGGGTATCAACATTTCAGCTTCATTCCCAAAATTAGCCTCCTTTTAGTCACGAGGCTTCAAAAGTGATGAAACGTGCAAGGATTGCTGTCGATTGCTTTGGTGAAATCCGAAGAATAATTTGGCCGTTCAAAGCAGATTTCCCATGTCAAGGTGAAGGAATCTCCAAGCAGTACACAGAAGCATTTATTTTGGCACAGGTTGGTTTGGTTTTCTTTTCAACCCCAACTGAATACGAATTTCAGGCGTTTTAGAATTGGTGAGTTGTGATCGTGTAGAGTGGACCTAATCTTCCGGCATCAATGTGAGGTTCATCAATTTCTGGCCGGATTTTCGATTAGTTTGATTATGAGTCGTAGTTGTAGCGATTATCAGCCTATCAAGGAGCGAAACTACGACGATTTTCGTAAGTCTACCCTTGCGGATGCTTTGCAATAAAATAATGAAAATAATGAATGATCATGGAAAGGAGGATAATGACCCAAAAGAGGGCGAGATACTGGAAATACAAGTTTTTATCGCACTTTTTCAATTCATGAAGTATGAAGCGGTGATGGGGTCAACAATGTTTCGTCGCAGCAATAGCCTTCCATCGTTGAAATGGCCTTCCATCGTTGAAAACCTGTCCATCGTCGGAAAGTGATTCGTGGCTGAATAAGTAATTCGTCATCATCACATCATTCGTCGTCGCAATCATCATCCGTCGTCGTAAACATCATTCGTCGTCGTAATCGTCATTCGTCGTCGCAATCATCATTCGTCGTCGTAAACATCAATCGTCGTCGCAATCATCATTCGTCGTCGCAAAGTAATTCGTCGTCGCAAAGTACTTCGTCATGGCCTAGGCCTTTCGCTTCGGCAAGACATGATTGCCAACTTGTGTTGTGCTGGTGTAAAACAACTGAAACATCTGAAACAACTGAAACAACTGTCGGTAAAAAGAAAAAGAGTGATCTTCATTTTTCCTATTCATATGGCTCGTCGGCTGTATTTTGCTATATTACTTTTGCATTTTTTGTGGTTTCAATGAAAACATTTGGAAGTATGGAACTGTCTCATGAGTTCAAAGATTCAGTGAAGAAGTGAGCTCACTTTGAAAGAATTTTGACCGAAAAATTTGAATCTGTATCTGACAAATATCCTTGTATTTTTTTGAATGTCTGAGCCCTGTAAATCCTTCGAAGTAAATTTCAATCATGCGAGATGAGAAATACTTGGAAGGATTGTGTAATAATTTTAATTGTCAGTTGTTTCACATCTCTTCATCATCAAAATTACAGGCTTTTTTATAAGAAACTGGTTTATAAAAAACTAATACTAGGACGGCCTAAATTTTAAGAAACTCTAGTACTATGTCTAAGAAGTACTAAGAAACTTTTCAAAATTGAAAGCATGGATATTATAGTAAATAGATCGTTGGACCATTATTCTTGAGCAATATCATCTAAACATTTGTGTTTTCGACATAACAGAACACTGTTTATTCATTTATGATGTTTTAAATGTAAAGAATCATATTTGCCGCAGTGTTAGCGACCACATTGATAATTTCATTTTTTCATTTTCATTTAATCTTATTTATCCTCGATATCCACTCAGCATTCAATTCTGCATTCAAAATATAATAATAATTCTTCATGATAATAATGCTACAATAAAAGTAAGTCTGCGTCCAAAATATAAGAAAGCAATTAAGAAACTTTTAGTACTAAAATGGATAAAATTTCATGTGAAATTAAGAAACTTTGAGTACTATGGCCTGATCCAAGTATAAAAAACGTGTAATTTTTTCATTGACAAAGACTTTTAAGGACAAGGATCATTTCTGTTATGGTTGTATTGGTGGTACTATACAACATTAGCCTGAGATCAGGCTCACTCGGAAAGAAATTTTAGCTTAAAAATCTCAGTTCATGAGCGGACTTGATAACGGGCTCAGCTCGAAACGTCGTATTTAAACAACTCTGTTCAAGGTACGATTAATTTTATTCTTGAATGTTTTCTTGAGCATCTCTGTTCTTCATGAATACAGGGCAGAAACATTCTTTATCGAAAAGGTGACAGGGCAGTAGTTTTTCTTTGCAATAATTTAATACGGGGCGAGCAGATTTCTCTGCAAGCATCTTTCCTTATCTTGTCATATATGGTAAATTTTGCTCTGACCCTTATTCATCAATAAAGGCAGCTGACAGGCCATTTTATATCAATAAGAAAATGAAGATCACGAATAAAACTCTTTACTTCTTACCGACATGTTTCAGTTGTTTTACCAGCACAACACAAATTGGCAATATCCTGCAATTAACCTACCATTATGCCTTTCCGAAAGCGCAAGCGAAAGGCTTAGGCCGCGACGAAGTACTTTGCGACGATGAATTACTTTTCGACGACGAATGATGTTTGCGACGACGAATGATGTTTGCGACGACGAATGATGCTTGCGACGATGCTTGATGTTTGCGACGACGAATGATGCTTGCGACGATGAATGATGATTACGACGACGAATGACGATTACGACGAATTGCTTTGCGATGACGATTAAAGATTGAAGCGACGAGTAACAACTGCAGTGACGAATTACTGTGGGAATTTCGAATCATTTGATGATAACGAATTACTTATTTAGCCACAAATCACTTTCCGACGATGGACAGGTTTTCAACGATGGATGATCATTTCAACGATGGATGGCTATTGCTGCGACGAAACATTTTTGACCCCATCACCGCTTCATATTCATGAAGAGCAAGCGAGATTTCTAGGGGGAAAAAGAATTTATGGAGGATGCCAGGGATTTCTGGAAAAACATGATATCTGAGACGTCTCGGGAGTAGTTCTAGGAAGAACTTCTACGCCAAAGGACAGTACAGGAGACTCATTGGAAGTAAGCCCCTCGAAAGATTCCCAGGATTCCTGATGGGATTCCGAGACTCTTTCAAATCTTGTATTTGCCGTTTTATTACTTTTTGCAGTGGTACTGTCGATATCCAAGCGCCCTGTTGGCCTAACTTCTCTATTTGATCGATGAGGGAGGTCATCATCAAATTTGAAGAGAGTTATGACGTCAAATGTCATGTCTCAAAGTTTCGCTTCGTTCCTCGCGAGAGTGCAGCGACGGGTATTTAAAACGATTGGTGAGCGGGAGTAGAAGGTATTATCAGAACTCGAATATACATTACAACAAACATGACATAAACCTCGTTTACGCAATTATAAAAATTCAACATACGTAACAAATTCATTTACAACATCAGTCCAAAAATCAAATGGAATATGATACACATGGCAAGCAAAAAAACCATCTAATGCTCTGACATAAAAAATGGCTTTCCAATGAAAATAAACTCACGAACGTAAGTCTCTAAAAGGCTTGGGGATGTAATCATTTGGATCCTGAGATTTCTATGTACTTCTATTCAGTGCCAACAACCTTACGCATTACGGATTTGAATCACTCGTAAGGCATTAAAAACTAGAGATATCATCGTGTTGAAAATTTCATTTGATGCAAAATTGAACACTGCGTTTGCGTATTGAAACAATTTGCTAGATGTTCCAGTTGACACCAGTCACAGGAATATTGTTCGATGAGATCCGGTTAAGAGAGAACAGAACAAAATCCCTACTCAAAATGGAAGTTAGCCAAGAGACTTACTATCGTTTTCATTACATCAATCAAGCAACTCAATGAAGTACACGAATTCTGATTCTAGGGGCTGAGCTCAATGCATGCCCAGTAGGCGATCACGCTAAAGATGGCAGCAAGGAACATTTACCTAGATGCACTTGAGATCTTTAATCAAATTCCTATAGGATCGTTAAAGATTCGTAATTCGAACGCAATGCATCTTCGCAACGCAATGCAAGTTCCTTACCGCCATAGCTCACGCAATCGTCTATAGACAAGATCGTTTAAGGTGTCTTTTACTCATTTCAACCATACTCTTTGGGAAGTTTTAGTGTTATGCAATATCTTGCATTCATGGCACAAGTTGTCATGACAGAGAGCACGTTAACAAGTTCAAAAGATGTTTTATGAAGAGATTGATCACTTGAATTGAATTGGGTGTAAACAAACGTTAGCCAATGTTGTCATTTTGCGTGGTTCGATCTCGTCACCCGGGCCTTTTATCATTAGAATTTGCTGCAGAATAGACTGCAGAAAGCTAGGGAACCATAGGTGGATTCTGGCATTAAAAAACTGAATGCATATCAATATGAATCATACCATAGAGCAGTGGCAGAGACTTTGCCAAATATTACGGGCAAAGCTAATGTTCCAATAAAATGCATTGTTTATTTGTATTGTTTTCAAACAAAAGATCTTTGTTCTAACCAAAATTGGGGGCAGTCGCACCCCCACCCCGCAAAGTGTCTGCCACTGCCATAATATTGGCAGACAACCAAAATGAATTGACAACCGTCATCTGCGCATGCTTTGTGGCAAGGACTATGCAGATGCGCGAAATAATTGTTGACCGGAAATATGCCTCAAAACACGAGACTTGCCAATTTAACTGCAAATAATACTATGCCGATAGCAATACTTGTAGCTTACAACAATCAGAGGACAACATAACAATTCATGACTGAAATTTGCTAGAGAAAATACTTGCTATCCTGTTCATTTCTGTAGATTGCAATGGAGGTGGCTTATCTAAGGATAGTCTGGTGTTCTTTGTACCATAAAACTTCTTCCTGCATTCAAACTGTCTTTCTAAATCTCCACTTTCTTTGCGATGAAGTTTAAGTCCCTTTTCATCGTCTGAGTCTTCGATATATTCAGGAGATCGTCGATGAGATGCAGACAGTCTTAATTTCTGCATTGACTGCGCAAGCCTCTCTGGAGGCGTAAAGAAATTCGGGATTCTGCTTGTGTTGTCACTACCTCTTTCTTGATGCCTAGATTGAGCAACAAATAATTCATGTGTGAGAATGGCTACAGATACCTCCCCTTGAACAATGGCTTGCAACAAGCTAATAATAAACCTTTTAGCTATTCAGGAGAAGAACGCTCTAAAACGCAACTCAATCAAACCTCTCGTTTGAACATGGGTACTTAGGACACTTGTTGTGATCCTCTCGCTAATTAGTTTCGTAACAGGTACAAAAGTTTGATTTCAACGAGTTCTTGTTGTACTTTGTCCACAAATTGCATTGTAGTTTTTGTCTTATTTTAAGCAATTCTCATTCACTCGCCATTTTCTAGAATCACTTCAGTAATTGATATCCACCTGCCAATAGTATTTTTGAGTATTTTCCTCGTTGACCCTCACAAGTTAGCTTTCATTTCCTTCCCGTGTCGTACTATATATCAAGACCATTTTATTTTGAAGTGGATTTTATACCATTAGACCTTGCAGCTGTTCTACAGAAAAGCCTGGATCGAGTGATATTGGTATGCATTTTAAACCATGGGCAGTTGGGACACTGTTGTTGAGATTCCCAAATTGTCCATGATATTAGCAAAGTAATGAGATGATTTACTTATCAGTTACCAAGCCAAGCCAAATATTTTTTGTTTATTCGTATTTTTGCTATGTCATCGCTGTTGTATTAAGATTATTATTATTATGATAATTGTAGTTGTTGTTGTATGGACATGTGATGGACATGAATTCAGTGAGTTACACGTGTTGAAAGGAGGCGTGTTTTCTCGTCCTCATCTGTGCTCCACCTATTTGAGTAACACAACATGGTGACAGGAGCAAGTACGTAATTGCAGATGTGGACTTTTCTCTGGGTGCAGGAAGAGCGGTCTTAAGCATAGATGCGACGACTTAGAGGCGCCTGTATGTAACAGAGAAGCTGTAGAACAGGGAGATTTTTCTCGCCTTAGGCCCATCCGCTGAGAAAGAAGATGGCGTTCCAAGTGAGTACACCTGATAAATTCAACTTCAAACCCGAAGAGTGGGGAAGATGGATAAGGAGATTTGAAAGATTTAGGATTGCTTCAAAGTTAAATGGAGAATCTGAAGAAGCTCAAGTGAACACATTAATTTACAGCATGGGTGATGAGGCTGATGACATATTGGCAGCATTGAAATTGACCACTGACGAAAGGAAAAGCTACAAAACTGTGAAAGAAAAGCTTGATAACCATTTTGTTATAAAACGCAATGTAATCTACGAAAGAGCAAAATTCAACATGAGAATGCAAAGGAATGGAGAGCCTGTTGATAATTTTATCACACATTTATTCAGCTTGGCAGAACATTGTGGATTTGGAGACCTTCATGATGAACTCATTAGGGACAGAATTGTTGTGGGATTATCAGATAGAAGCTTATCAGAAAGATTGCAGTTGGAAGCAGACTTGACACTGGAAAAGGCTATGACTCAAGCAAGGCAGAAGGAGCTTGTACATCAGCAGCAGGGAATTTTACGTCAAAAATATGATTCCTCTGACTCAAGTGTTGACCAAGTTAAAGCTAAGAAAAGCTCAGGTAACACAGAATCAAAAAAAGGCCTGAAAGGTAACAAATTTAAAACAAGCTCAAAATGTTTTAGATGTGGTGGTCAATCGCACCAAAAATCAGACTGCCCTGCCCGTGATTCTATTTGTCATAATTGTAATAAAAAAGGTCACTGGATACGAGCTTGCAAAAATTCTAAAAAAGTGAATGAAATTAGCTCAGGTCAAAATGATGAAATATTTTTGGGTGAAGTTCTTATTGATGCAGTCAGCACATCTCAGCAGCCATGGCAGGCAGAAATTTCTATAAATGATAACCCTGTCAATTTTAAGATTGATACTGGTGCTGATGTGTCTGTCGTTCCAGCAAAGTTGTTTTCTGAATTAAAGAATTGTGTGACACTGAAACACACAAACAAGGTTTTGCTTGGTCCATGTAATTATAAATTGAATTGCATTGGCAAATTTGATGCAAAATTGAAGTCATGTGATTCTTCAACTGATGATGAAATTTTTGTTATAAATGGCCTTGAAAGACCATTATTGGGGAGGAAAGCATGTAAAAGTTTAAATCTTATTCAAAATCTTGCTGAAGTTGATGATGTTAATTATGCATCCAATATTATGCAGCAGTACCCAACACTTTTTGATGGTCTTGGTAAATTAGAGGGGGAGTACAAAATAACCCTTAGGGAAGATGCAAAACCATTTGCACTCACAGTACCAAGGAAGGTACCACTCCCACTTTTGTCTGAAACTAAGAAAGAAATTGAAAGAATGCTTGAATTAGGTGTTATTAGGCCAGTTCAAGAGCCTACTGATTGGTGTGCACCCATTGTTATTGTACCCAAAGCTAATGGTAAAGTGAGGTTGTGTGTTGATTTAACTAGGTTAAATCTAAGTGTGAAAAGAGAAATTCACCCTCTTCCATCTGTTGAAAATACTCTGGGAAAATTGGGAAATTCTAAAGTATTTTCTAAATTAGATGCGAACAGTGCTTTTTGGCAAAGAACTTTGTCAGAAAGTAGTCAATTGCTAACCACTTTTATTACCCCTTGGGGCAGGTATTGCTTTTTGAGATTACCTTATGGTATTACAACTGGCTCAGAGCAGTTTCAAAGATGCATGGCAGAAAAGCTTACTGGTCTTGAAGGAGTTGAATGCAACATTGATGACATACTAATTCATGGAAGAAACCAAGAAGAGCATGACCAAAGATTGCATGCTGTGCTAAACAAATTAAAGGAGGCACACATAACCTTAAATCCAGAGAAATGTGAGTTTGGCAAGACTTCAATAAAGATTCTTGGCCACATTGTAAGCTCAGATGGAATCAAACCAGATCCAGACAAGATAAAATCAATTCTGAATTTGCCTGTACCAAAGAATATTCCAGAGGTAAGATCATTCCTGGGCATGGTGAATCAACAAAGTAAATTTGCTCCTAATTTAGCAAGCAAAACAAAGCAATTAAGAGATCTTCTCAACAAAAAATGTACTTGGGCATGGGGGCAACCACAACAGAAAGCATTTGAAGATATCAAGAGATGTCTCACTGAAGCTCCCATATTAGCATTATATGATTGTAACAGGGAAACCAAAATATCAGCAGATGCTTCATCTTATGGGATAGGAGGAGTTGTGTATCAGCTACAAGATGATAACAACTGGAAGCCTATTGCTTACTTTTCAAGAGCCTTGACAGCAACTGAAACAAGGTATTCACAAATTGAGAAGGAGTGCTTAGCATTCACCTGGCTTGCAGAACGTGCTAGTGATTATATCCTTGGAAAAGAGATCACAGGAGAAACAGATCACAAACCACTTGTACCTCTACTCACAACTCATTGCATTGATCAGTTACCTCCAAGAATTCAAAGAATGAGAATGAGATTGATGAGATTCCATATCAAATCGTTGGTGCATATACCAGGAAAGGAGATGTATGCAAGTGATATGCTATCTAGGATGATACCTAAAGATGAAACTGTCAAGAAAGACACAGAATTAGAATCAGAAATCAATGACTATATTTTCTCAGTTATCGATGCTATTCCTGTGTCAGATGTAAAATTGAAACAGCTGATAGATGCACAAGATGAAGATGAAGTTACAAAGAAAATTAAGGAGTATTGTCTTGAAGGATGGCCTGAAAAACATCAGTTACAAAGTGCAATTCGTCCATACTGGGCAGACAGAGGAGAGCTGACCATAGTCAAGGGTATCTTGCTTAAATCTACTAGGTTGGTTATACCATCAGCAATGCGACTAGAGATCCTTGACAGAATTCACGAGGGTCATCAAGGCATTACCAAGTGCAGAGAGAGGGCTAAACAAAGCGTTTGGTGGCCTGGAATGAGTAAGCAGATTCAAGACATGATAGAGTGCTGCAGAGTTTGCAATGAACACAAGAAAAATAGCAGAGAGCCGTTGATTCCAACTCCATTTCCTGATCGTCCATGGCAAACCATTGGACTAGATTTCTTCAAGCTAAAATCAGTTGACTATCTGATTGTAGTTGATTATTATTCAAGATTCATTGAACTTGGTGCAATGAACAAAAACAAAACAATCTCTGAAGTTTCGCGCGTGTTAAAGAGCTTGTTTGCAAGACATGGGATTCCAGAAACACTGCGCTCAGACAACGGCCCACCCTTCGATAGTGCAGAATACTTAGCATTAGCAAGAGATTGGGGATGTAACATAATCACCAGCAGTCCAACGTTTCCAAGATCAAATGGAGAAGTTGAACGTGCAGTCCAAACGGCTAAAAATATCTTGAGAAAATCAGATGAGCCAGAGAAGGCACTACTCGCGTATAGATCTACTCCATTGCGGTGTGGATATTCCCCTTCACAGTTGCTAATGGGTCGTGTTATAAGATCCACACTCCCTACATTTGATTTAAAGCTCAATCCAAAACTACCCGAGCTTGAAGCCTTAAGAAGAAGAGAAGATGAGAGTCGAAGACAGCAGAAACTTAGCTATGACAAGAGACATCATGTGATACCCCTAGCACCCCTAAAACCAGATACAGAGGTGAATATCACTACACATCACGAACAAGGAACAGTCCTAAAACCAGCCAATAGTCCAAGGTCATACTATGTGCAGACACCAACCAAAGTTATCAGGAGAAACCGTGAACACATTGTTCCATTAAACCCTAGCACACCTGTTAAGAGTCCAGATGTAAAGATGCGGGCTACACCAGTCAAGATTCCCGAAAAGAAGACTGAACTGAATATTCTCTCAAGGCCTAAAAGGACCATAAAACCATCACTTAAAGCTTTAGAGAATATGTCATCAAGCTAACTCAAAGATAAGGGAGATGTTGTATTAAGATTATTATTATTATGATAATTGTAGTTGTTGTTGTATGGACATGTGATGGACATGAATTCAGTGAGTTACACGTGTTGAAAGGAGGCGTGTTTTCTCGTCCTCATCTGTGCTCCACCTATTTGAGTAACACAACAATCGCAACAACGTGGGTTTAGGCCCAAAGATCAGATTCTGAATGGCAGAGCAGCAACAACATTGTGCCTTCCAAGCCAACCCAAACGGACTGCCCACGTAACAATTAGCACTTCCTTGGGTCGTCGCTGTAGGGGAACTTCGTTTGGATTAGTTTGGGAGGCTGAATGTTGTTGCTGCTCAGCCATTCAGAATCTTATCTTTGGGCTTAAATCCACATTGCTGCAACAATATAGCAAAGAAACAAGCAAATAGATTACATCTGGCTTGATTTTGCTCGGAAACTCGCCAGTAAATCAGAACTGCCCATGGTTTAAAATGCCTACCAATATCACACGATCTTCCGTAGAACAGCTGCAAGGTCTAATGGTATAAAATCCACTCCAAAATAAAATGGTCTTGATATATAGTACGACACGGGAAGGAAATGACAGCTAACTTGTGAGGGTCAACGAGGAAAATACTCAAAAATACTATTGGCAGGTGGATATCAATAACTGAAGTGATTCTAGAAAATGGCGAGTGAATGAGAATTGCTTAAAATAAGACAAAAATTACAATGCAATATGAGGACAAAATACAACAAGAACTCATTGAAATCAAACTTTTGTATCTGTCATGAAACTAATTAGCGAGGGGATCCAGATACAGTCGGGGGAGGGGGAGGATATTTCGAACTTATAATGCGAAGAAACAAAATACCTCTAGTACCTTAAAGAGCAACAATAAAGAACACAAAGGATTTGCGAGACTTTATCACTGGACACATCGAAATAATCCCCTTGTAATATCAAAACTCTCCTGAATCTAACGAATTGGGAATTTTGATTCGTTATACCTATACCCAAGCTAATGCGAAATATATTCGTGACTGTCTCGTACAGGTGAAATCAAATTAAATCGATCCCACCTCTCTTGCTGATTTTCGATGGGTCTTAGCTCAGCCTTGTTTCACTAAGTCCTTGTTATGGCCAGTTTGCCGAATGAAGAAAAACCAAAAATATACTCATTGGTTCATGGTACATAAAAATGAAAAGTTTCATAGCTTTTTCGGCAACTGCGCCACAATCTTTCGGTAAAAAACTCACCCTAGCACTCATCTTGTCAAATCTCTCATCAGCAACCTCAAAAACATACCAATTATGCACTAAATAGTGTACCCGAAGGTACGCTAAATAAATAGTGCAACGAAGGTGCACTAAATAGCTTACCCATAGACAACATTTTGTAAACCTAAAAGGTGTCTGCTCTCCCCCGTCACCTACTAATGGGAAGTGCCTCCCCTGGGGCCTGACCTCAAATAAACAGGCCATGAAATGGCATGAAAAGCATACCTGGAAATGGACGAGTTCTCGAGTTTTGAATCTTTATCATCATCAGTATCATCAGCAATACCATGATTGTCCTGAGTGGCATCACCTACATCGTGTTGATTAGAGAGTTCATTATCTGTATCCTTAATTTCATCATCATTCAGTTGTGTTCTCAAAATTGCATCTGAAGGTTGCAAAATATTTCTAGTAATTTCACGAATAATATCTGCTTCAATTCCGTTTATCGAGTTATCACTCTCCATGATTAATTCCGTCTCTGTTTCAAAGTGACCATCATCCTTCTGTACTTTGTCCAATGCACTTTTTTCTTCTGTATTTCCATGTACCTGATTTAGTGGAAGTGGTTTACAAGAGACTGCATCTATGTCGCGTGTGTCGATTTCTTTTTCAGAGGTCGATTCATTTCCACATATGTATCCATCACTGATAGACTGACCAGAGTTGATTTCAATAACCAGCTCATCTTTATCAGCCTTAGAACGATACTTTTTCCAGTCCTCTAATACATCATCAAAACTATCAAATGCATTTTGATCTTCCTGGAAATCGGGACTCACAGAAATTCGACCAGTCACTGAAAAGCTTTGTTCACTAGGCATAAATGCATCCCCTCTCCCTTTATTTGTACCTTGTGGTTCCAGTTCTGCATTGTCAAGATTAATACCATGTTTTGATTTCGCTTTATCGCTAGTAATTCCCTCTATTTGAAAAGAGCTGTCTGTTGGACCTCGATTCAGTTCGAGGAATTCATCTTGGTAACTATTCTTCAACACGTCTGGCTCTATGTCAACATTTTCACCTTCTGCTGCCAGAGCAGCATCATAATCAACACCTCTACGATCAGGAATCCCAGTATCCCTGGCTAGTTTATCTCGTTTCGTACTGTCACTGTACACCGTACTGTTATCAAGAGCCTTATCAAGGCCTGATTTTGACCGTTCACTTTGAATGCCTGCATGCTCTTTGATGGTATGGGGATGCACATTACTGTCTTCACTTTTCAATTTGTTTCGAAGGATTTTATTCAAGCTATCAAGGTCATCCATTTGATCCCTGCATGAGTATAAGATACAGCGTTAGTAATGCGGTTCAATGACTGTTGCTCTTTCCGAGAATAAGGTTTTCGTCTTAGAAATTTGTTCAAGCATTGCAATGGCAAAAAATTTCAGAGCTGATGCTGATTTTACAGTTGATAATAATATGTAGAACATAACAACAGACATTTTTGAGTTGATATAACGGAGTTATTCTAAAGGTGGTTGAAGATACGATTTTAGACAGTATGAAATGCCAAAATTCGCTCGACCAGTTGAGTCAAACATGCATCCAGTATTTGAAAAGTTACGCTGCAAGAAAATTCAACGAACATTTTTCCAATACCAATTTCTGAATCGCACATAATCGGCAATGATCTGTTTCGCCTCAAACGAACATGGTAATGAAAACTCGCTTTTCATAAAAGATAAACTTAAAAGAGCCCCCCCCCCTATAGTACCCCTGGATAACGGATTCACGTGTTGATTTTTCGTTTTTCACGCCATCACGGACTATAAAGCAGCATTTTCACGTTCACGCTGCAGAAATTTTAAGAACGCTCCAGAAAGATATTTCTATGTAAATACATCGCTGGCGACGACACACGAGGGAAAGTAGGGTAATTTTAACATGGATTTTAAAGTTTCGGAGCCAAAACTGTGAGTGAAATGAGATAAATAGGGGTCCAGAGGCTTGCTCCGGAAAATTTTTAAGAGTATTGTGGATTCGCCTTCTAGAACATCGAAAAACGCAGTATTGTGGAAATTAAAGCCTGGTAACCTATCATTTGCTTCTTAGAAAAAGTTGATTTTCATTCAAATAGACTGCATCTTTTACTTTGCCAGTGGCAATTTGAGTAGTACCTTGTATTATTTTTAGGTAACTCAGAAATTCTTCATGTAAGGTCAATGCTCTTTTTATCTAATACTTCATATGAGACAAATATCTTTATATGGGATAGATTACGAGCGAATGGAGCAGAAATGGGGGTCCGGGGGCTTGCCACCGGAAAATTTTTGAGACTACACCCTTCAGAATGACGGAAAACAGCATTTCTTTGTGAAATTTCAAGGCGCAATCACGTGCTTTAAAAGTCATTTTCACGAAATAATGACCAAATTTTTGGCAAATCACGCTGCACGACAGAGTCCTCGATCAGGAATTCACGAGTCGAAAATATCAAAATCACGAAATCACGCGTCTAAATTAGCCAAATAACGCCTCACGTACAAATATGGGGGGGCCTCTTAGAAGGTTCATCCAATTCAAATTTCAACTTTCACCAATGTGTACAAGGAGAAATATGATTTTTGCTAAACGCTCATTCCAAAGTAAAACATCACATAAACAAATAATATAAAATCCGAAAACTTAAGTCTAAGCCTCAGTGCAACAATGGATTAAGAATATCAAGAATTGGCGGTATGCTTTCTGCAGTATAATTTCACGACACAGTGCAACAATTTTGCTCAACCGATAAGCCATTCCATTGCTCTTGAAAAATCACTTAGAAACTACTGTCGCTTCCAAGCTTAGCAATTCTGCCAACTCCAATCTTTGGCATATCTTCTGGCCGAAGGACAGATAATGAGTCCATTACCGAAGCCAACTAACAGGTAACCAATAAAAAACGCCACGAACAATACAGCATATAACAGCATCAAAGCAAATGTTATGAGCACGAACACGGTATCAGGATGTAGCTGAAGGGCTCAGCTATCTTTTCAGATATTGCTTGATCAGTTTAAGTTAATTTCATTGTCCCAAAATAATACTTGAAAATATATCGCAATGCGTTCATTTCCCGGACTTCTCCTCCTAATCCATGTTTTGGAAGACGTGAAAAAGCTGATTTCCAAATTTACTTTAGCACGAAATATGACAGAGGAACAGAGCTCAGTCATTCTACAAACAACAAACTAGCCCACATGATTTGAAATCCATTTCTACATTACACTTTCACAGCATGTTGGCAACTGTTTCACTCTAAGTGACAAATTCAGGATTGAAAAACTTCCTTGAATCTGGCTTTTCGGATGGCAATCATAGCTTTAAGTGACCATGCACCATGCAGCATCGGAAAGGCTTACTAAGAGTTTCAACTATGGTGATACAAAGCAATCATCAACAACGCTTGATTTCAGAGAGCTAATTATGATCTAGCTCAAGAAGTTTTTCTGGATCACCTTGTAGAACAGCCCTACTGGCAACTCATGCCAGGGGCTTTAAGCTTTCTCTGCGGAGAGAAGCATACGGTGTCCTCAGAATGAACGGCGGTACTACCCCAGACCCAATACTTTGTGTTCAACAAAAAGACAAGACTAAAATTGTACCATACCTCAATTTGTGAAAGAGCATCGACTTTGAACTATCAGAAAAACTGTGCGATACTGTATTCATTTCTTGAGCATCTTTTCGTTCAAACAGCGGCATTTTTCGACTAAGATCAGTTGCTGGTATGCTTTCAATCTCGTTGCCGTTGTCGAGTAACAATGGAGCCATTCGCGGAACAAAATTCGGATATGCACTGTAGACCTAGCAAAGGGAAAAGGTCTTATAGGTCTTTCAGGGGTTATATCATATGGAGCTTAATTGATGGCAGGTTACATACATACATACACACACACATCCTTCTGTAATTGTCTGCTACTACAGGGTGTTTAACAAAAATGCAAACCAATCGTAATTAAAAGGCTAAAAATGGTAAGATTTCAGTAGATGTGATGCAAACCATTTGAAAAAGTGCAATCTTCCTTCCTTCTTATGATATGCAGCTTGGATACATCACTGAAATTATTTATCATTTAAAGGTGATCTGAAGCGAAAATTTTTATTGATGCAAACGGATAGCACTTTTGTAAGATAAAGAATGTCGTTTACCATTTTGTGATACCTTGTTTCATTTTCGAATTATACACTATTTTGTATGATTGGCTGATTTATACACTATTTTGTATGATTGGCTGATGACGTCACTTTGTTTGCAAAAAGTAATGAAAATGTACGAGGCTGGCTATGTTTCCGAAAGGAAATTGACTCCAAGAACATTTCTTAAGTTGGCATACCTTTCTAAACATCATATCAGTCCATGAAACAATTTCTATTACATTTGTTCAGCTCAACTTAAATTTCTCCGACAACTGCAACCTTTCAAAGCTTAGATACAGCAATTTGCAAACAAAATGACGTCATCAACTGAAACTTAATATCAGTGGATAACTTGAAAACGAAAAGAGCTATCAAAGAAATTTCAACAGGAGTCCGTATCATTCGATAGTGCCATTAATTCGAATCAATAAAAATTTTCGCTTCAGATCACCTTTAACTGATATTCTAGTAAGCAGGGCCAACTTTAAACGAAGCATGCTGTAAGAGCAAAATAAACACCTTTTCATAGTGAAAATTTACAAAAGAGATTTTGTCAAAACATTTCAGGCCGAGAAGCACTTGAGATGATGCTCTAAAGTATGAAAAAGGCAAATCGCCTCACATAAGCTGCATTTATCAAGAATGATAAAATAAGTTCTCACAAAGATGGGTTTTCTTCTAAGTAGAAGTCCTATTACTTTTCGGCATCTGAATAGGCCATACTTACGAAAACGCTAATGAAATGATGAATACTTTAATCAATACGCCTAGAACAGATATCAATGGAAGGCTTCATATATCGTGTGAATTTGAATATCTGTGCGAGATATTTTACATCGATATTCAAATACGCATACAGTAAGGCCCCGCATTTAAGAAACCACCTAAAAGAAACTTTTAGGCTACTGAAAAATGGTTAGCCCCCCCTACCTATAAGCAACTGTTGAGGCTCACACCCAAAATAAAGTTTTTTGTATTTTGAGTGACACTAAGTACTGCTCTGATAGAGTGAGAGCACTACACTTCATACAGGGTTCATTAAGAAACCGGTAGCAAGGTATTTTGGATTTAACAGATTTTTACCTCAATTTTAATTCATGTCCTTGACAATCATTGTTGGTATATACATATGGCTGAATATAGCTGATACACCCATAGACAGTCCCATTTTGGTGTAGCTTTTTGCCTAGGACTTCCAAGAAAATAAATTAAAAACATAAGAAACTTGAGCCTAAAACATGAGAAATATCAGAGATATAAGAACATTTTAGGTTGTGGTGTGAAAAGGTAGTTCCTTAAATGCGGGGCCTTACTGTATTCCGAAGAAGGCACCTTGATCCTACATTATGAACATAGTGCACCTATAACAGGCCTGGTATCTAACGTGAAACAGGCATCAGTATCTACCTGTAGTCTGTGTTGATCATTTATGTGTAGCTGTCTGCAGCTATATATTTAGTTTGTAATTAGGTTGGATGTCTCTTTATGTTAAGACCACAGGGTAGTCATTGTCTGTTGCTCTTTGTGGTGTCGTCCCTGTAGTGTGGTATAGCCGTATAGTGATTGGAAAGTACAGCAGTATGCAACCTTGTATTTTAACAATGTAGGTGGGTATAAAAAATTTGAAGGCAGATAGATGGTGCTGAAGAAGTTATACATCAAATTGATTCAAATGTTATCATCTTGTCAAGAATCTCGAATAAAGGCCTCGAATAAAGGCCCTCCAGTGGTTATCTTTGATTGTAAGCTTGTAATTACGTGATATCTTGAGGCAGCTTGCTGGGGTGAGTGGCCGAGTGGCTTATACAATCTTCGTCAGGTGACTGAAGTTTAGCTTGGTCGAGTGAGGTCAAACTCCGGATGGTTGACCTCGGAGGCCTGACCTCACAACTCACCTCGTCGTCCTTCGGAAGGGACGTTGAACTAGGGGTCCCATGCCTGGATGCGGCATGCACAGTGGGCCTAAATTAGCTTTCAGTAGCTAGAAATCCTGACAAGCCCTCTCAAAATAAATTGAAAACAAACAAACAAACAAAAAAAGATTTTTCAAAGCACCATTCTTGGTTGTAAACTTTTAAATCTTAACATACGACTGTGTTGGCAGAAACATCCAATTTTCTTCCGATGCTACTAATGCCTGAATGAAATCTAAATCTGCTCTAAACCTCGAATAAATGTGTTTACCTTTTCAGCTAGAACTTCTTTGCGAAAATATCTGGCCGAAGGAGATGTAGAAACAGGTTTCTCAGGAATAACGCCAACCTATAACATAAAATAATTGCCCGTTGCAGATCTAAATATTGAATCTGAAATTGGCAGTAAAGATATGCAGTTTAAGGGCAGTCTGTCACGCATTTGATTGGGTGAATTAGACAATACAAAGTATAGGAAATTTCAATGGCTGCCAATCCTCTGACTTTCTACGGCCGTAGAAAGTCAAGACGGTTATCCCTCCTTTGTTTCAAATACACAGATTAACAAAGAAATCTGTTGTCTTGATCGCTGACTTTGTAGCGGCCAATCAGAGTCGTGACAGACTGCCTTTAATGTGGGTTCGCAGTAGTACCGGGTCTATTCGTAGGCTAAGTACATCAGTTATCTAACATAGATACCAGATGTCTCAAAGAGTGCTCCTGTTTGAAGAATCGTAAAATTTCAATCAAAGAGCTGATCTTCAAATTTCTTTCAGGTAAATAGATTAAAGGCAAAATTTTCAATGTGGAAATCCACGAGTTGTAGTGTTGTAGTTTGAGCGTCCATCAGTCTATCAATAGTGGTAACTACTAATATGCAATCAGTCTAAGAAATAACAGCAAAGCACCCAAAGTACTGTTCAAACGCTCTATTCAAAAGAAATCTTTCTTTTCCGCTGACATTCTCATCTTAAATAGCTCATGCATATGCTCACAACATTCAGATGCTACTGGCAGCGATAAAAACATGACAATCGAATGAAGTGACTTAGGATATTACAAGAAAGCACAAACCTTAATCTGACCAACACAATGACCTGTAAAATCAGTGATATTGTACCAGCCATGAATTTGTCGAAATCCAGATTTGAGAAGCGAAAGGTCTACAACTGCTGTTCCAATCAAGACATCTTTTGATGCATCAGGGTGAATGTCTATGAGTTTAAAATTACGACATATTTGCATCGCAATCAATTAAAGTATTTCCAAAAAGACTGAATGTACGAAACAATTTATCGCGAGGCCCTTTAGTTCATTTTTCCTTACATCATCATCTAAACACACCGATCAATCTAAAAACATGATATGTGCTTCAAATTTGACTTTAAATGAATATCGCCGTAAATTTTTTGTCTTTCTCATAAAGTTTGAATTGACTAAGATTTTGTCTTTTGACTGAAGAATTTGCCACCTCGCAAGTTTATAACTAAGGTCTAGACCAGTCCCTCTCAACGGCAAAGCATAAAATTCGTTAAAGTAAATGAACGATGCTTATAGAGATCTATTCTTGAAATATAACAAAAGAAGGTCACGCATCACTTAGCAAGACGGAAATTGTCTGCCCATGTGCAGCAAATCACAGCGAATCAAGGTTCACGCGCAGTTTTGTCATTCATGGACAACATTTTTGATTGTGAAGTGTGGGCCTAAATACTGAAAATTCGATACGGCTCTCTGCTGAGGATGTCAAAATAGTTCCAACTCTTTTTGAAGCACGTTGGAGCATGTTGCCAACTTGCTAGGAATTCTATCGCAGCCGCCCTCGAAGCAACGCTCTGGAGACTGGCGGCCATATTTATCAAAAACATTTTTCCGTCCTACTGTGTCAATTATCATTCCACAGTTTGATCATCTAGAAGAGCAAGTTCTTTATTATACAAATAGGCAAGTGGTATATACCACTTTTAACTTGGACTTGCTGCCAAGTATCTCCTCTCAGCACAAGTCGTAAGATGAGATGCTCTGTGCCTATCTTTTCCGTCTTGTGCTGACAAGAGAGAGGTTTGTAGCAAGTCAACTTTTAACTCCGTTCATTCACTTTATGATCATCGTTCCATGTACTTCTGCTGAAACTAGACAGTTTAGTGGAAAACGCTGATTAATTATGAAATTGAGGATGAAGCAAGCGCCGACAGTCATTATACTATCCTTCATATTCGTATTATTTAACATTTCATGTTTCAATATATCTGAACAGATTTGACAAGTCCAGTTGACGTAAACGGTTGAAATATTGAGACATTACAAGCATGAAAAATGTAATTAGTTAGACATAAACATGTTTTGATCGAACTTTTCGAACCAACTTGTTTCATTAGCTAATCAGAAGAATGATAAGTGATACCGAGAAACAAGCAAATTAAAAAAAGGTAAACAAGCGTGAGTTACATTTTCTAAGCACAGGGGGGCCGATGCCTAAGTCCTGAGTGGATAATTAGTACTGTTGACCTCAAGAACCCAACCTGTTACTTACCTGACGAGTCAGACTTTCTGTATAACTTGAAGTTGATAGACTAGAGTTGAAAGGAAATGTACCGATTATAAAACATGGCTCTTCTCGACGTGCCCATTGTGTTCTACAATTTGTTTGGTGACTTCAACCAGGCCAGCAAAAATGACCGTCAATAATTAACTTAGGCCCCGTTTACACTGCTCTGTTTTTGTTGGTATCCGTTTTGGTTGTAACGAAGATAACCGTTCACACTGCTCCGTTTTTGTATAAAAAACGGAGGGAAAAACATCTGTGTTTGTCCGTTCACACTGAATCCACAAGATTGCAAATACGCAGCCAAATATATCCGTTTCTGTATACTCACATTGCTCCGATTATGTGAGGGTCATTGTTGAATGTTGGAGCATTTTCAAAAACCTCCGTTTTTGTGGATATTCACTTTTGATAGCGTTGTCGAAAACCTCCACATTTGTGGCGTTTTGGTGCGGACTGGTGTTGACACTTTAACAAAAACGTTGCTTTGTTTCTCCGTTTTTGTGCAAAAACGAAGCAGTACGTACTCGGCCTTAGATATGAGCAAACGCGAATGTGATATGGATGTTTGATTCTTTCCCCCGTGAATAACGAAGATCTATCTTTAAAGCAATACTTTCACTTTGAAAAAAAAACAGATGAAGCGTCTGTTTGATATGGCCTGTCACAAAACTGTAGAATTGCCGTTTGGTCGACAATTGGAGACAAGACCTCCTGAATCCATTGTCAGAACAGGAGCAATCAATGAGATATTTTTTTGCGTCTTCGTTATCTTGCTTTCAATACACATTTGTTCCCATGCAGTGGTTTAGCGACGCTGCAAAGTGTTTCATAACAAATTATGCAGAGAAAAAACAGTTTGAAATTCATAAATAATGTAGGCACCCAAAGTTGAATGATTACATTACATGCATACTTAAATACAGTGCAACCTCTGTCGAACGGACACCTATGGGACCAATGTTTTTGTTCGTTGTAGAGAGATTTCTGTTCTACAGGGGTGTGATGATTTTTCGTACCACATGTTCGAACAAAATATTTGCCCGTTGCTTACAGGTGTCCGTTATCTATAGGTGTCCATTAATTTTGGTTCAACTGTATTTGGTTTTAGTTGATGTATAAAAAAGCTGAATATGTACTTGGTTGATGACTTTATCAGGATCGATCCTTTCTATCTTCTCCAGATTCCAGCGAGGCTTTGTTGAATGTAGAACGATAGATGTGTACGTTGGATCGTGAAAAGGTGTTAACTGATACGAAACATAGGTTGACGGTGGGGATCTGTTTCAAGGAAAGATTATAAGAGTTAAAACAGGAGCTGAATGATACCACGGGTGTGTTTGATTGGTATTTCCAAACCTAACTAATTCTGAAAACAGTAGACTTCGCAGAGATAGAGACTCATTTCTCAATCAAACGCAAAATTCTTAAAGACGGCAGGTTTCAGATTTATCCTGGCGCAACGACGTTTCCAGTTGAAAACAAGAAGACTAGTTAGTGCTTGGCAACAAAGATTGAACCAACTCAATCACCATAGTAGCTCAAGCAAATTTGCCTCGTATTTAGAGTTTCGCAAATGAAAACGAGAATCTCTCCAAAGTCTGCAGAATCTTCTACCTTTTGGAGCAGAAGGTTCAGTAGGCCTAGCAAACCTGCCAAACTTGCCGTTGCCGGAATTGGGGAGTCAATGAAACACAAATTCCTAGTCTTCCAAGTCTACCGTTTTCCGTTTTCAGAATTGGTACCAATCAAACACATCCTATGTTCTGAGCCTCTTTGAGCCAGCATGGCAAAGAAACTCTAGGGTTTCCATTCAAGAATAGTGCAATCACGACAGTACGTACTATACAAACAACAACGTAAATGACCTGTTTTTGCAAATGTAGCACTTTAAAGCGACTTTCCTTCCAGTTTTGATGCAATTTTCACAAAGTTTAGAAACTTTCCTGCGAAATTTCAGCCTAAAAATTTTCTTTAAAAGTTATCTTTCTAGTGGGTGGGCTCTTACTATACTAGACAGATGTTCACTAGCATGAGGTCCTTTCGTCGCAATCAGCATATCGACTGAGTTAAATGAGTTAAAATAGAAAATAAAGAATAGGCCTTGTAACTATTCTGAAAACAAATTTGAATCAAACTGTATTTTTTACATATCGAAGCTTTTATGACTGTGCACAATAGAGGCTCTAACGCCACTCGGTCGAACTTCTCTTATGAAAATGTATGAATTATATCCCAATCCGGGTCTTTTCGTAAAACAGCTAAAGGTCTATCACCACTTGCTGGCTACAACTTTGAGCAAATACGTACTTTTTATCCTGGCAGTCATCGATAAGTGGTAAATGCAAAGCCTCCTCTACAATAATCCGACAGTTGGTTCCAGTGACTAAATCCTGCTTTTCTTCTTGGGATGACACACCAAATTCATCAACAAAGCCATGAGCTCTTTCTTCTTTCAACTTCCTCTGCCTTCTTCCTGCTTCGTTTGGAATCTTTTCCATTCCTTGACCGTGTATGTCTGAATCTTTCTCAACTGGATAACTTGAACTGAACGTCTCATCTTCAACTGATGATGGATTCGCATCTGTTTCGTTGCTGTCTGTGATGTTGAGTGACATTCGCGCACATGATTTACCAAGATAGTCAGCACCAAATTTGTAGATCGGATATAAACCACTAAAGTTGGAAGAAAAGAATCATTAAAAGAACCAGTTTATAAGAAACGGTAGACTCAATTTCTAAAACTTTAGAACCTATCCTACCTGACTAATACCTCATTCACACTGACACAACTAATCCAGCTTTATCTAAACAAAGTTAGATTTCAACCAACTCAAATGCATTCGATTGGTTGGACGAACCAATCAAAACGCACAATCGATAACCTAGTTCATTTAAAGCTGGTTTAGCTTGGCAGTGTGAATGGGGTATAAAAAATAGGTAAGAAACTTTATCACTGGCACAAAGAACTTTTCGACGATGTACAGTAATGGTACCTGTTTTTAAATTGTTTTAGATGCGAATAATGTTATTACTTGCTTTGAGATCTCATTAAGTAATTTGAGAGCCCTTCTAATAAAAAAATTGATCCCGGACTCCTGTCATTAAAGATATACGAAACTCAGTAAAAACTTTTGCAAGCAGAATTGTCCTAAAAATTCAATACAACTACCTGCCAGCCCAAGACCTGAGTTTCCTACAAAAACATAAGTGTACATCAAATACCGAAAGATCTGACACACTTCTTGAATATATTTTCAAAAATGGATTACCTGACTGATCCCTTCATTGATGAGATTTTAGCGATTCTTGACGTATTTAAATAAGCTGATCCAATCAACTTATCACGTCTTTTCTGGGTAACTGATGGTTCGTTGCTTGTCACCATCTTTAACCAAAATTGAACCTCAAATGTCTCCTCCCTTAAATACCTGGAACAGTACGTAAGAATGCAGTTGAAAACATCAAAACACAAGCTTACTCAACTCAAAAGAAACCTTGGGTATGTCTGACATACCAGCTTATTTGACGAGCAAAAATTGCTATTGCGTACTGTTTTCAGTCAAGCATACTGGATGTCCAAAAACATCTGTGCCCCGTTCGAGTGGCTGCTGAGGCAGAGCAGAAATTTTGATTGCCCTAATTTTTACAAGTTGATGACTTAATCTTTGCTGTTAAAGGAATTTGTTAACTTTTCCTGCACATTTCGCATTCAGCTCAGAAATGCAAGTACCCAATAACAAAACAAAAACCAATTAACACAAACAACTCTCCATCTAGGCCTAACTTCATACACAGCCGTGTAACTGTTCACTGCTAGTATGTTTTAGCATGTATAGGACTCATCATTAGGGCTAAAATTAGTCCACTTGTTGGGTTGAAAAAGAACCATTGCAATTATTCAAATTATTCGTTGTCTTGATAAGAATATGATTTCTAGATTTTTGGCTGTGCATAATGACTTAGGCTACTACTCCTCGTTTGTGACTTTTTCTTGTATCAATTCTCGGATACTTAAAAGGTAAATACTTTGTTTTCGGTTCAATCACGAGGCGATAGATGAGAAAATAACACTAGAATAGTTTCAACTGAAGATTCTGAGACCCTGTTCAGTTATTCTAACAAGTGGCTGCTAATTTATGGCACAGGAAAGGTGAAAAGTGGTTACTTCAAAACAGAACTTCCTTTGTTCTCCAGTAATGTCACAGTCAATGATATTTTGAAAGAAATGGTTCTACCGTTGTGTTCAAATTTGTCTAAATTTGCCAAGGGGTCCATAACTTTGTTTACCTAAGACAGTCAGACTAATTAAACAGTGTCTCAAAATCTAAGCTGATATCAGTCCTTCAGCACGTCAATGAGAATCTTTACACCAACCATGACAGAGCAGATGTCTTCCACAACATTAGATTCTTTTTGTGTTTCAAATCAGCTGATAGTAGATCCGAAGAACTTGACCTTTCAATAGCAGTCAACTTTGTTTTCGATGCTCCTGGTGGATCAAAATAGAGAAAATAAGACTTTATCAAAACCTGGCTGTAGCATTAAAGTATGTAAAAGCAATTGCTGGGTGATGAAATGATGCACAACATTTACAAAGGATCGAAGATAGGGATGGGCGATATAGTCTCCAAGGACAAATACTTTTAGCAGTCTTAACGGACAATTCTGGGGTTATTATAATCGTTGACTATTCAAGAGATTACACTGTTGTAAAAGGTGTGTAGTACTTTTTTCAATGTTTTTCTCTTTGGATCTGTGGAACTACATATTTCAATCAGCTAAGAAGTGCAAAATGACGTCATTTTATGTGGCGTCTACCTGAACGAGGCTACAAAATGTGTTGACATTATACCACTCACATTGCTAGCCTCCTTATCGTGTCTTCTCACATTCGTACAAAATACAAAATGGTGACGATATTTGGCCTAACTTACAAAGATTCATCAACCAATTTATGAAAGTTGTCATCATCAGAAACAGTAACTTAGATTTTAAAGGATGGCAGGTAAATCATGGACAAGATTCAAGGTTTGAATTGTCGTTCCCATTTCCAGCATCACGAATAAGAAATGAGTGCGTTTGCAAAACAAGATTTTAAATCTAAGTTATCTTTCGACTGATAGATTAACGATGTCGTTTTAAATTTCAGTCACGTATTTTCTATTCCGTATCCCACTAAAAGTTTCAAATTTTTTGAATCACCCGGTTCTACTATAGATTTGTGCCACTCTCTTTGCTTATGTTTGCACTGGGCCTAGCCATGTAGCCAGCACTGTGAATAGTGCAGACAACTGTCGAAAACTGCCTTACCTATCTTTGACATGTGGCTCAGTTGAATGATACCAGATGTCCCAACAAAATGATACAGATTTGCTTGGGTCTAGAGATGTGAATCTTGTTTTAATCAATGATTAATCACTCTCAACATATTCCTCAATAGTTTATTTAAACATAGATATCTCGTTGGTTTGTATAGGTGGCTTGAGATTAGCAAAATTGATTTTGAAAGCTCAAATATGCATTCATCCGCAAACAAGAGCTTTGGATTTTTGGCCTAACAAGTTCTTGAAACACGCTGAAATTAAAACTGAAATTAATGAAAGCTCTAAGAAACCACCCATAAGATTAGATTTCATGCCCCAGTCACACTCCAAGTTAAATCACCTTCAACTAAACCAGGTTATCGAATAGGGCTTTCTGATTGGTCAATCCAACAAATCCAGTCATTTGAATGACTGAAATTTAAACTGGTTTAGATGAAGCTGGTTTAACTGTGTCAGTGTGAATGCAGTAAAAGATTGGCTGATAAAGAGGAGCTGTCTCGTGTGTCATGGTCTATCGTTGCACGGCTATCATTATAAAAGGAATATAAATGCTTTGATTCCTTTCAACTCAAGCGAAACTTCAAAAATAACGAGATTACCATGATCATAAAACTTGTATCGGCAGTAAATCTTGAACTCGCTCAAATCATCAATATCTCCATCACCCAAATCTTCTAAAATTTCTCGCGAAAACCAGAATTTATCAATGTTGATAACTGCATTGAGGCAAATATTTTCATGCAGATCAGAATCCATAAAGCTGTCTTCGTGAATGTCCACGGATTCTAACGGGCTCCAGCCCATTCCTCTCGCAGTATTTATTACTAATTCACGATCTGTTGCGTTTCCAAATTTCATAGCCACTTCAACGCCTCCTACGTTGCAGTCCATGTCGTCTGCATCACAGCAGGAACGTATAGTCCTCTTTGTCTGATTTGATCTCTGAGAAATTCTTATAGGATACCAGCCTTTGATCCCTACGATGCAAAAGATGTAACAAGTACGACATCAAACTGTATCTACTGCTTGAAAACCGTAGACACGGCTAACGCTCTACTAATTCGGTTCTAATTTGGATTGAATAAAAAATTCTTAAAATTGCGTCCTAGGAAGAGCATTTAAACTGAATCGCTAAGAGTGAGAATAACCATACGCAGTACGGAGTTCTAATGTAGTGTTATTGGTCACCTTTCATTTCAAAAGCATGGAAAACAAAATGCTACGTCGCTAGAGTTCGTATAAAATGAAACTAATTGCATGAAACTCATGATATTACAGGAGGCCTTTTTTGATTCTTAGGACTGAAAATTCACTGCCTACCACATGTATTACATGGTTAAAATTACGCATAACAGAACAGGTCTAGGGACCGGTGCAATTTAGCGGGCGGCGTTAAAAGTCATATTCTTTTGGTAAACATTGAACAGAACGAACCCTACTAACCCTAACTTACCCTGACCCTCTAATCAGCCCTAATCTATTCTTACTAATCCTAACCCTAACTTACCCAAAAACCCTTCTCTGCCCGTATGACATACAACAACATATCATTTACATGCCGCCCACTAAATTGCATTCTAGCCCAGGTCTATTTATCACAACCTGATGCTTCAAAGTTCTACTTTTCTCGTAACGTAGTATCTAAATATTTGAACTTTATTGCAAGCGTAATAAAATCAATGACATCATACCGGTATGGCATGCAAGCAAGCCAATCAAAGGTATTTTACACACTCCCAGTAGCAACTCGGCGCTCTCATCTTCAAAATGATTTCCTATTCCAGGCATAAATCCACTTTTCGTTTGTTTGTGGCTAGAATTAAAAAAACTGATTATCAAATAAACTGCAAACTGCACTCTAAAGTTTCTAACGCCAACCTCGCATGCAGTTTCAATGAAGGTTTTTCGTAAATGGAAGTGCCTAAATTGACCCTGGATCACATGAAGCTATCATGCAGACATGCAGATTAATTGGCTCTATCGAAGAAAAAAGAAATCTCTCACCTAGAAGGAGTGGAGTTCAATCGAATATAAACTTTCTGGCGTTCTATCCCAATGAGTGATGTTTGAATCATTTATTTCGAATAGACCTTATAGCTATTCTACAAAAGAGTCTGGATCGAACGATATTTTTATACATTTTTAGACACGAGGTTCGATTGAGTGCCGTTGGAGCTTCTATTGGTATTGTGCACATTCGAAATTTCTGCAAAATGAAATGAAATATCGTTCGATCCACATTCTTCTTTAGAATAGCTAAAAGGTCTATTGAGAATAATTCGAAAGTACTTATTGTCTTGCTAACGATTCGACAAGTTTTGTACCAAATTTTTCGCAACACTTCCCAGCCTCACATGGAATTCTTTTGAAATCTAGTCTCAAGTTGACAACAATAGATACCCTTGAGAATGAGTAACGTATCATTGTTAAGCTTGGAACTCCTATCCCTACAGGATTCCATAAACAATTTGTACATCTCTCGTAGTGTTACACCAGCGTTCTTTCTTTACCGTTCTACTTCCTTTACCTGGTTTTTTGTTTTTGCTTCCTTTATTATCTTAATCTATCTTGTTCTCTTTACTATCACGGTGTACTCCACGTCTCCACGTCACATTCTGTGCCTTATTCTGTTGGCATTCTCCTAATCACTTGTCCATCATTCGATATTACCCTTAGAATCTATTGATCTACGCTCGAATCTGCTGTCTTCCTTTAACCTGACGAAGACTTAAGCTCGAGACGCTGTCATCAACTTATTATCTTTTTAGAAAGTCGAATTTTTTGACAAATTTATACTTTCCTTGAGAATGAGGTCGGTATATCGCGTGTTGGCCATAGTCATTCAAAAGCTAAGTGCTACCGGTACTACCGAGGCGAGTGAGTCAAACAATAATCCCTGTTTTTGAAAGGCCACTGCTCTATGAATATCAACATAACCATATTGAAAGATATATTCTTTATTAGTGAATATGCCACAATAGATTTTGAAATTCAAATGAATCAAATTTTCTGTAATTATGAGAGATTTCGCGGCAACGTCCCTTCAACAAATCTTCAAAAAAGGCAACCAATCACGGTCGAATTTCCCTAGTATTTCTGTAAGGCAGCATTATTCGGAAAACAAGTGTTAGAGTTTGATACCTATGGCTTATACACCATTCACATTGACATTGGCAAACCAGCTTTATCAAAACCAGGTTAAATTTCAACCAATCAGATGAATTCTCATCGTTGGATTGACCAATCAGAAGGCAGCATTTTTGAAAACCTGGTTTAGTTTCAGCTAATTTCACTTGCGAGTGGGAATGGGGTATTCAACAGTAAAGATTACAGCCTTCTTCTGAGATCGCAACCGAAGGCACAAAAAACCAAATGAGATCTTGATCACTTTGATCTGCTTGGGAATAAAATAACAAAAATCCACTATTAAACCATGGGCAATAACGCATCGTTGATGTCGCCTATATCACGTTCAAAACTGTATTGTTACTCACTGCGTTGTTTCTCTTCCATAGGATTGCGAGAAAAACTTACGAATGTTGTCTTTCCTTCATTCTAAGTGTTTTCGCGCCTGAGCTCTTTCACAGCAATACGTTTCAGTTAGAACACGAAAACAATTCGAATTTATTTGACTTTGTGATGCCGACATTCAATCCTTGTTGTGACGAGAGTAGAACGAAGCAAAACAGTATCAGTAAGTTATCATCCCAATCCTCTGGAAGGGAACCAACACAGTGGGTGAGTAAACCAGTTTGATCGACGGATCGACAGAGCAGAACCTATGTTGATCATAACAGAGGCCACATCAACGGTTCACTATTACAGTGATTAAATGCTGAAAAATTCTGAACTACATAAATGAAGTGTGTTGTGAAATACGTACAAGATTTGAACCTGAACGTAGCCTGACTCTAATTGGCAGGCTAATGTTGAAGTCTCGTCACTCTCATCAGTTTCCAAGAATTCCTCAACGACACTCACTGGAAAATCCACATGATATGAAAACGTTGGTGCAAAGCTGCGTGCTATTACTTGAGACGTGCGAACAGAATCCATTCCGAGGAATGACAAGGATACTCGAATGAAAGTGTTGAATCCAGAAGGTGGGATATTTGTAAGCTGGTGCTTCTTTGATCGCTGATTGTGAAGGTAGGCCTATCGAGGGAAATTTTAGTTAATCAGGCAAACTGCAGTCATCATCAGGTCGGATAAAGGGGCTTCGTTACCAAATTTCGGACGAAATGCTGACTTTCCTGTTTTGATGGGAAATATCACACAGAACTTCATATGCTTTTGGGAGGTGAATGCACTCTTTCGAAGATGAATCTTTGTACTTCACCTGGGAGCACTTGGGTGATTCCATCAAAGAAATCACAGAAGACAATGGACACGTGCCTGACAAAGAGGTGGAAAGAGTGCGAGTAGCGGCGAAGCAGCTTCGCAGGAAGCTTCTTTGTCTGGAAGGAAGATCAGGGGAAAAAAGGGAGAAAGATGAATGGCAGTAGGAAACGATAAAGGGTGGAGAGAAGAAATGAAGGGAAAAGGAAAGAAAGACAATGGAGAGGGTGTAGGATAAAAGATGGAACGTAGACAGGGTACCAAAGAAAACAAAGATTGAAAATACAAATAGGACAGAATGGAATAATGGGGGGAAAGAATATACCAAAATCATTGTTTAGATTGCGCTATTTTCATCTACAGTTTTGTGATTGGAGAGAGTCGACTGAATTATTACGATAATATAAGAAAAACAATGAAAAACGTTGAAACGACGGGCTATAGAATTGAAACTTAGCTTTGTATCACATAATTTCGTTTGAGGAAAGAAACTGACATTAACTGTTTACTTGATGAAAATGGATGACTTTCTATTGTTTGTGGATACAAATCACATGAGCCATAAGAATACGCTGGGAAAACGGAGAGGGACGTTGTCCAGGTCCATATCCCAAAATGTTAAGAAGACCCAAAGAGACTCTTGCAGTACCAAGAGATGCGACAGATTTCATCATACTAAACTTTGCTTAAGAGAATCCTAGTCCGGTTTTTAGACAAAAACACACGTGATAATTACAATAAAGAAACAAACCTACCTTTAAACCACAAGCCCGTAATATGCTTACTGACAAGCAAACACACGGGGTCTTTGTTTCTACTGAGCCAATATCCTGAAGAGATACTTGGCGTTGTTGATAATTGATGGTTACATTTAAAACTGCATCATCATTGTCAATGCTTTCGTCTGAAGGAATATTCACTGGTGATAACGGTAGTTTGAATGATTGAAAAGAAGAGTCTTTATACTTGGCCATGGTCACCATTGCTCGAAGTTTAGCCAATGGAATGGCAGTCTAGAAAAGATGGGATGGTGGTCAGCAGCCGAAGCTTCTTATTGACAACAGCTGCTGAAAAATCAAGGGTCCCAGAGCAACACAGCATGTTCTTTCAAAAACCGAAGTAGATGTATCGGACCATGAACGATCCAAACGTTAAATCAGTCCGTGGAATGTTAAAATTCATACTTATCTCATTAAAATCAAAGGTGATCACCCACCATGAGCATCAAGCAGCCAAAGCAACAATGCAGTTTCAGCGTGTGTTATTTTTCTTATATCTAAAGACAAGCCTTTTCACCAACAAACATTCTTATGATTTATTTCTTAGTAGCATCTGTAGGTAGCACTTTAGATCCTATTTACACTGTAATGGTAGACTTATACCTGTTTACCCCTTGTTTCCCTGCCTTCTTTCATTTGTTGATATCACTTGGTCAATAGGGACTCATAATATTACTCTTAAAAAGTGGGCCCAAATTAGGCCCAAAGAGTGATTCCGTATTCACCAATCAAATTGTTGGAATTTAGTTTTTAAACAATCAGGGGGTGCTATTTAGACAGTTGTTGTTGTTGCATACGAAAAGAAAGTACGTAATCTACACAGGAAGATTACTGCCTGAAAAGTATGCACTTTGCGATTTTTAGGTCAGGAAAACGTCATTCTTTGTATTAAAAGTTTCCTTTCCAATGTTCAAGCCCTTTAGACCGGCTTGTAAGCAAGTTTGTCGAGTGTATGAGAACTCCAGCTAGTTTAAGCCAGTTTGAAAAAGTGGGCCCACTTTTTTAGAGCAACATTATTATTGACCAAGTGATATCAGCAAATCAAAAACCGCAGGGAAACAACGGACGAAAAGGCATTAGTCAACTGTGTTGGTAAAACCTTGAATCCGTGGCAAAAATTTCACAGAGCAGTCTCCTGTTTACACTGCTCGAGCTAATTAGTAGCACTTTTGTTCCTCCTATCTACAGACAATTTTTTGTGGAGCAGTGTAAATACCCTTGAACCGTAAAACTTTGCAACAGGTCAAAACTATACAGGTTCAGTGCAAACAAGGTACCCATAGTCCGAGGCGCGGAGCTTATCGAAGCAGCACCCTGGTCTGTCTCTGTCCTCTCGATGGAAATACGGTGAGTTGTTGACTCACCTCTCCTCATCTTACTCAGCAAGTTTGACAGGGTGGGGACACAAGCCACAAACCCTCAGACTGGAAGCCAAGTGGGCTTCTACTTAGCAATCCACGATGTTGCAATGTGAATGATATCAAGGATGAAACAACTTACTTTGTAAAGAAGACAGTCTCTGATATTTGGGTAATACGATCTTTGCCACAACTCAAACTGCATGCCAGATGATTTGAAGGAAGAAGCCGAGTTGAAAGCAGTCAAAAGAACATTCTGGATAGATTTTCCAGGGCTTGATGTGAATATGTGCTTATGTGAGTATCCGAAAATTGGATTTTCAACAAAGAGCGTCGTCGGAGACTTGTACCAAACCAAAGGCAAATCTGCAAAGAAGAAAATTTATGTCAAGATCTAAAGCCTGGTTGCCACATGATCGTAACAGTCGGCGACCTACTGCGACAAATCGGCAACGTGTCCCCGATCAGTCGGCGACAAATGGAAACGAACCCTGTTACGATCATATGAAAACCCGACTTTAAACTCATCTCAACTCTTTCGAAACGTCCCCGTACTGCCCCCGTATGATCAGCAGCGTCGCAGAAATCACTCAGAGAATGTTTCTCTTTAACGCAACTGTCCCTGATGTGTCTCTGATCATGCCTCGGCGACGTGTCGCCGACTGTTACGATCATATGGAAACCAGGTTTAAGTCAACAATACCGGATGAGTAAATAAAAACCATTCCCGTTTGAAAGGCAACTGCTCCTTTGATTTAAATGCAATTAAATTGGCAAATATATGGTTTAACTGTGGATGTGCTCAATTAGATTTTAAAATCTACCGAGCTGAAATCTTTCACTTCATTCTGAACCTATCAGGGATGTTCTTAAGAAAGCCTTTCATAAAAATTTCAAAACAAGACCACAATCAGGAGAAAATTTTCTGCCTTACAGTAATGATATTTAAATGCTCTAGTACATGTTGGCCCTTTGGAAAGCCTGGTTCCATATGATCGTAACAGTCGGTGACCTACTGCGACACATCGGCGACCTGTCCCCGATCAGTCGGCGACATGTGGAAACGATTCATTCATTCATTTTCACTTAATTAGGCTAGATAGCCCCGCCCCGTCAGTTCATGAGAACTGCTTTTCCGGGAGCCTTAGCAAAAACATTTACAGATAAGGAGATAGATACTACGAAATATAGCAATGGTCATCATAGTTAGTTTTTTATTCTTCTCTTAAAGGTGGCAAGGGAAGGTGCAGGTTTGGCTTTGGGTTCAAGCTGATTCCAAAGCTTAGGTCCACGAAAAGAAATAGCCCTCTGCCCAATGTTTGTTTATCGTAACGGTAGCGAAAGATCGGTACCAGTATTTCTCGGTTTTCTAACATTTCGAGTCAATTTTTTTCGAAAAGGTAAGAGGGGTACTCTGGGACGCGCCAATTTAACGATTTGTACATTACTGTTACCATCATATGGAAACCAGGCTTTGAAATCTTCTCAACTCTTTCGATGCGTCCCTGTATTGTCCCCGTCTGATCTGCGACGTCGGAGACGTCACTCCGAAAACGTTTCTATCTAACGTAACTGTCCTCCATGTGTTTCTAAGCCTGCCTGGACGACGCATTACCGACTGTCAAGATCATATGGAAACAAGGCTGAAGGATGAGAGTATCATCCATGGGAGCATAACAACGTTATCCGGGCGACTTCATCCTCCCAGGAGAATAACAAGTGCTAAACATCTTGAAGACATTTCTGCAAAGCAGAAATAAGCTATAAGTTAACCTGTGGGTTGAAACTGCATGATTTCTAAAAGGCATGACGAAAACTACAGTTCTTTGCTGATCTTATATTTGTTTTAGTCAATATGAATATGATTTGAACTTGAGATACAATCCAGATGAGTTACCTTAGCTTGACTTTATACATTTTAAAACTTGCATCAATAAATGAGAAGCAAAGCATGAAATATCGTTTACCTATTGAGAGAGCTCCCCCTTTAAGTAATTCCCTACATGCAATTTATCATTTATCTTCTCTTTGTACTTGTATATTGTGTTTAGTATTCTGTAATATTGTATCAAATTTTTTTTGGAGAATGATATATTCAGTCTACGTAATTTAGTTATTTGTATGTATTGTAGAATATAAATTGCATGTAGAAAGTTTAAATTATATGAAAGTGAACTTATATTTAAACAATATCCTGCAGGACAAACTGAAATTTCCTGAGACCGCCTGATCACATGGTCGGGTGGGTTTTCACATCCCAATTATCATCTTTACCTGTTTCTTTTTGCTTTTGCTCTGGGAACTGGTACTGTATGAAACAGTCTTTCTCGTTCGTATCTGTCATATCACTGGTTATAAGTTTGTTGGCACTATCAACTGATATTCCAAAGATATGCTCAGCTGGAATGGAAAGGAAATTTGCTGATTTAAATTTCTGTGTAGCATTGCTACAGAAGACATGTTACGCAACTTTATCAATGCAACCTCGAAAACCAGACTGTGGTAAATGAAGCCTTTACAAAACATAGTGTCACATTAGGATTTTAAGTGTTTCGATTATTCATCGAGATACGAAAAAAATGCTTGGAATTTGTTCAGGTCATTCCAGAACTATAGCAGAAAGAAAGGCCAACGTTGAACAGAAAGGCTGATTTCGAAGAAGCGACGAGCAGCTTACAACGGATGGAGTTAGTGGTGCTATGTAGAAAATCATCAACGCAAAGGCAGTTTTTTACAGCTTTCTTGGAAATGTCTTAACAACTGGATTTTTCTTATACTGGATTGGTCAAAATAACATGGAATGTCTATTACTATGAAGTCCAAAACAATGATTGTCGTCGCTTGCCTCATCCTTCGTTTCATAATTAAACTGCGTTTTCCACCAAATTGTCCAATTTCTTGGAATAAATTTGTGGTTTGTTTTCAAGAATAGCTTATTAGTGCAATCATCTCATTGATTTAGGTCTGACTGGTAATTGCTACCTATCCTTTCTGTATTCACTAATGTGAGGGAGAATATAAGGGCAATTTATACAACTTTCTGCGAATTCCCTTATAAACTTATGTGAATTTTCTCAAGATTTACCCACAAACAAGATGGGTTCATGTTTTCAACCCTTCTATGACGCAATGCCATTTTTGGATGAATAGGACGTTGAATTCAAGTTCTGGATGTTTCCTCATTGGTTTACCTTTAGGGCACTGTCTCTAATGGGTTCAAGAGCTGAACACCTGGTCAAGAGAAAAATACATTGACAATAAATGGAAGTTTATATCATCCAAAATGAAGGAGTAAAAGCCTTCCGGGGGTCAATTTGCAACGAGCAAACACATCAAATTTCACCAGAAACTTTGTAGATTTTTCCCTGTTCTTAATGAACTTCTTGCTCTAAATTGCCCAAAACATTTCCGTGTCCAGTTTAATTCTGCTCCTTCAATGTGCCTGTGTACAAAGTTCAGAACATTTCCTCCTTGTCAAGAAAGTGAAAATGCGACTTACCAACGTCGCTATTCAACTGGGAAACAAAAGTTCAGAACATTTCCTCCTTGTGAAGAAAGTGAAAATGCGACTTACCGACGTCGCTATTCAACTGGGAATGTTTCGACTCAACTATCCTCTCAGGGTCCCTTGAAGAAAATAAGTCTGACATAAGAAAAAGCGATAACTAACATCCAGGACTGCTCTCAATCTCCAGATATTCGACGCTAGTGAGATAATTTTCAAGTCCGCCTTAAGTAAAACAGTCACTCTGCTCCTCCAGTTTACAGACTCATTTATCAGACTTCCATCCTCAGGTCCTAACATTAAAGGATTTCTCAGTTGTGGATACTCCTAAACTTAATGGACTCTGTGGGGGTAAGGGATCATTAAGGGAGATCAATATGCACTTTTCTTAAAACTTTGAGCGGCAATTCACATAAATGCTGTCTTGCAAGCAATTGGCGACAAACAAAGGCTAACCAAGAAACGGCACGTGTAAGGAATGCTAGATGAAACAGACACTTAAAGGTCCTTCATCATGTAAAACGCGGGGAAAAGCTAAAATAAAAGATTTTGCAATTACGTTCCGCCTTCTTGAATTAATGTTTGAAACAATTTTCACAGATAGGGTCTGCCTTTTGATCTAGAATATTTTTGCAGCAAAACAAAACGGGCCAAAAGCTTCAAGTCAAAAATTCTTAGCAAAAGGTCTATTATTAGTGAAGTCAGAAACTCATTATACAGTACATACGAGCAATTGTTCAGGCCACTAACCTACTCTGCACAGGAGATTCATGTTTCTTTTCAAATGCCCTGTCTTTCATCTTCACCATATTTGAAATCTAAAAGAAGTAACATAAAATGAAGTCTCTAGATAAGTGAACGAAATCTTGTCCTAAAGGAGAATGAATCAAATTGACTGAATCACTAGATCTTTATGGACCTCTGCCTTATGCGAATTAGTGTCATGAGAAATATAGCACAATAGAGGATTGCGCTAAAGATGGCGGTGAGGAACTTTTTACTAAGATGCATTTCGTTCTAATTACGAATCCTCGACGTTTCTACAGAAGTTTGATTAAAGAGCACAGGGCATCTTGGGCATCTTGGTAAAAAGTTCCTCGCCGCTATCTTTAGCGCAATGGTCTATTGCTCAATACCATTTTGGCAAATTTCATGTCATTCACAGACCAGGTACGTAAAGAAACTAATCTTTATCTGGAAGGCCAATGCTCCCTTAACATCAAGGAAACGATATGGGAAAACGTTATTTAACGGTGGACATGTTCAAATCGATCGATATTATATTTAACTGACTGAAATCGGTCACTTTGTTCTGAAATTAGAAAGCATTTGCTCTAGAAAGTCTTTAAAACCTTAGTCCTCGCAAAAGGGTTAGCACATGCCAAAAAAGTACAAGTCATTGCTGTCATGCAGATATATCAGGAAAATTTGGTCGTGACTGTTTTGGAGGTTTCTTGAAGGGACTTTCCAGAGGAAATCTTTCATAACTTCAAACGGGAATGGAGGATTTCAGACGAGTAGATTTTAAAGTCAATTTAAGCATGTCCAGGGCTCAGCTCAAAACGTCGTGATTCAAAAAACTCTGCTTAAGGTACGATTACTTATATTCTAGAATGTTAATATCACAATCTATATAGTAAAACACGCATACAATGAGATTGTTTGGTCCATCATTAAATGATCTACTTGCCAATATCATTGCCTTAGGGAGCAGTAGCCTTCCAAACGGGATTTTCTTTACTCACGCTGTACTTCTAGGAAACAAGAAACCAAAAGTTCAATCGAAAGTTAGAATATACCTGTTCTGGGGTGCCAAGAGCGAGCAAAACTTGCAGCTGACCACAATTAGAGCCACTGAATAAATTTTGGATTGCTACCAGTCCATCAACAGCTATTACAGGATACTATAACGAGACCAATCAGTTAGGTGGAGAAATGGACATGAATTCTGAAATACCTCAAATATTGAAGACTCTAATAATGTATATATATATAAATAAATTATGTTAAATTAATCTGTGAAAGGTAGCAACCTGAGATGGCCAGAAACTGAGGAGGAGGCTGTCTTCTGAGCAAAACAGATCTGACGATTTATAACAAACGGACCGATTGTACTGTGTCCGAGGACTTGCTACATTAACCGTATACTGACATTTACTATACTTAATTAGATTTTTCTCTATAAAAGCCGTTGTATTTATAAGATTCTTCAGTTGCTCTGATGATGGCCTTGTGGCAGAAACTAGTTAGCAGATGACTGAAAAGAAAATAATAGCGCAAAAGATCAACTCAATGCCTGCTCTCTGAAGATGTTGTCCCTCTTCGTCCTTATGATTGTTCACTTTTTATAAATTATGTTAGATATACCACATAGCCTAGAGCTTGAAATACTAAGCATTTCAGGCTTGACCCTTCGTCATTCTTTTTTACAATTTACAATTTAGAAACTTGATGAAGTCACATCCTAAAATGTGCTGAAATATAAAGTAGATTGTAATTTGGACAGATATTTAAGAATTCTGAAAAGTTCAACGGTAGGATTATAGAAAGCTGGCTAAAGTTCCCTTCCAGCCATTTAAGTTTAAGAAATAGGTCATAGATTCTTACACCCAAAATAGGAATCAAATGCTTTAGCCAATTTCGCTTCGAAACGTTTAATTTTTCAAGCCCGAAACGTTTAGTGCTGCAAGCTCTAGGCTATTTACTATATTCAACTTAATTGATATAAAGTGTACGATTGAAGAAGAAGCAACAGCATAACGTATTTTATATATTCATTGGTCATTAAAGCCGTATGCACTAGCAAATACTTTATATCTTGAAAATAAAGAATCAGTTAGTGTGGCAGAGAGAAAATAAAGAGAGCTTCAATATCGGTCGAGCTTGATCCCAGGCTGCTCTTTTGAGTGATACTATGGTCAGTTTGATTGAAGAAAGTATCAGCCAAGAAAATCATTAAATACCTGCGACTTCAATAAAGTTTTCACAACTCCTTGATCTTTGAAGGAAAGATAGAATGGATGCAAGGCTATCTTCACGATTCCAATGAGCTAGAAGCAGATTACAGAAAGTAACAGAAAGACAAGGTGTCAAATTGGCAATGCACAACGATAAAACTGAATGTATTGGGTGTCCGAGTTCCCAAAAATTATTCCTGATTGAATTTCGTCAAAATTCGGTTAAATGTTAAATGGTATATAGATCTTTAGATTCAAAGCAAAGAACAAATAACTTTTTCAACTAGTTTCCTCCCCTTTGTGTTCTCCACTAATCGATCCTTTTTATCATACAGTCTGTTCACATTTTGAGAAAATGTACGACAAGAAAACAACCTATCTGATAATTTATTGCAGTAAATTGCTAAAACTATCACTCATATGCCAAAGCAATGAAATACAAACCTCGTCATTTTCCGCTGACAAAGATTTATTCCAAATTTCAATGACCATAACATTGTTTCTTGTTCTTACTAGCAAGGATTCATTCAAAAGGACTGGAATTGTCTGTAAAAAGAACACGAACTCAATGATCAATGGCATTACATATGCAGTGACTACGAAAGTACGCGATGAATATGACAAACTGTCCTTGGATCATTGGCATTTTGAATAGAAAATCTTCTGAATAAATTTCATCAGAAATCTCATTATTCCAACTATAATACTAGGTTTTGTGAGAATCTTCAAATTCCAACGTACAATATAGAAAATTCTAAGAGAGACTTTCTTACACAGCTCTGAAGGCTGGGAACGGGATTCCTACGAATATTAAGGAGCTCCCAACCTTGTATCAATATAAAAAAAGTTATCTGATGAGCTGAAAACCAATACAAACACGGCCCCCAGGAAGATGCTTTAAATTAGCAATCTGAGATTAACAATGATTGCAGTTAGATTTATGTTTGTTAGCTAAATCTATCATATTAAGCCACAGGGAATCCACTGCTAAGATTGCTCTCTGAAAGTAAAATCCAATCGTTTCCTTCGCAAATGATAGGTCCAGATCCGTTTTTTGTCTCTTTCATGAATGATCCTATGAGCAATTTTGAAAATTTTCTTTGTTTTTCCTCCACACCGCGCCATCGCAGAGGAAAAGCAAAGAAAATTTTCAAAATCGCTCATATCATATGATCATTCATGAAAGAGACAAAAAACGGATCTGGACCTATCATTTGCGAATGGAACGATCGGATTTTACTTTCAGAGAGCAATCTTAGCAGTGGATTTCCTGTGATTAAGCTGAAGAGTTTTCGTTTATACACAAATTAGAAATAAAAAAAGTAGAAAAAATAGATAATTCCGTCGGCAACTAAGGACGCAAACGCTTTATAGTTAAGCACAATAAGTTTTCAATATTTAACAGAAAATATACTTGGAGTCAACAGTTGGCTTTATTCTATTGTAGTATAAATACCATGCATCATAAATGATATAACTAATTTTCGAAAAAATCGCTTAATAATCAATTGTATTCATCCTACGTTTTCAGTTACTATCAATTGCTGATGAAATTAGCTTGGTTTATTGAAACTTAGCATTTTGTTGGATGCTACGTAGTTCCATGGCAAATAAAAAAGAAAGTTTATTTTGGAAGCAACCGTGTGGGTGTTCCAACTTCTGAGAGAAAATGTAGTCAATCATTTCACGTTTGGGTATCAATTAAAAATTTCTTTACAAAGTGTTTCTTGTCAAAGTGCCTTATAAAGTGTCTGCAAGAGAATCAGGCTCTATAAAACGATTCTATGTTTCTGTTTCTTCACTCAGTGAACGCAGCTTAAAGGGAATAGATATAGTTATAGCTCGTAGGCGCTATAAACAGGCTACTAAAGAAACGCCTACAAATCCATTGTTTGTTTAGCTACACAATGAAACCGGATGCGTCAAAGATGTGGAGTACAATAGATTATAATTTTTACCTGGCCCGGGTCAGCCTTTAACTGTATCGATTCCCCTTAAAAAATGAAACAGTGAAGAGTTTTGATCGCGACATCATTCAAGTTTTCGCAAACCCTGACTTGACATATGTCAGACAGGCTCTAGCACAGTAAAAACTAGGTGCATTTGTATGTAATTAAACGTTCTATGGTTCATTTATCGTCTTTTGCTGCCTATGGTATCATATTTGTATGATTGTAAAGTGGTCTGTACGTAGTGTAATCAGAAACATGTTTTTGCAAAGTTTAAAGGGAATACAAAAACAACGAACTAGTGAATGGAAATGAACTCCTCACTTCATATCAGGAAAATATTCATTGCAGATTGATAGGTACCAACTGTTAGGCTACTAATTACGTCTTTAAATTTATACCTGCATGAAGTCAAATTGTGGATCAAATGAAGTCCAACAAACACTGCTTTTTGAAGCCTCTTCATCCCAAAACATGCGACAAACCAAGTAACAATTTAAAGGCTTCTCTAACCCATGATGAGAACCTTTGCATATACATCGTCCCTCGGGAATATACAGGAGACTGTGCAGGAGGAGCTCTTTATCTGTAGCGTTTCTGGCTGCTTGCTTTGGCGGTCGATCAGTAGGTATTTGCATGGTTTCTACTTTCGGCTTTGCCATCAGGTGAGTCGTGGGATTCGCTGGTGGTATTGTAGCGTCTTTCACTGGTCGCATCTCTTTGTTCGTATGCTTTAGAGGCGGTCTTGATACTACTGCAGATTTACTTCTAGTTGTCTTGGTTTTCACATCAGCTTGAGCAGATTCAAGCTCCATGGAAACCTGCTCCAAAATACAAAATAAGAAGTGAGATAGATTTTCACATATTGTTGGTCAGAAGAGAATGTTATGTTGTCCCAAGTATCGTAGAAATGTATGGATTATCTTGAGTTAGCGACTGTAGCAGCCGAAAAGCTTATCAAAGCCAACGATCGTCAATACCTTTGTTCCGTTCAATACAAAGACGCAAAAATCATCAAAATAATATTTTGTTTGTTTCACTTCCTAATAGACCTTTTCACAATTTTGAGAAAGGGACTAGGGAGAGTGCAACCCATTCTTACAGCCTCGGGAAGAGTAAAGAACGGGGAAATCCCCTCCTTGCGGCTTGCTTCGATCTCCCAGCAAACTCGAGTTGTTTTTGATTTATTTGCACCTTTCAAGAGTTACACGATACTTGTTTAGACCGGTAAGTGTTTCTTCTCGATTATTTAGCCATCTGGTCATCATTTGATTCATTAGTGAGTGCACTTTGAGTTACCTTATCGCTATTGCAGGTAATTTGGACCTAAGCTTTGAAATAGCTCAGTTTAGGCCTAACCGATCAATAGGCAAAACTTCCAACTTGCGTAGACTTATGCAATACAGTGGCTCACAACACACTCACAAATGGGTAGAACGATGGCAAGATACCTAAATAATCGAGAGATAAAACTTACCATACTAAACAAAGACCAAGTAAGTATTAAAAGGTGCAAATAAATCGCAAATAACTCGAGTTTGCAGTGAGAAACAACCCAGACGCAAGCCGTGCGCTTATCACCGAAGTAGAGAGAATTCCCTTAATCTCCTACTGTTACCAAGGCTGTCAGAATGGACCGCGCTCTCCGCAGTCCCATTCTCAAAATTGCGAAAAAGGTCTATTGCTTGAAGAATTTTTTTACCACTGTAGGCAACGCTGACAAGTACTTCTTTCTATCGAACCGTCCAACGCGTATGATAAAATGCAGTACCACGCAAAATGATACCAATAGTACCAATGACCAGTACAACAGACCTCTTAGCTTTTCTTACGCAACGAGTCTGCATCGAAAGCTATTAGGATGCATTCTTGGAATTTTCGAGAGTGCAAAACAGTAGAAGCTATGATGCAACTAAATCAAACTTTCCCCATCAAAATAAACTATGATATCGCTTGACTTAAACTCTGTCGTAAAATAGCTAAAAGGAATGCAGACGGCTTTGAACTTTCTGTGATTTCTCAAATGCGAAAAGTTCTTGATTCATCTGGCACTAAAATAGCAAAATAGCAATAGTTCGTAAAGAAGGAATGCAACCAGAGGGCCTACCAGTAAATCACCGATTTCATCAAATCCTTCTGGATTTTCTTCGTCTTCGTTGACATCATGAATTGAATCTCTTTTGATTCTAATTCTTTGTCTCAATGTGAAATTGACCGCCAAGAAAAGATGTTGCAGATTTATTTTTTGCTTGCCAAGTAAGGACGGCTGTCAAAGAAAATATTGCTTTATACTGTAACCTGGAGTTTAAGACAGTTAAAGATCTCATGAGCTGCTTCTCCACGTATTGACATAGAACGCTGACAAGCATAGTGGGCCAGAATCGTGATTTCGCAGATCCTGAATCAACGCTATAGGACTAAGCTCTTTTCCAACATATAAGAAGTATGAAATAACCAACCACAAACATTGTAAAAAAGTCATATTCAGGGGATCTTAGCCCGATATTCCTTATTTCAGATACCGAAACAAAGAACTCCTGCGAAAAAAGTATTGATTTAGAGAACTTAAGAAAATTCTCAAATGTCTGCCACTAGCGCGCTCTGTCTGGTGGGAAGGGAGGAAAGTAGATTTAAAACAACAACTGAAGCAGAGAATTTACCTTCTGCCAATTTCAGCTTCAAGCAAACTTTCATGCTGACTTCAAATTACTAACTTTGTTCTTGTAGACAGATGCTGACTTCAAATTACTAACTTTATTCTTGTAAACAGATCCACTCTGTAATCTCAATAAGCACCGTTGAGCAACAATAAGCAAGAACGTGATAGTCACTCTGATAGGTCATTCTAGGTATCTTGCAACTTTTTAGTGCAACTTCAGCCTAAAAGGGTCTGGGCCACGTGAAGTAAACAAACTTCTTTTGAAACGACGATTTTGCAGTATTTTTGACGGGCCATATCACAGAAATTTTTTGCTACTATTCTTTAAATGAAGGTGTTCTTTTGAAGATAGACTCTTGTACTTCGTAGAGAACAAACAAAACACTCACATGTTGTATGATTTCAGAGATATTGGGATCAGAGACCTTACTCTATACACAAAAAACCGGGCAGAACACCATGGGCACATGTGGGTAACAATATATGTCATAGAGATAACAGCAGGCTTGTTACGGTTACGTGACCTAGCCCCTTAACGAGCATCGAAATTATCAAAGCTAGCCCAAGCCAGGAGTTAGAAATAGCCTTTTCTCTCTTTGATAACTTTGAAACATGCCAGGCCAGTGTGGGAATTTCCATGGCCTATTCATTGTGACAATTCGATATACTAATGTTGAATCTTTTTAAATTGATTTCAAATTCTTTTGCATGCCTAATATTACCAAATTCATTCTTGGGCATGCCAAATTTTACCAAATTCATTTTAAAATGTTCCAAACATTACTTGTACAAAGACCTATTTTGCTAATGCCAACACATACCGTTTGTATACCAGGTGTACGGACGAAAACTTTGAATATGATACGTTTTTCCCACCATCTTTCAAGCGATAGCCCATCAAAGTGAAGAGGAAAGACTGAACGGTGATTGAATATGACATCTGCATAAGAAAAAATTAAAAAGATATCTTTAATGAAAATCAGAATGAAATGCATCAGCTCATGCAATGATATCTAGACTTTTCTTGTAAATATGTATTGAAAGAAAATAAAGTTAATAGAAAACAAGATTTTTTAAAGGATTTTCCCACGCTTTCTAAAGATTTAACCTCAGTTATTGCCAAAAGTTATATAAATGTTTCACTATTTCATTCCATTCATCGCTGTTGAGTGGTAACATATTCCTAAATGCTTACCAGTAGCTCATAGCAATAGAGAAGCTTTCATTCCAATGCATTTTGCTCCTTAGAGATGCCTTTCTATGCCTCTACATATTAAGAATCACTGTTTGCTGATTTCATCAGACCCCCTCTACTCCTCACTTTCACTTTGGGGAGTGGGACTAATGTGAGAAAACTGGGCTTATTCTAAAATTGAGGGAAACTGTCATTGGAAGTAAACTTGCAACGTTTGCAATGAAAGTTTTGGTTCATGGTAGAAACTGACATTCTTCGACTGAAAGAGAATAACAGTGAAATCTATGAATTTAACAATGACCCAGTCCCTCCCCTTTCATTTTGCTCCAGTTCATCGTAATAAAGTGTAACGTGAAGCACGGAAACATTGGCATTTGGAACTTATTAGAAAATCTGGAATTTGTCTTTATAAAAAAACAGAATAAAGATCTGATCAAGGTCCATAGTGGAATCGGCAAAATCCGCAAGCCAGCGATTTACCCCAAGCACTTCTCTTTGTTACGACAGGAGAATATGCCAACTAGTTTTAGAGTGCATTGAAGCACAGATTTTGAGTTTTTAACTTACAAATATTACGCCAACTATTCTTAGAGAACAAAGCAATACGTCGGCGTGAAAAAGAGCAAGAGGCTGTTCGCCGCAAATCCGTGGCGTCACACACGCCGTTTCCATAATGGATCAAGATAATGAAGATTGCCAGCCTCAAGAACAGGTTTCGAATCTCCCGCCAAGCCAATCACAACGTTTCGCTTTCTCTGTTTATTCCTATTTGACGGAGTACACTCAGGGGTGTGAATCCGTTCTTCAGAAAGACAATTCGCTTTGCTTTTCAGAAACGTTACTCCTATATTTTGCAAATTCTACCCTTGCGGTAACATAAACGATTGCAAAAGAACGAATTGAAAACTGTTAACGTAAAAGTCAAGGCTGAGGCAAATGGAAAAGGATCTAGAGAAAACTGAATTTAATACAGAAGTGAAAAACAAAGATGGAAGACTCAAACAGTGGAAGTAAAAGAACATGAAAAGATGGCAGAAAATGGACATGCTAAGAAACTGGTAGAGGACCGCGCAATGCCTCTATAGACGCATAGCGTAGCTGATGAGATGATGATCGTAAATGTATTTCCTGTGTTCACATCAAACATGGTTATTGTGTTATACAATGTAATTATTGTATCAAACAGAATAATTCTTACTGTTATCGTTCATCTTGCTTGATGCACATCTAATGACTTCGGCACCAGACTGAAAAATTCCCTCAGCATCCTTGGTACTTACTGGGAACTCGTATTCAACGAAGAATGTGCTGGAATATGAAGGATTAAAATTTAAACCGTGATATACGATGATATGTCAAGTACAGTAAATCCCTGCATATAAGAACGTACCTTTTAGAGAGAGAGGCTGAAATAGGTTCTTATTTCAAGGGCACTAACACTAATTTAAAGGCACAAAGATTCTCATTTGACACCTTTTGTAGCCCTTTTCAGAGTCTTAAAATAGATGTTCAGCCCCATCATTTGTTCTGGAAGGGTTTTTATGGACCTAATAACTAATTGAGGAGGAGAATCACCCTTGAACAACCAATTGTCACCATAATGAACTTCAAGGCAACAATCAAAAATCAACTCTGCTATCCCTGCAATGTAATGCGGGGATTTACTCTACGCCAAAAGAAGTTCATGGGTTTTGATTTTACAAAAGTCTGTTGCTTTCAAATGCATGGAAAATTGGACTAAAACACGCGATTAAATTATGGAGAATCTCCTCTTTCAGAGGAATAGGCAACCATGGCTCATCTTCATCGAGAGTTAAGAATAGAAATTTATAAAAGCATTAGCAACATATTGTATAATTTGATCAACGGTACTCTAGCAAACCTTGCAGTCATATCATTTCTGTTGCTAGAGAAGTGGCATTTTAGATTTACAGAGTCAGTGGCGTGATTTACGGAATGAGGAGAAATTTCAAACTAAATGGCACATATCATGAACCAATCAGATTCAAGACATATGTCCTTTGCTTTGATGTTCCTCTTCGCTCAGTAATTCACCTTACTGGTTCATTAACCAGTTGATTTATTGGCCTGATTGGTTCATTAACTTGACTGGTTCATTCACCTGATCGGTAAATTAACCAGATTGGGTCATGGCATATGCCCATTCTCACTATTGCATCTTATAAAGCACACCGTCGAGGCTGAATTTTAATTGCAATAAAAATTCATGAAGCAGAAACAACGAGCCACGAACAACAGAAATCCATTTCAAACTTCTTTGCTGTATAGAGGCCGATCTATACTAGATCACCTGCAAGAGGCAGATCTCTCTCTGGGGGATTGCCTCAAAAATTCGCGGCAAAAAAGTGGTTTTGATCTCCACATGGCTTGATTTCATCGCAAGGATGCGGAGAGGAATTCATGTTTTCCAAAATAAAATTTGAGTTTGGATGGAAAAATCCTGCGATTTGATTAGTCAAAGAATTCACCAAACAAAATTGTTTGACGAAAAGTAGAAATCATGTCTATTTTGCGTCCAGCGAAAAATTTCGATGCTACGATTAGAAATCTTTCACTGCGCATGTGTCATCGCGAATTTTTATGACGATCGTTTAGGAAATCATCTAGTGGAGGTCGGCCTTTAACCAATCTTCAACGTGACATATGTTCTTCAACTAGTTACAATACCTATGACCAAATCTTTCAATCCAATCTTTTTTCAATTCCAGTTGATGAATGATAACTCTTGCAAATTGCACACGAGCAAGAGCAGTTATCGTATCCAGATCCATTCCTTCTGGAATAAGCGATTCTAAAATGTTAACTCCTTGAGCCTCCTTCCCTAGGGCATCATTGTTTTGGTTGTTCTGCTGTGCAACTGCAAGCAATTAACGAAAGGACACTTTATATAATATAAGGTACAATGACGAGATGTACAAAGCATTAGTGGGTAAGTGGATTTATTCGATCATTGAACTCGAATTTTAAAGAAATAGTGGAAAGTTTAAGCAAGATTGAGATGGTACGGACATGAGCAGAAGACGAGGTAAAGATCAAGTTGGAAGGAAGGCCATGAGTATAGAAATACCAGACGGAAACAAGGGAGATAGATCTCATAATAGATGGAAAGGTCTGGTACAGAAAAACACAAGTGTGGTTGGTGTTAAGAAAGGGGTACTAACGAAAAAAGGGTTGAGGGTACAAATCTAATGTGGCTGCCCATGAAATCGAAGAGCCAACAGAAGAAGACTGAACTTGAATTTCAAATAACCGGAACCAGAACTGGTGCTCCTCGAGTCTCTAAGCTTAACTCAATAATCTTCAAGATTCACGATTGAGGAAAGTGGTTTTGAGGATACGTGAAGTGAGTGGCCTAGCCACAGGGGCATCAGTTTAAATATTCGTAGTTACTATTTAGTATTTCTCGATATTGTTATTTTTAATATTTTCACTATTTCTCGATACTGTTGTCTTTCTTGCTTCTGAAGAGCCGCGAATACTTTGACCAATGCGAAGGAGAGCAGAAAATGCGAAGGAAGTGAGGGAGAGAAAAGCGGAGGAGGAGCACCTCTATTCCTCTATTCTTCTATTCCGATATATGGTTGTTCATTCGTTGTCCTAGATTTGTTGTTTGCCCAATGAAATTCATGTTACCGCTGTAACTATCTACAGATCTATGGCCTCAAAAGAGTGCTGGTGAAGAACTTACCGCTTTGGCTAGCATTTACATCCATATATGTCATGCTGTCATTTCCAGAGGTGATAGATGCATCATTTTCTCGCATCTCTTTTGCCCGACGCTGATTTTGTCTGATTTTTGGCTTTCCCTCGTTCTTATCAGCAGAACTTCTTTTTGGTCTCTGAAATAAAATCATTCATCGATGAATTACATACTTTCTTTGAGTCGGAAGTTTAATGTTCGTTGGTAAATTTCCTGGAAGAAAATGGAAGAATCCGACATCTTGAAAATTGACATAGAACAGAGCTAGAAAAGTCTCAAGAATTCGAATCGAACATAAAGTTAATCTCTAGACGTCTTTTGAGTTCGCCAGAGGTATTAGCAGAATGATTCATTTTGAAAGATAGATGCGTATTTGATAACTGGATTCTACGGGATCACAAAACGAGTCAGGACGAACATTGATTCTATAGTGTCGCAAAACGTTTCAGGACGAACATTGATCTCTTAAAACTCAAAATGACAGACAGCCCTAGAATGATTGAATTCCGGTTCCAGTTGAAGCCACGTCACCCAGGTGCCTTTGAGAGCACGCTGCGATTTCAAATTGTCCAAGTATAAAAACTGTGGCTATTCGTAAATGAGGATCCGCACTGCAGTAGATGAACTGACAGGAAAGGCAACTAAAATAATATTCTTCTATCAGTTTAAAGTAAATATTTCATGCACCTGATTGATTCACACGAAACAATTCTCTCTGTTGTTTGCTGGAAAAGCACAGGATTGAGGCTGAATTTTCATTGCAATTAAAATTCGTGAACCACAAATGAAAGGCCACAAGACAACGAAATTCCATTCCACACTTCTTTGTTGTATCAACCAATTGCTAACGTGACAGATGTCCTTTAACTATTGCAGAGTGTATACCCACGTTGCGTTAATGCTAGATTTGATTTTCAGACAGTCTCAAACAGCAGTATGCCCGTAAAGAGCCCTGGGTAACAATGGCTCTTTAATGGGACGAACTAAAAGTCATTTCAACACAGCTCTCAAGGAAGCATGGTCTGATCAAAGTTACCCAACATCAAATTCAACGTCGTTTAATCTGATAGTCTCTGGTAGTTGAGCACTCTGTTCTAGGTATTCCAGTGAAAGAAAATCGTAATGAGGAAAGGGTGGCGTTCCTCGGTTATTGGAATTTTAGCAGTTTTCCAATTAGTTTTATGGACTGTAGGATTTGAATTCAAATCTTACTCTTAATCTACCTTGTTACCAGGATCTTCCAGTGACGACCTTCTACTGTTTTCCTTTTCTTTTATTTCATCTGCAGAATCATCTGTTAGCATTACTGAACTCTCATCTGAACCACTCTGAAATATAAATTAGTAAAATTGTAAATTACCCACTGTCAATGATGCATACAACATGCAGCACAGCAAAGTCCCGCTGCGAACTTTTTTACCTCAGACTATTGCTCTCCCTCAATTCCGCTACTGTGTTCCTCTTGTCCTTGTGAAGAAAGAGGACATGAGCTCCTTTATGAATTGGTTTCTTAAAGGTCGGACTCTGCATAGGGCTTTGGATGAGTGAAAATAAGGTGGAATATTTTCAACTTGGAGAAGAAGCCTCAACAGTCTGTTTGTGAAAGCCTTTGCCAGGTGAAACACGTGCTGAAGTATGGAATTTGTTCGTTCGAATCGATGATACAGGAGGATGATACAAACATCACTTGTCTTGTTACTCTTAAGGGACAGTGCAAAATTTATTACATGACATAGTTGGTGGAGAAGAAACTTTATGGAGAAAAATCTGCTTGCCCCGTATGAAATTATTGCAAAAAAGGACGGCCCCGTTGCCCTTTCCTTAAAGTCCTTAAAAATGTATCTGTCCTGTATTCATGAACAACAGATATCTTGCCATCCGAACGTAGCATTGTTTCTGTAACCATTGTTTTCAAATTACTCTTTTTTCTACCTTTTATTTTTTTGTCCTTTTCGTAGACTCTTATGCCCCATTCACACTGCAAGTTAAACCAGCTTAAACTAAACCAGGTTTTCGGACAAGGCATCCTGATTGGTCAATCCAACAAATCCAGCCATTTGATTGTTTGAAATTTAAACTGGATTAGATAAAGCTGGTTTAAATATGTCAGTGTGAATGCAGTATTAGTTACTGTTGTAGTACCGTACAGTAATTGTAAGTAGCTTAATTAGTAAACTGTATCGTAGTAGAGAGCTGAGCAACTAAAAGACCTTTTAGCTAATCTGCAAAAGAGTCTGGATCGAGTGATATTTCTATGCATATCTATATGCGAGGCTCCACTGTCTGCAACTGGGGCTTCTATCCCTTTCGTGAACATTCGAAAATGCTACAAATGAATCAAAACATCGCTCGATTCAGACGCTTTTTAGAATAGCTAAACGGTCAATGGGAAAGAAATCAAATAATCGTCGCCCTCTTTCCCCAAAAACAGTGCATCACTGCCAATAATGAGAACCAGGATTTAGCAACAAAAAGGAGAAAAAGGTCTTACCAATTTCTTTGTGAAAAATAAGTCGTTGATTAAAGATTCTTCGTGAACTGGATCCTCTACATCACTGAATGCATCTGAAATGCTCTCATCTGAATTTTGATCCAACCTCTTGAGGATTCTGCTGATATTATGATGCTCATCTCCTGTAACAAGGTCAACGAGTTGTCTTTCCACTGGATAAGTCATCTGGCCTATAGGTGATTCAATGACTTGAGTATCATCTAGTGTGTCCCCCTCGGCAGCTTGCTCAAGGATGTCTTGCAGCAGATTACCTTCAAATTTGTCTCTTGGTTTTCTGGGGGAACAAAAACATTGCAGACATACTTGAATACAAGGACCTGAAGAGTGAATAGACCTTTTACCTATTCTAGAAAAGAGCCTGGATCGAACAATATTTCTATACAGCTTTATGCGCGAGGTTCGATTGAGTGGCGTTAGAGCTTCGATCGCAATTGTGCACATAGGAAAATTCTACTAAATGTAATGAAATATCATTCGATCCTGATTCATTTTCAGAATAGCTAAATGTCTATTACAGCTGTAAAATATTTTAGCTTTTTGGTTGCATATGAGATACAAGGTGACCTTTGGCCTACTTTGCTAGGGATAAGTCGTGAGCGACAGAGCGTACTGATCTTAAATCCCGAAACGCCCTCACGGTCGGTTCAGTAGACAATTGTATCTCCAAAACGCATCAAAATGCAAAAAATACGCATGCCGCAGTTCGCGTGCAATGCAGATGTGATAACACAAGGGCTTGCTTGGACTGCCTTGGAGCAGTGCAAAGATGGCGAATAACTCGCACCCAATGCTTCATTTCCCTTTCCATTCGTTCAATTTGGGTGCCACAACTTTATATATCATTGTTTCAACCAATCAGCAATAGCAAATGTAGATTTTGAATTTGGAACCAAATATGGTAATTTGGCACTAAATTCTAGAAATCCATTCCCATAACATAATTACTTCGCAAAACATATATGAATACACATGGCATACTTCTCTTCTTCTGCATTCAAGGTATCGATTGTTGAAACAAGCATTCTATTTCGCAGATCTTTTCCGCGTTCAATTAACGCTGCAAGTAGATCCCTTTCGTCATCGTTCATCAACTGAGGACTATGATGTGTCCGTGGTGATTTGTCTTTGCTGAGAACATCACTTCGTGGAGGAATATCTTTATTGCTGGGTGACTGATGGGATGTGTGCAGATCTAAAAATGGAAACAGGCAAAGCTCGACCAAAAAATTACAAGTTAATGTGAAATAGTCACCAATTAGATCATAAACAAATTGACTTGCGGTACAGAGCTTGAAAATGGCCTTGAATAACTCATTGTAAAAACCAATAAAAGCAACAAAAAGACTGTAATCTCTACAAAGAAAACTGTTAACTTCTGTAAGAGAACAACCAAGATGAACCTGTAACTAGAGAGAAAACGGTTGAATCCTTGAGATTTTCTCTTGCATAATTCATCAGTGGTTTCTCTAGTTAAAGGCTCACTTTGGTCTTTCTTCTATTACAGGAGTTCACAACTTTCCTTTGCAGACAATAGTGTTCTCTGGAATATATGGGTTTTGTACGATGAGTCTGTTAATCAAGGCTTTTCCCAATGAAACTGTTAAGAAAACAAATAGTGAAGTGCGACTGATGCGCATCAATTGCATTCTTGGCAGCCTACATTCAATAGCGTAATGATATCAGCATAACTTGAAAATAGCATAAAACTGTCACGGATAGGCCATCGTTTACACAAAAGCTACACATTTCTTGCCAGCATAATTTGAAAACGGCAGAATAAAAAAACGGGATTCTAAGCAGCACGATATGAGAAGGGCATCGCACGAAGACACAAAAACCCTGAACACAAATCAATTTTCGACGCTTTCGCAAGAGACTGATCAAGTTTTTAGGCATTGAAACATTTTTGCAGGATTAACTTTTACGCGTGAATGGGAGTTTCAAAAAGCAGCTGAATACTTCACCGTCGAATCCATTATACGTTTACCTGTCATTTTCTCATCTGGTTTCTCAAAAATGTTAGGTCTTCCAGGTCCATCAACCAATCGAGGCTCCTCATTTGTCGAGCTTTCCTCTACGTATTCAGCTCTTTTTGGTGGCAACGAGGATATCTTCACTTCCTGTTTGAAAAAATTGATTGAAAAAATTGTGACTAAATCGAAATTTCCGCTACCCGTGGAGAAAATTCTTGCAAACACCGAGCAAAGGTGACTGCACAACTTACTAATGAATTGGCTTAATATAAGCAAGGTTATCATCAAAGAAGAGCTAACTTTAACAAGCACTTTAAAGACTGCTAAGGATTCCTAACTTTAAAGGACAGGTCTGGGGTTGGTATGGCTAACGATGAGATACAAGATTACACTGGTATAAATGGTGTATCATACTTTCCCCACCATTTTTTAACTATTCTCTGCGGATTTGCGTGTTCAAATAAGCGATCAGAGGATAGTGGCGTGATAAAAAATCTGTGTCATGCTAGCTAAACGAAAACAAGGCTGCCTTATTGTCTGCTTGCCTGCTAGCCTCTTTGTCGTGTATTGATAAAAATGCCAATGAAATTGAAACGATGTTTGACCTAAAATACTAAAATATCAGATTGAAATGAATAATCTACAGCTGTTACAGACGTCAAATGTGGGAAAAGACCCTAATTCGCTAATATGGTACATTTGTTTTCTAGCATTAATCATACCTACCCTAGACTTGTCCATTAAAAGAAACCAGATTACAATTCTTAGGAAGAGGAAAGTTTCGCAGAATGTGACCGGACAATCAAGTAACAAAGGAATAAAACACAGTTAAACCTTTCGTTTTCCATCCCTCTTGTCTTTAGACCAAGTTGCCTTTAATGATTTCTTTTTTTCACGTGCTGTGGATTTACTTTTACCAAGTTTACTAAGGAGTTGTTCTTTTTTGCTTATCTGTGGAGTCGACATATCTGTCGTTGGTATTGTTGACGAAATCATGTTGAAGCTTCCTGTTGTAAATTGAAAAGACATGAAAGTCAACAGCTTGAATATACAAAATGTCTGGGTGGATGATTCTTTCAAGGAGAGTCAACCTTCAGCAGAAGCTAGTGTACAAGGGAACCCCTTGCAAGTAACACGGTGAATCTTGAACTCGATTCTGTCTTGCACGAGGGTACCGGGTGTCCCAAACAGAAGAAAGTATTTTCATGTGAAGAATCGCCAAAATTCGATTATGAACGCTATCATAAAATTTTCTCTTTGATCAATACTTTGCCAATGATCTGAATCTTTTTACAGATGAGAAAAAGGTTTGTTTTCGTTACTTAAAGGGTATGAATGGCGCATTGAAAAACCTCGTTCTGAACTGTACGCTACAAGCAACATCGTGAATTTTGCCTCTAAGAGCCATTACATTGAAATTTTTCATTATCCTAGAACTCTACAATAGTGTTTGCATTAAGAAATTTGTGACCAAACGAGAAGCTAACTGTACCAATGTACCAAAAGAAATTGATCAGGTCATCATTAGTGCTCTTTGCAGTATGCTTCGAAACCAGGCAGAAATCTGGCATTTAATCCATCGATCAATTCGACATAATTCGGTAGAAAGCAGGGACATTGTTCTGAAATACCTTTCCCACACTCTTTATGCCGAAGAAAATCGCACTCGAATTCAATGTTTAAAAAAACGGCAGTTGGAGAATGTGCAACTTAGAAATATCTGATGAATGAGGCTTGATTAAAACTTTAGATGAAATTCCAGCAGTCTCTTTGTTAGAGAGAACTCTGAAAAACCATTTTTATTGATGTTTCTTTCCTATGAAATGTTATTGAAGGATCTGACTTGACCAGCAGGCCACAAAAATATTCAGTTAGGGCTCTCTTACTCGACCAATTTCAGTTCTCGAGTATTTTTGGAATAAAAACTATGATGAATTTGAAAGCAGAAAAGGAAGCAATACAAAACTTACCTGATACTGAATGAAATGCAAGCGAAACAAACAGTGTACCAATTTCTTTGCCAGTACCTGTAGCAGCAGTTCCAGTTATGGGATAGAATCTGTTTTGAACGAAGGTATAAATGGGAAAGTAAGAAAATTTGCAAACTTTAGTCAAACAGAATGTATTGTAGTGGGTTATGCGCATGACATAGTTAACCTGCAATCTGTCGATAAATAAAATTCTATTTTTATTTCCTGATGAATATTCTAATTTTTGCTTCTATTTCTCTGGCTTCTCTGTTTTCTACTGTCGAATAAATCTGATCTTTGAAAGCCCGTAACTCGTAACTCAGTGAATGTTTTATGCATTTGCAAGATTCTGGCATCTAACATTACTTCAAAATTTAAGGGACGGGGTTCTCTTCCCATGGGCCTTTTCATGTTACCGTTACTTCTCAATATCTAATCAAACATCAAACAACGTTTTTGGGATACCCAGTAAATAAAAGCATGAAACTCACCCTTGAACTGGTTGACTGTGGCACAGATGACCAATGTCTTTGATATGTACCTCTCCTATACTTTGACCGTTGGAATGTACACCAAGACTGAGGACACCCATATCTACCAATAGAAGATGTTTTAAGCAAAACGTTTTAACATTAAAAGAACTATCTTTCTATAATTCATTTTTGTTTATTCTGGATGGTAGTTTTAGTTTTTTACATTCAATAAACAATCATTCACATCAAACAATACTCCTCTGTATATTTCTTCCAAGCGTAGTTTTAGGAAGCTGAGAAGTTAAGCTTATCGAAGCAGCGTCTTGGTCCTAACTCTCGGTGACACCACACCTCGCCATTCCTGTAGCCTGAAATCGCGGAGAGTAGGTGACTCTCTTTCATCTATGTAGCAAAGGTTCCAAATCTTAAATCGGCGAAAAAGGTGGATGTAATTCTATGATAAATTTCCTTCTAACTGAATGACTTAACAGAAACTTTAGATACTTATCCATGTTCTACAGTTGGAACTTTCAGAAATTTCGCAATTTTTTTAAAATTACAGCAAATTAAAAATTTTAGCTGATTTGAGGTTGTGACGTCATCAAATTTCTAAATGATAACCAACAAAAGTATCAGACGTTTGCTTGACATCACATCGTAGACATATGCAAACTATGGCTTTCTTGGAAATTATTTCATGTTACGTCAAACGATTCAGAAATTGTGACAGCTGTAAGTTGTTTTGAAAATTTTTCTTGAATTCTCGGAATAGAAGAAAAATAATTGCATTCTAAGAATGCATATATATTGAAGATTTCAAAAAAGTCCAACGGCAGCATTATAGCCAAATAGCTAAAGTTTCTTTGAAGCCATTCACTTCACAGGAATAATTCAAAGAACTTTACACCTTCTTTTCAAAGGTTGAAGCTGATGCTACTTTATGTAATAGGTTTTGTAGTGCAAGGACTCAAACTTCCAACCTTCAGATTAGCTTATTCGGAGACCCATCATTCCAAATGAAGAAATTACTCTTTTGGAAAAATGAATCTGCACGTAGGCTACCTTCAGATGGGTAGTCAAATGCTACTACTGAGCTGTCTCCACTAGTGACATTCCTTCAACATAATCAAAGATGGAAACATAGCACTATATTGCAAAACCAACAACCTCCAAAAGACTATTCCTGGTGTATTCCTTTTTGCATATTCCGTTCTAATGATTAGACAACTTGCGTTTTCTTATTTCCTCTATAAAAAATGCTGCTACATCATAAAACAAAAGTTTTATTCGATCAAAGGATGAGGCAAGCGATGACAATCATTGTGTTAAACTTCATATTTATAGACATTCCATGTTGTTGTGACAAATCCAGTTGTTAAGACAATTCCAGTTGTTAAGACATTTCCAGTTGAGATACAAAAAATTAGTTAGTTAGACGTAAACATGTTTTATTTGATATTCGAACGTTTCGAACTAACCAGGTTCATCTTCAGCGAATCTAAATGCTAATGAGTGGCAATTTATACCATGAGACAAACAAAGTAAAAAGACGAAGATGGACCTAGTTGGTTGGAAACGTTCAAATATCAAATAAAACATGTTTACGTCTAACTAAATAACTTTTATATCTCAACTGGAAATGCCTTAATAACTGGAATTGTCTTAACAATTGATTTTGTCAAAATAACATGGGATGTCTATAAATATGAAGTTTAACACAATGATTGTCGCCGCTTGCCTCATCCTTCGTCTCATAATTAAACTGGACGTTTCCCACAAAACTGTCCAATTTCATTTAATCCCTGTTGAAATCAAAGCAAAGAAATTCCTGGGAATGAAGATGTTAAAATATTCACTTTGGCTTCTTAAAAGGAATGAAGCAATGCATAGAACACCTCATTCTGAGTTGTATATTTTAAGCAATATCATCACTCTTGCCTCTATGCACTATTATATTGAAATTTTTCATAATCCTTCAAATCTAAAATAGCATTTGCATTTCATCCTGACATTTATAAGACAAGCAAGAAGCTTAATTTACCACAATGAATTTCCCACTTTATCATCAGTGCTGTTTGCAGTATGCTTCAAAACAAGGCAGCATAAGAAGAGCTAGACTTACTACTTTAAAAATGAATGAAAAGATCAGCTGTCTGGAAAATAACTTGGTCTTTGATCTGCTAGCTAAAAAATTTGGTTACCTACCTCATGATAGAATTTGGTGATTTTTCAAACAAGAGCACTTTTTCGGGACACCCAGTGCAACGTTATTGTTTGTCCAACACTTACCTTGAAGATATGCAGTAAATTGTTTTGGTCCTGATCTGATGGGATATTTAACTTCATTTTTCAATTTATCACCTTTTGACTTGATACTACTCTTTGGTCTGCCAGAAAGACACGAGATACAGTGAAAAAATCATTTTAAATGCACATCTTCATCACATCTTATTGTGTCACATTTGTCAAGAGAACCGAGCCTTGCTGGAAATGGTGTGCAATTGCACTTGAAATTGTTTTGGTGCACACTTTCTCTTAAACCTTGCATTTCTCCTTTACCGAATGCCAATCAAACAGTCCTAAATTCAAAACTCTATTTGATCATGATCACTAAGTTGTTTCCAACATCCTGCAGGATGTAATATCAGTTATGCTGAAGAGTCATTTCTTTGAACTTACTAGTTATCAAAAGATCAGTTCCTTCTTGCTTATTCATACTTTCTGTTTTGAAATGTACTCTAGGTGTGCCATTCACCACACCCAGGGCTGTCGAGAAGCGGACTGGGCTAGAGGGTTGGGAGCAAAATGGGTCTTGCGTGCCGAAAGTGCCGGAAAATTTTCTGGTCCACGTCCTTTTCCCTTGGATCACACCCTCAAATTCACTGGTAAAACACTGCTTTTAGATGCAATTGCCCTCCTAAGACTAAGTTTAGAACGCCTGGCAAGGGGGCCTAGAAATGTTCCTTGAAGAATACTGAAAACAAAGGAAGAATGTATCATATGTATATCTTCACGGACCGCTAAAAGCCTCGGCCCCCTGGTAACTACCCTGGCTACCACCCCCCTCTCGACCGTCCTGACCACATCCCTATCAAAATATTACAACTAAGACCTGAGAACTGCTTCAACTGAAGAAAAATAAGTCAGTTATTGTACACTAGAGTTGCATAAGAGGGTGGTAAAGGGAGGCTCCAAATCATGAATCATGGAAATAAAATGTTAAATTTCACATTTCACATAAGAGAAACTAGCACTTTCACATTTCACAACACTGAATACTGGATTTTCACGCCTCACTAGAAGAGAATATGGTCTAAAACTATGCCAAATCGTGTATGGCAAGAATTCTTCAAATTCTGATAAGAACTGCTTTGAAAAACTTGAAAAACTTTGTACAAGAAGTCCTAAAAGCTTCAAGATTTCCTTAAAGAATTCTCAAGAAGGCCAAGGCAGAAAAAGTGTTAATATGCACAAAATCTGTACTGTATACTTGATGAGTCAAAACAAAGTTTACCTGATTGAGAGGCTGTGGAATAAAAAGTATGTGACTGATAATATTCAAAACTGAAATGTTAATCTATCAGATGAAGGCAAACTTTAGACAGAATTTTGTTTCTTGGTAAAATCACATATCTTTAAGATCCAATAATTAGAAAAATGTGTGTAAAGCGTTTGAATGGAAATCGAGAATCCCATGCTCCATTCAGGTCCATTATTTATGTTGCATTGAAGTTTACATTCAGGTCAATTTCTGAAAAAGAATTTTGATTTCAATAGAAAGTAAATCATTAATTGTGATATTTTCATTCCCAAACATGCACCTTGTTAGCATTTTCCTAATTATGGATCTATATCTGATCTGATGGTTGATTTTAGCCAGCAAAATTTTCTCATCTAAGTTAGCCTGTGACCAACTGATTAACATTTCAGTTTGAACATCGGCCCATCATTTATACTTTACAGACCACCAAGTATGTAACTTTTTGACTCATCTGGTAAAATTGTACAATAATACTTACACAAGAAGAATGTCCTTGCTTTGTTGACCCCACCATTTGACAGCAATTTGTACATTCTTGAATAATTTCTGGTCCATCCACTTTATGTCACCAACAGAACAGTGAAGAAAACATCTCAGTTGTCCTTCCACAAATGGAGGTAAACTGGGACCAACCAAGAAGCTGTCTTTAGCCATCAAAACACTTTAGCCTATCAACTGATAAAAGTTCTAAGTTAGATTTTGGGTTACATTAATTGCTTTGAAATAGTCCCTAAAATGAACTTTAATTGGAGAAAAATTATGATATTAAACCTTTTGAGACAAAGATCTAGAAAATGCTACATGGTTATAGCTCATGTTAATCGGGGCTACTAAACTGAATCAAAACTGAATTGAAATAAATTGAATCGCCTCATTTCTTAAATAATGTTACAGGAAGGCTTTGAAGACCTTGTTCAGGTAAATCAGACAAGTATTCTAAAATTCTTTCCACCAAATGTACATTGCAACCACTTTTGTGTCTACTGAAATGTTTAGAGATAAAAACTTCAGATCAACATTGAAACCATTGCTTTCCAGCAACAAATACAGTTCAGAAACAAATTCTATCACTGAATGAAATGTGGGCTTTTAAAACAATTAGCCATTGTATAGACAAAGAAACTGGGGGCACTGGGGGCATGTGCCCTCAAGGTTTTGCAATAAAAAAGAAGTGCCCTATATGTTTTTAGAAAATGCTCTCTCTTTCTTAGGAAAAAATACATTTGAAGTGCTGTGCCCTCCAAGTTTGAGATGTTTCCTATGTCCAGTGGCCTATATTGTCAATGTGACTATCTGAGGTATGGGTCTGCTTGTGGTAATGTTGGTAGGCCTAACTAAAATGGACAGTAAACAGTAGATCCTTTCATTTCTTGCAAAATGGAAACCAAGAATAGGGAGTTATTAAAATGAATGAACAATACAAGTCACAGAAAGTCCATATTGCAAATTATCAGAAAAGAATTTTTTCCAAGAAATTACTTTCTTTTCTTTCACTTCCTTTTTCTGCAGTGCTGATTACTGGAAAACAGTAGACCCTGACTTGATAAATACCACAACTCAAAATTTAATCTTACCTCAAAATAACCCATTTTACCCCTAGTGGACATTATTAGTTTTGACACCACTGAATTAGGGTCCAAAATAATAATTTCTAAATTACAATAATTTTAATTTCTTTACGATAATAATAACAACAATAATAATGATTTCTTAAAGTAATAATTAACATTTTATTAATAATTCTATGATAATAACATTAACACTTTAAATTTCAGCAGCTCTTCCAGCCATGAAATTTTGGTGACACAGCAAAAGGAAACAATAGAAATATCTTTTAGCGACACAAACACAACCATGCAATCAATTTGGATGTAGGAGAGATCCCCTACACGTTCTGCAAACTTTCCAATCTGGACTTCAACCAAAGATACGCCAAATCGGGAGGTGTAGTAAAACTGTTCTATTCTGCCTTCTGTATTGTTTGCCAATGTCCTTATTCACCTCTTACAAAAATTCCCAGAAAGAGATTTACGATTTTCTTAAAGAGCTCTTTACCCTACATCTTGCAGATTCGATATAAACTTTATATGTCACATGCATAAATCCGATACAGTCTTTGTGCTAAACCATGTTAAATTTGATAAAATTTCAAGTTTGTTTAGCTACATGGCAAATTTTTGGTGATTTCTTGAATTTTATACATTGTGGATTGGGGGGGGGGGAGGTATCCTCTATGAAAATACACAACACATAAATCAATAGACAAAATTGGCTAAGGTTTGTTTACACCCATTTTCAAGTCATGTGATCAATCTCTTGATAAAACAACTTCTGATCTCTTTTACATATTTTGTGCTAAGCATGCAAAAAGTAGGACGATATTCAGAAACTTGAATGAGGCTGCCAAATGTGTTGATATTGTACCATCCCATTGAACTTCAATGTACCCTCCACATTGCTAACCTCCATCTCGAGCCTCCCCACACTCGCACAAATACAAAATGGCGATGATATTTGGCCTAACTTACAAAGATTAATCATCAAATTTATGAAAGTTCAAGCCACAAAAACTTGGAAAGAACTCACGACTGGTGTTCAGCAGTTGGTAAGGTTGCTTTTTAACAATAATTTTATCAACCCCGGACTTGTCCTTTAAACTGTTCTCATTAGTCTACAAGACGATGATAACATTTACAAGCAAAGTGAACATTTTTTTTACAGAATTATTTTGGGATAACATACAGTTTTTTCAGTTCTGATAAAAGCAGAGCTGTAGCTTGTGGAAATTATACAGGTACATCAAGAGTTCTAGGGTATGATATCAGGCTCACTCATAGCTTCTTCAGGACAACATCAAAACATGATCACTTCAACCTCACCAAACAGCAGTTTCTCAATTTGGGAAAGTTTCAACCCACGTTTTTGAAAACAGTGGGGGGGGGGCTTAGCCCCTGCTTACCCTAATGGCTGTGAGGTCCCTGTTCAGCCAGACTGTAGTTGTTGTTTACAGCAAGGAATGAAGACTGGCTGGCTGTTCATCAGTCACTTAGTTGAGAAATCCCATACTTGCCTTCACTTTTGCTCAGTCTTCCTCTTTGAATATCTACAGTTATATATATATATCTGTAAGGTATTGACATAAAACCTATCAAATGCACACACAGGTTGGGTTAGTGGTTAGAGTGGCCCCAACATAGTTTTCAGGTCCAGTTTAAACCACAGTATATACCTAAGGGCATGGAAAAATGCTAGAGTTAAGTCTGCTCCCAAGAAAGGGTCAAAGACAGAAAGAACCAACTACAGACCATGTCAATGCTTAGTCAGCGAAGCAAACTGCTTAAAGATCAAGTTTGTCATTCCATGGACAAACACTTGACTAGCAACCAACTGAAAAACAAGAATCAATGGGGCTTCAGTGAGGGAATATCAACAGAGGGTTTTCTATTAAAATTGACAGAAAAGTGGAGAAACAATCAGTGGACCAGGGACTCATTCTTGGGATAGTATTCAAAAGGATAGTATTTATAGATTTTCAAAAGGCATTCAACATGGTACCTCATGACCTTTTGCCTCAGAAACTGCTTGCAGTTGGCATTTTTGTGAGACTTTCTTTCATGGATAATGAACTACTTAAGTGGAAGACAACAATTGTAGAAGTAAATGGGGTGACCTCAGAGACAAAAAGCATTCGATGTGGAGTTCCACAAGGATCTCTTATTGGCCCTAGACTCCTTAAGTGTTTATGTCAATGATTTGCCAAGTGCTATTCACAGATGACACAAACTTTTTCTGCACAGATACCAACATTGAGCGCTTAATAGATAAAGTGAATTTAGCCATGAAAGAAGTATATCTGTGGTGCTACAAGCATAAGTTAAAAATCCATCCTGGCAAGAGTGAGGCTATGATAATGATGAAAAGGCCCTTTGTTGGACCAGTCAGACCAATAATGATTTGGACAAATATTATTAACGTAGTGAGTGAGGCTGTTTGCCTTGGAGTAAGGATAGATAATAGACTGACCTGGGAGCCACAAATAAATAGTTTATGTAAGGCATTCTCCCAGAAATTGAGTGCATTGAAACACATGAAGTTTCTACAAAGGCAAGTTTTGGAGAAAATTTACTTCTCCACTGTCATCTCAACAGTTACATATTGCATGTCGGTCTGGGGGAACTGCTCTATGGCACAAATTGGAAAAGCTAGAAATTATCCATGGAACAGCAGCAAGAATGATTTACAGACTTAAAAGAAGTACATCTAAGGAAGAAAGCCGCTCAACAGCAAAGTGGCAACCACTTGCCTACAGTATATCTACAAACAACATATAGCTGTATTGATGCACACAATTTACAATCAATCTAAGTCTGGTTTGGTAGAGTTTGAAAAGTTATCTCCAAGAAGTGAAAATTCATGACATCTGATGCAACTAACAGTTGATAGATTCAAGACGGAAGTTGGCAGAAGCAGTTTGAGACAGAGGGTCCGTTCTACGGAATGCTTTGCAAAATGAACTCAAACAAATAAAAGATACAAATGGCTTCAAGAACAAAATGAAAAGTCACAACAAGCTCATGATTTTAATAATAATAATTCCAAATCCCCATTTCGGGGCAGTTACGTACATTTGTATACTTAACTTTATTACAAGTTACGATATGGTACGTGACACTGGATTAGACTCAAAGGATGGATTTGCTTAAACCCTTTTTAAAAAATTTTAAAATTTCTTTTTCGTATTTAACAAGCCTCTCATGATTATCACTATAGATGTGGTCTATTATTGATTTTTTTGTATGGTGCTTGATTATATGTTCATACTGGGCCAAGTCCACATGCACGACATGTAATATTTTCAAAATTTCCTTTGAAGTTATTCTTTATTTTTTGCATACACAGCTTGGTGCGCAAGATATCGCCTGAATGTTTTCCTTTAAGACAACTCCTTAATTTACCAGTAAAGTGAGTTAAGTATCTAAGTTTATTGTTACAACTAAGTTTGTTGCGCAAATCATTCACTTTTCCATTGAATTCGCTTATTAAACGTTTATTGATTTCTTTCCCACAAAGATTTAGATGATTCAGTTGTGTCATCTGTTGAGGTGGGTAGGTTTAGCCAAACAAGATCTTGTTTTACCTCTTCCCACCAACAATTTGGAAAGCCGATTCGTCTTTGTTTGTTCGTTAAAGGCGGGACTTTACTGTCAGTCTACGTATGACAGACTCATACGTAGACTGGTATGGGCCTACATGTCAGTCAGTACATTCTACATTACTAATGAATTAGTAAAGCGGCTATGCCTAAATTTGAAGTACCTGGAATAATGCTTATCGCTTAAATATTTGTCCAATATGTTTTCAGTTCAGTTCAGTCAGCTAGCACATTGCAGGCAGCACTCCGCAACCAGCAACCTGAACTTGCCCCAAACTCTTCAGTCTACAGTATGCAGTGGGTGCAGTCGTGCATGCAGTTGCAGTCTGCAGTCTGTTAGTTTTCGCGCCTGAAAGCCTCGTACTGACGCAGTTTACGCTATTGTTGTTTTTGTTGCTGCTGCTCGCGTTTTCGCAACGCTGTACAGGGTTTGTTTTCTAACGATCCAAGGCGCTCCCTGGACGATACCCTTCCCACGGGGGGGGGGGGGGATTCTCCGCTAATTTCGGGTAGGGGTGTGCCACCGACAGTCTCAAAATGTAGCCGTTGGCTCGACCAATTTTTGTGAAAATGATACATTTGGCTAGACTAATTTCTCCATCAAAAGTGCCCTGAGTTTGCTCACAAAACTTGCCAAATTCTCTGAACCAAAACTTTTTTAAAATTGGGTTTTTTACAGGAATTACCGAATTCTGACATTTCTTTGACCAAATTTGCCAAAAGCATACCCTTGCCTAGACTAATTTGGACTAAAATTGCCAAGAAGTATACCCTGGCCAGACCAGAGGTCTGTAAAAGTATACCCTTGAGGGCGGCACATCCCCATGTATCTTTACTATGGAAGAGCCCCCTCCGTGCCCCTTCCCATATCTCCCGAATCAGCCATTCTTCCACCATTCCGTGATGGAACGGACGGAATACTATTTTAGCTCTTGCTTGCAACACAAAATGGCAGAAAGAAGAGCTGACAATGGATGGGATAGCTGTAAATCTGCGATCCATCAAAAGATCAGAAGCCTGTATAGAATGCCAGTGCATCGGTTGATCCTAGCATTAGTCAGCTCCATTTTCCATGCACAGTTTTATGGTCCTATAGCAGGAAACAAAGTGCAACTGGATATCTCTAGTTATGGAAATGCAGATTGCGTTGCAGAGTTCCTTCGCTACATTTATACGGAACGAGTTTTGTTAAATTGGGAGACGTGTTTTCCATCCTCCAAATACATGACCTAGGAGAAAAATGCAACAAATTTCTGGAAGAATCCATTACTAAAGAAATGTCAAAAAACGTTCTTCCACAGTGCTTGGTTTTGTGTGGAAAAGCGGTCATTGATAGTTGCCTCGGCACGATTGCCAGTAATGCATCGGATCGGAGGAGCTAATAGAGCAAGATTCGTTCTTTGAATTAAATCTGGAATCGCTCAAAGCTATATTGCTCTGAGATACATTGGATGTGAAAGAAATCGATCTGTTCATGGAAGTCAACAAATGGTGTGAACGGCAACTGATGAAAGAAGAAAATGAAGTTCACCCTGCAGCAAAAAGTCTGCACGCAGGCTAAGGCAAAACGGCACGTACTTGGTGATGCCAGTAAACAAGCTATTTGTAATCAAAGTGGTATTATTACCAAGACAGAAGCAAAAACACTTGAAAGTCGTGGAATTCAACTGTCAGAGGACAAGAACACTGAGTAAGAAGTATCAGGGGAAAACTAAAAAGACAGCGTAACTAACTTTTCGAATCTTCCACGATTTGCTATCAACACATAGAAATTAACAGTAAAAAAGCTATTTGTAATCAAAGTGATATAATTACCAAGACAGAAGCAAAAAAACTTGCAAGTCATGGAATCTAACTGTCAGAGGACCAGAACACAAAGTAAGAAGTATCAGGGGAAATATAAAAAGACAGCGTAACTAACTTGTCGAATATTACACGATTTGTTATCAACACGTGAAAATTTATAGTAAACAAGCTATTTAGAAGCAAACACACTTGTGAGTCGTGGATTTTAATTGTCAGAGGAATAGAACTGCAGGGCTCCAGAAACTCGCAGAAGCTACCATTTTGGGGGCCCTCAACCCTTCCTCGAAATTCAAATCCGAATATGGACCCTATTAATAGGCCCAAACCAAAGTGCTCGATGTATATAACTACCAGTCTGGTTCCCTGAGACGTCATTTTCGACTTCGGAACTGGGCTCCACGGAAGCGGTCCAAAATGTCATCTGGACAAAAACCGTAACCATGCTCCGTAACTATGGTAGGGGTTCTGTTGTCATCATGGCATGTTTTAAATCAAGCATGCTTTAAATCTTTCCTGCCAACAGAACGACGCTTACGCTTAACCGGTTTTCGAAATAAGTAATGAGAAGTTTGAGAAGAAACGCTGGTTTTTGTCAAGGCGTCAAAAAATCGCTTCCCTGGCGCCCAGTACCCGCAAACGAGCGCTGACGCAGGGAGCAAGGCTGCAGAACTACAACGTTTAAATTGTAATGAGGTCAGTCTGGCAAGATTTACGCGCGAACAGTCTTTTACTGATACGTAAAATTCCTTCTACCTACATAATGACATGTGACAAGCACTAAACAAATCAAATGGAACCTAAGACCAACTGAAAAATTTGAAATTTCAAATTTTGGGCCGCACTTTGGATTTTATACTTACTTTTGGACGATTTTACCACCCGTCGTCGAATATAAATCGACAGAAGGGGGATGAAGATTTTCAAAAAAATTCTTCATTTACATGCTGCGAATACTCTACTACACAGATCTCGGGGGGGGGGGGTACATGACTTGCAGATGGACGGGGCTCTGCCGCCCGGTTTTCAAAAAGCTAAACTCTTTTGACTTCTGACAGTTGCCGTCATACCCACTTTCATGATGAATTTTGGCGGAAAACTACCCATTTTTTTACAATTTTTTGCCAATTTCTGGAAGGCCAACCCATGTTTAATGAAAATCTGCTGAAGATAGACCCTTGTTTAGAGAATTTTCGACCCAAAAACCCACCCATATGGGCGGCACATACCCGTGCCCTCAACATGTTATGTTACCCCGTCCCCCGGGACACAGCTAAGCATGGGCAATACGAATTATTTCGAAATCTAGAGAAATGCCAACGCTTTGCATTCGACTTCAACAGGACTTCACTGACATCACTTTCTACAGACTCTCAGTGCCCACAGAACCGTCTGCAGTATTTCGCTTATCGCTAAGAAGAAAGGGGTGAAATACGGTTCCCTTTGCCAGAAATTAGCTGTACACAACAATTCTATTATTATTAGTGTCAGCAACAACAACAAATCCAAACGGATGCACTGCAACTCCACGTGGAGTGTCAAGACAACCAGGTCTTGAGCCCAGTCTTCCAATGGTTGCGATAACCTCCTTTCGGATATTCAAAACTTGGATTCTATGATTTCCGGAATCAGCCACCAGTACATTACTATCTGCATCTAATGCAAATGAACACGGGTCCATAAATTCGCCAGGACATACACCAACACTGCCAATGACTTTTGCTTCGGCGTAAACTGCTTTGGAAATATCAATTACTTTCAAATCGTTTTGTTCAATGTCATTGACAACGATTTTGCTTCTGCCAATCACAGTTAACTTTCGAGGTCTTGAACATGAAGCATCAAGCCGAATGAATTTCTTAAAGTGGCCACACTCTGAGAAACATTGGATTTTCTTGTTCATGGCATCACATAAGAATATATCGTTTTCGTTGTTGACGGATACCCCAGAGAGTTCAGGCAACTGCTCATGAGGGACAGTGTGCGGCAAAAATTGAAATAACAGCTCCCCATTTTCATCCAGCACTTTAACCAGAGAACTGCCAATAAGTATAAGTTGTCCCTTGTTGTTTACTGTCATATCGATCGCTTTAAACGCATTTCCTAGTAAGACAGGGCTATGTTCAATCCGTCCTAGTAAGTCAGTTTTTACAACTCTGTTGTTTCCCGCATCAAGAACCAGAAGATGTCCCATGCTGTCAAAGGCAACTGCTGTTGGTGAATTGAATTGGAGAGGAGAAAGCCTGGAACCTTCCTCGCCAAAGCTGCACGAATCCAGCTCATCTAGGTCATCGTACTGAAGGATCTAAAATGGAAGAGTGAACATAAAGCTGAAAGAACTTTCTTTTCAGAGGGCACGCTTTTATGAGACCGATAACCAAGCTTGTTCGTTAAGGGGGGAGATTTCATTTCATCAGATTGAAATTTCTCTCCCCAAAAGACAAACTATAATGAAATCTTGTTCAAATTGATCTCATTCGATGCATAAGAATGTAGAGATTCTGGCCATATCAGAATAATTGTAAAATGACATTTTCCAGGAAAATTCCTTGCTTAAAAGAGTGTACCACCTTATTTTGTACCCTTCCGTTTGCGCAAACAAAATCCAACAGAAAGTACAGATCCTAAGCTACAAAAGTGTGTCTCAGATTCTTCATTTTCTTCCTGTCCACCCCCTCCCGCTGAAAATATTTGGTTTCAACTATTTGCGTCATATTTTGATATTTAAAGATTTTCTTGCCTGGAGCCTACTCTGGCAGTGTTCAAAATGTGAAGCCACTCAATAGACCTTTTAGCTATTCAGCAAAAGAGCCTGGATCGAGCGTTATTTTTATACATTTTTATACACGAGATTCGATCGAGTGGCGTTAGAGCTTCTATCACAATTGTACACATTCGAAAATTCTACAAAATGTAGCAAAGTGTCGTTCGATTGAGATTCTTCTCCAGAATAGCTAAAAGGTCTTTGGTCCATTGGGTACGAAATAGCTCCTTCGTACTCGTGCCTACTGGGTCTTTGAGTTCTTTCGAAAGGGACTCTTCCTGATACCACTTCAAATGTAAACATCTCGCAGCTGAAACCACATGAAGCACATCGGACAACTTTATGTGAAACCTATGGTCTCTTTCTTTGAATCAAGACCTCTGTTATTTCCAAAGAAAGTATCCTTGGGCTTCTTAAAATTTGGGCTGCTGAGATTAAACGAAATCTGAAACTGATATTTTTGACCTACAAACTTTTACTGTAATTTCATGGAATAAATGGAAAAATTGGATCTCGTTAGTGATTGGATCTCAATTGGTGGCCACCCAAAAGTACATTCATTCTATACCGAGAAATGTATGCTTGATCTGGATGGTTTTGGAAGCAAAAAGACACATGAAGCTACTTTGAATCAGAGACTCTATTTGAAGATTTGCTCAAAGAACTACCTTAAACTTGGCAGCTTTTTCTCTTTTTTCAATTTTCAAGCGTGCCCTAGTGCGGTATTGCGATTGATCCCTGAGTCCATATTCTCTTGTTCGTTTTTTCTCCATTTCATTCTCCTCCATAGCGCTTTCCAGATCCATTATTTCCAATTCAACACTTGCAATCTTTCTTGCCTGCTCACTGAAATCTTCCTTTGACTTTTTCAGCTTTCTTTCAAGCTCTATAATTTGCCTTATTTTCCCAAGAATATCAAGATCTATAGTCCTCAGCACTTCCTTGTGTCTCTCCTGTCGCGAGGCAATGTGCTCCAACTTGTATTCCAAGCGCTCTCGCTCTTTCGCAGTGCTCATAACCTCTCTCCTCAGTCTCTCGATGCTCTGCAAAAGATTGGAATTGCTGAAGATCAAACATGCGACCTACCAGGTCAGTCAAATCGAGTTTACAAAGTTTAGCGGGCTATGGAATAAAAAGTATGCGGCAAGTATAAAAAACTGAGATTTCAAGGGCTGAGCCTTGATGTGAAAATTTGTTTGGTAAAACCACTCATCTCTTAAAAAGCTAGAAATTAGGAAATTGCTGGTAAAGCACTAAAGATGGCGTCGAGGAAGTTTTTACCAAGATCCTTTGCGGTATTGAAGAAATGAGCCAATCAAATTTATCGAAATTCAATGTGACGCAAAGCATTGGTTGACCTGTCATACAAATTCAAATTCCATACAATTGTTAGTTTTTGCGATAGAATTTCAGTTTCAAATGCCAAGTAAAACTTAGAACCGGGAATTCTCGATACCATACAAAAAGATAAGGGAGCTGTCATTTTTAAAGCTGGGTACAGGGGTGGAAGAATTTTTGGAGGGGTGCCAAATTTTTTGGCCTCGTTTTATCGGGATATCAAATATTTCGGAAAAAATTGTGGAATATCTGATGGGCTGTGAAATTTTTGGAATATATATACTTGAGACTGAAGTAAGAATTGTGTATTCTTTCACAACAAAAGTTTCACCTGTTTCTGCTATGCTCATTAGGCAAGAAAGAAGTTATTTGAAATAGTGATGATGATTCTATGTTTGATGATTCTTCCAATTGTTCCAATTTGATTCATTTTACATCTAGATTGTGTTTCTTAGTGTGTAAGTTAATATATCCAAGCACTCAATAGTGGGGTATACAATTTTTTTGCTATGTTGAAATGGGGTGTCAAATTTCATTGAATTTCGTGAATGGGGTAAGAAACTTTTGCTATTTGTGTAAAAATTCTTCCACCCCTGTACCCAGTATTTAAAATGACAGTTCCCTAAGGCTCAAATCCTTACTGGTTCTCAGAACACGCGGAAGTCATCCAACCTCACGAAAATCAGCCAAAGGCATCGCCACTTGCAACCCCCTGAGACAAAATTAGTCGTTTGTGATGAAGTTTCTAGTAGTAGTCTTTCACACAGCTGCACCTAGATCTCAAGATCAGCAACATATTCAAATTGTGGTTATTTCGAAGCTTCGCAGTTTTTTTATTTTTGTTTTTTGGTATGGGCTGATAAATGGTGCACTCGTTGCTGTTTTCATAAACATCTATGATTTGACCAGTGCACAGCGAGGAGAAGCACCGGGGATCCCCCGCCACTTGCATTGCTCTTCTGGCGCTATTTTTACCAAAGTTTTAGTTTTCCACTGAGAAAGAGGGAAACTTGGGTCATTGACACAGTGTCTAGAGTTAGTAGGAGCGTTCCAAATAAAGATATTGCATCATTTTATGATTCCGTCGTTTCGTTCCGTCGTTTCGTGATTCCGTGGTTTACAGACTGCCTGTCAAAAATGGTATTCAATTCTCTAAACAAATTACCTGTGTAATCTTTTCAATGCTCGGACGATTTACAACCAGCTCGAAGATACTCTTTCTCCTACCAAATCCTCTTTTGGCACTCCCTTCCAAATCCTTAATTTCTGCCTCTTTCACTGCTATTTCTTCAATGAGCTTTGATCTCTGTCGATCATTTTGCGCTATGGCTTCGAATGTTTCAGCTTGATGCTTACTGTATTGATCCAAGTCTTTCCCTTTTTCACTTCTTTTTTCATTGATTGCAATAAGGTTCTCTTCTTCTAGCTTGATCTTGTTTGTTATCATGTCACTGGTAATGCCTTGTCTTTCAAGCTCTTCGCTCTCACACTCAAGTTGCTCCGTTTTGTATTTGATTGCAACGATTTGCCGTTGAGTTGTCTTTTCTAATTCATCAAGTCGAATCAACGTCTTCTTATCCGGTTTTCCTACACCAAAGTCGACAAAATCATAATGAAGACCTGCATCAAAGGTGAAGCCCGAGGGCTGAAATCACGGGGGGGGGGGGTTCCTCCATAATAACGATACTTGGAGATGTGCAGCCCTCATGGGTATACTTTTTCGGACTTCTAATTTAGCCAAGGGTATACTTTTTGGCAATTTTAGTCGAGCATAGTCGATGCAAGGGTATGCTCTAGGCAATTTTGGTCAAATAAATGTAAAAACTCGGTAATTTCTCTACTAAAGACTTCTGTACTCAGGACAAACATTTTGGCTCTGAGAATGCGAAAATCTGGCAAGTTTTGTCTAGAAAACGGTCTTTCAGGGCACTTTTGATGGAGAAATTTTTCTACCAAAGGGTCTCATTTTCGCAAAAATTGGTCTAGCCAACGGTCCCATTTTGAAACTGTAGGCGGCACACCTCCAACCGAAATTTAGCTGAGACGCCCCCCGTGGCTAAATTAACCAAACCCGCAACCCTTGAAACCCCAAAGCCCCCCTCGTAAAGATAAGAGGCACGATTCTCTTACCATCATGCGAATTGTAAAAGCTACTGGTGTTGAAGCAATCGACGATTACGCTAAAGATGGCGGCAAGGTTACCAAGATGCATTGCGTTCTTCAAGTTCCTTGCCGCCATCTTTAGCGTAATCGTCTATTGCATTTGTTGCCTATCACATACGTTAACTTCTGAATGTTTAAAAGATCTAGAACCAAAATATATTAAGAATTGTTGAAACTGCGTAAGGCTTTTCGTCTCAATAGATCTACATGTGATGAACTTCTGTTGGAAGTAGGGAGAAGACCAGATTAGCAACTGCTGGTGATCGTGCCTTCGCAAACGTTGCCCCTTTCATTTGGAACAGACACCCCTATTCGGTTAGAGCTTGTAATACAGTTGAAACTTTAAACTTACTGTTATTATCCTCATTGCTCTCCAGCCTCGGGTTCTTTTTCCTTGCAATGTACTCGTCTAGCAGTTTCTCTGGCTCAACAAGATTCGTGCTGTGTAGAACTTTCTTCAGGAACATCAATTTATTGTTATTCACCAGTCCCTTCGCACACAATATTTCCATAAAATCTGTGCCTTTTCTTACTTGCTCCAGACTTTCTCCGTTCACGTGTCCTCTTAGTTCTCTCTTCGCTCTTTGAACATCAGCTACTGTGAGCATTCTTGCCATCGTCTGTAGCAGAAGATTTAGTTCCAGTTCCGTATCTTTCATTTTCAGAATTGGAGGTTTATTTTGTGGGATTATGCTCTCATGCAGCGTTAGGCCATTGGATTTGTGTGTACTTTGTTGCCCCCTTTGCCATAGCAATAGTGTAATTACATGTGTTACCCAAGTGTAAAAGGAGATTAGAATATGATTGTTTTGCAACAATACGAAACATTGAATAATAATAACGTGCGTCTGTGATTAATCAACCAATAATAAGGATTAGCAGGAATTAACAATTCAAATTATTCTGGTTTTACAAAGATCTATGACGTTGTGCTAACAAACTACCATGACGTAGAGGCTGGTGCAGTGCTTTCTGGAGGGTCATGCATGGCCCGGAGGCAGCAGTTGGCTCGTTGACTGTTGGCTCACAAGGGCGCATCACTGATCAGTGGGGCGCATATGGGAGTGTACAGGGGCGGCGCCATTACAGAAAAAGTGGGGTGGAAAAGAGATAGAAGACCTCTTAGTTCCTTTAGCTACCAGTGACAAACTTCAATATTTGACGAGTATTAATAGCTACCTCTTAAACAAATTTTGCGTAACGAGCTAGCCTCTACTTTGTCCTGCCCCAAACAAAGACATGGAAACTTTGACAAATCTTGGATCGTTCGTCTTGTAGCTAGCGTCACAAGGAAAATTTTGAAAACTCCTGCCATTACATTGACTTAGAACGCCTCTCACAATCACGCTCCAACATCTCTCGAAAATATCGATACTGTAACCATCCTATACGCAACCACTTTTTCCTCGTTTTTGAAAGGAATGTTAGTGCATAAAAACTAAAAAATATGCTGCAGATAGAACAGAGTGTGAGCATTTTGTTTGCTCATTCAAAATAGAAAGTCTTTCCTTCTCAACGGCGACTCGTTTCTTCATTGCATTTTCGATCCCACCTTCAAAATTTCCGACTTCTACGGAACATTTCCGAGTCTTGTTGACTTGGGGGGCAGTTGGACCCCCCAACCTCCCAGCCCCCCATAATTTCAGCCACTGGACCATACTGCCTGCTTGGGTCAAAACAATTAAGAATCTTTTGTAATCTGGAGAACGAGTTTTCCCAGGTCACTGAAATATTTCCATAAGAAAAGTTTTCCAGAAAGTCTTTCCTTTTCAAGTGGTCTGGAACACAGCCTATGGTAGCAACTGTTTTGACATTGTTTTGAATCCAAATCATGATATCCCTCGTTTTGGAGATCCTACTAAGTAATTTGGAAGCCCTTGTAACAAAGATTGATTGACTTTGGATTTAGTTGGGGTACTTTAAATAGAAATAGGAGAAATGTATCCGAAATTTTGGTAGCAAGAGGGTCCAGGGCACTGTCCTAAAACCTGTACCTACTACCTACCAGGTCCTGACTTGATTTTCATAGGGGGGGGACCGTGTATAAACTTGAAAATGTTGACGTTTTTGTGGGACTTTTCTTCCCCATGCTTGTGGCAAACAAAGTATCATCTTACAGTCATGTACCATAGAAGTATCGCGCATCCTAAAAAGTACTCCCGTATCTAATCCGTCTTAAAATGTTCTTTATGATCTCCTTTGTTAAAGATGTAAGCTTAAAGGTGATCTAGATCTGAAGTGAAAATTGTTATTGATGCCAGTGAATAGCATTATTGAATGATGCAAATTCGCATCAAAGTTTTTTGATACCTTGTCTCATTCTCAAGTTATCCACTATTTTGTAGGATCGGCTGTCGACGTCATTTTGTTGCACAAAGCGAAAAAAGTGTAAGGTTGACTATGTTTCCAAAGATAAATCTATCAAAAGGCTTGTTTCATCCTATAATTCACAAGGCAGCTCCTATTTAATTTGTGTAGCAAAGCTGCAAAATTCTTCACATCTGTGACCTTCCAAAGATAGGAAACAGCTGTATCTCCATATAGTATCCTGGTAATTTGCAAACAAAATGACGTCATCAGTCGCTAAGTGAAATCAGTGGATAACTGCAAGACGAAATGAGATATCAAAACAATTTAAACAGGATCTTTTATCATTCAACAGTGCTATTCATTAGTTAAAAAGTATGAAATAAAGCATTGAAAAAACAATATTCTGATCACTATTCCCAGCAATACTATGGATAAGACCAATGCATTGAGAATCTTCATTATCCTTTAAGTCTACCATTAAAGTTTACATTTCTTTCTGGCATTTATGACCAAACTAGAAGCTAACATACAAAAAGAAAGTTATCTGGAAATCATAAGTAGTGCTATTTGGAGCATGCTTCAAATCAGGCGGCCCTAATCACAAGATCAAATATACCTGGAAAAAATAAGTTGCTCTTTGATCTACTTGCCAAAAAATGAAGTTTGAAGATCCATCTGATAACAAACTTTGGTGATTTTCAAACAGGGGTACTTTTGGGGACACCAAGTATAACAAATTACCAGCAAGACTATCTGGTGAGCCTCAAATAATTCCCACTTTTAAAATTCATCGAGTTAAGTTCAAGAGTACTTCATAGATCTGAATGATTCAAATTCTAGTTAAATGCCAAAAGATCGAAGCGTTTTTTTGACTTTGCTTGCTGTCTTACGAGCTCCAGAAATATTGGTCGATTCAACTTCACAAAAATTTGATTGTCGTAAAATGACTGAAAAAGGGCCTAAATATTTCTCAAGGACTCCGCGCACAGAACAATAAAGAAAATGCAATTTCTCACGAGTGAGAGCTATCCTCTGTACATTTATTGCCATGAGATTGAAAATCCTAAGTATCTGTTTGAAAGCCTACGTCTTATAACTCTTGAGAGGTGAAGGCCCATTGTCTATTGTTCTGCGCGAAGAGAGTCCTTACAATGCGATCAATGTTTTTAGGCCCATGTTCAGTTAATTTCGCACCCATGAAATTTTCATGAAGTTATACCTGTATTTCTAGTGCTGGTAAGACAGCAAGAAAAGTCACAAAAATACTTCGATCTTTCGGCCTTTCAATGACCTTTGAATCATTCAAATCTGTGAGTAGCTACTCTTGTTGCTACGAATTTTTAAAAGTGGCAACTTTTCCGGCTCACCCGGTATGTCGACATCGAAATAATGTCACTCCAGGTGGGCAATATATATCTATAGGTTACGTTGCCTACTAATCAAATTCATTTTTACGGAACATATATTCATTTACATCGAAAAATAAGTCAGATGTGCTATTTTTTCCATATTTACAACGTTGCAACAAAGACTTAAATAAAGCCGGATTTAAACTAAGAAAATTTTTTGATACTGAATGGATAAATACTGTACAATATATTCATTAAGGTTGTAGACTACTAGTTTTTTCTTTTCTAAGAAACTTGGGTAAAATCATAGTACACGTTTTTTATAAGAAACTTGGATTAGGCCATAGTACTAAAAGTTTCTTAATTTAACATGAAATTTTGTCCAATTTAGTACTTAAAGTTTCTTAATTGTTTTCTAATATTTTGAATGCATGAAGTGTCAATGTGGCCACTAACGCTGCTGAAGATATGTTTCTTGATATCTAAAAAATCATATAGGAATAAACAGTGTTCTGTTATGCTGAAAACACAAATGGTTAGATGATATTGCCCAATAATAAAGGATCAACGATCTATTCGCTATAAACCCATGCTTTTAACTTTGAAAAGTTTCTTAGTACTTCTCAGACATAGTACTAGAGTTTCTTAAAATTTTGGCTAACTTAGTACTAGTTTCTTATAAACCAAATTCTTATAAAAAGAAAACGTGTACTGAAGTTTCGTAATTTCATAGGATACTCTATAGCACTGCCACTTTTTCGTTTCTTGATACAACGCAATGTTGAGGAAGGAAAAGAGCATTATTGAGCACAAAACATGACTTTTCTTGGATGGTCTATTTTTCACTAATTTCATAGCTGATGAAAATGGCAACAACAAAGGCCAACCAAAGGATGGTATTTGCACGGCATGCTGGTAGAAACAGACCCTTTAAGAGCCTTTTCTGATTCTAATTCTGGCTCAAGTCATTATTATACGACAGCTCAGTCGGCAAGAAAAGTGCTAAGCTATGGAATGAATGTCGGATGTTACGGAACGTTGCCGAATGCTGCCGAATTGCTAAAGACAGAGCATGGAAAATTTGGTGGATCTTAAGAATATTTGTATTACACAACTCATATAGAACAAATCTAATTCACGGCATGACAAACCCTGTCCTTTTAATAGTCGAGAACAAGTTAGTTCAAAAAGTACGGCTGTTCAAACTGAAAAATCAGGGAGGAGGTGAAGCCTGTCATATCTATTGCCTCAAGAATTTGCTTAGCCCGGGGGGGGGGTGGTGTACATAACATGTTGAAGGTATGGGTATGTGCCGCCCATATGGGTGGGTTTCTGGGCCCAAAATTCTCTAAACAAGGGTACCTATTCGGCAGATTTTCCTTAAACAGGGGTGGATTTTTCAGAAATTGGCCAAAAGAAAGTCAAAAGGGGGTAGTTTTCCGCTAAAATTCTTCATAAAAGTGGGTAATATGGCAAGTTTTGGCAATTAGAAGGGGGTAGCTTTCTGAAAACTCGGTGGCAGATCCCCGTCCATCCACAAGTCATGTACCCAATTCCAAAGGTGGACACAAATTTGATCTGCCATGAACAATAAGTCAGCGATAAGCACCAATAGCAACAAACGAGGTAACTTTTGAGAGTGTCATAAGTCATTGATTAAAGGCAGTCTGTCACGTCTCTGATTGGTCGCGACAAAGTCAGCGCTTAACACAACAGATTTCTTTGTGAATCTGTGTATCTGAAACAAAGGAGGGCTAACCGTCTTGACTTTCTACGGCCGTAGAAAGTCAGAGGATTAGCAGCCATTGAAAGTTCCTATTATTTGTATTGTCCAAATTGCCCAATCAAATACGTGACAGACTGCCTTTAAATTCACATCACTGGAGCAAATCAAATCCGTAAACTTCCTTGGGACACCAGTTATGCTGCAGTAAAAAAGGGCGTCACGAAAAATGGTTTGAAGATAATACACCCTTCAAATCGGCCAATTGTGTACGACTTATTGTATTCTGTTAATCTGTCAGAACAAGGTACTCTTTTACATAGCATATTCTGTGGGCATACCAATATTCCAAAGAAGAAATTGGAAGGCGAAGTGAAGGTAAAGTTGCGTTCTTCAGCGCTAAGCGCTGGGATCGCAGAGGTAATGCAGACCTAATCGAGTCGGCGAGCCCTTGTCATGGCGCTCATGTGGTGGGGTCCTACAATGGAATATTGGGTCTACGCGCATGCTAACATAGCAAAGCATATACGAGTGTAGGGCTTTCGATGAAAACAAGTCTGTCACGCATCTGATTGGCTGATAAAATAATACAAAGGATAAGAGATTTGATCAGCTGTATATCCAAGTGACTTTCTATGGCCGCAGAGAGTGATAACGATAAGCCGTCCTTTATTCCAAATGCAAAGGTCAAACAAATATCCATTGTCTTGAGCTCCCGGGGATGGAATGAGTGGGGTTCCGACGAGGGTGAGCTGTTTTTCAGGGTATTGTTTTGGCCTATTTTTCTAGAACGGGGTACCAAAAGAAGGCAATTTTTCTGGAGCCCGTTCTCAAAACATTTCAATTTGGGAAATTTTGTAAGGTCAGTTTATTATTTAGTCCAATTTTTGTGTTTTGGGGTATACTTTTCACCAATTTTATCTAGAATCGGATATCATTTGAAGGCAAAAATTCTGGAGCCGGGTAAAAAAATTTCGACGGGCATCCCCTGCAAATTTAGGTCAAGTGCTGCCCCCCCCCCGAGTGTTGAGCAGTTACTTTGCTGCAGCTAATCAGATGCAAGAAAGACTGTTTTTAAGACAAGGAATACTTTTCATCTAGCTTGGTTGTCAATGTCAGAAGACCATCGTCTACGTTGCCTTAGTGTGTATGACTCTATATTTGATAATAGTATTAACAACAATAACAATTTCAAATTAATCAATATCTTGTGTCCTATCTGCTGATTCACTTATTGCTCTATCATTGACTTGCTCTACAGATAACGAAACAAGTCTAAATGCTTCTAAAAATTCATTAAAATCAATCATACCATCTTTGTTAATGTCTAGCGACTTTGCCAGATCGTTGATTTTATCCGCTGGGATTTGACGCTGAGAGAACTGATTTAACACGTCGCAAGAATTCTTGAATTCGTCTAAACTTATATATCCTGAATATAGAATGAATGAAAAAATATATAAAAACAGCGAATAGGGAAAACAAGCCTTTTCAACTAAGCGGCCTCGTTTTGGAATCTTTCAAATTTCTTTAGCTTAAGTCATTTGAAATTTCTGACCCCAGATTAACATTCAGCACCTAAAGTTTAGTCAAACTGCAAATTTTCATAGTCATCGTGTTAGCGATTTTAATTGTATGAGGATAAAAAATTTGAACATTTATAAGGAATTTCACCGTAAATAATGACTGCGGGTGTAAAGTTACACTCCGAGCGATTTTCTTGGTCAAATCCCTTAAAATAAATTCTCAGATCTATTATCGCCATAAAATCGAATTCGCAAACTCTAGGAAATGAAAATTTGCAGATAGACAAAACTTGGGGCACTGAGTCCAAATTCGTTGTTAGAAATTTTGTATGAAGAAATTTTCAAAAATTTCCAAAACGAGGCCGTTGATCGAAAAGGAGTATCAAATATCATGAATCAGCTAAACAGAGGAGCTAGGTGAATTTTCAATTTAAGGGATGTCAGTGGCTCATGCATAAATCAAAATACTGCCACGTTGTTTTGGATTTTCTTTTGTTCACCTGGTGCTAAAGTGCCTTCCTCGTATCGTTAATTTGTCCTCCGCAAGAATCGAACTGACGAGGCTGAGACTAAACGCGTTTTTGCTTGTTCAACGTTGTTTACTAACTTACTCCTTTCTTTTCAGGGCTTAAGTTAATTCGTTTGTCTCTGACAGGACTCAACAGCTTTCTCTCTACTTACAGATTTATTTATGTTGTTCCTCCCTTGCACGAGTGAGCAGTTTTCTTCTCAGGAATTACAGTGTTTTCATTGCGTATATGGGTTTAGTATGACGGCTCCGTCATTCAAGGCCGTAATTTTGAAGACAACAGTGGAAAATAATCACACAAAACCAAAGTTAGTTGCCTGGCAGCTCTCGATCAAGTCCCCCGAAACATCTGTCCTAGATTTTAGTCTCGGTTATTCTGCAAATGGCACTTTTTACAGACAGGATTTCGGTAGATTAGCACTTCCTTCAGTTTGAAATATAAAATGGCAGTTTTCAATACTTTGAAATGGTCCAAAAAGGGTTTGAGAACACAAATATTTGGTAGTGTATTTCAACCCCCGAAAACAACGGACGTATGAAGTATGAAAAAGAACCAAACTGACAATTCTTACGAGTTTTTATTGTTCAAGATTGAAGAAAGAAAGGAATAGACTGCTAATGCAAGAGTAGGTTCCACAATAATTTAAAAAACAAGTCCGGTGTTGTTATAATTGTTGATTATTCAAGACATAATTTCAATTTGCTAAAAAATGCGAAATGACGTCATTTCATATGACATTACTCCACGTTGACCTGAACGAGGCTGCCAAATGTGTTGATATTATACCACTCACATCGCTAGCCTCCTTATCGCGCCTTCGCACACTCGTAAAAATACAAAATGGCAATGATATTTGGCCTAACTTACGAAGATTCATCAACCAATTTATGAACGTTGGAGGCATCAAAACTTGGAAAGAACTCACGGCAGATGTTCAGCAGTTGCTAACGTTGCTTTTTAACAATAATTTTAGCAACCCCGGACTTGTCCTTTAACAGCAATCTTTACTATGCGCATACTAACCAGTTTTGTGTCGTGCAGGAAAGTACAAAAAGATTGAGCTTGCAAGGTCTGTGCATGAAGACTAAGGGCTTTATATTGTCCTGTACAATTTTTCACCTGATAGCTTTTAATTAAGACTCGTATCTTTTAATAAATACATTTTGTTACTGTCATGTTGTTTGAATTTATTAGAGACGTAACGAAACCAAGACGGCAACGCCAGCCAGAATATCACCTGATATTCGGCAAAGCAAGTATTGTTTCCGTAAGCTACCTCTAACATATCACACAAAAGGCCAATATAAGGCCAATATATTCCTGAAAACCGTATTTTTTCTTTCACGACAGACATTTTAAAAGATTGAGTTTTACTTCGGAGGTCTACAATCCTGGTCAAAATAAGCTGGGACACAGGCAAATTTCCGTGTTTTCATGATGTATTCTAAAATATCAGCGCACAAACTTACGTTTAGGAGCTTCTAATCCCCCTTCCCCCCCCCCAATGCAATGTTGAGATGGTCGAATTGCGTTTGATTCAAGCAACATTGAAACGGGGGGAGGGGGGGGGCACGTAATCAAAGACCGAAGAAGTGCAATTTTGTGACTTGTCCCAAGTATTTTGACCAAGATTGTAGATCAGCAGTACAGAGCGCAAGGAATGGAGTATCCAAGTCGTGAAATTAAAAAGGACAACTTCAGAGTCTCTCTAGGGACGGAAATTCGAACGGAACACAAGCAATCTTCTGAATCTAAAGTACTGAAACAAAAGCAAAATTGCTTGCAGGTGCCGTTGCCGTCGTTGTTTCGTAAAAACTCCCTATTGTAAATCCCACAGGTCTAAAGCAGTTGCTGTGGTGGCAAAAAAGGCGTCCTTGTATCGTACAATATAAGGCGAAGAAAAAGCCATGGGAAATGTGCGATTAACCAACAAGAATGGCGGGAATCTATATTTCCTCGTTTTTGAAACTTTGAGACTTTTGCCTGATACTTGATAACATAGATTTTCATTAAATTTCATAATTCTTTCTCGAAAATCATTCTTTAATTCCAATAAGTAGGCTAAAAATTACGATGACTTCAACTTTTTTCAAAATGATTCATTCGTAAAAAGAGGAAGATCACTTTAATTCTGAAAATAAATTGAAGATTTCATAAAAGTCTAACGGAAGAATTATGGCGAAATATCTAAGGTTTCTTTGAAGCCGATAAGAACACAGAAATGAATTACAGAATGCAAACACAAATTTTGAATATTGGAACCTAGGCTTTTGCTGCACTAGTGATGGGCCTAAAGAAAGCCCTTTCCTAGATACTTACATCAACACTCAATGATCACGGGAGGAAAAGGAATTTGATTCTTACTAACCTGAGCAGTCTTTGTCGATGAGTCGAAAGACAGTTTCTAAAGCACTTCTATTTCTATAAAGAACTTCTGAGACATTTGTCAGTTGCTGCAAGAAAACATGACAAAAAGTCAAATTTCATAATAAACTCCAAAAGATAACAAAAACAGAGTTTGGCCTCACAGCACATTGTAAGCAGGCATCCTCCCTGAACAGCTTTAAACAATATCTTGTTACGTTGTAAATAGTTGTTTGCCTTCTGGACTTTCTTTTGTCACAGATACTCATTTTAGATTTGAATAGGGCCTTGAATAGTATAACGGGTCAGCCAGAAAAAGGTTCCCACTTTTAAAATTCATAGCACCAAGAGTACTTCACAAATTTGAATGGTTCATATTCCAGTTAAACGCCGAAAAATTGAAGTATCTTTGCGACCTTTGTTGCTATCTTACCAGCACTATAAGTGTTGGTACATTTAACTTTTTTTATTCAGCAAAAATATTACAACAAATCCTATATTCCACTATACGGTTCTAATTACGACACAACACTACAAGGACGATACCATGGGCAGTGAAATATAATAACTGCCCCATTTAACTTAAATTGCATGGTTGCAAATGATTGAAAAACGGGTTTAAAATATCGATCAAATTGTAAAGACAATACACAATGGGCGTGTCACCTCTCTCAAGAGTTATGCGACATCAATTTTTAACGAGAGTTTCAGTCCAGTGGCAATAATTGTGATGCAGATAACTCTCACCCATGAGCAATTGCATTTTCTTTATTGATCTGTGCGAGGAGGCCATTATGATTTTAACAATATTTAGGTCATTTTTCAGTCACATAGCAGCCATGAAGTTTTTGAAAAGTTGAATCTAGCTAGACTTCTGATGCTCGCGAGACAACGAGAAAAATCACAAAAATACTTCGATCTTTTGGCTTCTACTGGAATCTGAATCATTCAAATCTGTGAAGTACTGTTGGTGCTATGAATTTTCAAGTGTGGGAACTTTTTCTGTCTCACCAGGTATATTGACTTCCAATCAGGTCAGTGTAGTTTCCATGTCATATCTAAATTCTATAAGTTTTAATAACGGGGGACTCCCTACAAATCTGCATCGCTAAAGGGCTACCCTCACAATAAATATATGAAATAGTCATAAGTGATAGTGATAAAGGTAATAATTGAATAATAACAGTGTAATTGACAGTAGGGGGCGGAGCTCCCCCAAGACACTATTTGTCGAAAATTAGGCTGTACCAGTCCGATCCTCCCATACATAGCACGAGCCAGCTAACCCTAACCCTAACCCTAGCCCTAACCCTAACCCTAGCCCTAACCCTAGCCCTAACCCTAGCCCTAACAAACATATTTGTTTATTGTTCGGAATACTATCAGTGAAAGTCTTTGGACTTTCTCCAGATGAGCAACACACCCGTCTAAGCGCTTTGGAGTGTGCGCAGTATCGATCTCACTGTCATCGCCCTTCATCTTTTATTTCCTTTGTGAATTTGCGCATGGTCCAAAGTGCTTCGCTCGTCCTATTGATCAGCGAGCCAATCAGAGTGAACGTCTTTTCCTTTGTCATTCACAAAAGGGGAATTCGCAGTATCCCGAAAAATTTAGCAAAGAATGCGCGCAAAACGTATACATGAGCAACAGCCTTCGGCGCTCCCTGATATGAGCAGAGGGTCTTCAAATGTAACAAAAAGCAGTAAACACAATGAGACAACACAATGAGTAAACGAGGAAATACTTTTAGATTAACAATTATACACTAAATACATTCATCAAACATATGATGTAAGTTCAATGATTTCTCTCACAATTATCCTGCAACAAAGATAAATGGGTAAATAGTAACACTTACGGTAAAACTTTTTGTCTGGATAGAAAAAAATAATCTTACCTGTGGTACAGCAGAATCAAACTTGTATCCATTTAAACATGACAAGTACAATATATTGCCATTATCATCCTCAGCAGCGAGATTGTGACGTAATAGAGTCCATGGCAGTTTCAGCCTCAAAACACTTTCCATGCAATATGCCCAATCATTTAATTTTATTGCACCTGGTTTGAAAAAGGGAATGCAGTTAGCTTGGTTTCATAACTTTTTAAATCATTATTTGGTCTGTTTTTGGATTATCTTGTTTAGAGTATCGTCTACTTGAAATGCAACAAGCACCCATTACCAGAGCCAACAGGCTTATCTCTATGGAGCGACATTGTCCCCATGAGCGGAAAATGCCCAAGAGCATTTCTGCGAAGCAAGTGCATCAAGGCGAAAACACTGCTGACTCAGAGATTCCATATCCTCATGAGCTGGTCGTGAGCTAGAGAAAAAAGTTTGACCCCCTTGACCTTTGCTGCGCGTCATTTGCTCTCTATCTCTACCTATGCATGCCCGTAGGAAGCGGAAGGCAGGTAGGGCTCAAGCCCCTAAATAATTTTGAAAACAATGACGCTATGTCACAAGTATTCATTGGATCAATTGTTCTCTATTGTTTCAAGAGCAACTTCTCCCCCTCCCACAATCAGAAGCTGCTTCCTATGGCCGTGGTATCATGTGCATTTGGTGCAACAAGTATTGTCGCAAGTATATCAATATCACTGGTTTTTAAACGATTAGTACCAAAACGATCCAATTGTTAAGAAACTCTTGTACTATGTCTGAGAAACTTTTAAAAATTAGCTGCGGGGATACTATAGTAAATATGTTGTTGCACTTTTAGTGTAGAGCAATGTCACCTAACCGTTCATGTTTTCAACGTAACCAGCACTATTTATTCCCATATGATGAATTAAATCATAAGAAACATTATTGCAGCAGTGCTAGAGCTACAGAATAATTAATATTTATGATGATTATCATTACTAATGAACATGATAGTAATAACAATTTTCCATGGTCCTACACGTTTTTTATAAGAAACTTGGATCAGGCTGTAATACTAAGAGTTTCTTAATTTCACACGAAATTTTGTCCATTTTAGTACTAAAAGTTTCTTAATTGGTTTCTTACTTTTAATGCAGAATTATCAATTTGGTCGCTAACACTGTGGCAGATATGATTCTTGACATTTAAAACATCATAAAGGAATAAACAGTGTTCTATTATGTCGAAAACACAAATGTTTAGATAATATTGCTCAAGAATAAAGGTTCAACGACCTATTTGCTATAATATGCATGCTTTTAACATTGAAAAGTTTCTTAGTACTTCTTAGACATAGTACTAGAGTTTCTTAACGTTTTGGCCATCTTTGTACTAGTTTCTTATAAACCAGTTTCTTATAAAAACGTGTATATCGCTCTATGCTCTACAGCGTGTTTCAGAAAAGCGCAACCCAACAATAACTTAAAATCTTACAAGATTGACAAAATTTGAGTATATTTAATATAAATGATCTGAAAGTACAATCTTCCTTCTGTCTAATGATATGTAGTCTGAATAGATTAATCGAATCACTTATGATTAAATTGATACTTTCTTTAGTATGACCATTTTCAAATGCAGTATGCTGCGAAAGCAAAATCAACCCTTTCTTCCGGTCAAAATTTTGAAAAAAACTTTTTTCAAAATATTTCAGGCCTGGAAGTACTTGAGGTGATGTCTTGGGGAGGGAAAAAGACAATTTCATCCCGTGAGACGCATTTGTAGATAATGATAAAATATGCGCTCACAAAGGTGGATTATCGTTTGTGTAAATGCCCTATTACTTTCCGGCATCCAAAATAGGCCATACTTACGAAAACCTCAATTAAGCAATGAAAAAATCAAATTAATCCACCCAATCTGGATATCATCGGAAAGAAGATAGATTATACTTTCTGATGGTATGCCTCAAATTGATTCAAATCTTATCATTTCCTGAAGAATCTCAAATGAAAGTGGGCTGTGTTTTTTCTGAAACACCCGGTATATCAGGACTGTGAATAAAAAAAATTTCTGCCAAGGTAGGCTACCTTGATTTTACGCTAAAACATCATAAATCAGCAGGATAAGCGCAATGTATCGTACGCACGGCTCATTTTGCATGGTGATTGGTCTATACAGTCCTTGAATCTAACTCCTCGAAAAGTAATTTTGCATATGGGAAGCCTTCATTTCGAGTAAACTTTCAGGCTTAAACCTCGTAAAAAGTAGGCTAAAAGTTGAGAGAATGAACCTCGTCATTCTTTTCAGCAAAGCCAAAATGAAGAGAAATAGCAAAAAGGCAGCACGTTCATAACCTACGAGTAGACTCATTACCCTAAATAGTAAATGGTCTACGAAATGAAGAGAAATAGCAAAAAGGCAGCACGTTCATAACCTACGAGTAGACTCATTACCCTAAATAGTAAATGGTCTACGAAATGAAGAGAAAAAGCTTGCTATGGCTGATCAATCGTGTGAATCCTTTATCAAAATCAAGGGTGTCAGGACACAGATGCTTTCATTGATTATTTACTTACCTTGTTTCGATCTTTCTGACTTGTTTTCTTGTCTTGCTTTCTGCTCTGTTTCGTCTTCAACTGATGTTGCAACTGAACTTGGTTTAGTACCAGCCGCTCTCAAGTTATTCGAATATAACTCCATTGTATTTTTTATGTCTTGATGGGCCTTCGCAGGGTCACAGGAATACAACGGGTTATATTCGAATAACTTGAGAACGGTTGGGCCTAAACCCACGTTCAGTTGCACACATTAGTTGAAGACGAAACAGAACAGAAAACAAGACAGGAAAACAGATCATAAGGATTAAAACAACGCAAATTTTAAACATCAACCAAAACATCCGTATCCTAACGCCCTTGTTCAAAAGCGCCTGTGAAACGAGTCAAGACGAGGCTGCATAAATAAGGTCCAGAAATCCGGAAATCAGGCCGCAAGTTTCTGCTCGTTGATTCGTAGGCCCTTTTGGAGAATAGGTCTAGATGTAGGCTACAAGTTCCTGGTCCTTCAAATCCACTAATCTGTCCATTCCGATTTTCATGGTCCGGTTTATACATCTATTAAGGAAGAAATCATGTTACCGTAATCTGATCGCTGATACATAGGTCGTTCCCCTGAATACCGGAACAGAAAGATATTGACCACGATCAATTGCTTGGCGGAGTCACAAACAGGAATACGATATTATTTAGGAAATTTCCTTGTTCATAAAGGAATAAGAAATTCGTCAGTGGGAAATCTTCCTTACTCTCCACGCTGTTTTGAGTTGCAGAACACAGCTCTGGCTTAGAGACATCAGTTATTTTTCTGGTTACATCGAAGTAGAAAACATGACCTTCGAGAAGAAAGACATTCGACTGGACGTCAACTCAATTTTTTTGATTTGCTTGCTGATCGCTGTTGTATCTGAAATGGGATATAACCAATGGAGATTTAAGGCAATGAAACAAGAAATAAACGAGCTGCAGATCAAGCAATTTCAAAACACAGAAAGGCTCAATCAACACGAATTCAGGAAAAAGATAATTACAACAAATGGAAGAGCTTTTAAGTTTCCAAAATTTGGCTCAAAGCTTGCGTTTAGCCGAAAACGAAGGCACGTTCCAAACGGACATATCCTGCTTGATGCTTATCATTCTTTCATTCAAGAAATGCTGCAAGCGAAGATGGGCAGCCCGAAGGCGTGTCAAAACAAGTCTGTCGTATGCGTCAAAGGCGAGAAAGGTGACAGAGGACCAAGGGGAAAGGCCGGGCCATTTGGCTTGAAGGGACAGAAAGGTGATCATGGGGACATTGGTGGACCCGGAGTACCAGGACCAAGTGGCCCAAAGGGAAACAGTGGCCCAAAGGGACAAAAGGGAGAGCGTGGTACAAACGGTAGATCTATAGAGAAACCAAGAATTGTCTCCAAATGGCAGGCGGCTATCAGTAAACCCGAATCAACGAATTTTACATTGTATTGTGCAGCAGAAGGAAATCCCCCAGCAAATAGGAGGTGGGAGTTTGAAGGGCGCAAAACAGATTCAAGGTACACATATCCACTACGTGGGGCCCTGCAGATTACAAAGATCAAAGAGACTGACCATGGTAGAATTAAATGTATTGCTGAGAACATATTAGGCAAAGCTGAAATCACAACCAGACTTGACGTTCAAACAATACCAAGAATTCAACTGCCTGCAAGGAAAGTTTTGGCAACTGCTGGCCAACCTGTGCGCATACCATGTAATGTTACAGGGAACCCAGCTCCAAAGATAACTTGGAGGAAGGCATACGGGTTGTTTACAGGGGAGCAGATCTTCTCTAAAGATCGTCAAAGTTTACATTTAAGATTCAACTCTCCAAGTATAGATGACAGCGGCGATTATATTTGTGTTGCAAACAACCTTGTTGGGAACACAAGCCAGTCAATTATGGTTGATGTTGTCCAGAGAAATTGTGATGCTTGGAGGAAAATTGGGTACACTAAGAATGGCGTGTATACAATAAACCCTGATGGCGATGCACCTTTCAGCGTGTATTGCGATATGACAATTGCTGAAGGTGGCTGGACAATCATTCAACGACGTATGAATGGAAAAGTTAATTTCTTTCGCAACTGGTTAGATTACAAACATGGATTTGGGAACTTAGAAGGGGAATTCTGGCTAGGAAATGACAAAATACATCGCTTGACAAAGCAGAAAGATATGAAAATCAGATTTGATTTGGAAGATGTGGTTGGGGCAAAGGCGTTTGCAGAATATGGTACATTTGATATTGATGGGGAAGAAAAGCAATACACAGCACATGTTGAATCATACACAGGAACAGCTGGGAACTCTTTTGGGGGTGTAAATGGACTGAAATTCTCCACAAAGGATAAAGATTATGATACCTATTCTAAAAGTTGTGCAAACCAATTTCATGGGGCATGGTGGTATAGCAATTGCCATGACTCAAATCTTAATGGGAAATATTTAAATGGGCCACACAGGTCTTACGCAAATGGCGTGAACTGGTCTACATTCAAAGGATATTACAATTCATTGAAGAAAACCGAGATGAAAATCAAGCCAAAGAACTAAATGTGAGAATAAACTGTTTAAAACCAAAAGTTATACTTTTCTGCGCAGAAAATAGCATAGATTAAAATATATAGCAACTGGCAGTCCCAAATACTTCGTAGTTAGCAAAATGCATTGAAATACGTTCAATTATTTGGGAGAACTGACAGAAAACGATGACCTTGAAAGCAAATACAATGTTCAGTGCATTCAGTTCACAGTTAGATTGTACACTTTATGCTACGAGTATGATGTTTTAGTACGAATCCCCATGGGGATACTTTTCATATGTTGAGTAACAATTATGCGTCACCCATAACGATGAGTTTACTCTCGAACATCCCTAAATATAAGTCCCCAAGTGTAACTATTCCACTAGAAATGAGAAGCTTTGTGAATTGCGACAAAAGCTTTCCTGTTTTTTCTTATCGTTGGACCTTCTTCGTGTTACTTCCGAAACGTGGTTTGTAATAGCTTTACCTTCCATCACTGTACCTTTGTAGTGAATGGAATCTTGATTTCTGGGAAGTTCATGATGCTTCTCTATTCTAAAATCCTTGAAACTGGTATGAAAATCTACCAAAAATCCTTGAATATGGCTCTGGATCTTTCCCTAAAATTTTTGGCGGCATGCCCCCTTAATCCCAAGACTCGAGTTACCGTACATATGTGCTGAATACGGTGCGAAACAAATCCCAAAAAATGCATTGTATGCATCATTTGACATTCCAATACATTACGTTGTATCGCTGTTTCAAGGCTAACTGCATGTGCCACTTTTTCGGTATTTGCTTATGCAGACTCTGATTTCATAAGATTTCAAGTGCATCAAATCAGTCAGGTTTAACATCCCGTGAAAATTAGCGGATCAATCTCTTGTGTGAAGAACAAAATACTCGTTATAAAGGTATCTTTCAATTTGAGTACAGGAACTGAAATATTCTCCACTGCTCAATACATTCCGGTAAATGATCGTTAGAGACTCATTTACAACTTTGTTTCCTGCAAATTCTTGATGACTGCAACTCGCAAGGGAGACAGAATTTAGGTTGGGGTGATGACGGCGTAAGCGTTGAGTCTTCCCAAAACTTTGAATTTAATCATGTAGACTGTTAATGCCTTTTTCTTTAAAGTTATTTACTTTAAGAGAGCTTGTCATAGCTTTAAATGAGAGCATCATCATAACACTTCAACCTTTATGTTCAGTTTTGCCATTTCTTCCTTGCGGCTTTTCGATTTTGAATCCAAGTGCATTGCCGTAAAAGCTCTATTAAGCCCCCTTTTCCATAGCCCCCTTTCTAATAAGCCCCTCCCTTCTGTGTCAAAATTTGAATGAGCCCCCTCTATTAAGCCCCTCCCAACTTATACAAAATTCTAGAATTTACCAATTATTTTCCATTTCTTTAGCTACACAACCTTGCATGTTGATGTTAGTATGATTTGGAACAAAAACTGTGTCGAAGTGTCGGGGGTTATAAATTAGTTCCCACCCTAAATGTCATAGTAGTAGAGGACTTTAACAGCAACAACAACTGTATTACATGAAGTAATACCCGCAGCATGCGAGTAGAAGAAACATGGTTGTAAAAGTGGTTTGCAAGTGATGGAAGTCTGGCAAATTTGGTTTTAATTTCTTCGTGTCCCTTCTAAATGAACCGGCCAAGCGAGGGGCACGACATTTTGGTGGCCAGTGAAACAGTTAAGGCATTTTTTTGTGTTGGAGGAGTGTACAAGTGGAATTTGGAGATTTGTTGTGCAGTCCAATGACAAATTCTTTTGTATATGCAGTGGATGAGATGGAAATTGGTTGAAAAGAAAGGTTTCTTATTTCCAATACGTAAGAAATGAATTTAAAACACTCATGTGGTTGGATTTGTTGAAGATCCCCTTTTGATTTGACAATTATGATTAATTAAAATTGTCTTTTGACTTCTGTTAAAAGTTGGCTTTGTTTGTGCAGAATTTGACCAAATATTAGGGTGTAAGATTATCTTCGAGCATGACTGAATCTGTTGAAATTGAGCTTGAGGCTGAGGAGCTCATGATGAGCAGCTCTCTCAATGATTTGGTCAAAGTAGCTCATGATTTAGCAATTGATAAGAAGTTTTGGGATGCAAAACCAAAACTTCTTGTGATCAAGGCTATAAGGAAATGTTTTGACATTGATGATGTTGAAGAAAAGAAGAAAACCTTGGATTTCATTGTTAAATCATTGAAAGAAACTGTTACCACAGGCTCTTTAACTGATACAAGTGAAACATCCCCACCTAATGAAGAAAATCCAAGTTTTTCTGCCTTCATTAACAACTCAATGTTTAGGCGTGAGTTAAAAATACAGGGCCAGATTGGAGAAGCTCACCAGAGAGATAAGATTTCTTTCATTAGTCTAATGCGTCAAATAAGAGAGGCTAAAGCAAAAGGGTATGATGAGAAAGAAATTACAAGTGCAATTTTGCGTGCGTTCACACCAGGCTTATCAGTGAGAACATATTTGGAGACTGTTCTTGACCTGACTTTACCAAGACTTTTGCAGATTTTAAGAACACATTTCAAGGAAAAGTCTGCTACAGAATTATACCAGGAGCTCAGTACTATGACACAAGAGCCAGGAGAAGATGCCAATAAGTTTTTGATCAGGGCACTAGAAGTAAGACAAAAGGTACTCTTTGTATCTGAGACTGATGAGGGGGTACACTATAATCCCACTTTAGTTCAAGGTTTATTTTTGCAAACATTAGAGGTTGGTTTGATCCAAGAAGCAATCCGTACCAAGATACGCCCTTTCTTAAGACCTGAAACAAGTGATGAAGAGTTAATTCATCAGATGGGAAAAGCAGTATCAGCAGAAACTGAGAGAGGAAAGCGGCTACCGAATCTTGCTCAGAAGCAGAGTAAAACAGCAAAAGTTCAAGGTATTGAAAGTACATCTGTGGAGAAAATGCACACTGAAAAAGCTGCAAAAAATGATTTTACTCAGGCAGTACAGGCATTATCTCAACAAATGGCAGCATTGACAGCAGAGGTTTCTCAATTAAAAGCACAAAACAACATCAAGAATCCTGCTAGACAACAACAAACAAGGAGAAATCGTTGCCAACAATGTCAAGAGAAAAACAATCCAAGATGTAGTCACTGTTTTCTGTGTGGATCAGAAGAACATCTTGCTCGTGGTTGCAAGAAATCTAAGAAGCAGGGAAACGAGTTACGGCTACAGCAGGGGGGACAACTGTAGTCGGGGAGGAACAAGTGTCCCACAAGTGTAATAATTGTTTTAAAGAGGGAATAAAGGATACAACACTCTTTAGCTGTGCTCAGTGTGAATCTGTTGTCTACTGCAGTAAGAAGTGCCAAAAAGAAAGATGGGCAGATCATAAGAAACTTTGTGAGGCCATTAGCATTTTGGAGAGGCAGGGGAGACAAAAACTAGCAAATATTGGAACCTTTGTCAGTCACATTGATCCTCAAAAACATGATAAGCTTATTAGACTTGTTGGGAATCGTTGTTTGTTGGATTGTAAAATTGATGGACAGAAAACACAGCCTCTTTTTGATAGTGGGGCTCAAGTTTCAATTCTCCCAAGGTGGTGGTTATCACAGTATGAACCTCATTTGAAGGTCAGAAATGTTTCAGAACTTTTGGATGAAAATGAACAGTTAATTCTCAAAACAGCTGATAATTCAGATTTGCCTTTTCTTGGATTTGTAGAATTAGACTTCCAACTTCCACACTGGAAAGAGACTCAAGCAATAAAAGTCCCTTTTCTGGTCCCTGAAACACAGGTTGATAACATAATAATTGGGTATAATGTTATTGAGGAAATTTTGATGAATCCAAACAAGTATGACTTAACTGAATCAGATATTCTGTCAAATTTACAGAACTTGATGCCAAGTGTAAGTCAAAGTAAAGTCAAGGGTATTGTCAAATTGATCCAAACCCAAAATAAAGAGTTTTTCTGTGATGTGAAGACACCAAAGAACATAGTTAAACTTCCAGGTGGCTCTAGTATCAATGCCCCTTGCAGAGTGAATACAGGACCTATGAAAGCAAGAAGTCCTGTCATGTTTGAGCCTGCAGTTGCTGATAATTTACCTGATTATCTCACAGTTGATTCAGTCTTGTTGACTTTAAAAGGCGGAAAATCAAGTAAAATTTCCATACCAATAACAAATAATGGCAAGTCAGAGATAATCCTGAAACCTCATACAGTTATAGGACATCTCCAGCTAGTTACATCTGTTACGCCTTTGGATGCTAAAGTTGATCAGTTGCAAAACAACACAAAGAATGTACCAATCCGGGTAACCGAAAAGAAGATAGAGACTAAACCAGAGGAAAATGAATCAAGTAAGAGAAATAATAGTATCGAGAAAATTGACTTGAGGATGTTGACAGAAGAACAAAGACAGACAGTTGTAGAAATGTTGCAAATAGAGAAAGATGCATTTTCAGAAAATGAGGATGACACTGGTTGTATTGAAGAATTTCAGATGAAAATTAACCTTTCAAGTGATAAACCTGTACAGAAAAGGTACAATAGTGTCCCAAGACCCTTGTACCCAGAGATAAAGAATTATATTCAAGACCTTCTAAATAGGAAGTGGATAGTGAAATCAGAATCCCCCTACTCATCACCAATCGTTGCTGTTCGTAAGAAGGATGGTGGTTTGCGGTTATGTGTTGATTACAGGGAATTAAATAAAAGAACAATCCCAGACAGGCATCCACTCCCAAGAGTGCAGGAGACCCTTGATGGCCTTATAGGGAACAAATGGTTTAGTGTCTTAGACATGGGGAAAGCATATCATCAAGCATTCCTTCACCCAGACAGTAGACATCTTACAGCATTCATTACACCCTGGGGACTGCTGGAATGGCAACGTATTCCTTTTGGTCTTATGAATGCTCCTGCGCAGTTCCAGAGGTTCATGGAGGGCTGTTTAGATGATGTTAGAGACAAATTTGCTGTTCCTTATTTAGATGATGTTCTTGTCTTTTCTAAAACGTTTGAAGAACATGTCTGTCACCTCCAGACAGTACTGCAGAAATTGAAGAGTAAAGGAGTAAAGCTGAAACCTCAAAAATGTGAACTTTTCAGAGACAGAGTAAAGTACTTAGGCCGTATTGTCACATCTGAGGGGTATTATCCTGATCCCGACAACATCAAAGTTGTTAAAGCCTTGAACGAGCAATCCCCAAAGACTGTTGGTGATTTACGACACATTCTTGGACTTTTAGGATACTATCGACGCTACATCAAAGATTATGCAAAGATAGCAAGACCATTGTTCCATCTTTTAGAAGTAAAACAGAATGAAGGAGCAGACAAATCGATCAAAACAAAGTCTAGACAGTTACCATCATCGGCTTTGATTTCATGGAAGAAAATACCCCAAGAGACACTAGAAACCTTAATTGATGCAATCACAAGTGCTCCTGTGTTAGCCTACCCAGATTTTGAAAAATCTTTTATTGTACACACGGATGCATCTGAAAAGGGACTAGGCGCCGTTCTCTATCAAAGACAAGGAGGTAAACTTAGAGTCATATCGTATGCAAGTCGAAGTTTAACACCAGCAGAAAAGAATTACAAATATCATAGTGGCAAACTGGAGTTTCTTGCATTGAAATGGGCTATTTGCACTCAGTTCAGAGATTACTTGTATCATGCAAATCATTTTGTTGTGTACACGGATAACAATCCTTTAACATATGTTTTGTCAACTAGCAAGTTAAATGCTACGTCGCAACGATGGGTAAACGAGTTAGCAGACTACAACTTTACCATAAAGTATCGTCCTGGGACTGCAAACAGAGATGCAGACAGTTTATCCAGATTAAGCCTTAATGAGCTGATGACAAGTTGTACAGAGCATATACCTGCTAGTGATATTAGTGCCATGGTATCAGGTGTTTCAGTACAATCAAATAACGATGAGACCTGGTTCACATGGTTAGCACAAGTTGAAGCACAACTAGGTAATAACAGTACGGAAGACATATTGAGTTTGTCAGAAATCAAGAGTGCTCAGAGAAATGACTTAGCTATTAATCGCATTATTCAACTCAAGAAACAAAATCAGAGGCTAGGTACAAAAGAAAGGAAACAAGAGAATGAATGGACAAGATGTTTGTTGAACCAATGGAACAGATTGTATCTTGATGAAAATGAGATCCTAAGAAGAAAATTTCGTGATCAAAGTCAGTTAGTTCTACCAGCAAACTTAAGGTCATTAATATATCGTGAACTCCACGACAAGATGGGACATTTAGGGGTCGATCGTGTTACTCATCTTGCACGTGAACGGGTATTCTGGCCAAAGATGGAATCAGATATTGAACATTACGTCACTAACGTTTGTCGCTGCTTGAAACAAAGACGACCGCATCAGAAAAAGCGAGCACCGTTGCAAAGTATCACATCATCGAGCCCGATGGACTTAATTTCGATCGATTTCGTGCATTTAGAAACAAGTTCCGGTGGCTACGAATACATTCTGACGATTGTAGACCATTTTTCAAGATTTCTACAAGCATACGCTACTAAGGATAAATCTGCCAAGACAGCAGCAAGACATCTTTACCAAGATTTTATATCTCGATTCGGAATTCCCGCGCGTTTGCTACACGATCAAGGCAAAGAGTTTGAAAATGGCCTTTTCCATCATCTAGAGAAACTATGTGGTATTACGAGATCACGTACTACACCATACCACCCAGAGACAAATGGACAGTGTGAAAGAATGAATCAAACAATCATTGCAATGTTAAGAACGCTTGAAGAATCCCAAAAATCGCGATGGAAAGACAGCTTAAGCCATCTTGCACACGCATACAACTGCACAAGAAACTCGTCAACTGGTTTTTCTCCATATTATCTTCTATTTGGCAGAGAGCCAAGGTTACCAATTGATCTCATTCTCCAAACGAATTTACCACCGAAGAATATCAGTCATAATCAATACTTGAAAAACATGCAAGCATCGATGAAAGAAGCATACAAGATAGCAAGCGAAAAGTCAGAGCAAAGGAAGGCTAGCGACAGAATTAGACACAACAGTAATGCAATTGCACATAGATTGGAAATAGGAGATAGAGTACTTATTCGAAACATGGGAGAGAAGGGAGGTCCGGGAAAGTTAAGGTCATATTGGGAGCAAGAGGTATACACAATAGTAGATTGTAAAGGCGATTCAGGAGTTGTTTACTCAGTAAGACCTGAAAATAAAGAGAAAGAAAGAATTAGAACTGTTCATAGAAACATGTTACTACCATGCGAACATTTGAGCTCAGAGAATACGGAGACAAGTAACGTAGAGAAGAATGACAAAGGTATAGAAAAAGGACAAAGTAAAGAAAACACAGGGAATGTAAAGAAAACAGATCAAAATAAGACATCGAGTACCAGTGCTAGAAGTACAGAGGAGAATTCACGTGATGACGCTGATGATTTCGAAGGGTTTTACCCGAACACTCTCAATGAATTAGGTAATCCAATAGCAGAAACAAACCAGACGATAGAACACCAGACGGAAAATCAGACGGAGAATAATCCAAATTTAGAGATTTCAATGCCAGAACCAGCATCTGAGGACATTGATAATTCATCTAAGGATACTGATACGAACACGCAAGCTCACAATGTACGACCACAGAGAGAAAGAAGACCGCCGCAAGTTTTGACTTATTATGGACCCGGAAGATCGTTTGATTCACGCGCAGGCGATGTTTCAAGTATCAGTTCTACAAGACATCCGTTACCGCCGGGACAAGGGATACGTTATCAGAGTTTTCCGAACGGTTATACAGGACGTTATCCAACACCGATGTTTGTGGATCCGAATCAAATGTACTTAAGGCCAAATCCAATGAGTTTTAACTTTAGGCCATCGTTCACGTACCCAGTACTACGATTTCCCGTTCAGCATCAACAATGTTTTTAAAGACTTTACATAATATAATCACGAACTGAGAAAGGACTCAGGAAATATTACACGTTTGTTTTCGTTTGATAGACTGAGATTTAACTCGAACACGCTGCTTGATTTATAATTAAAAAAAAAAAAAAGAACTACTTCCAACGATGAAGAAATTGCCAACTGTCGAGAACAATTCTTGAAGGAACCAGACCAATCAGAAGATAGAAACATTTGAATCGTTACAAGTATATTGAAACGGCCGATCAGTTACTTCATAGTCATGGAATGACTTTACGATTTTTTTGGACATTGCGTAAGAAGAAGCGGTATAGAGCTTTGAAAGACTAAAGAGACTTTGGAAACAAATGACAAGGAACTCTTCTGTAGATCAATCGAAGAAATTGAAAGGACAGTCCCGGAGGACTCTTTTGAAGAAGGGGCATGTGTCGGGGGTTATAAATTAGTTCCCACCCTAAATGTCATAGTAGTAGAGGACTTTAACAGCAACAACAACTGTATTACATGAAGTAATACCCGCAGCATGCGAGTAGAAGAAACATGGTTGTAAAAGTGGTTTGCAAGTGATGGAAGTCTGGCAAATTTGGTTTTAATTTCTTCGTGTCCCTTCTAAATGAACCGGCCAAGCGAGGGGCACGACAGAAGTTATGTATTGAATGTGGATTGCGCAAAATATGGAATAAAGGAACTGAAAAGCTACCGAATATATCCTTGTCATTTGATTTTGTAAATAATCTCCCTCTCCCCTCTCTAATAAACCACCACCCTCTGGAAGGTCCGAAATAGAGCTTTTACGGTACTATACAGCAAATGCTCAAATACGGACAATGTTTTTGCCCTACCTACTTTGGGACTTTGAAAAGTGCAAGAATAACTCATAACTATCATCATCTCACTTTTCACTGAAGGTAAGTAGGTGCATCACTGTTTCCAATAATTCACACATACCTGTATTTTCAAGTCGTATTTTTTGAAAATGACTGTCAGCTCTTCATGATGATAGAAAATTCGTTCCCGTAGTTCTCGTAACGCCGACTGCTCATTAATTCCAACTCTACAAATGGAAAATAGAGGCAATAATAAAGGATTGCGAGCCGGGGAGGGAGGTAACATAACATGTTGAGGTTAAGGGTATGTGCCACCCATATGGGTGGGCTATTGCGCGTAAAATTCTCTAAACAAGGCTCCCTCTTTCGGCAGACTTTCCTTAAACTTGGGTGAGTCTTTCAGAAATTGGCAAAAATTGTCAAAAATGGGTAGTTTTCCGTCAAAGTTCGTCATAAAGTGGGTATGACGGCAACTGCCGGTAATTAGAAGGGGGTAGCCTTCTGAAAACCAGGCGGCAGACCCCCGTCCATTCACAAATCATGTACAAGTCAAGTTCAAGGGTATATAGCATACGGTACATTTAGTTTACTTGTGTTGTTTGTTACGAGAAAAGCACGAGAAAAGATGCAAAAATACTGAGGCATTTCGACTATGAGCCACATTTTAATTTATCAGAATTCATCCAATAGTCTATGCACTGCAAATTTTTACACATGCATACTTCCTTTGATGTAATCAGGACGAGAGAAGCTTTAAACTTTACGACCGGAAATTTCCAAATCGTTCAGATATATTTGCAATTCAATTTTCAAGCAGTGGATGTATGATGCACCCATCCAACATGCATTTCAGTAACAAGAAAAGTATCGTTTATAGCCACCCCCTGAAAAGAAGCAAGCAAACAATTCTTATTTGTTAACGCAGGCTAGGTATGTGGGCAGCTATACAGTTGATGTGGGATTACTGTACATGGTATTGTTCTCCAGAAAAAATGAACACAAGAAATCAAACCGTTTCGCTTTAACTGCTCTCAAACAGCAGGCGGAAATCGTGATTATGAAACCAGAAATAGCACTTGATCTGCCGAAATTGCACACACATTGGGCTAGGATCTCATTGCCCCGAGGCACACTCTCAGTGGATTTAAAGATCAAGGTCCTATCGGGAAAAACCCTCCTATTATGTGAAATAAACACAAGTTGTCACGAAAAAAATGAACTGCAATCTTTAGAAGATTTAGGTCGCACAAAGGTACTTGATTTTTAAGAAATTTCCAACACATAGGTTAAGAATCTCCTTCCCAGAAAGGACGACCCACAAAGATTTCAAAGTAAAGATCCCGCTAGGAAACAACATCATATAATATGAAATAAACATACGTTGTCCTGAAAGAAAGAGATCTTGTGCCTTTTGAAACAGAGAACTGAACAGGAAACGGTCTTGAATTTTCACTTAGTTTCAAAAATGCACCATAATTGCTGCCATCAGCGTAATAATTTGATGCTGAAAAGATCGTCAACACCTGAAAAAAACAGAGAGAGGTATCCTTATCACCGCTTGGATAAAATGTGACTTAAATGACGCTGAAGGGCATGTTGTAAAAACCGGACCTTAGGACCCTAGGACCCCTGAGACCCCTAGGACCATTAAGTACTTAAGATGAAAAGGACCCTTAACACCAGAGGGCCATCACCACACACAAACAATAGACCAATGTCATCAAGTGCCAAGCAAAAGGTCACGTATCGCAAGCTTCCTCTCTTGTATCCTATGAACTTCCGCTCCTACGAAGCAATACCAAGAATCGAGCAGACAGCTTGCAATATAGCACGACGGGGGATGCTCCAAATATTCTCCAAGATAGTTAACGTATTGAGTGCCGAGGATCGTCAAAGACGGAAACTTTGTAAAAAGTCACCGGAGACCGAGGGTTAACATTTTGTTTTCATGTGAAACAAAGAAGGATGATAAGATCATTCATTTTAATGAAATAAGTTTTAGTTTTATTCGTTTGAATTATACATTTTTGCTTGAAACACCTTGCATCTCATATCCAAAACTTGACGTTTCTTTACTTCAAATTAACTTCAGATCGTGACTTTCTTAATATTTTTGGCAGCGGCTACGGCAGCTCTCATGGGCTGCTTCTTATAAGGCAAATGAGTGTCCACCCCAAACGAAGTTCGCGGTCAATTCCCTTTCAACGGCAAAGCTTGATATACTTGATACACCTGAAAAACTCAAAATTAAGCGCTCTCCTTCAACTCTTTGTTTCATCTTTCTTGGCGAAGAGAAACGCGAAAAATAATCTGAAAACCCTTCTATTTCATCATATGATTCCACTTAGACCAAAATCCAAAGCAAGCCACCCAAAGCTAAAAATGAAATTGCTGCAAGGTACTTGGCAATGTTCAAGGGGAATGACGGGCCAGAGTCTACACAGGATGAAAAGCTTGGGGGATTAGCCTTGCAAATATGATGGCAAACATAGGTACTTTCTGTAATATGTTTTGCTCCCCTGTCGCACTATTTTGAGAACTCTCTGCATGGTTCCTGGCATTGATTCGAAGGAGCCGAAGTTAATTGGATAGAAGAGGGGAAGTTGCGATGCGCAACCTACATTTTGATAACCTGATGACATTGACCTATTGCTTATGTGTGGTGATGACCCTCTGGTGTTAAGGGTCCTATTCATCTTCAGTACTTAATGGTCCTGGGGGTCGCAGGGGTCCTAGGGTCCTGGGGTCCGGTTTTTACAACATGCCACACTGAAGATCAGTTTCATTCTCGCTTCGAGTGAAAAATCGTAGCCTACATGCAGGTTCAAAACTCCTCGTGTTACGGCTGCGCGCGGGCTAAGCAATCACTGTCTCTTCCCAGTCAAATTTTAAATGTTTAACATAGCAATAGAATTGAAGTCACCTTCACAATGTACTGTCAGTCGAAATTTGAACGATGTTCACATTTTCTGAATTCAACTGAATTATTATTATCTTTTACATGTGATTATACAGTACATACAACCGACAAAATGCTACGCAATGATACCACAGGGAACTTGGGGGCAAGGAATTACATAAAAACCCAGTGGCATTCAAAAATTAATTTGAAGCTTCACGATTCAGCAAATTTTGTGACGTCACAACTTCAAAACTAGCAAAAATAATAGAAAATGTTGTAACTGTGAAAATGATGACGATGTCAACAAAGGTCTTTCTGGGATAATGGCGAACGGCGTAAAGTTCCCTGCGATCTATTCAGTTGAAAAAATCAAGCAATAAAATTTTACAAGTTTAATTCGAAAGTTTTGCAAAAAAATTCAAGCCCCATGCTTGCATCACGTGATTCCTATTCTGAAACAGACTTTAACTACACATATAAAGGATATACAACGCAAAGCTATAAACATGAAACTACACAAGAACATGAGATAATCTCATTTTTGTGTTCAAGAATGGGTATGGCAGGAGCGGTTTATCAAAACATTGCAACGTATGAATATATGTCAGGGTTACCTTGATAATTTCTACCGGGTGACTCCAAAAAACATGTCCCCTAGTTTGAAAGTCATTGCTGCAAACTTAATTCTGCTATAATCGTCAAAAATGACTCTTCTAATTGCTAGAAGACTGAATTATTTTTCGTATTTTCTCTGGCAATTTTAAAGTTATTAATCCTGTGGTAAATTCAAAAGATTAAAAAAGTTAGTCTTGCATGACATCCAGAAAATGGCATAAAACGTAAGATGAAAGGCATCTTAAAGTAAAAGAAACGTAACCTGTCAGTTCCGCTGTTTCCAGTTATTCTTTTTCAGAGCAATAAATAAGTTATCAGTTTCAGTTTCAATTCATAATTTCATCGGTCATGCTAATGGTCATACGATTTCGAATAGCTTTCAAACCACAGGGAGGTAGGAAGCATCTCATACTTGGGGGGGGCATGACACTTCGAGGGTACATTTGCCTTAAGAAAAAGGGGGCATTTTCTAAAAACAGCACTTCTTTGTTTATTGCAAAATCCTTGTGGGGCACATGCCCCTAGTGCCCTCCCGGTTCCTACGTCTATGTCAAACCAGCTGCAAGATTTGATCGTGCGTTTTAGATCGTGATTTGATCGTGATTTGATTTGATTTGATTTGAGTGATTTGATCGTGATCTGATTTGAAAGATTTGATCTCCATGCTGCTCTAGCCACGAGACCTCTATTTCAAAAGTTGCCAAAAATATGATGCATACTTGAGCCATTCAGCAATTAGATAAGTCAATCCTTATAATTATCGAGCATCACTGGGGCTACGTTCACACTGCTCCGTTTTCATTTCTATTCGTTTTTGTTGACGAAAACGCTGCCCGTTCACATTGCTCCGTTTTCAAATAGATACGCTATGAAAACGATAGGCGTTCACATTGCTCTAGCTAAACGGTGTTGTTAATCCCCTTTTAAAAACAAAGCCTTTTGTTAATAGCTGTCAACAAGGCGCCAATCGCGACTTTGAATGCCATTGTAATCAAAAGTCTATTAACAAAGGAATGTGCAGCGTTTTCAAATGTCTCCGTTTTTGGCGTTCACACTGAAAACGGGTTGTTTTCAAAACGCACCGTTTTCAAATTTATGCGTTTTCATTAGCGTTTTCGAAAAGCCCCGTTTTCAAAACGGAGCAATGTGAACGAAAGGCAAAAACGGAGAAGTTTTACTCCGTTTTCACATGAAAACGTAGCAGTGTGAACGGGGCCTGGGTGTCCCAAAAAAGTACTCCTGATTGAAAAGTCATCAAAATTTTATTATAACTTTCATCTTCAAATTAGATCTTAAAATTTCTCTTTTTTTTGGAAAGTAGATCAAAGACCAAATCATCTTACCAGGCGAAACTGACCTTCTGATTGTTTTTAAATCATCGAATTTAGCTCTTTTTAAGGCCGCCTGGTTTTGAACCATACTGCAAACGGTACTGATGACAACCAGATTAATTTCTTTTTGTACATCAAGTTTCTAGTCAAGTAATCAATGTCAGAAACAAACATAAACTATTACTGCAGACTTGAAGGATAACTAGAAATCTCAATAAAATGACTCTTAGGTAAGATTAACGATATTGCTAAAAGGGCATGGCTTTTGAGGTTTTGTGAGTGAGGTTTTTCAATGCGTTATTTCCTACCCTTTAAGTACTAAAAACAAAATTTTATCATCTCTAAATACTTTTGGATCATCGAAAAAAAGTTCGAAAGGAAAATTTTACGGAAGGTTCGATAATCAAATTTTTGGAGATTTTACAAACAAGAGTACTATTTTGCGATAGCCAGTACTTTTACTGCAATGATCTTTTAAACAGGAGAAGCATTTTTTGTGTCACCCGGTATGTTAGAAACAATTAGTAGCCTCTCATCATCGCCGTACAAAAGAGCTTTTAAGCAACATTACGTTCGAAAGGCTTTCTGAAAAGGAATTCGAAACAATATTGCGTTGATACTGTTGAGAAGCAGGGACATTTCACTCATTCGAAAAAGTGTACGAGATTTTGTCATAACAAATGTATTTTACAAACTTTTGATGGATACTTCTTGACGACAGAAAGAACTTTGCCAAAGGCGTAAGAGATCTTTTCGTTGTGAAACGCCCCTCGATTAAGAAGATCACGTCTCTGTACATCATGCAAGTGACAGGAGAGAAAATAGTGTTCCGTATTCTCAATGCCATCCTTTATTGAATGAAAATCTTCGACCTCCTGTATACATAAAGTTGAGCCTGAACTGAATCACGATAGAGCGATAACTTTTGCGAAAGAAGTATATTTTAAAAACATACCTTATCAGAATGGAAATATTCATACCCCTCGTATTTGCATTCATGAGATCGAATTATCAAATCAAAGCCATTCTTCTGCAAGAATTGTGTGCTTACATCTGGACCAAAATAGCATCCACCACCTCGAGTGTGGTTAAATATCCGACCTTGATCTAGCTGCGGATCGCTCCATAACAGATCAAGAATCTGCAATAAAATGTGAAGAATATATTTGCCGATACAGAAAAAGTCCCAAATTATTCAAACCTAAGTCACATTCGGAGTAGATTACCTTTCCTAGACTTGTGCCTTTTCCTCCCTTGTTTCCATGCGTTCTTTGATTTGCTGATATCACTTTGTCAACAGGGACCATAATATTACGCATGAAAAGTGGGTCCACTTTAGGTCCACGTAGAGTGATTTCGTATTCACCAATGAAATTGCTACAAGGTAGCTTTCAACCAGTCAGGAGGCACTATTCAGACAATTGTTGTTGTGGCATACAAACAGACGTTGATGAAGCCTGGAGTTCTAGCAGCTTGGATGGATCTATTTTAAATCTATAGAGGAAGATTACAGCTTGAGGGGTACGCAGTTTGCGAATTGTAGGTCAAGACAACATTATTCCGTGTACAAAAAGTTTGCTTTTCAAAATTCAAGCTCTTTAAATCAGATTTTGAAGCAATTTTGTCGAGTGTATGAGGACTCCCATTTGCTTATTCCATTCTGGGCCCAGTTTTTAAGAGTAATATTATGAGCTCCTTCTAACCAAGCAGAAAAATCAAAGAACGCAGGGGAACATGCATGGGGCAAAACGACACAATTCTATACTTTTCCCTTAATTTACAGTTCTGCGCAGAGGCTAGGGTATGATTAATTTTGCACTTAATTGCATATCATTGTGGCTAAATACCGCTTACAATCTGCTCATTTAGCTCATCGCTCATTTTCTGTTCATGGCCTGATGAAAAAGCAAATAGCGCAACAAAACGGTGCAACTGCATGCTCTTTTCAAATCAAATAAACCGTTTGAATATCCAAAGCGTCCAGAATTTGGACCTTTTGAAACAGGAAATCACTAAGAAATGTTGCCCCTCCCCTCTTGATCAAAATTGGCAAAATTTGGCGTTTTCTGTACGCCAAAATGCTAGAACGTAGACTACTATTGCAAATAAGTACGGAATTAAAAAAGTAGACAGATTTGGGCCCCGTCCACACGTATCTGTATATTTTGAAAACGCAACCCTTTTTATCCATCTTGGGTTAGTGCCCACACGCAAACGGCGATTTCGGTCACCGAAAGCGAAACTTTCGAAAATACGCTCCAGATTGGATCTTTTTGAAAACGCTGTTTTTTCGTTCTCGTGTGGACAGGTGAAAACGAGCATTTCGAAAAGGCTGACGTCACAGTGTCGATTTATAACCCATTAAAGCATGCGCTTGGATCTTTGGGGATCACGTGAGGGCATTTTGTTTATCTGTTTTCGGACTTCGATATAACAGCGTTTTCGTGTGGACGGGGATATGTTTTTAAACGAGTAAAAATAGATTCGTTTTCAAAAATATCCGGGTACGTGTGGACGGTGCCCTGGTTGGTTTCAGCGATGTGAGTTATACATTTAATCAATGGCTAATCACTCTCAAGCCATTCCTCGATAACTAACTTGAACATAGATAACTTGTTTCGTGACATTGGTGCCTTGAGGATAGAAATGTAACGCTAAGACTTCGCATAGGCTAAATTTGCATAGGCTAAGACTGCGCTCACGCGATGGCGAAACATTTTGAAGCGGTAAAAATGTGACGGATAGGCCTCCCATTCACACGAAAATGGGTATCTTCTTTGCCGCCATGTTCTGAAAAACGGTATACTTCGAAAACGGAACTCTAACCGGCACATTTTTGATAGCGGCATCGTGTAAAAAGTAGAAAATGATGAAAACAGAACATTTCCCAACGCTTTTCGAACGAGACTGATCGATTCTTAGGGTGTAGGTACATTTCTTTGGCATCAAAGTCTTGCGACGGATTTCTGCCGTCAAATTCCCAACTGTTTCAAACTGTCCCAACCATCGTGTGAATGTTAGCTTATATTTTGCTGCCGACATAATTTTCACTGTTTCCAAATGTGCCGGCATCGTGTGAACGTAGTCTAAAATGCTGCAGCTCTGGTTTGGAGATGAAAGCGAATTTGAACTTTCAACAGAGGATCCAAAAAGTGCGCTGCTGACAGCAGTACATCCCCAAGTACCAAAAATATTGAAAATCGCTCCATGCTGCTTACCTGTTCCCACTCAGCAATAGCATCTAAATCTGGTCTAGTTCCTTCTTCCAAACTAATATGCGATGGCTTTAAAACTGAAGTGAACTATAAAAACAGAAACAACAATTGATGATAAATATCATATCTATGTAAAGAATAGTTTCCATATGATTGTAGCAGTCAGCGACCTACTGCAACACATCGGCGACGTGTCCCAGATCAGTCGGCGACATATGGAAACGATCACTGCTATGATCATATGGAAACCACGCTTTAAACTCATATCAACTCTTTCGATGCGTCCCCGTACTGTCCCCGTCTGATCGGCGACGTCGGTGACGTCATTCCAAAAATGTTTCCATTTAAGGCAACCGTCCCCGATGTGTCCCCGAGCCTGTCTCAGCGACGCGTCACCGACTGTTACGATCATATGGAAACCAGGCTAAGGTACTGTAAAATTTATTGATAAAATTTATATTAGGTACTGTAAATTCACTGATAAAATTTAAGTCAATGTATATCATACAGTATTTTTCCATGCAAATGTTTTTGTCCTGAGTCAAGGCCTTCCACATTGAGAATCTGATACCAAACTGAACTCAGAAACCACTTATCACAGGAAAACGCTTTTGCTTAGAAAAACTAGGTCAATTCGACCATCAAAATTCTTCTTGTACTTGCTACCCAGCAATTGTTGAAATGAAAGCTTAGCATCACTCTAACAATCAAAATTTTTCTCCAAACTTCGGGCGAGCTAAATAAACCTGTTGTCTTTGCCAACAGACAGAGCAGAATAGTTTCAATTTTTCTTGTCTTTCTTCAGCGTTCTCGACCCATAGTAGAACATAGGGTGTGCATTTACTTAGCACCAACTTTCTGCACAGTTTGTAAATTCAAACAGCTTGAAATTTGCACCTAACTAGTTTGCAACATTTTCTTTTACAGCTCCTTGTAAACATGCAAATTTGCACAAACTCCATGCAAACTTGCAAACTCTGAAAGAGCAACAGAGTATACTCAATACAAACTGATTGGAACGAATGTGCGAGCTGAAAAAGGAAAGGCCTAAGTAAATTTTGAGCACTTCGCTTTATTTGGGCAGTCGGAAATGAGGCTCAACTAGGAGCGCCCGGTACCGTTCAAAATTGTTGAAGATGTAAAGGCCGGAGCTACAACGATCCGAAGCTAGACCATTCGTATTCTTACTAAGAACCAAGTACTTCCCTTCACGGGCGTACTACTTTAATTAACCTTTGAGCTGTTCTACAAAAGAGTCCGAGGGCAAGCAAATCCAATCTCTATCAAATTCCAGACAAAAAATTCAATATCATACCTTGAACCTTTTTAGCTTTTTTATCAAACCAATGTCTGTTCTGTCAGATATTCCACCATGAGCAACGAAATATTTATTACTTATTATTGTCGCTAACGGTAGCCAAGAAAATAGGTTCTTACAAAGTTCTTTGATCATAGCTGCATCATTCTACAAAAAAGTTGAATAATAAGCCTTTTAGTTATAGATAAATGCACTGTTTGAATGAATTACGAGATCGCACTGCACAAAGTATGAACAACAGATAGTCACCTAGAGGGTATGATGCCACAGCAGCGTTGAAAACACGATGCAGTCTTGTTTTTAGCTGTGAACAGGCCTTATTTGGGAGGTGAGGAGGAGAAAATTTGGGACAAATAACAATAACCTTTAGTACCTCTGATCAGGTATATGGCATTCAAAGGCATTGCTACAGGCTCTCCTCTTTCCTTTCTCAAAAGCCCTGAAACCTGTGCACAGGCTACTTATTTTTGGGCTAATCTTTCGCAAAAGCTCCTTAGGTTTTTGAGGAAAATTTTAAATGCGATGCATAAAATTTCTCTTAAATTGGCTTTACTTACCCAAATTCTGATTTTCAAGCGCAAATCGATAGAGTCACATGACATGACATGACGTTTGTTATTACCCAATTCAAGTCATGTGACCATATTCTAGGGAATTTTCAGTATCATTCCACTTTTTCATTCATGGAGAAAGTCTTCGTGGTACGAAACATGTTACAGAAATCAAGAAGTATTATATGAAGAAGCTTATCACCCGACTTGAATTTTTGACGTAAACAAAGCTCAGCCCATTAGGTCTATTACAAAGAAGTTTGCACTTGATGACCATAATGTACTGCATGTCCTACCTGATATTTATTCTTAATTTCTTTCACGAAGCCATATCTAGGTAGAGATAAGAAATGAAATTCGATTAATACAAATGCAAAGATCATTACTTTGCAAAACGGCAGAATAAGGTATCTTTTATTCCACGCAGCAGTCATTCGAAATCTGCGCTAAATCCTCCAAATCTCTTTTTCTAATCTTTTGTGACAGTTTTAAAATTAGTAGAGCGTTCTGGTAGTTAGTTGGTTGTTGGCAATACACCTTTTCGCAATTTGGAGAAAAGAACTGAGGAGAGCATGGCCCATTGTCACAGCCTTGGCAACAGTAAGGAATCAGGGGAGCCCCCTCTGCTTCCGTTATAAGCGTCCTCCACATCTGTGACAAGCTTCTTGCGAACTCTAGGTATTTTCGATTTATTCCACCTTTCAACAGTTGCATAATACTTGTCTGGTGTGGTAAGTGCCTTCTCTGGATTATTTAGGTTTCTTGCCATCTTTGCACCCATTTGTGAGTGTATTTTGAGCCACTTTATTGCATGTGTTCACTCAAGTTTGAGGTTATACGTGTTGATCGGTTGGGCCTGAACTAAGCAATTTCAAAGCCGAAGACCAATACCGGCAATAAAGTGGCTTGAAATACACTCAGCAATGGGTGAAAAGATGACCAGATGGCAACATAATCCAGAGAAACACATACCGGTATAAGCAAGTATCGTGTGTTTCTTGAAAGGTGCAAATAAATTGAAAATAACTCAGGTTCGCAGGGAGATGCAACCGAACAGCAAGGAAGGCATTTCCCTGATTTCCTACTGTTGCCACGGCTGCCAGAATGTGCTGCGCTCTCCTTGATTCACTTCTCCAAGTTGCGAAAAGATCTATTGCATTAAAAGAAAAATTTAAAAATTTGAAAAATGAATGGTAAAAACCTAAGCAACAAGTTAATACATAAATTTAAACAAATATGATATAAGCAGCAAAATGAACTATGATGAATTGATGTCCATTTCAAGTAACGTTATTGATTATTAAAAGATCCCCTAACATGGTTGTAAACAGCACTTTTGTATTGGTGGTAATTCGGCTCATTTCCAATGTTGTTTGAAAATTTGTTAAAGTCACTTGCGCCTTTATATAGGAACATTCGTTGTCCACCGTTTTAAAATACTCGAAGCATGGTCAATAAAAGATGTTTTCTTGTGTCGTACGAATGAATTTCATTTCCAATGCATTCACTCATACAGGCTGGAGCAGTTCCATTTACGTATTTGTGCATAAAGAGTTGCTTTTTATCACTCACTCAAGTAGCATGAATTTGAAAGGAGAATCAAATCTTGATACACAGGGGATACACACCTCGTGTTCATTATATGGTCTTCATGATTTCCTCTGTTTAGGTAAACTTCTGACGGATACAGCAAGAAGAAAGAGCACAAGATGATTAGTACTTCAATTGAATATGGACCACGATCAACGAAGTCACCATTGAAGATGTATGGATTATCGGATGAAGGAAGACCATTCTGAATTCAAACGAGAATGAATTAACGATCAATCGTCCTAAACAAGAAATACAAATATAGGGTGTCTCGCAAAAGTTGTTCTAAGTTTCATTAAATACTAAAAAATAACGATACGTTGAATGGGCACATGGTCAAGTGAACTTTTTCCTGAGATTTTAAATCAATTTTTGACACAAGAATCTTGCAAATCCGCTAAAAATTCATGGAGTAACAAGCCTTTGAAGTTCAAGTTTATGCAAAAACCGAAATCAGAGGCCTCAAAATGGCATCTTTGGTAAAAATCTCATCGACCATCGTTTCTGCTATTTCTCAACTGTTTCAGGAAGAAACCAAGTGGGATTCGAGCATATGGATTTCAAGCATATGGATGCTTTTGAGGCAATTTGAGAAGATTCAGTCTCTCGCTGATTATATTCTAAAAAACTGTTTTTGGACATATTCAATGTTAAACAAATTTTGACAATGATCGCAAGGATTAAATTACTTTGCAAGTCCTAATTGGTTTGTTCTGAATTCTGAAATCAAAAAAGGTATGACATTAGACAAACTTCTTTTACCTCGTTCTTCGAGGTCTTTTGCATCACAAGTAATCTGGGGGGGGCCTATAGTTTCAGCTGTCGCACATTTTTTATCGTTGAAATCTCGCAGCTCAATGAATTTTCAACCGATTTGCAAAATTTTGGTCTCTAAAATTATTTCATTATCATAGAGACAGGGTTATCTTCCCATGCGTCTGTGGATGTTATCGTTATCTTATAATATTCAATCAAACGTCGAACAATATTTTTGAGACACCCTATAAGATGATAATAATATAATGAAAGGCGATAAATAATCTATGATAATATCAAACATAACATCATGGGACTAAAAATATTTAATGAAAATAAATGATATCAAATAATAAAATGATGATAATATTGGGCAGAGGAAATAGCAACAGTGACCCAATAAAAAGTGAAACTTTTTGAAAAATTATCGAATTATATTAGTGAATAACCAACCAATAAAATGTTTTCATTTGCATTTGCATCAAAGGCCAAATTGATCTTTGACATATCGTACATTTTTTATGCTTTGAATTTGTGGGAACTTGAGCTTTTACAAGGTGCCTTGTTTTGACGCATACTCCGAGGCGACAAAGAATGATTGTGAAGTTGAGGTTTTCTCCTATTCACATTAAGTTTCTGTGTCCTTGACAAAGCTTTCAGGAAAACATTTATATGAAGTAACAAGAGAAATCTGCTTTGGCAAAAACACAACATTTCTTGTCATTATTCTCGCTGTTTTACCAGCACTAGAAGCATTGGTAAATTTAACTTGATAAAAATTTTATGGCCGCAAAGTGATTGAAAAAGGGCCTAAAACATCGTTGTAAGGACTCTCCTTACACTGAACAATACGCATTAGGCAATTCACCCCTCTCAAGGGCTATACGACATCAACTTTCAAACAAGTACTAAAGATTTTCAGTCCCATGGCAATAAAAGGGAAGAATATATCTCTCACCAATGAACAATTGCTTCTTCTTTATTTATCTGTCCGAGGAGGAGTCCACTGTGATTTGATCAATGTTTTAGGCCATTTTTCAGTCAATTTGCAACCACGAAAGTTTTGTAAAGTTCAATTTACCTATACTTCTAGTGCTCGTGGGACAAAGAGAAAAATCACAAAATATTGCGATCTTTCAGCTTTCAACTAAAATTTGAATCATTCAAATCTGTTAAGCACTTTTGGTGCTATGAATTTTCAAAAGAGGGAACTTTTTCCTGGCTCACCTGGTATAAAATGATTATCTGTCACGATCATTTGGCCCTTTACATAAACTTCAAAGATCGGCAACAAGATCAACTGTTTGCGGCTTTTCAAATGGTTTCATTTCCTATATGGTCACGAGGTATTTTTATTAGACCATAACAGATCAGGCAGTGTTCCTATCACTGAATATGAAGGGATGGAAGAAGACCATTTCAAATCCAAATAGAAAGTTACTAATAAAGAGAACTTTGCACAGTTGCACTATGCCATAACTCCAATATGTTACAGCTTTTGCGCTGCATTGTCTGTGGCTTGTCTGCACTGTAGCGGATCAGCTTCCAATGTCGGTGTATTATGTGTCATGAGGTAAGCGCTAGGGTAAGGGTAAGCTTTCACAAGAAGTATTTAGGGCTGGTTAACAAGTTCGGGTTTAGTTAGGGTCAGTGTAGCCTACGCGTAGATCCGTTATTAAAAAGAAGAAAGGGTTTATGAAACAATGAGCAAAAGCTTGCTACAGTGCGTTCCAGATTTCTAGAACTTAATCTATGTAGCCTTTGTTGAGACAAGTTTCAAACATTATTTGAATCGTAAGTTAGGGTTTGTGGGGAATTCGATCGCTTACGCTTCTGAGAAATATGACACAAAGTGGCTCGCCGAAAGAGGATTTATCCTTATCAAGTGACAAAGCTAGCTTGCAAGTGCAGAGGCCAGAAAAAAATCATGACTCCATGGGAGTGAGCCACAGGAAGGTTTTCTTTGTTATTGTCATGTATGAGGGATATTTTACAAAGTTTTGGAAGAAATCAAGGAAAATTTGGGTTATTTTGGCAGCAGTGACTGGTTTATAAATTTGTAGGTTTATCAACAACGCTAAGAGTTCGAAAAATTTTGTTATTTTGACCATGAGTGATAGGACACCAAGTGTATAGCTGTGTGGAATTCATAGCCAAACAACCTTAACTTATTGTTTTTGTCCTTTGAACGTATTTTTACTGTTTTGTGATTTTGAAATTTTCAGTATAGTGAGCCATTTTAAGTGCAGATCCATCATAATCGTAAGAGATTTACGATTAAGGTGGATCTGCACTTCAGGTGGCTCACTACTGAAAATTTCAAAATCACAAAACAGCGACAAGGTGGCTCACTACCAAGTGGAAATAAGTTTAAAGCACAAAAAAAAAACGATAAGACACAGTGCCTTGCTACTGATATAAATTTCAAACTGCTAAACATTTGGTGTCCTATGGTTTAGCGAGGTTTAGCTAGCATGGTTTAGCTAGGTATCCGGACGTAAATTTGATTCTATGGTTTGATCTTTTTCTGGACTCTCTGTCAATATTTGCGCATTAACGTTGCATTGGGCTCCCTGTGATTAAATCAAAGATCTAACGTGTCAATTTTCTCGACCGAGATATGTAAGTTGATAAAATTGATACAAATGCTGCATCACTCTGAAGCATCAAACAATGACCTAAAGCAGTCTTTTGATTTACACACAGTAGTGGCTGATGGGATCATATTTGCAAGAAGAAATATGCCGCTTGGCAACAGAGCCGTTGACACGATGGTTTCATATGCATAAGGCGATTCTTTACTAGCAGAGCTAACAGCTTTATAGTTATTGTTCTTTAAGACGGCAACTTAATAAAAGTATTCTACACTGAAAGAACGGCATCTTTAAGCTGGTGTATTCATTCAACAGCATTCCAATTTTGACTCCTCTCGTTTTTCTTTCTATTTTGTCTAAGATTCTCGTAAATAGGATGATTTTTTATAGCTAGTTGTTATTAGATTTCGTTTGAGCATGGCTCCCTGTAAAACAGCAATAAATTATTGAGTGGAATACCATGGATAAAAAAGTTAAAACGAATAAAAAATGGAAAAAACGTCATTATTAGACCTGATGCATTCAGAATAAGCCTCACGTGTGTGCAAAACTTTAAACTTAAATGTATAAGATTTCACTGCCAAACTCTTTCAATTGAATGAAGAAAACTTCAGGTTAATCGCATTAATTCCAGACAGAGCAATGATCATTATCATTACATTACATCACAATCATAGTGCTTTCAGGCTTTATGAAAGGTTATACGAGAGGAGTTTTGGAAGCTTTGACAACGATTAGAAACACCAAAGGTGCTAAACTGATTGAGGAAACTCAAATGACCAATGCAAGAAATAGCATATGATATGGTAGCAAGCAAAGTTCTGTAGGTTTGATAATTTACGACTTAGCAATTTGATGACATGGAAACTTCAAAACCAGCAGAGTTTTTTAAAATGCTGTCACTGTGAAAAAATCACGATATCAAAAGTCCTCTTTCTGGAATAATGGCAAAAGACTTAAAGTTTCCTTCATCTCTTCATTTGGAAGAACTAGGAAATGAAACTTTATACAGTGAATCTAAAAGTTTTGAAACGATTCGAGCCATTACCTGAGATATCTAACAGTTAAATCAAAGTACTTCAGAGCTGACACACAAAGTGTTATGCTCGCCATGAGACTTATCCTTTTTCACTATTAGCTTGAATTGAACTGGCATACCACTACAACAACGACTCATGATCGAACTGTTGGTTGAGACAACCACCTACGAGCCAAAGCAATTTCATCGAAAAAGCCAAAGCTAAAACGCTCTCAAATTAGACGTTCCAGAACATCAATGTAGGAAAATTAGTTTCTTGTACTTTCAAGAATGTTTCTTGACGTAGAAAGATCAAATACTAAGATTCAGTAATTCTGCTCGAAGCTGCTACAGCTTATGCAGTGCATCTACTGTTGAAACAGAATTCAGTATCCTATTTTGCCTCTTTGCGAGAAGGGCGTACCTGGATATTTGTACATGCGTTATGTGGAGTGGTTTAAGATGCCACATCCTACTGAACGAGACCACGGCAAGAAAACCTCTCTTCACTCAAAATTCAAACGATATCAGTTACGTATCACATTTTCCTTCGTAAATATACCACGCAATATGAAGGCTACTGATCAATAAGCCTTGACACCAGACTTACCTTGTGAAAAATCATCAGCAGATCGTCTAATTTACCATGAATATCACCTGAAGAAACAAAATACTATTTAAGTATTCACGATGAGAAAACAGTTAGAGTAAGACGGGGTAACGTGGACCATACGGTAAAATGAACTTCCTAGGATTTTTAATGAGGTCAAAACATTGATAATTGCCATAAAACTGTTAATGATTTTGGGTCCATTCATGAAAAACTTCGACAGTAGTTCACTTTACCCCGTCTTACCATGGCTTATACAAATCTAAGAAAAACACATTCAGTCAGTATCAGTTCTTCAAAAGCACTATGAAATGTATTTGTCCTCTGCAATTCACGTGAATTGAGATTTAGGCACGAATTCGTAAATGAAAACGTAAATGGCTAGGCAAACGAATCGAAATATTGATAATTGAAAGAATTTTGAACAATCGATTAGGATCAAGGATAGCATTCATATGAAACTGTATCTTTAAAAAGTCAGAAAATACGTGATGGGCCAATTGACAAGTCATAACTGGGTCAAAAACAAATCAAATCAGAAATGCTGAAGTCTTTCTTGCAGACGAAATGTCGCATTAGATACAGAAATTAAATTTATTTAAGTTAATCAAATCAATCCATATTTATCTGCGACTTTGTGAGACAGATATTTTGGTGGAAAATATCTGCAAACTTTCTACTTCCTAGTAATGACAAATTAATAGTCCAAAGGAAATAACAAATAATCGACAATAAGTTCTCCTTTTGTGCTTTAAAACAACACACATCTTTTCAAATTTTTTTGAAATAAAAAGTGCCCTTCATGGTTAAGAAAACGCACCTGCATAAATTTGAATCTAACTGATGGACAGATGACCAAATTTGAAAAACACTTTTTTTTCCAAATTAGCCTTCTTTCTATGGAAAGAAGCTTAAAGAGATGAAATTGCGACGTAAGCTGGATCATTGAATCTTGGTAAAACGTCCACACCTTTTCTGACCCAACCTGTACATCCCTATGACAACTGAAATGCTTTATTGGTTGATTATACCAAAAAATTGATCTTATGATCATATACAAATTGAAAGTTAATGTGTAATCGCAAAATTGAGAGTCATGGGCGAGAATTCCAATGATGAACAAAGTCTGTGGCTCAAAACATGGGTTTTCACGTGCCAAGTTCGACGCCTTTTGAATGATTAAGCAAATTTGTTATTATTTCCTCTCAAATAAACACAAAACGAAATACTTAAATCTATCCCTCTTAGAACTACAACAACTTTCAAACATAAATATTTGCTGGTAACTTTATCAAGCACTTACCGCAAATAGTAATTCGCTTTGAAATTTTCAAATTAGCATTGGAAATATTTGGAAGTGATCGAATCCTCTTAGTAGTCTCCCATAATATCAGCTTGACGTATTTCGCATGTAGAATCTTCAAAGAAAGTGGAATATTATGTGGTTATTGCACAATTACAAGGTCAGTGCTGCAAAATATTTGGACCAAAGGTTGACATATGGACTGAAAGCAATACATACGGACGTGTATGATCGCAAGCTCGTCTTAAAAATTTACAGCAAAAAAGTTTTCGCTGAATAAGCTAAGCCTTGGCAGTCCATCTTTGTAGCCTGGCCTACGCAAGAAGCCCCTCCGTTATTGCTGACTTCTTAGGCAATGCCCGTCCAATACGGCTACAAAAACATCACTTTTGTGGACCGGTCAAGAACCAATCCAAATGCTCCGTTGCCGGCCCGAGGAGCCGTATTTTCGAGCATCATATGAAGCCTCTTTCTAACGTTTTGGAACAGGGTGAATTCTGTTTCAGTTTTGTTTTTGTTCTGTTTTTATGATTGTTCGTCGGCTCTCTTTTTGGAAATTGTCCACTTTAATTTGTGAGTAAAATCTGCAGTAGGAATTAAGTGACTGCGTGCCTCTCCGGGTGTGAATGGGACCAGCAATAAATTCTACACTTTGAAAAAAGGATAACTTTTATCAGGTTATCCAGTACACTGCTAGCATGTAAATCTACCAACAGTCATGTAAACACAAAGAAACCTATCGGAAAATTTATACCAGAAAATTCCAAATGGCCTACCAAAGTGGTTGTGAAGATCTTTTGCTGTCGACATAAAGCTAATCATATTATGTATTATTTTGCTGTCCTTCATTGCCTGCTATATCATGTACCTAAGTTTTTCACATGCAAATTGAATGCTAGAAACAGTAAACTGAAGGGGTCTAATGCCCTATTCACAGAGCAAATTAAACCATCTTGAATTAAACCAGGTTTTTTAATAGAGCCCTCTGATTGGTCGATCAAACAAATCCAGTCATTTGATTGGTTGAAATTTAAACTGGTTTAGATAAAGCTGGTTTAACTGTGTCAGTGTGAATGCAAAATAAGTTATGGAACCAATTATGGCTGGATTTCAAACATGCATCCTATCTTTCTACCTTCAAACAGAGGTCAAATGAGTACTCGTAGAGGGTTCCTTTACTGTTCGTTTGATTTAACTTCGGTAAAATCTTCTATCAACATTTTAATCGATATTTGTTGCTAAGTTGATTCAGATAACAGAATTTGTGAAGTAGGTCCCTATATTGTAGTCTTTATGGTTTTTACATTGCCGATGTTGGTCACTTCTGGTATTTTCCCATGAGAATCTATAGCGAAGTAATCCTTCATTGATTCCTTTATAGAGGAGCAAGTCTAGCAAAACAGTTGACATGCTATATTTACATTGAAAGATCAAATTCGATTGCTAGATGACATCACACAATCATGAAAATGTCACAGGCAGAAGAAAAAAGCCTTCTTCATCGGCCCTTTGTCGTTTGCGGAATGTCTGTCGCAAAGCAACAAGCTTGTATGGATTCATTACCATTGAATACATACGCCTTCTGACGTATGTCTTCTTTCAACAATTGTAGTGGTTTCTCATTGTTGGCAAACTTAACATAGATCTGAATTCTTCCCAACACAGCCTTAACAGCATAACCAATAAAACTCTCTATCATGTGAGATGCAAAAACAATGGCAAAATGACCACCTAATGCGTGAGACACGAAGTATGAATCTATAACAATGGACTCCACCCACTACTGTGTACTCTGTGAATCAAAAAGTGAATGAGAAATGAGTTTCACTTACCCTTCCATCTTTGAAATGATTCAGCAATTCTTGAGTGTGTTCAAGTGTCAATGGAAGACTTATATGAGGTCCAGAATAAGCTAAAGGAACGGTAGTATTTACAATATCTTCTAAAACAACAGTTGATTCCCTTCGCTCATCTGTATCAATGGTGGCTTCACCTTTAACTAGAACTTCCCTGAATTTTGATACTTGATCATCTGAAAAAGATGACGTGACAATAATCAGCCAAACAGAGCCATGCAGCTTTCTTTTGCTCTCTTTTAAAGCTAGATTGCTAAGTGTCCGTCATTTGCCTTTAATCATCTGTAAATCAGATATTTAGTTCTTGCCTTCTGTTTATAGATTGATGTTGTTGTTGTTGTTGTTGTTGTTGATGATTATGATGATGGTGGTGGTGGTGGTGGTGGTGAGGATGGCGATGGCGATGGCGATGGCGATGGCGATGGCGATGATGATGATGATGATGATGATGATGATGATGATGATGATGATGATGATGATGATGATGATGATGATGATGATGATGATAACGATGATGATGATTGTGATGATGATGACTGGTGAGTAAATACAGACTATGAATCTGCGAAAAAACGCAGCTTTTTGCATTTGCTGGACCACTTTTTGGTTATAATTGGAAGAATGTCAATGAATCTCCTGAATGAAAACCATCCATGGATTTGATAGATAGTTTTCTACTCTTAATCTAGAATTTTTTAGATGTTCATTCAATCAAATTGGTTCATACTGATTCGTTGTACATTTTGGCAAAAGCTGGCGCATCACTTTGTGATACCCAGCTTTAATTGGAAACTTTTCTCCCTTTGAGATAATCATGGAGATAATGCAACAAGTGGTGTTGTTTAGCACACAACCAGGGAAGATTCATTGCTGAGTGACACTGAATGTGTTGCTCAGATGTGTGGGCTTTATTATCAGAAATTCCCTACATACGGGTCTGCTGTTACCCTTGATTCTAGTGAATGGATAGTTTCCGAATTTTCTTATTGATGGGCCCTATAATGATTACTGGCATTAAGCAACTGGAATCTTCTTGTATTTTGCTTGAGAAACGATAAAAAAAGTCAAGGAGATGACGTTTTCTTTGTGTAGCAACAACAACGACAATAACAGTGTCTAGCCAGTCAAAGCTGAAGAAATTTGAATTTACCTTGCGCATTAAAATCGAAAAATTCATGCAAATGGGTCACAAACTTCTTCATACTCATGCAAATGGGTTCAGAATTTTATATGAAACCTTTGAGCTGCTCTACAAGTAGTTCGATTAAGTAGTGTTGGAGCCTCTATCACTATTGTCTACATTCGAATATTCTACAAAATGTATCAATTTGTCGTTCGATTCGCATTCTTTTCTAGAATGTAGCTGAAAGATCTATTAGGCTTAAATCATCTGCTGCTTTTTTCTCACAACCACTGGGTCAAAAATGCCTCCAAAATCAGTTTTCTAGCACTGTTGTACCATATTTCAGGTGTCAGTACTTCAATAAAAGATAATCCTTGCCACGAAGGCAAAAATTGCCTTGCTCTAAGCCACATGCTGATCGGCAGACGACAAGGCGACAGAATCTCGTCGCCGATGGATTATTTGCCGTGTCTCGTTTTGGATAGCGATTCTTGGGACTCATCCTAATCAGTCTACAGCTCTAGGGGAATAAGGCCTTCACTGGAGCGATAACAAAGAACTTGTGGGTCCTTAAGTAGTGAGGCTACCTCCAGGTCCTGGCAGCCTATTCTCCATTTTTGCTTCCGTAAACTATGAGCAAACACCTCGAATTTCATCACCGACATCTAAGTGGCTCACTAGCGAATCTCTCAAATGGTTCTTTAAAAATATGATTCGGTCTCAAACCTATACAAATGGTTAAAGAAGACAAAATACCTGGGAATATATCCGTGACAAAAAGTTGTTTCTTACCTGCATTTACTTTCTCTACCATTTCACTGAAGAAATTGTAAAGCTGAAAATAGTCAAAACATAAGAAAAAAGAATAAAAACGGGTTCAGTGGTTATTGGTAGTGACAGGTGTTTTAAAATCATCTACAGTGCGAGTCAGCAGGTTTTGTCACATTGTACCGGGTGAGTCAAAAAACGTCTATGCTTATGGAGGGCTATGGGATAAAAAGAATGTGACCAATATTCAAAGCTGAAATGTTAATGTATCGGTCAAAGGCTAGCGTAGACGATAAAATTTTTTTTTTGGTAAAATCCCTGTACGGGCTTTGTATAGTAGTGAAGAATCCCCCGTTCCATCCTGGTCTTTGATTTGTGGCGTTGACGTTTGCATTGTCAGTTTCGGAACTATGATCTCAATTTGAATAGAAAGTAGACCATGGAACCGAATGGAATTTGCAATCCCCGTTTCCAAACATGACCCTTACCTGAATTTTCCTAGTTTCTGGGTCTAGATGATGAGAGATTTTACAAGCAAAATGTTCTCATCTTAATTGGCCTTTGACTGATAGATTAATATTTCAGCGTTGAATATCAGCCTCATACTTCTTATTTCGCAACCCGCCAAACGCGAAAACATTGGACTCACTCGGTAGAAGTTCATCTAATACAGCATTCTCAAAAATTCTTGCTGTAAGATCAAGGTTTGTTTGGGAACCACCATACCAGATGATTCAATAGTTTAAAACATTTGCTGGGATGCCGAATATATAGAATGTGGCCGCTACTCAAAACTTAAATTTTTTATCCATATATCGGTATAATACGCGATGTTGTTTTATGACCCAAGAAATCATTGAAGGTGAAGGCGAAGTTGGGTTTGTCAGTACCAAGCGTTGAGATCGTGGATTTAGTCGAGTCCCAGATTGATGCCTTTTTGTCCCTTGGGTCACTGCGCGCTTTGATTTGGTGCCACCACTTAATCAATAGGGACTCACAATATTATGCTTAAAGGGTGGACCCACTTTTCTGAAATGGTCTAAACAAGTGGGAGTTCTCGTACACTCAACAAAATCGTCTCAAAATCTGGTGTAAAGAGCTTGAACATTGAAAGCAAACTTTTGTACAAAGACTGATGTTGTTCGGACCTACAAATCGCAGACTGCATACCTTTCAAGCAGTAATATTTCCTCTGTGGAAGCAAAATAAATCCATCACAGCTGTGAGAACTCCAGGCTTCATCAGCGGTTTTTGCATGCAACAATAACAACTGCTAGAATAGTGTCTCCTGATTGGTTGAAAGCTAAATTCTAGCAATTTGATTGGTGAATACGGAATCACTCTACGCGGCCCTAAAGTGGACCCATTTTTCCAGAGTAATATTATCACTCCCTTTTGACTAAGTGATATCAGCAAATCAAAGAAGGCAGGAACACAAGGGACGAAAAGGCATAAGTCGAGTCGAGTCCATCACACCTTGTCATGACGCTCAAGTGGTGCGGCCCTACCGGGTACCGAGCCCTATCTGCCTGTCTGTTTTAGCAGCAAAGTCAGAAGATTACACCACTGCACTAAAACAACTTAACATTTTGATGAATGAACCAAGTCAACTGATGAATGAATTAGTTGAGTAAACACAGTGTAGAAACTTACATTCAACTGATCTTGCTCTGCAGAATATTCTATGCTTTCAAAGATCTTCCAAGTGCATCTTCTTCGAGCTTCGAGGCGCGCTTTATGTCGACGATACCATTTTTGGATGACAATTGAAGACTTCATAGCTACAAAGAGAAAAGAAGTGACAAGGTCAGTCATGAAGACAGCGCAGTCATGATCGATGTGACGCAGCAGTCTTTCTTGATGGTGCAGCAGTATTCTTATGCAGAGAAAATTATGTATCAAAATCTCGTCCGTAGAGCAGCAAGAACCTTCCTCCGCAGAGGCATAATAGCAGAAGGATAACTGCCATATCTAACAACCAGGGGTCTCGGACTCTAAATTTTTGACGAAATTGTGACTTTGCAGTTGTTTGAAAGGCGATTTTACAGACTTCTCATCTTTTCTCAAAATAAATATCTTCGTAATTGCAAAGGATTAAACCAAATATTCAAATCTTTTGATTGTTCGGATATAAGTGGACATTTGACGGGTACCCCTTGCTAGTTAGGGTGAAACCACAAGAAACTGTATAAAACAATGGACACGTCTCTAAAATGGAATGTTCATGAATTTGTGGCGACGGAGCCCCATTAAAATACTTGATACGAACTTGCCTTGAAAACATCCGATTCACGCTATTTCCTCCAAAGTTTCTTGCTTTTGTTTATGATACAGCGATTTCTTTTTAACAGCACTTCTAGAGGGACCATTTAGAAACAAGGTTGGCTGTGTTGATCCAAAAATATTCCAATATCTCTGGTTGATCTTATTAATGCAACTTTAAACCTACTCGTAAATTTAGATCCCTTTAAGATTAGTTGTTGAATGCTTTTTATAAATCAAAATTGGTATAAGATGCTTGTTATTAGTCTACCGGGTCAGCCAGAACAAAAGTTCCCACGCTTGAAAATTCATAGCACCAACAGTACTTCAAAGATTTGAATTATTCAAATTCTAGTTAGAAGTCAGAAAATCGAAGTATTTTTGTGATCTTTCTCGCAGTCTTACCAGCACTAGAAGTACAGTAAGTTCAACTTTATAAAAATTTCATTGCTGCAAAATGACTGAACAAGGGTCTAAAACATCAAATCGCAAGGACTCTCTTCGCACAGAGTAATAAAGAGAAGGCAATAGATTTGAGACTTGACAGACTCGGAATTTGTATTCGATTGACTCCCAAATTCCGAAAACGGTAGGTTTGGCAGGTTTGGAAGGCCTGCTGAACATTCTGCTCCGAAAAGCATAAGATTTAGCAGAAATCGGAAAGATTCTCGCTTTCATTTGCGAAATTTAGAAAACGAGGAGAATGCACATGCGTTGCTACAGTAATCAGTTACTATAATCTTTGTTGCCAAGCACCAGACTCGTAACATGTTTTTCAATTAGAAACATCGCTTTCGTCAGGATGAATCTGACACCTGCTGCCTTTAAGAGCTTTGTGCTTGATTGGCAACTATGTTTCCGTCTCTGAAAAGTCTACCGTTTCACAATTTGGTAGGTTTGGATTTGCCAGTCAAACACACCGTTATTTGGGTCGTGGCAATAAACTACTCTAGGTATTTGTTGAATTTCAAGGATCATCTCCATAAGATTTGTACTGGAAGTGAAAACTAGTAAACATATCGTAAACAGACTCTTGATGACAAGGATCAAGATGCATTTCATTCATGACGAAATTGCACCTGCTATCGAATAAACAACATTCAATAATTGATTAGATATTTAGTAATGAAGAAGATGTTGTTTAGACTGGGACCTTGATAGACATAATTGACTCTGGATATAAGAATGGAAAGAGGATTGGCTACAATATTGACAAAGCCAACAATCCCCTGGGGACTGCTTCATAGATTGAACACCTTGAGTTGTGCCTGCCGATAGGATGTGTACGTAATTGAAGCTGGTCTATTCTGAGACCGGTCAAAAACGTTCTGACCAAAAAAGAGAATCATATGGACTTACTTTGCGCTACAAATGCACTTTTTGTTTGAAACACTCTGCAACTTATAACCAAACATCGAACGGCTTCCTAGCCTCAAACTGACTTCTGATCGCTTCCACTAGAGCTTCATAAGCATAGTAGCTTCTCATACTTGATGACCCAAAAAAACTTTACGAGCTGGACTGCACATAATTTCTTGAAAGTAAATGTTATGAAGACAAACATGGTATCAGCATGATAGAAAGGCTCCGCTATCCTTTGAGATGCTGTTTGATCAGTTTAAGGTATACCTAAGGCATATATGCGCTCTATTTGAAAAAAGTTTCAAAAATATGGAAATTCATTCATTTATCGGACCATTCCCTCGCTTTCCCGTCAATTTTTTGGAAAGTGTGAAAAAGATTACTGACAAAGTTGCTTTAAAGCGTGAAATTTGAATGAGGAACAGTGGTAAATCATTTTGCAACCAAAAAATTTCCCCAGACAACTTCTAATCCGTCGCTATGTAGGGTTTCCATAAAATTTTGACTGGAAAATGAGGCGATTGTCTCACTCAAAAATGAGGAATCCGGAATTTTCTTTGAATCTGCTTTTTCGAATGGTGATCATGGTTTAAATGATCATGCAGCATTTCGAAAGATAGCTAAGCCTTTCACGTAAACTGTGATTTAAAGCAACTGACAATAGCTTTTGATCTCAGAGAGCCAGCTATGATCCACCTCGTGAAGCTTTTTTGGGTCAACCGGTAATGCTTCTCAGTGTCCAAAAACTAACTTCGCATGCTAGGTAAGAAAACAGGGAAACAGGAATGAAAATGATAGTGCCAGAGAGGTATTTTATAAATTTCCATTGGTGCCAAGCTTTTTCGCATCGCATTCCCGTGGACATTACACAACATTACGTGTAAGTAACATTCTCATTGTTTGACGTCGAAGAAGATCATGCCGGAACCAGATAAACTCAACAACTAAACTAACTAATGCATCTAAAACAACGAGGTCAACTAACTTGTCAAGTAACTATTTCAACCAGATAAGCTATGGCAACTGAAGCAAGAAAAGCAACACAACAACGACACCAAATAGTATCGGTAATGTCACTAAAGCAACTAACGCCAATCAGGCAACTTCTACCACCAGAGGCTCTTAAACAACTAAGTCCACTAAGACAAAACACACAACCAATTTTACTCAGGTAAAGCAGCTGAAACCATCCGGACACTCACAATAACGACGGCAAATAACTTTTCAGCAGCTGACTTCCTAACAGACTGACATTCTTCTCATCAATGTTAGCAAGCGAACAGCAAGCCAAAGATTAAAAGTGGCCGCTATGTGCATAGACACATTTTCACTTAGTACTGCTTAATTAGACACCTAACACGAAGCTACGTTTTCCATTTAAAAGGGCAGTGTCACGTAATGTAAAACAACTTCTTTCGAAACGATGATTTTGCAGCATTATTGAAAGGCCATATTGTAGTGATGATCCACTGCTTTTCTCAAAATGAAAGTTTTACTTTGAAGATGGACTCTTGTCTTTCATAGAGAAACAAACGAAACACTCATATGTTGTACGATTGCAGAGATATTGGTGGATTTTTAGAAGTAACTTTAATGTGGATTCACCCAATCCACCAAAGTCTGTACAGAACACAATGGCAACGTGTGGGCAACAATACAGATTCTAGATAGAGATAACAGGTTAGTTTACAGTTACGTGACCCTGCTCATTTAAGTACTTCCACTTAGACCAAGAACAGCGAAGCTAAGAGGAATGCAGAGGCACGGCGAAGCCGCACCAGCAGACATAGTACTTTATTACTGTTGCATTACGACGATGAAGAGTATCCCAGGGAAAATTTAAAACTCGTTGAGTAATCGAGGGGCTTGAATTAAGCCAGATATCCACTGGCGGGAAAATGACGAGGGGAAAAATTTCCTGCAATCTAATTGGCTGACCGAATTGCCGCCTCGGAAAAATTTCCAGCTGCGAATAGCAGGAATCAGTTCTACCTTTCGCAGCTCGACATTTTTCCAACTGGTGGAGATCCCACTTTAAAGCTTATTTCCATGGAGATGCATTTTCCACTCCAGCGGAGAATGCTCGAGAGCATTTGCGCTTGAGAATAAACACCTTTCCATTGATCAAAGCTTTCTGCTTTGGTGCGTCTTTTCGAAGACAAATAAAGCTGCTGTATACATAAATCCACTGAATACGTCATTTCACAGGGTACTGAATGGTGATTGGCTAAAAGGGACAGGCAGTAAAATGAAGAGCTGCAAACGTTGAATGAATTTAACTTTTCTTCTAGCTCACGAGCAGCTATTGAGCGTAAGAAGTGCCTGGGTTAGCGGCGTTTTCATCTTAAGGTGCATGCTTTGCAGAAATACTCTCAAGAACATAAAACCCATGGGAATGAAGCCTTAAACCGCATTTGAGTTATCGATCTTTAACTGTACAGCGATTATTTAACTTTTTGACACTGGTAGTGGTAGAAATTCAGTACTGTCACTTCCTTTGAGGTCCGCATAAAATTGAGGACTTATTCAAGAGTGTCGAATGTATATCATTCCTTTGTTGCTTTATTTAGTTTCCAACAGAGCGATATCTTTGGTTCTTCAAAATGAGATAAATCGTATATGAAAATTTGGACTGTTTGGTTTACATAAGCCTAACCAGCTGCTCTGAGCGAGTTTCTCCGTTTACAATCAAGAAGTTGAAAAATACTTTTTTCCTTTGTTAGGACGAAATAAATCAATTTCAAATTGAAAAACGACCACAATAGTCTCATTGCTGTTACCACTGAATTATGCAAAGCTGTATGCAGATCAATTTCTAAACATTAAAAACGGTGGATCTACTAGCGACACTGCCATGAAGTATGCCACAATGCCATAAAACTTTTATGCACCACAGGTAGTCCATACCATCACCACGGGAGCAAGAGACAATGTGCTTCAGCTTTTAGGGGTACTAACTTCTCTTCACTGACAATAATGTGCCCTCATTAGGGTGGATTTGACACCGAAATTCTTAAAAACAGGTTAAGTACCAAAGTTCTAGAAAGGTGGTGTCATTATAGTGTGTTTGTCAACTATAAAGTCATCATAGAAATGGGTTGGTTGACAGAGCAGAAACTGTGCAGGCATGCACAAAAACTCATAACTTTGAGCCCCTTCAGCTCCCTGAAACAGATCCCAAAATTATGCAACACTTGATATTTTCTTACTTGGGACTTGAACTCTTGATCTATCATTTCAAAATCTGTCCAAACACTTCCTTATCTCATATTGGTCAATGACATCATTTTACACAGTTTCTGCTCTGTTGGGTTGTTCATCAAAAGCTCATGGGCACTGCCCCATTTAAATGTTGGTCAAGTGCTCCCCCCCTCAGAGTTGCAGCTGATTAAGTGTATATCTGGCAACAGAGGCAGGAAGCCTATTGTTTACCATGTTCACAGACTTCCTGATTGCAAACTAATTGCAAAAATTAAAATTGAAAATGCAATATTTCTCTTAGCTATTGAGATAAAATATTTTCTCCTTTTCTCAAACAGTATCCTTTCAAAGACACCTCTGGAGGGACCATTATGGAAACAGAAGCACACTGACCTGTTAATGTATCCTTGCCATTTTAAAATGGGGATGTTATGAATAGATATTTAGCTGTTTCCTATTTATTTCTGTATACTTGTAAATATTGTAATTAGACCTTTTCTATCCTTAGATTAGATAATCATCTTAATAGGCCATTCAGGATGCAACATTGACAGGAAGGTGAAGTTCATAGACCTAAGAAGTGGGGGGGGGCACTGGGGGTGCATGACCCCCAAGATTTTGCAATAAAGAAAGGAGCCCCTTTTTAATTTTTAGAAAGTGCCCCCTTTTTCTTGAGAAAAAAGTGCCCTTGAAGTGTTGTGCCCCTCCAAGTTTGAGATGCTTCCTACATCCCTGGTGAAGTTGCAGTTTTTAGCCCCAAGCACTGGGATTACAGAAAAAGAGAAGACACAACTGGGTCTGTGACCCTTTTCATGATGCTCAAGTGGTGGCTCAACCTGGGATCAAGCCCTGTCTGCCTGTATCAAAATTGAAAACTTTCAGATGATCAAAATTTCAGACACAATTTTATCTGAAAGTTAAATTGTCTGAAATCTGAGTATGTATGAAAATTTTTTGTTGGAAGGTATTAAATTCATCCAAAAAGAAACTTGCAAAGAAATTTAACATCAATAAGTGAAGTAATCATTGTGTAACCAGTAGTGCTCAAGTTCCTTTAATTTTTTATCTAGAAAAGCTTGGTTTCTTGAGGTTCTGGTGAGCAGTTCACATATGGCAGCACAAAATTTGCTCACAGCTGGTTTTACAATTTTTTAATCTGACAAAGAGTTTATTCAAATGTTCTCATAGATGTACAGTAAAAATGATCATCCAATGTAAGTTTATTTTTACAATGGAATTAAAATTAGCAATAACAAATATCTTGGTATCATGCTTGCAACCTGGAATAGAGCTTTTCCAAAAGGTTTTTGTTCAAAAATTCAGAAAATTGTTTTTTAAAAATGCTTTATCCAAAGTTATTTTTCCAAAACTTTTCAATCCAAAATTTTTATTTCAATGTACTACTCTGGCTGACACCACTGTACAACAGCACTTCAAATGGAGAACAATCAGAGAGTGATCTGGAGACTTGGTATTATCAGCAACTCCTCTTGTAATATAACATTGAGATGAAGCATTTCTGCTGGTGGGCCAGACCAAATACATCACAGTACTGTACCTCTCTTCAGATCTGGAAATTCACTTCAAAGTAATATGATATTGATGTTGGTCCTTCCATCAAATAAAGCTATTTGCAAATATTGAATATTATTTCTTATTTTCTGTAATGGAACCATTGATACAGTATTTAAGTTAAGAAAACATGTTTTTGAACTTTTCAACAAAGGTCATTAAGGATTAGCCAAAACCGTTCATCATAACCATCAAAATGTAACAAAAGAGGCTTTATATGTTACATCTAAATGGAATTTACCAGGTGGCCTTAGAATAATAAAATCAAGGTGGAATCTTGATAAAAAAAATGCTTCACTATGCTTTGCTTATCCAAGAATCATTAAACGATTTTTAAAAATTTTCCACAACCAGAATAACATCTCAACATCACCTCTCTGAAGATCATCTATGTAAACACAGTCTTGTTAAATCTTTAGACAGGATTCTTAAGAATTTTGATAGGAATCCTCAGATCAGAAAACAATAAAAGCAAGCATCCCAATCATCTATTTTTCTGACCATGCTTTCCACTGCAAAAAACAAGAGTACAGAAGCAATTGACCCTCCTTTCTACCTAAGATTTCAAAATTGTTTTCAAATTCAGTGCTGACTACGAAGGCTGCACATTTTAGGAAGGCTTTGAGCACAGAGAATTACTTCTCTCCACAAATCCCTTACATTTTGGCACAGTATAACCCAGAGAATTGCCAAGACTCACTGCGATGCTATGAGCTTTTTGAGATCTTTCAGTTAGGGAAAGGGAAATACAGTAAATACACCCTAACCTTCCTGACATTTGGCAAAAATTGACAATTTCAATTATATATAAAGAAATGGCATGAGATACATTGTTGACCCCACAAAGTTTTAGAAAGGTGCACTTTTCCCCTTCACACTTTTGGGGGGCTTTGCCACTTGCGAGATATCTTTCCATAAGTGTGCGAGGCAGGGGGCTGGGGGCGGTAGCCCCCAACTGTCAAAAACTTATCGAAAATGAGCCCCACTCAGGCAAAATTTTGTCCTTAGTCGGGCAAAAATGTTAGGAAACAATGGGCTTTGTATCGAGCAGCCCCCCCCTAGATGTTCTCTTCCTGTATGCTTATGTATCTTTCACTCGCCTAAAGTTTGTGACTTCAAACCAAAATTGGCAATGTTGGATCAATTTTAAAATCTATTTGGAGCACAGAATTTTATTAGTATTTGTACCAATACACACTGTGTGGGGGCAGGGGGCTGTCCCTTCAACCCTGTGTGGTCAAGCTTGTTTGGTTGCCCTGCTTCTTTGCAAAAAAATGTTGAGAATTAAGATGACAGAAGAACCTAAGTAAGGACTATCTACCATGGTTGAATAGCAAATAGCTTGTGATTAATGTAACTCTGCAAAGTAAGTAAAATTATGAATTATTGTTGAAGAAAAATATTCGTGATGATGCAAAATTGCAAATCATAGATAGCATTCCCGCTGCCCGCTGCATGCCTTTTATCCATATGAATAACTTCAATTCGTCTACCCTGAAGTCACCATTTCATTGCATTTCATTTCAGAGTAGCTATAAACAGTTATTTCAAAACTGGATTACCCTTTTGAAACTGAGCTTTAGTCATCTTTTGACCACTTAATGAGCTTGAGTTAGTGCACCCCATCTTGATATCTCTCTAATCAACCTGAACTTAGGCCACCACCCGGAGACCAATCACCTTCGACTTGCAGTTGCAGTCATCACCACGCAGATCTTCGTTTACACCAGTTTGCTGCAAAATAACATCCTACGTCAGCTGCATCTTGCGAATAGATAAGTTCATGTTCTTGTGCAAGGTCGTTAATAAGTCAGCCTTTTCAAGAATCTCTCATTGCAAAGCATTGTAAAGCATGTCCAGGTTGATGAGAGTGATTTTCTGCTAATAAAAAGTGGATTCCCCAAATTTGTGGACAGTGATTCTTTAAAGTCATCGTCCTCGAGTTGCTCTCAGTCACAGGTGCACCAGAATGAAACAGACCTGCATCACTGACAAGTGCCAGTCTGCGAACCGATAGGGGCAACTCCTGCCTTAAAGACAAATGACGGATACATAACGTCTAGTCTAGAAATAGAACAAGAGATATGGGCACCTGCCATCATTTGTCAAATTGTTTTGATAATCTCTCGAGATCTTCATACATTGCTCAGGCCCCTGATTTAAGTCACCTATAGGCCCTTATATCTCGATCATTTGTCGCTGATCCGGACCAAGTCAAAATTCAAAACTATTATATATTGCATTTGAAAACTTTGAAAATTGCCATTCTATTGCATGTATGGGCTCTTGTCTAGCCTTTCAATAGCGGCTGGGTTCGTAGACTTGCCCCAACCAGTGGCCCGCAGTCTATTTCTTGATGAAGTGTCCCACATAGGTCACCAATCTTACCCATCATCTGATGCGCCATTTCAGCATTCCGTAATGAAACAAAGGACTTGACGGAATATTGGAATAGACGATTTAGATACAATGGCAAAGGAAGCATTCAGACGAACTGAGGACATAGACTTTTATTGATAAGTCTACTGGCTAAGAAACTGGCTAAGAGATATATTAGCTGTCTATTCCCTTCCATATCCCCTTGATTGAACATAGCAACAATTATACAGGTCGTTCCAACGATAGTATATCTTCAATACCTGATCTTAATTTTCCACTTCCTTGTCAAACTTTTTGCAGTTAATCAATTTTTCTGATACTTTTTGCATCAAACGTGGCTTTAGGGCGACTTAAATATTTGCTTTCTGTTCAAAATGGCAGCACAGATAAGAAGCCACCTAAAGATGTCACAATACAAAGTTCGATATGGGTAGTTAAGAACAGTAATTGCAAGCGGTCTAGGGAAGCTCTTTAGAAGTATTCGAAGCAAGGAAAAAAAAGTATGAAGTGTCGAAAGTGTTTCAGAAACAAGAAGTCACTGTTCAGTCTGGAAGCAAAACCTGATACAGAGATTGAATGGAATCTGTCCACATCAACAAAATGTCATTGTCTCATTACTTCAAAAAGCTCTGTTGTTGACTACTATCTTTTTGAGGAAGGGAAGAAGGAAGCGGGGGGCATGGGACAGGATGCTAGAACCCCCCCAAATACTTTCGAGAGCAATGGTGCTACATCAAGCATAAATTAGATTTGTTCGCTATTGTATTAGAAACAAAAGCCCAGTCGAGCAGAGGCTGCCCTGCTGAGCAACACTTCCTTCAACAACTTTAACAGCTACAATGGTACAATTCTGGACAAATATATTGGAACAAAGTAAAATTTTTACAATTTTGATGAATTTGCCCCTTTTACCTCCGATACAATGTTGGTTCGACGTTGATTAGCTTCAAGAGGCCAACCAACGTTGTTTTAGGGGTGAAAAGGGATGGGGGAAATATGAAAATGAAAAGAACTGAATTGAAATAATCTGCAACATTTCACTTTGCTCATATCATTTTATCCAGGATTGTAGTAGCTTGTTTTATTTTCTTTCTGACCACACCATTCTTCCCACTCACAGAATCTGTCCATGCAAGAGATCAACAGAAAAAATAAACTTTAGGTTCATGACAAATAATAGGGTTAAAATTCTTTGACGAAAAAGTTTTTGCCTAGTGGTCATATGGCCTACCTGTTGCAAAGTTGAATTCGGCATACTTTTGTTGTTATGGCTACTTCTACAGGTCAACATAGATCAGGGCAAGCAAATAAATACCAAACTGGCAGACAGGTTTTATCTATATCAAACCAAACTGAAGTTTAATGAAAAGCCAGCATTGGCATAAGCTCTTAAAAAATATTACACAATCGGTTGAAACATTTTTTATTTGATTTAATGGCTTGGGCTTGAAAGGAACTTCAGCTACTTTGAATGTTTTTAGTGTTCATCGGAACCTTTGATGAGGCCCCCTAAGGGATTTCGGGCTCCGAGTCTCCAAGGCATATTTCAATGGGCTCCGGGCTCCCAAAGGCAAAATTGTTGTGCTCCAGGGCTCCACCGCATGCTTTTAAGGGCTCTAGGGCTCCATCCTTGAAATTTTTGAAAAAATCATTATGTCAGTTTTAGCAGATGTTGCAGGCGTAGTCCCGGGGGAATATTCAATGTAAAATATACGATAGACATATAATGTAACAAAAAAATTTGAAGAATCCAAATTAAGTGCAAATGTAATGCATGCAGTGGTTGTCATCGCAGCAGATATTTCTTTCTTAATTCTTTCATAGAAGTTGTCAATTTTAGGTCATAACTAGGGGCATTCCACAATGAAGTCTCTCTGAAGGATAGGGAAGATATTTCATGGTGCTGACAACTCATCAAGTGGAGTTAGCATAGCTCCTTTGTGCAAAGGATTTAAGGGACACCCGAACATCTTTTAACAAAAAGTTCTTACATTTACCATGGATTGAAATGGTTTATCGATAGTACACTACTAAGTCTGTAATTGACTCTTTGGCATGTCTAATGCCCTTAATGTAGTGTGCAAATATCTGCTTCTTTCAATTTGACATGAACGTAACAGTTGTCTATAGTTGTATTAATGCAATCAGTTTAGTATCGGCAAACCACCTCTGTCGCCTCATGCACAGGGCGTCCCAAAAATATTTAGCGCCGTTTTTGTGGCTGCTGCGGAGGAGCTGTAGCTATCAAATGTCTTGGGGTTACAGGTCAAGCTTCAACTTGAAGTTTGAGACCTTGTATGAGTCAATTTGACACGTGGTTGCTGATTTATGGCAGAGAAAAGGCAAAATTAGTGGTTGCTTCGTAAACAGCAATTCTTTGTTCTCCAGCAATGCCAAGATGGGTAAGTTTTCAAACAAAGGGTTCTAGCGTCGTATTAAAATTTTTGCTAAATCTTTTATATGGCTAGCAGTGTTGTCTATTCATCAGAGAGCACCTTCTACCCTTTAAATAAAAACCCTAATGAAATTTTTAATACGATACCATAACTCTAACACAAATCAACAACCACTGGTGAGATTGACTCAAACAAGGTCTCAAACTTTAAGTTGAAGTTTGACCAATACAACTGTGTAAAATCCAAGATAGTTGAATATACAGCTTCTCCAGAGTAGCCACACAAACGGGGCACAAATTTTTTAGGCACCCTGTATATACTTTTTGTTGGTATATTGTCACTACCTCATTATTTTCTAATAAGGCTTCAAATTTAACCATAGTATTCAACAAATTAATATTCTATCCAAATATTTGGTAAATTTTAACTTTGCCTTTGTAGCAAGAAGGACAGATTTTGTAAGACAATAGCATCAGTTGCTTTTATTGACACCTAAATAGAAAAGAGATTTGCGATTGCAGACAAAGGAAATTCTCTCAAGCAGAAATTCAAAACAAACAATGCCGCAAAGTTTCTCTGAAACCCAGGTAGCTATCTCGCTGGTTGTGCATTCTACAAATGGTTTTAAAAGCTAACATGAGCTCATATTGCAAGAAGGAGGATATGTCTAAACATCTACCGCGGGCATTTTATTTTTGCTGTTCAGAAGCTGAGAAGTAAGTGCTTTGATTGCACCCAAAATATACGAGAATTGAATCGCCTCCAAATCGGTTCCTTTACCAAGCAAGGAAAATGCTCGTGGTAGATATCCAGATATATTTCTCTTCTTTCAATATACGCTCATGTTTGCTCTTAGAAACCATTGTGGAATGCACAACAAGCGAGATAGCTACCTGGGTTTCAGAGAAACTTTGCGGGCTTGTTTGTTTTGAATTTCTGCTTGAGAGAATTTCCTTTGTCTGCAATTGCAAATCTCCTTGAATTTAGGAGTCAACAAAAGCAACTGATGCTATTGTCTTACAAAATCTGTCCTTGTTCTTTATAGCAACAAGATTATGGTTTCTATACTTTGGGACACTATGCTGTAGCTATGACAACCTTAGCGTCCGAACTCACATCAATCCCATCGTCCTAAAATGATGGATCTGGGCTAAACAAGAGTCTGTGATGTTCTATCCTAAGTGGGATATCATTCGGCAATCACTCTATCATCTGATATGGCAAACTTTCTTCGATAAATACGATTGTCTCCCTCATTTGGATTCTGTTTGAAAACATTGGTTTGAATGCTCTGCAAAACTACTTGTCATGGTCAATAGTGTTAACACCTACAGAATGGTTAAGTAACGCTTTTCGTTTCTATTCATACTGACAATGTCATCTGTCTCTGTTGCTTATATTTCTTACGATCTTCCTCATTTCCAGAGTTATTCGTCCTTATTTAGTCTTGTTCTTGCCATTGTTGCTTTTCTCAAATCAGACTTTACGTAAGGTTTACTGTTTTCCTTAACCACCTTTGTTGCACGGGGTATGTTTCTTTAAAGGCAGTCTGTCCCCTCGCCAATTTGCTTCATCTAAACAAAGCAAAGTTATTTAGGCATAATTTTCATGGCCATGAAAATTACGCATGAATGGCTCTACCCTCATTGAATAAAGGCGATTAGCGTAAATTTGTCGAATATTCAATAGAGCTCTTTATCGATCTTTTTCCATTCATCAAGGGGACAGACTGCCTTTAATATACTCATGGTGACAGCATGTAGGACCTTGGCCAAGATTCTTTTGTCAAAATTCAGTTTTCTGTGCTCGTTAAAGTGAAAGTAAAGTTACCTTCAAGGTCGCAAAGTAGATTGTTTGTGAAGATAAATCTCCTTGGATGTTGATCAGTTTTAACTGCAAGTTCTGATCTTTTTCCAGTGCATAAGTATTGACATTCTAACAGAAGGATTTCCAATCATAGGTAAATTGCGAGATTTTCAAAAATGATGTCTCGAGGAAACTCCAAATTTCATTCTTAAATAAGTTGATTTGCATATTTGTTAACAAAGTGAAATAGTTTCATTCGTAAAGTTTTCCTAAATAAATGCAAGTTATTTTTTGCTTCATTTTCACAAAGTGAAGTTTTAGTTACAGGGCTCCACATGGGTAGAACTGTGGGCTCCAGTGCTCACAATGGCAATTGTTTGGGCTCCAGGGCTCCATGCTGTCAAAATGATGGGCTCCAGAGCTCCAGGGACCCCCCTTTGGGGGCCTCTTTGATACTTTGATAATTTCAGAATCATTGAGCCTTGCATGTGTCTTCCACGTTCTAAAAACTTTTCTGTTTGTGACGTCATCAAATTGCTAACTCATGGACCAGATATCTACGGATCTATACTTAACCATAGATTTTCATAAACAAAGATATAGCCTCTGAATGCTTCTTTGAAGTTCTGGGGCAAGCTTTTCTGTAAACAAAGTCAAAGTCATTGCTTTCAGAAGCCAGATTTCTCAGACATGGGCCTACTCCAATGGAAAATTTTTTGTAAATATGACGTCTAAGATGGCTAGGACGCATTTGGCTCTCCTTATTCCAAGGCAGTTTAGCGCGTAGCTAATTTCCCAAAATATTTTCGTGCCTTTATCTCAAACTCAACTCACTTCCAAGCTAGCTTTGACAATATTCTTACTTTCTTACTATATAATGCCTGGATTGTATATTTCTTCTAGCATTCTGTTTGAAGAAACTACGAGGATGTGAATTAGATGTGAATTAGTTTCAATAGAAGAGGACAGTTTCCTCGTAAGTTTACAGGGGCTGCCAAGCAGACTTTCAGTGAAAAGGAGAATTCATTTGTCTTTATTCTTTATCCTGAAAATATCAAGAAGAGCAGTATTCAAATATTTCAAACTAAAATGTGAAAAATCATCACTGCACAGCATTTATTACATCACTGCGCATGTTTGACTCACAAACTGCACAAATTGATCATCACTGCACCTTAGATTGCTTTTAGACCTCAAAATTTAGTAAAGATAGTTGGTGCGAAAGAGGATTCCACGTTCGATGTTGCTTTGCAGAGCGTTACTTGCCATTAAAATGTTTTACAATTGCATTGGATTTAGATTTCAATGGTAATGGTCATAATTTTAGTCTCTGACAAGAATAATTCGTGAAATTCTCGTTCCGATAAATCCCCTTCAGCATGCTTTCCAGACCACTTGAAAGGAAGAGCAACTGGCACTTACTTTTCTTTTCAAGTGGTCTGGCACACAGGCTACCCCTTATCAGCATCTCCTGATTTATGGGTCCAAAAGATGAGTGATTTTACCAAGTAAGATTTTGACATCTGAGCATGGGTGGTTTTAGACACCGCAGTTGTACATCATTGCCGCTTTGTTCTTTTGCGTAAGATGAAACCATTTGCTGCTACGATGGAGCTAGCGCAAGAGACGGATGAAGAAAGAAAGGAAACGAAATGGAAGAAAGGTAGGTACACAAGCTAAAATACTCTTGAGTACCGAATAAATGGGGGGGAGTGAGAATAATCGGGGGGTTGGAAATGGTTCAATATAACAATTATCGGGGGGTTGGAACAATCGGGGGTGTCTGGGGAAGTAGAAAACAGTCGTTTTCTTAGCAAAACACGTATCTTTTATACATTTATGCAAAGAGTGATGTTACTGATAAATTTACCTACGAACTCTGGTTCTGTTGAAGGCCGTTTCTTCCACTTCCAAAACTGCAAGCCTGAAAACATCTGAAGGTAACCCACTTTTAAAGGAATATCACTGAACCCTAAAGAAATCTGTAAGATTTGCACTTGCTTTGCCATTCATTTGACTGATATGTTTTACTGAAAACCAGCAGAACCCATAAAACTTAGTTTATCAAATTGTTTTCAAGCCAGTTGAAATTCACAATTTTTCAAGGTCTCAACATTCAACTGTTTTTTGAGATATTTTCCAGGGTAAAATGCCCCTCATTTTGAGATTCTAGGTCCTAGGAGTTTGTTTCGAATATACCCCTTTCTCAGCGAAATCATGGATGAGCGTGCTGTCATATTTTCATTAGCATAGCACCCACCGGGTACATTTACCTTTCAGTTGTGACTAACAACCGCTGACTCTTATTCAACAGCCCACCAAACTTGTTAACTTTTTTGTCCAATCCGGTAGAAATTCAGCGTAGAAAGTTTGCATAAACTGCACAGAGGTTTAACTCAGGTATTTCTTGGAAAGGGATGCTCTATTTTAGGGCCTAAAATTTGGACAGAGCTTACTTTTTTGGGTCGGCCATTTGTACAGTTATTTTTTTGGATTCCTGAACTTCTGTATTCCATGTTTTTAGCCTCAAGTATTGCTTAAATCAAGGAAATTGAGGAAAAACATATCTTACAAACGAAACTTAAAATCAAGTAGCAACATTCAAAATCAAATGAATGAATGTCCTAACAGATTATGGGAAGACTTATAAGTTATGACATTCTTCCATAGATTTGAGACACCGAATTCATGACCTATGTTTACGTTGGATAAGAAAAATCTGTTGTTTGGATCTATCTTTAGCTATATCAGAAATTTGGGTTGATCCTTTGCACCCAGCCTGAGCACCCCTGTGCTAAATATACCTGAGAATCCCCCCCCCCTTGGACAAACTGATAGCTAATCCATAGCATAAGATTGAAATCGCGAAACCTTTTGGATAGGATCGTGTAGAACCAAGCCCAATGCCACTGCGGGGCAGGTTTATATGCATGTGCAACAGTCTGCTGAAGTTTTGTAGCTGAAGTAAGTTGAAGTCTTTCGAAATTGAACAAATTACGTCCAAGCAAGCCATTTATTTATGTGTTCATCTGCTTTACATTTGCATTAAAGAACCTTCTATAACAAGAATTTATGGTCATGAGGTACTAATGACATAAATGTGGCATTGCCTTTAAATGTAACCAATTTTAATCTCTGTGCTTTCCTTTTTCTAATAATATATTGATAAAGTCAATATAATCTGTGCGGAAGAGAAAAAGCGCACGAATTAATCTGAATTTACCAAGAATTTAACTGGTCATTGATTTCTTGATCTATCTTCCAAATCCATCGCCTATTTTACAGAAATAGACTAAAATAAATGATGATTCATCCCACGTGCAGTCTTAATTCATTCCTGGATCTGAAGAAGTGAATCGCCCGGATTTAATGGTACAGTTATCTTCAAATCCGCTCAAGGAAGTTCATTAATTTTCATCAGTAAGTGGTAGCAACATAAGACGTTAGAAGTAGCAACATTGGATGTACAGAGGATGTTCCAAAAACTGCATTCCGTTTCTTTGGTTGCTGTGGGGGAGCTTTTGCTGTAATTGTCAAATTTCTTACACAGTTGCATTGGTCAAGCTTTAACTTAGAGTTTGAGACGTTGTTTATGTCAATCTGACAAGTGTTTGCTAATTTATGGCAGTGAAAAAGAAAAATGTATAGCTGCTTCAAAAGAAACAAATCTGTTGTTCTCAAATAATGTCAAAACTAAAGGGGCTGTACTGCGAGGGAAAATGCCTGTAATTTGCTGTCGTGAAAGTTGTTTGGGTGAAACACAATAACTTTTAAATGCTACTGGCTCTTCTCCAAAACAAAATGCTCGCTCTCATCACTTATTACACTTGAATCGAGTTTTTTAACTTCATAAAGACCAACAACTTCGTGCTAAGGATTATCCATAAGAAATAAGAAACCGAAGAGCTAATACCACACCAATTTCATTCTGCTTCAAATTTCGAAGTTGCATGATCATTTTTATCATTCGAAACGAAACGCACAAATATCGATTTGTTTGCAAAATTCCAGCAAAGCCCCTTTAAGCAAAATTTGAAATAAAGTGTGTCAGGTAAAGACAGTATTTTTCAAACGGTGAGCGTCTTTCTACTCACCAGGTGACAATCAAAACATCATTATTTCATTCATTAACTCGTCTTCATTATCTGCAAACATTATCCTTCTTTCATCGCATTTGGTTTTTGTTGTTCAAAAAATCGTTGCAAGAAGTTAATCAGTTTTCAGTTGTAAAGCTGATAACTAAACCTGCTTACCCAGAAATCTTCTGGATAATGAGCCTCTTCTAATGTGATTCCAGAAAACATGTCCAAGTATCAGTTCATCGACTGGAAAGTGAATGCAATTCAAATCAGATGGAAAGATGAAACATTTGAGAGCTACTTTGGAGACAGACTGTGTCGGAATATTTTTACAAATGGTTCTCGTAATGAATAGGATGTTTACAAAACCAGGACGGCAGCGCCAGCCAGAACGTTATCTGGTATTCCGCAAAGAAAGTATTGTTTCGGTACGCGGCTTTTAACATATCCTCAAAAAGTCTAAATGAAGTCCCCTCTAACATAGTGATGCCTAAATCTAGACTACATTACATAAGTCCCTCTAACTTACGCTTGTTGTTGTTGTTGATTTGTTGTTGTTGTTGTTATCGCTTCATATGAGTGAAATTAAAACATCAGATTATAAATGTTGAACGAATACAAAGAATCACGTCATCAGTCTAGCCTAAATATGCAGAGCAGAACGCCAGGGGGATGGGATTTACAAGTTGTGAAATTGAAAAGGCCAATTTCATAGACCCTCTAGGGGGGGGGGGGGATTCGAACGGAAACCATTTATAGTTCAATGCACAAAACAAGGAATCTTTTGAATCTAAAGTTCTGAAACAAAGCAACATTGCCTTGCAGTTGCTTGCCGTTGCCATCTTCGTTTCGTTAAGCCTGGTTCCATTGTCTTACAGCATCGGCGATGATCAGCGATGCTCTAAGACAATGATCGGCGATGAATCACGATTTATGAAAACCAGGCTTAAACCACTGGGGGGGGGGGAGGTTCTCGGCTAAATTTCGGGTAGCGGTGTGCCTCCTACAGTTTCGAAATAGCACCGTTGGCAAGACCAATTATTGTGAAAATGATGTTTCTTGGCTAGACTAATTTCTACATCAAAGTGCCCTGGAAGAGCGTTTTCTAGACAAAACATACCAAATTTTCGCATCCTCCGGACCAAAGTTTTTAGAAATTTGGATTTCTTTGCGGAAATTACCAAAGTTTGACATTTCTTTGACCAAAGTTACCAAAAAGCATACCCTTGTCCAGACTAGAATGGACCAAAATTGGTGGCTATAATGGAACTTCGAAAAAGTATACCATTGCGGCTGGCTCATCCCCAGGTACCTTTACTAGAGAAGAATCTCCCGCCGTGGCTTAAATCGCTAATGTTTTGGAGAAACAACAACGAAAACAAACAAACAACAACAAAAAGCGACCAATAACGACAGAGTCTGTCCTGTCAAAAATCATTGAATTAGGACCACAGAAGTAGAAACATATCGACGTCACTTTACTTTTGCTAAGGCAAAAGTAACTTGTAGATTTAATTCTAACTGTGCATGCTTATAAAATGGGCCCTCAAAAAGGTGCCAGGTTTTTCTGTTGTAGTTTTCTACCTGGTGTCCCTGTACCCATATGAAGACTGTTGTTATTGCATTAGAAAAAGCAAAGGAGGAAGAGGTAGAAGAATTCCTTTCTTAGTTTTACTGTTACTCAGAATTGAAGGACACAGGGACACAGGGAGAAGTAAAACAGTTGTAGGAGTAACAACTGCCTCATTTCTTATCCCCCATACTACATAAATATTGCACCATGCCTTCAGGAAACCGATCACCGACAGGGCGACTAAAAACCCCAGTGCCCATTTTTATGATTACCGGTAAATTTTGCCCCTTGGTACCAGATTCTCTAAGAAAAAAGGGTATGCAGGATAGCACAATTTGAAAGCGGCAAAAATCGGCTTAGTAGCAAAATGTCGGCTGGTGTTGATAAGATGCCAGTGCGATTTGAAACGAAACAAAATTAGATTTCGTTGAATTTTTAATGGCAAGAGATTATGACCAGTCAACCTCGTTTTTTCAAGCTTTGAGGCTCGTTCCTGTTTCATCATCTTTGACTGTTCGCTCGCATAAAGCTGTTTGCAAATTGTTCCACCTGGAGTTGCGCTTCTAAGTTTGGCTTGCTGTTTTCGAATTGTGCGGGTATGGTGTGAACGCAGTCTGAGACAATCTTGCTTTTCACGTGTGGACTTCAAGCATAAACTTCTTAAGACTTTCTGCAATGCAAATTAATCCCTTCATGGTTACAACTTATTTTTAATCAATTGAAAACAATGATAAACCAAACAACTACAATTACATAAAAATGTGACATTTATGGCGAGGAAAGACACGAGGCGAGGTTACCGGGTCCTCATCATGAATATCACTTACAAGTGAACTGAAATTTACCACAAAAAAAAGAAAGATCTAAGTGGGAAGAAAAAGGGGGTGATGCTGCTGCTAAATCTCGGCTTTAGTTTAACCTCGCAGAGGCCTTAATGAAGGAAATATTTGTTTTTAAAGGGACTTTCCGCGAAAATCAAATGCATGCAAAGGTTTATATCGTTATCCCGATCGGAAAGCAGATTTTGTCAGTCCTCAGAAATCGTTCCCCTTTCCTCGATCGCACTTCTCAAGGGCAAGATATGGAGAATAACTTTTGGACCGATTTCAATTTTAATACCCTACTATTTTTGTGCTTCGTTGTTGGCGAACAAAGGCTGCAAAATTTCGTTATTGTCCGCCGGTTAGTCGTCAGCGAGCATTGATGGGTTTGTTACGTGTCGCTCTTAGAATTGAGCTTGAAAATCCTGTCGTATTGGTTCATTCGTGTGTCCACGATCGACTACGACCAAGAGAAATGATCGGCTTTAACGAAAATTCTCGGTATCTGTCTCGGATTCAAATGCGAGGTTATGGCTGAGTTCTCGGTCTGTCGTTTGTGGCCGGTTTGAGCTTTATTTAAGGTGGAGAAATATCGGGAAATGTTGATAATGATATGAATGTTCGTTTTATATGCAAACGATGCAGTTCGCCGATATCCAGTTTTTTCCCGCGGAATGTCCCTTTAAAGTCTTTCTGTTTGCAACTGTACTCTAATTCCGATCATCCAACAAGAGTAAGAGGCCCCCCCCCCTATAGTACCCCTGGATAACGGATTCACGTGTTGATTTTTCGTCTTTCGCACCATCACGGACTATAAAACAGCATTTTCACGTTCACGCTGCAGAAATTTAAGAATGCTCCAGCAAGATATTTCTATGTAAATACATAGCTGGCGAAGACACACGAGGGAAAGCAGGGTAATTTTAACATGGATTTTAAATTTTTGGAGCCAAAACTTTGAGTGAAATGAGATGAATAGGGTCCAGGGGCTTGCCCCGGAAATTTTTTTGTATTTGCCTTCTAGAACATCGAAAAACGCCGTATTGTGGAAATTAAAGCCTGGTAACCTATCATTTGCTTCTTAGCAAAAGTCGATTTGCGTTCAAATAGACTGTGGCAATTTGATTAGTACCATGTATTATTTTTAGGTAACTCAGGAGAAATTCTTCATGTAAGATCAATGCTCAAGACTTTCTAGGAGACAAGTATCTTTAAATGGGGGTAGATTGCGAGTGAATGGAGTAAGATCCGGGGGCTTGCCTCCGGAAAATTTTTTGAGACTACACCCTCCAGAATGACGGAAAACAGCATTTCTTTGTGAAATTTCAAGGCGCAATCACGTGCTTTAAAAGTCCATTTCACGAAATAACGACCAAACTTTTGGCAAATCACGCTGCACGACAGAGTGTTCGATCACGAATTCACGAGTCGAAAATATCAAAATCACGAAATCACGCGTCTAAATTAGCCAAATAACGCTTCACGTACAAATATGGGAAAGCTCTTTCGTTACAACTTTGGTTACAACTAATAGTGAGTTAATGAAAACAAGAATAAGGCATAGAATTTGGGAGGGAGGACTGCCCGATTCTTTAAAATTTTTCAGCATTGTTCGAGAGGCGGCTGCCACTTCCAAGCTCCTCGGCGCATGAACTTATGAAAATAAGAAGGAAAAGCAAATTTAGCAATTAGAAGAGCACATGTTATCGTCATGGGTGATTGAATTTGAAATGTCCCAAAATAATCTTCAAACTCTTCTGAATGTGAAACAGTTTTAAAGGATTATAACTTTCTCATGGAGGCAGACATAGTTCTGCGGCACTTCACGAAGACCAACACCTTTGATGTAGTCTTGAAAGAAGTTCCGTCTCTACGATGATAACGAGACTGGAAAATACGAAACTCGTAACTAACGGCTAAGTGCCAGCAACGACATACGTGGTTCTACATAACAAACTAAAGTCTCGGATTGGCACCAAAGTTCTGCATTTGAAGACATTTTTCAAACAATGTGTTCTGATTATCCAAATTTTTAACGCCTAGTCTGGTAAAGTTTTTAAGGTGCTGGCTCCCTAAACTTTGATGCACTAAATGTACAAATTTACATATAAAGCTCATTTCAATTTCTGGACAGGGACGCACACCAGGTGTTGTGTGGAGGCTGAGACACCCCCCAATATTTTCAGAGTCGGTCCAAAAATTTTTCTCATAAAGAAAAAGGCGATCCACGACAAAGCATGGATAGTGCGAACCCAAGTTGGTCTGATTTCTCTGAGTGTTTAGGCAAATCGTTGGAATGCGAGAGTTCTGAGACAAAGAAGCAATGGTATTTTTGCCCAAAGATTGGCACAAAGGTAGAAAGCTGTTACAAATATTCAAAGTTTCTTGTCTGATACTTGGGCGTCGATAATGGCAGGGCTGTTGAGAGGGGAGCAGTGTGCAATTTGTCCCCTCGGTCTCAGAATCTATAGGGGGCCTCGTAATTGAAGATTTTTTACATTTGACAGCAGGTAATGTTCTGAAATGCATGCTAGGGCAGTTTAAACTAATCTAAAGGGCGTGATCGCAAAAATTTTCTGCTCGCTTCGCAGGCAGGGGGCCTCATTTTGCAGTTTTGCTCCTGGGCCTCCAAAAATTTTGGACAGCCCTGGTGGTAACTGAATTGCGTTGGAAAACGGACAAGTCTGAATGAATCCCAAAAAGGAAAAATTTGTTATAAATTTCATCCATCAAAGGTTTTGTATCTTATTCAACTAAGCGCTGGCATTGTAGATACTAAAAATCACTAGGGAATGCCCTCTTAAAAGAAAAAACATGCTAAAAACTAGTCGCTTTCACTGTTCTTGGTGGAGAAGCAGACGTTGTACTGAAGATGACGCCGTTATTTGAAACTCCATTTCCATGATGAAATGAGGTGAAAATTTTAACCAAAGAAATTGGATGTATGACATAAGATTGTGCTTAAGACTTACACCATTTTTGTGAAGTCTCCAAGACGTCATAACAAGAACTGCTATGCGAGCCATGATTCACAAAATAGCCAGTAAAATGAAGCAGAAGGGTCTATAGACAGAACAAATTGCACATTGCAAATGTAGAAAGGAAATTTCTTTACGCAAGCTGCATTTTGAACTTACTGTCCGAAAACCACCACCTGGCCTGACAGGAAAAACGTCCACTGCAAAGCAAACAGACAAAGTCGAATAAGGGGGCTCAAGAGAAGCTGCTCTTCTCATTTACTCTTATAGCTATTTTAGGTTTGTTTGCGAATAGTTTTTCTTGCCAAAAATCAGCTTTTCTGAGCCAAAGAGAGTGGTATTTACTTGACATTTATCCTGAAGATACTAATTTATGAAAAAAAACTGTTGCAAAATGGCAAAAATTCTTTTTTAGAACCGGCAAAGATGGGATCAGGAGAGCTAAAGTAGAGGGCGTGTCCTCAAATACTTTACTGGGGGCTTCGCCCATAGACCCCTTCCTCTTAGCATCCTCAGTTAATCGGTACTGCTTCTATCAAGTACAAACAGCCGCCTATATGCGTTCATAAAATTAATCGGCCCAAAACTTGCTGACACCTTCCCCAAACAAAAGTTGAATGTGCGCCCCTGTAGGTAGTTCGTTATTGTAAACATTTTATATTGAATATGTATTTAGAAAACTGATATTTCTGACTATTTATATCTAGAAAACCGATATTTTTTCCTTATTGTAACAGATCTGACAAATACAACGATCACTGGTTGAAGATTAATCATGATAAAGTATAGGAACACGCCTTGCAATTTTTAATGGAAATTAAAAGAGATAGCAGCAAATTAAGAAAAACACAGTTTTTTTGTATTTAAGAAAACGTAGGCAAATCATCCTAGATAAAATTCTCAACTGCTTGCACGATTCGTAAGCAACGAATTACCACGTTTGGTGCCAGAAGATCTTATGTGCGTCTTTAGTAGATCAAAAAGCTTATCTTTGATGTTTACCTCATTTGCCATATTTAAGACAGTTAAGTGCTTTACACTTGGCGATTCTTTGAAGCTTATTCTTATAGCATGCCAATGTCATAGCGTATCAAGAAAACATTCGAGCAGGTGTTGCAACCTTTTAGATCCACACCCCCTGGACTGTATTTAAGGCATATGCCAAGGAACTTTTAAAGAATAAATTGGACCATGCAGTCAGTATCCTTCCACAATAGAAAAAGCCAAGAAAAGTCAAGCTGAAATTCTGATACTGGATAGAGGGAGATAAAGATCTTCGAGAGATACACTGTAAGTGCAAGTATTTTTTCCTTATTCTACGAAGTAACTCAATTATCAGATAATTGAGAGGTCAAGAAAGTCGAGAAGCAGAAAGAGATTACTTTATCTTTGTGGAACTTTTCTGGTTCTCTTAGAGAGCCAAGTTGATATTCATATATTGGATATGGAGAGATAGATCTTCAAAAGCACAAATATCTGTTTGATAAGAATATCTTAAGAAGAAACTGAACTCTCAGATCATCAAGAAATCAAGAAAGTTGAGTCATAGAAAAGATTACTCAAGAAACCGTGCTTTTTCTCTTAGGGATCTAAAAAATCTAACCATTTTGAACTTTAAAAGGAAGAAACTCAACTGTCAGATAATAAAAAAATAAAGGAATTATAAAGTCGATCAGTGGAAAAGATTACTTAATCTTTCAGAAATTTTTCTAAATCTCTTTGAGAGCCAAACTGATATTTTGATATCAGGGAAAGGGAGATTGATCTTCGAGAGATAGAGTGCAAGAACAAGTAATTCTTTGATGAGAATATATCTTAAGAGGAAACTAAATTCTCAGATCATCAATCCAAGAAAAAACGTCGAGTGCAAGCGGAAAAGGTTGCTTGGAAAACTTCTCTATTTTTCCTGGAAATCTATAGAACATACATCTGCTCGTTTATTGTACCTAATTACATTAAAAGCCAAAAATTGCTCACGAATGAATTTCAGAATACACAACATTTCGGCCACTAAAATTGTCACCCCATCGTTTGCTGGTCCGAATGTGGCATGGAGAAGGCATCTAGGTTCTTATAAATGAGGTAACTGTCTCCGTTACGCCACTGAATTTGTTATGTTCTTTTTTTGCGGGATTTTACTGAAGAGGCCAACGCAACGAGAATTTCATCGTAAAGAAAATTTCATATTTTTGAAGTACCTAAAAAAACTTCTAAAACTTTTGATGCCATGGGATTGAAACAATTTTCAGTAGCTGCTAGAAAAGCTATTCTCTTATAATTCATGAGAGACTTGAAGTGCCCTTGCGTGAGACAAATAACGATTTGATCAAGTGTCTTAGGCCCATTCTTAGGCTTTTACAGCCATGAATTGCTTTAAAAAAAGTCAAATTCACCTATATTTCATTTTGCAGCGCTACTTAAGTGTAATGAAATAACAAAAATACTTTGGTCTTTCAGCTCTTAACTAGAATTTGAATGATCGAAATCTGATAAACAATTTTGGTGCAAAGGCTTTTCGAAAGTGGGAGCTTTAATCTGGCTCATGCGATAGTTCTGCTGCTAATCTTTCAAATTTTCTCTTGCTTAGTTGTGCCAAAAGACATACGCTTTTAGCACTGATAAAGATTATTCTAAACGATTAATGTTATCAAAATGGCTATGGAGCAAGAGATTACGACCAAATCTCGGCAAGTTCTCGTCTTTTCAACTATACAACTATGATATATTCTATTCCAACAGACTCACCCGGTTTAAGAATGGGCTAAAAAGTTATTTTCTAAGCTGAGGACAAAATACGTTTTCGCAAGAATCCATGGAAGAACAGTACTGGCTTTTGCATCTATTATTAAACCTACTCTCTCTCTCTCTCTCTCTCTCTCTCTCTCTCTCTCTCTCTCTCTCTCTCTCTCTCTCTCTCTCTCTCTCTCTCTCTCTCTCTCTCTCTCTCTCTCTCTCTCTTATATTTACTCTCTTATCATTATACTGAATGGATATCTTGAATAGATAAGATAAATGAATGAATGAATGAATAAATGAATGAATGAATGAATGAAACACAATATTACGTTGCATCATGATTGCGTCATTCATCTTTTCAAAAGGTTAAGTATTAAGTATGCATGTGACCTGTTTGTATGGAGAAAATCATCCTGACTTCCAGGTTGTGAGATGAGATATGAGATCCCAGCCTCACCATCCCTTCTAATTTTCATCTACGGGTTAAATTGCAAATGAGCCATGCCGGTTAAGCCTGGTTTCCATATGATCGTAACAGCCGACGACGCGTCGTGGAGGCAGGCTCAAGGACATATCGGGGACAGTTGCGTTAAATGGAAAAATTTTCTGAGTGATGTCTCCGACGTCGAATATCAGATGGGACAGTACGGGGACGCATTGAAAGAGTGGAGATGAGTTAAGAGCCTGGTTTCTGTATGATCGTTTCCATATGTCACCGATTGATCGGGGTCACGCAGCCGATGTCTCGATGTGTCGCAGTAGGTCGCCAACGGTTACGATCATATAGAAACCAGATTTTAGGTGAGACCCCACTCTATGAAAGTGGGCTCTAACTGAAGTGAAGTAAACAAATACCACATATCTGCTGAAAGGAGGAAATAAAAATTAGAAGGTGGTATCAAATGGTCTGTTTTTTGCACACATTAAATTAGAAAATAATGGGTCTACGCGTCGGTTAACGCTAAATAAGAAAAAAAAGGAAGCCTTAAGACTGCCGTAGCAAAAGGGAGTCTATTATAGGGTGCCTAAAAACTGCAAAAATGCCAAAATTTTTCCCTCTTACCTGTAAACTGCAAGCCAGTTTCTCTCATAAATCGCAACCGTCAGTCTTCTTCAGTACGATACATATTCTTTTCAGGATTGCTTTGGTGTGCAGTTATGAAATATTTGGATGTGCCATAAATATATAAATACATAGATAAGCAGACCCTTCAAAAAACGTTGATGAAAAATAAAATTAAAATTTGAACTGAAACTGACACATACTGCCATAGTGGCGTAATAGTATGCACTGGTTTTAATAAAGTGCACTCGAAGGCCAAAAATGTGCTTGCTTGCTTCTTTTGCCTCTTTGCAAGGTTGTTCCAAATACGTACTCCTCTAAATTCAAAGCTTTTGTGTCCTGAGGACGTTTTGAACTGGGAAATACGAAGATCAGTATTGGAATTGCGCAGCACCCTACTTTGAGTACCAGACAGCCTATGAAATAGACCTTTTATGTAATCAGGAGCACAACCTTCGCCGCCTTCACAGTTTCTGACTCAATTGGTTGCTTGATAGTAGGCCACCAAAGATTTTGTATTAGAGGTTCGGGAATGGGCGTCATAAGCACTGTTCGTAACTATTCTCGTCGCCTGGTTTTGCAATTTCTGTAGCTTCTGTAGAGCTGTAATGCATGCAGCTCCCCAGACAAGGCAGCTTTATCTGAAGTGTGGCTCAATGAGGCTTTTGTACATCGCTTGTACAGTTGCTAAAGGGAAGTACCTTTTAGCATAACGAAGCATTCATAGATGGCAGGAAACTTTTTTAGTTGTAGTCATTAAGTGTTCATCCCAGTTAAGAAATTGGTCAGACTGCACACCGAAATATTTTATACTGATTATCATAGAGATTGCTTCGTCTTCTATGTGGATGCATGGTTTTCAGGCTACTCCAGCACTCTTATTCTATACCTTATCAAAATACTTTGTGTTTCAGCAACATTAAGAGATAACTTGTTCTCGTCTAGCCATGTCTTAAGAGACTGTAGGTCTTTATTAACAGCATTGTTGATTGAGGAAATAGACCTTTAAGCTATTCTGAAAAAGAATGTAGATCGAACGATATTTCATTACATTTTGTAGAATTTTCGAATGTGCACAATAGACCTTTCAGCTATTCTGAAAAAGAATCGCAATCGAACGATTCTTTGCTACATTTTGTAGAATTTTCGAATGTGCACAATAGTGCTAGAAGCTCTAACGCCACTCTATCGAGCCTCGCGTATGAAAATGTATAAAAATATCGCTCGATCCAGACTCTTTTGCAGAATAGCTAAAAGGTCTATTGAATTCGACGAGTAGTAGATTATTGTTATAATTATTATAAATTTCTTAACAGTTGGATAACAGTAAAAGTAGCTAAAAAAGTTAGCTAATTAATTCCAACTTAAAAACATTGCAAAATACAAATACTACATGAAAATGGTGGGTAAGAGATTTACAGATCATCAATATCAAATTGTATAAAAATGATATCTGAAATTGTGCATCATAAAAGGCCCAAGTTCGGAGTAAACGTGTGGCATAACCTGCATGGACAATGATCTCCGTACCAATTTTGTTATCTTTGTTTTAGGTCCCGTCCACACGTATGCGTTTACGTTTTGTAAATGCATAGAATGCTTTTCGTCCATACTGATCCACTACTCGTTTATGGAGAAAACGTTTTCGAATGTATGCGTTTAGGATAACTTAAAACGCCGTTTACGTGTGGACGCAAGGTGTCAACGTATAAGAATGTATGCGTTTACAGACGTAAGCGTATACCTGTGGACGGGCCTTAAACTGATAAAGGGATTCTAAATTGTGTATTGCGTATTGAGATGCCTGTATCATCTGCGTAAACAGTAAAGTTTGAAAAATCGAGTGCCATGGGTAAGTCGTTGATACAGATCAGGAAAAGTAAGGGACGTAAGCAGGATCCCTGAGGAGCCCCAAAATTAATGTTCTCTAGCTTCGAAATATGCCCGTTCACCTTACAGCATTGTTTGCGATCATATAGATAAGTCAGAAAACTGCCAATCTCTTTACCCGCAAGACCATATAGTCTTAATTTTTGCAAGATTTTTTGATGATCAACAGTGTCGAAGGCCTTCGTGCGGTCAATGAAAGTTATTGACGTATACTGCCCTTTGTCTTTATTTAGATACCAGTCATTACGAACTTTAATAAGCTAGTCAATGCAGAATGAAACAGTCGAAACCCTGACTGCCCGGTGAAGAGTAGGTAATTATTACTAAGATACATGTGCAGCTGGTCATAAGTAAGTTCCTCTGAGAGTCGACACGCAACAGGTACATGCAAACACGTACAGATTTCAGGAAATTTATCCTCCCTGACTTTCATAGCCTTCGAAGCGGGATGATTTTCCTCATATAAGCATGCTCTTAGTTGGTATTTGTCATTTGTCTTTCTCCCCAGAGGACTAATAAGTTCGCCATCATTTTATGGGCAAAAAGGTATTGAAATGCATAAGTGTACGAGCCAGGGAGATTAAAACCAGCAGCTACCAAACATTTTGAAAAATCAGCCTGTTTGGGGCAAACATTTGCCCTTGGTCGGGCTAAAATGTTGCTAAACCATAGACTTTCTATCGAGCACCCTCTAGATCTTATCTTTCCGTACGCTTATGCAGAAGTGGTTAGGGATTATCAGGGCGATACTGGAAACTAGTCATGTTTTGTAAGTTTGCATTTGCTTTGTAAGTGCCATCCATTGTGAAGACCCGGTGACTTCATGTCATTTTTCACTATGAGTGGCACAGTGTAATATAACATTATGTATTGTAGTTTTTTTAATCTTGATAGAAAAAACTAGTCATAAGCAAAGGCGAGCGTAGATGTCAAAATTTTGTTTGTTAGTATCGCTCATCATTGGACCCGTAAATTAGAAAAATGCAAGTAAGGGGATTATACGTGAAAAAGAATTTGATTCTTGTCAATAATTTACCTGCCATTGAAACTAAAATCCAACATAATTGTCGCTTACAGATATATGGAATTGGAGTTTCAATTACGAGTAAATCGCCTGTAAATCGTGAACTAGAATCGAATGTTAGTTTCTCTTTTCCCTACGAGCCCCTTACCAGCATTTTTCTGTTTTCTAGTTTCTGGGTCCAAAAGATGAGTGACTCTACGAAACAAAATTTTCACATCTAAGGCCTCATCCACACGTATGCGGATATCTTTAAAAACGCATCGTTTTTTCCGTATAAAAGATATCCGCGTCCACACGAGGAGCGTTTTCGAAAATATATCCTTCCATACGAAGACGCTGCTACATTCAAACATTGCTGTTCGAGCTACGACTAAGGAAAATAGACAATGAAGATGTCCTGTGGTGATCCCTCCCCAAGATCTGTGCGCATGCTCTGATGCGTCGTAAATCGATGCTGTGACCACAGTACTTTTGAAAAGCTCCGTTTTGACCCGTCCACACGACAACATGAAAACGGCGTTTTCAAAAAGATCCACTCTGGAGAGCTTTTTCGAAAGCGTCGTTTCTGGCGACCAAAAACACCGTCTATGTGTGGACGCTAACCCAAAACGGATAAAAAAGATGCTTTTTCAAAAATATCTGGATACCTGTATACGGGACCTAAGTTGTCGTTTGAATGCTGGATTAAAACTTCAGTTTCGGATATCAAAGATGTGTTTTCATTCCTTAGCCCGCCAAACGTGTTATCTTCACTCAGTTCGATGCAGTCCGGCGAATGCCGTCAAGAATAATTTGATTTTCACACAAGTACCTACTTCTACCCAGGACATATTTTAATGGTATACGAAAATTACGCTTGCAAGTATGCAGGCATGGAAATATAGAAAGAGACTTTAAATGACGTGAACAATCAATTAAGTAAAAAATGCAAGCTGCAGGCAATCTGATAATAGTTCAATTAAAATTAGAGAACTTTTTTGACCTCAAACTTCAGGTTATGTTTGCATCTGCTTTTTTCATTTGAGTTGAGAAATAGATAACGGAAATTTAGCAAGCGAATTTGGTATCAATAGAAATTAAATGGAAATTCAATTTTGAGGGGGATATGTGAGAGGAAAACGACGCATACGAGCAGAGGCAGAATGCCAAGGAATCTAATTCAGCCAATTGTGATAACATCACAAAAACAACATTAAAGCGAAGACAACACCTTGCTTAAAAGGAGCTGATGCTGGGGACATCAGAATGCTTTTGCAAGAAATGTGCAAGCAGTTGCATCCCGGGGAGGGGTAACTTCAATTGGTAGATGACGGGGGTGCACCATTTTAAATTGGGAAATCGCAAAATTTACGGGCCGCTCAAAATATGTACTCTAAATGGTGACAAAAATCCAAAATTCTAGCCAGGAATATGAGATTAGACGAATACCGTTAAGAGTTATTCTTCTAAAATGACACTCCACAATTTCTGTCTATTTGTTATCTCACCAAAAATGACACCCAACAATTAATTTTCTGCCTGAGGCCTCGTCCACAAGTATCTGAAAACGCATCTTTTTTATCCGTATGAGAAATATCCACGTCCACACAAGGAGCATTTTCAAAACTATCCTCGTCCAAAAGAAAACGCTGCTACAAGCAAACTTCGATGTTCAAACTTAGATAAAAGAAAGCAGAAAAGAAAAATGCCCTCACGTGTTCCCTAAAGATTCTATGCGGTTTTCGAAGAGGATTCTCTACACAAAATGCGCTTTTGCGTTTTCTAGAAAAAGTCAAAATGGGATTAGACAACAAAAAATTTGCGGGTGCAATTTTAACGGATCTGTCAAAAGCCTTTGATTGTTTGAATCATGAACTGCCGATGGCCAAACTCGATGCATATGGCTTAAGCAGATCTGCACTTGAATTTATCCATAGTTATCTATCAGCGAGGAAACAGCGTGTAGAGGTAAATGGCTCTTTCAGCAATTGGCGTGAAACAAATCTCGGTGTTCCACAAGGTTCCGTTCTGGGACCACTTTTATTCAACATATATATAAATGACATGCTCTATCTGATGGAGGATGCCGAAATTTGCAATTACGCTGACGATACCACTATTTACGTTGTGAGTGATAAGATAGATGATGCTGTGCGAAGATTAGAGGATGGCGTTGCAGCCATCTTAAACTGGTTTCCTAATAACTAAATGAAACTTAACGAAGAGAAATGCCACGTAATCATTTTTGGTGGAATGCATGGCGATATACGTGTGAAAATTGGTACTTCTGTGATCAAAGAGACAAAGGAGCAAATGTTCTTAGGAATCAACATAGACAATAAACTAACATTCAAGTCCCATGTTGAAACGCTCTGTAAGAAGGCTGCCCAAAAATTACATGCTCTGGCTAGAATTGCGAAATATATGGAAACTGAACAGCTTGCATCATTGATGAATGCGTTCATCATGTCACATTTTAGTTATTGCCCATTGGTATGGATGTTTCATGATAGGAACATGAATAAAAAAATCAATAAGATACAAGAAAGGGCCTTACGTATTGTTTATAAAGATAATCACTCAGATTTTGAAACTCTACTCGTGAATCAAAATTCGGCATCTGTCCATCAGAGAAATCTGCGGTTACTTCTAACTGAAATATATAAAACAAAATCAGGAAATGCCTCTAGCTTTATGAAGGAGATTTTCATAGAAAAGGTTCCTTCATATGAGCTGAGGGGTGGCGGAAACATATGTTTACCAAAAGTTAAAACAATGAGGCTTGGAACAGAAACTGCGCGGTTCCTCGGGCAGAAGCTCTGGAGGACACTACCTGCCGACCTAAAGGAATCTGAATCTCTTTCAGTGTTTAAAAGAAAAGTTAAACGTAAACGGTTAGTTGTGACTGCAGACTATGCAAGCGATATGTGGAAAATTTAGGATACATTTGATTTAGTAGAAAATTTAGGGTACAGTTAATTTCTTTTTATTTTATAATTGTAGTTGGCCTAAATTAGCACCTTGTGCTATTTGTATATTGTTAGCCAACGTTAAATAAATTGAAGAAAAAAAAAGAAAAAAATCCATGCACATGCTCTGATACATACTGAATTGATGCTGTGACGTCAGCGTTTGCGAAAAGCTCCGTTTTCACCCGTCCACACGACAGCATGAAAACCGTGTTTTCAAAAGGATCCACTCTGGAGAGCGTTTTCGAAAAGCATCGTTTTCGGTGACCGAAAACGCCATCTCCGTGTGGACGCTAATCCAAAACGGATAAAAAAAGATGCGTTTTCAAAAATGTTCGGATATGTGTGGACGGGGCCTGAAAAGACACCTCAAAAAGTGGGAGATCCCGTACCGGTATATATGGTAGTTAACCATTCCCTCCCCCCTTGGGAGTTGAATGAATGCATGAAATTACTAGTATATTTTCAGTGAAAAGAGGAAGGATAGGCAGTAATAATAAATTACAGCAGGGTAGGCAATGCTGAAAAGAGATGGGTGTGCAGTGGTAATTGGTTTGAAGGAGTATAATTGGTAGAGTTGATTGCTAACAAAAAGTAGATTATGAACTGTTTATTTATCATAAGCATTGCTCTGGAAGGAGTTTGATACAACTGTTCACAGAGAATTCCTGTAAATCAAGTTTTTTAAAAATTCCATTCACCCAGTTTGCCTCACCAACTTACACAAAGCTTACTTACCACTAAGCTTAAGCTGAAAGCTTACTTACCTTAAACCTACCGACCCAAGCTAAGGAAACTTAAGTTTATGCTTACTTACCAGATGCTTACTTACCTAGTACTTTCTTACCTTAAACCTACCGACCCAAGCTAACTAAGCTTAAGCTTATGCTTACTTACCACATGCTTACTTACCAAGTACGTACTTACCTTAAGCCTACCAACCCAAACTAACTAAGCTTGAGCTTATGCTTAATTACCACATGCTTACTTACCTAGTACTTTCTTACCTTAAACCTACAGACCCAAGCTAACTAAGGTTAAGCTTATGCTTAAACATGCTTACTTACCTTGTAATTACTTACCTTAAGCCTACCGACCCAAGGTAACTAAGCTTAAGCTTATGTTTACTTACCACATGCTTAGTTACCTAGTACTTACTTACCTTAAGCCTACCAACCCAAGCTAACTAAGCTTATCTGAGCTTATGTCTGCTTACCTTATATCTACTTAACTTGAGCTTCCTTACCAAAGCTAACAAGGGTTATCTAAATTAATGGTTACTTACCATATCCTTACTTTCTTCATACTCACTTACTTGAAACTAACTTACGCATAAGATTGAGCTTAAGCTTTCTGACCTTGCTTACCTAGAACTTTCTTATTCAAAGTTTACTGAAGACGGTAACAAGGGTAGAAGCTATACTTAGACGGTAGTGAGAACCAAGAAATTGATTAAAGAAGTCTAAAGCATCGTCGCGCTTCAAGATTATATCGGACTTTCTCACAAACTTGATATTTTATAGTTTGTAGAACAGAGAAAGATATATTTAGAGAATGTTTCATTCTTTTACAGAGAGCAGGATATATTAAAGAAATTTTCATACTAGGTGTCCAAGTATGAAAAATAGCAGGCAAGTGCGGCAAACTCTCACTTGGTACGGGCGAAAGGAGGCTTTTAGGAGAAGATATGTGCTATAGACGAAAGAAGAAGGGTAAATTCAAAGTTCTGACTGGCGGATTTTGTTCGCTTGATTCAGAAGCCAAGCAGAGGGCATTACGATTCTTGCATATTCATTGCTCAATGTAAAAACTTCCTCCTCAGCCCTTGAATCAAATGAACAAAATCCCCTCCACAGAACTATAGATTTACCCTTCTTCCTTCGTTATAAGCAAATAACTTCTCTTAAAAAACTCCCTCCACCCGCCCCAAATGAGAGTTTGCCGTACTGGTTTCAGGGCAGCTTGCGGCTATGTTTATTTTTAATTACTGGTTGAGAGAATCTATTTTGCCTGCATTCGGTAATTGCTTTGAATTGAGGTGTGAGCCAAAGCAACAGATGCTATTGTATTACAAAATCTGCCCTTGTTCATGTAGGGAGGGATACATAGGATGTTAAGCTTTTTAGATTTTTTAGGCTTTTACAACTCTCATCTTATCGCTCAATTTATCTCATCTTTATACTTTCAAAGTAGGTAGACTAGTACAAGAAATCTGCGTACTTTTCGATCATCAATTGTTAGGGGCAAATTTTCTAGACAAAAAGGCTAGATAACATCCTGGGAAATATGTATTTCACTCTTGATGACAGGAAGCATGGCTGTGAGATTAATTCCACACCTTGCGTTGTAATTCATTAAATATTCCCTTTTACCTTTAACGTTGCAAATTTTAGAAGGCAGATCAGTCGCCTATCAAATGAAATGAAGAAATTTGATTAGAGAAGCGAAAACACTTGACGTGAAAAAGAAAAATCTAGACAGATGTAATATAGCATGCTTTTTGTTAAATACTAAAAAGTCTCGTCTCCTCATAGATCATTAGAAAGTTGGAGAACAGAAGTCAAGAGAGACCAACCAGAGAAAAATGCATTCAGTTTCAAAATTAGGAATAGCAATGCTGCTTCATTTACTTGTCCAACTGAAGTGTCTTGAGATAGGGGATGAAAAAACAGGTTGGAATTTAACGTGTAACGACAGATGTTTCATCAAAATGGGATACTGTTTGCATCAATTTGCTGATTATAAAGCTTGCGAAAGTTTTCGTCAATATTGTGCTGCTAGCTGTCAAAAAGAACATCCTAGAAGTATAGTATTCAAAAGGTAAGAAATTCGTGTCTTTGCTTAAGTTTTTCTCGAATTAGATCACAAGTGAAATGTCCGCGAATTAAAAACGACGGAACTATTTTGCATGAAAATTTTTGCTTTTTCGCAAATCTCATATAAAAGCTAATTTGAGTTGCACTCTAGTAGGTGGTTAGTTTTAATTTTCGGTTCAGAGGCGGAGGTTTTCGTCTGGGGAACGAAACTCTTCTCCAATATTTCATTTAAGGCTGAAAAAATTTCAAGAAAATTTTCTAACGTGTACATCTGGAAGAAAAACTAAACAGACATCTGGAAATGATGAATCACTTCGCCGGTATGAAAACCACTTGGGGGAATTTGGTATGTGTCCATACACATGTATATATATAAATATATATTTCATTGTCAAAGAGTTCAGGACAGGGGATAACCAGACCATTTTGTGAGAGAAGTTTGCAGTATATATTAATGCTATGATAAACGTACTATATCTACGGTATGCAAACAAAAAAACATTATAAACATAGCCTGCAGGTGCACTCGTCACCAGTCCATGACTTTATTCGAATTTTATTCGAATTTCATTCGAATTTATTCGAATTCCAAGAGATGGACTTTGCTTTAGTGTGTTCCAGAGGAAACTTAAAGAAAATACATGAGCACTCTTGCTTGTCCAAACCCTTGCCTGTGCCCCCCTGAGTGATAAAGCTCAGTCAACAAAGTAATGACATAAGAAACTGATCATTAAGAATTCACACAACTCTTTGAAATAACCTTTAGTTTGAAGTGAAAGCTCTTCATTAAAACATTTCTAGATAATGCTTAGCCTCTATCAAGATTCGCGTAACATCTGTTTTGAAGAAATAGCAGGAATTTCTAGTCACCTTTTTAGACCTCGTGGCGGCACTTAAGATGTATTTTGAATTATGTGTGATCCAGAATATTCAAAGAAATCGGATAAGTCAATAAACGAGGTACTTATGCTCAGGCAAACTATTGAGGAACACTTAGCGAGTGATTGGTCATTGATTAAGCTAAATTCGTATCACTGCAGCCAACCAAATATGTATACTTTTTCAAAATAGCTTTAAATAGCGGACTCATCATAATAAACCAATGAACATAAAATGAAGTAGTAACCTGTAGGGAAAGACTTTTTTCTATCCATATAAAATATTACAATTACAAGGCTACGTTCTACTATACTACTAGATTAACTATGCAACACTACAGGGACGATGCCAAGAGGAGCACGGGACAATGACAACCCCATGGCCTTTAACATCTGTCAACTCCTTTGCTTAAAAGAACAATAATCAAAATATAAGATAAACCTTTAACTAGAGAGAAAACTGTTAAACCTGCAAGAAAATCAAGTAATCACTTACCAACGCTATCATACGAAATTATCACACCAAAAACGCGTTTCGTCGTACACTCTTCAGTTTGGTGTATGTGAAGAACAGATCAAGGACATGACCGGGCTGCTCTATGCTGAACACAACACAAGACACATTTGAGTATCACGTCACCATCACACCTGAGCCACTGATTGGCTTATCTCAAACAAAGGCAATCCAATTAACAAGCGCCAAAACTTTTGGCGGCAAAAAACGGAAACAGTCCTCGTTGTAGCTGTTACCACACTCAGTAGGAAGGTACCAACAGCAGAGTCACTCTCTGGTTTAGCCTAGTCAGCTTTACATTTCCGTTTGAGTTGACAACAACCATGCACTTATCAATACCTTTCCTGATTTGATTGCTAGGGGTATGTGTCGTCTTATATATTTTTCTGAGACACCCGGTACAATCAGGAATTACACCAGTTTCATATGCGTCGATGACTTTTATATGCATCTCTCTGAGATCTGAAGCATGAGTATCGTTAAACGCAGTCTGAGGAGGGAGACAATGCTTACGGGGTGTCCCAAACAAATTGCACAGTTCATTCGTGTCGCTGCTATGGAAGAACTGTGATTGCCTCGGTATAATATAGGCCTAGAGCAAATTTGAACATGTGTCGGACCCTTTTACACAGTTGGATGTTCAAGCTTCATCTTACCGTTGAGATCTCTCCTTCACAGTTCCTTTTTTCACAGTTCCTTCGCAGCTCCACTCGCTACTAGTCTTTCGCAGCTTCCTACGCAGCATTTATTTCAAGGCTTCGCAAATCCTTCGCAGTTTCCTACGGAGCTCCTATTCCAGACAATGTATTCTTGAGTTTGCCAGTTTGCCAATTATTCCTGGGCTCCTGTGGTTTCCTCAGTCAAAAGCAGTACTTCCTTTGTTCTCCGGCAATGTCAAAATTAAGTAAGTTTGCAAAGGATGGATTCTGGCTTTGCAATTATTAAGTTTAGTTTAAAAGGGTCAATAATTTTTTCATCTACAGGGTGTCTCAAAAAAATTTTTCGACGTTTGATTAGATATTGAAAAATAAGGACAACATGAACAAGCTCATGAAAAGATAACCCTGTTCATAAGACTATGAAATAATTCTAGAGGCTAATATTGTGCAAATCGGTTGAAAATTCACTGAGTCACGAGCTCTGGAAGATAAAAAATATGCGATAGCTGAAACCAGAGACCCCCCCCCAGATTACTCGTATTGCAAAAAGCTCGAAGACGGAGGTGAGAGAAGCTTATCCAATGTCATACCTCTGGTTGACATCAGAGCAAGCCAAATACGACTTCAAAAGTAAATTATTTCTTGCGATTATTCTTAAAATTTCCTTAACATTGCATAAGTCCAAAAACAGTGGTTCAAAACATAATCGGCGAGAGACTGAATTTGTCAAAGCATCCATATGCTTGACAGTTAGTTTATCGAATACCTGTTTGAATCCCACTTGGTTCGCCCTGAAACAATTGAGAAATAACAGAAACGACGGCCTATGGGGCTTTTACCAAAAATGCCATTTCGAGGCCTCTGGTTTCAGCTTTCGCACAAACTTGAACTTCAAATGCTTGTAACTCCATGAATTTTTTGCGGATTTGCAAGATTCTCGTGTCTAAAATTAATTTAAATCTCAGGAAAAGGGTGACGTGACCAAGGGTCCATTTAGCCTATCGTTATTTTTAGTATTTAATCAAACGTCGAACAATTTTTTGAGACACCCTGTAGTCCGTCCGGCCGACAAGGAAAGCCTGGATTTCCACGGGATAGGGAAAGAAGAATGCAAATCCACGAGGTTTATTTTGTAGATCACCAGATGTCTTGAGCAATATTACAGCTCAGGCAGCCGTGCATCAAGGTTTGGGCAGTCGCCAGCTCCAAAGTTTCAAATGTGCATCCGACAGGCCCAATAGTAGCTGGCTATAAGCCGAAACCTACCATCAGTGTCTCTGTTTTGGCTATACTTTTTGACAACCTAGGCCACTCGTGCTCTACTATGTCGAATATCTTTCCATATCGATTGGCCCCTCAGCAAGACGCTTTTCTTCCTAGTTTTAGAACGACATGGAAAGTAATATATAGTTATCTTCTCTTTCAGCCCAGCCAGAAGATGCAGGCTTTCATGTTATGGCTTCTATGAACAATGCAAAACAATGGCATCCACAGTCGAATCGCAAATTCTATGTCTGAAGTCAAGGGGCTATTGTTACAGAGGATGTTCAAAAATATAGTTGATATTGAGATAGATTAATCACAAACCTAATCATTAAAATCAGTAATCTATTTGAAAATAAGAGACAGGCTGCCTTTCTATAAGCCTGAGTTAAAACAAAAATTAAGTTGATAAATCAATTATGCTGAAACCTTATAGTAAGATCATTAGGTTTTAGAGGCTAAAAAGGAGCAATACGAAACTCTATCCTGAATCAAATCCTTGCGAAAGCTCTCCTGATGAAAAGCTAGTAATATTCTTTATGGTAATATGTGTTTAGCCAGTAAATAGTGGTCAAGAAATATTTATCTGAGAATTTGATTCAAACAAACACATTTCACCTTTCTCAGTTTACTGTGGTTATATGTTGCATCATTCTTTATATTTTGTTATTATATCTTCTTGAAAATGAGTTATTTGCTGAGTTTCCTTTTTAATTGATTTGAATGTTTTTGTGTCATGCTTTCATGCCCATTACACAATAAGCAATGCATTGAGTGCAACTTAATTATCAGGGTCAGACTCTCATAAGAGAGTGAAACAACTTGATTTATATATTGTTGATACCGAAGACAATTATTGAATCAAAAATGCACAGACTTCTGCTATCTATACAACACACTGTGGTTCTGTGGATATGAATGATTAGACAATTCAAGAAAAGGTGGCATTGGCATTGGAGTAGGGGCATTTGATTTAGACACATTGATTTTGTGATCAAATTTCTATAGAATCACTATTGATTTCCTTACAGAATGAATCTTGATCAAATGTCCCCCCCCCCAAAAAAAATGCCAGGTTTTCGAGCATTGTCTGTTACTCTTCATTTTAGGTTACAATGTGATTGGCTCAGCAAAATTAGATCAATAGCCTTTTGTAGGAATAGATTAGTGCTGGGATCTTCCAAGCAATCTTTCTCAACTGAATTTTCTTTTCTTCCATTAAGTCCCAAACTCTATGCAACGTCATAAAAATTCTGTTGCATAAAAGTTCAGAATTAAAAAAAAAATGTTCCATTTAGAGGTATCCAATTTGGTACAATGTCTTTTAAAATAAATTTTCACTGCTTCACAGTGGCATACTGCATCTCATTAACAGTATTTTGTCATTTAGCAACAGCAACAACCACCTTTTATCTGGTCCGGCTTTTATATATACCATTCCAGACTGCGGCAAATTGTCGATTTCAGAACCATAAGTCCATAAGTCTCTGTTGTAGCGACAAATCTGCAGGGGGAGCGAAACAAGAGAATTTTGGAATGAGTCTAGGGCCAGGTTTTTCAAAGTAATATTATGAGTCTCTGTGAGCCAGCACGGTAAGCGAGCTGTGGTTCGCTTTGATGCAAGCGGGCTGGCTCTTTTCCATGAAATCGCATCAAAACCAAGCCAGCATGGTAAGCGGGCAATGGAGCATGCGCAGTTTCCCTTAATCTACGAGTCACAGCTCTTTTCACACATAATACCAATCTAAATTCCATCTCGGCTAACGAGCCAGCCCGTCCACTGGGCCAAGCCGCTGCAATATGAACTGCGAACCTGAAGAGTGAAAGACTTTTGCGTCATACCATATTCAAAAACCGTGGATCTCTTGGAAATAATTATACGTTTAATAAAAAATTTAGAAATTATGATGCTTTTGATTTTTTCATAAAATGTCATGAAATCTAAGAACGGAGGAAAATTGTTTGCTTTGAAAATATCAGAGATTTCTGAAAATTCCAACAGTAGATTTTCGGGAAAGTAGCTAAAATTTCTTTCAAAGCGGTCAGTTTAATGAAATAGGTTATAGAATTCACACCAAACTTCTTAAAGATTTAGAACTTTTGTCTTAATTTGATAGTTTTGATGGATTGATGACTTGCTTACATTATCAAAAATTCAAAATTGCTAGAAAATCAAAAACCAAATCTTCGGGCATTAAAATCATCGGACATTGAATGCGTTGGAAAATTTAAACTTCCGAAAATTTTGCAGCCAAATATCTAGTGTCAGGAACTACAGCAAAACATTTCCACTGTTTGAAAACGTTCTTGCTCATGAAATATTTTGCATTGAAAAGGAATATTATGAGAGTGTTAAACACATCATACTTTCTTACATCAAATTCATCTTCGCGAGAACTCACCATAGCCCACTGCAGTTCTCCCCTAATGGAGGAAAATCACCGGTCCATTTATGCGCAGGGGCATTCCTTAAACAATGGCTTTCCTTCGCAGCGGCGGCTTGACTATTGATCTTCCTCCATCATGGGGAGAACGGCAGTGAGCTGCGGTAAGCAAGATATTTTCATTTCGTGTTGTCAACACAAAGACCCAAGTTCAATTTGAAATCCAAAGTCGCAAAGAGGAGCCATTGCCGAAAATTTTGATACCAAGTGTGAAAGGAATGCTAGCCGATGGAATGCAGAGCAAGGCAGAGAAGTGGAATGAAGCTGTGATGGTCTACAGGAACCTGCAAACCTTTAATTCTCATTTCTTTCAGAGTGGAAACCAGAACTGTATATATAGCAAACATTGTCGTCGTTGGGCTAATCTAGACACAGTTGGCGAATTTGGCAAACACTTTAGTATAAAGAGAGGTACTTTCTATTTTTACTAATTCTTTCCCACTACCTGCCGTCCATAAGTCCTAGTTTGAGCAAAAATTAAAAAATGTTGTTGTTGTTGTTGTCTTCGTCATTGTTGCAGTTGTCGTTGTTGTTGTTGCGATGACTGGGACATTGTCGTGAGTCTAACACATTCTACGCTGAAAAAATGAGGCATGGGTGAAAAAGAAGGCGGTTGCTGCTGTTGTTCCTGCACCAATTTTGTTCCAGCCTTTTCCATGTGCTCGATTTTCTTTGTGTTATCGTGAAACAAGGACAGATTGTATAACACAATAGTATCAATCGCTTTAGATTTAAACCTCAATTAACAGCGAAGGACAGATTTTGTAATACAAAACAACAGTTGCTTTACTGACATCTCAGTTCAAAGCAAATAGCGACTGCAGACAAAGGAAGTTCTCTCCACCGGTAATCAAAACAAACACGGCCGCAAAAGTTGCCCCAAAATCAGCAGGGTGAAAACTCGTCTTGTGCAAGCGAAGGTGCTTTTTAAGAGAAATTATGCGCTTGTAACGAGAGAAGAAGGGTAAATCTGAACTTTTGTCTCGCGGATTTGGTTTATTTGATTCAGAAGACGAGCAGCAGGCCTCATAGTTCTCCGCTTTTTAGGGCTCAAATGAAACAACAACCACAGAGCTCCTGAATCAAGTAAACAAAGTTTGCGAGACAGAATTTTAGATGTGCCATTTTTCTTTCGTTTTAAGCACATAACTTCTCTTAAAAACCACCTGTCGCTTCCGCAAGGTGAGATTTTGCAGTACTGGTTTCGGGGCAATTTTTGCGGGCGTGTTTGTTTTGATTTAATGGTTGAGAAGATTTCCTTTGTCTGCAGTCACTAAGGCGTCAGTTAAGTAAAGCAACTAATGATATTGTATTATAGCGACGGCGATTTGAATGGGATAGTTTAAAGGCAAATGGCCGAGATAGATAACCTATTGTATTGGACTGTGTTGGATGATCTCGATAGATTATTGTAACAATGGGACAAATGATGGCTGGAGCCCAACTTTTGTTCTATTTGTAAGCTTGGCGCTATATATCCATCATTTGTCTTTAAGATTGTTTTGCTCTTTGCAAATGCAAAATTTTAACCTTGCACAAACCCCTTAACAGGTTTTTCAATGCAATTAGGCGAGAAGTGGCTGAAATGATGATCTTAAATTTGTTGTATCATATGCTTTAAGCGTAATGACATCTTTAGGGCAGCTGACACGCGAAAGCAGCTAGGAAAGCAGCATGAAGTGGCTGCATTAAGTCCATACATGGTGTATCGAGAAAAGGCTTCCGGCCGAAAAATTGGATTTTTCTGTGTACATAAATGAGACAGTGATTTTCTGAAAGCCTAACTCTTGTGTTTTCATTTGATGTATACGGTTTTCCAAAGTAGGTCTCTGGGGACGTAACCATGACGTGACGTGATTAAGAAGAAAGTAACCACGTGTTATGTGTCAAGATGAGATATAGTTTCTTTGAGAAATTGTGTTTATTGTATCGTTTGCTGTAATTTTAAACTGTCCTCTATCATTCTGCATCGTATAAGTCATCGGAGAGTTGGAAAGCAGGCAACAACTTAAATAGTTGTAAATGAATCAGCCCTTTGTCAGCAAATCTCTCAGATAAGCCTAAATGTTAAAGGGTTTGTGCAAAGCTATAAGCCTGCATTTGCACAAAGCAGAAAAATCTAAAAATAGCCCATTGAAATCGATGGCCCACACGTGTTGTTAATAAATCGATTGCTAACGAAATAATGCTGTGTTTGCGCATTTTCTTTGCTCTATTTATAGAGAAGCTTATTTACCATTGCACACTCCCTTTAACCATTTCTTTTGAAAAGTCGGGGTGCAGTTAAAACTATTCCGCAGAGTTGCATTCTCGCAAACGATTTATTAATAACATAGATTTTGTAGCTAAACTAAATCATATACGAGTGTTACAGTGCAAGCTTCTTTTGCTGATTGCAGATTCAGACAAATTGAAGGCTTGTTAGTTTCTTTCTTCCAGTAAAGATACAATTCAAACAATCTAAGAAACAATTTTTTTCTTACAAAAATCCTTGACATATCTTTATTCTATTTTCGCTTGTTTCTTTGATCATGTTGCTCAAAAAGTTCTTGAATGATGTCTAAACATTAGAGAGGTTCCATGAACATTGTATTGAAGGTTCAGGAGGGCACAGGTAATGAACATGAAGATTGTTATGAAAGCTTTGAGAGACTCATAAGAAACTCCAAGCACTAGAAAAACTGATAATTCTAAGAGACTCTCAATAATGGCCTAAATTCTTAGCTTCTTATGAAAATACGTGTATTTGGCTGCGATTTCACTCTTTGCGGTTCTCATGCAAACCCCTCACCAGCATTATCTTAATTTTTGGATTTAATGATGAGTGACTTTACAAAACAAAATTTTCACAGCTAAGTTGGTTGATCTTCGACTGGCAGATAAAAAGTTCTGTATTGAATATCAGCTGCGCTCTTGCTTCAACAGCCTGGTTTTCTGAAACGAAAACCGTCTTTTTCAAAATTGTCTCTTTCAAAACGTGATGTAATATTCTATCTCATAAGGCATCATCTGTCAATTCATTTTCGAAACATTTTCGAGTCCAGCTCCCTGGGGTGCACTTGACCATTTGTTTGTCGGGAACATGCCATGGAGGCTTCAAAAACGTATCCGTTCCTCATACCAATTCTTCGAAAAAGTATACCTGACCTCATACCAATTTTCCGAAACTGTATACCCGATCTCATACCAATTTTCCGAAACTGTATACCCGATCTCATACCAATGTTTAGAAGAAGTATGCTATACCTCATACTGTGCATCAAAATCTAGGAAATCGGTACCTTCCTTTGTACCGAAATTATGAAAATCGATGCCGTTTCTCGTAACAATGTCTAGAAAATCGGCATTATAGGGATCTTTTCTCTATACCCTCAATCCACCCCAGGTTCCCTGCTACGAATGCAAATTTACAGCAACCTTCTGCCTAGGCCAAATACCTAAACGCAAACAAACAAAACACAGCGGAACAGCTCAAAAACCTACCCCAAAAACCCTACAAAAACCAAATAACCTACAAAATCTGAGTTCCCCACCACTAAACCTATCACTCGAACGCCTCCCTATCACTATCGATCCTTTCGTTAGTAAAACTTTCGATCTTTAATACCTTTCTGTCTGTCTGTTTATTATACCATCTTCTGTCTCCAAGCTCTCGATCTATCTGCCCCTAACTACTTTCAACGGTTCTATCAACAAAACAATACTAATAGTTCAAAGGTCAGTCACGCATATAAGCAATTTAAAATACAAATATCCGCAGGGGGTAACGAGTTCAACATACTCCCCCCTTGGATCAGTCTAGCTGATCCAACACCTGTCTTCTCCAATCAGCGTCTATTGCAGCAGCCCTTCTAGGTAAGTTACGTAAAGGTCTTACCTCGTTTTTGTCACTACTGTTCTCTACTGGTTGATTTACCTCCAGGGAATCAGCTTTTGAACAGGTCGGTTCATCTGAATTCTTCTTTTGCCACTGACAATGACGTCAACTGTTGCTCCTCTCACCATCTTGTCTGCTCCTTCAATCAGCTTCGTAACATGTCCAAGTCTCCATCTTCCTCGTGGTAACTTGCTTTCGTCCATCACTATGACAACGTCTCCTTCAGCTACATGTCTTCCTGTCTTCTTCGCTTGTAACTGATGGTACTCTCGTAGATCGGTCAAATATTCAGACTTCCATCGTCCCCAAAAATGTCTTCTTTTGTTCGCCAAAAATCGATGTCTCTTCTCTAAATTATTTTCATCTTCCTCATCTTTCACATCATCAGGAATGGCGTCGAAGCGATAAGCAAACAACAAATGAGCTGGTGTTAACATTTCTTCACCCAACTCGTCATACGCAAAAGTTAAAGGTCGGTTATTCAACGTACCTTCCACCTCAGTCAAAGTAGTATTCAACTCAACACCTGACAACTTTGAATTTCCCAAAACCTTCTTAAGTGTCCGTTTCACACAACCAATCATCCTCTCAAAAAAAACCACCCCACCAGGCAGCACGTGACAAATTAAACCTCCACTCAATGTTACTATCCTCGAAATACTTCCTAACTTCATCATTTTTCATCAGTTTCTTCAAGAACCTTGATGCAGCCTTAAAAGTCTGAGCATTATCGCTGACAATTAAGCTAGGAACTCCACGCCTTCCCGTAAACCTCCTCAAACAATGAATAAATGCTGACGTATTCAGACTTTCCACCATTTCTAGATGAATCGCACGAGTCACTGAACAAGTGAACAAACAAATGTATACCTTCACAACCTTTTTTCCATTCTTGACAAATAAAGGTCCCGCAAAGTCAACCCCGATTGAGTTGAACGGTCTCGCTTGCTTAACTCTGAAATCTGGAAGTGGTGCTGCTGCTGGAGCTGTGTAAGACTTTCCATCATATCTTCGACATGTAACACATTCTCGAATGATCTTTTTTATTTGCTTCCTTGCTTGAGGTATCCAATATTTGCTTCTAATTTCTGCCAAAGTTGCTCTCACACCCCAATGATATGTGATCTTGTGTGCTCTTTGAATCAGCAAGTCTGTCAATGCATGATATGCTGGTAACTAAATTGGTTTCTTTGCACCTTCATCCAGATCTGAATTCATCATTCTTCCGGCATATCTTAAGATTCCTTCATCATCTGTCTCTAATCCAAGCGTGTTCTCTAACTGTTTGAACTTTCTGTCGCGTGGTATTGACTTCTGTGCCTCTTTCACCAAAAGCTGCTCTGCATATTTCAACTCTTGAACAGATAATCGTCTGTCTGTGATTCTTTCATCTCTGTTCTTTGATCTACAATTTGACACAAACCTTAGCATGTATCCTGTCACTCTTCTTACTTTCTCAATTGAACTGAATCTCCTCAAGTCGATAACTTTTGACAAATTTGGTTGCTATTTCTCTTCCTCTCTTGTGACTAAGGATATAACACTTTCCTTCTTTTGCTCTTTCACACTCTCTTCTGTTTCTTCCACTTCCTCTGACTTAGGCCATCTGTTTCTGTCACCTATCCACTCTGGCCCATTCCACCATAGATCATTCTCTTTAAGTTCTGCTGATTTCATTCCTCTGGAACCAATGTCAGCAGGATTCTGAGTACCTGGACAGTGCCTCCAATCTGCTATCTCTGTTTTCTGCAATATTTCGTTAACTCTATTTGTGACATAATGCTTCCATCCCTTCTTGTTGCGAATCCACCAAAGTGTAGTCATGCTATCTGTCCACAGGTTTATACTTGTCAACTCAACTTCTCCTTTCAGTGCTTCTTTGACTATTTCAAGTAACTGAGCAAGCGTTCTGGCAGCTGTCAACTCTAGTCTCGGTATGCTCATTGCTTTGAGTGGCGTCACTCGTGCCTCTGATGTTAAGAGTGTAACTTGATGATCTTTCTCTGTGACGACATGCAAGTAAATGGCGTAACAATAAGCTTTCTCACTTATGTAACAATAAGCTTTCTCACTTATACTTTATCTCCCTCACCTATGGCATTTTCTTCCACAATCTGTGCACTAGAATCTTCTCTCTCAGCGACGTTACTTTTGCTTTCAGCTTGATCTTTCTGTATCTTGTCAATCAGCTCTTTGCTATTACTTTTCCATTTTCTCATAAGAAACCCTCCTTCTTTCATTCTGTGCATTGTTTTTTCATAGAGTTGGAAGGCTTCTTGTACATCCTCACAGCCTGTTATTAGGTCGTCCACGTAATAGCCTTTCTTCAATTTCTCAGCGAACTCTGGGTCTTCCTTTGCATACCTTTGAATATGATGTTGAAGCACACCTGAAAGAATGAATGGACTTGGTCCTGCCCCAAAAATAACTCTGCATGACCTAAACACAACAGGATTATCAATGGTCTTGTCTTCCAAGTTTTCCACCCAGAAAAACCGAAGAGCATCACGGTCTTTCTCCTGGACTTCAATGCTGAGAAATGCCTTCCTAATGTCCCCTATCAACACAACTTTGTGACACCTAAATCTCAATAGAACATCGTACAACAGTGGCGTCAGAGATGGGCCTATATGCAAGATATCATTTAACGAAAGCCCATTCCTTCTCTCCTTTGATGAAGCGTCATATACAACTCGAACTTTAGTTGTCTCTGCCTCCTTCCTTATGACTGCTTGATGTGGTAGCATGTGCAATTTTCCTTCTGCTTTTGACATGTTGGCTTCTTGAACCCTCTCAATTATCCCCTCTCTCTCTTGATCTTTAAAGATTTCGTCATATTGTTTCATCAACTCTGGCTCTTTCTGTAATTTCTTTACTAAACTCTTTAGTCGATTCATTGCGTTGTGTTCATTCAAATCTGGCTCCCCTACTCCTTTCTTCCAAGGCAAGCCTACACTGTATCTCTTTCCATTGAAAGTAATATCATCAATCAGGTTCTCATGAATTGGATCTCCCTCTCTAATACCTATGGTTTCAAGATCCCACAGCTGACTGCAATTTTCACTGATTTCACTCCTTCCACTAATGCATATGTTAGCAAGAACTGGTTCTCCTGCAACTCCTTTCATGGGGCCTGAAAGAACATAACCTAGCTTTGTTGCCACAGCAACAGGATCAGATGGTTCTCCTCTCACAATTTCATCCTTTTGAAAGGACCACAGAAAATCAGAGCCCACTAAAACATGAATCTCGAGTGTCTCTCTTTCAGATACATCTGAGAACCATAAGCCTTTCAAATGTTGATAGTGATCCTTGACTCTTTCAATGTGCTTATTTTTCAGCCCTCTGGAAATGACTGGAACTTCTGTGGCATTCATCTTGATTGAGTCTCCACCCTTGATTGACTCAACCTCCAATTTGTGTATGTTGCAATACATTTCTTTTCCTTCTGGCTCTCCAAATCCACTAACAGTCAACCATTCTTTTTCACATTGATTGCTGCCTGCTTCAAACATCTTTGTCACTGATGAGGATATAAATGACCGTTGACTACCTGAGTCAAATAATACTCTGCAACCCACTTTCTTGTCACTACCACCCAGACGTATGTAGGCCTGTGCTGTCTGCATAGCTATATTTCTTCCATCCTTTACATGTAATCCTGGCCCAACATCATTGCTTTCTTTTCCTTTCTCCTTCTCTTTCTCACATATGGAAACGTGATGTCTCTCTGTGCATTTTGAAGATTTGCTACTTGATTTGCAATCTCTAGCTCTGTGGTTTCTCTTCAGACAAATGAAACATCTGCCATACTTCCTTATCAATTCCTTTCTCTTTTTAACATCTGTAACTTTGTTGCAATTTTCACTCTGATGCTCATCCCCATAGCAGAAGACACATTTTTTACTTTCATTCCCAACAAACAGTGAGCTACCTGTTGAGGGAGGGGTTTTCTAGGAATTTCTCTGGCCCCACCCCCTGGGTATCCTCTTATTTGGAGTAACACTTGGTTTACTTGCCTCTCTAATACTTATCTCTTTTGATAAAACTTCAAGCAGTTGATCCATATTCCACTGTTCAGTCATCTGGGAAAGGACAGACACTCTAATGTTCTCTGGCAACTTACTTTCAATCATGGGCACAAAAACGTCTGCATATTTCTCCTGACTTTTACCCAGAGCTTGAAGGGCTCTATGATGAAATTCTACCTCATCATACAGTTTTCTGACTCTTGAGATGTTTTTATCACTGTAAATTGGTTGCAATTTTGTCAATTCATCATAATGAACATGGCCTATCTCATCTTCTTTTCCAAATCTATCTTTCAGCATTTGAAGAGCAACCTTATAGTTTGATTCAGTTAGCGTAAAGCCTGCAACTACGCGTTGTGCATTCCCTTCCAGTGAATCTTTAAGATATTCAAATTTATCTCTGTCACTTAATTCTGGATTACTGTCAATAGTACCTTCAAAAGAGTCCCAAAACTCTAACCATCCTTTTGGGTCACCATCGAATTTCCTAAGGGTAAGCTTTCTTAGTTTAGGCCTTAAAACCCTATCTTCTCTGTGCCCTACCGGCCCCCCTGATCCAGTGCTTGGTTTTTCAAGGAGTGCCTCATCTAATAATAGCAATGCTCTGTGAAATTCTGAGTTAATTTCTTTCGTTTCTTGAATTTCTTTTAAAATATCTCCATCCTTTTCACAAACATCTCCTTCAATGATTTCATCAAACTTCCTTATTGCTGCCAGTGTCTGGAATAATTCTATTCTCTTCATCTCTAATTTCTTTGGTGGTAATTCCTTTTTCTGTTCAATCAAAGCAGGTACTTCCGCTGCCAATCCAGTTGCAATTTTACGGTGTGCAACTCTGAGTTTTTGCGCTTTTTTTGCATCCATTTTCTCGACTAAATGAACATAAACAATTTCACAATACAATCCTGGTCACGGCACCAAATAAAGGGATCTTTTCTCTATACCCTCAATCCACCCCAGGTTCCCTGCTACGAATGCAAATTTACAGCAACCTTCTGCCTAGGCCAAATACCTAAACGCAAACAAACAAAGCACAGCGGAACAGCTCAAAAACCTACCCCAAAAACCCTACAAAAACCAAATAACCTACAAAATCTGAGTTTCCCACCACTAAACCTAACACTCGAACGCCGCCCTATCACTATAGATCCTTTCTTTAGTAAAACTTTCGATCTTTAATACCTTTCTGTCTGTCTGTTTATTATTCCATCTTCTGTCTCCAAGCTCTCGATCTATCTGCCCCTAACTACTTTCAACGGTTTTATCAAAAAAACAATACTAATAGTTCAAAGGTCAGTCACGCATATAAGCAATTTAAAATACAAATATCCGCAGGGGGTAACGAATCCAACAGGCATCCTTTGCAATGGCACGTCCTCGTATCCAAAATATTTGTAGCGCACCCCCAGGGGCTCAGCTCCGTGCAGCTTTGTCTTATGCCAAGAAAACTGACAGATAAAGCGCTCTCTTTGCTCGCGCTCGAACTTCTTAGCCGTTGCAAAGAGCTTGTAATGAAATATTTGAAATTTTGCTGTTATCCGTAGCCAATCAAGCGTTGCTTTTCCAATCCAATGATCCCATGAATAATCTTTGCGAAAAGTTGGAGACAAAATGTCGAATGAATCTGCATACACAAATGCATTAAAACATATACACAAATGTGCGAGGCATTCATTGCCTACAAATTTTGGTCACAAAAATTGCCTCATGTGTGGTCCAGAAACAGTGGACTGGAAAAAGAAATTATTTTAGAACATAAGCTGCAGTGAAAGCAGCTCCCCATCAAATGAACGACCTGAAAGGGAGATAGAACGACCTGAAAGGGAGTTAGAGCAATGAAATCCACCATCAGTTTTCGAGGGGTTACCATGAGTGGAAAGACACAGTTGGGTTGAATTAGATCGGATTTGATTCATTGCCTACCTTGAAATGCCGTGTAGGCAGTATAGGGACCGGGGATACGAGTCACACCCCTTCTTCGTTCGGGCAACAGCGAATGTAAGAGGAAGGCGCTCCCAAGGCGCTTTAGGGTTGGGTTGCCTCTGACTGCTAACGACGCACTGATATATCCTAACCAAATCACGTTTATCTGATACATACATGAAATATTGTCAATGAGTCCTATACTTTCATCTTGTGGCTACTGTCTGTATTAGGTCATGGAAAATAGCTGGATGATAAGTGGTTAGATGTAACGCTCTTACATCTGTCCAAACTTTTCTTGAAGAAAAATAAATACAACTTCATGCGGGTCATTAAAGAGTGAAACCAGCTGGAAAAGTGACTTTTATACAACAGTAAATAAACCAACTGCATAAAAAGGGTAAATCTGCCACTAGTTTTTTATTGCATTTTTGTCTCTCTGCAAGGTCACTAAGAGATACAGGTATGTCATTTATTCTTACTTTTCAATATCTATATGGTTAAAATAGATCAGTCGGAACCAGCTATTTTGCGAGCGAGCCTGTCGGACGCCTGAATCAGGGAGCTATACCTCCCTGGCCTGAATCAAAAAATGAATTAGTCGGATAAGCTATCCGAGTGAAAGGCTAACTTAGATGTGGAAATTTTGTTTTGTAAAGCATTCATCATTTATAATGACCCAGCACCTAGAAACCTAGAAAATTGCAGGTAAGAGCTTGTATAGGAACAACACTTCCAGGTTCGATTTTGGTCCATGACTTACTTGCTATTGACATTAAGGCCCCGTTTACAATATACCGTTTTCAAATGAAAACGGTACGAAATCATGCCGTTTGGCCTTCCGTTTACACTGAAACGTTTTCGTAACCGGCATCAAATGAAGACGATTTTGAAAACGGCACGATTTGAGAACGGCATGCAACATTTCAGTGTAAACGCTTGAAAACGGAACGATTTCGTTGCTGATTGAAAGGGAGGCAAATTATTCCTTTGTCTTTGTCGTCCTTCGGAATGGACGTTAACTAGGGGCCAAATACCTGGATGCGGCATGAACAGCTAGGAATCCTGACAAGCACACTCAAAACAAATTGAAACAGGCAAACAAACTTTGATCAAAATTGCCCAAAAATGAGCTGATTAGCAACCATTATGGATCTGGTGTTTGATTATGCGAATTCGAATCAAAACAAAAAAGAAACATTGTAACGAGGTCTCATTGCTTTTAATCGAATGAATAGAAAGTTTTTGTGAAATAATGAATGCTTCCTATCACTTTTGAATTGCCAATCAAATTGTAGAACGGCCTCTGGTATTCCAGAGCAGAGTTCGAGAAATGAACTCGCTCTGGTGGATGAGAATGAGCAAGTCGATTTCATTTATGTAGTATCGTATGGCAGTATAGTGAGCGAGATGGTTTTGAGGAACAAGGGTTGAGAATATTACATATTAAGATACGATTCGTCATGTTTGAGAGAAAAACCATTATAAAACTATTAGTGATTGCACACAAAGATATTTCCACTCTCGGTTGATCAAGTCAGGAAATAAAATAAGCAACTAAAGTTACCCTGAAACTTTAGTAGCTGCCTCATTCTTCTTGATGCTAGAGTTGGTTTTCAAGAGCATCTTTGATGATATATCGTAAGTAAGAAGAAGAATATATCTAAATTATCCACCTTGGGAAAATAATTTGTTTGGCTGAGAAGCTGAGCAGTAATTACTTTAATTACTTCTAAAACACAACTAAATGGGCTAGTAATTGGCTTCTGAGTCAAATTGGACATGTCTGAGGCAGCTGGTAAGGTTCATCTTGCATCTTTCAATATATGATCACATCTGCTTGTAGAAACCAGCTTTAGCTTGCATATCAAGGCAATTAGCTATTCCAGCATCGTGTGGACGTTAGTTCAAATTTTGCTACGGTCACATCTTTCACCGTTTTCAAAATGTACCAGCATCGTGTGAACGTAGCTCTAAATGTCCTTGACTTCAATCATGAAGCAGTGCTTCAAAAATTTCCTGATATTTGATTATCGTTTCAGGCATCTGAACCAACAGCATGGCGAAAAATTACATGAAAGCAGATGTCCTAATGGCTCTTGGAGTCTTGCTTTCAAGCTTTCTGGTCTGTGTATCAGCTGACGCCACATGTTCAGATCCTCAGGAAATTGGAGAGCTGCGTGTACTCAAATCAAAACAATGTGTAGATATAAAAGGAAATGGCGGTGCTGGAGATGTCAAAGCGCTGACATGCGATGGATACTCTGACCAACAAATCATTCTCTGTGGGGATGGTACAATCAGAAACAAGGCAGAAAACTACTGCTTCCAGGCAGATGCCAATGGAAACAACAATGTGTACTCAGGGGTTTGCAGCTTACTCCCCAAGATACCTGATCATCAGAAATGGGTATATGGTAGAACGAAGAGATTCACAGACAACGGAGGCATCGTGCAAACTGCGAGGGAGATCATAAATGTCAAATCAGGAAAATGCCTTGATGTTGTTGGTTTAAGTGGAGAAGGCGACATGGGAACAAGTCCTTGTGAAAATAGAGATGATCAATACTTTTATATTCGCTCACGAGGGCAACTGGTAGCTCATGGCAGGCTACAGAACGAAAGAAGTGGTAAATGTCTTGATGTTTCCGGGATCCAAGGTGGAAGTGATGGCGACCGAAATGTACTCTTGTACCACTGTGAAGATGAGAAGGATCAATGGTTTCGTTTTTACCAAAATGGCGAGATCGTGAATGAAAAATCAAACCAATGTTTAGATGTTGTAGGACGTTCTGGTGAAGGGAATATCATCATCAACGATGCATGCGAAGATCAACCCGATCAAATGTGGTCCACACCAAAACAACTCTGTCAGGGTGAATACTGCTCCTTCCGCAACAAGAAGTCTGGGAACTGCATAGATGTAGCAGGCATAGCTGGTGACCTTGAAGCAAACGTGGGTTCCCATACATGTGAGGGACTAGCTGATCAAAGGTGGAAATGGATAACTGGCAAATGGACGACTCCGTTGACAAAATGGAACATGGTTGGATGCAATCAAAATGGAAAGGTACGAAATGGGTGAAGTGACAAGGAGCAAAGTCAAGTTACCCAGGTCCATCCGTGAAACCTAAAATCCTAAGTTTTTCCTGTCAATACCTAAAGAATGGCCACCTAAAAAGGTTACCATTCCGTGAGAGGGATGGAAAAACATTTGCTTCTCCCCGTTCTTCCTCCCTCCTTCAATGAGTTTATTATTTCGCAATCTAGGTTTTGGGTTTCAGATAAACTGAAGAGATTTAAACAAGCTCAAGGAGAAGAGTACTAGATGAAGAGCATGGGGTCCTTGAAACAAAGAAGTCCTTGAAAAGTAGGGAACACACTTGATGATGTGCCCTGGAATAAAATCTTTGAAAAAAAGATTATTAGAAAAATATTTTCTTTAAGAAATTACTTTCCGCTCTTCACGTATCATTCTGTGTTGTTCTCCTTTCGTTTACATTCACAGCCAAGGCTTGTTATTTGTATGTAAAGAAAAAATTTTGAAAGTGAGCAAAAAGAAATAAAGGAGCGAAAAGCACATTTTGGTCCTAAAAGGAAACAGTAAATCCACAGTGCAGTAGATAAACTGATAGAATAATTCAAGTAAAGTCAGACTGTAGGTATGTAGTATGTAGGTAGGTAGGTATATACATAGGTATATAGGTATATCAGTATGTAGGTATATCTAGGATAGGGATGCTCTGATGCTCAGGTTGATTCGGTTTGGGTCTAAAATTTGAGTTAACCTTACTTTTTGGGGTCAATCATCTGCCCAGTTATATTTTGGGTTCCTGAATTCTGCATTACTTTTTTTGAGCCTGAAACATAGGGAAAGGTAAGAAAACATACCTTATAAACCAAACTTCAAATGAAGTGACCTTTCCAAAAAAAATACTTAAGTATCCCAATAAATTATCATTATGAGAAATCTAAGGAATTGGGGTGCTTTTCCAAAGATCTTAAGATACTGTCTTCATGACCGCTGGGTATGCTGGGTCAGGAAAAAATTTTTCTTTAGGTCAATAGTTTGGCCAAAAAATATCTCTTTTGATCAATGCTTTGCACTACAGCCAAAGCTTTCGTTTCCTAATATACCCGAGTACCCTCCCCCCGGGCAGTATAGCTTTTGCAGTGTAGATTCATGGCTCCGCTCTGACCGAATTTGAGTGCACAAATGCCAGTAAAACTAGCAAAGATTTGAACTGGTGAACAGAACTTCAATCATAATCAAAGGCTTGTTTTTAAATGCCTTTTTAATTGGGACTGAAACGAAGTAAACAAATTCTCTTCTCTTACATTGAAAGGAAGCCGATTCCAAGTTCTTGTATCACCTAACCGTTAGTATTTGCAACAGTCCCTTATCCCTTTTAACAGTTAGTTTGAATTTGTGTCAGGTAACTCAATGGATCACAGAAGGATTGACCTACTCCTCAACAGTTACGGACTCCATCACAATAGAAGTCGGAACCGAGATTGAATCTGGCGTAGAATTCCTCGGTGCAGGCGGAAAGGTGAAAGCGTCATTCAAGATGGCTACGACCTTGTCAAGACAATTCGCGAATACGCAAAATCGGGAGAGGCGAATCACCTTCACTTGTGAAAACTATGACAACAATGAAGCGTTCAATCGAGGCTGCATGTGGCAACTAGAGGTCACAACCACGCCTGTCACTAACCTCAAAGATCCATTGTCGTGGACCCCTAAGATCGTCAAATGCACAAGCAGCAATGTTGCACCCGCATGTCCTCCATTTACTAAGTGCAGAGACACAGCGTGTACTCAATGTGAGAGCTTCTCTGAGAGCGTTCAATCATGAAAGGTACAAGACACTAAATTCAATTCTGTACGCTAGCAGATTTTGTAGCTTGTAGAAATGAATTAGAGCATCATGAACAGCAAATAAACTTCTTTTCACTTCATTTCTGCCAATCCTCCTCGAAGAAAGCATGGGTACTCATCAATGGGTGGAGCAAAAACTCTAAAACAAGGTGGCAAAAAGCACATTGCCTTGGCTCCGTAATGGGAATTCTTTGATGTTCTACTGTTTCAAAATGTATGATATCGTGATGAGGTTAGATGGTTCATCTGTTATTCTGGAGCATGTCCAGGTACGTAAGTAGGCCCATTAAAAGCACTTGCCCGTTGCTCCAAAAACAACACAAGTGGGTACAGTTGCACCTTGAAAATGGCAAGGCTTGTTCACGAACCCCGGATTTCAGATTAACCTTTTGCATTGAATTAAGATGTCACTCCATGGCTATTGTGGACACGATTTGGGTATTGATCATGTATATAATACGTGGCCTAAATTTCCAAAATGAATATACTTCGTTACCTTTCTTGTCTTCAATTCATTGTTTATCTTCTCTCCATTAATTTGGCACCGATGGGTTGCTGTCGACAATTTGAAATGGGCCTGAAGTTCAAACTGTACCGCGCTCTGAAAATTATGACTTGAGAACTAGTTCCCAGATGGACGCAGTTCTCAGATCATAATTTTCAGAGCGTGGCACAGTTTGAACTTTAGGCCCATTTCAAATTGTAGAGAGCAAGCCATCGGCTCCAAATCAAGAAAGAGAAGATAAAAAATGAATTGAAGAATCGAAAGGTGACGAAATATCTTTATTCATGTAGGAACATCTAGGCCACGTATTGTGGAGACGATCAACACCCAAATCGTGTCCACAATACCCATGGTCATTCAAAAGCGATAATGCCATTGTGTAACAAAATCTGTCCCGTTTCCTCGAGGTGCGAGTAAAGAGTGACGCAATAACAAAGGGACTAGCCGGAATAAAACTGCTCTAGGAGCAACAAATATGTTACTTACCACTCATGGTTGAAGTGCAGCACGAAAAAGTACATCATCATTGTCCTTCACACAATTCTACTGGGCGAGAACAGAAAAAACCTGGGATGTTTAACAAGCCATAATTTTGGCTAATGCAATCCAAATTAGGAGAATGTAACGTTTTAGCAGAAGAAAGATCAAAGTAGTTGTAGAAATTTAGTTCGCTAGATTGGTCATATTTTTTCAGATCTACTTGCAATTTGGTAACATTGATACCTTTGTGAAAGTATGTTGCATACGTATGAACTTTCTTCTTCCTACCGATGGTATGATTGAATGGTCCTGTGGATAAGATATTGACAAAGAAAGTTTTTTATTGGCCTAACACAATGCATTCTCGTTAAAAAACTTTTGGAACAGAAATAAATCTTGCTTTACAACCAACTCTAAACTAGGGTTCAGCTTAACCTGGGTTGACAAAGTTGGGTTGACTCTTGGTAAGTGCCGCAACGCTTGCTCTTTGCGGCGCATGGTGCACATTGGCTGTATTCAAATGGCGGATCTTAATGATGACCATTCTGTGGTGGAAGAACTTTTCAAGGCAGGTCTTTATACTGAAGGTTATCGTCATATTTGTTTACCAAACGCTGAAGCTAACGAAAGGGAAGATGGTAAAATGGAACTCGAAGTCTATTTGATTTGTTGTTGTCTTTCATTCACTCAGACTTCAACCAGGGCCATACATTGGTCGTTTCACAACAGTGCAGTGGTGGCGCCAGGGGAGGGCCAAAGAGGGCTACAGCCCCCCATTAAGCATCTAGCCCCCGGTCATAGGAAATTTTGGGTCCTTGTCGGAGAAAGTTTGGCAAAATGGCGTACAAAAACTGGGTTGTTCAGTGAATTTAGCCCCCTTGCCGGAAGACAGTCAAAGATTTCTGGCACCACCCCTGCAAAAGTGTTTCTAACTTTGCTTCTTCGCTCAGTTTTTCACAAATTTAACTTTAAATTGATGAGTGGGCTCCTAGCCGCACATCTTCCTTCAAAATAACTTTTCCTCGATATGCTGTTTTGAGCCTTTTGATGCCTTTCGACGCAGCCCAAAAAGCACATGGCAGAGCACTAATTTGAATTCAACCCATCTTTGCGCGTACACTACCTTTTCTAAATTCTAGCCCAGGTTCCTGGCTTAACCTGGGTTGAATCCAGGTTAGCTACATTTACACTACAAATTCTTAACCCAATACCGCATTCACACTGACACATTTAAACCAGCTTTATCTAATCCAGTTTAAATTTCAGCCAATCAAATGCACTCGATTCGTTGGATTGTCCAATTAGATGGCTCACTTCCATAACCGGGTTAGTTTAAACTGGTTTTACTTGTAAGTGTGAATGGGTCTTAAGTTAACGTCAACCCACGTTTCAATTCAGGTTAAAAGTTGTAGCTGTAAACAGGGTTATAAACTTGAATTGGATTGAAGACATATTTAGAGAGGTATGCAAAATATGATTCTACTAAAATTGTTCGTAAGCATGAAAAGAAAAGTCAGATTTCGATCAAGTAAATGTTCACATCTGAGTTAACCTTCCTCAAATGCAAATGAATATCAAAGAAACAATTTTGCTGCGTAAATTGCATCAATAAAAATCGCAAAGCGCCCCAACTTAAAGCATGGGTCGCTGGAAACGAAGAAATAGCTGAAAATGAAAGCGCAAACATACACGTGTCTTTATCGTGACTTCTGCCTTCTTGGCCTTCATTTGCTTCCCTGCCACAGCTCAATTCATCGATTCAAGTTTGTACCGGCCTAATGCAGTTTCTCTGCAAAAGCGAGGCTGCCCTCGTTTGCAGTTTTGTGATTCAGCGGCGGAAACATACGAGAAAACTTTCTCATAGTCTATTTCTGCTATGGATGGTACACAATATTGTGTTTTGTTATTTATTTTAGTTTGAACAGTGATAAAAAAGGCCAGAAGTGCTGCAATTCGTGAAATAGGTGTCATAGATATGCTGTTTTAAGATAAGTTTCTGCCTATCTGGAATGGTTAATGGAAAACAAATTGATGATAAGTGGCTGGACGTAACACTCTTGCATCTGTCTAAACCATTCTTGGAAAATAAATAAAACTGTACTGGGACCATTAGAGAGTGAAACCAGCTGGAAAAGTGACTTGGACATCTAATGCTAGAGCATAAATACGAGGATCGGCAACATTATCGGGACTTTGATATATCGCGACCTTAGTGGGACTGAGAGATAGAGCCATTCTGTTGATGCCAGCCTACCTTAGGACACATGAAGCAACCTTACTCTCTGTAATAACAATGATGTAATCACGACTTTGTTTTTCTGAGACAATTTGAATGAGGTCCCGCTAAATGTGGTCAATGCCAGCACTTCGAGGATCGGCAACATTATCGGGACTTGAAAGATCGGGACCTTAGTGGGACTGAGGGACATAGCCATTCTGTTGATGCTAGCCTACCTCAGGATACTTGAAGCAACCTTCCTCTTGGCAATAACAATGATATAATCATGACTTTGCTTTTCTGAGACAATTTGAATGAGGTCCCGCTAAATGTGGTAAATGAAAGCACTTTAGCGGGACCTGAAGATACGCTATATTACCGGGACTATATTAAATGCAAACTTAGTGGGACCGTTAACCACTTGTTTCTCTTTACTGCATCTGCATTTAGCTAACTGCATAACTGATTTTTGTCTAAATGTGTAGGTATTCCTTGTTCCTTCGTTGTGCATTTAAGGTTGATGCATGCAAACTGCAACACCAATTTTAGCCAGTTTCTGTACCATCGTATCATGATACCACTGGACTGAAAGCTATCACAGTGGCTCTTGATTTGTAAGTCGTTCCAAATTTACGTATTCAGGATCAAAAATTTTAGATCAAAGCTTGCTATGGTGTCGGGACCTGTAAAAAAGCGACTTTGAGTGATTGAAACTTTGACGCTTATTGATATCTCTGTTTGATATAATTTTCATTGATGCACAGAAAGAATTGCCATTTTCTTTGTGGACATACCACTTTCATTTCTATTGTAATTGCGACATTGGCGGGACCTGAATTGTGTTTTTTCCATTTATTGGCTCAACGTGCATCCCCGGATATCAAGGGTCCATTGTTAGGCAGACTTTCGCGCCAATTTCGTTCAGTTTGCCGCCAATTGCCCATCATGCATTGCGGTTTCACACAGCAAAGGCCCAAAGCGGGAGCCTGACTTTTGGAAATTAGAAAGACCGCGAAAAGAAGAGGCAAAGAAGAAAGACAAGACAAATTTATGCCATTACTATTTACTGTAAGTATGTGACTTGTTTATAACTTTAAATCCAACTTTGAGCCAGCAGCATGGCTTATAAGCCCCAGCAAGCACTCTGAGAAAGATATTGTGAAGACAGGCCTACCGAAGTCCACCTCTGTCTGATGGCCTAATTGGCCGCACACAAGTCGATTCTTTCACGTAAAACATCCATTGGACATTCTAGGCCGTAGTCCATGTAGCTCTAACATGTCGTTGCCGTTGCACATCCTTTGAAACTAAGGACTTTTTTCACAAAAAGGTCCCTTTAGGCATCATGATCATATATCCACATGGCCCCATTGAAAAAATGTGCACAATAGCAAAATACGGGTGATTTAAATCTTTCGGAACCTCTGCGAAGGAGCAAAGACCGATTTGACTGATTCTTTTCCGGTTTTTTAAAAATTTTTCAAGGTAAAGACTGTACAAAGATGCTTTGGCAGACCCTAAGACTGCAAAACGTTGATTGAAAGACATCAAGATGGCACTGATCAAATTTAAAAAAGAACTAAATGATATTGATGACTCCCCGCAGCCACATGAAGCCAAACGTTGTTATCAAATCTAGTTTTGTCGCTTCTTTCAACTTTTTTAAATTTTGGCATGGTTCGTTTGAAAAATTGTGCTAACTGTGTATCAGAATGCTTTACTATAATGTTTTAAAAAGGAATAAAATGTCACGGGGGGGGGTTCTTTCATAGTGAAGGTACCTGGGGATGTGCCGCCCGCGAGGGTATACTTTTTCGGACTTCCTAGTCTAGCCAAGGGTATCCTTTTGGCAGCTTTTTGGCAATTTAGTCTAGGCAAGGGTATGCTTTTTGCCAATTTTTTGCAATTCTTGTCTAGGTAAGGGTCTGCTTTGGGTAATTTTGGTAAAAGAAAAGTCAAATTTTGGTAATTCCTGCGTAGAAACCCAAAATTTTAGCGATTTTGGGTCATAGGAGGCGAAAATTTTGCAATTTTTGTCTAGAAAACACCACTTCAAGGCACTTTTGATGCAGTATTTAGTCTAGCCGGCATCATTTTCACAAAAATTGGTCTAGCCAACGGTACCATTTTGAAACTGTGGCACACCCCTAGCCAAAATTTAGTCGATAACCCCTCCCGTGTAAAATGTCATTTTCGGATTCACTTGAGTCACCAGGGCTATCAAGATCTGATTCAAGGTCTGAATTGTGAACTGTTAGCGCAGCGGCTAATAACTAATATTAGCCTTGAAGGAACAACTGCGTTCTTTTGAGCATCCTTTTCAGTTCATGTGGTTGAAATTATCTGGTGCATCAACGACGGATATCAACGCTCTTCTCCTAATTACCTTCTGATAAACTGAGCGATTTACGAAGGCATCGTCTGTTCGTCACTGCAATGTACATGATACATTAAATCGTTTGAAACATCGTTACGTCGAAGATAGGCTTCTCGTTCTCTTAAAAACAGCATTACTTGCCAAGGAAAATACTTTTTACTGGGATGCTTGTATGCCATCAGAGTAAAGGAAATGGACAGGTTTTGAATTTGAATGTCGAATGACTGACTTTGCAAATAACGTAAAGTCACACTGTGATAAGAAGGTAGCTTGAAAAGGCCTCGTTGTGCAGAAATCTTTTCATTTGCGTCCGCCTCCTTCATGGTGTATGCTACTTTGCAAAGAAATACGCTTCATTAATCCCAAAATGCTCACCATCTTTTCGAGGACTATCACTCAGAGGTATATCATTGACACAAACTTCGAAACTGGTGTCTCATTTCTGATTCGTAGTAAATTTAAGCCGTTCTCAAATTATGCCGATACGGAGCCGAGAAAACGCTATGGATTTAAAAGGATGTCAAAACTAGCTTTTATGTCTGCAACCACACGAGAAAGTACTTGCCAAATTTCTTGTTGGTTGACTGAAAATATATGCTACGATGATCTTAGGTGGCGGTTACTGTTCAGAAGCCTTGGTTGTTCCTGCACTAAAGTCGGTGCACGCAACTGGCATCTTAGTTCTTAGCTGTCCCCAATTTTTGACATCTTGGCAGGAAAGTAGAATTGTTGTTAAATATTGTTCAAATGGAAGGAAATTTTTAACATTCTCTTGCTACCTTGTTTCTTTTTGGAGGTTGTGATACGACCAGCTCTGTTCACGAAGAAGGAAGGTAAGCCGCTGAAATGATGGAAGGAAATAATGATTTCATAGAGTTGTTTAACTACATGTGAGATACCTTCACATACATGGTGATTAATTGATATACACTGCACATCTGTTTCCATTGTAAATAAAGCTCGATAGAATTCTTTGAGACTTAGCAGTTATGACGAACAGACGCTGCCTTGTTGTAGTCTTGATTGGTAGAAGCCACAACTCAGTCGGTCAGTTGATCAGACAGCAAGTGGGGAGAGAGTTGATGCCCAAAGTGGATATACCAGCTACTCCCTACACAATTACTGATGAACTATTCTAAATGGTCCCTTTTCCGTATCATGACAAGATTTTGCAACGATGCCTTCTTGGTAATGTCAAACTTGGATGTTGAAATGGATGCACAAAAATCGCACAATTTCTCAAACGAACCACGCCAAAATTTAAAAAAGTTGAAAGAAGCGACGAAACTAGATTTGATAACAACGTTTGGCTTCATGTGGCTGCGGGGCATCATCAATTTCATTTAGTTCTTTTTTAAATTTGATCAGTGCCATCTTGATGTCTTTCAATCAACGTTTTGCAGTCTTAGGGTCTGCCAAAGCATCTTCCTACTGTCTTTACCTTGAAAAATTTTTAAAAAACCTCAAAATAATCCGTGAAATCGGTCTTTGCTCCTTCGCAGAGGTTCCGAAAGAATTAAATCGCCCGTATTTTGCTATTGTGCACATTTTTTCAATGGGGCCATGTGGATATATGATCATGATGCCTAAAGGGACCTTTTTGTGAAAAAAGTCCTTAGTTTCAAAGGATGTGCAGCGGAACTTCCTTTTTAAGCGTTTAAAATAGGTATGGCCGACGGCCTATTCTCAAAATACCCCATCGCCTCCCCCAAAACGTCCAATTGAAAATCAATGTAATTTTTCGGATCACGAGGAAATTCCTACCGTTGTTTTGCTGCATCAAAAAATGGGCCTAAGCTAAGTGATATGTTGAAGTCCCCTGGTAGAAAAAGCATGGTGAAAAGCATGGAGTCCATGGAAATTCCATGGAATCTCCATCCTTTCCATGCTTTCCCATGCTTCGATGTTTAACTTGGCAATGAAGGTAGCATGGAAAAGCATGGAAAGCATGGGTAAGCACGGAAAGCATGGATATTGTCAGTTAAAATAAATTTAAAGCCATAGGAAAGCATGGGAAAGCATGGGAAGCATGGAGGGCATGGTTGTGCATTCCTACCAGGGTTATTCGTTGCATGGAAAAGCATAGAAAGCATGGATGTTATAATTTGTAAAGCATGGGAAAGCATGGAAAAGCACGGAGGACATGGTTATGCATTCCTTCGAGGGTTATTCGTTGCATGGAAAAGCATGGAAAGCATGGATGTCGTTAAGATAATTTGCAAGGCACATTACAGATCCCTGTCCTAATGAACCTTGAAACATTTCCATCCTTTGCATCATGAATTTCTGTTGTCTTAAATCAGTCACAAGGGGTTCATTGAGGATTCACAAAGTTGTTGCTTTATGGAATTTCTTGAAAGGATGGAAAAATGAACCTGGCCATCATTAACAACTGAAGAAACTCTCCGGGAAAATTAGACAAATGTGTTTGTTGTAAAAAAAATCGTTGGGTTTAAATTTGAAAAAGGCGCACAGCACACAACAGTTTCCTGCTATGTTATGATATGAGTCTTGTTGGATGTAAAGTCTGTGCAAGGTTCTGTCGAAGATTCACGGAAGATTCGTTGTAAGAAGATTTCAATCACTAAAATAAAGTAATGGTCAATGCAACTATTGTGTGAGTATAAAGATAATTCTTGTCTCTTTGCAATCGTTAGGACTTAGGATGTTAAATAGGGGTCAAGCTTGCTACGCTGAATGAACAAGTCTCAAAATCATTCAGTTTCAGATTTCTTCAAGGCCACTAAACTATCTGTCTTCACAAGACTTCATCCATTTTCTTGATCGTTGAAGTCTCTCAAAACAAAACGACCCTATCAGCAGAAACTTAACAAGCAACATTATCTGTTGTGTCCATTAAAGATTTCCATGGCATATGGAAAACTAGGAAAAACTGAAGTCTCTTAGAGCATTTAACTCTTTCGAAAATGCGTAGATGAGATTTCTTCAAAACAGTTTCAGTTATTATGTATGTTAAAACAAATGGAGTTTGAGCAAAGGATGCACGAGATTTTTGGGACTGAAATGCCCCTTGTAGAAAACGTTGGAGCCACGTTGAGAACTTTCTTACCTTAGTTGATACTTAAGTCTGGCATCAGCTCGTAACTCCGACATCTCTGTATTGCGACATATCTATTTTCTGACTCTGTAATAATTATTTGCTTACTTAGAAGTTTTCTGCTTTAACTCCAACCAACCCCATGCACAGACATCTCGATATTTTGACAGCCCGATATTTTGACACCCATATCAATTTAAAATTTACTTAGTACGGATTAACAGTATTTGGATCAATTTTTGGTAAGGGGCACTTCACTCATTTGTAAAAGCACACAAAGTTTCTTCAAAACGAAAGGATTTTTTCGGATTTTTGATGGATCTTTCTTGGAAACAAAACGAATTTTTGTTAAAAGCGTACGAGATTTTTTGGGGGTGAAATACCCCTCAGTACTTAGAACTCTAAATTTTCAAAGAAGTCCTGTTAACAACAGGCTAGAATTCAAACAAATTTAAGCATTAGCAAACAACATGAAATAAACAAGGTTAGGAATTAGTGATTAATACAACCAGTAATTGATGAAAAAGTACTGACGCAGTAATTTTTTGAAAGAAGGTCAGAAGTTGCTAACAGTCGGTGTAGAAGCTCGGTATGTATTTGTTCTACAAGATCACTTTTTCATGGGGGAGAGGGGGGGGCAAAAAGGCCCAAAAAGGCCAAAAATTAAGATTTAGGAATAACGAGATGAATATCCTCACAGATGTCGGAAAAACAGATTCTTGGAACATCGAGATGTCGGAGAAACGAGACGTCGGTGAAACAAGATGTCGGAATATAGAGATGTTGGTGAAACGAGATGTCGGAACATAGAGATGTCGGAATAACGAGATGGACCCCTCAGCCTATCTTCTTGAAAGGATTTACAAAATGAAATATGCTCTCCATAGCTTGATAGATCTTTTCTATATAATTTGAATAACTCGTTTGTAGTGTCAAAAAGGTTTAGTATACATTTAAAAATGGAGAACGCTGCATAATTTTACAAGCCAGAGGGCTGTGAGGGCGATAAAAACGTTAGACGTGTAACATTTTATGGAAATCCTCGTAAACTACAGACAGAAACTACTTCGAGCAATAGCAAAAATTTTAGTGTCAACGTTTGCAGATTTGTGTATGCTTTCAAATATTCACGTTTGCAAAGGATACTGTGATATAAACCAATTTCAGGAAGCAGAAGAATAAGTCAAACAACAACATGCTTCAATGCTTCAAAAACGGAGAAATACCCATGTGGCATTTGTGTGCTTGCCTCCGCCCCTGACCCCTACCATCAATATGAGGCACAAATAGCCCAAGGTGATTACCCCAGCCCTAAGCCCCTATAAGGGCACATTTGAAGCCCTGAATTTTGCGCCGATGGATTTCAATGGAATTTTTCCCATGCTTTTCCATGGAATTCCATGGAATTCCATGGTTTCACTACTCATGCTATCCATGCTTTCTCCATGCTTTCAATGTAATCGTTTTCCCCATGCTAGCATGGAAAAGCATGGAAAGTACCCCATGCTTTCCATGGAATTTTGCTCCCATGGAATTCCATGGAATTTTCCCCATGCTTTTCCATGGAATTCCATGGAACTCCATGGTTTCACTACCCATGCTATCCATGCTTTCTCCATGCTTTCAATGCAATCGTTTTCCCCATGCTAGCATGGAAAAGCATGGAAAGTACCCCATGCTTTCCATGGAATTTTGCTCCCATGGAATTCATGGATTTCCATGGAATTTTCCCCATGCTTTTTCCATGGAATTCCATGGTATTTCCATGCTTTTTCTACCAGGGTCGTCAGCGACGTGCTTCCATCATGGACATGACCACACTTAACAAAAACGGACAAGATACTTTCACTGCTGACGAAATTCTTTCGCACGGAGGAAATATACAGCAAATGGAAGCTGCAAAGTAAAGTTTCTTGCAGAAATTTCTTGCTGAAAATTCTCGGAAGGAATTTCGATAAAACAAAAATTAGTCAAAAATTTCGAAAACTTCTGGCCCTTTTAGGCGGGTATCACAAAGGCCGACCGACTGACTTATTATTATTATCATCATTATTATTATTATTATTGTCATCATTTTATTTAAGGTTGGCAACTTACATAGCATAGCTAAAATATAAAAAATGCTAATTCAAGCGACTTGAAAACATGAAAAACCTGAGATTCTGAGTCAGGCATAAAACTTCCTATAAAGCCTTTTGAACAATTTACTGTAATTCCATATTTTGATCACAATTTTAGAAAATCCCGCAGTGTTTTTATGCTGACTGACCGACCAACCAACTCTAATTTGAGAGTTGGATCTTACACTAATGAAACATATTTGTGATACCCGCCTTACCGGGCCTTAACCCCTCCCCCTAAAACGTCCATTGGACGTTTTGCGTGAAGGGATCGATTTGTGTGCGGCCAGAGAAGCTACCTATAAATCCATGGAAATTAGGCCTCTGTTGACTGATCATCACACATTTTTGTCACCAAAATTCTAAATTAGCATGCCATTTTCAAATATTCAATGGACAGGGCCGATACCAGCCATGACTGCAAGGATGTAAGAAGAATCTCAAACTTGGAGGGCACGACACTTCAAGGGCACTTTTCCTTAAGAAAAAAAGGGCCATTTTCTAAATATAAAAAGGGCACTTCTGGGACAAAAAACAAAATTTTCCGATGATAAAACCATCAACAACAACACGACAACAGGAGTAGGACCATATGTTAAATTTACGCATTATATGACTGATCTAACTCCTCAGTAGCTAAAATTTAGCCATATTTGGCAATCCAACCTTGAAATTAACACAATTAGTGAATGTCAATAAAAAATATGTGGTAAATTCAATAATTTCTGTTGGAATTTATGTTTTAACGCTTATAAGCTGATGTTTTTATGCGTTATTTCTCCTCAAAATCATCCAAAACTACTCAGTTAAATCACAAAAATTCCGACAAGAGAGCAAAATTTTCTGAAAAATAATCTCCTGGCTTCAGCCTCGTCAATGGATCTCCTTAAAGGCACACAGGGCGCACATAAAACCAGTCCTGGGTTTTTTACCTTCCTTGTCCTTGAGCTCTTTCCTTTCTTGTTTTTACCTTTTTTTTATAAGAGACGAAGGTCTGGGGCTGGGAGGCAGTTTCTTATATAGTTGTCCACATTTTAGACCTGGCCTGCCTTTTCCAAAGAGTTACAAACAAATGGTAGATCTGTAGCATTATTTGAAATTTAGCACAAAAGATGACGGCTGACCTTTGTCCAATTTCTGTGATAATATATCCTCAGATCATAAAATGCAATGGAATACAATAGGCTATATATAGATTGCCCAGGCTCCTGACTCTAGTTGCTTTAAATCTTTGTCATTTATCTTTAAATGCCAATAGGACTGCATTCTCTAAACACACCTACTGTATTGTAGTTTACAATTGTTTTCACACAAGAGATGTTCCACAACTGGGGTGTGTTGAACAGCTGGTGTCCAGTCCAAATGATTGGTACTCCGTAATCTTTTGTTTCCTGATTTGAAAACAATTGGTTTTGTTTTGTTTCATAGTGTTGAATATAATGAGCTAAAATACATTACCCTTGGTCTTGTATTGACAAGGGTATGCCACCCAGGTGTCACAAAGATTACCCTTTCCTAATTGCGAAAACTTTCCCATTGCATCCACTTTTATGGTAAATTTTTGGCAGAAAAATACCCATTTAGCAAAAGTAAGTCAAACCCAACCATGTTTGAGTCTGATTATTTTTGGTGTACCAAATATTCATTACAATAAGTAATATTTGGCACAACAAGTGATATTGGTGCTTTTAATGAAATTTGGTGCAGTATCTCATTCTCAGCAAATGGCATTGTTGCCATTATTTCTTACTGGATAGCCTGTGAACAGGCCTTATCTGGGAGCTGCAGAGGGAAAGAGAGGAAAAGGCCTGTAGGAATGGGCTGCAATTTTGAATTCCATATACCTGATTTGAGGTATATGGCATGCATTGTCATTTTTCCTTGAAACTGACATTCTAAAGTCCCACAATGATTTATTTGAGTAGTAACTGGGAAGAGTGATCAATTACTCCATCTTCATCACTTGTTGTATTGAAATTTTGGACAATAGCCTTTTGTAACTCAGATCAGGTTTCTAGAATTGTGAAATGTGGCCTGTTCCTACAGGCTCTCTTCCTTTTCATATCATTTTGAAGCCTGTCCACAGGCTACTTGTTGGAGCAGTCACATCTAAAATGTCACATCTCAAATCTAAAATGAACAATGTATGAATATATCTTGATTGGTAAATCTGGTATTCTTATACAGCACATATTTTACTTTTCAGATCTGGAGTATTAAAACTTCTCATGGATGTAACAGGCTTGCGGGTAGGTTGGCACATATATACTTTACACAATATAAATAAACTATAAGTATTGAATTTGAATAATGTAGGTATATATATTTTCAGTTCAATTCAAATTTGTTCTAGACAATAAACTACATACAAGAATCATTTAAACTACAATAATTTAGCTAAATTACAGCAGTTTAGACCTAGGGTCTGTTGCTTTTATCATGAAAAGGTTTGTTAAAGTAGCAGGTGTAAACATATGTAGCAGGAGGAAGATCAAAGATAGGCTCAGAGTTATACACTGAAAGTGGCAAGAAACTGAAGAAAAATGTTGTGCTACACAGCAAAAGAAAGTAAGACTCAATGGCAGACAGAAAGGAGATCCTTAGAAAGTAGCGGTGCTCCTACAGTAGCAAAAGCTGAGCAAAAAATTTTAAAATACTAAATATATAACCAAAACTTGAAACATAAGAAAATGTAACCTTGTATCAACCTGCCCAGTATTCCAGCAACCCTTACAGATAAAGCATTATCTAGCCAACATCGCCAGAAACTTTCCAGCATCCTAGCCCCCTGCTAATCTGTCAATTATCTTTATGCTATTGTCCTTCAATATGACCCTCTCTGGTAAAATGCTTGAAGAATTCCATTTGGGTCTAGAGGCCCCCAGCTGAACTTAAAATCACAACACCTTGTAACTATTTGACCTGAGCGTCAAGAGCTTGCCTAGTGTCATTTTGTGCACTGCATACAGTACATTCCTACAATTGCACAATTTTTGATGAGTCAGTAAAGTAAAAATGGAGATATGGAGATAAAATTAATCTTGTATTTCCTCCTCTGCTATATATGGCATGATGCAATTTTCACTGTTGTTCATGGCATTACACTCCTGGCACTGATATGTATCAAAGCAACATCATCCCTGATCAGTTCCCCATTTCCCTCATCATGGATATTATTTATATTTAGATTAACTACATATATAGCTATATACATATTTTATCAAGATTCATATTGTTATTCTTCCATAAAAACCACCTGGTTGTTATGTTCACCTATGGAAACGTGTTAGAATAAGTCATAGCTATTTTCACTTGAAGAGTAGATTTAAACCCATTTTGAAATGTTTAATCATTCATCACATGCAGTCCTTATGCTTCATACATCACTTTAACAACAGACACAATAGTGGGTGCAATTTTATTGATCTATGCACATTTCTGGTATCTTCTAGCGATCAAGCAGGCATTCAAGGGAAGGTCCCATTGTCTCTGCAAAGTCGTGGATTCGAAGAAAAAAAGATCAGCCAGGACTAATTAAGAGATACATTAATGAACAAATAGGTAATTATATATGCGTTTAATTTTGAAGTTTGATCCTTTCCTTTCTGCAGAACCCAGTATCTGAATTCTAGATCTTTGTATAATGTGCAGGCCATCACTGGAGTGTCTTCTTAGAAGAGAACCACGTCAAAAAGAAATTGAAATTGAAAGAATAAATGCCTCTTGTTAGAATATTTTCCAGCTTTGGATGACATTTAAAATTTGTAACAGGAGAAGTTTCTTTGTTCAGAAAAGCTTCATTTTTCAATTTTAAACACTGAAGTGTTTTGCAAATATGCCCCATAAGCAGCAAAAGGAAATGATTATTTCACTGTGCTGTTTAAACAATTTTCAAAATATTCTTCAAAAATAAAAATCCGAAAAGCATGCTGTGAATTCATGAAATTTAGAATGACTTGTTTCTTTCTTTTCTAAAGGAATGGGAGTTTTTGTTGAAGAATCAGTTGGCTTCAAAAAGGGCCAGTTTATTGTGACTTACCAAGGTGAACTCATTAAAGACATGAATGTTGCTCTGGATAGAGAAAAACAGTACACCAAAAGGTGCATGGGAAGTTACATGTACTACTTTACACATGCAGGGAAGAAAATGTGGTGAGAAAATTCTTCAATTATACTTTGGTCTCCCCTTATTTGAATGTGAAATTCTGCAATGTATATTTATATATTGAATCTTGGCAGTCATTTTGTTTCTACAAGAACGGGTGATAAACTGAGAACCAGTTGCATCTCATGTCAGATGCAGAAAGCAAAAACGACCAGTATACTTAAAAGTTGATTATATACCTTTACTTGACAATTTGGAAAACTGCAAGAAAATCAAGTTCTTTGTCCTTCCTTTTTACTAAGTGTGACACCCTACTTATAGAATGATCCAAGCTAAATAAATGTTGCTGTGTAAACTGCAGCTATTAAGTTCTACCATTTGCACAAGCATATAATGCTGTATCTGCATTGTGGATTTGCTTCCGCTTTCTATTCATTTGCATCATTTGTTTCCAGCATTGATGCTACAGTTCCTGACCAAAGCCTTGGGCGTCTGGTGAATCATGACCGCAACGGAAATTGTGTTATGAAGAAAGTGATGGTAGACAAAGAACCATTTTTATGCTTGTTTGCAGCAACTGATGTTTCAGGTGGGACTGAGCTGAGATATGATTATGGTGTCTCAAATTTGCCATGGGAAGTAAAGGTATATTCTCTAAACCTCTCTAAACATTCTAGATATTTCAAGGAAAGTACTTTTCTTCCAATGTTTTGGTGTGAGTGATCATCAGTAATATTATTTTCAAGCTAAACAGAGTAATGAGTATCAACCTGAAAATTTATGTGTGTGTATATGTATATATATGCGTACTCTCACTCCCATCAGCTCCACCTCAATATGTAATAAAATAGATATAGAGACACAGAAAAAACATATAAACACATATATTATATATTCTTTAAACGTTTCGGCCTAAGCCTTCATCAGTTAATGTGTATATAATGTGTATTGCAATGGAAAAACAATAGTCTGAATGGAATCTTACTAATTACAATGGCTCATAAAAATGTGCTAATGTAGCATACGTTTATATAAGAAGCAAGAGGAAAATAAAATGCATACTAATTCAATGTTTTCTATCTTCAATTTTTGTTTCATAGAAGTCTATATGAAACCTATCAAATAGTTTAAAATGGGCTTTCCAAATCTGGGAAACCAAAAAAAAAAGTGTTTGATATAATACTTTGCAGAATTTCAATCCTTGGATGATTTTGTTCAAGAAATTAGGCAGAATGCTTTAAAGCAATGCTCTGTATTGGCTAAAAAGTTAAAGTTAAGTTTCTGGAAAGGAGGATTGCTGAAACTGACTTTTCGTCCTCATCAGATGATTTTTCCCATGACCTCAATTTGAATATTTTGCTCTTAGGAAGTAGAGTCTTTGGCTTGTTCAAAACCTGGTTGTGGACAGGAGGTAAGATGCATTTTGATAAAAAACACACTCACATCTTTAAAAACACTTCTTTGAATATTTTTTCTGGATATCTGTAGGAAACATTCAAATACTTTCTGGACTGTAATTGTTTATCTATTTTGTTTGTTACAGCCACAGGCAAAGAAACTAACAGAAACAGAAATGGTATGTGTCTATTGATATACTTGGTGACCCGAAGAAAATTTCATGAGCAAGATCGCACATAGTTTATGGGCAGAAAATTTCGCGGGCAGGAAGTTTTGCAAGAACAAAAATTGCAAAATTGAGGCCATAAACTTTCTCAAATGACGTTTTTTGCAAATTTTGTGACATAAACTTTTGCGATCGAGAAAAAAGTGCGTTTTTGCGTGAAAAACTTTTGGAATTGAAGAAAAGTGAGGAGAAAAACAATATTTTCTGGTCAATTTTTTATCTTTGTTGCCTTAACAGTCACAGTGACAATTTACAAGGTTTTATGGCCCAAGAGACTAAAGATCGGGGTGATTAACGAACAGCAATGCAAAAAATGAAGAAACAAAAAAAGATTGGATTGAAAGAACTTTTGCAAGTTGAGAATTTTCTGTAATTTGGCGCGCAAATTTCACCTACCTTGAACAGTTTCAATTTGACATACTCTGTCATACTATGCCACAATGAGTTTTGCCCAAAGAAACCCGTATTTTTGTGACAGTGGCTGACGTGTCTTGTGCATAACTAAATTTTTCTTTTTGTATAAAAAAGCAAGTGTTTGCCTTGAAAATAAACACAGCAGCTTTAGTTGCAATAGGTATTTCTATTTTGATTTTGAAGTTTCTGGTTGAATTTTACTTAGAGTTCTGAATATCCGAATCAATCTTTGTGCAAGACTTTATTTCATTTACCTGTATTGATCAATGGTTTCATTAATGTATTCAGATCTTGAAATGAATTGTCAATTGCATTTGAAAGCTAAACTTAGAATGTTTTAAAATCCGGGCAGTGCTTGTGGTCATTTGACTTTAACAAATATTGGTGTTTCCCATTATTTCAATTGAATATTTTTGCTACTAGGAGGTAGAAGAGTGCTTGCCTTATTCAAAACCTGATTATGGTCAAGAGGTAAGATAACTTAATTTCTTTTGAAAATATTTCTACATACTGGGTGTCAAAGAGAAGACAAAGCCTCACTTCACATTGAATACTTTAACAATTGATCAATGCAATGAAGTCATAGACTGCTTGGTTTTATCAGTTGGCTCAATTTTATCTGCTTAAATAATGTTTCATGAGTTTGCTGCAATTTGAAAAAGTACCTTTTCCTCTTCAGTATTTCATAATAATATCTCCGTTGCGTTTTTCTGTGAACACTACATAATCTACTAGGTTGAAATCAGTTACTTATTGTTTTTACAGAAAATAATAATTTTGAAATAACAGACTAATATAACAGACTTCGTTGCAGAAATTCAGAGAAACATTATCGGGACCCATTTCTAATCTTATAAGTCACTATTTAACTATTGATGAGATTGAAATATTGTAGAAATTCAAAGAAACATTATCGGGACCCATTTCTAATCTTATAAATCACTATGTAACTATGGATGAGATTGAAATATTGTAGAAATTCAAAGAAACATTATCGGAACCCATTTCTAATCTTATAAGTCACTATGTAACTATGGATGAGATTGAAATATTGTAGAAATTCAGAGAAACATTATCGGGACCCATTTCTAATCTTATAAGTCACTATTTAACTATTGATGAGATTGAAATATTGCAGAAATTCAAAGAAACATTATCGGGACCCATTTCTAATCTTATAAATCACTATGTAACTATGGATGAGATTGAAATATTGTAGAAATTCAAAGAAACATTATCGGGACCATTTCTAATCTTATAAATCACTATATAACTATTGATGAGATTGAAATATTGTGGAAATTCAAAGAAACATTATCGGGACCCATTTCTAATCTTATAAATCACTATGTAACTATGGATGAGATTGAAATATTGTAGAAATTCAAAGAAACATTATCGGGACCATTTCTAATCTTATAAATCACTATGTAACTATTGATGAGATTGAAATATTGCAGAAATTCAAAGGAACATTATGGGGACCCATTTTTAATCTTATAAATCACTATGTAACTATGGATGAGATTGAAATATTATAGAAATTCAAAGAAACATTATCGGAACCTATTTCTAATCTTATAAATCACTATGTAACTATTGATGAGATTGAAATATTGTAGAAATTCAAAGAAACATTATCGGGTTCCATTTTTAATCTTATAAATCACTATGTAACTATGGATGAGATTGAAATATTGTAGAAATTCAAAGAAACATTATCGGAACCCAATGCTAATGTTATAAACCGCAATTTGACTATTTGTATGCTGAAAATATTGAAGAATTTCAAAGAAACGTTGTCGGGACCCATTGCTATTCTAATTATAAATCACATTATGACTGTTGATATGCTTAAAATCGGGCATGCATGAACGTGGGAACATGGAAAGAAAGTTCCCAGGCAGTTTTTTCCAGAGCAATGTTTTGCCGGCAGTTTTTCTTAAATAGTTCTTTATGAAATGTAACTGTAATTGGTTTCCAAACTAATAAACATATTTCCAAATTGGTTTTTGACTAATGATTGAGTTGGCTGGAAACTTTTGTCCTGCTTGTTTGAATTGTTATATCACTACAAGTGCAAAATAATATGATATGATTGTAGTGGAACTACTAAAATAATTTTAGAAACTTTGTAAGCTCTTTTTCACACACAGAACATTCTTAGCATTGAAGAAAAAGAAAAAGATGCTTCTATGGAATGCTTGCCTCTTCCTGGCTCAGAAGGACAGGTGAATATATGGAATTAAACTCTTCTCCGTGAAAAAAACATATTTTTCCAAAACAGTTTGAGATAATTCGGAAAAGTTCGAAACTGGCTGCAATTTGAAAAGGTACCTATTCCGCTTCAGTATTTCATAATAACATCTCCGTTGCGTTTTTCTGTTAACACTACATAATGTATTAGGTTGAAGTCAGTTACTTATTGTTTTTCCAGAAAATAATCATTTTGAAATAACAGACTAAAAGCTACATTACTGGGGCCCTTAGCAAAGTATATCATACACTAAAAATTAATGAACTTAATGTCATACATATTCAAAGAATCGTTATCACAACCAAGAACTAAAATTCCATATATGTTCCATAAAAACCATCAATGTCCTAGAAATGTTGTGAAGTTAAAGCTGATCTACTAAATCAAATTGTAACTAGTGATGTGCTTGAAATATTGCAGAAATTCAAAGAAACATTATCGGGACCTATTTCTAATCTTATAAATCACTATCTAACTATTGATGAGATTGAAATAATGCAGAAAGTCAGAGAAACATTATCGGAACCCATTTCTAATCTTATAAATCACTATGTAACTATGGATAAGATTGAAATATTGTAGAAATTCAAAGAAACATTATCGGGACCCATTTCTAATCTTATAAGTCAATATTTGACTATAGATGAGATTGAAATATTGTAGAAATTCAAAGAAACATTATCGGGACCCATTTCTAATCTTATAAATCACTATCTAACTATTGATGAGATTGAAATATTGCAGATTGTCAAAGAAACATTATCCGGGCCTATTTCTAATCTTATAAATCACTATGTAACTATTGATGAGATTGAAATATTGTAGAAATTCAAAGAAACATTATCGGGACCCATTTCTAATCTTATTAATCACTATGTAACTATGGATGAGATTGAAATATTGTAGAAATTCAGAGAAACATTATCGGGACCCATTTTTAATCTTATAAGTCACTATTTAACTATTGATGAGATTGAAATATTGCAGAAATTCAAAGAAACATTGTCGGGACCCATTTCTAATCTTATAAATCACTATGTAACTATGGATGAGATTGAAATATTGTAGAAATTCAAAGAAACATTATCGGGACCCATTTCTAATCTTATAAGTCACTATTTAACTATTGATGAGATTAAAATATTGTAGAAATTCAAAGAAACATTATCGGGACCCACTTCTAATCTTATAAATCACTATGTAACCATTTATAAGATTGAAATATTGTAGAAATTCAAAGAAACATTATCGAGACCCATTTCTAATCTTATAAATCACTATGTAACTATTGATGAGATTGAAATGATGCAGAAAGTCAGAGAAACATTATCGGGACCCATTTTTAATCTTATAAATCACTATGTAACTATGGATGAGATTGAAATATTATAGAAATTCAAAGAAACATTATCGGAACCCATTTCTAATCTTATAAATCACTATGTAACTATTGATGAGATTGAAATATTGTAGAAATTCAAAGAAACATTATCGGGATCCATTTTTAATCTTATAAATCACAATGTAACTATGGATGAGATTGAAATATTGTAGAAATTCAAAGAAACATTATCGGGACCCATTTCTAATCTTATAAATCACTATGTAACTATTGATGAGATTGAAATAATGCAGAAAGTCAGAGAAACATTATCGGGACCCATTTTTAAGTTTATAAATCACTATGTAACTATTGATGAGATTGAAATATTGTAGAAATTAAAAAAAAGCGTTATCGGGACCCATTTTTAATCTTATAAATCACTATGTAACTATTGATGAGATTGAAATAATGCAGAAAGTCAGAGAAACATTATTGGGACCCATTTTTAATCTTCTAAATCACTATGTAACTATTGATGAGATTGAAATATTGTAGAAATTCAAAGAAACATTATCGAGACCTATTTCTAATCTTATAAATCACTATCTAACTATTGATGAGATTGAAATAATGCAGAAAGTCAGAGAAACATTATCGGAACCCATTTCTAATCTTATAAATCACTATGTAACTATGGATAAGATTGAAATATTGTAGAAATTCAAAGAAACATTATCGGGACCCATTTCTAATCTTATAAATCACTATGTAACTATTGATGAGATTGAAATATTGCAGAAAGTCAAAGAAACATTATCCGGGCCTATTTCTAATCTTATAAATCACTATGTAACTATTGATGAGATTGAAATATTGTAGAAATTCAAGGAAACATTATCGGGACCCATTTCTAATCTTATTAATCACTATGTAACTATGGATGAGATTGAAATATTGTAGAAATTCAGAGAAACATTATCGGGATCCATTTTTAATCTTATAAATCACAATGTAACTATGGATGAGATTGAAATTTTGTAGAAATTCAAAGAAACATTATCGGGACCCATTTCTAATCTTATAAATCACTATGTAACTATTGATGAGATTGAAATAATGCAGAAAGTCAGAGAAACATTATCGGGACCCATTTTTAATTTTATAAATCACTATGTAACTATTGATGAGATTGAAATATTGTAGAAATTAAAAAAAAGCGTTATCGGGACCCATTTTTAATCTTATAAATCACTATGTAACTATAGATGAGATTGAAATAATGCAGAAAGTCAGAGAAACATTATCGGGACCCATTTTTAATCTTCTAAATCACTATGTAACTATTGATGAGATTGAAATATTGTAGAAATTCAAAGAAACATTATCGGGACCTATTTCTAATCTTCTAAATCACTATGTAACTACTGGTGAGATTGAAATATTCTAAAAATTCTAAGAAACATTATCGGGACCCATTTTTAATCTTCTAAATCACTATGTAACTATTGATGAGATTGAAATATTGTAGAAATTAAAAAAAAGCGTTATCGGGACCCATTTTTAATCTTATAAATCACTATGTAACTATAGATGAGATTGAAATAATGCAGAAAGTCAGAGAAACATTATCGGGACCCATTTTTAATCTTCTAAATCACTATGTAACTATTGATGAGATTGAAATATTGTAGAAATTCAAAGAAACATTATCGGGACCTATTTCTAATCTTCTAAATCACTATGTAACTACTGATGAGATTGAAATATTCTAAAAATTCTAAGAAACATTATCGGGACCCATTTTTAATCTTCTAAATCACTATGTAACTATTGATGAGATTGAAATATTGTAGAAATTCAGAGGAACTTTATTAGGACCCATTTCTAATTTTATAAATCACTATGTAGCTATTGATAAGATTGAAATATTGCAGAAAGTCAAAGAAACATTATCGGAACCCATTTTTAATCTTATAAATCACTATGTAACTATTGATGAGATTGAAATATTGTAGAAATTCAAAGAAACATTATCGGGACCCACTTCTAATCTTATAAATCACTATGTAACCATTTATGAGATTGAAATATTGTGGAAATTCAAAGAAACATTATCGGAACCTATTTTTAATCTTATAAATCACTATGTAACTATGGATGAGATTGAAATATTGTAGAAATTCAAAGAAACATTATCGGGATCCATTTTTAATCTTATAAATCACTATGTAACTATGGATGAGATTGAAATATTGTAGAAATTCAAAGAAACATTATCGGAACCCAATGCTAATGTTATCAATTGCAATTTGACTATTGATATGCTGAAAATATTGCAGACATTCAAAGTAACGTTGTCGAGACCCATTGCTAATCTTGTAAATCACATTATGACTGTTGATATGCTTAAAATCCGGCATGCATAAACGTGGAACATGGAAACAAAGTTCCCAGGCAGCTTTTTCCATAGCAATTTTTTGCTGGCAGTTTTTCTCAAATAGTTCTTTATGAAATGTAAATGTAATTGGTTTCCAAAACTAATAAACTAATAAACATTTTCCAAATTGGTTTTTGACTAATGATTGAGTTGGCTGGAAACTTTTGTCCTGCTTGTTTGAATTGTTATATCACTACAAGTGCAAAATAATATGATATGATTGTAGTGGAACTACTAAAATAATTTTAGAAACTTTGTAAGCTCTTTTTCACACACAGAACATTCTTAGCATTGAAGAAAAAGAAAAAGATGCTTCTATGGAATGCTTGCCTCTTCCTGGCTCAGAAGGACAGGTGAATATATGGAATTAAACTCTTCTCCGTGAAAAAAACATATTTTTCCAAAACAGTTTGAGATAATTCGGAAAAGTTCGAAACTGGCTGCAATTTGAAAAGGTACCTATTCCGCTTCAGTATTTCATAATAACATCTCCGTTGCGTTTTTCTGTTAACACTACATAATGTATTAGGTTGAAGTCAGTTACTTATTGTTTTTCCAGAAAATAATCATTTTGAAATAACAGACTAAAAGCTACATTACTGGGGCCCTTAGCAAAGTATATCATACACTAAAAATTAATGAACTTAATGTCATACATATTCAAAGAATCGTTATCACAACCAAGAACTAAAATTCCATATATGTTCCATAAAAACCATCAATGTCCTAGAAATGTTGTGAAGTTAAAGCTGATCTACTAAATCAAATTGTAACTAGTGATGTGCTTGAAATATTGCAGAAATTCAAAGAAACATTATCGGGACCTATTTCTAATCTTATTAATCACTATGTAACTATGGATGAGATTGAAATATTGTAGAAATTCAAAGAAACATTATCGGGACCCATTTCTAATCTTATAAATCACTATGTAACTATTGATGAGATTGAAATGATGCAGAAAGTCAGAGAAACATTATCGGGACCCATTTTTAATCTTATAAATCACTATGTAACTATGGATGAGATTGAAATATTATAGAAATTCAAAGAAACATTATCGGAACCCATTTCTAATCTTATAAATCACTATGTAACTATTGATGAGATTGAAATATTGTAGAAATTCAAAGAAACATTATCGGGATCCATTTTTAATCTTATAAATCACAATGTAACTATGGATGAGATTGAAATATTGTAGAAATTCAAAGAAACATTATCGGGACCCATTTCTAATCTTATAAATCACTATGTAACTATTGATGAGATTGAAATAATGCAGAAAGTCAGAGAAACATTATCGGGACCCATTTTTAATTTTATAAATCACTATGTAACTATTGATGAGATTGAAATATTGTAGAAATTAAAAAAAAGCGTTATCGGGACCCATTTTTAATCTTATAAATCACTATGTAACTATAGATGAGATTGAAATAATGCAGAAAGTCAGAGAAACATTATCGGGACCCATTTTTAATCTTCTAAATCACTATGTAACTATTGATGAGATTGAAATATTGTAGAAATTCAAAGAAACATTATCGGGACCTATTTCTAATCTTCTAAATCACTATGTAACTACTGATGAGATTGAAATATTCTAAAAATTCTAAGAAACATTATCGGGACCCATTTTTAATCTTCTAAATCACTATGTAACTATTGATGAGATTGAATTATTGTAGAAATTAAAAAAAAGCGTTATCGGGACCCATTTTTAATCTTATAAATCACTATGTAACTATAGATGAGATTGAAATAATGCAGAAAGTCAGAGAAACATTATCGGGACCCATTTTTAATCTTCTAAATCACTATGTAACTATTGATGAGATTGAAATATTGTAGAAATTCAAAGAAACATTATCGGGACCTATTTCTAATCTTCTAAATCACTATGTAACTACTGATGAGATTGAAATATTCTAAAAATTCTAAGAAACATTATCGGGACCCATTTTTAATCTTCTAAATCACTATGTAACTATTGATGAGATTGAAATATTGTAGAAATTCAGAGGAACTTTATTAGGACCCATTTCTAATTTTATAAATCACTATGTAGCTATTGATAAGATTGAAATATTGCAGAAAGTCAAAGAAACATTATCGGAACCCATTTTTAATCTTATAAATCACTATGTAACTATTGATGAGATTGAAATATTGTAGAAATTCAAAGAAACATTATCGGGACCCACTTCTAATCTTATAAATCACTATGTAACCATTTATGAGATTGAAATATTGTGGAAATTCAAAGAAACATTATCGGAACCTATTTTTAATCTTATAAATCACTATGTAACTATGGATGAGATTGAAATATTGTAGAAATTCAAAGAAACATTATCGGGATCCATTTTTAATCTTATAAATCACTATGTAACTATGGATGAGATTGAAATATTGTAGAAATTCAAAGAAACATTATCGGAACCCAATGCTAATGTTATCAATTGCAATTTGACTATTGATATGCTGAAAATATTGCAGACATTCAAAGTAACGTTGTCGAGACCCATTGCTAATCTTGTAAATCACATTATGACTGTTGATATGCTTAAAATCCGGCATGCATAAACGTGGAACATGGAAACAAAGTTCCCAGGCAGCTTTTTCCATAGCAATTTTTTGCTGGCAGTTTTTCTCAAATAGTTCTTTATGAAATGTAAATGTAATTGGTTTCCAAAACTAATAAACTAATAAACATATTTCCAAATTGGTTTTTGACTAATGATTGAGTTGGCTGGAAACTTTTGTCCTGCTTGTTTGAATTGTTATATCACTACAAGTGCAAAATAATATGATATGATTGTAGTGGAACTACTAAAATAATTTTAGAAACTTTGTAAGCTCTTTTTCACACACAGAACATTCTTAGCATTGAAGAAAAAGAAAAAGATGCTTCTATGGAATGCTCGCCTCTTCCTGGCTCAGAAGGACAGGTGAATATATGGAATTAAACTTTTTTCTACAAAAAAAAATATTTTTCCAAAACGGTTTGAGATAATTCGGAAAAGCTCGAAACTGGCGCAATTAAATGAAAGTTTTTGAGCCTTGTAATAGGGATGATGATGTGCTTTTGGAGTCATGAAAAGCACGTGTTTTGACTATTAGAATCATTGTCAATCAAGTGCAGTATGAACTGAAATGATTTTGGTTCAGTTCCTCGTTTTTTGTGTGAATCCAACCTGAATAAAGATATTGGTACTTCAATATGTACCAGGTAAATCAAATGTTATCATGTTTCGAAGGCTGTGGAATAAAATTACATGACCGATATTCAAACTGAAATGTTAAGCTATAAGTCAAATGCAAACGTAGATGTGTGAATTTATTGTGGTAAATTACTCCTCTTTTAGAGCCGGGAATTAGGAAAATGGTAGCAAGGAGTTTTTATAAGAATTTGACATTCATTGTTCTATTCTGGTCCATTATGTACTTGTCTTTTAAATATAGATTCAATGAAGTTGTCTGTTAACGTTTTTGTCTCACTTGGTATACAAAAATTTTATGAGCATTGCATAGGAAATTATGTGTTTGTTGCATTTTCTCTAAGGCTCGGTTAACACTTTGCCCAATAGCTATCATCCTGCCTTCGCTTTCGTATGGGATATAGGTGTTGTTTACTTCACAACAGAGCTATCTGATACAAGACCCTCCATATGTTGGAGCAAAATCTCTTGTTTGCAGGTGAAATGAAATTCACTCCAGCATGGTTGTGGCATTATGTCAATGGTGCTATCCAATATGTTCCACACCATAACCACATTTCTTTACTTCGAGAACAAGGGACAATAAAACTGCACAACAAAGGATTAAAATACACTACTGGATTACTTCCTCATAATGTAAACAGATTGCCTAACTGGCATCAATATAAAGAGGTTGTAACAGGTGCCAAATACAATGTTAAAGGAGCCCTATCTGATAGAGATCAATGATAGCTATCAGGTATAGTATAAACAGAGCCAAAAGATATTTCTTCTATGTTTTAAAGATTGCTTGTTAAGTGTTTATATTTCTTGATTGAATTTAATTTCTGACTCATTTTGATATAAGTGCATGGTCGTTTCTTTTTCAGGGTGAAAGGCCTCCATCACCATCATTTCCAATGCTAATTTCTACGGTTAGTTAAATTGACTTATTCTGTTCATATATAAAAAGATCCATGGTCAGATGTGTCGCTAGGTTTCCAAATTAAGAGGGAATTAGCACAGATCACAGAGGATTTTGGTTTGACAAAGGTTAATTTGTTAGCATAACACTGCAAATCATTTATCGAGAAATCTTTTTTCTCCATACTTGTAATTTTTGACAGATGGAGATAATTGTGCTGCTTCTATCCTTATTTATCTATCTCGACTCATAAATTGAGGTTCGTTAGGGGGTTTATTTGCAGCTTCTATTGGCTGCAAGCTCAGTCATGCCTCATCAACTGATGTCTGACCAAGAAAAATGTCACCTTTTTGGATGGCTGTCATAGAAAAATATTACGTTATTTTGCAATCAAACTGGCAATCAGGTATGTCCAAAAGGCAAACATAGATTTCTAGCTATTTAACCTTGTGTTAACTGTTTCTGAGGACAATACCAGAAATTGTTAAAGCCATCATTGCAAACGGTTGAGGGTTTATATTTTGCTATTCCTGGATAATTGGGTGCTGTTCAAACTCTGATTGCTATATAAATCCCTTTGCTGCAACAGAGTTTGAGGCAAAAATAAACTATAAAATCACTTTAGGAAATTCATTTTTGGGTCTTCTGGTGTTCTACCCTTATTAAAAAGATACAGTTTTTTCAACAAACTGTTAAATCACTTCAGGTTATTTATTTGTTGTCCTTATGGTGTAGCTAGCAGTAACATGTTGATGGTCTATTTTTCTTATTTCTTCAGCCGTCCACCTCAAAAAGGAACGTAACAGAGAAAGACATGGTAATTATTTGTTTCAGTTTTATTCATTCCGTTAGTGACAAGAATTTATATAGTCGTTGATTTGGTAATCTATGACTTTGGCTTGTGACGTGTCAGTTTAGTATTTGGCAAATATCTAGAGAAGATGAAATTATATTACATGTTTTTAGATAGAAGAGAAACAACCTGATGAATCACTATTATATTTGGGAAGAAACATTTGGAAATGATACCGAGCTTTCTAGAGATTACAGTTGATGTTACCAGATACTTGTTTTGATATACCGTCATGAGCCTCGCAAAAGAGTGATATATGCTACTTGCCTTCTGTTAGCAATATCAGCAATTACGCTTTTTTTGTAATAGACCCATATAATAGATTGCCAAAAAAATTCAAAGTTTGATCAACGATTGTGTCTGGAAACTGTTATGCTAAGTGCATGAAATTGATGATCACGACATCTTTCTAATGATTGCAGTCTAATTATCAAAACCATTTCAGAACCTGATAAGCTCTTTTTTATCATATAGATCACATTCAATGTCGAAGAAAGTGACGAAGAATTTTCTACGGAATGCTTACCTCTTCTTCCAGGGTTAGAAGGACTTCCAGGGTTAGAAGGACAGGTAAATACACATGAAATTGACATATTTGAACAAGGAAATGTGAAAAGTTCCCGCTGCACAATGTTTCTCGACAATTTTCTTTCACAGATTTCGTTTTACTTTTGAAATACAGTACCAAATCAATGCTACTATACCTACTTTTTGGAATGAACAACCAAATATTTGAAGGACCACATAACCAAAGAGAAAATCTACAAAAATGACTGAAAACATTCTGTGGTCAAGGAAATTGATAGAGAAATTGGAAAACTTGTTTTTACAATTTCCTTTGTAAACTCATGTGAAGAATATTTTCTCCTTAGGAAGTGAGGAACGACTCTGGAATACATGGAGATTTTCCATCTTTTGAAGATAGTGAAATTTCTGAAATTTCTCGAAATGTAAGTGCGTTTTTCATTCAAGTAATTTTCAGAATTGTGGCAGATTTAATTTTAGATCTGATAAAACAAGCCATGAATTTTGATAATGAAATGTGTGTAATACGTTTTCCAGAGCATGACAGCAGTATTGAACCACCTTATCCACAACCCCCATAAAATTGGAGCATTCAGTATGTGCGGAGCTGTAATAAACATCGGTTAGCATCAGTTAGCTTCTTTGTGTTACAGATTTTCAACACACTGACATTGTCTAATGCCAAATAGCTGATTCACACAGTTCCGATGTTGGCGTAACTTCTTCCCAACATTTTTATTGACTAAACCATAGATTATGAAATCATTCTTCTGAGATATTGATCACTGTCTTTAAAGAAATGCTTTTTGAATGAGTGAAAAGTAATGAGTGCTGAATTACATTCTGAAGCGGCTGTGTTTTCTGTCGGTCACACGAATAAATGTATGAAGTGCCCACAATGCGAGACTGGGTTGTCCAAATATCAATCACTTTATTTGTGGTAACTAATGATGCACTCATTCCTTATTTGTTATACAATGTTTGCGCAATATCTTCAATTTGTATCGCTTATGTTAACAGGATGATCTATTTGGATACGATGATGATGAAAGTCCTATTAAAGAATCATCTCCAAAGGTAGGTAGCCCCCCTTTTTCCCAAGCAATCTAATGAAGGAAGTTATGCTTTTTTGGACACAAGCATATTGCATTTGATAGAATATGATTGGCAATCAGAGTTCTCTTTTCTGTGAATTAGAAAGCATGGGAACATCAAAATTGTGTCAAGTCATACTTTAACTTAAAAGATAATCCAGCAACGAGACTGACAGGCAAATTGGAATAAGTCAGATTTTATTTAAGATATATATTCGTTATTCCGTCACCATCTTATTACTTCGGTTCAGTATTTAATTTGAATTTGACTTTTCTTTGGATTAACAATACACATTGATCTCTCTACAATATTTCAGGCTGAGAGACAATTGTCGTCGGATGAAGAATGCAGTGAGTACGATCCAGATGAAGATTCAGACGAGTCATCAGATGAAGAAGAATCAGATGAAGAACATTCAGTCAAACATAAAGAAGCTAGAGCTGAAAGTTACCACCAAGAAATTATTGATTTACCCGCAGATTCAGAAATTGTGGAGTTTCCGACAGATTCAGAAATTGTTGAGTTACCTACAGATTCAGTTGACAAAGATGACAGTGTCAAGGACATAGATAGTTCTTCAAACACAAATGAAGGTTAGTTTCTTTGCTTTTTGCAAGTGTGGCGAAGAAAAAATGTATATTGGCTAATTGTCTTGAAAGTTTGAGAAATGTACCGGGTGTCCCAAAAAAAGTATAAGCGTTTGAGCAGTTACTGCGAAGGAGCCTTGGATTAAAAATTTTTCATTTTCAGTTTCTGATATAGATGAGATCTCAACTTAGATTTTGCGACCTTGCATGTTCAAATCAGGTTTGTATTCGCAGAGCAATTCACCTAAACAGGCAAAATTTATGAGGCAAAATTTATGAGGAAATTTACCGATAGTTTCATTTCATAGAACAATGAAAATCTTTGTTTAATCATATCAAGGCCTTTGTCCTCTTTGTATGGTTGTTAATGATCTAGTTCCGTTGATCGCTAGATATTCCTCGTTGTTCATATGAGTAATTGTTGCTTTCTCCGCAGTGAAGCAGCACAAAGATGGAAGAAAGCAGCACACATGTAAATACTGCAAGAAAAAAATCTTCAAGGTTCCAAGGCATTTAGAAGACTGTCATTCAGAAACGACGGAAGTTGCACGGGCACTTGCTTTCCCTAGTGGGTCTAAGGAGCGTAGAGCAGCATTTGCGAAAATTCGCAGAGAGGGTGATTACGAGCCATCACTCAGCAGACTGAAAGAAAAGAATCATGCGATCGCAGTAAGACAAGGTAAACAGAAAAATGAACTTTCACCTTGCCCCCACTGTTTTGGCTTCTTCCAGCCTAAGTTTTTGTACCGTCACGCAAAATATTGCCCTGCTAATGTTTTGTCAGAGGAAAGTAACAACGTTGGACAGGGTTTATTGAAGTCAAGTAGAAGCCTCCTTGCAACGGCTATGACCGACGATTCAAAGCACCAAACAATCATCAAGGAAATTATTTCCAAGATGAAGCAGGATGCTTACACCCTGATAATGAAAACAGACCCTCTGCTGTTATCATACGGTGCTGTGATGTTCGAAAAAGATGGAAACAAACGGAGGATTGAAATCTCGTATAAATTGAAATGTGTGGCCAGACTTTTGGAGGTGTTTCAAGAGCAAAGTAAAAGTGAGCACAGCACTGCATTTGATTTGATAGATCCAAAGAACTGGGACACATTGGTAGAATCTGCCAAGACCCTGACCAAGTACAACAGCACAGAAATAGGCATACCTAGTTTGTTTCTGAAATTAGGTTATTCACTTCAGCACATGGCCAGAGTGGCAAGAGCAATGGGCATAAAGAGGGAAGATGATGCTTTGACAAAAAAATGCCAGGGATTTCTTGATTTGTATGAATCTGAGTGGATAATTTATACTACTCGGGTTCGCATCCAGTTTGACGACAAAAGAGGAAAAACACCTCAGGAATTGCCTCTAGCAGCTGACATTAAATCTTTAAGGAATTTTTGTCAGGAAGAGATCAAGAAATATTTGGATAAGGGAATTGCTTCAAAAATGGAGTGGAGGTGGTTAGCTGAAGTAACATTGTGCCGAATAACTACCTTTAATGCGAGAAGAGGAGGTGAACCCTCTACTTTGACATTAGATCATTGGAAGGATGCAGAGGATGACAAGTGGAAGAAGCCCGAATCATTATCTCTGTTAAGCGAAGCTGAGAAGCAACTGGCAAATAGGCTTAAAGTTCTGTATATCTTGGGAAAACGTAGAAGACAAGTGCCAATTTTGTTTACGGAGGAGACAATAGCTGCAATACGCCTTCTGATTGCTACAAGAAGTAACGCGGACATATCGGCAGACAATAAATATATTTTTGCCAGACAACAAGAGTCCATCAATCATATCAGTGGCTGGGTAGCTGTGAAAGCTGTTGCATCAAAAGCCTCTCTGTCCAAGCCACAGCTGATGACATCCACACGAATCAGAAAAGAGCTCGCGACGACTCTTCAGTTGCTGGATATGAAAGAGTCCGAGCTCTTGTTTGTCACAAATCATTTGGGTCACTCAATAAATGTACATAAGCAGTGGTACCGCCAGGAGGAAAGCACTATGGAATTGACGAAAGTGGCAAGAGTGTTGATGGCAAAGGACGATGGCATCGACTTCAAGAACAAGAAAATGGATGAACTTGGTGAACCTGCTGGAGGTGAGTGTTTTAGCGTAACAGATGCTTGCAAGTGTCCCAAAGGATTCAAATATTTAGATGTTGCTGATCTTTATGTTTTTCTGCATACCATCGACATAACATAATATTAGATAACATAAAATAACATAACACAACATAAGACAGCATAACGCAACGTAACGCAACATAACACAACATAATAATAATAATGATAATAATTACTAATGTTTTGACAGGTTGACTTGTTCAGACGTAAAACTATCTGCTAGACAGAGCAGAAACTGCGAAAATGACGTCATTGAGCAATCGGTGATAAGGAAGTGTTTGGATACATAAGCTCTTTGAAATAATAAGTCAAGAGTTTAAGACCCAAAGAAGAAAATATCAAGTGTTGCCTGATTTCGGGATCCGTTGCAGGGAGCTAAAGGGGTTCAAAGTTACGAGTTTTCACGCATGCGTGCGCAGTTTCTGCTCTGTCTATCTGCTATCATTCAAGAATCTGTAATCCTACTTATTTACAATCGTTGCAGTTAAAATTAAGGTAAAAAGTAGAATAAAATGAAGGTAGCGTAATATACAATTTAAGAATAAGAATTTTTTAGAGCCAAATTCGTATTTTCTTGGACATCTAGAACTTGGGGATCTACAAAGACTAAGATAGTTTTTGAGTAGCAAGATGGATATTTCGTCGCGGGTTGTTTTTTCGAGTCGGTTGAAAATGCTGGCTCCCTGGTAGGCAAACGACTTTTTTCCAGTACACATCATAACACATCATAACACAACACAACACAACATAACACAACACAACACAACTGGTCTCATCTGGTATAATGATTGAGTAAGAAAAACATTGCACTGTGTGCGAGTTGGTGATGAGATGTTAAAAAGTCTGTTGATTTAGCAACGATCTTGCTTGCAAATGGTAGAGCTAGCTGTGATACTTTATGTTTTAAAAATCTGGCATTAAACGTCATATTTACATGAACTGCAGGAATATCATAGGTAACAAGATGAATCAAACTTGTGTTTAATGTTTCTTCTCAGATATTGACACTGTTCCTGGAGGATTCAAGATCACAGAGAGGAAAAGCACTGAGATAGGTCCAGTGAAAGACAACAAGAAAGGTGAGACTGATCTAATCTAGCTGAAATAAATCTGATACTGGGTGAGTCAGAAATATGTTTAGATATGTTATGAAAGAATGTGCCTTTAAAGCTACATGTGTTAGACAATTTCCTGTATCTAACGTGTCAACTCAGATACAAAAATTTGGGTTGCTGAAATTGGCCGTAACTGTACTATTCGCAAGTTGTAAGCGGTCAATGAAAAGCGTTGCGTCTCAAAATACGGCAAAAGAAACCTTGAGGCTGATTTCCACTCCGTAGAATTTTCCGAGCGGACGGAAATTGCACAGTTAAGCCTTATTTCCATAGAGCTGCATTTTTCGCTCTAGCGGAAATTGCTCGTGAGCACATTGTTTGGATTTAAAAGAAAGTTACGGCTGAGTGACAATTTATTATGTAAAATTCCGCTCGCTCGCAAAATGCTGCTGTTTGGAAATAAGGCTTGGAACCTTTATCATGCTTGAAATTCCATTCAAATTCAAAGCGATAGTTTCTCTCGTAAACAAAAGATTTCCAGTCCGCTCGGAAATTCTACTGAGTGGAAATCAGCCTTAAGATCCGTGATCAAATTTGCTGCATCTTAGCTCTACCGCTATCAGAATCAGGCTTTCTCTCTTTATCTGGTTACTCAAACATCGCGATAGGTAAATAAAGAAGCTTCTTTATATTTCACACACCTAAGGGTGCCATGCATTATTTTTCGTCTACTTTCTGTCACGGGGCTAGTGGCCAGCAAATATTATCAAAAATTTTCTAATTGTATTGCAGGATTTTGAGCGGTGGCAGACCATAAGGGGCCAAGGGTGCACTTGCCCCTAATGTTTGTCAGAACAGATAAGTTTAGTTTGAAAACAATAACTTTCAACTTAGCTTAGTCTCCCAATATTGGGCAAAGTTCCTACCACTGATTCTGAGATGAAACGTTTTTATGAATTCACTTGTAACTTGACACCAATTTTGGCTGATCCTGAAAAATGTTTGTTCATCTTCGATGATATAGAAGGGACAAAAATATAATCAGTTTGTAAGATCGTAGTGAAAAATTTTTTTTGAAAGCTAATTATAGGCTTTCAAACGTTTGAATACTTTTGTGACTTACCTGGTAAGCAAGCTGCAGGAGCGTGACTGCAGAACTGTTTTGCCAATCCTTTTTCGAGAGAAATGCTTGTTTTAGGTGCTGCTTTATTTAATTTTCAAATATATCAATACAGTGGTTCTAATAGGCCATATAAAGTCATACCTTTGCAATTTAAGGACTTGAAAATAACCCTGAATAATGAAGTCATCGCACTAAACTCATAAACGCAACAAAAACACCGTAATGTGTAGAAAGACTATTGTTACATCCTGCAATCCTGCAAGAGAAAAATGAATTGATCTTGGAGCCTGAGAAGAAAGAAATAGAAGTTAGTTGCTGCAATATAGAACAACCTTGAATAATCAGAAAATTAAGAGCTGGAAAGATAGAAGGGGTACCTATGTAGCGTTTTAATGGCTTGACACGCTATAAAGAATTGTTAGGTGAGTTGCATGTTTGGACTTGCAAGACAGTATGAAGTAAGAACCATCACATTGACTTTCAAAGTAACAAATATCTTAACTGGTTGAAGTATCGACGATTTAAATACCGACTTTGTTCTTTCCATAGACATAATAGATTAGAATTTAAGAGCAAAATTGAATTTTTGATGCTTTGGAAAACAGAGAGCTCTGCCTCTTGATGTATGAAAGGATTTGTCTACTGAATGCATTGAGACTACTAATTCACTCAAACTTTTTTCCTGTACGTATTAAGTTAAAATGGTAAATATTTTACATTTCAGGAAAGGCAAAAACATGGGTCCCGTGGACAAAACAAGAAAAGGCGATAGTCGAAGAAGCGTTCAGCAATCATATCAAACGAGGAGTTATTCCTAAAAAGGAAGACTGTGAACGGGTTCGTCAGCGGTATGAGGCATTGGCAAAAAGAGATTGGACAAAAATTAAGGGACAAGTTAAAAACATCATAAGTGCTAACAAAAGAGCTGTTTTGTTGAAAGCTTAAAGAGATTTAAGAACACTGTGCCCAGAATCCCAAGTTTTGGAGTATGACTGCAGTGTGATAATGGCAGATGGTACAATGATTGATGGCTCATTAGAAGTGGATTTAAGGAGAGAATACCCGAAAACCAACAAATCAAATGTTTACCATACTTAGGATCTGGAACGAAATGTCATTTTTGTCAACTTTTTATGAACTGACACTTTGGGGTAAAATTGAACATTGTTATTTTACTGTATATATGTATACGAAGGCTACCAACTCGAATCCGAACCCTGAGTCTAACATGAAACGCTAACCCTACCTCTTCCCTTACCTCTGGAATTCAGTGTTACTCATGTTTTATTCTTCTAAAATGTCGTGATTTCCGCAAGTCAGTTATAAGCATTTTTCAAGCATTCCAATTATATAACCGGATGTCCCAGAAAAATATAGCGTTTGAGCAGTTCCTGCGAAGGAGCCTTGATTTCAAAAGTTTTGATGTTCAGTTTTTTATAGATAAAATTTTAACTTAAATTTTGCGACCTCGCATGTCTAAATTTGATTTTTATTCGCAGGGTAATACACTTCAACAGGCAAAATTTCTGAGGCAGCCTAAAACAGATGGATATTGAATTGTGAAGTTGCTGCCCGTGCGTTGTCTGTTAAAAGGTTTTAGGGCAGCTCAACAATACGCTAGTTTTGGAAATTTGTTGAGCTATGAAAGTGAAATTTACTCTTCACTAATTCAAAAGCCCAATATGCCGTAATCATTACAACTGAATTGGAACTTGGGCGAGAAAAGTTCAGACACTATTTGACACCGTTCTGTCAGTCTTGGACTGTTGCGCTAAAAACGGTCAAAGTGTAACTGAATATTTTGTAGTTTAATTCAGCAAGAAATTTTTGAAAATAGAAATTTTAGTAATGAATCTGGTTCAAAAATTACCTTCAAATTCCGCATAGATAGTAGCAGCATAATTGAAAAATAATCTTAGGCTGTCTCAGAACTTGTGCTTGTTTAAGTCGTTTACTCTACGACAACACCGCCGATTGAGACATGCGAGGTCGCAAATTGTAAGTTAAAATTTTATCTGTATCATAAAGTTGAAATGAAAAGTTTTAACATTAAAACTCCTCCGCAGGATCTGTTTAAACGGTTATACTTTTTTGGGACACCAGGTCGTTTTCATATTCGAAAGTATGCCTTTCTTTGGGATATTGCAAGAAAACTTACGAAAATGACCCAAAATAGACAAAATCGTCTGAGGTTTGTTTACATTCACTTCAAGTCAAGTAATTTATCTTGACGAAATATCTTTTGAATTTTTTAAAATATTTCACGTCATGAAAACTTGTGTCATGCATTCAACAAATAGAACGATACAAAAATGTCCCTCGAGAGTATATGAATACAGTCTCGTGACCTGAGGCCTGATATGAGTAAAAGAAAACCTTATTCAATTTTGTCTGTTACCAAAGACATGCTTTTTTTTCCAATTTGCTAATGTTTGAAGTATCATCATAAATATGATAACCTTTGAGTATGATAAGTATGATAACCTCTGTCTGGTAAAAGATGAATGAAGAATGCAAAAGCATTGAAAAATCTGAAGATTTGGCTTTTCTATGATCTATAACAATTTATGACCTCTTCAATTTCATTTTGGTATATTTCCACTTGTGGGCCCGCTGTCAAGATTAGTTTGACTAAAGTTATCCGCTTAGTTTTTGTTGCTTTGAGAAGCTTGAAATATATTTATTACGTTCTGCTGCATTAGTGCCATATTGTTGATGTTCAGTTGATTTCATTTTGGTATATTTCCACCTGTGGGCCCGCTTTCAAGATTAGTTTAGCTAAGGTTATCCGCTTAGTTTGTGTTGCTTTGAGAAGCTTGAAATATATTTGTTTCGTTCTGTTGCATTAGTGCCATATTGTTGATGTTCAGTTTATTTTATTGGAATTAGCACATTGTCCAAATCAAGATCATTTTTACTGTTTATTCTCACTGCCTGGCTGTCTTCCTAACAGCATATGATGCAATAAGAAGTTATACTTTTTGAAATATTATCAAAATTTTACCGTCTTTTTACCTATCTATAAATTTATTTTTCTCTGTCAAGGATCAATAATCTTGGCAGTTAAATACTCTGCCAGAGCATAGCTGAATACCTGATCGTTACTTCATCCTTTTGGGAGAGAGACAAGGAAGTTACGGTGCAAAAAACATGTATAAAAAAATTAACATGTAACATGTATCCACAAGCAGTCACTGATCAACGGAAGAAAGTCAACATTAACTCTGGTAGTTCTGTCAAAAATCAAAGCAGTGGTTGTTGTTAGATGGAATGCCCGTATATTTCTAATGTTTGATTAGAAAGCTTTCCCAAATTTTCATCTATGAGCTACACCTTTTGTCAAGAAGCGATTATTTGCGATTTCGTATAAAATCTCAAGTGTCGAATGATATAATGAAAGTCGCATAAAATAGTACATTATTGGGACCAAGTTTTTGAAACGTTTACCCACCATCATGGCGGGACCGTGGGTAAACTCAAAGCAGGGCTCATTCGACAAAAATAAAAGAGCATTGTAGTCTAGGAATGAATGGCTATTGTTTGGGGACAGAAATCTTTCAAAAAAGCAAGATTAAGCTGGAGTCCCGTTAAGACTGGTTTCTACAAAAAATAAGGGCAAGCATTTTGGTACATTACCGGGACATTTCAGCACCTCAACAAAAGCTTAACATGGTCACCTACTGTACGAAAATGATGTTTAATTATCGGGACCTAGGGTATGTCCCGCTATTTAGCTAGGTCCCGGGAAGGTGGTGTGCAAACATATGTTTGTCCCGCTAAGGTTGCATATATAAGAGCAAATAAACCAAGGGCATAAAAAGAGTAAATCTGCCACTCGTTTTTCGTTGTGTTCTTGTCTCTCTTCGAAGTTCCAAGAAATACAGGTATGTCTGTTATTCTTCTTCTATTAGTTACAAGTAGAGCTATTCTTAATGTATTTGGTATTCATTAAAGGGATATTTCCTATATATGTTTGGTATTCATTAAACATTTCTATGCCTGCAATCATCGTAAGAATCATGGTGCACTTACAAGACCTTTGAAATTGCTCCTTGGGAGAATAGTTCTTGTAAGCCCAATTTTGAATGTTGGCAAAATGAAACTTGAATCTCTAAATCCGTTATGTAGCAGACAGAGTGAGGGCATGAGGGTCACCGTTAATTATTGCTTTCGTTTTGGGATTTCGTAGACTGAGTTCATGAAAATAATTTCTGTAAATTTTACCGTCCCAATAGTTTTCTCTCAGATCATTCAGAAAAGTTGGTCAACCTGGGAAAAGCTTCACAGTTAGGAAAAACATCAAAGTCTATGCATTAGCTATTTGCTTGTTTATGCGACATCAAGCATGAATTTGAAGTTGAATTATTGATTTGCAAGTTTGTTCTCTCGTTGTTCTCATTGCATGTTCTTGTATTTCATTTCGTTGTATTGTACTGTATTGCATCGCATTGCAGGGTACTGTAGTACTATTAATTTTGGCTTTCGCTGTGAGAAGTGGCCATCATCGAATAGTCATGCTCATTTGCTCCCTATCGTATCGTCCCTGTAGCAGCAGGCTGTTATGGAGAAGCTGTAAGGATTGAATCCAGCAATAGAATCCTTTATTTTGACATTGCGGGAGAAATATAGAATTCCTGTTCTGAAAAAAGCCTTTTATTTTGCTTTCATTCAGCCATAAATCAGCAACCAATGGCCAGATGGACTGACAACAAGGTTTGGAGCTCTCTAAGTTGAAACATATTCCATGCAGCTGTTTTGACAGACGGCACAATAAGGGTTACTGCTTCTATACAGAGGCCACACAATATGGACAACGTTTTCGGGACACCCTGATTTTGTGTGATATCTGAGCCCGTTTATGAGAACTATGAATGCAGGGAGCAGGGAGATCAGCTATGACCTGCTCCAGAGGAACTCCCTGCAGTTTCTTGCATAAGATGCATGATCTCAAGGCTCTCCTGTCCATTGCCCTTCCTTGAACTGGCTAATAGGCTCTTTCAGCAGCAAGACGCGGGTGCCTTTGAAGACGCAGCTACTTTGTCATGTTTTAGAGGCTTCTAATTTCCCAGCCCTTTCCCACCCAGAAAGCTGCTCACAGACAGACAAATTCCCCAAGAACAGTTTGCATTCTTGCATTTCCATAATCTGTGAATGTGCTCATTTTGTATTTTGCTTCCCTTCTCGACGTCCTATTTTTGCAGTGCAGCCTTCAAAAGAGCACTTTTCAGGTTGTCAGTTTCAGAATAGAACGCGCAATAAGTCTCTTGAGACTCGCAAAGTTTTGAAGTTGACTTCACTTTGTAATTTACATCCTCGAACAAAAGAATTTGCTGGCGTCATCTTGACTCGCATCTTCTTGCTAAAACAGCTTAATGTTTTGATATGACAGCATTTAGAATGCAATTTATGCCAAAATGCTCTACTGCTTCATGGGTTTGTCTTATGATCAATTCTATAGGAAGAATGAGGCTCCTTTGGCAGAATGATTTGATGTCCACTTCCATATTCCAGTGACAAGCTCTTCTCAATTTTCCTCCTGGTCTGATCAGTCCTTCTACGACAATGACCGAATTCAGATTGTAAAATATTGGAATTTTTTGAAGCGGTTTTTGTTTATAAGATCTTGTAGCTCTCTCTGGTAATATCTCTTCTGCTTCTATTTTATGAGCCACTCTTCCGCTTCCTGGAGTTTTTGAACCCTAACAGTTTCGTGTTCAACGTTGTCTCTATACCGACAAGGGCATATTTGGTAATACAATAGCATCAGTTGCTTTCACAGCAATTAGCGATTGCAGACAAAGGGAACTATGTCAACGGCGCTCCCTTGTCAAAACAAATACGACCGCAAAAGTTGTGCAGAAAACAGTACGGCGAACTCTCGCCTGGTGCGGGTGAAGGGCCCCGAACTGCTCCGTTACGCCACTGAGTATACTTACGTAAACAACAACGTTTCTCAACTTATTCAAACTTGAAAATGATGCTACGTCCAAATATCACTTTCCTCTGCCCAACTGCAACTTTTGCGTGATCTATGCCTTCTACAATTGAAGGGCAATCGTTTTCTGACTGTTTCAAGGTATCAGGGTCCCTAAACAACATAAAACTAAGCTCAAAATTATTCATACCTTTGCTAAAATGGGAGTATATTTTGAATGGTTATATTTGCCGACCAATCCAGAAGATGCTTCACTCCTTGAACTGTTTCTTGTTGTACTTCTTTTCAGCCTTTTATCATATCCTTACGAAACTTAAGCCGCAGTGATATTGGCCCTCAAAGAGAACGATGCAAAACACTCAGAATTTGGTATGGGTATGAATAATTTCGGGCTTAACTGCATTGTAACGGTCTTCTAGTTCGCTAAGAATGGCAAATCGAGATGCAAAATCCATAGGATTTCCTACCAAGGGGTGTCATGCTGTTGGTTGATTCTTGTATTGATGCAATTCCGTTCACCACAAACGACTTTAATGCACAACTTTCAGACTTAGTCCAGGTCAATGAAACATTGCAGTCTGCCCACACTAAAAATTTCCACCAAAGGTAGAGCCAATTGCTTTTCAATGCACTGCACGAGTTTCACTACCACAAGACACGAATGGAAATCTAGTCTTGGATTGTCATCATTCCCAGTGATGCAATTTGCATTTTTGCCATCAGCATGTGTACTGGTTCAGCTGATCCACTTTCCTAAACTATTCTCAGTTAGGCCACAGCTGCCAGTGACTTCTCAGATGTAGCTCTAGTTTCTTCCATCATTTTTCTCAGCATTGATGTGTCTGAATTTGATTCTTTCAAACCTAGCAACTGATTATGCGAAGTTAGCCCTTGTTTCATCATGTCTTCATCAACTGGATCATCCTATTCCAGCCCTATGCACTAAAGATCTTGCTTAAGTATCTTTCCAGTTACGAGGAATGACGCTAAGAATCCACATGGATCGAAGTCATTGGAGACATATCTAAACACACACCCCTTTTCGTCCATACTACGCTATCTTAACAAGTATGAGATGTGGATGTGTTAACCAAATAACGGTGACTTGTCCAATAACTTTCTGATAATCTTCTTGTAATTGTTTGACGCCCTTTCTTCTTCTTCCGTCATCTCTTCGAGGATTTTTGGATCTTTACTAATCTAATTTCGCATTCAATATCCACCTTTCTCTTATACTGTGACAATATTCTTTGCCTCTGCGATGGTTCTGTAGCTACGAAGGAGATAATCCATGCACAAATTTCTGTTCAATGCATTGAAGAAATCAGCACTCTATCGCTATGATCTGCCAGAACTCTTTTGATGACATGACAAGCAAGGAACGGAGAAGGAACATCACCGAAAATAATACTCTGGAACTGATAGATGTCCACGATACATATTCTTTTCATGATAGCTATTTTTGATAAAAATGGAGCAGGAATCCTAAGCCAATTTTAGCGAATCTACAGTTTGCGATAACCGTCCTGTTACAGCTATGCAAAGGCCTGATAGATAATAAGTTATCTAGTAGAAGGCTTTACGAAGTAAGCGAAAAACCGTAAACCGTTCGTTTAATATCCAATTTTCCGCAACTGCGTAGCAATACAACAACCGTATACCGCACTGATTTTCTTGCAGCAACCTTATTCCGCAACCAAAATAAGGCCGAATCCGCCTAACCGCCACACTATAATAGACCCCCATAGTAGTTACGTTAAGCTTTTTGGTTTGGAAGCATATAAATAATACACAGACATATCGATTTTATCCTTTGTCTATTTCAAGCACAGAAATGTGTTCTCAACTCTCAACTGACATTCGATTATGGGTTCCTGTAAACCGTGGAACGACATAACGACTAATAACGACATAACGACTAATAACGAGCTATCAAATTACAGTATCGAGTTGTCTGTCCAAATGGGTGTATCAACCGGACCACCATGAGTACGGAATGGACTGATCAGTGGATCTAGGGGATAGCGGAGCTCGCGAATTTTCTGTATCTATGGACAGTAAAGTAAGAAACAAGCAAGCTCATCAATTTTTTTCCTCTGTATCCATTGTTTCGTGTAAATGTGTTAGTAGAAGATGGAAAGAATGGTTCCCTGTTTCCAAATCCTTTTTCCTAAAGCTTTTTTAATTTGTAGTTATCATGCAGATCGCGCTCATCTTCAGTTAACCACACAAAACGTGTTTTGACTTCAACTTCAGAAAAATGAATCATAACAAAATGTTTATTCACAGAGTGTGAATTTACATAATAGTTTCTTTAAAGTCCCAATTGGCACCTTAGAAGCTTTTTAAAAAATTTCGTTCTTTAATTATTAGATAAAAGATATTAGATATTGACGTAGAGTTTGGCAGCAAAGTATCCCTATGATTAAAGAAATTATCCATAGGCCCCGGACCTCAGCCTCTTTTACCGCCATGAAGCAGGACGCCGTACTAACCTCGCTGGTTTTGTCTGGAGCATGAACATGCAATGTTGTTGCTCATAACTCCATTTTCAGATTACTAATTTCTTCTTACGATATGCCAAACTGTAAGTTGAAATGTCTAGAATGTAACTAAAGTGAATAGAAATTTTCAGGCTCAAAACCTTTTTCTCTGTGTTCCTTAAAACGTCAGAACATTTTTTCGGGACACCCGGTATTAGTTATGTTATTTGGCCACATACTCTATTGGTTATGGTAAAATTATTATCAAGCCATCAACCTGTTATGTTATTTTGCCAAGATTTCTCTCTCTCTCTTATGGTAAAACTATTATTAGGAAGCCAAGGAGTGTTGCCTTTACCCGTACATGCAAAAGTCGTTGTTGTTGTGTCAGAAAAAATTATAAGGACATAGGGAACCACTCTTTCAATCTTCTACTTACGCATTTACACGAAACAAGGGATACAGAGGAAGAAAATTGATGAGCTAGCTTGTTTCTTACTTTGCTTTCCAAAGGAACAGAAAATTCGCGAGCTCCGCTATCCCCTACATCCACTGATCAGTCCATTCCGTACTCATGGTGGTCCGGTTGATACACCCATTTGGACAGACAACTCGATACTGTAATTTGATAGCTCGTTATTAGTCGTTATGTCGTTATTAGTCGTTATGTCGTTCCACGGTTTAAAGGAACCCTTCGATTATCGTATTAGGTGTCTGAACCAACAGCGACCAACAGCATGATGAAAAATCAGGAGACAATGGGTGTCTTAATGGTTCTTGGAGTCTTGCTCTCAAGTTTCTTGGCCTGTGTATCAGCTGACGCCACATGCTCAGATCCCCAGGAAATTGGAGAGCTGCGTGTACTCAAATCTAAAAAATGTGTAGACATAAAAGGAAAAGGCGGTGCTGGAGATATCAAAGCATTGAAATGCGATGGATACTCTGACCAGCAAATCATTCTTTGTGGGGATGGTACAATCAGAAACAAGGCAGAAAATTACTGCTTCCAGGCAGATGCCAATGGCAACAACAATGTGTACTCAGGCGTTTGCAGCTTACTCCCCAAGATACCTGATCATCAGAAATGGGTATATGGTCGAACGAAAAAATTCACAGACAACGGAGGCATTGTGCAAACCGCGAGGGAGATCATAAATGTCAAATCAGGAAAATGCCTTGATGTCGTTGGATCGAGTGGAGAAGGTGCAATGGGAACTTACTCCTGTGAGAACAAAGATGATCAATACTTCTATATTCGCTCACGAGGAAAACTAGTAGGTCATGGCAGACTGCAGAACCAGAAAAGTGGCAAATGTCTTGATGTTTCCGGAAAGCAAGGTGGAAGTGATGGCGACAGAAATGTACTCTTGTACCACTGTGAAGACGCGCAGGATCAATGGTTCCGTTTTTACCAAAATGGCGAGATCGTGAATGAAAAGTCAGCTCTATGCTTGGATGTAGTAGGAAATTCTGGCAAAGGGAACATAATCACCTATGCAATGCGAAGATCAACCCGATCAAATGTGGTCCACACCAAAACAACTCTGCCAAGGTGAATACTGCTCCTTCCGCAACAAGAAGTCTGGGAACTGTATAGATGTAGCAGGCATAGCTGGTGATGTGAAAGCAAATGTGGCCTCTTATAGATGTGAAGGACTAGCTGATCAAAGGTGGAAATGGATAACTGGCAAATGGACAACTCCGTTGACAAAATGGAATATGGTTGGATGCAATCAAAATGGAAAGGTAAGAAATGGGTCAAATTCCAAGGACAAAGGTACTTGATGTGGATAAATTCAGAAGTCAGTGCTTGTATGATAGGGAAGGCACCCTTTCCTAGGGTGAAAATTGTGGATGTAATGCTCTGTAATGCCATAAATTTTGGTAGATAACTCGAGGAAAACAATCTAGGCGCTTTCTAGTTCGACATGACAGTAGAATCTTAATTTCACACCTCTTCCTATCAGGAGCTATTGTCACGTGACATAGTCATACGATTCATTCATATGCGATACAGTCAGGGAACATAACGTCAAAGAGGTAAAAACATTGATAATGTGTACTGAAAGAAAAGCTTAAAAACGATGCCCTGATTTTCATTTTATCATACAAAACCATATGATATTCTGCAAGTTCAAATGAAATCGGTTGGAAAAGGCCGTAATGTACTCGCATTATCTATTAAGTACACTATGTTCGAGATGTGCCACCATCACACAAGTGTGAAGCAACTTACAAGGGGGTTTTATAACTGTGAATTCAAAATACTTTACTGAATGGGCATCGACACATCAAACAGTTTCTTCCACAGCTATACATGGCATAAAACAAAAACAAATACAAGAACTTCCATAAAAATGGCCACAATAATATTTGCACTAAAACCTCCCTAATTCATTAACGTCTCTTTTGTCACAGCTTCTATTTAACGACTTAAACAGCAAACCCTCACACCACATCGACACTAATTTCGAACACAAGCAAAGTATTTACAAGAACCGATAAAAGATTAGTTTATCGCCTTTAACCTTCCAGTAAATTCTGTCTATTGCTATTGCACCATGAGATCACAATGTCATTGCACAACTTGGTTCTTTTGGTAACTTACGTCATCATATTATCTCGGATGTCAAGCTGCAAAGAAGCTTGATACAGCACACAAGTTTTTAGTTTTTCATTCATTCGGTAATCTATCGTTAGAGCACTGGAATGATTTCTAGCTATTCAAAGCTAATCAAAGACCACTGAGCATGGTGCACCTAGGCATGGGACCCCTAGTTTAACGTCCCTTCCGAAGGACGGCGAAGTGAGGTCCTTGGTCAGGCCTGACCAAGCAAGTTACTCAGTTACCTTATAGAAGCTGTAAAAGCCGTTCTTTCAGTAGAGTTCGGCTAATCGATTGGGATGATCTCCTATTCCTAGCAATTGTTTTATCTAAAATAAAGCAATTAAATTACAAGTACAAATAAATATTCTAGAGGGTGTTTCAGAAAAAAAGGACCCCCCCCCATGTTAAGAAAATGATGATATTTGAATCAATTTGATGCATATTTTCTGAAAGTACAATGATATCCAGGTTGGGTGGATTGAATTTGTCATTCCTTAATTGACTTTTGCGTAATCAGGGCCTATTCTAGATGCCGGTAAGTGATAGGATATTTACACAGACGATACTCCAGCCTTGTGAGAGCATACTCTCATCATTATTTACAAATACATCTCAAGGGGATGAAATTGTCTCCCCCCCCCCAAAGGCATCACTTCAAGAGTATTTAGGCCTGAAATATTTTGAGAAATTTTCTTATATATCGTACGACTATGTCACGTGAAAATAGCTCCCGATAGGAAGAGGTGTCAAATTAAGATTCTACTATCATTCTACTATCATGTCGAACTAGAAAGGGCTTAGATTGTTTTCCTCGAGTTTACCTATCGAAATTTATGGCATTGCATCCATCAATTTCACCCTAGGAAAAGGGTGCCTTCTCTCTAATATACGAGCACCAACTTCTGAATTTATCCAGATAAGTATCTTTTTCCTTATAATTTTTCCCCCAAAAAAGGGGTTGATTTTGCTCTTGCAGCATGCTTCACTTCAAATTGGGCATACTTAAGACGCCCTCAATTTAATGATAAATAATTTCATTAATGTATCCAACCTGCGTAACATAAGAAAGAAGATAGATTGTACTTTCTGATGCTAAATGTTGCATTTACTCCAATTTGCTCAATTTTTAAAGATTTTAAATCATAGTTGGGTTCCACTTTTTCTGAAACAGCCTACACCCTGTTTATTGACCATAGCTGGAAAGGCCATGGTAGCACTGAGCTCCGGGTACGGCAGTCACTTTCATCGATGAAAAAATATGCAATAAATTTCAGAAAAAAAACGACCACGTCATTAGGCATCTCCGGAAACATCGTCTACCTTACGGCAGATGATTGACACAAACAAAACATTCACTAATAGATGTAACACCAAAAAATATCTTGAAAAATGTAGTAAGTCAGATCTACTATCCATGATATAAACGTTCGTGATTCTTTACAAGGTGCCCAGTACAAACACTAAAAACGCCGACTTCGTTTCAGGTAACTCAATGGATCACAGAAGGATTGACGTATTCCTCAACAGTTACGGCTTCGATGACGATAGAGGTCGGAGCAGAGATTGAATCCGGTGTAGAATTCCTTGGTACTGGCGGAAAGGTGAGAACGTCATTCAAAATTGCCACAACATTGTCCAAACAATTCACGAACACGAAAAATCGGGAGAGGCGAATCACCTTCACTTGTGAAAACTATGACAACAACGAAGCGTTCAATCGAGGCTGCATGTGGCAACTAGAGGTCACAACCACGCCTGTCACTAACCTCAAAGATCCATTGTCGTGGACCCCTAAGATCGTCAAATGCACAAGCAGCAATGTTGCACCCGCATGTCCTCCATTTACTAAATGCAAAGATACAGCGTGTACTCAATGTGAGAGCTTCTCCGAGAGCACCTAATCATGAAAAGTATGGGACACTAAATTTAAGTCCATACGCTAACTGATTTTGTAGATTGTAGAAATGAATCATAACAGCATGGACCACAAGCAAAAGTTGTTTTTATTCCACTTCATATAGACTTCCAATCTTGCTGGTATTCACTAATAGATGGCTTTTTTAATCAGAAGTCTCTAAACAATGTACAGGGTGTCTCAAAAATCTGTGTCTCGTTTGTGCTGCTCCTCTGGAGAAGCGATAGATCCAGATATCTCGGTTTTTACACAGTTGCATTGATCAGGCCTCAACTTAGAGTTTGAGACTTTGTACGAGTCAATCTGACATGTGATTGCTGATTTATGGTAGAGAAAAGGCAAAATAAGTGGTTGCCTCAAAAACAGTACATTAATTTCCAAAATTTTCGGACGTTTTAATTTTTGGACAAATGAGTAGTCCGAAAAAATAATAGTCCGAAAATTTAGGTGTCCGAATTTTTTAGTGATCCGAAAATTTAATTGTCCAAAAAGTTAAGTGTCTGAATTTTTCAGTGGTCCGAAAATTTAATTGACTGGCAAATAACAATGACAAAAAATTTCTTTGGATAAGAAATGAAATTCTGTTATAAGATTACTATTGTTCTAATGGAGGACAAGGAACGTTGGAAATCTCAATGAAGGACAGGCAATGTCTCAATGAAAGAAACACAATAATTTTTAGGGAACTTGAAGATTGTGACGAATCTTATGAAACTGATTTGAAATCCTAGAGTGCTGAAATTCTGATCATTTAGGAAACTCTCAGCACTGACTCAAATTCTAAGTTCCTAATAAAAGACGTATTTTTGACCTCTATTATTGTTGTTTTGTTACTCTCATTATTGTTGATCTTATTGTTGTTACATGAGGGACAAGTCTTTTTGCCTCAACTTTAATTTATGATTATCCTTATAATGCTTGTATTTCACACTTGATTACTATGCTGGTTTCCGTTTTGAGAAATAGAGTGAAGAAATTTTGCTATATGTGGTGTATGATTTGCCTACTCATTATCAAATCGTATATGTCCGAAATTTTATTCACCTGTTTGTAAATGTCCGAAATTTTGTCCGAAATTGTCCGAAATCGATAATAATTTCGTCCGAAAATTTTTGTCCGAAAATTAAATCTCCGAAAATTAAACGTCCGAAAATTTTGGAAATTAATGTACTTCTATTGTTCTCAAGCAATGTCGACATAAGGTAAGATTGCAAAGACAGGGTTGTAGCATCGTTTTAAAATTTTTGCTGAAAGGGTTAGCAGTGTTGTCTGTTCAGAAGAGAGCACGGTCTACCCTCTTAACAATGTAGTGAAGATTTGAACGCGATACCAAAACAATTTCTTTCAAAATTTACTTATTTTGCAATGGCTGGAGAATACTAGAAGTGCTGTTTTCAAGGCAACCACTGTTTTGCCTTTTCTCTACGAGAAATCAGCAACCAAATGCCAGATTGACTCATACCAGGTCTCAAACTTTAAGTTAAAGCCTGACCTATAACACTGTGCAAAAACCGAGATAATTGAATCTATAGCTTCTTCACCACAACAACAACAAATGAGGAACAATTTTTTGCGACAGCCTGTCTGCATTTGGCAAAAAGCCCTATAACATTGGCTCGGTATTGTAAAATTCCTTGACATTCTGCCGTTTCAGAGGGCACGTAGTCGCAATAGGGCTGAATGGGTCATCCACTACTCTGTGGCAAACACTTTTATGAACCCCCCCCCGCAATTGTTCAAAAAACAACACGGGTACAAGTGAGCCCTAAACATGACAGCACAAGGCATGTCGTAAGGCTATAAACTCATTTATACACGCTGAAAACCAAACAAAGATTTTGCAATTGCTTATGGCTGCAATAAACTAACAAATTTAATTTCTGAAAGCCTACTGCAGAAGCTTGTATACGAAAATATATTCGTTGAGATCGATCTCGCCGTTCCTTAGCAATAAGCCACAAAAACATGTTCCAAGATTTCTACAATAATTAAACAAGAGTTATTTTCACTTTCTATTGAGGGAATGAATAAGTGAATCATAAACAATAAACACCATCATTTGAAGTACAGAAATATAATACAATCTGAAGCATATTTTACAATAAAATGGTAAATATCTCTACATCTTATTTGGATAGATCTTATTTCAGAAACAAGCGTAAGAGATAGATCCGGATAGATTATCCTTTAGCCTGTGTTCCATTTCCCACTTTTGATAAAAAAGGGCTGCCTTTGCTTTCAGAATCTAGAACACACGCTATTCTCCCTAGTGAATTCGTACAATAGAAATGAAAGGTGAAGATGAAGTTTAAATGGGGCTCTCGATAGTTAACATGAACATAGACAGCACTACCTCATTTGTTGATATTGGTGCCTTGCCAGCTGAAATATCAATCTTGAAAGTTCTTGTCAGTCCCTACGTTCAAACAAGTTTAGCCTTTTGGCCTTAGCATATTCCTGAAGCACATCGAGCAAACAATGGCAGATTTTGTACAAGAATAGCATCAGTTGCTTTAACTGACAACTCAGTTCAAAGCGACTAGCAAATGCGGACAAAAGAAATTCTCTCAACGAATAATTCAAAACAAATGTAGCAGCAAAAGTTGCCATGAAGCCAGTACGGCTAACTCTCGCTCGGTGCGGCCGATGGGAGGTTTTTAAGAGAAGTTAGGTGCTTATAACAAAAGAAGAAGGGTAAATCTAAAGTTCTGTCTCGAGGATTTTGTTATTTGATTCAGCAGCTGAAGAGTAACTACTAACGACTGAGCAAGAAATATGCAGGAATTGTAATGCCCTCTACTCGGCTTCTGAATCACAGAAACAAAGTCCGCCACATAAAACTTTTGATCTACCCTTCTTCCTTCCCACGCACATAGCTTCTCTTCAAAACCACCCTTCGCTCGCACCAAGCGCGAGTTAGCCACACTAGTTTCAGGGCAAGTTTGCGGCTTTATTTGTTTTGAATTACTAGTTGAGAGAAATTCTTTTCTATACACTAGCTAATCGCTTTGCAATGAGGTGTGAACCAAAGCAACTGATGCTATTGTATTACAAAATCTGCCCTTATTCGAGCATTTAGCTAGAATTGAAGACAAGTGAATGATTATTCGTTTTGCTTAAAAAGTTTGCTCTGGCCAAAAATACAAAGCTCTGGTTTGGACGTTGCAGGAAATTGTAACTATCAAAATAAACATTTCAGCATTCAAAGCACCAATATCAACCAACAAGGTACATATGTTCAAGTTGAATATTGCGAAAAATTTCAAATTAATAAGCCGTTGAATAAAGCGAAATCTTCGTCACCGGACCCAATCAAAATTTACATGCTCCTTTCTGGAACACCTAGCAGTTTCTTATGAATAAGCTTCTGACAAGAAAAAGTGTGTCTGTTTAACTTTTGATGTGTTATGTCACTTTCACTATATTCAAGATGACAGAAAAACGTTTCTACTTCGTGTTTGCTTTCGCTTCATCAGACATACAAAATCTTCATAGAAAAAAGGAGTGTGAAATCCAAAATTTTTCTCAGTCAAATCGATCACACGATTAAAAGCGCATTTAATACCATATAAGACTCGCGATGACGCAGAATTACTCCTGCTAAACTCTCAAAAATCATCACATTACCCAAATGAGATTTGCAATAACGGAAAATTACTCATCAAAATGTCTTTAATGGCCTTTGTTTTCGCCGGCATTTTGACCTGACATTTAATGTGAACAGACTTTACTTTGATTCATTTATCAAGATACTCTAAAACGCTACTCCATCAAGAAAATTATGAAAGCACCTGTGAGCTTTAGCTCGTTACCGCAAAGGAAGCATTGAAATTTTGCAGAGAAGAATTTCATTTGAATTCGGCTCTACTTGGGGGAGAGTTTCGTTCTTTCCTCCTCCTCTCCGTCTTCCTCCACAGAGACAGTAGAGGCTGCACGCAGGCTAGATAACTGTCATTCCATCTGCTCTCTAGAGAGTTCCAGGACGATCCATTAATTCTCGACTTCAAAGAAGAGATTCACGTCAGAGATGAGCACAGTACGAGGTTACGCATTATTGTAAATATTTGCTAGCCTAGGGAACACTCCCTCCTCGCCTGGAGCAATGTGAGTCGAAGTGATTTGGATTTCTAAGAAGGGGGCTCATTCTTTTCATCGGTAACGATGACGCTCACCAGAAGGTCATGCCCATTGGAAAGGGGCACCCATTGGCGAGGGGGCGTATTGTTACTTTCAAACTTCTGATGTCATCAGATCAGGTGGAAAGTACGCCGGTGGAAGAGTGTATGTAGGTGGCGGGCGGGAATATGGCGATTCATAGTCACTTTGATCGCCATCAGTGCCAGGAAATAGAGGGTAAGGTGGTGGTGGCTGTTTGAATGACGTCAGGCCATAAGTTGGATTGTTTTTGGAAAGAGCATCTTCGTAATCCAGTGGCTCTTCGTCAGACAGCTGTTCATTGAGAGATTTTTCATCATACGCATAATCCTCCGGAAGAGTAACAGCCGGACCGTTGTAAATATCAAGTTCATACTCTTCTGGTAGAAGAATTGGTTGGCCTTTTTTAAACGTATGTTTATCAAGGAAAGATGGCTTCATCCTCCTTCTTTTTGATATGAAGATAAAAGTTGCGATAATCAACGCTAACAGCAACGCCAAAGCTAATGTTGGTACAACATACCTCACAAAAATTTCTTTAGTCTGTGCTCCTGAAACTGGCCCGATTGGTGCGGAAGGTGTGGTTGTTGGTGATATGCAAACACCTTGATAACTCATTGTCAAACTGAGCAATGGGAATTCTGGTAACAACGTTTGCGAGAACTCCGATGTTGGGCTCCCTGATGGCAATTGTATTTTGTTTAAGTTGTTACGAATGGCAGATGTGTTGCATATATCTCCTGCAATGCTTGTATCACTCCAACTGAAGATTGCAGAGCCATTACGTAACGATGTTGCATAAAAACTTTGCGCAGTAGTGTTGTAAAAGTCGATGATTTTCTTAAATAACTTTCTCTTTAATGAGCCGTCCGTAAGAAAGGTGGCGTAATTTGTCGATATTTTAGCTGATATGGAGTACTGTAAAACGGTTATAGGGTTCTGTATATAAACATTGAAAACATCCCTTGCAGAATTCCCAGATCTATCAGTCGCAATCATTTCTAGTCTGACTCCTGTAGTACCTTGGCCACTGTAATCTTCTACAAAAGCTAGTCCTGAAAGAGTCTGCGTTGCGTTATCGAAGCTTACCCACAATGCCCTAGGTAGTGGGGTGCCAGTTGCATAATGACAAGTAAGTTTCAATTTAGTGGTCCAGCCATCTTCTTTGTCGTAAAACGTATCATAAGGTATCTGAAAAGTAAAAAGTCTGCCAACAAGTGCGAATACTACACCGATGCTATTTACGATTGCTGGGCTTGTGTCTGGTAGACTTGTAGTAACTACTGTACTTGGCGTAAAAGCAGATAACGTAGGTGGTAACGAATACGCTGAATCGTTAAAGTACGATGTCGATAAGGATGACGCTTGGGATATCAAAGTAGTCATGGATGCTCTTGATGAGACCGATTCCGTCTTTGATTGAAAGCTTTGCCTCATCGTTGAGAAAAGAGATGAAGATGTAGCTTGATAAATTGATGGGGACGGAGCACGAATAGTACTGTTAACACCAGTAAACAAAGACAAACTAGGAAATGTTTCCCGTACAGACAGGCTAGTCGCAAATAAAGCTTGCTTTGTTGATACAGATGGCGCTAAAATCGTACTATATGAACCCACAAACAATGGCGAACTAGGCACAGTAACCTGTAGAGATGAGCTCTTTGAACTCGGGGCTGGCAATAAAGACGAAATCAAAACAGTTCCAATCGAGCTCCTGCTTGAAAGCGACTTAGATAGAACTGTTGATGCTGGCACTAATTTGGTACTTACCGCCTTAAAGGTATCACTTGCAAGACTGGTAGTATGAAATTGGGTGAAATACGTTGTGGTTGGTACATTGGCAAAATTGCTCGAACGGGTCTGCGGTATACTCACTATCGGTGAAGTCATTCCGTTTGATTTGAAACTGATGTCACTTGTCACAACTGTTTTCAATCCTGTGAAGTCAAGAAGAAAAAAGGTTGAGCGAAGAGTTCGATAAGGGTTGCTAAAGATTACTTGGTCAGCAAGCTTAACGCCAATTAGAGCACTTGTAAGGCCTTACCTTAAAAAGCCATTTTCACCCCGGGTTATTTGCTAAACTTATGTCGTTTAGTTCCTTGCTCCCCTGTCTTCTTTGATTTGCTAATGTCGCTTGGTCAACAGGGACTCATAAAATTACTGTTAAAATGTGGGTCACTTTATCAAATGGCCTTAGCCAGCAGGAGTTGTCTTACACTCCATAAAATCGCTTCAAAGGCTAGCCGAAAGAGTTTGAACGTTGAAAAGGAAATTTTGGTACAACGAATGATGTTTTCCTGACCTAAAAATCGCGAAATGCATACCTTTAAGGCAGTAATCTTCCTATGTAGAAACGAGATAGATCTATTTGTATGCAACAACCACAACTATCTAGACTTGCTCCAAGTCTATTTCTTTTCTATTTCCTTTCTTTATCAGTATCTTCAGAGGAAATTTCGCATTTCCTTTGGTAAAGGTATTTCCTCTGAAGATACTGATGAAGAAAAGAAACAGACTTGGAGCATGTCTACAGCTATCTAAATGGTGTCCCTTACTGGCTGAAAATCAAACTTTGGTAATTTGATCGGCAAATGAGTAACCACTCTATGCGGGCCTACTGTTTAGGAGCACAATTATGAGTCCCTTTCAACCAAGTCATAGCATCAAATCACGTAACGCAGATGTATAAGGGACGAAAAGGCAAAAGTCTACTTTGCTGGAACGTTCCAATTTCTGACTGTCCAATGAGAATTTGACCCAACTCGTTTCTGCGAGGGAATTTCGTTTGGGTAAGCTATGGAGGCGGAATGTTGTTGCAGCTCGGTTTAAAATCTGAATTTGAAGCTCGGGCCTAACCAAAACACGATGTTGCAACGAAATACAAACGTTCTTGCTTAGCTTGGGCGAGTATTGAATCATTATTGTTCATGGTTAGTTCAGACAGCACAACAATAACTGTCCGAACTGCCCATGGCCAAATTTGATTTTCAGACCGTCTGCGACTGCAGTGTGCTCTTAAGGGAACCTGCGTGACAACTCTTTGAGAGGTCCTTTTCAAGGTTAACTAACTCATGCTTTTCGAAAATGCTAACACTAACACGTACAGAACAGCAAATTGTACAATAACCTTACACTCTTTTACAAGCAGATAAAAATAAGTGAGACTTAAAAAAAGGAAATCTGACCATGTTTTCCATCTCAAAAATTTCCATTTGAGCATTTGTGTCTAATTTCCAATCATCCGCAAGTTTACTGTTTATATTGTCGCGTTTTGGCAGAGATAAAGAAGTTTGATAAGGTAGACTTGGATGTCTTGAGCGGCGATTTTCGGCAATAGATGATTTTTGTTGATGACAATCACCACTCGAAAAGTCCATTGTAATTTTGAACCCTTGCTTATATCATTTCATATACTTTGAAAAGATAAGTTCTGAGCAATTTTACTTCTTGCAGAACACTGTACTTTCAATCTAAAAACAAACTCTTCCAATCTCATTTGAAACTTTCGAGTCCTAAATAGTTACAGGCATGGGCAAGTGAATCGAGTGCTGATACGTACGGGATAACGTTCAATTTTAGAACAAACTCTTTTCTTTTCAGAGGACGGTTCAAAAGCACGTAGCTCGTAAAAGCTCAAAACCTCAAATATATCTTTAGGCCTCTCTTGTAAGAATCCGATCCACTTTTATAAAAATCACCCCAACAACTGTCAAAATTAATAAGAAAGCGTTTTTTAAATATGCACTGTTGTGCAAGGATCTAATGACTTGAGCTAGTACTGGGGGTTTCTTGAAATTATAACAAGTTAAGCTTGAAACTTTCATTCTTGTTTCTAGAGAATTGAGACCTATCAGAGACATATTCAAATATACGCCTTATGATATTGCAATGTACCATTGTCTAAGAAACTGAATATGAATCAGCCTGGATAGTTTCTTGTAAAGAGGTATTTCATGTAGCGAAATCAGGCTCGAGTTTCTTACAATGCAGTTTCTTAAAGGCGGGACTTTACTGTATTTTGAGGTAGACACAACCGACTTTAAAAAACTATTTTTTTCCTCTTATTTGACAAACTAGTCAAAAAAACAGTGATCCGTTTTAAACAATCTGGTGAATAGTTAGCGAATTAATTAATTTTCTGTCAGCATATGGCAAAATACGAAAAGAAAGTAGTTACCTGATGGATTTGGATTTGTCGTTATTCTGAAAAGAAAACATGAATATAGGTATGAATAAAATAGATAACTTACTACACACTGAAAGCAGCAACATTCGTAGGGTAAAATTAGATCTTGCCAGTCTAAAATTCTGCCATTCGGAAAACCCTTACGATTAGATCTTACAGGATTGTTAATAAAAAGCTAACATTGGCAAAGAATGCAAAATTTTAAATTTTTCGTACAAATTCAAATTTTAAGCGAGTTGATAATAAACAATGAAACTAACTTATCAGGGGCCAGTCAATTGTTTCAGCTAAAAATTAATAATAACTGCGCTGATCATTATCAATTCCTATATCAAACTGCATTTCAAAATCTGTTTCCAAACATATTTTACAATTATTTGGAGAAAGCCCATCATCTAATTTCTGTTGCTCTTGAAAACAAATTTTTGACAGGAAAGCTAAACGTAGTACAGCTGCAATTGCTTATAGTTGTATTCTTGTTTCATGTATTTTATGTAAAAACCGAGGGGTGTTCATGATCTTTTGTTTCCCTTTAGTATCACTCTTGTAGTGGTGTACCGTAGCTCCTTGGCAGTATCTTGGAGGTTTCATTACTTTTTTACTTATTGATTGAATTGTGAACCTTTTATATTGAATTTACGTAAAAAACAGACACCTTAAATAATAGACAAAGTTAGTTAAGTTGTTTTACCCAATTCAAGTCATGTGACCATAGTCTTGGGAAGTTTTAGTATGATTCTACTTCTTGTATCTATGATACCAGTTTGCATGGCATCAAATATGCTAATGAATTCAAAAGATGCCTTATCACCGATTGTTTGATCACTTGATCAAAATGGGCTTAAACAAACCATAGTTGATTTTGCGTGTTCCTTTGCTTTATGGGTCAGTTCCATATCATTCCTATCTGTTCTTTAACGCTACGTTGAGTCCCGTTACGTTACGATACGTTACATCATGTTACGTAATGGGCTGTTTTAGCAAGAAGACGTGAGTCAACAAGACGCCAGCTTAATTCTTTTCTTAGAGGATGTAAGCTACAACGTAAAATCAACTTAAAAATTTTTGCGAGTCTTGAAAGACTTATTGTGCGTTCTATTCTGAAACTGACAACCTAAAAATGATATGTTTGAAGGCCGCAATGTAAAAATAGGGCGTCGAGAAGGGAAGCAAAATGCAAAATGAGCATATTCACAAATAATGGAAATTCGAGAATGCAAACAGTTCTTAGGGAATTTGTCTGTCTATGAGCAGCATCCTAGGGAGGAAAAGGCTGGAAAATCAGAATGCTCTAAAAGTAGCTGCGTTTTCAAAGAAGTCCGCGTCTTGCCACTAAAAGAGCCTAATATTACATTATGGTACATCATTTTATGTTACTTTGCGCTACGTAACGTTACGTTACGCTAAGGTTTGTTACATTCTCCTTTGAATGAGACTTTGGCGTTATTGCCTGTACTTACAATTTTGAAGACATGTTCCGCTGGACACTGGACGTCTCCCTGCTACTTGAAGAAATCACGATTGTTGGCCGATCGAATAATGACGAGAATTTGGAGGTCAAAACTTTGGTGGATGAATATGGACCTACAGTTGAGACTACGATATCTCGCGATGCTGATTTCGAAGGTTGGTAACTGCTCACGCTCCTACTCTCAAATGGTGCTGTTGTATAGGCTGTGAGACGGCTCTGTGGTCGCAGTTCTGTAACAGATGGTGACAGGCTGCCACTAGCAGCAAAACTTGTTGGAAAAAGTGTACTGACAGCAGACAACTGAGACTTCGTAGGAAATACAGACGTATGTGCAGTAGATGTCACGGTATTCAGAATTGTAGAAAGAAGAGAGTTGGTGTTTAAATGAAGACTGCTGTTAAGTATGATAGAGGACGGCATCGAAATCTCAACAGTTGATAGCCTTGTTGTGCTTATCTTAGGTATTTCCGTAGAGTAATCTTTTGTTGTTCGTAGTGATACAGATTTGGCAGTCAGAGGCAATTTGGATGTCATCAATGAGACATTGCTGGAAACACTACTAAAGTGTCTAGTAAAATTTTGCATTGTGGACATAGCGGATAGGCTAGGACCTCTGGTTGCAGGAGTAGCTGTGAATGATCTTGTTAGAAACTTGGAATTTTCAGTAAAGAGTTGACTTGACGTTTCTGCTGAAAATAATGGAACACTTATGGTGGAAACCGATGCATTACCTCTGTTTGTAGCACTGATATCTGACGCAAAAATACTCCTTGAAGTCATTATGGACGCGAGTGAAGATCGATCAGGAGTTGTTGCAACAATACCTGAAGTAAATGCCTTTAAGGTTGGTTTGATATCAAACGATGCATTGATAGATGATATAACAGACTCTGTCAACGTTTCTAGTTTTGAGGAAACTGCTGAGGAACGTGGCAAAAATGAAGTTAATCTGGAAGTACTTGTCTGAAAGGAAGTTGTTGGGCTGACTGTCAAAATTGTTGAACTAGACTTACTGGAAGCTGAGGTGAGCACAATTGCCGACGACGACAATAAACCTACCGTTGAAGTTATTGTTTTGGATAATGTGTTTGAAAAAAACCAGCTGGTCTGTGAAAGAGTCAAAGGAGATGTACTGAGTATTTGTGACGACTGTAATGAGTCTGTGCCTCTTTTAGTACCCATAGTTGAGCTGTTGGCTAACGAAATTGAAATGATCGACCTGACAATGCTTTCGCTACAGGGCGCTGAAATACACACACTTTCTGAAACGTCAGCAGACACAGTTATGAGTGTAGGAGATGGTATTGTAGTGAAGAAACTATCTTTTGTAGTTAATAGAGTTGTCGAATGAGTAGTTTTACTGAAGCTCGCATGCGACAAGGACTCTACTGAAAAGCTGGACTGCACCTTTGTTGTAGCATTAACATTGAATGATACTTGCGTACTGTATGAAGAAAGCACAAAGTCCGTACTAGGACTTAAGATGAGGGATGCAGGAGAACTTGGAAAAGGGATTGACTCCGAAAGTGTCGAGCTAGCTTGAAAACTTGAAGTAACTGATGAAGCGGTCCTGGAAAACATCTCTGAAACAGATGTAATTACACTGCTCTCTTGCACATTCGATCTGAGTGACGTGAAAATTGCTGAACTAAGAATGAGCGATGGCAGCACAGAAGTCTCTAATGGAGTCCCTTCTAAGGCTGTTATCGATCCAAAAAACACACCACGTCGGTTCCTCACAAGAAGTCCTCCGTCAATCTCTCCGGTAGTCAAGTGCCAACTATTTAATGATACTCCATTTGTATCTGATATACTTCGACGATGTATGTCATGAATATTAAATGAATCTGCTAAAAAAGCTCCACAACCCAAAGGCCATGATACGTAATAAGCATAGTCTTCTCTATCTTTAGGCGATAATTCACCATACCGTACAATATTAAGTCTTTTCAATTGCTTGAAAAAAGGCAACGAGCTTTCACCGCGCACAATTTGAATTGTGCGTAGAGGTAGGCCTATGTTGGCACAAATAGTTTTTGCAAGCTTCGTGAGGTGTCTCGTTGCATGTTTTGCTTTAGAAGCTACTCTTAGCGTGGCTACTGAAACCAACTTATGATCAGCACAATTCGAAAATTGGCCAATCTCAGAAACACTATCAGTGGCATTATCAAAAACATGTCTGAGTGCAACTGACAAGCTTCTTGCCTCAAGTTCAACCTCGATAGTCCACGAATAATAGCCACATACAAATTCTTGCTGAAACTTGTTGATTCCAATTCCAACGCACAGCATCTCGTATGAGTCAACATCTTGCTCTTGAGGTATCCCAAAAAGATATCCATTTGTTGCATTGTAACCTAACCAGGTTGGCAACTTGCGGGTGAATTTCTCAAATATCTAGAATATAAAATGGGGGGAATCAGCATGACGAAAAACTCTAGAGGTTGAAGAACCAGACTACAGGGTGACCGAAAAGAAAATCACTACCCATATTGCGCCTAGTTCTCAGAAAGCAAATATTATGAAAACAAACATGACATCAGCCACATTGTTATGAATAAAAAGAATAAATAAGAATAAATAAGAATAAATTATGGCGAATAAAGAATAATTAAATTCATATTTGTCCTCTGTGGAAAGATTTTTGCCGAACTGCGAAGGGGGCCTTTGGTCTTTGGTTCATGAACGAGACCGTGGTGCATTCCAATACTTCAAGTATTATCTGCAAAATGAAATCTCAAACATGTGAAGTTCCATTCGGTCCATCTGGTACATCATTTCACAGTACATTTCATTTCAATGTTTCATTTCACAGTCATCTCGTCCTTAGTTTTCCTTGCTCTTAGTCAATAGAATTGTGCACCCTGAAAAAAGCCCACCATCAGGCATCAATGTGTAACAATATGACGATGACAAGAATCCTGTCTGTTTGAATAGACCTTTTAGCTATTCAGCAAAAGAGCCTGGATCGAGCGTTATTTTTATACACCTTTATACACGAGATTCGATCGAGTGGTGTTTGAGCTTCCATCTCTTTTGTACACATTCGAAAATTCTACAAAATGTAGCAAAGGATCGTTCGATTGAGATTCTTTTTCAGAATAGCTAAAAGGTCTATTGCATAAGCACTGTACTGCAGTATCTATGTTAAATATAAAGACAACGAACGCAACAAATTTCGAATTTTGTCTTTCTATTTCATAGATACTGCATGACAGTACTAATGCGATTCAAAACATACAGGATTTCCGTGAGTGTCATTATTACTCATTGATAGTTGGCCTTCTTCGAGGTGCAGTATTTGATTACCTAAATGCAAGGAAAGAAAATGACGAAAAATTTGTCATATCAAATATTGGCAAGAAAAGTTCTTTGATAAATTTAGCATCCATTCACCAATAGATATAAATGGTTCATTGACAGGCATATCAAGGATGTCTATTGAGATCACAGGGTACAGCATTCCCAATAAGATCAGTTTCGGCATATTTCCAATAGAACCATTGCAAGACTTTGCATCCTTGCTCCACGGCCATTTTCAAAAACTTTTAGACTTGTTTCACTTATCAATCATTCTTCACATGTCCCAGAAATGCAAACCCAACATTCCTCTTCTCCAAATTCAAAGATTGGTAGAGATGCTGATTTGGGAACTATGGAATGGGACTAGTCAGATGGACATAACCAAATACAGTAAAGTCAAAATTGTTATGAAAAGTTTTTCAAATACGCTCTGTTGTGCGAAGATCTGATAGTTTGAACCAGTATTGAAGGTTTCTTGAAATTATAACAATTCGGGCTTGAAAATTTCATTCATGTTTCCAGTGAATTGGGACCTACTGGAGACATATTAAAAAACGAGCCTTATAATATTGCTATGTACCATTATAAGAAACTGAACATGAATGAGCCTGGATAGATTCTTGTAAAGAGGTATTTTATTTAGCGAAATCAGGCCTGAGTTTCTTATAATGAAGTTTCTTAAAGGCGGGACTTTACTGTAGACATTGGTTTGGGCTTCTAAGCCATCGGATGGAAAAATCATTCACATTTCTCTGGATCAGAAAGGCAGTAAAGCAGAGTACAGGTTTCTGCACACTGACATGGATTTCCTGTCTAGGAATTCTTTAATTAGAGCTACAGTCTTTTATTCTCTCATGACTTCGAGCTGCAGAGTACCATCGCCCTGAACCGCCATCCTAGCGCATTGTCCGAGTTTTAGGCCAGTTCCTAAGCTTACAGAAATAGTCAAGGCTTGGACTAATGGATACAAATAAAGTGTGGAAATGGGCTGCCGACGCATTATTCTTGCCTTCCAGTGCATTTGATTGTTTCCTGGGATTTATTCTTATGCTGAGAAGAACTTTTCCGATGCACCTCAGATGTTACAGTGAGTGTTAGGCCATGTAAAATAAATTAATAGATTCTCATCACTAAGTTTCGAAAATTTGCGCGAGGCGGGAGGTTTATATTTTATATCTTATATGTAAAGATTTTTGGCTGATCTTGCAAAATCCACAAGGGAGGTGTAATTTTCTCGTAGATTTTGTTGCCTGGGCTTATAACATGCTTGTAAGTGCATTCTGCTGCTTCTTTTTGACTGTTTATCACATTCACAAACAACATAAAGATATGCGCAGGATATCTGCAAATCATCTGCAGATATTAACAGCAAATGATCCACGGGTTATTGACAAGTATGAAAGCACGGAAGCCCCTGAAAGCTGGTCAAATCATCTGTTAAGGGGCAAAATATCAAAGTAAGCTTGTTTCTTACGGCGTTTGATTGAGTTTTCAGGCAATAATAGGCCATATAAAATATAAAATGTATCACCAATCTTGCAAACAACGGGCGGGCGGGACTTTTATATTTTGTAAATAAATATAAAAAAAATGTAGACGCGGGATACATTTCCCATGCGGGCGGTGATGAGAATCTATTAATTCATTTTATGTGGCCTTAGCTCACTTTTCTTTTTAATTATCGCAGCACCGTTTCGTTTTGATTTACTAACATTACAAAATGCTGGCGTCGGTCGAATAACTCATTTGCAGCATTTTTTCAGCCTCTTTGAATGAAATACTCGGAAAGTCATTCAAGTAGTCAATAGACCTTTTAGCTATTCTAAAAAAGAATCTGGATCGAACGATATTTCATTACATTTTGTAGAATTTTCGAATGTGTGCAATAGTGATAGAAGCTCTAACGCCACTCAGTCGAACGTCGTGTATAAAAATGTATAAAAATAACGCTCGATCCAGGCTCTTTTGTAGAATAGCTAAAAGGTCTATTTCTGTATTTTTTCAGGGGGTTCATTTCCAAAGTAATTCGACAGGCTAAAAATTGTTCCGAAACGCCATAATATGTGATAACAGTCTCGCGTTGTGAATAGCAACACCCCCCTTTATAGCTGGAAGACCTTATAAATGAATACGGGTGGGAAATAAAATTTTGATTCTGTGAATAGATTTCTGACATCGTTGATCTTTTGCAGAGCTGGGAGAGAAGCAATCCTAGAATAATATAGTGCTGGTAGTACAAGGTTTCCATCCGATCAAAATGCAACTAATGTTAATAGCAGTGACCCTAACAGATACTTTTTCCAAAAGCATAGTACATTTTTCTTTTGGGATAGCTAATTCTAGTAAAATGAGGGTGGCGGTTCAGGGTGATATAATTCATTTAGATTGATTTCAACATTGCTTCTTTGAGTTGTGGCTGTACTTGATAACGTAGGAAGATTGCGTTGACGAAGTGATACAGTGAACTTTAAGACCTAAATAATCTTCTGATTGCAAATAGCTGTTATTAAGTCCAGATAATATGTCACATAGAAGTTGTTTATCTGAAAGTTCAGGGCGATGGTACTCTAGTGTGTAAAATTCCCACACATTCTTAAGACTTCTTGCCATATTAATGTACATGGGGTTGGTCAATGTTTTCTTCAATAAAGAACCTTGGCTTACAAGAGTATGATTTGGAACCAAAACATTCAGCAGCACTTTCCGCCTTTTCAAACATCCATCATTGGATGCATATAATTTTCACTTTCGACTTCACATAAAATGGCATTTAAGAAGCCAACTGTAGATTGAACGAACCTCCATTCTAGAGATATTGCATCTAAATGATTGGTAATTGATCTCATCACTGTAATAATGTCCAACCAGAGCATTTGTTTTTGGCCCATGGTCTGAAGACTTGTGTTCATAGTACGCTGTTGCATAACGTAATAGCAGGTAAAGTGGCCAGATAACAAAATAGGATGTAGTCCAGACCATATTACAATGCTTTGTAGTTCATTTCTTTATGTTCATTGATGGATTATCTACAATAATGCAAAGCAATATCAGAATAGCAAACTGTTTACCAATGAGTTGGGAAAGAAATTTAGCTTAAACGCTCTCATTCAACCAGCATGCTTTGTTGGCGCCATCTCTTGGTTGGCCTTTGTTGTCACCATTTTCATGGTCCATGAAAATGGCGAAAACAAAGGCCACTCAAGATGCGACACGTGCAAGGTATGCTGGTTGAATAAGAGCCTTTAACTGTAAGTACTAGTACCTTGGCCAGTGGGGATCCTCGGCCAGTAAAGGAACGTTGTTGTACCATGTGCATCAAAACAAGGGCAGATTATTTAATACATGGCATCAGTCACTTTGCCTAACACCTCAATTCAAAGCCATCAGTGAATGCAGACAAAAGAAATCCTCTCAACCGGTAATTCAAAACAGACATAGCTGCAAAGTTGTCCTGAAACCATTACGGATAATTCTCGCTTGGTGCAGGTGAAGGTTGGTTTTGAAGAGAAGTTATTTGAAAGGAAAAAGAAGGGTAAATCGAAGTTTGCTCTGGTGGACCTTCGCTCTGGGACCAAGCAAGTCTTGAAAAAAGTTTCTGTGAGAATCGCTAACGATATGTAAGACATATGTAAGAACTGAGGACTGATTAGCATTCTTATCACAATTGCAAATGATACTTGTTGGGCAAATTTTGTTGATTTTTCAGCTGACCACTTCAAGACTTGTGAGCAACATCTTTTTTTATGAAATTCCTAGGACTGGTAACAATCTAAATCTATTTAATAACGGCTATTGCTTAAGACAGCCTTTATGATCTTGACGAAAAAACTGACTTTCCTTTTTTGCTTCTATAAATTTATCCCTAGTCTTCTTGGAATGACTATCAATAACACAAGGTTTGCTGACGACACCGTATTGCTAGCTAGCACGGAAGAAGAATTACATAGATTACTTGATGAGATAAATGAATTTTGTAACGCTTATGGTATGGAATTGAATGCAAAAAAGACCAAGGTTATGGTCATAGAAAAACAGCCAGGGACGAAAATCGTCATAAAGTCAAACGGGGTGACATTAGAGCAAGTAAAGCAATATAAATATCTGGGCACACTAATAACGGAAGATGCTAAATGTTTACAAGAAATCAAAAGGAGAATAGGAATAGCAAAGAAATCATTCTGGGAATTAAAGGAATTAATGAAAAGCAATATTAATATGAACACTAAGAAAAGGTTACTGAAGATATATATCATGTCACTGTCATCATACGGTTGTGAAGCATGGACAATAGGTAAAGAAGCTGCAAGAAGGATAAATGCATTTGAAGCATGGTGTTATTGTAGAATGCTAAAAGTTAGCTGGATAAATAAAATTACCAACAAAGAGATATTCGACAGAGTAAAAGAACAACCAAATCTATTAAAGCAGATCGCTCAACGTAAATCGTCATTCTTTGGCCACATAGCAAGAATCCCAGACCAAAATTTATTTGTTGATATCCTGGAAGGATTTATAAATGGCAAAAGAGCACAGGGTAGACCTCGGAGAATGTGGATAGACGATATCAAAGAGTGGACCAACATCAAAGAATATGGACAATTGAAAAAGACAGCACAGAACAGGGAACGGTGGAGATCCATGATAGGCAACCTTCGGACTTACGAGGACGCTACATAGATAGATAGAAATTTATCCCTTTTCGTTTCTCCTTTTCATTCTTTCTGGAGACCTGAAAAAATTTCTGGGAAAATTGATGCCATGGTCCGCTATTTCTTCCACCCCTGTGGACCATCCACCATGCACTTCATCAGTCAGATTCAATCACAGATTGAACCTGGGAAACGGAAAACCACATTATCGTCAGTAATTTGTCAAAAATGCACAACTTTTACAACGATACTTCTCAGATTTACGGGAAATATATAACTGTCATCGGGGAGTTCAGATCATTTTTCCCATCCCAGCAATGCTTACATTGTACGGCTAATGGACGATGATATTGATGGGCCTAATGAGTTTCGCGGGGATCGATCGTAAATTATTCATATTCAAGCAGTTGTTATGAATGATGAGCTATGATCTATGATCATGCAGCAAGTGTGAGCATAAGGAGGATAAAATGATTTCACAAACTTACCTGACACTTGAGGAATAACTGCGTAAAAAAGATAAAAATACCAAATTAGTTTCCCTCTCTCTTTCAACATCTGGCGGCCATATTTCATTTGCTTGTTCTGAAATTTGATTATTTGATATTTGTGCACGTGATCAAGTCAAAGCCAATCGGGAAGCAGAATGCTACCTTGTTTTCATGGCAACGAATATTTGAAAAACAATGAGTCATCCGAGTGCGGAATGTCCCCAAGAGAGAGATACATTACGTTGGACTCTTTTAGGGGGAAGCATTGCCACTAGACTAACTACTTCAGTCCCAGTTTCCGCTTCGTTCATTGAATTGGATGCCACCACTGCGCTTCATCTGGGCCTGATAATCAAACTAACTGAAAATCCAGCCAAAATCGCCGCAAAAGTGGCGCGACCAATGAGATTGCAGAGTTCCAAACAACAATTGAATGTGTTCAAACTGACCAATAGGATATCAACATTTCAGCTTCATTCCCAAAATTAGCCTCCTTTTAGTCACGAGGCTTCAAAAGTGATGAAAGATGAAACGTGCAAGGATTGCTGTCGATTGCCTTGGTGAAATCCGAAGAATAATTTGGCCGTGAAAAGCAGATTTCCCATGTCAAATTGTCAATTTGACATTGTCAAAGTGAAGGAATCTCCAAGCAATACATAGAAAAAGCATTTATCTTGACGCAGGTTGGTTTTGTTTTCTTTTCAACCCCAACTAAATGCGAATTGCAGGCGTTTTAGAATTGGTGAGTGTGATGTGAGGTTCATCAATTTCTGGCTGGATTTTCGATTGGTTTGATTATGAGTCGTAGTTGTAGCGATTATCATAATACTACTCTTGAGTCGCATAACATGGACCATGGAAAATGGAAGTTTCTTCAAAGTTGCACAATACTGTTTGCTTTCCGTTGAAGTTAGCCCCAATTTAATGGATGAATGAGCAGCGGCGTCGGGGCCCTTAGTAATTACGATGTTACTAAAACACGGAACAAGCGGAACAAGCCAGTAACAAGCGGAACAAGCAAGGAACAGGTTAGTAACAAGCGGAAAAAGTCAGGAACAGGACAGTAACAAGCAGGACAAGCCAGTAACGCATTGAAGGCAGTTCGGAGGTGGCAATGTAGACTTACGAAAATTGTCGTAGTTTCGCTCCTAGATACGCTGTCATTGCCCTACCCTCCTGAATCTTTAAAATGCATCTTTACATTTTTGAAACATGAAATACCATTGTTTTGAAAATATACGATAAATGTAAAATGGAGAGCTATTTCAAAAAGTGCTTTGTAATGTAGAAGATGTTGACATTGTGAAGCAATCTCAGGTCGCTTTTGCAGTACAACTTCAATGAATTGAGCTGTGGCAGCAAAGCAACAGAAAGCCAAGAAGGGCAGAAGAAGCCACGATAAAGACACAGTTATGTTTGCGTTTACATTTTTAACTATTACATCATTTCCTGCGACCCATATTTAGATTGTAGTTTAATTTAGTCTAATTTAGTTTAATTTAATTAATAGCTTTTTACTTTTTATCTTAGATTGTAATTAATTTTTTTATTGGAGGGCCCCTTTTAAATCAACTTGTTGAAGGGCAACCCTCCTTAAAAGAATTAAATGAAAATGAAATGAAATGTAACATTTCAAACTAGTCATTATGCCATCAAACTGCAAGTCATTTGCCAGGAATTTTCATAAAATTCAAAATGCCAAATGGAAGCATCAACATCAGCATCAACTTTAAGATTCCAGCCCAGGTTTCAAATATTTTATATCCCATATCTCTTAGTGACATGCAATGTTGCGTTTTTCTTTTGATTTCTGAAAAGCCGCATAAATCATTTTTATTGTAATGTCAATAAAAGTAACAGACATTATTAGTACAAACTTTGCTCTCGCTTCATTATACCTGGGTACCAGACCTGGTACCCAGGGTACATTATACCGGGTGACCCAAGAAGATGTGACCGGGCACAATCTGCCGTAGAAAATTAGATAAGACTCCGATTGAATGTTTCAATGGTCGTTCTGTCGCTAAAAGACTACCCTAGATTATGAATATTTATTAACATCTTTTAGTCACCATAAATTTCCCAAATTAAGAATTTCAAAGTACACTTTTTTTATAAGAAACTTGGATCAGACCATAGAACTAAAAGTTTCTTAATTGGTTTCTTATTTTTCTGAATGTAGAATTAGCAATGTTGTCCGCTAACACTGCGGCAGATATGTTTCTTGATATTTAAAACATCATAAAGGAATGAACAGTGTTCTGTTATGCTGAAAACACAAATGGTTAGTTGATATTGCAAAAGAATAAAGGTTCAACGATCTATTCGCTATAAAATCCATGCTTTTAACTTTGAAAAGTTTCTTAGTACATCTCAGACATAGTACTAGAGTTTCTTAAAATTTTAGTACTTCATTTAGTACTTCATTACTTTAGTACTAGTTTCTTATAAACCAGTTTCTTATAAAAAAAACGTGTAAATGACATCCTGGAAATCCTCAGAGAGTCATCAGAAACAGAGTATTGATTTAAGCATGGTTTTCATTGAATCGAAAGTCATCGCCGATCATTGTCTTAGGGCATGGTCGATTATCGCCGATGCAACATTTCAAAGTAACGACCTCGGTGAAACACTGCCCCGCCAATTTAGAAGGAAGACCCGCTGAGAAGATTTGCTTCCCGCAAAGTTTGAAATTAAAAACTATCTGCGCCATGATTCTGTTGTTTCCCCGTTGAAATTTTTACTTCCCGGTCAAGAATTATAAAATTTTTATCATATTTGAATTTTTATATTTGAAAATGCCTTTCCCTGTCAACATATCTTTAATCCCCGCTGAAAATGTATATTTTCATCACCTCCCCACTTTATTTCTAATGACCGGTGGGGTCGTTAAAAGGGTAAAAGGGGAGGTACCTAAAATATTCTTGTCTCAAGGGACGAGGATACTCCTGCTTTTCTGAAAGCAATTCTTTAAGATTTCGAATTGCGTGGAAAGTTGAGTTCCTTTGAAATCCTATGTGTTTACAAGGAGCGTTGCGTTTATTCCCAATTCTTAAGCACATGGGGACTTTAAACTTTTTCTGGAACTTCTGACTGAATTGCTTATTTCACTCTTTGTTTTGAAGATCTGAAATGGCTGTAAAGTCGATCCCCTAGTTTTGACGACATGTTTCAGCATTTCAGGCTTGCCCTTCTTCTCAAAGTCCTCAGTTCTTGAGACTAACCTTGCCGACAAAAAATGCCAAAACATTCATAGTGTAGGGTAGAATGCCTTTGATTGTCTGAATCATGAGCTACTACTTGCAAAATTGAATGCATATGGCTTCAGTAGATCTGCTTTGCTGTTTATCCATAGCTATCTCACCGACAGGAAGCAGCGGGTGAAGGTCAAAGGTTCATTCAGCACATGGACAGAAACCGTCCTAGGAGTACCACTAGGTTCGGTCTTGGGACCCCTTTTGTTTAACATATATCTGAATGACCTTTTTATGTTCACGGAGGAGACCGAAATCTGTAATTATGCAGACGACACAACTAGGTATTTATAATAATAATAATAATAATATAAGGAGATAAGGGAGTAGAAGCGTGTGGTCCTAGTCATTATGCATTTAGAGAATGATGCCCTCAAGATAACTGAATGGTTTCCAAACAATGGCATGAAACTAAATGAAGACAAATGCCACTTAATGATTTTTGGTGCAAAAAGGAGTAATGAAACAACAATCAAAATAGGAGAGGCCTGTGTGAAAGAAAGTACAGAGGAAAATCTTGTCGGTATAACGTTTGATCAATCACTTTCTTTCAAGCAACATGTAAAGGCACTGTGTAAAAAGGCTAGCCAAAAACTCCATGCTCTTGCTCGAATATCACGATACATGGATACAGAAAAACTACAGCGTTTAATGAGGGCGTTCGTTTTATGTCATTTCAGCTACTGTCCGCTTGTTTGAATGTTCTGTGAAAGAGCCTTGAATCACAGAATAAATCATATTCATGAAAGGGCATTACGCATTGCATATAATGATTACGAGAATGATTTTGGTTTCCTCTTGGAACAATCTAAATCGATGCCAATCCATGTAAGAAATCTGCAGTTGCTCATGACCGAAATTTATAAAACAAAGTGCGGTCTGAATCCACCATTAATGAACGATCTTTTCATACAACAAAATATTAGCTATAGTCTAAGGCATGGCGATGACGCACTACTGCCAAAAGTGCGAACAACGTCCTTTGGAGTTGAATCCATTGCCTACCTTGGAAATAAACTGTGGCAGAATTTACCACAAGAAATAAAACAATCAAACAGCCTTACCATCTTCAAAAAACAAATTAGATGTTGGAATGGTGGAAAATGCAACTGTAGGCTCTGCAAAGTATATAGCCCGAAAGTTGGGTTTCTAACAGGATAGATTTTCTTTTCAACTCTGATTTCTCCTGTAATATTTATTGATGGTTGTAAATAATGTATATTGTGAATAGTAGGCCTTAATTAGCTGTAATTAGCTATTCTTTCGTTTTTAGCCTACTTTAAATAGATTTTTAATAATAATAACAATAATTAATAATAATAATAATAATAATAGTCTTTATCCACAGAACAACCTTTTGGAGCGTTTCCATCGGTCTCCTGCTTGCCCTTCTACAGCCGATTGCGTCAGGTCACTCTTTTGGGTCACCCGGTATTTGTCGCATATGGAAGTGGAAAGAAATATTCATCATCTCTAGTGTCGTAGACGTAACACAGGACATCTTTTCAAATAAACAGTGGCAGGGAAGTTACCCACTAGTCCCTTCTAATTTCCCACCATAGTGATCCACTATTGCACCACCAATGACATCCCCTTTCTGAGAGAATTAGAGTCCAAAATATCCTGTTTCCATGAGTTACATTCCTTCCTTTTCTCCGTCAGCAAATTACGGACCTGGGAACTGTGGAACTAAAGAGAAATGAAACTCATGTGGAGGAGGGTAGATTCCCAATTGGTAAACAAATCCTTTAAGAATGCCTTTGGAGGTAAGGCAAACCTTAACAAGAGATTGGAAAGGAAAAAAATCAGGAAAAAATGCAACAGAGGGACCTTTACAGGCGGTTTGCGGAGGGACGGGCATCAGCGTGGAATCTGGAACTGGAGAATAGGAATTTGTGTGGTATGACGTCAGACGCGAAATTCTTACACAAAGTATCTCCGGACATTTTTCAGGTGATCTTCAGTTGAAAGCAGTTCCGTTTGCCTCGGAGCTCCGTAGCCGGGTATAGTTTGGATCAATTGAAATCACCAGAAATTGTTATTTATTAAAGAAAGTTTGTTGATGAAGACATGAAGCTATCAATTTTTCATCTGGAGTTATTCTGGAATGTGAAAGGTGCGCTGAGATGACCATCTGAAGAAGTTAAGTGCTTGTGTTTATAGGCTGGCTAGGCCCATCATCATCAGGCCCACAGCAGTCGCCATCCTGAACAAGTATGGATAAGATTTTAGAAGGAACGCTGGGCTCCAATCACCCAAATGAATTGAAAATGGCTTTGGCAGAAAAGATTATTCAGTCTGCTGCAACAGTAGAGGATGTAAATGTTATCTTGAACGTTTTGAAGTGCTGCACAGATACGATCTTGAACGGCAAGTCTGATTTCAATGTCAGAATGACAAAGCAAATTTTGAATGGTTGGGCAAGGGTTCATTGGGATTTGGCTGGCAAAGTCCTATCTGAAGAGATGGATATACGCTTAAGCAAAGCTTTACTCACAAACCAAGAACTTACCGAAGAGAAAAGGAAATTTCTTGAATTTGTGTTGCTCCTGATGTCGACTTTGCGGAGTGCGAACGGTGACCCAGCAACATGCAATTTGTTGAATAAAATTGTGTCATGTTTTCTTTATGAAAATGAAGTTAAGATATCTTGCTTGATGGCTGAGATTGCACTACGTAATTGGAATGTATGCTGTATCAAAGAAAGAGAGGGTGAATTAATGCTAAAAATTATAGATTTGCTGCGATCATATAGTTTAAAATTTGACATGGATTCCAACAAATCTACTGTGGTAGAAGAGATCACAAAACGAGTGCATCAAGTGAACACAATAAGTGCGTTCTTTTCTAAGATAATTGAAACTGATTCCAAATTTGCTCAGTTTGCCCTAGCAGAAATTTTTAATGCTATTTCGCAAGATAAACTACCAGCAAGTATAACATTGACTCCTTTGTTATGCTGCATGCCTTCTGAGTATGCAGGGTTTGCTGCAGCATCAATTTGCAAAAACTCAAAGGTAAAGGATAAAAATGTTGAACTGGTTCTGTGCAAGATGATAGATTGGCTAGCATGGCCTGACTGTCGAAAACTTGATGTATGGATTGTAACGTTGTGCAAAGCATTAGTTGCAGATGGAGAAAGACAGAGGTTGATAGCTGCTATTATAAAGAAGAAAGCTGTTGTGGTAAGCAAATTGCAACACTTTTCTAATCCAAGAGACCAGTGTACAAAGCATGTGAAGTGCAAGAATGGGATATGTTCAGAAAAAATTTTGAGAAAAATTTGTTTCTCAGGTTTTTATGGAAGATTCAGACAAGAGCAATAGATACATAGCTGCAATAGGATTTAGGGAATTGTAATAAAAACATATATCAGTGTGAAAATTGTTTCCATATGCAGTCAATATTCGGCACTACAAGTTGTAAATCTCAAATTACAAACCTTTGTTGGTGCTCTTATTTTGAAACTTAGGTGTATTGCTGTTGGTTCTGTTTTAGAATGAAAACCCTTGGTATTGCATGCCGTTTCTGTATTTTGGTTGTACCTAAGAGTTTGCCATTTTATTCCTATCAATTTGTTCTATATCTACCCCTGCTTCATTAAAAGAAATGTGTTTGCGATCATCATTTGCAGAGTTAACTAAAATTGTGATTGCACCTACAGTATACTTATCTATATGTGGACATGTGGGTAATCAATCCAAACTATTTTCATGGCATTTACAGTATCATATTTTTATCAACTACTTGTAGACAGTATAGTATCTCTTTTATTTCAGGTTTTCAACCACTTGTTTTCACCAGTATCTCGTGAAAATGCATTGTCAGTATTTTCCTACATGATGCTTCTATACAAGCATAGTCCAGAGATATTCCATTTGGTAAGACACTATTACATTGATTTAAAATCTGTCTCAAATCAGGTGTCACCTAAGATATGCAGTAATTCAAAGGTCCTTTGCAAAACACTGCCATTGTTGCTGTTTGCAGGCATTGGCAGGTGACATCTTATACAGTTTAAGTTTGCTAGCAGTTATTTAAAGTGCAGCATGTTAACATTATTTTCTTTCCTATTTAGAAATTCTTGCAATATTTTGTCCTTATCAAGAGTTCTCATGCGGGTATGGAAAATTCTTTTGCTGGTTTTGAATATCAAAAGGACTTATATATAAGAAATTCAAAATCTCTGATTCTCTTTCATTCTGGACCATTCAGTCTAAATTTAAAGAATTCCAACACTTGTAATATATCATGCTTAATTATTGCCGTGCAGCAGCATCTCTATTCTATCTGAATTATCCTCGAGCAATGTTTTTGTGTCAATGCAGAATAGAGGTGCGTACCATGGTCCCAGATTCCATTTTATCATTGAACTGGATCATCACAGTATCACATGGCACTATGCAGCAAATCATTAAGGGCACAACTACGACATGTAGATAGTGTAATGATGATTTTGAATAGAAAAGGAGATCTGCAACTCATTGAATGCAGAAGTACATTTGGGTGCTGCCGGGGGCTTCACACAATCACAAAAACGTCAAAGCCTCTCAGAATGTTTATTTGTCTCATATGGTCACGAAAGATCTTTTGTGAGCAAAATGACTGCAATTTTCAATGTGAAATAAACAATAAAGCAGCAGCAGCCCAATCATTTATCAGACCGGGTGGGGGGCAGTATGGCAGTAATTGTCATGTCAACAGAACTGGAACATTCTCAAAGCAAGTCTTTCTCCTGCGAAGCTGCACAGCAGTTGCGGGGCACTCATCTGCGTTGGGGGATTGGTGCAAAACAGAGACCACTGCTAAATGGTACAATGAAAGAATTTGCAAGAAAATTTCCTTCTTAGGAAATTTCTGCAGTTGGAAGGAAACCAAGTTTTAAGGGCATTGGAAGGAAATGACTTAAGTTGAATGAAAAGTGCGGCTTGCTGCAACCTGTTTGACCGATTGCAAGTTGAAATAAGCAGTTGGGATGTGGAGAAGTTTGACAAGAGAGTCTTCCACTGCAAGGCTGCAGCAGGGGTTATCATTGAGCCTCGAATCGCAATCGAATGTCTTAACTGAGGTCAACAATAGGCTTTCGTGTATAATATGGCCTTTTCATTCAAATAAATGTTACTGTAAGAGCCAGCTGTTGCCCATCAAGCATCAATTTTGGAATTTTTAATGCAAACTGGTTGGCTCAGTATGTTTTCAATGCGTAAAACGCTGACTAATGTTCTTCTTCTTTAACGCCAGAGCCCCGTTGGAGCCATAGGCACCCTTCAAGTCAAAACAGTCTTACGTTCCCATGCATTATTACGAGCCATTGACATTCCTCCAGACCATTCTCTGATATTGTCCACCCACGCTATTCTTCTTCTTCCTCTCTTATTTTTTCCCATTATTTCACCCTCTATTGACATCGTGACTATACTTTCCGGTCTCTGTTTCCAATGCATATATTTTGCCAGCTTCCTCCTTTTTATCTGTTTAACAATACCATCTTCTTCTTTGACTCCAATCCTTACTCCTACCCATGTAGTTGTTTTCCTCTCAGTCTAGCTTATCCTCAAAACTCTTCTCCACACCCATATCTCAAAAGATTGTGACGCTTTTTCATGACTAATGTTATTGCTAGTATAATGTATGCTTTTATTATCAGCTATAAGTGTTGCAAAATGTTTACTCAATATCTTTTGCAATTGAAGCTTGCTCCAAGAATGCCATCTCTGTTTATTCAAATTGAAAGAGATTCAAATGGTTTGGCAAAGCACATGGCACTAAAAACAATAGCAGAGCTTGTTTACACTTTGATGTACAAGTTTCCTGGATATCCTGATATTTACACTACCCTTGCAGATGCTTTGAAGGTAATTAGCTTCCTTACCCTAAGTAAAATGCTCTGGATGTGCTATTTTTTCCTACTGAAGGAGTATGCATTTAGCAAAGGAGTAATTCTTTTTGGCGTGAAAAGATCAAAGTTTCACAATATTCATTTCAATTTCTTTTTGATCATGTGATGTCAAACTGATCTGTAAATCTCTATCAGACTATGGAGCATTGTGGACACCATTTGTGTGTCAATCGTGTCCTCAGTGCCTACCCTAAATGTTGCTGAATGAGTAAATGTGCGATATGTTGTTGCCTTGCTTGTCTTCAATTCATTAGTTTTACTTTCGTGTTAGTAGCCAATGTTTTTGCTCTCAAGAGTTTGATAGGGCCTAAATTTGAACTCTACTGTACTCTGAAAATTATGACCTTTGTTTCCAGATTGACATTAGCAATGAAATCATGGACCAGAATGGAGCATGAAATTCTTGTGAACATGCATGCCCCTTGCAAAAGTTTTTCTAGTTTTTGGTTCCTAAAGACAAGTGAATCTGCCAAACAAAATTTTTCACATCTAAGTTTGCCTTTGAATGATGGATTACATTTTATATACTGTAGTTTTGAATATTGACCACATACTTTATATTCTGTAGCCCCCTGTTATATCATCTTTGTTTCAGGGATGTTTTTAAGCAGTAATTTGATAAGTGATATTTCTGTTACTATTTCACTTTTAAGATGTATCCAAAGCCAACAGAAGCAGACATGATAAGATGGCTAGAAAGTAGTGGTCATGTGGGTGCAGATGTATCAATTTCTCCCCGAAAGGAACTTGCACTCATTAAGAAACAGATTCCAGGCAAAACTGGTTTGAATAATCTTGGTAATACTTGCTATATGAACAGTGTCATTCAGGCTTTATACATGCTAAAAAGGTAAGCAGTCTTTGTGTTAACGACATTTATCTCTCTGCTTTTCAGTCAAGCAGCAAACACTAGTGGAGCCTCTTATTGGCAGTGCAGGCCTTGTAAGTGCTATTTGTAGACATAGAATGTAGTCAAACGGTAGCTGCTGGCATCTACACAATATGCAGAGTGGTTTAATTGCAGGCGCTCAGGAACAGTTTTCCTAATCATTCTTCTGCAGCTGCATAGTATTTTTAGATTTGCTATTATTCGCTATTTTCTAGATTTGCTATTTTCAGATTTGCTATAATGGCGGTTATAAAGACGCATGTCTCGCTCCTGCTGATTCTGATCGCAAATTTTCGAGTCAAGAAGCCTGCATTTATTAGTTCAGACAGCATTGGCTTGAGTATCGATGGTTCCAGTATTCCAAATGAAAGAGAAACGTTCATCATGTCAACTCTATGGGAAGCAAGAGGAGGAAAGTTCATCTTCCGTATTCGAAGCTCAAGCCAATCAATCATTGGCCTAATTCTTTTGTTGTGTGGAGACATCGAAATCTGCCCTGGCCCAGTTTCAGAACGAAGATACAACCCAGAGCTTGAGCATCTCACCAGTCTACGTGGTCTTAAGATTTTACATCAGAATGTACGAGGTTTGTTTGCAAATCATGCTTACATCTGTGAACTTATTCAAAGTTTTAAAGGAATCGACATTTTGACTTTGAGTGAAACCCATCTCGAAAGTAATGGCACTGATGCAAAGGAAATGCTCAAAATTCCAGGATACATTTTTGTTAGTAAGCCCAGACCAACCGGTAAAGGAGGTGGAGTAGCAGCTTACATCTCAGAAAATTTAATTTGCGACCGAAGACATGATTTAGAAAATAATGTCCTAGAATGTTTATGGTTGGAGGTAAAACCAGCCAAGACCAAGGGATTTTTACTTGCGATCACTTATCGTCCTCCTGATACTTCTAAATATTTCCCAAAGGACTTTGATAATCATTTCAATGCAATGCTGTCTAAAGCAAACGAGACGCTTAAAGAAATCATTCTCCTGGGAGATGTAAACGTTAACTTCCTAGACAGTACAAACGGAAAAGAGTTCAAATCTATTCTAAATCTTTTTGGTCCGAAACAATTGATTCAAAAGCCAACAAGAATAACTGATTCAACATCAACACTTATTGACATTATTGGGACCAACAATCCAGCTACAATCAGAGATGCAAGGGTTATACCTACGGGGATTGGAGATCATGATATGGTTGGCTGTGTGCGCAAAATAAACCTCGCGAGAGAAGCTCCAAGGCAGATAACCTGTCGCAACTATCGAAACTACGATCCGGAAAAACTGAAAGAGGATCTGCGCAATAGTGACTGGCTACGTGTTTTGAATTGCGTGGACGTGAACGAAGCTTGGGGCTACATGAAGGACATACTTTCGGGGGTTTTCAACAAACATGCACCAAAAATACAGAAAAGAGTGAAAGGAAAAGCAGCCCCTTGGCTAAACGAAGGTGTCAAGCGACTGATGAATGAGAGGGATAAGGTATTGCGCAAGTTCCGTAAGACAAAATCAGAGCTTGACCAAGCAGCATATGAAGAAAAGCGAAATGCGGTCAATGTAGCAGTGAGAAAGGCAAAGTCTTCTTATCATAGAAAGCTGTTGAGTGAAAATGCAGGAAATCCAAAGAGATTCTGGAGAACTATTAAATCGATCTATCCATCAAAGTCAAAAAATTCAAACGTAAACATAAATTTCGAAATTAATGAAGAGCAGGTAAATAATCCTAGCACTATCTCAAACGGTTTCTGCTCATTCTTCACAAATGTTATAAGCGAAATGAAACGAAAAGCGTTCCCTTTACGAGATTTCATATGGCAAAATCTAAGCAAGATTGAGAAGAAAACTGAAAAACGTTTCAGTTTTAAACATGTTACCAGTGCTGACGTTGAGAGGTGTCTCAAGGGTGTTAAACGTTCGAAATCGACAGGCCTTGATGATCTCCCACCTGGTTTATTAAAGGACTCTGCAGCAATCATTTCGTTGCCTCTAACCCATATCATAAATCTCTCGTTTTCCACTGGCGTTTTCCCTACTCAATGGAAAAATGCAAGAATTGTACCGGTGCACAAATCGGGATCAAAATCATGCCTTGACAACTATAGGCCAATATCAATATTGCCAGTTCTGTCTAAAACTATCGAAAAACTGGTTCATCAGCAGCTCATGAAATTCCTTGATGAAAACAGGTTGTTGTCTGACTTTCAATTTGGCTTCAGACCAAAAATGTCTACGGAGCTGGCAGCAACACTTTTTCTCGATAATACCCGCAAAAATGTTGATCAAGGATACATGGTTGGTGCTACTTTCATTGACCTCAGCAAGGCTTTCGATAAGATAAGCCATCCAAAGCTAATAGCGAAGCTTCGTAGCTATGGTCTAAATGGAATTGAGCTTGAGTGGTTTACAAATTATCTGTTCAATCGTAACGCTCAAGTATCGTTCAATGTTTCTCTCTCCAATCCACAAAAGATGATAAGTGGGGGTGCCGCAGGGATCAATCCTAGGCCCTCTCCTATTTATTCTCTTTTTGAACGACATCGCTTCCTCCACCAAAGGTGCCAGCATAATAAAATATGCAGACGACACCGTTATCTACGTAGCTGGTAAAGAGATCAAAGAAATAAATGCAAAATTATCGAATGCAATGTCGGAACTTTCTGCCTGGTTCAATGAAAATGAATTGATCCTCAACCTGAAAAAAGGAAAAACTGAAGCCCCGTTATTTGGAACAGCACAGAGAATACGGAAATGTACGGAGCCTTTACGCATATTACACGAAAATGGTCAAATCAACGTCACTTCAACATATAAGTATCTTGGTGTGCAGCTAGACTCTTCACTGAATCTTAACGGTGATTTTGATGCTAAATACAAGAAGGCCTCCGGTCGTTTACGACTCTTAGCAAAGATCAGAAATCATCTGGATATAGAGTCATCAAAAGCCATCTACCGCTCAATGGTATTACCAGTGCTCACCTATTGCGGCTTATTGAATCTGAAATTGACTAGGACACAAGAAAATAAGCTAAACTCGTTGCACAATCGCGCAATGCAAATAATCACAAAAAAGCGAACATGTAAAGTTATATCACCAGTAAATGCCATCAAAAGGAGGGCCTGCGTGTTAGTACACAATGTCCTACAGAACAATGTCTGTCATGCTTTAAGCCAATATTTTACATATCAAGAGCACTGCAAGAACACAAGGAACAATAGGTATAGTGTGTGCCTTCCACAGATAAGAACTGAATACGCGAGGAAAGGCTTCTTCTACATGGGTGCAAAGACTTTTAATGAACTGCCACTTACTGCAAGGATGGTGACAATGTATTTGCTTTTAGGGAGATTATGGACAACATATATGGATAAGATTTGATCATGTTGTTAATATAAAACTGTTTTTATTTCTTAGACCTGGAATTGTAATATATTTATGTTTTCTTTTTATGTACCTTTCTTTGTACAGGACAAACAATGATAACAGCAATTTTTGTAATTGTTGAAGTTTTTATCCTGTTAAAAAATTCGTTATATTATTATTATTATTATTATATATATTAGTGAGGTCAGTGTCATGAAATTTGGAGCCAAAATATTCCGTGCCTTTCCTGCCCTGGTAAAGCCTTCAGCTATTTCTAAAAATTTTATATGTGGCTTACAGCTTAATCATTCAAAGGCAGTGAGAAATGTTAGAAATGGTGATCACAGTGGAAACAGATCAGTTTACGTTTTCCAGTAAATTTGGTATTCAAAACTTTGTAGAAGAAATTCAGATGTAAAGAGGATGAGATATTAACACAGTGAGGCCTTTTCTGACTTGTGTCTTCATCAGACAGTAAGTCACACTTTTGATGAAGATACAAGTCAGAAAGGCCTCACTGTGTTAGATATCTTATCTTTTTTGAATTTCTTTTGTAAAGTTTATTTGTGCAACTTCCTATACTTTTAATTAAATGGTTCTCCAACAAGCACTGACTCCAAAATATTCCAAACGTGGTTCTCTAGCAGGACATTCTTTTGTTGCTGGTATTCAAACATTTGATTTCTAAGACATCATAAAGTTTGTTATATAGAAGGCCTTGATGAGCTGTAGATAAGAATTAGATAGATGGTATTGATGATGTTGATGGTGATGATGATGACAACGATGATAATGATGATGATGATCATGATCACGATCATGATCATGATCATGATTATGATGATGATCATCATCATCATCATCATGATCATGATAAAGATGATGATGATTATTATGATAATGATTTTGACCATGGTCGTTATGATTATTCTGATATGATTTGTTCTTTGTTGTGGTGTCACGCAATTATTCTAAGATGTGCTGTCATTAGCTTTTGGCCATTGTTAATTTGTTCTTATTATATTGTTTTCAGCTTCTGTGGGCACCTTCTTTCTATCCAACTCACAAAGGAAACAGACCCAATTACTTGGAGTTTGCAGAAATTGTTTGCATTCCTGCTTCTGTCAGAGGTACTTATTTAATATCATTCTTTGGGTGAGGAAACTACTTAAGTCCTGGCCAAACGGACAGAGCAGAAACTTGGCACGCATTCGCGAAAACTCGTAAGTTTGTGCCCCCTAGCTTCCTGCAACAGATCCTAAAATTAGGGAACACTTGATATTTTCTTCATATGGCCTTCAACTCTTGATTTATCATTTCAGAGAGCTGATCTATTCAAACACTTCATTATCTCAGATTGGTCGATGACGTCATTTTACACAGTTTCTGCTTTGTCGGCAAAACTGGCAAACATTAGAGATCTGCCATACATTAGAGGTCTGCTTGCCAAGCAATGTTTCTCCGTTTGCCCAAGCATTTTTGGACAAGCAGAAGTAAGCAGAAGGTGTTTTTTTAAATTTTCGTGAAGCCTTTAAAGTACGTCCTGTCAAGAATGCCTAGTTAGCAGATGTTTGCGACGTGACCAGATGGAGAAGCAATTTGTTTGGCAAACAAGGACAAATATGGCACAATGCAATGCTTAATTGTGTCGCCAGGGAGTTACGCATTAAAGCTGTACATGTTTTAAGCAACGACAATGGGGTGACATGTATCTCAAACCTGATGGGTGATTCGAAATGTTTGCTCTAGTCAAACGGTGCTTTATTATGATACCGTCGCCGTTGATAATATTGCGTATTGTCGCTGTAAATCTTGTATATAGAAATTATGCTAAAGATGGCGATTTTCTGTGAAGCTTAGAAGATTTTTTGAAAATTCGCACGAAATCTTTTGTTCGCATTGACTCGTTGTGAACATCCTTGAGATTTTAGGCCTACAAGATAATACAAGGCTTTGTAGACAATTCTCTTTAAAGACACAATATGTGTGTTGATCTCTTTTAATTTTTTGGATAGAGGCATGATAGATGCACTTCTTGTTGTTTTTGTATGCAGAAAAGGTGAATTTATGGTGAAATATCTCGTTCCCTTAATTCAAAGCAGCCTGTGAGCTAGGAAATGTAAGCTTCCTTTAGAAAATGAACCCTTTTAATGCCGTAGCTCGTTACTGCATGATGCCATGCAAGATTTGCTTGGTCCTGGTCAAAGATACGGGATAAATTAAGGGAAAACAATAGGTTGAGGTAAAAATTGCGAATTCCGTAAAGGCGGAACTTTGCTTTCTCGGCGCATACACTAACGAAACAAAATATGCGAAACAATCGCAAATGCGCTTTAGTCCTTCGCACTATTCATAGATCATCTGATCTTTTAGTTTATTTACTGTGCGTAAATTTAATGATCACAATGTTTCCCTGCAGAGACCAGCCATAAGCCCGAACGATTTTTACAAAATATCAAGACCACCTTGGTTTCGTCCTGGAGCACAACAAGACTGTTCTGAGTTCTTGAAGTATCTGCTTGAACGAGTCGAGCAAGAAGACAAGGGTCGTAGTGAGGGCCAGGCTAAACAGAAAGAGAGCAACACGACCAAGGCTGGCCTCCATGATATGTTTACCGGAGAATGTAGAGTTGATGTAAAATGTTTGAACTGTCATTTCATTTCATCGAGATTCGAAGCGTTTAATGATTTGCCGCTAGCATTTCCAGACACAATAGAAGATGGGAAAAGGGCTTTTCCTTTGAAAGGTATGTATTGACTGATTTTTTTAAGAACTTCAGCAATAAAAGAATACTCTGAAAAATCTATATATATACATAAGCGGTGAAGAGTTTTGTTACGCACATTCCTGTTTGTGACACTTTCCCGCACGCAGCTTCTCACGCCTACTGCTTACCTGCAAAAATTCAGAAAAACGACGGAAAATAGCTGACGATAAAGGCTACCCTGTGGTCCAATACCTTTCTTCGTACACTATCTTGGGGTAAAGTTAGGAGAGGTTTTGTACCCAAATTTTAGCAATCCAATTCAAGAATAGGCATTAACCTTCGACCTCTCTTTGTGGATGCTGATGGCAACCATAGAAATATAATGGCAGCATTAAATTCTCGTTGTAAACAAGTTTTGCAGTGGCTTTTTCCAAACACCGAGGGAGTAAAAGCTTACAAATAATCGGTATTATGTAAGATGCAGTATCTATCTGGATTATGGCGAAGATTGGATTATCTCAGAGACTGGATATAGCGAAGCTGAGCCTTATTTTGCAGAAGCTCTCCTCTTGGGTTTGTTGCAGTGTTACAAATTCAGAGTCTTCCCTTATGGTTTTGTAAGTCTTCTCCTTATAAATTTACCGACTGCGCCATGTAGATTGTTTGCTCCATTCATAGTGAAGATTTAACTAAAGTTGCAAAGTGATTACTCTCGGAAATGATTTTTTATACTTTTTAAAACTCGTTCTCATAGCATGAGTTACTCTGCTTCGGCTAAAATGGCATACAATAAAAGTCAGACCTTTGACCCTAAAGTAAAGAAAGTATGCAAAGCTGACTATTTTTCAAAGAGAAATTTAATTGAAAAGCTTCTTTTAATTATCATGCATTTCCATCAGATATGTTTAGTACATACCTTTCAATGATCAGATACAGCCATATTCCGTATATATCGTAGTAATTTGCAAACAAAATGAATTCATCAGCTGAAACTGAAAATCGGTGGATAGCTTGATTATGAAATGAGATATCAAAGAAATTTAAACAGAATTGGCGTAGGTTCCAAATCTTTAAAAATGTTGTTGTAAAATTCAATAACCTATTTCTTTCAACTGAATGGCTTCAAAGAAAGTTTAGCCATTTCGCTATAATTCTGCCGCTGGACATTTCTGAAATCTTCAGTATCTTCGGATTTAGTTTGTTTTTTCTTTTTCGAGAACTGAAGGAAAATTTCAAAAAAGCTTTACACTGTCGCGATTTCTAAACCGTTTGACGCAATATGAAATGATTTCCAAGGAAACCATAGCCTACAACATGCATTAAGCAAAAATTTGTCCCTCTTTTGCTTTGTGATTTAGAAAACTGATGACGTCACATCCTCAAACCAGCTCAGATTTAAATTGGCTGTAATTTAACAAAATATCAAAAATTTCCGAAAAAAGTCCAACGGTAGAACCATGGATGGGTAGCTATAGTATCTTTTAAGCCATTCAGTTTCAAGAAATATTTCATAAAATTTTACACCCTCCTTTTCGCGCCGATCTATAGATTTTGAACCCATACCAATAGGATTCCATATCATTCGACAGTGCCGTTAATTCGCATCAGTAAAATTTGCGCGTCAGCTCACCTTTAACGATTTAAAGGATTTGAGCCTTTGGTCCAAATTACATTAACCTTCTTAGAGATTTGACTGCTATACTTTTGAAATCTGATTCATTTTTAGGTGGTGATATATCAAGAGAAGTCCTGCGCAATAGAGTGAAAGAAACAGGAGGAATACCCGTTAACGAAACTAAAGACGCGCTGGATCCCGAGAGCGTAACTCCAATGGAAGAAGCGCAGTCTTCTTTTGCTATCCCATCTGAAGAGCGGCAAAATATAGGCTTGTCAAATGGTGACGAACAGAAAATTCCGCTGAATTTACAATCACTTTTAGAATCATATTTATCAACGGAAACACTTGATGGACAAAATCAATACCGTTGTGATAACTGCGCGTCTTTACAGGATGCTGAACAGAGACATTATTTTACATCAACTCCAAAATACCTCATTTTGACGTTGAAACGTTTTACGTATGACATCAAAACGCATACGCGCGGCAAAATTTTACAGAACGTTCATTTTCCGCTAGACTTGGTGATTCCAGTACAAACAGAGGTGGTGCAAGAGGATGAATTGTCTGCTTATCCAAATACAGATTCAATGGATTTTGAAGAATCCATGAATCAGATTGATACAGATATTAAGATGGATTGTGAAGGATTTGCTGTTGGCTTAGACATCAATACGAAACCCGTCTTGAAAGTAGTCGGCGAAAATAGCAAACATTACTCTCTCATTGCTGTTATCATTCATTCTGGTGTGTCATCTGAGAGTGGACATTACTATTGCTATTGCAGGAAAAAACCAGACGTGATTAGACAACCCGAACAGCATGACTCAGACTGTGCTCGAACTGATGCAGATAAATCCGTACAGCATGAGTCAATCTTTGAGCTACCAAACGAAGATAAAATCAGAAGTCGAACTCTTGATTCTTGTAGTGAGGCTGTAGCTGAAACTATCAAAGAACTATCCAGAAAATTCGATGAGAGTACATCGAAGAAAAAAATCAATGGAAAATGTAGTAGCGAGAAAACACCGACAGGTACATCGCACGTCTCTAAGACGTTACCAATCGATCCTTCAAGAGATATTACCAAGGCAGGCCAGCGAACTTTGAATAGCTCCGAGGAATGCAACGAAAGTGGTATAGATTCTAAGGAGTTCGTCCAAAAGCAACAGAAGCATGTGCCTTGCAGTGACTGGTATCTATTCAATGATAGTATAGTTGCATCGGTGAAAGAAACAGATTTAGAGATGATACAAAAGGACCATCCAAGAGATACTCCATATGTTTTCGTATATGAGGAAAGTACTGCCGATCTGAATTGTCCTTTTCTCTCAGATGATGAAATCAGGCCAGAAATTTCTTTCGAAGTTGAAGCAGATAACAGACAATACAGGAAGGTAATTTCGTAGATATATTTGGTTTGAGTTTATTCTTGGTTGCCTACTTAACTTTAAGCTTGAATCGCGTCCCTTGGCTGGACTAGTCCCAACATACTCAGCTCAGGTCACTGATATGCTTCTAGGATGCATGCTGTTTTCAATGTAACGTACCGTAACGCAATGTAATGAAATGTAATGTAATGTAATGTAATGTAACATAACATAGCGATACATTATTGATTTTGTGGGTGCACCTTGCTATAAGTACTTCTTTTCAAGAGCACTTTGCAATTCCATCACTCCCTCGGCTCAGACATTTCTTTTACAGCATTTTTTTCTTTACCATCTAAGGAGTGCAATAGATCATTGACGCATGCAGCCATGCATTCAGCGCTCAAAACATTTTAATGCCTTTACGATTAAGGTACCAAATTTACACCTTGCCCAGGTACTGTATCCACAATGCCATCTGTTCCCAGGAGACTACCGATACGAGTAATCATCTGGCTCAACCTAGCTTAACTTCAGTGATCAAAAGGGGACCGGTGTATTTTGGCGGCGAAGTCATAGCTGGTGTCCAAAAAAGTGCTCCTGTTTGAGAATTACCAAAATCAATTCAATCATCATGCCTTTGATAAAACATTCTTTGGCTTGCTATGTCAATAACCCAAAACTAAATAAAGATGATAACACCTTTGCTCTCATTATTGCAAGGTGACAAAAATTACAGATTGGTTAAACTTGTTCGAGCTAACATTTTTAACGCAAATTAGTCAATCTCTTCTAAGATTCAACGTTTTCAGACTCTTTATCATCCTTGAGGTTTCAATTGAAAGTGCGCGTTTCTTTCTTTCATATATGACCAAGTCAAAATCTTGACATGGGCAAAGAAATTGATCTGGTAGTCGTTAGCGCTTTTTACAATTTGATTCAAACCAAGACAGCCCAAAAAGTAGCTGGTATAAAACTGTTTATCTTTACTTTGTTATTTAAGCTAAAACAACAAAGTTTATGGAAACCTTTATAACAAGCTAATTGTTCGGTCAAAGAGTATATTCTACACTAAGTAAGCGGGCTTTATGGTATAAAACTGCTCCGTTCCGAAAAGTGGTACATCAGCAGTTGCGTTCACACGGGAACGCTTCAAATAAAATCGTTCTGTTCCAAAGCGTGGAATAATCATAAAGCGATACGAAAAGTGGAAGAATGCGCAATCGTTCAGTTCCACTCCCGTGTGAACAGGCAATGAGTCTAGAAACATTAACAGGCAAGGAACAACTGTTGAGCGGAACTATTGCGTTCCCGTTTGAACTGAACGACACGTAGTCGTTTCGTTCCCGTGTGAACAGTCTAATTTTATGTTCCAGAAACTAGAAATAAGATGGAACGGAACGATTACGTTCCCGTGTGAACGGAGCCTAAATTTGCTAAGAACAAACATGTCTAGGAAAAACTTGATCCTTTAGCTAATTTACAAAGGAGACGAATCGGGAGATTGACCGTGTAATCAACTTTGATGATTTTTCAAACGGAAGTACTTTTTGGGATACCTGTTAGAATAAATTTTCTCTTTTCAGGAACAGCAGTTGAGCTCAAAAAGACCATTGTATAACGCAGCCTTGCATTCAAAAACACGAAGAAGGGATAATGACAAAGACGATGATAGCTACGGTGGAGGACCGTCTGGAAATTGTGGAGGAGCATTTGGTGGTTTTAGTTCTAATGCAGGTCGATTCATTTACTAGTAAAGTATACCTTTATAATGAAGTTATGTTGTGCGTTTGTTGTGTACTTAGTGACTCAAAAAATTGGGAAAGCTTTTATGAAATTAATAGACAATCTATCTTAATCGTGAACACTTCTTGCACATTAATGGCGAGCACAGATTCCAAATCTTTAAATCGGTGTAAAAATTTCGACAACCGATTTCTTTTAGATGAATGGCACTCAAGAAACTTTAGGTAATGATTTTTAATTGTTATGCTTCTCTGAGGTCTTGAATACATTTCAACATTATGCGCATACTAGCCGGTTTTGTGTTGTACAGGAAAATATGTAGCACAAGGTCTTTAAAAGTACAGGCCGAGCTTGCAAGGTCTGTGCACTAAGACCAAATACCTTATATTTTCCTGTACAACAGCAAAACCGGTTAGTATGAGTTTTATTGCATGACAGCTTTCAATTTTGACTTTTATCCTTACGTCAAACACATTTTGTTACTGTCATGTCGTCTGAGTTAATTATAAATCTCACAGGCCCGAAGAAGTTGTTGTGGCGACAAAAACGCGTCCTTATATCGTATTATACAAGGCTACGGGAAACCCGCGGAAAATTTGCGATTAACCAATAGGAGTGTTGGGATTCTGTATTGCCTCGTTTTAAATCTTTAGTCAGGTAATACAGCGTATTATATATTTCTGCTCAGTTGCGGACATCGTGTCATTAATATTTCGAAACCGTAAAGCAGAAGGGTGCGAGATTGCGAGATCTTTGCTTGATAACAAATGGCAGACATCAATGAACTCCATGAACTATGGTTTCCTTACGAAATCATTTCATGTTTTGTTAGGATTGTTTTCAGTTTTTTAAAACATTTTTTCTTTATTTTTTCTTTATTAAGAAAATTCTGTAGTGTGTACTTCTGGGAATACTGAAGATTTCAGGAAAACGCCAGGGTAGAGTTATAGCGAAGTAGCGAAAGTTTCTTGGAAGCCATTCAGTTCAAAGAAATTGCGCTTATATTTTACACAATTTTATCCGTTGCTGAACTAGGATCAATTGAAATCTCAAAATTAAACTCCTTTTGTCAACATCCTTCCATTGATGTCCTCTTGGTCTTCAAAACTGTAAAATTCTACCAGGTAAGCCAGAAAAAAGTTCCCACTTTAGAAATGCGTAGCACCAAGAGTACTTCACATATTTGAATGATTCGAATTTCCGTTAAAAGCCGAAAGATCGAACTATTTTTGTGATTTTTCTCGCTGTCTTAGCCACCAGCACTAGAAGTATGGGTAAATTTAAATATATGAGAATTTCATGGTTGCAAAATGACTAAAAAAGACCCTAAGCAGTGATCAAATTGTAAGGGCTCTTCCTACACAGAAATACGCAAGGGGCATTTCACCTCTTCCAGGGAGTTATACAGTACCAATTTCAAAAGGGAATTATACAGTACCTTTGGCGATAAATGTGCAGTGGATATCTGTCACCCATGAAGAGTTGCATTTTCTCTATTGATCTCTGTGATCACTCCTTGGTGATTTGATCAATGTCCTTGGCCATATTTCAATCATTTGGCAACCGTGAATTTTCCGCAAAGTTGAATTTAACCTATATTTCTGGTGCTTGCGATGCAGCGAGAAAAATCACGAAAATGCATTCAAATCTGTGAAGTACTTTTGATACTATGAATTTTCAAAAATTGTAACTGTTTCTGGCTCACCTGGTAATGTGTTATGAAAGGCCGTGTGAAAGAAAGTGCCTAGATCTTTGACAAAAATTAAAGCACCTTATAAGATTGAGCAAAATCATTACAAGTTTAGATTAGTAGAAACCCGCAGTTTTTGAATGTCTGTTTGGCGAGTCGGAAACATTTATCCATTCTTCAAACTGTCCAACAAATTTCCCAAAAATTTAGTCCCCAGTCTTAGTGCGGCTTTTAGGAAATTTTCGAGATCCATCCTCAAAGTTTCAGGTAAAAAATATGAGATTAAGGTGATGCATTTGTTGTAAATTATCAAGAAATGCTCAAAATTTTGCACTAAAAATCCTCAATCAGGCGACGCAGTTGTCATTTGAAATTGATGTGACGGCTTTCTTTGTATAACAATTTTTCAAAGAGTACTGTAGATGTATTTTGTTGACTTAGACCTCGTTTCCACTGTACCGGTAAGTCTCCAAAAGCGTATCGAATCAGCCTTTGAATTATTGTTGTCCAGGAGCTGTCTCCTGGGGGGGGGGGTACTCAGGAATGTCTAGGATAGGGCTACTTGGGTTACTTTTCTGGGTCTCAGATTTGGGCAAAGCTTATTTTTTTTTGTCATCCTCTGTCCATTTACTTTTTTGGTTCCTGAAATTCTGCAAAACGTTTCCTTGTCCTCGAATATGGGGAGATATGAGAAAATTGGGAAAAACATACTTTACAAATCAAGTAATATTGCTAAAGTCAAAAAGCCTAAATATCCTACTAAATTATGAGAGACTTGATGAGTTACAGAGCACGTTTCCAAAGCTTTACCACATTGACTTCGTGTTCTTTGGGTATTTCGGATCTGAAAAATCATTTTTGGGTCTATATTAAATGCCAGAACTTATTTTTTGGATTGATGCTTTGTACAAAGCTTTCCCCTATCGATTTGAATGGAATCTATGGCAACACTGTACAAACTCCAGGCAATGGCGGATGGGCCTAAGTTGCTGGCCCGAACCTCCAATGCTGGCTCCAACCTCAAAATTCAGGTTCAGAGTGATATCAACCCACCAGGGGGAGGGGTTCTTCTAAAGGTACCTAGATGTGTGCCGCCCGTAAGGGTATACTTTGGCGATTTGAGTCGATTTCAATCCGGGCAAGGTTATGCATTTTAGCAATTTTTGGTCAAAGAAATCTCAAACTTTAGTAATTCCTTCGAAGAAACCCACATTTTTTCTTTTGGTCCAGAGAATGCGAAAAGTTGGTTAGTTAGAAATTAGTCTAGCCAAGGGTATAATTTTAACAAAGTTTGGTCTAGCCAATGGTGCCATTTTGAAACTGGGCGGCACACCTCTACCCGAGATTTAGCCGAGAACCCCCCCCCCGTGCATTAGCCATGAACAAAAGCGAATAGTATCCACATGAATGTTTCCTTGACGTGTGTGTGATCTTATTTTGATTCGAATAGCAAATATTTCTAGTTTCTGATTACAATGTAAAAAGAAACTAATCTAATTCGAATAGATAAACACTTAAATTAATTATAATTGCAAATTTACAGATATTTCAATATATACTAAAAATTAAATAAATTCCAAACACCCCCCATTCCCCCTTGATTCGAGTATGCAGACGCTTCAAGCATATGTATTAGGGATCTTCATATCTACACACATTACAATTGCACTGAATGCCAGACCATTGCTTTATCAATCGTTTGTTTGAATATGCCAATAGTTTCCGAGGATTTGATCTCATTCGGTAAACTATTCCACACCTTGGAACCCAAAGATCTAAGACTGTGTGTACCAAATGTTACTTGATTAGGTCTATGATGAATTAAGTCGTTGGGATTTCTCGAAGAACGATTTGGATTGCAAACTGATTTGAACTGAAAAATGTCCTGCATAAAAGCAGGATTTTTTCATAGTCTTGTGAATTTCAATGCACAAACTTCGTAGACGAGAAACATGCATAAAGTTCTTGCCTGCCTTGTGAAGAAGATCTTCATAGGAACTATCATCGTCTGTATATAGAAATCTCAATGCTCTTTCTTGTATTTTTTCAACTTTTTGTGCTGATTTAGCTGACGAAAAATGCCAAACCAAAGGACAATATTTAAAATTTGAAAATATAAAACTTTCAACAAGAGTTTTCCTTTCTTCTAAACCAATGAAGGATTTCAATCGTTTCAGGACGTTTAGTTGCGTTGCTGCTTTCTTACACAAATCAGCAATGTGGGGGTCAAAATTTAATTTATTGTCAAGTTTGATACCCAATAGTTTGGCATTAGTTTTTGATTGGATGTTGTGGTCCTTCAGTTTGATTGGTACGCCACTAGTGTCGGATCGGTCTTTCTTTACGATCAAAGAATTGAATTTTTCAGGGTTTGCTATCATCTCGTTACTTTCAAGCAAATCTAAAGAGACATTAGATTCTTCTTCTAGGATTTTTATAAGATCTGGCAATGTCTTAGAGAAATGCACTAAAGTATTGTCATCTGCATAGTTGTAGACTTCTGCTTTCTTAACAAATAAAAGAAGGTCATTTATATAGAAATTGAAAAGAATTGGGCCTAATATGGAACCTAATATGACCCAAGAATCATCAAGCCTTTTACCTTGCCGGTAACCAGGAGTTCCTCATTTTTAAGGCAAATATCTTCCACAAACTTCAACGCAGCAATGAAATTTCCTAACGGTCGAGGGTGGCTTGCCTCGCTTCTGAGGCTGCCAAAGCCTCGTTTCAGAGCTCATACCGAAATCTGTTCATTCCCGTCTCAACTCTCTATATGAAAGTCCATAAGTTATTGTTGTTGTTTTTGTTGTTGCGATAACTGGGACTTTGTTGTGAGTCTACTTTGTACTCCAGCCTGCGCAAGGAGTAACCTCCCTGGGAATAGTGTAAACGCTCTTGATCCGTAGCAATCATGCGACGGATCAAAAGTGTAAAGATACGGTGTAGACGTAGTCTTTCTCGGCATGATGTTATATACAAGAAGAGTTTGAAATCTTGTGGTTTAAAATTTAGAGTTTACTTTGTTTAATTGGCCTAGATGAATAGATGTGAATACGGAGCTACAGACGTTGGATTCCCATGTTTTTTTGTAATTGTGAAGGAAAGCTCAATAGTATGTCAAAGGGAACACACTTGCATCTTAAAAATTGAATCTTTCAAAGCGGAAGTTTAGAAGCAAACAAAGCAATTTTACGTCATAGTTTTAGCGGTTGTGACTGTCAGTCATAATTTTGGCAACTCCTTCATGCCTGATTTGACGACAGAGTTTCGGGTACACCCATGTGAATTGCGTAAAGAAAACAGGGTTATTGGCAGTTGCCAGCAAAAATAGTCGGTCAAATTTGACTTTACATCACAAACCTGGTGAGTGTTGACAAATGTGCAGGGAAAAAGATTTCATTCATTCAGACCCTGTCCTCGTTTCGTTTACATTTTAGCGGGACATTTTTAGATCTGTGCTAGTCATGAAGGGTATTTAACTGTCCAAAAATCACGGGCATCTTTAGCAAGGTCCAAATCACAGTCCTTTATTTTTGGCAAGAAGAAACTTTGGCTTTTTCTGTGTTTTCGGTCCCAATTCGCTGCAGTTTACTCCCCAAAACTTCTTTCAATCAAATACACGTTTTTTTATACGAAACTGGTTTATAAGAAACTGGTAGTAAGATGGCCAAAATTTTAAGAATCTCTAGTACTATGTCTGAGAAGTACTAAGAAACTTTTCAAAGTTAAAAGCATGGATATTATTGCAAATAGATCGCTTAACCTTTATTCTTGAGCAATATTATCATTTCATTTATTCTAATTTAGACACAATACCCTATCAGCATAACGAAGTAAATATAAATATTAATAATATCAAGAAAAAAATAAAGCTGCTCTTCCAAGGGGTTGTGTTTGTGTCCCTCTACCTCAAGAACTCCCTCAATCTTACTGTGAAGGAGCTTAATGAGGTAGAGTCTCGTATTTGCTTTGGGATCTCGTTCCAAGCACTTGCTCCCTGGTATCCAAAAGACTTTTTGCAGTACTCAAGACGAAGCCGAGGAATTTCGAAATCATCAAGTTTTCTTGTGTTATATCTCGAAATATTCGACCTAGGAGTGAATTTATTTTTGAGGTTCTCTGGGCAGAGTCCATTGTTTATCTTGTATGTAGTAATTAGCCTGTCATATTTTATTAGATTGCGTACATCGAGCCAATCACATACCCAGCCATCTTTGTGCCTTGCGCATTCAATTAGTCTGCGTGCCCTGTTTTGCAGCCTCTGTAGGGATTCCAGTTTTGTGTTTGACAGACATCCCAAATGACACTGCAATACCTCAGATGGCTTTCAATCAATGCTCGATAAACAGTTGCCAATTGCTTCTGGGAGAGGATGTTTTTGAGTTTAAACATCGCCCCTATAGCTTTATAAACCGTTTTTTATCTTCCCAATTCATGCTGTCGTCTATTACGACACCAAAATATTTTGTTTTTTGAGCTCTGCATAATTTTGATCGTCAACTTCGAGGTCAGGGAAATCTTTGGCTTTGTTCAGTTGTTTTGGATGCCCTATCAACATAAATTCGCTTTTTTCAGCATTTAAGCTAAGTTTGTTTTGCATCATCTAGGATGAACCAAGATCAAGTTCCCCCTTTATCTCATTACAGAGCTCGTTGATCTCATTGGAGGCATAAGAAATGCTCGTGTCATCCGCGTACATATTTGGTTTAGATTTTTTCAAACATTTTTCAAAATCATTCATATAAATGATGAAAATTCATATATATGAAAAATCATTCATATATACAAATATCTAAACATTTGTGTCTTCAACATTAACAGAACACTGTTTATCCCTTTATGATGTTTTAAATGTCAAGAAACATATCTGCCGCAGTGTTAGCGACAATTCCTAATCTGCATTCAAAAAATAAGAAACCAATTAAGAAACGTTTAGTACTAAAATAGACAAAATTTCATGCGAAATTAAGAAACATTTAGTACTATGGCCTGATCCTAGTTTCTTATAAAAAAACGTGTATCTTTGCTGATGATACTAATGTGACAATAGCATCAAATGACATCGAGAAACTATAGTAGCGGATGCGCAAGAGGATTTACTTAACATTTCTGAACGGGTGAGAGTAATTAAGGTAAGTCCGAAGTCCTAACCCTTCAAAAACAGAGTACTTGATTATAGGTCACCCTTGAAAAAAAAGCTTTATATATACTGAATGAGTTAAAGTTGAATGACTCTGAAATCAAATGAGTTACCAAAACCAAATCGTTAGGATAATGGTTGATGAAAATCTGAAATAGTACGAGCAATTTAAAACTGTTAAGAACAAGATTTGTGGAGGCCTTGCTTCACTGAAGAAACTGAAAAATGTTCTCCCTTAAGGCCAATTTCCAGTCAGCCGAATTTTACGAGCGGGCGGAATTTTAGACAATAAATTGTTGCTCAGGTATAACAATCTATTTAATTTCAGAGCGACATTTTCTCTCGTAAACAAAAGAATTTCCGCCCGTTCAGAAAATTCCACTGAACGATGAAATTAGCCTGTAGTAGCATAGCGGACAAATCTTTTCTTTTGTCCAAGGCTCCCGTGGGGTTCTTCGCCACGCTCTGATCAGATCACATTTTCTCCTAAAACTGACCAATCAGGTGCCGTCGTTGTGATCCCGATTCACGAGATCCCCCACCAATACCAATGGAAATCTGAGAGGCCTCCTGTCAATGGAAATCTGAAGGAACTTATGACAAACCCTTACGAAACTCTCTCTCTCTCTCTCTCTACTCGGATAATAATAAAAAGAATTCTGAGAAGCTTTCGATACTGTAACAAAGTTTTAGTATCTCAAAATACACGTGTAACTCCAAAAAGAATATCTATTTTTTCTCTGATGCTGCTCTGTTGCTCTATTGCCACGGGATGATTTCCTATTTACGTACTGGAGGAAAAAGATATCTTTTATAATACCAGCACAAAACGTGGAATAGATTTTGAGGAGCTTTGAAAAATAGTATCTAAAATGCTACATAGTTTTCTTGACGAAAACAACATGTACATTTCTTCCGTTCAAATACAGCTCCACTTCATTTCTACTTCATGTGGAACCCGCTCTACTGTAACAAGACACTATCATTTCTTGTGCTCTTATGCAAGAAGTAATTCACAAATTTCCGAAATTTTGGTTGAAATTGCCGGTTTCCACTCCTACAGACTTGTAACTTCTATAGGAATTTGGAGAAGGATTGGGGCACTGTTTATCGAAAAAGACGCACAGCAAAATGGGAGCGATTTGGTCGTGAAACTGGGAGTGCTGTGCAGTAGAGAAGTGGATATATCTCTTCAAAACAGTTTAGGTAGGTTTATAGACCTTAAATTATCAGTTTGTGCTCGCCTTTTGCTAAGTTTTGTAGGATCTGTTGCGCAAAAATGACTCCAATGAGTTTCAAAATACCACGAATCGGCCAATTTTAGCGATCACATTGTGATACCGAAAACACTTATGGTCCAAGGTATGGAGAATCTTCTCCCGTTGAAATTTTGACGAAAATCTAACATAGCCGAGTGTGCAATGCTTTTTTTGGGATGGTGGTCAAAACGGTCTAAAATGGCCTAAACTTTGCCGCAAAACGCAGAAGTAAACACAACGACGGCACCTGATTGGTCAGTTTTAGGAGAAAATGTGAACTGATCAGAGCGTGACGAAGAACCCCACGGGAGCTTTGGACAAAAGAAAAGATTTGTACAGATGCTACCTGTAGTCGAAGCTATTTAGTGTATATTACGTTATTGTTGAAAGTCACCTACGGCACGCTATGCAGATGTAGTCGGGGCCAGTCTACCAACAAGAAAACTCGAAACTCACCAACGATTACAAATAGAGCCCAGTCGATAATCAAAAGTGCCAGATTAAAAGACTACTACCAAACAGGCCTGAGGTGATGCAGCCTCCATTCAAAAGGCTACAGATGATTGTTTGCCTTTTTGTTCGCCAAAAATTAAGTTCTAAACTTATCCAAAGGTGCAAAAACATCATTTGTTGTCTTGGCGTCCATGTACTCACAAAACGATAGAGTACCTACGGAAAGTAAAGTTTCAGTTTTGTGCCTCGAGGTAGAACAAGTTATTGAATTTCTAACCATATCATATACTACAGTAGAAATAGGCTTGGCTATAGTGAATTAAGACCACTAGTTCCTCGTAGATTTTGAACAGGAATTTTTTTTAATTGAGACCGTCTTTGCCAAAATACAATTTCACTTGGGACGTAAATAAAGTGCTTACTTTTTTCAAGACTATTCCAGCCATCTTAAAAATTAGTCCTACAAAACAGTAACGCTCTATGCTTGATAACAGGACAACGTTGCCTAACTATTCATGTCCAAACTCGAGGAAAAATGAACCTTTTATATGTATAAATATCAATATTGAGTTGTATTGTGGTAAATTGATCCATCTTTGATTTAGCCATATTCCACTCATTTTAAATTTTGTGGCATATAACTTTATATAATAATTTTTATAACATATAATTTTATAATTTTTTTATTAGTTTAGTTTTTTGCGGGGCCAATTGTAAAACAGTTTTAGACTGTATTGTATCCTGGGTAAATAATTTCAAAATGAAATGAAATAAAATTCATACGATAGGTATCAACTATGTTTGTTACGCAGCGCCGGCGCCGCGCTGGCCCGCCGTCGTGCCGAGAAATTGCTTAGGATAGAATTTGCTGCGCCGGTTGACATTTGTAGCTCTTAGTCACTTTTTGTGGACAAACTATTATCATTATGGTTTCGTCAAGGTTCGCTCTACAGAGTGGCCGTTTACATCTACATATGGGCGACAATCGTTCAATTTTCACCCTACGTCCTTTACTGCTCTTTGATGTTGTTGTATGTGCGACTGCACGAGATGCGGCTGTACGAGACACGGCTTTTGGATTGTTGCCATAATCGTAGCTGCTCATCTACCTCTGAAACAGTATTACAAGGATTTGTCTGCAAGTGGCTTGAGAAACTGACGGGAAATAGCGAGACACGACTACGGGAAACAGTGAGACAAGTTTAGCAAGTTTTGACACGCGTTGGTCTAAATTTGATTTCGCACGTTCCTCGAGAAACTCGTAGGAGATGGCTGAAAGTTTTAAACTAGAGGATTGCAAAAATAGAAACTGAAAAGCAGTTCTCGATGAAATGGGCATTAATGCATGTCTCTAATGAAAGCATGCAGAAGAAAGAAATCAAGCCACGTATATCGCAACATTGTGCAATCTGCATGGAATGCCAATTTGAGGCATTCTTAAGACCGCTTCAAAACAGAGATTTAAAATATTGAATTGCTTCAAAGTAACTCAAATTTTCACTCGAAGTTCTACAAAATATACTGACATGTGCTGGTAATTGTTATTTACACATAACTGAGAAGAGATTTTACATAGAATAGAATGACTTTGAAAATATTTGGCCATTCCATATTTTAGAGAATCTCTAAAATATGGAATGGCCCCGTAATTCTCTGAATTTTCATAAAAAGTTCTGGCTTCTTGATGAAGCATATGTGAAACAACTCCTTACATGCATTTAAGTAGGTTTTGCAAGAAAGTAATGGAAGATTTTGAAAATATTTGACCCTATATTTTAAAGAATCTCTAAAATATGGAATGGCCCCATAATTCTTTGAATTTTCATAAAAAGCTCTGGTTTTTTTTATGGAGCACATGTGAAAGTGTTCCTTACACACATTTAAAAAGGTTTTATCGAACCATAACAATTTTGTAACAGATCAAAAGGATAAAGTCTACCGGGGGAGGGTGACGGGGTAATGGTACCATTGTACCAGAGAGATCGTGCCTGGTGCAGCATTTTGCGAAGGTAGTTGAACCTGGTACCTAAAATAGGGGTACCGGTACCAAGCCTGTTCGAGTCGGTACCAATAACAATTTCGTTAGTGGATATTTTTGGAATTCATAGAACAAATATTAGCTTTTAACAGTGCAGACAGTGACACAGATGCAGCAGTTACATGGTCAGGAATGGTTTCGTCTTGCTCATTGGTCTCGCTTGTGGTAAACTTAACAAATAATGATAATAATAATAATTATTATTACAATAATAATAATAATACCAAGATTGAAAAATACCAAGATTGAAAAATACCAAGATTTAAAACGGGAACTAAAGAGAATTTGGCAACGTCAAGAAATAGTCACAATTCCAATCATCATAGGAACGCTAGGCACAGTAAGCAAAAACTTCGAACAGTGGTTAAGAAAGTTAGACATCATGGTGAATTTCAGCACATTACAGAAAGCTTGTTTATTGGGATCAGCAAGAGTCCTTAGAAAGGTTCTGGATACCTAAGGCCGTGGGATATGGCTCGGTAATCAGTTGATTCAACCAGCAATAACATCACATGCTGTGATAACATCAGACATAATAATAATAATAATGATAATAACATCATATCTATACAAGTTATGCTTGTTATCAAGGACCTGTCAAACCTAATTACAAGAGAAAATAGCAATCAATATACATTAAAAACATAAAAATTAGAAGTCGAAGTTAAACCATATTAATTATCAGTGATTAGCTGCTCCCCCCAAAATTGGTGGTACAAATGCCTTTAAATTAGGTGAAACCTGGTACCTTATGAGTTGGTACTGGTACCAAAGACTCCCCCTGTCACCCCCCTCCAACAGGGGATCGATGACTCAGTTTAGAAAGCACCGGTACAACGTATTCTGCCGATTACACCGAAGGGAATCGACACAGTTGAATTTGTCTGAATGGTCCAATGAGATAGCGTTTCGAATGCAAGGTCTAATCAGATGGCGTTTGATCTCTCTATTTTTAATTCACCTGTCTTATCAGTGGGCGTTCCCTTTAAGTCATTTTACGCAGTTTCTGCTATATCAGTATTTGCAGTTCATGCTCGTTCCTGTTGCGGTATTTTTGTTATAATCCACCTTTTCAAGGTTAGAGGCGCGAAAGCGGAAGTCTTTTGTTGTTAGAGATATTGTATCTGTGAGTCCAAATTTCTGTTCTACATAAAAAGGTTAGCATAGAGGCAAATTTTCACTTTCATATCTGTCTTTGTTTCGAAATTATGGCATTATGTATAATTTGAACTCATAAGGGCTTTGACCGTGAAATCAAAGTTTGGACAAAAATTTGTCCAAACATCTGATTTCACGGTCAAAGCTCTTATGAATTAAAATTCTTTAAATCGCCATAACTTCCAAACGAAGACAGATATGAAAGTGAAAATCTGCTGCCATGCTAAAGTTTGTACGCAGAACAAGATTTTGGACTCAAAAATGCAAAATCTCTAACAACAAAAGACTTCCGCTTTCGCACCTCTTACCTTGAAAAGGTGGATTGTCTGTCGGGGACAGCCGCTTTTTCTGAGTATTCCGCATTTGAAATGTTTTAAAAATAACTGGCTTTACACTTCAGCTGATGGATAAAGTGGCAAGTCCAAACAGGCTTTATTGTTAAGAAAGGAATTTAGATTTGTTGATGGATGCGATGACAAGTCAAAGGTCATCTTGACAAAACAAAGGTCGTGATGTCATCATCCTTTGTCAACGAGGTGAATAAAACTCGAAGTGCTCGACATCAAACATCAGTTTCTGCTTTGATCGAGAAGCAGAAGCAAAGGCAGAAACAGAGATGGCCAAAGTAACTTTGTTGGTTGTCGCTTTTTTGGTAAGATTGTAATATCTACTTTTTGTAGTTCATTTCTTGTGTATTTTCACAGTAGGCAGCCTGCATACGTAATAACAGCAGATTTGCTGGTTTTTTTCTCATTTCTGGTGAATGCGCTTAAAAAGGGGTGGCTTACTATCCTGTTTGTAGTGGGTAGTGCCCATTGGGTACGCGTGGCGATGGGATACGATCCTGTCTTGGATACGGGTAGAAGGGATGATACGCTGGGGTATTATACTGTTTTCTTCGTGGTGAATACGCTTTAAGGGGCTTATGATGTGTAATTTCAACCCGGGTCGCACACATCTGCGTCACTACTGCATAGCAAAAGCTGAGCTGCCCTGCCGGCGGCCATACTGGAAAACATGCATGTTACGCCAGGGATCTCCGGCGTGGAGAAACGCTGAAAACAACGGTAGAACAATAGGTCTATTGTTTGGAAACAACCGGCGTGGCGTAAACCTCTGGTGTGGCAAAAACAAACTTTACAGCCTGGGCCGGCGGCGACCCATCAGCGATGTGTCGCCGGCAGGTCGCGGTCAGTCCATCAGTCTTATCCTATGGTACATTTCAGAAGTTGTATCAGTAACATCACTGTTCACATAAATATGTAACAGACACGTGCTTACCAAAGGAAAGGGCTATTTTCTATTTCTCCAAGCACCCCCCTCGATTATTCCAACCCCCCTGATTATTGTTACATCGAGCCATTTCCAACCCCCCCCCCCCCCGATTATTCTCACCCCCCGTGTATTCGGTACTCGAGAGTACATCAGTCATATCTCTTGATCTTCAAAGTAATTTTTTCATTGAAAAACATTCGTAAGTGCAAGAATTGATTTTGTTATGGTCTTTGGCTACTTCATCGGTGATACGTATTGTAAAACATCTGTTGTTCATGAATACAGGGCAGAGAGCTACATTTTTAAGGAGTATAAGGAAAGGTTGACGGAGCAGTTAGTTTTCTGCAACAATTTCGTGCGGGGCAAGCAGATTTTTCCCCAAAGTTTTCTCCTCCACCGGCCATGTCATATAAAGACATCTTATTTGTTCCAAAATACTCTTGATGAAGTTCTAAGTAGCGCCTACTGGACCAACAATCACTACGCACCTGTAAAATTTTAATCAAGTCGTAATGTTCCTCGCCTTTCTATCCTTTCATACCCTGGTTCACTTGACAGAGTCTCCTGTAACAATGAGGAGGCAAGGCGGAGGTAGAGAGGAAAGGGGGACGCGCTTATTTCTGTTCATTTCCTTTTTTTCTTGATTTTCATCTTTTCTTATGCTGAAGCCCGGGGGGGGGGGTACTCATATATTTTTCCGTACGGGGACGTGCTGCTGAACAGGGTATCATTTTCAGGATTCCGACTCCGGGACAGGGTATCATTTTCGTAAAAAATCGGCTCCATGACACGGTCCATATTTGTCATTTTGACTCCGAAAGGTCGTTTTGGGCCATTTTCACTCTGCGAATGTGATTCAAATCGCTTAGATGGCAATATTTCCGCATTTTTCGATAGATTTCGTACAAATTTCCTTGCAGAGCACAACTTTGTCCAAAGAAACTAAAGGACAAGTTAGCTCGTTGTAAACCAGTTAGCTGAATGTTTTACCCTGTATAAAGATTATGAAATGAAATGAAATGAAATGAAATGAAATGAAATGAAAATGACTTGGTATTGTTTAAGAAAATTTTACTCCGGGACAGGGTATCATTTTCGGGAATTTGACTCCGGGACAGGGTAACTTTTTAGATTTTCCAGCGGCACGTCCCCGTTCGTAGGCCAAGTACCCCCCGGGGTGCTAAAGGCTGTGGCTCCTGAAGTAGCCCTTTCGGTGCCACTCGAGTAAATCTAAGCTTGATAATCTAAAAAGCACAGGCATTGGGAAAATATTGCATAAGATTTAGTTTGATAAATGAAATCTCCTTAACATAATTTTACTTCACTTTGACTTGTTTCCAGTATCATATAATTCAGAAGGTACTTGAATTCTGTTTGAAGACTGGGAAGGCTATAAAAAACCTTCAGAATTTTCATACGGGCGCACAGACTTAATATCAATGTAGAACCTTCCAACTCTTAAGAATATGTGAGCGCTCACAATCTGGTAATTTAAAGAAAGTCTCAATAATGACTACCCTGGGTACCATACTCAGTCTGGTACCCAGGGTAAATAATGACCAAACTTCTTGGTTTCTTATCTAAAATGACGTGTTATATCGTTTCAGGTGCTGTTTGATGCCATTCAGCTGGAAGCTAGCTGGCTACGTTGTAAGTCTCAAATATCTTCTTGTAGACAAGAAAGACGGTTGATGGCAGCAATTTGGCGTATTGGGGAGAGGTTACTTGCCCCAGAAAGAAGATACGAGGGATCTCTGCGAAAATCCTAAAAAATCATGTGTGTAGAATGCCATTGCCCCTTTCCCAGGGGGGGGGGGTAATCAGCACATGCGCATACGGGGAAGTAAGTCCGATATTTTTGGGTCAAAATATTCTCAAAAGTGATAGTTGTGGGCCCAAAGAAAACTGAAGCTATGTTCATGCTATTTTTCATTCCAAACATTGTTTAATTGATATTTCTTCATTCTTTCATATGATTGAGCTTGAAGGAAATTGCTGGTAATTTCCCATTAATCCTGGGGAGAGCACTTTCAAAATCATAATCATTTTCAGAACTACGACACTTTCTAAATTCCTACCTGTTTAAACGTTGTGACCTCATCAAATTGCTAAATTGTAAACCATTAAAGCTACAGACTTTTGCTTGCTACCATCTTGCAGATATTCAAGAACTGAGTATACTTCCTGCATTGATTGTATTGATTTTCCTAAATCAGTCTGGAATTTAAGGAGCTTTTAATGTTTGCAAAACCAGATACCGTTTCTCGTCGACGTCGTGCATCCTTTCGTAAAACTTAAAAATGCTGCAAATCCAGAAGTAATCGTGATATCAAGAATACTCTTTCTGCGATTTAATGATATGGCAAATTGATTGAAGTTCTCCTCGAGCAATTCATTTGAAAGAATGAGGCAATAAACATTTGATTCCAAAGTTTTGTAAACACTCAATTAACAACGTATGCAGGGATGTGCTAAGTGTGCTGAGTCTAAAATATCCAGTAAAATCTTAGGCAAAATGATACCCTACGCTAGACTGGTTGCCTATTAGAAGTTATCGCAATTGAAAGACTAAAGGAAGCTCAATGGCGACTCAAAGACCTTCACATTCAAAACTGGGACGAAGCTTTCCCCTGTCGATTTTATTACTAGACATGGAAACCAAGGCAACACTGTACGAACTCCAGGCATTTGCGGATGGGCCTAAGTTGCCTGCTCGAGCATCCGATGCTACCCTGATACTAAAGATTTAGGCCCATATTCTCCCCGGACAAACCGTGTAACCGTGCTTATTTCACATTTGACGCGCGCACTTGCTAAACCCGAATTATTGCTCAAATACCTTCAAAAGGGTTGATATAAGGTCTCAAAGAGTTTCTTTTTAGTTTTTCGATTTATCTACTGCAGAACTGGCGCTAGAGCAACGGCCATTTTCTGTCGATTAGCGTTGCCTAGCAAAACATGAAAAAATCATAATGGCTGCCGATGCACCCATATTCTGGGCGCACTTGATCCAAGTGTACAGGTGCGTTCAGTCGGTTTCATGATCAGCGTATGACTTAAGAGCACCCTGGGAACGAGGTTGAAAGATATGAAAAATTTCCACGGTGACCTTACAGCAAAATGAGCTAAAACGAAGCACTTTGATTCAAAGAATAATGGAGGCGCTGACTCATGGAACAAGAACGACAGAAGCCACGTACAATTGAAGATCGAGAAGTCTGGAATACTTGGATACCATGAACCTGCCTGATGAAAGCAAATGACCAAAGAAGAAGAAGAAGAAGAAGGATTTACATTGCTCCAGAACAAAATTTTTCTGTAGTGAGATGAAACGAAAATGTTCTGGATCGAAAATTGTAAAAATATGGATAATCTGTTACACTTTTGATACGGATCCATAGGCGTGCTAAAGCAGTGTAAATGGGGCCTGAGTTTTGAGCCCGAATTTTCACGTCACATGACATATTGTCGAATTCAAAGAAACCTTATTGTGTATCTTATTTTTTCAGTTCCTTTTAGTCGTCGTCGACCCATTCCTGTTGCCAAAAATCTTGCAGCTGGAAAGAAAACAAGTCAAAGTTCAATTCGATATGGTGGAGATTCGAAAAGAGCTGTTGATGGAAAAGCAACAACCAATTACTTTTCATTGTCATGCACACACACTGCAAACTCCCTGAAACCTTGGTGGAAAGTGGACCTTGGTCAACTTTATCTTGTATCAAATGTGAAGATCACAAACAGAGGAGATTGTTGCAGTAGCAGATTGTCCAATTTTGATGTCAAAGTTGATAACAAGCTGTAGGTGCCATTCAGATCGAGGTCTGCGTTCTTTAAGGTTGCCGTAAACGTTTGTCCCCGGGGGGGGGGGGGAGCGGGTTACTTGATTCAAGCCTCTCCACATCCTATACCCTGACCGCATAAACGATACTCGCATAGAAATTTTTCCGAAAGCATACATGAGCAATTGTTCCAAGAGACCTCTAAAAATTTTCATTTCTGTTTTTGAGCTGTCGCAAAATTTGTTATCAATTATGACATCCTGTCGCTACTTTTGGTCAGAAAAGGACACCACGTCCCATAATTTTTGCCGCTAAGAGATATCCTGTTGAGCAACACATCCCGTCAGGTCACCTATGGGAGTGCCCCCCCCCCCCCCGGGAGATGCAGCACAGCATTGGGCAGAAATCTTTGCAAAAAATTTATACCATTCGTATAAAGAGGTTTAACGACTTTTGGGTTTAACAACGGGTTGCGGGTTTTGTCAATTTTTGTACTCGGGTTGCAGGTATTTCATTCAAAACTTCCACTATCTTTTGGGTTTCAAAGTCACATAGTCCATGAGATCGAAAAGCCAGCTTTTAAAGGCGTAAACGATGCACAAAGAGTCTTTCAAAACGAAAATTCTGGAAATGATCAAAGATTGACGAAGTAATTGATGAAAATCAATGACTTGTTCAGAAAGGCAGTTCCGGCTATTTGTGTTTTGGCTTCCGAATTTTCGGGTTTTCCCGAATTTAGGTCCCGGCTTGCGGATTCTAGTACCCCAAAGCCCCCTCTTTAAAATTTTGCTGTCCTTTTCAACTTAATTGGTCCGGGGGAACTTCATGTTATCTGACATAATCCCAGTGAGAGCAGTTTGATATCTTCATTATGTTCAGGATTACCACATTCATAACATTTTACCCTGGGTACCAGATAAAATTTATGCTAGTTTTGAAGTTTAGGTTCCTTCTGAAACTCAGTTAAGTTTGCATATCCAGTAAATTTGAACCACGTTCTTACTCTTTTGATCAGATGTAAGCATTATCCTGGTGCCGTGAAGCAAGGAGCTACCATTGATATCAGATGCAACAAGCCTTTGGCTGGTAGCAATGTGATGATTCAGCTGCGAGGACGAAACTATTTGACGCTTTGTGAAGTTCAAGTATTTGGAAAACTTGTAGTGGAACCTGTTGTCGAAAATCTTGCAACTGGAAAGAAAACAAGTCAAAGTTCAACTCGATATGGTGGAGATTCAAAAAGAGCTGTTGATGGAAAAGCAACAACCAATTACTTTGCTTTGTCGTGCACACACACTGCAAACTCCCTGAAACCTTGGTGGAAAGTGGACCTTGGCCAACTTTATCTTGTGTCAAATGTGAAGATCACAAACAGAGGAGATTGTTGCAGTAGCAGATTGTCCAATTTTGATGTCAAAGTTGATAACAAGTTGTAAGTACCATTCAGATCGAGGTCTGCGTTCCTCAAGGTTGCCGTAAAAGTTTAAGGCATAGCATTAGGGCAATCAGATGTTTGTCCAAACATCTTATTTCACGGTCAAAGCCCTAACATTGAACTCTTTAAAATCGCCAAAATTTCTGAACGAAGACAGATATGAGAGTAAAAATTTGCTTCTATGCCAAAATTTGTATGCAGAACAAGATTTTAGCCTAAAAAATGCAACAACTCAAACAACAAAAGACTTCCGCTTTCGTACCTCTTATCTTGAAAAGGTGGATTTTAAAGTTTTGCAAAGATTCGAGCCCATTTGAGCCCTGTTCCAGAGCAGTGTAAATGTTGTTGAATCTTGACAATTTTTCAGCAGATCAAAAAAGCTGCATCGGTGCTGTGTAAGCTTGGTATCAGTCTTTTGGTGCTTTGTTTTATTTGTTCCAACGACTGCAACGACTCCAGGAACTTCAGCAGCCAAATATCAACCAGGCTTTTAATGATTCCTTTGAATATATCTTGGCCGAGATATCAACATCGATATTTTTACTTCTTATGACCAGATGCAAGTATCATCCTGGTGCCGTGAAGCAAGGAGCTACCATCGATATCAGATGCAATAGTCCTTTGTCTGGTCGCAATGTCATGATTCAGCTGCGAGGACGAAACTATTTGACGCTTTGTGAAGTTCAAGTATTTGGAAATCTTGCAGCGGAACCTGTTGTTGCTAAAAATCTTGCATTTGGAAAGAAAACAAGCCAAAGTTCAACTCAATATGGTGGAGCTTCAAAAAGAGCTGTTGATGGAAAAACAACAACCAATTACTTTTCATCTTCATGCACACACACTGCAAACTCCCTGAAGCCTTGGTGGAAAGTGGAACTAGGCCAACTTTATCTTGTATCCAATGTGAAGATCACAAACAGAGGAGATTGTTGCAGCGACAGATTGTCCAATTTTGATGTCAAGGTCGGCAGCAATTTGTAAGTATCACTAAGACTTGCACTTTGCTTAGAACTCATCAGTGAGTTACGTTTGATGTCATCGCTGCTGCTATTTGCTGACCAAATAAAAATTCACGAACTAGATCTTGTTTAACTTCCAGAAAGAAAATTTTGTGCAAGAAAACAAACAATCTATAGTTCTTCAGAGCAATTCATTTGCAAGAATAGATCGATAACTTGTCACTAGGATTGCCGCGCGGCCGCGCTGGCCCGCCGTCGTATTGATAAGATATTGCTGTGAAGCAAACAGCCATGACGCAATTTTTAGGTGTTGTGGATGGGCTTTGGCATCAGGCAATGCTTGCGTCGTGCATGACGGTAGGTCCTGGTGTGATGGTTTGGGGACCTTTCATATCATTGCAGGGACGATAAGAAACTGAGACAAAGATATGTTAGATCTGAGAAACTTTCCCTCCTAAGTTTGAATTGATGTCGGTGACGATCATTTGTAATAATACCTTTAGATAACCCTATTATGTTTAAGCATATTTTGCAGTATTTTCTATAAAACAAATAGAGATGAAAGAAACATTGTGAGTAGTAAGTTGAAAGAATCATAGTCATAAGAGACATTTTAGGGTAGGGTGTGAAACTGAACATTAAGGTTGTTACAGAGCCTTTAGGGAACTCGTAAGAAACTCTGAGCTCTCAAATGTTGTAGCTTCTTAAAAAAATTCGTGTAACATGTCAAGGACAGAAAACGCTGTAAAACCTTTGTGTGACAACTCAGCTCATGTTGAAGAACGGGGATACCCCTCCTTCGAAGGAGAGGAAACCCTGAGAGAGGGCTAAACAGTGCCCTTAAAAATGATAAATCTTACAATTCTAGCTCTCTGAAAAGCCATCCCCTCTCTAAACTACTCATATTTGTAAGGAGGAACATAGCAACGTTATCAAAAGACAAATTGTAGACAAATCAACTGCAAAAGGCATTTTGAGGGATGGAAAATCGGGGAATTTGGACCCGACCCCCTCCAGCCCCCATGAAACCCCTGGTATTGAATCCCTCTCCAAATGGGTCCCAAGCCATCCCGAGCAAATAGAGATCATGTTGGGATTTTTAAAAAATCAAATAACCCCTCAAATGGGTTTTGAATTACACCAATTTTCTGACGTCATGAGTCGTTAGACAACAATGGAACGACAAAGGAATTCAAGCTCAGCACAAAGGGAAACAAAGGGCTCGCACAGCTGAAAGTGGGTTGTGGAAATGCTCCCATAACCCCTTCACGGGAAGGGTAACTGCCAATATATGCCGTGATAAAGAGGTAGGGAAGGTTGGGCGATCTTTTGATGTTAGTAATGACATCGGTGAGGTTGCAGTTCTTGCAATCGAAATGTCTAAAGAGGAAGAAGCTTGGAGGCGAGGGACAATGGGAATGACGCTACATCCGACTGCAACGAATAATATTATAGACAAACAGATACGCTTGATCTTAACGTGTTGCAAACACTTGACATTTTAAGTGAGCGCTAGGGTAAGGTGGGGGTAATTTGGGTCTACAGGGGGTAAATCAAGTCTATTTGGTAGAAATTGAATTAAAATGGTAGCCCGAAAGGTAAAGACATCACCATCCACGGAGAAATGATTCGAATTTTGAACTTCCGATCATTGTAAGATCGAAAAAGCAAAAAGAACCAAATTATCTTACCGTAAACCCCCTGAGGAAAAGATATTTCCTTTGGATATATTCGGCACACAGGCTAAGATCTAAGTTTCAGGCCCCGTTTACATGGGAGATCGGATCCAAATGGAACCCTATCCATTTGGATCCAATCCGCTTTTGAGGGGCGTTTACACGGGATCGGATTCAGTTAGACTTTAAACGCCCGGTACACCTTTTGCCTCATTTTTAATTGGTTTCTTTGACAAATTTCGTTCTCCGATAGACTTTTATCTCACCCTTGTTTGCTTTTTTTTATTTATTAGCAAAGGCCTTTCAACTATCACTTCCTAGCCATACCAGTTTGGATTCGATCCCACCCATTTACAAGAGACCTTTTTGGGATAGGACCCAAATCGGAAAAAATTCAAAATCGATCCCATTTGGGTACGGATGGCATTTCCAAATGAGATCGGATACGTGAGGTTCCTTGTGAAAGCAAAAATGATCCGATCCCGTGTAAACGGCGTCTTAATTCTTAATGAATCATAGACTTGTGCCTTTTCGTCCCTTGTTTCCCTGCGTTCTTTGATTTGCCGATATCACTTGGTCAACAGGGACGCATGATATTACTATGAAAAAGTTGGCCTAACGTAGGCCCATGGGAAACCGCGTTAAAGTGAAGTGATTCCGTATTCTCCAGTCTAATTGCTAGAATTTAGCATTCACCCAATCAGGAGGCGCTATTCTGATAGTTGTTGTCAGTTGTTGTTGCATACAAAAAGGCCGTTAATGAGATCTAGAGTTCTCGCAGCTTCGAAGCTTACCGCCTGACACAGGTATGCATTTTGAAATCTGTGAGTCATATCATACTATATGTTATATCATATCATAAGTATTTAGGCACGACATCCTATCAGCTAATTGCAAATATTTGTAAAAAGAAATACCCATTAAATCATGTCAAGACAACATCATTCTTTTACCAAAAGTCCTCCCAGTGTTCAAGTTCTTCAGACCAGATTTTGAAGTGGGTTTGTTGAGTGTACGACTACTCCCACTTATTTAGGCCATTTTGAAAAATGGGCTCACTTTTTGAGTGTAATATTATGAGTGCTTTTGACCAAGTAATATCAGCGAATCAAAGAACGCAGGGATACAAGGGACGAAAAGGCACGAGTCTAGACAATGATCTCATCCCGTGTAAATAGGGTGTTGATGAATGTGGTTTTACTTCTGTTCAACAGATGCAAATATCATCCCGGTGCTGTTAAGCAAGGAGCAACCATTGATATTAAATGCGGGACTGGTTTGATTGGTAATACAGTCACAATTCAGTTGAGAGGAAGAAACTATTTGACACTCTGTGAAGTTCAAGTGTTCGGAGAACCTTCATTGGGTAGGTAAATTTATTCAAATTGATACTATTGAAGAGGATAGTGACAGGTACATGTATAACAGTACCTGAGTAGCAGTATCAGGTGCAGAAGATCAAGTACCCTGTACTATTGTGGTTGGTACCAGTAGTAAAAGATAAGAAAATTGATGATTTTTATGTTCTTAGTCCTCCAGAAGTGTCCTCAATACCACAGTAGTACTAGCCCCAAATAGACTAAAGACCCTTGTTCGCTGATGCAGGACGTACCGCTCAATTGAGTGCATTTCTTTTTCATCTGAAATTCTGTACACAAGGGTCCTTTTAACCTTGACTCTGGTAGATGGATGGCTTTTCCGGAAATTTATCATAACTGAAAAGATTTGAATAGACCTTGCATCCTTGAGCAGACAAAATTCATATACGTGGGTCAGAAACTTCCTGAAATTAATGCAAAAGGGTTCGCAATTCTTGAATATTCTATCACACAAATGGGTCCTTTTGCCCAAATCCAGATACCATAAAAGCTCTATTAAGCCACCGGGGGGGGGGCTTATTTAATTTCGGACCTTCCAGAGGGGGCTTATTAGAGACGGGGGCTTATTCACAAGATCAAGTGACAAGGACATATTCGGTAGCTTTTCGGTTCTTTTATCCCATATTTTGCGTAATCAACATACAATTTTACGGCTCAAATACATGAATTCGACACAGTTTTTACCCCAAACGATACTAAAAATTAACATGCAAGATTGTGTAGCTAAATTAATGGAAAATATTTAGCAAATTCTAGAATTTTGTGTAAGTAATAGTAGAGAGGCGGGCTTATTTCAAATGTTGACTCGGAGGGTAGGGAATTATTAGGTGGGGATTTAATATAGAGGGGGGCTTAATAGAACTATAACGATATAGGTCGAATCATGTTCACAATGAAGTACCCCTCGGACTCCAGCATCATCCACCCTCCTTTCTAGATTTTAGATTAAACAATGAAATTTAACGATGTTCTTCCTACCTATCTTTTACAGTACCCGTTCCAAGAAACCTAGCAACTGGAAAGATAACTAGCCAAAGTTCAACTGTATATGGCGGTGTTTCACAACGAGCTATTGATGGAAATAAATTCTCAAACTGGTATGGAAATTCATGCACGCATACGACTAATTACCCAAGAGCATGGTGGCAGGTAGACCTTGGAAAACGTTATGTTGTTGAAAGTGTCAAGATAACAAACAGAGGAGATTGCTGTGCCAATAGACTATCTAACTTCGATGTAAGAGTGGACAATTATTTGTAAGTATCCTTCTTCTTTCATCGGACCAATTTCGTTAAAGTATTTCCATCTTTATGGACTATGATAGACAATGATATAGGCTGCCTTTCCAATGACCTGGGTTAAAATAAGAACGGGTTAAAAGCTATCCGTTTTAGCGCAGTGTTCCCTTTTAAAAACATTTAATAAAAATGGGAAAGTTTAAAGACGAGACTCAGAGCCGGCCAGTATTGAACTGCATACTTTTGGCACGTTCATTTAAAGTTACAACACAAAGGGTGATAAAATGACCAAAAACGACTAGTGGAAAACGACTGAAAACAAAAAACGAATTCACGGTAAAGCTGGGGTTTCCATTGAGTCAATTTAAGAAGTGATCACTTTCAACAAATTCTTCCTCCGAAACTTTTTGGATAGGTTTAGTTTATCAAAACTTCTCAGCATCGTATAATTGTGAGGCTTTCTCGATGGTTGACGGATTTGTATGGTTGATAAAGTTGATTAGTTATCAGAGAAATATTTGAATAAGGATAATAAGGGGTTAATCAGATGTACATCTGGGTAACAAGGGGGCCTAGAATTGAACGGGGTCAACCTCGTTCCAAGGGTCTTTTGTTGACATAAGGCTCTGGGGATGAGGTTGGGAAGGGGTATGAAAACTATTTGAGGGACAATTAGGGTATAGAACATCTTTTGGAAATTTTTTAATGAGTACCAAATTTTCAAGACCAATTCTTCATAAAATTTTTTCATTGAGATCAAAATACCTGCAACACAAGCTTGCTTTTCTGTGGCAGCTTTCAAATCTTCCAGTATATTAGTATATTTGTTCCTTTAAAATTCCAGCTCATTGGCCATCAGTGGTAGTACTTGATTAAGTTGAAGCTGGTTGAAGCAGCTTTGCCCTTTTTATCTAATCTATTATCTCTTGCACATAAACAGAACTTCTTTGATCCGGTTGCCTTACCTTAGCTGGAAAATGGTTAGATAGATCGTCAGTGGTGGGATAAAAATTTTTCCTAATATTTCAATGGAGTATGAAAATTCGAAGGGAAAATTGTTGGGGGTACGAGAAATTTCAACCAGTTTAGGAATTTTAACCCGCCCTAGAGCCCAGAGTTATACATAATAACTGATCCCTTAGCTGGTATAAACGATGCAGCTGCATAGACGCTAAAGAAGTGTATTCTTGTTTTGATCCACATATATCTGTTTTTAAAGGAAACTGCTTATAGGAAAGTCAACTGTCAAGTACTCAAAACCTGATAATTTCAAGAAGCTTTCAGTGGCTCTAGAACCCAAAGGGACATTCAGCACATACGCGTACGGCGGAGGGGGCAGCCCAAGAAATTTTCAGGCAACCCAAATATATCAGTTCAGCATCATTGCAACCCAAAAAATATCAACCCATTTTATACTAATAAACCTGTACACGAAAACGTTATTTGATGTAAATAAATATCATGAACGTCATTTCAGTGTTATTGGATCCCAAAAGTATCACTCTTGGCAATATTCTAACCTAGAAATAAGGTGTTGTGGCGCAGTGGTGTAATCCTCTGACATTGCAGCCAGAATAGTCAGGAGGAGTGGGCCCGATACCAAAAAGGGCCACACCACTTGAGCGTCATGACAAGGGGTCGCTGACTCGATTAGCGCTTAGCTACTTCTGCGATTTCAGCAGTCGTAACTTCACCTTCACTCCACCTTCACCAGAAATGTCAGACTTCCCTCCCCGTATGTGAATGTGTTGAGTGCCCCCCCCAGGTTGTGGAATGAATGGCTTTCTTTGATAGAAGCAACGCAACTCTTTTCTCAACAGATGCAAACACCATCCTGGTGCTGTTGCCAAGGGTGCAACCGTCACCTTGAAATGTGATCGTCGATTGGATGGACGTATTGTCAAAATTCAGCTCCGTGGAAGGAATTACCTGACGTTATGTGAAGTAGAAGTCCTTTCTGGATGCTAAGATGTAAGAAGCATTTTTTGTAAGCTTATTCTCAACTGTGCAGTCTTAAAGGGGGTCCACACGATTGGGGCAAATAAAGAGTGAGTGTCAGATGATTTCTGTAGCTGGCAATAAGCTTTTGTCTCTGATGTTTTGGATAAACAGACGGAAAGACATATACGTCTAATATTAAAATCCTTCGTCATCTCTCCCAACCATTTTTGGTGTTATAAACCGTGTTTTGCACTGAAAACAACTACATTACCGTTCTAATTTCTTTCTTACGTTTTCCGTTGTAGCAGTATCTCTAAGGGGACTATATGAAAATAAGGTTAGCTTGACCTAGGTTAGAATCAGATTGTTTGTAATTAGGTTAGAGGCCTTCTTGGCCTAGATGCCTGATAAGGAAAAAAGTATAGTAACTTGTAATTATTGTGGCGAACGACACATACATGAATACAAACACATCTGATACTACATATTTTGCAAAATGTTTGCAATGTATCTGCTACTATTTACTGTGGTAATGCAGTTGACTGACATGCTTATAGTCCGGGTTAAACGTCGGACTTCTCATGTGCCGAACCTAATATGATTAAATTCGACGTTGGCAGGGCAAAAGCACGAAATTGAGTTAAACGTAAACCCACTTGTGCCGTGCTTGATCAAAATCGGTTGTATCCTAGCAACCAAATAAGACCTCGTTTCGGAGCAAAAGTAAGTTGTTTGTTTGTTTGACGTTTGTTTGTTTATGTGATCTTATTTTGATTCAATTTCACTCTAGCTTCTACAAGAAACTAATCTAAATCTAAGTTGAAGATAATTTAGGCCTTTGGTTCGGCACATGAAAAGTTCGACGTTTAACTTAAAGTCGCGCTCCTGCCGTGAAGTTCGAAGGAACAAGGCGCTCCAAATGCAGCTGAATCTATAGCAAATCATGGCAAATTGAATCTGTAGAACCAAATCAAGTTAAACATCATGCTCCTCATGTACTTAATTCAGCAATTAGGCTCGACCAAAGAGAAGTGTGAAGTTAAACCCGGGCCTAAGGCAGCGAAATGATTTAGCCCATATTTGACAGCAACACATTGACCAATAAATTCGCTAGATCTCTTACAAATTTTCTCCTTTGTAGGATTTCTACCGCACTGAGAGTCATGGATGGGAAAGAAAATTGATTGATGGCAGTGTCCTCGATGTCGCTGCTGACTTGATAAAAGATGATTAAAATTTGCTGCAAGATGAGCATGAGATACAATAGATTTCAATATGTCTGTTTCATCGAGAAATCATATTTAGAGTAAAGCAAACATTTGTCTTCTTCTTCTGTCCTTGCGATTAAAAGAAATTTTGAATTTCAGGATTTGTTATCAATTCTCTTAATTTGCCGCAGCCATTGGCAGCCACTCCGAAACTTTTGCGAGCCAGCCCAGTCCGCCACTGGCTCCGGAATGGCCCCGCCCCTGGTCAAGGTTATTGCTGCCAAATTTTGCTGAGACGGCACAGCAGCAAAACCCAAAACACAGACCACTGAACAGGTCTCAGTGCATTTTGTAGGAGGTAACGGTCACAACAGTTACTCTATGCAAAATCTAACATTACGTTACCTGTTGTGATGACCTGCATTTTTGATTGATATATAGGAGATTGGGAAAATTTGTCCCTTAAGGAGCAGGGTATCTAAAAAAAATTGTTTGACGTTGGATTAAATATTGAAAACTAACGACAACATGAACAGGCACATGGGAAGATAACCCTGTCCCTAAGATTATGAAATAATTTTACATCCTAAAATCTTGCAAATCGGTTGAAAATTCACTGAGTTCTGAGCTTTCAAACATAAAAAATATGCGGTAGCTGAAACCGAGACCCCCCAGATTACCTGTAATGCAAAAAGCTTGAAGACTGGGGTAAAAGAAGCTTATCCAATGTCATACATCTCGTTGAAGAGCAAACCAAATAGGACCTCTGAAGTAAATTATTTCTTGCGATCAGTATCAAAATTTCCGTAACATTGCAAAAGTCCAAAAACAATGGTTCAAAACATAATCGACGAGAGGGTGAATCTGTTTCCTTCAAAGCATCCATTTTGACAGTTAGGTTATCGAATACCTGTTTGAATCCCATTTGGTTCGCCCTGAAACAATTGACAAACGATGGCCTGTGGGATTTTTACCACAAATGCCTTTTCGCGAAGCCTCTGGTTTCAGCTTTGGCACAAACTTGAACTTCAAAAGCATGTAGGCCCATGAATCTTTAGCGGATTTGCAAGATTGTTGTTTCAAAAATCAACTTAAAATCTCAGGAAAAGGGTTACTTGACCAAGGGTCCACTCAGAGTAACGTTATTTTTTAGTACTCAATCAAACGTCGAACAGTTTCTTGAGACACCCTGTAGGATGTACGATTCTTACCTAGTTTTCTAGAGGCAGCATTCATCCATAAGTAAACACTGTTTAAAAAGTTTTGCATACACCTTTCAGAGGTTTTCTACAAAATTTAGTGACAATTTTTGATATTTCCTTGAAAGCAATCACGAACTCGTTCAGGTTGCGTTGCCAGGGCGTTGCCAAGAATCTTCTCTTGTAATAGGGTGTGATAGAACCAAATTACATTTTGATTTTCAGAACGTCAATTTACAGTCAAAATTTATGCTTGAAATGCTTTCTTCGGTTTCAAAGTAGTGGGCCACTTGGAAGCGACGATTTGTATTGCACAGGAAGTTAATCATCCCATGCTTGAGTAAACAAAATGCGCAACGGGAACTCCCAAATTTTTACGGTTATCCTTGTGGGGAAAGTCACTCCCGTGTCCCTAGAAATCTTGTGATCTTCTTCACAGATGCTGTGTTTCCGAGAAATCCCTCAAATCCTCTTGGATTCTTTTTTGTCCTCCATGAAATCTCTGTTGTTCATAAAACGAAGATCGAAGACCAAAGACCGAAGATAGAAAACGAAGACGAAGACGCATACAACCATAATTCAATACAGAGAAGATTTTTAACATCCAGTGCAAATAGACCTTTCTGTGGTAAGTTGTTTGATGAAAAACGTAAATCAAGCAAGTTAAGTACTAAACGTTTGGTCTTTGTTTTGCAGAATGACCCACTCAATCTGCAAAACGAAGACTAACTTCAAAATGCTACGAAAGTGTTTAAACTCAATCCAGATGGTAAACAGTCGTTGTTTTTCTTGAATAAGCACTAGGAAGCAATTATTCACTGCACGGACCGTGAATGGCTATTTGGAACTTGTCTTCGTTTTGCAGACTGAGGGGATTCTGCAAAACAAAGACCAAAAATTTTAGCACTTAGCTACTTTGTTTGATTTACGTTTGTTCATCAAACAACTTGCCACAGAAAGGTCTATTTGCATTGGGTCTTCGTCTTCTTTTTCTATCTTTGGTCTTCGGTCTTCTGTCGTCGTTTTGTAAACACCCATGAAATCTCGATACATTTCACACTTTTGTCCTGCTGTGCTATGCACCATGAGTTATTTGCGTAGATGTGGTAGATCGTAGCATTTCATGGCATGAAATCATGGCGTGGTTGAATATCCGGGAGAACTCTAATTTTAGATTTGTTGATGGGAAAGGTGAAAAGTCGAAGGTCAATGACGTATGCATTGTCTGTGACCGCAACCAATAAAAATCGAAGTCATTCAGCTCCCATTCAAATTCTGACTGAGGGCAGACACAGGAAAGGAAAAGAAACCAGAAAACAGAGGACAGAAATGGCCAGAATAACTTTGCTGGTTGTCGTAGCGTTGGTAAGGGTTCAAAACCTGTTTCTTCAATTTAGTATTGACTCTGTTTTGTCAATGTTCTGTGTTGTGAAGTTCTTGTTTGGTGTCTGCAAGTAAGACAGTCCAGAAGGAGAAGGGCAGTGTCGGTGATATGGAGGTTTTCTACGCGCCACATTCTTTCATCTTGCACCTTTTAATTATTAATTCTTTATTTAAAGTAGGCTAATGTACAATAGCTAATTTAGAGTTAATTAAAGCCTACTAACAAAAAATAATCTGAAAGAATAATTTTACAATAAGAAAGAATGCTATTTACAATTTCAAATTAAAAACCCTAAATTTGGAATAAAGATTCGACAAAGCCTACAGTTGCATCTCTCCCCTTTCCACGATTTTATTCGGTTTTTAAAAACAGCCAAAGAGCTAGCAGTTTTTATTTCATTTGGTAACGTCTGCCAAAGTTTATGTCCAATAAAAACATTTGTTTTTCTTTATACCTTTCCCAAGCTATAAAGAAAAAGCTTACTGTTTATCTCAAAAATTTCCTCTGATCACAGAGACATTTATCACGACATAATATCATCGAAAATGAACGGGCAAAAGTGACCGTGATTCTATTAGCGGGCAAGCATCGCAAACAGAAGAAACTCGACTCTCAGATCTGCCTGCACCAAAACTATCAACGCAGTTCTGAGAAAATATAACTTTTCAAACTACAATGTTTGATTTTTTTTATTAAAGGAAAATCTTAGCATATTCGCATTTTGTTTTCACTTGTTTTCTGTACCTCATTTCTCGGAATCACTGGCAGAGTAGTCATCATCATCATCATAGCATATACACTACCTATTTACAGGCATGGCTGCTAAAAAAACATCAAACAAAACTAAGCTAAGCAAAAAAGAACATAACGCAATAAGACTTAACACACCTACAATATCAATAATGAACTAAAAAAGGAAGAAAGAAAAAGAACTAGAATGAATAAAATGGAACTGCGGTGAAATGTAAAATGGCAAACGACTAAGAAAGGGTACGATAAGGTGTCTTGGTATATCTAGGCTTGATCTAGATCGCAGTTTCAAGTGAATCCCTCAGATAATAGTAGTAATGACAGCTATGGTATTGGAAAGGCTGAACAGGAAGCAAGCGATAAGTCGCGATCTGATAATTTTACAAAATTCTTATGAAGTGAAGAGTACGAATAGTAGAATTATATGTAGAATCATTGTTTGAAACTAAAAGTCAGGTACCGGGTCAAGCATGTAAACCTTCAAACTATAGAAATCATATAGCCACAGTCCTAGTGGTTGAAATATGAAACAAAATTAGACTAGTACAAAAACGAACGCATGACTCTGGAAGGCACACCCATTTTTCCATTTATGCCATTTTTCTTTGAAAATTTTTGCGGACCCGTACGATTTGGAGGGATAAGTACCCAAGTCCCCCGTGTCGCAGCCCCTGAGCCCAGTCCAGAACTATCTTGGGGAAACTGAGTAGCCTGCGAGTGCACCCACCCATTTTGGACAAATGAAGAATTTTCAGGATAATGGTAGGACAGAAACTGACGAGAACGAAGGGTTTCTTTTCTTGGCCCCCCTGGATTTGTGGGCAAATTTCAGCTTCAAAAGGTAGGCGAAGTTTTATCGGAAAAGAGATTGTTGGTCTCTTGGCGTTCATAATGAGTAGGATATAAGTAGGGTCTACTGGGTTAAAATGGGTATAGTTAGAAAACGGTGAAACGGTAGACCTTGAACTGACTTTCACTATGTCCAGGAGGTATTTCGAGCAGTTCTGGCTGGAAGAAAACCCCGAACGAAGATTTTGGCAAACTTTTAGGTCTTTTAGTTCAGGTTTTTCACACTACCCACGTTACCCCACCCAGAGTTACACATTTTACCCCAGCAGACCTTACTTAAATCTGGTGTCATATCGAGCAAATATAAAACACAAGACATGTTCATGAAAAATAGGCCATGTCAAATCTTTCGACTCCCGTTGAACCTTGTTATGTGATAAACAACACTAAAATTTACAATTTGCATGTTGAAGCAGGCTTTTGTAACCATTGTTTATAAATTGGACGTTGCTAAGAGTCATGATGACATTTGTCACACATAAAACATGTTAACAAAATTTGTAGCTTTGTTTACAAAGTAATGTGCCTACACGTTTGACGTTAACGGCATTACCTCTTCGCACGCGCATGTGAAAGGATATTATCTATTTATCCAGTCAACTCATTAGTGCTGTAATTGACCAGGGCCACCGAGAGGGGGCGCAGAGGGGGCAATTTGCCAGAAGTTGACCATGGAGGTTCAAAACCGACTTGAAAATATTTTAGATTTCATTGGGTGGAAGAGGAAGTGTCCATTGGGATGATGTCAATGACTGACGCTTCTTGCAGATGTGTATGTACCTTCAAAAGCAAGTCAACCATGATTTAAACTACTGCAGTTGGACTCCACTGACCACAGGGTGTCCCAAAAATAGTCAGCCGTTTGAATTGCTGCTGTGGAGGAGCTCCCAAATTTTTGAACAGACGAGATTGCAACTTAGAGTTCAGCCCCGGGGGGGGGGGGGTACTTGACCTAAATTTGTACGGGGATGTGCCCACGAAAAAAAAATTTTCACCCTGCTCCAGAATTTTTGCCTTCACATGATAGCCTTTTTCTAGAAAAAATCTGTGAAAAGTATACTCAGAAACACAAAAATTTGACTAAATAATAACCCGTTGTAACAAAATTTCCTCTTTTGACATGTTTTGACAACCTGCTCCAGAAAATTTGCCTTCTTTTGAAACCCTGTTCTAGAAAAATAGGCGAAAACGATACCCTGAAAAACGGCACATCCCCGTCAGACAGATATACTTAGTACCCCCCCCCCCGGGAGTTCAGCTTGGCACTGTGTAAATCTGACAGTGGTTGCTGATTGAATGAGAGATAATGTCAAAAGCATTCGTTGTTTGAAAGCCAGATATTGTATCTTTTTTATTCAATATGAAAAAACTACTGAACACGTAAAGAACGATAACCTGGGAAGCAAGAACCTATGAATATCCTGTTTTATCTTCATGTTTCTTTTGACTTATGTTTTAGCATCAAATGGACTTGAGCTTTACAGTTGTGTTAGTAAACACATTTGGGAGTAATTATTCACGACATAAGTCAAGTGACTGTAGCCTTGCCGAACGCAATATTGCTAGTTTAAACATGGGAAATGTGGACACAGTTTGGATATTGATCGTGTCCACAATACCTGGCCTAAATCATCTTTAACGACTCATAGAAGGCCGCGTCGATCTGGGAACTAGTTCTCAGGTCACGGCTTTCGAACCCTTTCGAATCGCAGTGCAGTTCAAAACATTTAGGCCATGCAGAACCGTTGATAGCAGGCCGATGTGCTCCCACACAAGAACGAGAAGGTGAACAGTGAATTGAAGACAAGCAAGGTAACAAAATACATTTAATCATTAAGATAATTTAGGCCAGGTATTGTGGACACCATCAACACCCAAGTTGTGTCCACATTTCCCATGGTTTGAAATGACTCTATCACTGCCGAGAAGGAAATTGTAGCTGGGGTTCCCGTAAAACGTAGCCTGCGTGCAGACTCTACAGTAATTGCGGAGGAGCGAAAAGGAGAAGAACGTTCCCTCTACAGGGAGCGTTGTTCTCATTTTCGCTCCTCCGCACTTACTGCAGAGCTGCACGCAGGCTAGTAAAACGTGGAACGACCTAACGGTTAATAACGACTTAACAACCAATAACTACCTAACGGCTAATAACGAGTTATCAAATTACAGTATCGAGTTGTCTGTCCAAATGGGTATATCCACTGGACCACCACGAGAACGGAATGGACTGATCAGTAGTGGATCTAAGAGACAGCGGACCCTGTGAATTTCTGTTTCTGTGGAAAATAAAGTAAGAAACAAGACAGCAAATGGGGATTCTCTTTTTTACTAGCCAGGTCGTTGAGAAGCAGACTTCGGTTCTAATTCTCAACAGAAACTTCCATACTCATTTATAAGAAGCTGAGTTGAATCATAGTTGAATTTATGATGACAGCTGTATGCGTCATTTGTGACGTGTTCGGGGGCAGCACTTCCCATCTTAGGATGCTTCTGTGCATTGCTCCATGAAGCTTGAAAAGGACTCTCGAACAGCAACTTGTTCGGTCTTTTTCTGTATCTGCCTTCCCCAATTATTTCGTGATAAATGAATGGCCTTGAAGTCTTCATTCTCTGTCTTTCTTTGTGTGTTATATTATGTTGGGGCAGTGTCGTGTTGCTAAGTATTCCATTGCTTATGGTAAAACTATTATTGAAGTACATGATGGGAAACCAAGGACTGTTGCCTATGCCTATGCCTGCACCTGTAAAAGTCAATGTTGTTGTGTCAGGAAAAAAGGAGAAAGAAACAGATGGGGGAACCATTCCTCATCTTTTTACTCACATGTTTACGCGAAAGAAGGGATAACAGAGCACAGAGATAAAACGAGGTGAGCAGCCAATGAAACCCGTTTACTTTCTTATTTCTTACCTTGTCTACAGAAACAGAAATTCGTAGGGTCCGCTATCCCTTAGATCCATTGATCAGTCCATTCTATACTCATGGTGGTCCAATTAATACACCTATTTCTACAGAAAACTCGAGATTGTAATTTGATAACTAGTTATTAGTCATCAGGTCGCTACATGGTCAGATGAAACTGAGAGGCGCATGTCATGTCCTGCAGCATTTATGTTACACATCTCCATTTCTAATATTCCTCGCCTTAACAAGATTCAATTCTTGGCTATCTGTTGCACCTTCAAACATCAGAAAACCGGACTAGAGAAGCGTCACCCTAAATGGTCGGGTTGCGAGATAAAATTGATTTAAAAAGAAGGAGATGCACTAGGACACGGCAAAAAACGATAAAAATGTTCACATACTCTTTCTCATAGCCGACTTTGAATGCAACGACCGTCCTCTTCTTCGTCTTAGGAAATTTTCGTCTCAAACACAAGTCGGTCTGACCGGCCTAATCTTCGGCATGGCGTCTAATTTGGACGTACCCTAAACTCATAACACCGCCTTCGCAGTTACCTCGTCGAACTTGTCGCATCGCAAGGAATCCTGAGTGAGAGTTCTGATCTGTGAGTACCGGGGTAGCAATAAGAAGGTCTTAAGAGATGTTTTGAAATACTTTAAGTTGGTGAGGATTTTTACAGTGATTGCAAAACAATTTTCAGTTAAATATTCATAAATATTGATATATGAAATGATGAAATAGGATACCATCCAAATGATTTCAGCAACGCAGTTATTGAGTTATTGACAACGAATTCAAGATTTGAGTGACTGAAAGTTATGATTCGTTACCAAATACCCTTAAGTGCCGCATTGCCGGGGTGTGGGAGCTGTAATTTCTGACAGGATTTGAATAACAAGGAGGCAAGAATTCGAGGGGGCTTTTGGAAACTCAAACGGAAATCAGTATTTATCCTATGACGACCCAAAGCGAAGTCTTTTCACCTTTCCTTCTTAACCCTTGAACTGAACAACAATATTGCCATTTCCCAGTTAAGAAACTCATCAGAAACTTTTTTGGTGGCAAAGTTTTCCTATGATCTAAGAAACTTGGTACCAGCCCGATCCTTTAGTTTTCTCTAAAAGCTTTGCTCACAATCATTTAGGAAATTGTTTCAAAAATCCATGTATCTCACTTAAAATAGAAACAGTCACTTTGTTTATACACTTCTTTATTGAACCCCCTAACTCGTAAAACTGTGCTTTTGACCTCGTGACTTCTGACAAGTCTGGTTGACAGTACAGCAATAAGAGAGTTCAGGATCCCAAGGCTGGCCAATAGGGGCGAAGGTAGGCCAGTCAGACTACTACTGAAACAAAACCCCCGGCTCCTTTACCAGTTGCAAATTTTTTTTATTTTCTTTGAAAGTTACATTTTGAGGGTTGGAGTTTCCCATAAATAAACCGTAGTTGTGCTTTACTTCAAATTCCGAAGCAACATGAAGAGAATAAATCTGGAGCTTGGAAAACAGAAAGGAAACAAATACACTCACCTGCATCCATTTCAAGTATGTATTTTCAAAACATTCTTCGCAGCGAAGTTATGCAATTTAAAACCAAAACGAAACAAGAGAGAATTTCTTAGATGGCGTCAGCAAATAATTTTCGCGCTCTTTCGAAAAAAAGCTAGACCCAAATCCTTCTGACACGAAGTTTTTGCAGCGCGGTCAAAACATGGTGAAAACGTTGGGTGACCATTTAGGGCGACGCCTCTCTATGTATGTTTTCTTTCCAATCTCCTTAATTCTATCAGAATGGAGAATAATTGATCCTTTAGTTTCAAGGCAGCGAATAATTCTGACTTCTGAGCAAAATAAAGAGAGTGCAAGTGTGTTTTTATTATGGTTATTTGAATTTCATAGTAGACATGAAACTACCTAAATACAATTCTGACTTCCTCATGCCATAAATCAGCAACTACTGTTCAGATTTATTTACTGACTCGGTGTCAACCTTTAAGCTAGAGTCCACTCTATTAAAAATCTTGATAACGGCGAAAATTAGATTTGTAAAATTAGATTTGCTGCCCCACAGTAGCTACTCAAAAAGTGCCCCTGTTTTGGGACACCCTGTGAAGCTTTGGATGGCCATGGCCAAATAAGCAAAATCTGTATGACGTCATCAATGCCCTGACATGACTGAGGTCTTTGATTACAAAGTGCAACTTTGTAATTTTAGGGCCTCATTACATGAGAATTTTCAACCCCCGGGTTGAATTTCAACCAAGTTGATCGCATTGAAATGAATTAGCTATTACATGGTATATTTTCACTAACGGGTATGAAAAAGTGAGCCGTGCAGTTTCACCCCCTGAAGATGATAAAGCATGTAAACAAATGACTAGTGGTACAAAATTTTATAACGGCCTTAAGTAGCGGATTCATTTAGATAAACCATGGACGCACAATAAACTTGTATCCTATAAGAAAAACACTATCAACTCTATCAAAAGAACAGCAATGATATAAGATAAACCTGTAACTGGAGAGAAAGCTGTTAAACCTACAAGAAAATCAAGTAATCAGTTATCAACAACGTTATTACACCAAATACGCGTTTTGTCGCAAGCTTTTCTGTTTGGTTCATGCGAAGAACAGTCAAATGACACGACCGGACTGTTTTTATACCGAACAAAACGAAAGACATTTGAGAATCACGTGAGCGTTAACACTTGAGCGACTGATTGGCTTAGTCTCAATGTCTTTTGTTTTGTTCAGATAAAACAGCCCGGTCCGTTGTTCAGGCGATTGCTGTTTAGGCGATTCTTGTTCTAACGAAAAGACTTTTGATTCTCAGTTAAAGAATGGATTTCCATACACTCTTATGCTTGCTCAGCCCAGGACGGACTTTGTAATCATCCAAAAAATTTTATGTTCAGAATTATCATAGCTCAAACGTTTTCTTCCAGTGGCTGTTTGTCACGGGTGAGCTGGATGCTGTGAAAAGACGCTGTCCCTCGATCTGTCCCGAATACTATTCACCAATTTGCGCTTCTAATGGAAAGACCTATGGAAATGTTTGCATATTTAGAGTTGCTGTATGCAAGGATCCATCCATCAAATTCGTGAAAAGAGGAACGTGTGCAGATAGTAAGTATTACGTGGCCCATAAGTGTCAAGGCAAAACTCTTTTCCTCAAGGCAAAACTTTCTTTCTCAAGGCAAAACTTTCTATCTCAAGGCAAAACTTTCTTTCTCAAGGCAAAACTTTCTTTCTCAAGGCAAAACTTTCTTTCTCAAGGCAAAACTTTCTTTCTAAAGGCAAAACTTTTTTCTCGAGGCAAAGCTTTTTTCCCCAAGACAAAACTCTTTCAGGAGGGAATAAAAAAGAAACCAATTCAATGTTAAGTAAGATTTGCTTTCATGGCTGTTGTTAAAAGGACCCAAGATTTATTTACTAGAGTTTATTACTAGCGTTGTATTAGGTTTTTAATTGAAGGGGTATCGTGTAAAAAATAATGATGATGATGATGATGATGATGAGATACCAAAAGTTATCATTAGTTTATCTGGCAAACGCTATAGATACATGGCATGAGTCCCACAGAAGATCGTAGCAGACATCTCTGGTGTTCGGTTAATCTTGTCACGTGATGCTAGAACAGTCAGGCGAACAGGGCTCGATCCAAGGAAGCCCTGTCACTTGAGTGCCACGAGATGGATGGGTTGTGAGCTTGACTAGATCATCTCCACCTTTAAGATCCTTATGCTTGGTGCTAAGAAAAGAAAAGAACCGTAACTTCGCCTTCAGGGTAAATAGCGTTAAACAAGAGCAGCTCTTCTTTGATACACGAAGAAGCACATCGCCCTTGGAGATCATATCAGGATTGCGAGCCAAACAGAACTTGGCGCTGATGGGCGTTACAAGCTTGAAAGGGTCGGCTGCCCAGTCTACAGACACATCAAAGGGTGAAGCAGAAAGATTTAACCAAGTCTGTGACCCATCCATCATGACGCTCAAGTGGCAAGACTATCTTGGATTGAACCCTGTCCGCCTGGCTGTTCTGGCCTCAAGTCATAAGATTACCAGAACACCTGACGACGTCTGCTACGGTCTTTTGTGGGACTCATGCCATCCATCCTTAGCGTGTGCCAGATAGAATAATGATAACTTTGGGTATCTTGGGCGCTTTTAACAACAGCCATGATGGCAGCTCTTACTCAACATTCAATTGGTTCCTAGTTGGTTCCCTGCTGAAAGAGTTTTGTCTTAAGAGAGAAACTGTTGCCTTGAGAAAGAAAGTTTTGCCTTGAAAAAAAAGTTGTGCCTTGAGAAAGAAAGTTTGTCTTGAGAAAGAAAGTTGTGCCTTGAGAAATAGAGTTTTGCCTTGAGAAAGAAAATTTTGCCTCGGGAAAGAAAGTTTTGCCTTGAGAAAGACAGTTTTGTCCTGTAAAAGAAATTTTTGCTTTGAGAAAGAAAGTTTTGCCTTGAGGAAAAGAGTTTTGCCTTGACACTTGTGGGCTACCGTAAAGTATGATATTGAAACAAAGACAATATGACAAAAGATGATAAACCTAAATATGACAAAAGAACGTGGGGACGAGGTTGTAATACCATGGGTTTTGGGATTTGATTTGATTTGATTTTAAATTCTTTAGGCACGGTGGCCACGTCAGTCAAAGGACTGGTTTACAGTGGGCCGTGCAAATAAATACAAAACTAAGAAAAGCATACATAATTAAAAAACCTTATTTACAAAATTATCTTATAAACAAATTAAAGTGATTCTAACTATAACATGAAAGAGAGAATCAGCATTCGATGTTGGCATTGTTGATACGTTTTTTGAATATTTCATAAGATTTTGATGATTTGGCTTTAACCGAAAGATCGTTCCATAATTTAGCACCCTTATATGAAAAGCATTTCTGGCCGAAAGCCGATTTGCGAAGAGGAATGGCCAAATCTGTTTTAGTATTGCGAAGTTCTCTCTTGCATGCATCGGACAGCCTGACAAACATGTCTGTAAGGTAAATGGGAGCTTGGTTGTTTACCGATTTATACACCATTTTCAAGGTTTCTGATTCGATAAGCTCATCGATGGTGGGACAACCAAGTTTTCTGATTATGGGTAGGGCAGAAGCATCATAAGCACTGTTTGTGAAGATTCTTGCCGCCCTATTTTGGAGCTTTTGCAGCCTATTGATAGCATTGCTACCGGCAACTCCCCATACCGGGCAGCTGTATCTGAAGTATGGTTCCACCAAACTTCTGTACATTTTTTGTACAGTAACAATGGGCAGATACTTTTTGGAAAAACGTAGCATCCCTAATCCACGTGAAACTTTTTTCGTCACTGCTGAAATTTGCTCGTCCCGGCTGAGATGTTTATCAACAATTACCCCGAGGTATTTTATATTTTCTACCATGGAAACATTCTCCTCGCCTCTCCTGCGAAAAGTTGAAGTTCCTATTAGATTAATTCATGAGTGTCAGGACACTTTTAAATTGAATCAGAAGGCAGTATTAATTTCTTTGCTTTCCTTGAAATGCCATTAAATTCTCTTTCTTGCCATTAGCAGCCTTTCTCAGCAAAACTTCTTAAGAGCTCCATCACATGTGCTTTCAAAATGTTTGGGCCTAAATGACCTTCCCGCTGCGTAGGTACAGTAATGCGCAGGAGATGACAAAGGTCATTTAGGCCCAAACATTTTGACAGCACATGTGATGGAGCTCTTCAGTTCAAAAGGCAAGGAAGTTTGGCTGAGAAAGGCTGCTAATGGCAAGGAAGAGAATTTAATGGCATTTCAAGGTAAGCAAAGAAATTAAAGCTACTTTCTGATTGACCTAAAAAGTGTCCTGACACTCATGATTAATTATCGTTGTAAAGAATAAGAACTGTCAGGCCTACTTTGTGTGTTCTGTTTTTCCATCCTCTCTGTTGTCCCGTCGATTTTGTATTTCCAATGTGCTCTCATTCTCATCCACTTTCCTCATCATCCTCTACAGACCGAAATGAGGCTGTGCTGTTGCAAACAAGATAGGCCATGACAAGGATGATGAGGAAAATGAGTGAGAGCACTGTGAAAATGCAAAATCGACGGGACAACGGAGAGGAAGGAAAAAAAGAGAACACACAAAGTTAGGCCTGACATTTCTTATTCTTTACAATGCTAATTCATCTAATAAGAACTTCCACTTTTCCTAAAACCCACGGTAATACGAGCTTTTTAACCTTGCACAAACCCTTCACGGGTATACATGTGCATCTACAGTAAAAACCCGCGTATAAGAACCTGCAATTTTGCAAGTCAGCCTGATAAGGTTCTTATATATTGAGTATTCAGTGGGAAATTAGGCTGTTCAGGTTCTTAAATTGGTTCTTATTTCATTCAGGACTTTCAGGTATTTCTTTTGTTCCGATTGAAACTTCCAGCTCATTGTTTACTGTCAGTTCAGAGGCACCTGAGTGCATGGGGCTTTATTCACAACAGCAGTGCGTGAAAGAATCAGAAATTTTGCAGAATACAATGAAATGCTTTCACAGGATCTTTATATTTCATTGCAAGATGCACATATGGCAGTATCAGTCCGTATAGGTTCAATGACAAAGCAACTTGAGTTTTGATCTAATTTGATGAACTCTAGAAACAAGAACCTATTTCAAATTTCAGGCTGAATGGACTATATTGGGGGGTCTAACTTCAGAATTTCAGCCAATCGCTAGGTTCTCATACGCGGGTTTTTATTGTATCGAAAAACGAAACCTCCTCCTCAGTTTGACTTCAAAATTCTCGGCTTCTTTTGTGTTTATTTGTCGTAAGATAAGTGGGCGTTAGAATCCCTTCTTTTGGTTTTTACCGTGGCACTGAAGTCTAACCAAATTAAAATTACAGCAAACCACGCACGTATGAAACGGGGGCAGGTAGGGCTCAAGCCCCACAATAATTTTGAAAATAATGGTGCTACGTCACAAGCATTAACTAGATGCATTGTTCTCTAATGTTTTAAGAACAATTGCCTCCAATTAGCAGATGCTTTCTACAGCCATGCAGCTAACGCGCTCATGCAAACATAACTGTCCCATTCAACATTGTTTCTTGAACTGAAGGACTGATGATATGACGGTCAGAGTTTTTTTCACTGCGTGATCAATCGTCGCCTCTCTTCATCGCAATATGGACCAACATTGATCAACAAAGCGATGAAACTTTATTCTTATCGTCGTTTCAAGCGCCATGTCATTGCCTAGGCCAATTCGTTTCCACTGAACAATTAACTTCCAATGTAGCTATTTGGCGATGCATTACCATGACGATGAGGAAAGTGATGACATCGTGCAGTGGGAGCAAACCGTAAGGTAATTGTCCCTTATATCCCTGCAGTAAACCTTGCTCAACAGGAACTCAGGCCCCATCTACACGTACAGTATCCGCATATTTTTGAAAACGCATTTTTTTTTGTTTGGGTTAGCGTCCAAACGGAGACAGCGTTTGCAGTCACCAAAAACGAAGCTTTTCGAAAACGGTCTCCAGTATGGATCTTTTTGAAAACGCCGTTTTCCTGTTCTCGTGTGGACGGATGAAAACGGAGCTTTTCCAAGACGCTGACGTCACACTATCGATTTACAACCCATCAGAGCATTCCCTCTGATCTTTGGGGATCACGCGAGGGCATTTTTATCTGTTTTCGGATTTGGAATATCACAGTGTTTTCGTATGAACGGGGATAATTTTGAAAACGCTCCTCGTGTGGACGCGGACATTTTTCTATACGGATAAAAAAAGATGCGTCTTCAAAAATATCCGGATACGTGGTCCACTGCATCATTCGAAATGAAAATTTGACAGCATCGTTCGGAGTTTAGGCCTAAATAGGGCCAGGTCTTTTAGAGTAATATTGTGAGTCCCTGTTGACTGAAGCGCCATCATGAAGTCAAGAGCACAGGGAAATAAGAGACTCTAGGTCACATGCCTGATGTTGCCTCATGATGCCAGCTGCCTCCTTCCTCTCGTTCCACATCTTCATTCTCATTTGCTTTATCCATTGCCTTCAAAGGATGTTTGAAGCCATGCACAAAAGAGTACAAGCCACACTGTGGTAGTGACGGAAAGACCTATGGCAATAAATGTATGTTTGAGATTGGCCAATGCAGGAATCCTGCCTTGAAATTGTTCGGAAAGGGAGCATGTCAAAAAGGTATGACCCTATTAAACTTCTATTGCTAACACCAAAGAAAATCTTTCTGCCTATGATTAAAGGCTCTTGGGCAATTGGCGTGTGCATTCAAGATGGCTGTGTCGAGAACATCAATTTTGATAGGCCGTTTTTACAGAGTTATCAGTCTGGTACCCTTTCTTCACCCACCGTCCTTTGATTGCAGGCACAGTTTTCCCAATCACGTGCTCGCAGCCATATGATATTTTGTTTTACTTATTCATTTGCAACACCATTTGGAAAGCTGTATATGAGTATTTTTAGGGGGGGGGGCTTTGGGAGGAACTAGAATCCGCAAAGTCGGGCCAAAATAGCAAAAACCCGAAAACCTGCAAGAAAGCAAGCCAAAACCCAAAACTGCACTTCTGAATAAAACACTTCATATTTCGATCGCAATCTTCGATTATTTCCAGCCTTTTTGCTTTCACCGACTCTCTGCGCCTCGTTTAAAGCATTCGAAAGCTGGATCTTCGATCTCAGTTAACTACATGGGCAGTATGACATCAGAAATCCCATAAAATAGGAATTTTGAATGAGATTCCCAATTAACGGAGCATAAAGATGGCAAACCCGCAATCCGTGACATATCTCAAAACCCAAAAACCCGTACGATCTAATTCCCGAAACCCGTGGGCTAAAGTTGGTCAAATCCTAGACCAATGAAGCCCCAAAACCCTCCCCTATTTTGATGTTATTCTTTCAGATAAGCCATGTTATGGTGTCTCACAACCCTTGAAGAATAACAAAGGAAAGACATTATGCTGTGGAAGGTGTTCGCCAAAAGACACTTGTCCCCGCGGATCGATGTGCCATATTCACCCAACAGATCTTTTTTCAGTATGCTGCCGTTACAAAGCAGCCAAAGGTTTGTGGGAGCACATTTTTTACGATCTTTCTTGCCGGCGATGTTGCATGGGCGGAACTGACCGGGAAAATCCTGATTTTTATTATAGCAACACAAAAAGAAACTGCGCACTGCAGGGTGACGCCCTGTTTGTATGGATTATGTGAAAAAAAGCTGTGGCTTTCTTGGATGGTGTTAGTTTTAACACAGTTACGTAGGTTAGGCTTGAACTTAGAGTTTGAGACCTTGAGTCAATATGACTAGTGATTACTTATGTATGACACAGGAGAGGAGCATAGGTTTCAAATCTTTAAAATGGGGGTCTAAAATTCTATGACCTATTGCTCTGAAGCGAACATGCTCCAAAGAAAGAAGAAACTATAGCTATTTTACTGTGAATCTGCCCTTTCTGAAATCTTCAACATTTTCAGAATTTCAGTGTGTTACGTCTGTAATAGAAATTAAAGGAAATTTTAGAAAACAACTTGAAAGTATCGTTATTTTTAAACCTGTTGTCAAAAGATCAAATAATTTTCTCAAGTGAAGAATAGTTCATGGATGTTAACAATATGGTATCAAGCAAAACTCACTCTTCTGGATTATGATTTAGAAATTTGATGACGTCACATCCTAAATGAGCTGAAATACAAAATAGGCTGTAATTTCAACAAGTAAGATGGGTAGCTAGACAAGGCAAATGTTTCAGTATATATGCTTCTGTGGAGGAAGCTTACATCTTTCTGCGGAGGAACTTTTGAACGGTAGCAGTCAATGGTATTTCCTCCACAGAAGAACGAGGCGGCTTCAATGAAATACAACTGCTAGGTCTAACCGCCAGTTTTACAGCTTGCGATTCTGCAATGGGTAGCTGGCTACTTCCGTTGCGCTTTGATTGCAGAAGGGTTCATGCTTCGGTAAATTTCAAATTTATTCGCTGCTATGGTGTAGATTTGCGAGCCTCCTCTACATCATGATATGAATTTTCCTCTTCAGAAGCATAAAGGCCAAGAAGCACAACGGTATAGCCTAACTACACATGATGAGGGTTTGCAAACAAAGGGATAATTGATTCAGCAGCTGACTGGGCAAAAATTGTGTATGAGGAACACTAATGATGATTTTCTCAAATCTTAAACCTAGTGTGTGACAAGCCATGCTCAAAGATCTACAGACCAGTATGTGGAAGTGACGGAAAGACATACAGCAACGAATGCGTATTTGGAGTGGCAAAATGCAAGAATCCTCGTCTTAGATTGACGAAACGAGGTGCTTGCACAAAGAGTAAGTTCTCTCTCCTTGAAGATGTATTTTAATCTATATTGAATCCCACGTTTTTTATGATGAGTCTCATGGTCACCAAAGTAGTGATGGGATTTTAAAACAAGACTTCAATCCGTGAAAGATTCCAGATGTATGCAGAAGCCCGCAGAAACCAGGCAGCATATGAGGCACCTTGCCCATCCAAGTTTTTCGTTCCTCTTTCTCAGCTTTTCTAGCTTTGAATAGATTTAATACAAAACAACAAAGAAAGCAACAAAAAAGTTTGTGCAAGAAATGTATCAAATCTATTCATGAGTCAATACAATCAAACAAAAGGAAAACAGCGTTAAACTCTCAACACAACGAAACATTTAGTTTTGTTGTTTTGTGTAAGATCTATTCATTAGTGAACCAAACAGCCAAGAAATATTTGATCCTTTTTGTTTCCATTTGAATGAATTGAGCAAAATCAGGCATGCCATATCTATTCACGAGTGTACGATTTTTATCGAATCGCATTATCTGAAGCACAAAGCCTATTGATGCCACGTTTTTGAGGAGACTACTAGCGCCTGCAGAGAAATATGGAACGAGACAAATTTGCAAGAATCTGCTAAAGACTGGATGTTTTAAACGAAATTTGGAGACATTTAAATGGAAAATGAAGTCAAATAAATCATGGAATCGTTGGTAAGTGAATCATTTAGCTCAAGGATACAAACTAAGCCCTTATTGGGGTCAACGAATGAGTTTTAACCGGGAAGAAAAGAAGCTTAGGCCCAGATCACATTTCTGGCAGAAATCGCTGAAAATCACCTGCGATTTTGAGATGTAATTGAAGGGACAGTGCTTGGGTTGCTTAAAGCGATATCCACAATCGCTGAGATTTTTATCCTTATAATTATAACTCATTTGCAGCGAATTTATCGATGTTTCAACGAATGTCAATATTCTTCGACCGGAAATTGACTCTAATTTCGGCTCCAAATGAGATATTTTTCCAAGCACGCTACAAACTGTAGAGGGGCATCCCTTCTACTGATTTATCAAAGAAACTTCCACGTAATTATTGTAACTTAGTAGCCATTTCAACTTTCATGAGGGTACTCAAGAATTGACTTCGAACGGCCAATTTGGTATCACGTGGTTGGAAAGGGGCTATTTGATTGGCTGACCACCGTGAAATTGGATGATTTCCGCGTGCTTCAGCAACCAGTAAGGATTTGAGCTGTATGCTCTGATAATGCAGACAGCAATGAATCGAGACATTTCAACCTTCCTGACCATTTGAATACGGTCATGTCTGTACTTGGTTTAATCATGGCACCTATTAGCGGTAAAGAGAGAAAAACATTAGAAAAACCTTTAATTTTTAAGACTGGGTCGCAGTTCCTCAATGGGACTCTACAAACAGTTTTCTTTCTCGTAGGAATTTTCATTTCAGCGTTATCTTTTCCTCCTTCGTAGCTTCTTCATTGCCACTCTCCTCTGTGCAGTGTCAAATGCTATAGACGTTCCATTGATCTCTGTCTTTCGATTTTTGTGACGGAAGGTGTGACGAAACATCCTGGATCCTCATTTCCAACGCCCTTATTGGGCGTTTCAGTTCTAGATTTTGAGCACTCTGTTTGCCCAGAGTAACTCTTTTCGCTTTTCAACCTAGCTTGTAACAAACCATGCCGGAGGATCTACCGACCAGTATGTGGAAGTGATGGAAAAACCTACAGTAATGCATGCGTATTTGGAATTGCAAAATGTAAGAACCCTCGTCTTAGATTGGTAAAACGGGGTGCTTGCGCAAAAAGTAAGTTCTTCTTTCTATTAGGTTATCATCTTTATTTATGTATAATTTTGTTGGTGGACAGGCTATAGGAAACATTCATTATGGGAAAAAGATTTTTGTATGATATATCCAGTTATTTGTATCCAAATTTGTAATTTCGTTCGTGCTATATCGACTGGTTCTCTTTTCGTGGGTACTTTTTTTTGCGAACCCGCCATTTCTATATCCACGCGTGGCACCATTGACGTGACCTCAAGTGCCCTGGAGAAATTATGATGTCAATCTGTCGCCACGGCGGGGATTGAAATGGCGCCTTCGTTGGAGAGCTACACACAAAATGAAAATGCGTCAATACTTCACAAACGAAAAGATAAATTAGGATAGAAATAACTCAATGTATCTATTATCATATTTAAAACTTTTTCCACATTCAGCGTTTCGTGGTCTGCATGAAGCCACGAGGATGGCAAACAGTTATCAATGACCAAATAAACACCAAAATAAATCATGTGATGTGTCAAGGTTGCACGAATATAGTGGATGTATTTCCTTTTTCTCGATCTTCGGAGCAGAGACATCAATAGCGACTTTGATAAGTGATGCAGTGGGCGATATAGTCGATAGGATTGAAATTACGACCTGCGATATCCATTGAGATGTCGAGATTGATAAGCCAACCTGGATTCTATGTTTCAAGAAGGACTCCATATTGCAGGGGTGAGGCAAAATTTTCATGTAAACAACCTCAACATTGTGATCACACAATCATGAAACGTCAAAGGCAGTGGTAACAAAGCTTTCTTAGTTTGTATCTTGTTTTGTGGGATGTGTGTATTTGGATGAAATCAGTTGTAGTCACAACTTCATTGGTTATTTTCTAATTCATTTCATTCAACCGAAAATAACTTTATTTATTAACTTAACTACGATACAAAGGTAGTAGTGAGGTCAGTCTAGCAACATTGTACATAGGTGTGCCAAATAAAGCAGCATGGAAAACGCATTACTCCTATCGCTCGTATGATCATTCGATAAATATAACCTGAAACTCACTAAAAACAGGGAGGGGATGGGTGGGAGGGATCCTATCTTTCGCAAAAGTACTTGCTATCGACCTGTGCTTCTCCACGCCTTGAAGAGCTTTTTATATTTGACTATTAAGCACGCTTCCATGGAGAGCGTGCAACAGTTTCCCTTAAGAAATTTAACAATGCTACTTCAAGACATTTTCCTATTGTACTGTTAATAAATTCATTGATTTAAGTGTTCCAATCCAAATGCAAAATGGTAAAGGTAGTAGCTGAATGCTTTTTTTCTTGAGAGGGAGCATGAGGGAGCAGTCGATCTTTTGATGTTAACAGAATGGACTGCTATAACGAGCCGTTGCAAGATATCGATCTTGCAGTGCCGAAAGATCGATCCGCATGTAGATTCAGTGCGTTGCCACTGCCCAAAATGCCGCACCAACTGATTTATGTTTTTCCTGGTATACATCTGTATATCAGCGAATTGGTCGGTTTGTTTTGCGTGTAGTATGTCGTTAGTTTATTGCAATCAATTAATTCTTTTAAAAATTACGAATAATTTGTACAACGTTTCGAACATTACTCTTCATCAGGTGGTTTCATATCTGCAGTATTTTGATTGAGTTCCAATATTTGGTCTTTTGTTTTCTAATTATCTTTGTGAACAAAAGAATTAGTGACAAATCAATGTACAGCACAGGTTGTACAAAGAAAATACTGGCGGAAAGTTTGAATTTATCCAAGACAAAAGATCTGACAATAATGAAGTTGACTTTTCGCAAAGTCTGACCCGTTTACTTTCATTTCATGAACGAGTTTTGCAAAATAGGTCGCCAGGGATTTTGCAAGTAGTAAAAAGGAGGAATCATGATGTCAAGATGAGGCAGCGTGTTTTTTTTATTGTACTGTAGAACCAAATCGATTTCCAACGGCAAGATCCAGTCCACATATGCAGAAAAGATAGGAATCAAATGTTTTGGCCGATATTTTGCTCGTGGCCCATGGCCGGAAAGCACCAAATCTCGTTTTCAGCAGACCAATCAGACGGCGAATAAGTGAGGAAGACAAAAGAAACGTGTGAAGATTTTTCTAAATTTTACCTACCCTCATAAAACGCAACCAGGACAAAAAACTGCTCGAGATTTCCCGAATTTTTTTTAAAGAAATCTACTCTCCATACATTTGGGTATACAAGTTTGGATGCCGGTCAAAATATCTCCCGATTCCAAGGAGTTATGACGCCTGAAACTAACGACCTCTGTTCGTTTTCAGCATTTCTGGGCCTCCAGCATTCTTAGTACACAATTCATTCCTAAAAAGTCTTCTAAAAAATTCCCAAAAAGTCGATACCGTGGGTTTGGGGGCCTTTTCTTGCTGCGCAGATGAGCAAATCTGACAGGCTGTCTTTGGCGTCCGAAATATGGCCTAGCTCTAAAATGTGCTACATCGTGTTTTTGGCTCAGAAATTTCAAGTGTACCCACCTCTTTTCGCTTGTTTAAAGTGAATATGACGCGAAAATTTTTATTGTCTAATATTATGCATTAAACATCGCTCATCACGATGGTGTACTTTATTTTTTAATTTAGACGCTTATTTCTTCAGAAAATGGGGTTGAGCAGCCCCCACTCTGCTTCGAAAAGTGGCGGCAATTCTGCGCGGTCAGACCGTTGATTACCAGGCCTCTGTGACGTAAAGTGTTTGTGGAAAGAGAACACCGTGCAATGCTTCATACATGAAACCATTACGAAACCTTGATAAGTGGTCAGGTTTGGATTGTTTATTCACTATTTTAACCGATCAAAACTACGGAATTCCACTCCTGGTTTCTTGAATACTTCAGCTGCTAAATTTACAATGTTTTCAAATATTTTTCTCTTGTCAATGTGGTAAAGAACGCTTTTTTGCAAGCTGGATGTCACGAAACCATGTCTCACATCAAAGCAACCTTTGCATATCTAACTCACGGGTTTGAAATAACAATAAATGATAGTCTATGTTGCAAAGATTTCAGACATTTGTGGCTTGTAAACGGTTGAATATTGGCATTTCACGGGACGAAGTCCTGCACTCTGGGGAAGGAAGCTTGACCAGACTTATGATATCCGTGATTTTACGCGGTTCTCAATTCTCCTACCGAGAGAGTGATCAGACACCAAACTACCAGACTTGTCGTTGATTTAGTCTGATAGCGCTAAGTAAACAAATCAGCACTTACCAAAGCAAAGTTTCTGTACTTTCAGCATATCTCTGGACCTCATAAAACTTTGAAAAGTACGATTACAGCGAAATAAATGTATTCCAGTGGAGCGCCAACCAGACAGAATGCACATGGCCAAAACCCGTGGACCCTCTCTTTCACAGCATAGCCATAGTTGGTCAAACAAGAGGCAAACTACTGTTGGTCTGAATTCTTTCCCTCCCTTCGTACGACCTATCCACTTGAGGCACTGTACAGTAAATGTTTGAAGTCCTTCTGCGAGCGAAGCTGTCTGTTTGTACTCCGTTTGCAATGGCTTGAAACTTGAAATCGTGAGGAAACCAAGCGAGCAGTTGTGATGAAAGGATGAGCTCATTCCCGTTGTACTTTAATTATTTTCTCTGAATCATCCTGTTATTCACAATCCAATATCCCATGGTTAAATATGATACCACTTCTTTCATCATAGAAAGCGTTAATTGAGTGCCAATTTGTGGAATTCAGGTGTTCAAAAGACATCAATTAATTGCCAAAACAGTGCGAGAATATAAATTCCCTGGCATTTAAATCATATGAGTGTGGAGGTTTTCTGTAGGGCAACTATGAAACCCTAAAACCCTTGTGACTACAGTACTATCCTTTGATATGCAAGTATCTGCTGTCATCCTACCAAACACTTTACGTCACAAGTCCAAAAACTCGACCCAGATCCCCGGACACTTTTTTGTGAAGAAATTTGATTTTCAATAGGCTGTAACTACAAAACGGCTTAGTTTTGGAAAGTTTAATGTCGAAATTCGAAATCAGCACACTCAAATTGACGTTTTTCATCAATAAAAATTTTCCCGTCATATTCACTAGGCATCCTGTAGTTCTGTGCATCTACCAGACTGTGCTTGGTCTCCATTTGACGATTTTCTTCCACAAATAATGCAATAAATAGCATCGTAAACATCAGTTGCTGTCTTTTTGCGTCCAAACATTGATCTATGATTACGAAATCACGAAGCATAACATGCACTGCACATATCACGTGACATGTGATATTTTGATATCTTCCCGCCTCTTCCCCAAGCCTTACAACGCGCAGCGCATGTTGTGATTTCGTGATCCTGTGATTTCAGGTGGGTACACTTGAAATTTCTGAGCCAAAAACACGATGTAGCACATTTTAGAGCTAGGCCATATTTCGGACGCCAAAGACAGCCTGTCAGATTTGCTCATCTGCGAAGCAAGAAAAGGTCCCCAAACCCACGGTATCGACTTTCTGGGAATTTTCTAGAAGACTTTTTAGGAATGAATTGTGTACTAAGAATGCTGGAGGCCCAGAAATGCTGAAAACGAACAGAGGTCGTTAGTTTGAGGCGTCATAACTCTTTGGAATCGGGAGATATTTTGAACGGCTTCCAAACTTGTATACCCAAATGTATGGAGAGTAGATTTCTTCAAAAAAATTCGGGAAATTTCGAGCAGTTTTTTGTCCTGGTTGCGTTTTATGAGGGTAGGTAAAATTTAGAAAAATCTTCACACGTTTCCTTTTTCTTCCTCACTTATATTCGCCGTCTGATTGGTCTGCTGAAAACGAGATTTGGTGCTTTCCGGCCATGGGCCACGAGCAAAATTCGGCCAAAACATTTGATTCCTATCTTCATATGCAGCATTCAAATACCACTCATGATTATCTTTCAGAAAATGGCAACACAGACAGAAAGTCATACGACTTGGTTCACCGAGAAGTTGGTCAGAAATAAACGAATTTCGTAGCTCCTGCGGAGGGCTGGCCTCCTAGATACCATGTGATCAAATTAAAATTTCTCGTCTAGTTGAAGAAGGCTCCTCCAGGCAAGCCTCTCTTTTGTTGCAGCTTAAAAGAGGACTTTGGCCCTTTAGGCAATCCAGGGTGCATAAATCCGGATTTATAAAAAGTTTGAGTTTAGAATGTGGTTGAGGGGGGAGCATCGTAGACAATTCTGAGTGCAAGTATTTTTCTCTCTAGAATGCGACAAAATTTGCATTACACTCTACAGACCTGTATGTGGAAGTGATGGCAAGACCTACGGCAACACGTGTGTCTTCGGGGTGGCAAAATGCAAGAATCCACGACTTCGAATTGTAAAATATGGCAGCTGCACCACGAGTAAGTTTGCTATTCTAGTAGAGCACATTGTTGGAATCCTTGCAGATTGCCAGCGCATGTGGAAATCATCCAATTTCGTGCTCATCAACCAATGACGTCGATGCTTTCCATCAACAAATCAAGATGCGAGACAAATTTGATCGCGCTAAGGGAATTTTAGAATTCACTCACGGAAAGTGAAACGGCTATTGGCAAGATGAAATAGGAGTTCTCTGATCTTATCTTGCTATGAAGCTAGAACGGAGATATAGTGACATATAATCTAAACATAGCACACAAGAAAGGCAGGGGTCATTTATCTTCCTGTTGTTCCATCGATCAAGAACAATAAATACAATAGGTAAAATTTACAGGATGTCCCAAAGAACATGTACGCTGTTTTGAGTGGCTGGTGGGGAGTAGCAATAACTCAAACTTCTCGTTCTCAAAGGTCTTAATAAAAGAGACTTCAACTTAAAGTTGTACATCGAGTTTGTGTAAATCTCAAAAGTAGTTGCGGATTTATGGAACTAGAAAGACAAAATCGTTGGCTGCAGTGTTGCTTTCAGTGGGCTGCCTGGTCAATATGCTCGAGTTGTGTGGTCATTGAATATTCCCAAATGTTTTTCCTGGCATAACTGCAAACTTTAAGCCCATTTTATGCTAAAATCAAGTTATAGGGTTAAGTACGAAAATGCAATCGTCTGGTTGTGAAACAGCCACTAAATTTTTACTTTTTTCTCAATAAGTCAGCAACCACTTGTCAGATTTGTTCAGACTTGGTGCCAAACTCTAAGTGGAAGCCTCGTCTATTAAAAAAAATGAGAAATGGAAAAGTTGGATTTATGGCTCCTCTGCAGTGGCCATTCAAACAGCTCACGTTTTTTGTAAACCCTTTAGACGGACCCTGTCCCCTTGATAAGTTGCTTTAAATTGAAGCACTTTGAGTTACGGCAGTTATTTGGGATTATTTGGTTAAAAGTCAACAGCACAGATCGCCATGTACACTGGCCACAAATACGGAGTCAAACGGCATGCTTTTTTGCAGGCTTATTTTTCTGAGTTGGTAATTCTGTTTACGTACTACTTTCAAAGCACATAACAAGAAGGTGAAATCTACTTTGAAAAGGAACACCACGGGCAACTTTACCATCTATTCTAAACAGAGACCTGAAATGGCAGCTTCAAAATTTCCAGAAATAGAGCTTGTTGAATTTCAGTATGGATCCATTGCTCAGATAAAATTGATTGTAGACATACTAAAGTTTCAGCGTGTCTGTCAAGGACCATGTGTCACAATGTTACAGTAACACATCATCTCCACAGGATGCCTTATTATTTTACTTTGCTCCAAGCATAAGCGATTCTTGCAACTGTACTTTTAAGAGTATCGTTTAAAGGACAATTCTGGGTTTGTATACTTTATGCCCGGGAGGGGGTTCTCATATATTTTTCTATACGGGGACGTGCCGCTGAACAGGGTATCACTTTCAGGATGCCGACTCTGGGAAAGGGTATCATTTTAATAAAAATCAGCTCCACGGCAGGGCCCATATTTGTCATTTTTGACTCTGAAAGGTCGTTTTAGGCCATTTGCACTCTGCGAATGTGATTCAAATCACTTGGACGGCAATATTCCAACATTTTTCTACAGATTTTTAAAAATTTCCTTGCAGGGACAATTTGTCTAAAGAAATTAAAGGACAGGGTATTGTTCAAGAAAATTTGACTCCGAGACAGGGTATCATTTTCAGAAATTTGACTCCGGGACAGAGTAGCTTTTCAGATTTTCCAGCGACACCTCCCCATATGTTCGCAGACCAGGTACCCCCACCCCCTCCCTTGGCACTTTATGCTACAAAGCACACTTGCCAACTGTTACCACAAACGACCTGCTCCTCTCCACATTATGAAATTCGTAGCAGCTGTAAATTCTCTAAACATTGCGCAAATTTTGGCTAAGTATCGTTTCAGCTAGGCGCCATTGCTTCCTGCAGAACACGATAAAAAGGACAGTGCGATTAGGAGAAAGAGAACAATAGAACAGCTTCATTTTTGTTGAGCGTTTAGTGAAAAAATAAAGAATTTTCCTTCAACAAAATATGTAAATTCATTTTTCTTTCATTCCATCAAAGCTGTGAAGCCTGGGAAATGCCCAAGACCAAGACCATGCCACAGTACATTATGCCGAAGAAATCAACAGAAACGAGACCGTTGTCACAGCGATAGGCAGTGCCTTGGGATACGAAAGTGTTGCCCAATGCGCCTTGGCAAGCGGTGTTCAATGCCTTGTCCGGTTTTCAAATGCCGAGCATGTCCAAAGGGATATAGATATGCTACTGCAAGTAATGGCTGCCCCAGCTGTAGATGTGGTAAGGCATTGTTTTGTGATTGGAAGAAGGGAGAGATATTCGTCGCAAAGGCTAATTTCCAGTCACTGGAATTTTCCGAGCAGGCGGAAACACCATTGTTCTGGGAGAAAATATCCCTCTGAAATTGAATAGATAGCTACAGCTGAGCTAGAATTGCTACAAGTCTATCTTGTCATCTGTAATAAGTCTGACTTGGGACAAGTCTACGACTGAGCTAGTTTTTATTGTCTAAAATTCCAACCGTTCTGAGAATTCCACCAACTGGAAATTTGCCTTGAATATGGCAGTCCCACGGAAAGAAACTTTCGCGAGTTGGGAAAGCGCAGAATGTTTGGAACCAACTTTTACAAATCGGCCAAAATGGGAAATTTTGCAAGAATAAACTTTCACGACTTAGGCTCTGTGTTTTTTCTATCAAATCTTAGCAAACTACAACTATTGTAATTCAATTCAACTGTGCCAATCATAGCGGGAAAAGACACAAGGCCATCCAGTTTCCACTATGAATGGCACAAGGTTTTGTGTCAAATTTCGTAATAATGTTAAATATTCCTCGACTCTTCAATAACTCTATCGAGTATCCCATACGTGTGCTTGTTAGTAGGGATTGTTGTTCCAGGATCACAGTGTCAACTGTGATCTTCAAATACATAATACAGTATTTCAGTCCTACCAGTTTGCATCAAGGCTCTGGTATGCAGTAAACTGCTAAAGCCACAACTAAAATTTGAAAAATTTCTGCCGGAAAATAAGAATGGAGCACGTGTTGTGAAGAGAACTAAAGACGACCTTAAAAATATAAACCAACCAAATGAACAGTAATAGCTCAACTCAGCGTCAGTGTTTTTCCAACAAAGCCTTAAATTTCTAAAAAAAATCCGAAGATTTGAAGTTTAGGTGAGGCCATGGCCCCTCCTCCTTGGCCATGACGCCCCAGGGTAAATTGCTTTCTTCCCCTCGTACAGGGTGTCCCAGAAAAATTGTGCCCCGTTTGCCTGAAGATTGCGAGAAAACAGCAAAAGATTATCACTAACCTTTTCAATGACGTTGCTCTTCAGATGTTCAATTAAACTTTGCCACCGTTCCCGTGAAAATCCGTCGAAAAATTATGCAGCTATGACTTTCAGAAGACCAAATCTGCCTGTTGACTGAAACCAGTGGTCGGCCATTTTATCTTACTATTTTGCAAAGATAAACAGCTTCATGGATGAACTGAAATAGCAGCCTTTAATGTCATAGCTCTCATCAAAGTTCCAATAATCATCAGAGAGTTAGACTATTTTTTACCCCACGATCTTTGATAGAATGCAAAAGTGAAGATCAGAATTCCCAAAGTAATAAAAATCAAAAGCTTCGACAAAAATATATTTCACATTTAATTTGTCGCCATCCCTAGCGTATCCCTACTCAGATTTCTCCCTTCATTTGTTACAAGCAATTGTTGATTTACTACCGAAGACAATGAACTAAAAGAACCGAGAAAGGCAAAAGATTTTTGGAGCTGTATTGTCTCATTTTGAACTGATAGATAAACTAAATAATTGCTGCAATCATCACACCTGCAAAAATAATGTGACTATATTTTTGTCATTGCCTTTCGATTGTTTATTTTATCATGGTATCCTCGTCTTCGTTTTGACATTCAATAAAGGATCGTGGGGTAAGAAATAGCTGAAGTCTCTGATGATTATTGAAACTTTCGCGAGAGCTATGAGATTGGAGGCTACTGTTTCAGCTCATCCATGAAGCTGATTATCGTTGCAAAAATAGCAATACAAAATGGCCGACCGCTGGTTTCAGTCATCAGAGAAATTTGGTCTTCTGAACGTCATAGCTCCATCATTTCTTAACGGATTTTTACGGGGATGGAAGCAAACTTTAATTTAACATCTTGCGAGCAACATCATGCCAAAATATGGTGACGACCTTTTGCTGCTTTGTCGTGGTCTTCAGGCAAACGGGGCACAAATTTTCTGGGACACCCTGTAGATTTCTCATACGATGACAGCTGTATTTGGACAGCAGCTATAAATCTGATTCCATTATGAATTCAGCTGAAACTATCGCATGGGGGGGGTGACTACCTAAGTTCCCCATGGTATGGGGTTGTGCCATTTTTAGGGTATCTCTTGATGACAGATTCTAGATTGATGCGCATGCATTTAAACTATTTGACGTTTTCTGGACTTGTAGTTATGGTTTCTTGTAAAAATTGATTTGTTTGTGAACCTTTGCAGCATTTCCGGATTTACAGTTACGATTTTCAGGAAAATTTCCGAATTTATGGGTATACTTTTTAGAAATTTCTCCGGATTTATGAGTGGTACTTTTACGTGACACCTCGCATGAAACTGCTTGAAGTCGATAACATGTTTTTTATAAGAAACTTGGATCAGGCTATAGTGCTAAAAGTTTCTTCATTTTGCGGAAAATTTTGTCCATTTTGGTACTTAAAGTTTCTTAAATTGGTTTCTTATTTCTTGAATGCAGAATTAGCAATGTGGTCGCTAACACTGCGGCAGCTATATTTCTTGACATAAAACATCATAAAGGAATAAACAGTGTTCTGCTATGTTGAAAACACAAATGGTTAGATAATATTGCTAAAGAATAAAGGTTCAACGATCTATTTGCCATGATATCCATGCTTTTAATTTTGAAAAGATTATATTCTTAGTGCTTCCCATCTTAGCTAGTACTAGATTTTTATAAACCAGTTTCTTATAAAAAACGTGTAGTTGAGTAGTTTGGATTTGTAATAAATTAGCTTTGCTTTATCTGCAGTGTGCAACCGTGTCCGTTGCTTCTTGGACCCATGTTTGACTGCTCGTTGCCGACGTTATCCAGGAGCGACATGTCGAGCAAATTATTGTGGTGGATGTTTTGCAGATTTTTACTATCTTGGACGCAAGGTCAACTGTGCTTTGCCACCAAGAAAAGGATAGTAAATAGGCGCACGAGAAAGAAAGAAAACTTTGTGCCATATCAACCAAAGAGATGCTGGGACGCTTGACTGTTGTGAAACTGATTTTTATGCTTTGTTATTGAATTGCATGACGCTTTACATTTGTTTGCTAAAGACAGTTGTTGGCTTATCTGGTTTGTTCAAATCACTGCAGATCTTGACAAACCCGTGACTCCTTTTTTGAGTTTAATGAATCTAAGGATCCGATGTTCCGTTCCTCCAGCACCGCTAGTACTAAACCCCCCAGTAACGGCCCCGCTGGACCCTGAAAATACAGCGGGGAAATTACGAAAACATACATTTTCAGCGGGGATAAGAAATATCAAGACGGGGAAATGAACTTTTAGGCTGTCATCTATAATTAAACTTGAATAATTTTGATGGGGAAGGAAAAATTTCAACGGGGAAGGAAACACAAAAACAAAGCCGGGAAAGTGTTTAAACTTAAACGAGTTTTCTTTGCGGGTCATCCTTCAACTTTGGCGGGACAATGTTTCTCCGGGGTTGTTACTGGAGGTGTTAGTACTTGCTCAAATTCTTTGTTTCTTACACGAATTTTTCTTTATGAGAAGCTAACAGTTTGAACCAGTACTGAAAGTTCCTTGAAATAATCAGATTTTGAGTAGTGAGTAATTTCTTCAAAGTTCCATAACCATAGGAAAAACCATTGTCATTATTTAGGTCTTTATGGACATTTCGAAAACGATGTTTTTGAAGTTTTTGCAATGTTTACGCCTGGTTTTCATTAAATCGTTATCCATCGCCAATGATTGTCTCAGAGCATCGCCGATCATCGCCGATGCCGTAAGAAAAAGATCGGCGATGAATTACGATTTAATGAAACCCAGGCTTTATCGACATTACTCAAGTACCTACTAAGTAAAATGATACAGGAATCAAGTGAAAATTGATAACTGCCAAAAATAGTAAAAGAAGTAATTTTGTAAGTTAAATTTTCCCAGGCATAGAGTTGCTTAATTCTTTTGGCGATCTGAGAGCTGAATTTCTCATCTGCGAAAGATAAGGTTAGGTGAAAGGTTACATGTATACAAATTTTCTCGAAACGTCTCGAAAGACAAAAATATTTAAACGAATACATCAGGCAAGTTCTTCGTGGACAAATTTTGTCCGTCTGGTTTTCACACTACATGCCAAATGGTTTTGTTTATCCAAACTATATTTGCTCACAGGAATGTAGGAAGCATCTCAAACTTGGGAGGGGCACGAAACTTTGAAGGAATTTTAATTTTCCAGAGATGAAAGGGGCACTTCTTTGTTTACTGCAAAATTTTGGGGTACGTGCCCCCAGTGACCCCTCCCCGGTTCCTACGTCTATGTTTGCTCACTTGGTAAAGTCAAAATATGAAACGCTTTGCTCAAAATTTTGAATCGCACTTTGATTAGAAGTTAGGCCAGAAAGGTCTTCGTGCGCTGAAAATCTGCTTCTTTCTTTGTGTCCGCCTTAGTTCATATTTTTTCATATCTAATTCTTTTAAGGAGGGTTGCCCTTCAACAAGCTGATTTTCAAGAGACCTCCAATTGAAACATTACAACCTAAGATAAAAAGTAAAGAGCTATTAATCAAATTAAACTATAAAACCCTATTTACAAGATCCGAAACCTATTTACAGTTTTTAAAATTTACAATTAAAACGAAAGAAAACAGTTCTTTATAGTTTTCTTGAAATTATACAGAGATTTTGCCTGCTTTGACTCGGTGGACAGGCTATTCCATAGTTTTGAACCTCTATAAGAGAAACATCTCTGGCCACTTGCTGACCTTTTAATCTGTAACCTCAGGTCGGTCCCCGTATCACGGAAGCTATATGATGAGCAGGACGAATTTCGGGTGAAAAGGTCGCACAAGTATTGTGGAGCCAGCTCATTCAGGGACTTGAAGACCATTGTCTTAGATTCCAGCAGCGGGACCAGCAGCAAGTCTCTCGACGGTCTTCCATCACAGTCCTTTGATGAGAGGTCTGCTTGGGGCATTAATTTCAGTTAACCTGGCACAGCCCCAGACAGAACAGCAGTATCGAAAGTGGGTCTCCACGATACCTGTGTAGAGAGTTCGCAACGTTTCTTTCGGGAGAAGAGACTTGGCATGTCTTAAGAAGCCAACTGCCCTCGAGACCTTGCTAGAGACTGCCTTGATTCGTTCTTTCCAATCCAAGGAGCAGTCGATTTGCACACCAAGGGATTTTGTTTTTTTTTCTTTGACCACTTCAAGTTCATTATCGCGAATTTTCAGAACCAAGTATTTATTTTGACTTTTGGAAATGTCAAAATAAAGAGTGTTTCTGCTTGGTAGAAATAAGCATAGAATGAGTTTTCGCAACATTCAAGGAAAGTTGCCTTGTAGCCACGTGTCCAGTTTTCTAAGGTCACTATTAATAGCCGCATTTAGCAGAGTCGAATAGCATTTTGCCAACTGGGAATTTCAAATGGGTGTTTTACTGCTCCACAGTTTCAGTTTCTTTTCTTTAAATAAACTGGTTCCTGGTTCTCAGTTTCTTGTTCGACATGCCATATAATGCAATATTTCATTCCTCGGTTTCGTGCAGCTCAAATTCAGTAGTGTTAGAGTGGTAAAAAGTATAAACTTAGTATGTTCCTCCGAGACCTATTCCCTATTGGATTCGACTTTCAGACTTTGACTTGAATGTGCTCAATGAGCAGAAATCATGTTCGTTCGTTGTCTGTAGATCATCTGGAGATTCCCCATTCACTGCAATGATGAAGGAAGGCGTACAATCTCTCTGGTATTGTCGAACATGGAATGTCAGAGCTCATAATTCGATTGTCAGATTACTGATTTCTTCTTAAGAAATGCCAAACTTTAAGTTGAAATGTGCAGGATTTGACTAAATTGATTAGAAATTGCTAGATTCAAAACTTTTTTCTTTGCGTTTAATCAAATGGGTGTCCCAAATAAGGTTCCCGTTATTAGAGTGAATAGTTACTTAAAACATTTTTCTTCACACTGTAGGTTCTTGATATTTGTCGATCTGAACGTCGAGTTACTCTTTTCATTTTCCATTGTCAACTTTTGTTGGGGAGACGGAGAACTAACCCTTTTGTTTTGACACATTCACCCATCGCAAAGAAATTCTGAGATGGTAATCAAACAATGATTGCCTATCTGAAATACACTTGAGGTATGGAGAAGATACTGCATACTTTTATGGGGTGCGTGGCCGAGGTGGCCGAGTGGCTTATACAGTCTTCGTCAGGCGACTGGAGTTATGACATTGTGTTTCAGCTTTGTTGATAGGGGCTCACACTGTCATGCTCATCGGAGCTATCGTTTCATACTCTTCTTCTTAACGGCCAAGCTAATTTACACATCACGTCATTGAAGTAGATCGTTAGTGCGCATGAGATCTGGGGCGGGGATCCCTTGAGGCTCACAACTTAGCATATTCGTATCCCAAACAAACTTCTCATGAAAATTGCAGATGTATAGACCTTTTAGCTATACTCAAAATGAATGCGGATCAAACGATATTTCATCACAATTCGTAGAATTTTCGAATGTGCACAATTGCGATAGAAGCTCTAACGCCACTCTATCGAGCCTCAAGTATAAAATTGCATAAGAATATCGCTCGATCCAGGCTCTTTTGTAGAATAGCTGCTAAAAGCCTATCCCACATCCCATATGACGTCATTAGAACTGCGCAGGAGCGATAGACTGGTGACTGAGTAAGCGCTTGGCTTATTGTTGTGCAAAATGCTCAAAATTTGTTCAGTTAGTTATTATGAGTGAGTGACAAATTTCAAAACAGTTTTAGAGAGACAAAGGGACAATAACGGTGAGATGTTTAAATAATTGCATTTTATATGTTCATAAGCTTGTATTTTATCAATAGCTTGGTGCACAGAACCACATGGTAGGGCCAAAAACTTTGAGATGGGTAGGCAGAAAGATGTGGCCTACCTATAGTAGTTATTTTAGAAACCAGCTCGCAACTCACACCCAAATGTTGTCCACAAAGCGGGCAGGAATTTTTTTATGTGAATTAATTCGAACGTTGTCATCACATATTTGCATTCATCTACATTTAAGGCCAATCGGAATTGTCTTCATCGATAGCTTAGTTTATTAACAATTAACTTTCTATATTTGACACTATCATACTCAATGCCAAACGAAACTGCTTGGCGAGGCGAGTTGTTTTGTTAGGACCTCCTCGTTCCAACGTGGCCTGATGCAATCTGCTGTATGATTTTGAAAGAAAGTCGTCAGAATTAATTTGCGGATTCTTGGAAACTCGCCCAGCGATAGCATTCTCTCGAATATGGCCATATTGTCACAGTCGAGGGAAACTTTGTTTTGTTATTTGTTAAGCCGAGTTTTGGGCAGGTTCATGCGTATCTTATCTTTGTTGTCTGAGTTTGGCAAAAAATCGATTGAGAGGCGGGTACACCTGACTGGTCACACAAGAAAACTGAAATGCATAGCCAAGAAGTCTTTCCAACATTAATTTGTATGAAGTGAAAGTAAAATAACTTGTGTAAATGTTAATGTAAGATATAAACTTGAGAAACGGAAAGTGTGCTGTTTGGACGACAGTTACTCTGAATAGGATAGATATGCCTTGTCTCTAGTAGCGGGCTCCGCCTTTCGTCGGGCTCTGCACTGCGTCAGGCACCAAGTTTTTTTTCGAAATCCTTCGCTCTTAGTCGCTGGCCTGTGACCATGTTTCTTTGGTAAACCTGAATAAAACCGCAGGAAATTAAGATTTCTTTTGGGGATGAATGTATCTAGTTAATCAATCTTTGTTGTGGTTACATATGATTTTCTTTGGCAATCAAGTCATTGTGGTCCCATTTACAACGATTTCAATCCACTTGCTTGTAGGATGATTCTCATCAAAGGTTGTTTATAGCTTCTTTTATGTTTGATCAATTTATCTATCATGCTTGTCAAAGCAAAACTGCTTGACAACAACTCATTTATCAGTAATTATAGACCTTTCTCATGCACTGCATTAGAGAATTTTGGACACATCCAGTAGCAGTTCCAGTTCCATTAAATATCAATTGATCCTCCACCAGATAAATCATTTGCAGATTGTGTGGAGGATCTCCCCTACATCCAAGTTGTGTGCACAGCTGTATTTGTGCCACTAAACAATAAGCCTATTGTTTCCTGTGTTGTTTCATGAAATTTCATGGCAGAAAAATTGGCCACACTTAGAGCAAACTTTCCAATCTAGATCCATCATACAAGTCTGAATGATTGACCACACTTTTTATGAGAAACCGCTTATAGGAAACTTAACTCTGAGTTTGCAATAATTGCAGATATACCGATGATGGTCGCCAATGAAATACAACGTGAAGACCATTCTCAAGAAGCTCATTCAGAGCAACAAAAATTAAGAAAATTCAGTACTGGAAGAAGTATAACTTGAGGGACTATTTATTTTGATATAGGACACCCATAAACATTTTTTCCTATTTTCTTTTGTTTCCTGTAGCACACCATTTGGAAAAATATTTGAGTGGTGTCTAAACATTGGAAATGCTTCAAATACATTTGTTTTGAAATATTTACCAGGGCACAGGTAGTAAACATGAATATTATTGTGGAACTTTTTAGATACTTGTAAGAAATTTCAAGAAACGTCTATTACTGATAGAAATTTTTAGTCTTTTATGAAAAGAGTAGGTGTGTATGTTTGTGTGTTAAATTTTTTCATTTAAAATGAAATGGTGAAAACACGTCCATTGTAGTTTTAGACCTTTGATATACAATCTTTGTCAGTCAATGTATGTATGTATGTATGTATGTATGTATGTATGTATGTATGTATGTATGTATGTATGTATGTATGTATGTATGTATGTATGTATGTATGTATGTATGTATGTATGTATGTATGTATGTATGTATGTAAGTATGTATGTATGTATATGATTATTTAGACTGGATAGCACTGTACAATTTAGAAAATTGGTATAGATAGTGGTCCAGCTTTTAAAATAAATAAATAAATAAGTAAATAAATAAATGAATAAATATTACAAGATTTGATAAAATACTATTTAGATATGTTTATAGATACTGTATATACAATTAACTTAAAATACTACATGTACTGTCCTTACTTGAAGAGAGAAAATGGGTTATTTCTTTCCTTAGTTAATAAGACTTCAAAGTTTTCTTGAATTGCGTCATGGTGTTTATTTCTTTTATGCTAGCTGGCAGTTTGTTCCATGTTTAATGTTTTTATAGCTGATTACGATGCAATTGATTACTAAACTTTGCTACATCTGGTTTTTTAAACTACAGGATATATAATGTAAGGACATTATGATTTTGCATATGATTTGCGCTTTTTTCAACAAGCTGCTTATACAGGCTGGTTTTTGCTGTACTTTGTTTGCAACCATTTCAGCTCATGCATGAGACCATTGCAGACTCTGTTTTATAAAATCATGCTTTTTAGGCTAAAACAATAGGTCTCGTCACAGACAGTCTGTGATGGTCAAGAAATTTCAAAACTTTTTTTACTTTTTTGCCACATCTGCAACTGAATGTGGTAGTCTGTGACAGTCTGTGATGATCGCAGATTTGCTTCTGCAATGGTCATCAACATAAGTACTACAATTGAAGACCAGCCTTAAGAAGCTCATTCAGACCAACAAAAAATTATGGAATTCAAGTATTGAGGAAATATAATCCAAGAAAGTATTTTTGTGTATAAAGGAAATTCCTAGAGGATAAATTTACTTTAAATTTTCCTTGCTTCCTCTACCCCATTGCTCAGAATGGGTATAGACAATACCAAATTTTTGTACTCATAAGGTATATACAGTGAAAATTCTAAACATTCAAAGGTCTTGAGAAACCGTGTTTCAGCATTTAGAAGGCCACAAAAAGTTAACATGAAGATGGTTCCTGTGATGAGGCTGAAAATGTGATAATCTTTAAGGACAAGGCTTGGTTGATATGATAAATGCCAGAAAACAGACGTACCAGCTGTTGCAATTATGAATTATGAACAAATTCTTTTTAGATATTGATGTCTGTAATAGTTGTAAATTAGTTGAATATTCTGCAAATTTAGATGAAGATTTTAATTATTTTTCATTAAAACATTAAGACGAAACCAGCCACAATTAGGAAGCAAGAAGAAAAAGGTGGCCTCATTTTCTTTTGAGCCTAACATCAGAAAAGCTATCCTCTGGTTGCTTATTTGAATATGCACTTTCACAGAGAAGGGCAAAAATGATGGGAAAATTATTCATAACATTGTAGTCTTGTACAGTATGTATTTTATCATCAATCATATCAAACCTGGACTGTTGACTTTGTAGATTTATCCTGGATGAGTGGATGAGCTCTCTTAAGTGGGTAAATTAGATGAGAGAGCCAATCCCCCATAAAGCAAGGAATCTAAATGCATAATAAGTAGAAATGCACAAAATTTATGAGCCTCTCAACAAATTAATGAAATTGACATAATATAAATAAGCTTTCAATGTGCACCAAAAATTTTGCATTCCATCATAAGCAAAGTATGAGAGGACCATGGTGGGACATCGGTAAAGAAAGAAATGCTGTAGAGTTACAAGAAAGAAATGCTGTAGAGTTACAATAGAACAATACTTCAGTATATTATACATAACAGTTGAGTACCAAATAAATGGGACAGGGATGAGAATAATCAGGAGTTGACAATGGTTTGATGCAATGATAATCAGGGATGGAACAAGAGGGGGAGGAAGGTTGGAAAAATTGAAATTGGTCACTTCCCTGGCTAAACATTACATTCATTTGAAAATTATTTTCACTGTCATATCAAATTTTCAAGATAATATAAAGTGTAGGTGAGAATAAAAGTGGGGAGGCTGGAATATTTGTCAGCATTTATAAGGGGGTGGCTATTAAGTACTTGAGAGCAATCAATTGTTGATCCCGTACCTTTACATGGCCTTTATTCCTCACAGGTAGCAAAAATGTATCCATTGGCCATACTGACTTGTTTTAAATCTTCATCTGGAAAACAGGCCATGATCTTATCACGGCCTTGCAAACATTTCTATTTGATCAACTCCAGGCCTTTTTCCAACACAAATTTTAAGATTATCAGATGAGGTCATTATAAGCCCTACCACTTTCTCCCGGATATGCCAATATGGAATTTGTCATTATTTTATTCTTTATGCTTAACATAATATTCTACTTTTTTTGCAGATAAACAGAACATTGAGTTTAGCTTACATCATGATGACCTCTGTTATTTTATTGGCTTGCTATGTGACTTTGCTTCAAACTCACGTTGCTTCAAAGACTTCATACAGCTTCAGGGTAGACCATGACCTTCAAAACATTCTGTTTCATGGAGACAATGTATACCTTGGCACAACTAACATGATTTATAGGATGAATGCTAACTTGGTTCAACTCAGAAGGAAGTCAACTGGGCCTGCAAATGAAAGTACTGATTGTCTTCCAGAGAAACCATGTCTAAGAGATAACAGAAATGTAGTGCTTCTGGTATATGGAGAAGGCAGCGATTCAAAGTTGCTTTCTTGTGGATCTGAAGGAAATGGTATCTGCAAACTAAGAGATTTAAAGACACTGAATGTACGTTATAGAGGTTACAGGATAATTGGTGCAGAAGAAGGTAATCCTGACAAAGTGGTATCTCTAATTACTGGTGGAAGGAAATTTTTACATGTTGGTGTACCTAGCAGTGGGACTCCTGAGCATTTAAAGCCCAACTATGCTGCCTTGCAGATAAGTGAGCTCACAATGAGAGACTTCCTTAAAGCTAAAAGCTTCCTTAAATTTGATGTTGGATTCATTGCTCATCAAGTTACTATGTTTAGTGCAAGAAGGTATGTTTATATTACAGCAGTTCAGCAAATAAAGCCACAGTCAAAGAGCTACCAGTCACGGATTGTTCGCTACTTGGATGTAGACCTTTACAAGTCATTTACAGAAATCCATTTACAGTGTAAAGACAAGTCTCAAAATGAGTATAATATATTGGTTGATGGATCCTTTGTTAATGTCAGTGGCAAAAGTGCATCTTTCTCCAATGCAAGTGATGGAGATAGCTTGTTTGTTGGTATATTCAGTAAATCTGCTGGCAAAAGTCAAACTGACAAGAATGTTGTTTGCATTTTTACCCTCACAGAAGTGAATAGAGCATTTGACAGAAATAACAAGTTGTGTGTCGAAGAAGGTGTGGGTGTTGGTTTATATTGGTATGATGGTCTACAAGCAGGATGCAAGGTGTAGTATGCATCAGCTTTTTACTATGCATGTCTCCTTTTTTGGTTGTTGACGTTGCTGTTAAAGTGAAAATGAAGGAACTGCTCATAGCATAAGCTACAAATAATTTGAAACTAGCAATAACAATAGTCAAGGAATGCTGCAACTCTGGGAGCACTCTCTTTACTCCTTTACTCATTCTGCAGTTCCTTGGACCCTTATTTTGTATTCCGTAATTCACTCATTAATTCACTCATAGAGACTTGATCCTCCAGAAATAGCTGCTTTTCCACGAAACAACAGAGGGATTAAGAGGCTTTGTTTCCATTGTTATGAACAAAATAATCCTTTTTCATCATCACAAAAAATTACATACTAGGTGCAAAGCTTCTAAGAGTACTATCCAATCAAATTGCCTCTTTTTATGATAATTACTTGAGCACATGACTGTAGGTCAGCATTGGGGCCTGATGCTTTTCCTGTCATTGCTCAGCCCATGACAACACATCAGAAACCCATTATGCAGGCATGTGAAGGATGCATGATTACATGAACACATGATCTATGGTGCATGCAGCACATCTGAAATGCACATGATCACATGGTGCAAAGTCACATGTTTGATGACAGATAGACAGACACAGCTCAATTTCATTATCAACATTATCCCTGCAAGATTAGTAGCCGTGCAGAAATTAGTTGCTTGAATTAAATGGAATATCTTGAGAGAGCCTTGATGCTCGACATTCTACTTTTTGTTATATTTCTACCATTGTTGGACTTTTCTGCAATCATGAATATCTTCACAACTAGAGTTGTTCAGCTACAAGGTGTCCCAAAAAAATTTGATTGAAATTAATGATGATATGAAACAAATTTAATCAAATTGATGCAGCTGCAGAATTGTGAGACCCCCTAATGATTTTTAATGCAAAACAACTTCAAAAATGCAGTTGAAAATAAAATTGTCCAATTTCAAACCACCTTTTTTAATATCAGGGCAAAGCAAACCAAAAGAACTTTGAAAGTAATTTGTGTAGCAGCATAATATTCTTGTGCCTTAATTTTGCAATTTGACTCCATTGGGATGTCCATTCGTTTGTCAGCCCCAAACAATTTTTGCACCACAACTGCGGTCATTCAATATTGCTTAGAAATAGAGGTATTATGACAAGGACAATGCATTTGTGCAATGGCAGAAAAATCTTTTAAAAATATCAATGGCATTGAAAATAAAGCCTTCTTAGCCTGTCACTTCCCTTGTGGAATGTGAATGTGATGTGTGCAGAATGCTTGTGAGTGAAATACTGACCACGTAATCTGGGAACATGAAATAAGAGATCATGGAACTGTGGAGGAAGTAGAGCAAAATGAAGAAATCTCATGGAGGAGAACCCAATTGCAACATTCTTTGACTGTTGTTACATTAAAATTGAAAACTTGCCGATGATCAAACTTATGGGCAAAATTTTGTGCATAATGAATGTAGAAGACAGGCAACCAAAATGCCCTTACGTGATCCCCAAAGATCCTTGCCCATGCTCTGATACATTGTACTAAATTAATGCCATGACATCAGTGTTTTTGAAAAGCTCCATTTTCACCCGCCCCACATGACAACATGAAGGCCGCATTTTCAAGAAGATCCACTCTGGATAGCGTTTTCAAAAAGCTTCGTTTTTGATGACCGAAAATGCCGTCTTCTTGCGGATGCTAACCCAAAACGAATGAAAAAGTTGCCTTTTCAAAAATTCTAGATAGTTGTGGACTTGACCTTTGTAAAGAGGAAAGTGTCATTCCTGGGAGCAGAACAACATTATTCCAGATGATTTCATCCTCCCAAGAGCATAAGATATCTTTTATTAATAGTTTCAAATGTAAATATTTATTTTGTACCCTAACCCCACCCTAACACATTATTGATGCTTACTAATGCTACTAACATCTTTAAATGTAACAATTCTTAACCAGTGTACTCTATGTTGATGTGGAAAGAGTTTCACTTGGGTTTTCTTGCGTGCTCTTTCAGGTTTGAGAACATGTACTTTATTACCATGGCAAACTATCTGACCAGTTCTAAAGTACGAGACTGTATTAACCAAAGCTAGTAAATTTCGACCAGTTTTGTCAGGTCACGGTGCCACTCTTATATAAAACCAACTTGAGATTTAAGTCAAAACAAACGTCAAAGGCCGCTCGTGTGGGTCGACCTGGTGCACCTTCTAAAACCAATTTCTGTCGTGCCGTGCCGTACCATACTCAAATCTGCTTAAAGCAACCAAAACTTTCCTAGTCTTAACAATATGTTTTGAAGGGAAAATGACAATATGTTTTGAAGGGAAGATGAGCAAATGTTTTACTTTACATCACATTGCTCTTTTACCAAAAGAACTTCCTGAAATCTGAGAAGAACATTTTCGAAAATTCATATTTTGAGCATCCGTCATCACTATTCCGCATGGCAAGGTGGTTTAGCACACTGCGGAACGGTATATAAAGCAAGCCTTATGTAAGATTATTAAACAGGGCGTGTGAATTTAACTGTTAACTGTAAAGCTCTACGCATCAGTTGGAAATACAAGGGAGAAAGGTACACATTAACGTCAATTTAATCATAAATCTAACCACAAATTAATCTTACAGGACGCTAAAAGAGAATATCAGTTACAGCTGGTAAGTCACTAACCAAACTAACCATTAACCATTAACGTATTTTCCCTGTCCTCTGTAATTTTCTGAATTTCTGGAAAAAAATTTTGCAGCCTCTTCTATGCCTTTTAAAGCAAATGTATTAATTGCGAATTTAACAATTAAGTTTAATTTGGAAACATAATGCATTTATTAATCCGCCCATTTACGTACTAATACATTCATTTCCCAACCCTTCACCTTTGCATTTTCTTCATTTGCAATTACGTGATAGGTTGAGGTAGCCTGCAACTAAAGAAGCAATTTTTGAAAAGCATTATTTGGGTTGAATTATTATTACAGTGATTTGCAATCTCACACTTCATACAATTTAACTTGGTTCGTCTTACTATCGGGCCAACTCCCGTAGCTTTAGATAATCATTTGTCTCAGCAGCAGGGACCGCGGAGCCGGGGGGGCTGGGGGGCTTTAGCCCCCCCAATAATTTTTAAGAGATAGTTTTTAGCTTTTCTACAAATTTTGTTTTTTTGATCAAATATCACCATTTGCTTTATTAAATTGTTAACACCCTTATTTACGAGTGTCTGTATACCTCACACTACCGTTTCTCGTGCATTTATCAGAAATCAAGCCAAGCAGAATGTTTTAGAACGTTTTGTCTCAAATGAAATGCGTACAATAGCATTATGCCAAGATATAACCGTTTCATCATCGTAAGCACAGCTTCAAATACCCAAAGTTTTAGCAAGCGATAAGTAAAATGCCTTCATGATATGCGGCTATTTTTAAAGCGAAGTTTAGTTCTTGAAAGATTGCTGATGAGGGGAGTTCTCCACACCTGTAAATCGCAGAATGCCAACCTGGCAATGAACAAAGAGTGCGACGGCAAATTTTTTTAGCAAGATGTCTGTCAACTCAGCTTCGCTCTCTGGAGTGTCCAAACAAGAATAATTGAGTAATTCTTGATAATCATATGTAGGCCTAGAGTACAGAAAATATAATCTCTATCGACGTTCCAGCTAATTTTATCAAAAGACTAAACAACGGTATACAAAATTTTCGAAAATTTGAAAAAATCATTGGATTTTAGTGATGCAAAATTAAAAATTTAAACAGTGTTTGCGTTATTTGGTTCTCTTTGTTTAAAATGTTTGCTTCTGAAAGTAGAGACACTGTGTCTCCATATTATTATTTTTCGGAGATGATAATTCCACGATATTGTGACAGTTTTTTTAACTTTAGTCCTTTCGTTCTAGGCTGAGCCTTTTCGCTATGAAAACAAAATGTAATACAGTACATCTCTATAAATGATGCTTGTAAGTGATTGGATATGCTGATGATAACTGTCTTTTTCAAGGCGAGTTTGCCTATGGAAAGGGCGTTGGCTGCATTTATAGCCAAAGTAGAGGGCGTGGTCGTAGAAAATTTTTCTGGGGGCTTCGCCCTCAGACCCCCTCAGGTTCTCTATTCCTTTTCAGCCCCCCAATCCAAAATTTGCTCCGCGGTCCTTGCTCAGCAGTTGTCTCATCCAACACTTTTATGATAATTCTAGTTGTGCCCAGTATACAAGCATTCTGTAATAGCTCCACTCCTTTAACAAAGTTGATTGGTTTGATTAAATAGATCTGAAAAGTTGGTTTAATCCATTCAGCCACAAAGTCCTTTTCTCTTATTTTTTATTATTCACTTGTTTACGCCTGTTTCACACTGGATGATAGGAATTCAGTGCTTTTAGATCGATAGCCTAGCTCATTTTAATTTCAATTTTCAGTAATGATTGTACATTTAGATTTAGCTTTAGTTACCTGTCTCTCTGTTATGGCCATGGGGTAGTCATGGTCTTCTGCCCCTCATGGCATCGTTCTTGTAGCCTAGTAAAGTAGTTTGTAAGTGCTGTTCTAGGTAATTTCGTTATTGTAAATTTTTATATTGGATAAAAAACGAAGTTGATCACTTCTAGGTTCTTTCCAAGCTTTCTTGTGACTGATCCTAGTGCTCCAATGACGACTGGAACTATAACGAAATTTCTGTCCTTGCGTCTTCCATACTTTCAAAATTTTATGTTTCATTTTCTTTTGCATATTATTGTGTCAAAAGGGCATAACTTGTGACTTGACTTGTGACTTGTGAAAAAAATTACTTGATGCTCAAGGTATGGATGGCTTAACCCTAACAGTCATTGAAGAATACAGCTTACAGATTTCCTTCAACTGTGACTTACTGTATTAAGTTAAGGCAAGGGAAGCTGTTAATTTTGTTACTGTGAAAGATTAGCTGATGATACTTCTCTGATTACAGTGGTTGAAAATAAACCGTCTCTGCCCCAAAATGAATAGAGATCTAGAAAAAGTTTCCCTGTGGGCGTGGCAATGGAAAATGCACTTCAATGCTGACAAGACTGAAGAGTTAATTTTTTCCGTTAAAAAGTTGCGCCCAGTGCACCCTCCTTTGAGACTTGGAAATGAAGAAATTAAAAGTAAAACAGAGCATAAACATCTTGGAATGATTCTTGACTCCAAATTGAGCTTTTAAAGTCATGTGAGTGAAGCTATTTTGAAAGCCAGGCGGGGGATAGGGTTGATAAGACACCTGTCACAATACGTATCAAGGGATGTACTTGATCAAATGTACAAGCTGTATGTGCGCCCCCACCTAGATTACGGTGATATAGTTTACCACAAATATGACCCTGACTTGTCATCAGTTATCACAAAGCGTCTTGAACAAACGCAGTATGCAGCATCTTTGGCTGTGACCGGGGCATGGAGAGGTACGAGTAAGCAAAACCTTTACGATGAACTTGGTTTGGAATCTTTGTACCAGAGACGATGGTATAGAAGGCTATGCCATTTCTTCAAGCTAAAGTTGACACAGTACCCAGCATATCTTTTTTCTTTAATTCCTCCTGAATGGCAGATATCATATGATCTGTGTAATCCTCAAGCCTATGCCCAAAATAGAGCCAGAACTGATCGCTTTTGCAATTCCTATTTTCATAACACGTTACATGAGTGGAATAAACTACCAATTGAAATACGCGCTTCTAAATCCATTGCTGAATTTAAACGGAAACTGATTGCGTTAATAAGACCGGTTAAAAATACTATTTATGGAGTAACTGACTTAGAGGGTACTAGAAATATAACCAAGCTTCGCGTACAATTCAGTGATCTAAATGGGCACAAATTTCATCACAATTTTTAGTGTCTTAGGCCTATATGTAATTGTGGTACGGCTAGCGAGGACAACGAGCATTATCTCCTGCATTGCCCCCGCTTTAATCAATTGTGAGAGGATCTCTTTGGCACTGTCACCGAAGTGTCGGGTATTGATATCGCAAACCTGGATTCAGAAACATTGTGCAACTTGCTTCTTTATGGCAGTTCTAATATGAATATGATTGAAAACAGGATAATAATTAAAGCAACGATTGAGTACATCGAAAAAACAAACAGGTTAAAGTGATTGTGGGTGCTGGCGTGTTGCCTAGGTGAAGGGATGGGGTTTCTTTGTCCTGTTGCTTGGGTGGCACGTTAGTATCAGTGGATCAGCACGAAATAAATTTGGCATAACACAATCATCTAGCAGCTCTTCTTTCTATCTTTTATACAGTTCCACACCAAACAATCCAAATGCTCCCATAGTGCTTTACTGCCATCTTCATTGTACCATCAGTTTCGATGTGATGGTACAAAACTGATATTAGACCTACGACACAAGGGTTAGACACATAGCATGGTTTGAGTTTGGTGTGGAACTGCCAGTCCCTTTATCTCCTTTAATTTCTGCTTCGTATTCCTGTTTTCTTTTCCTGTTCCGAGTAGTTTTCTTTAGTTTTGAAGTTGTATTTGAAAATTGTAAGTACCGTTCTTGGTGTAGGCCAGATTACCTTGTGTCTTCTTACACCAAGAGCGGTACAGTATTAATGTATTTCAGTTTCTTTTAATGTTGATTTATTATGATTTAAAAAAACATTAGCATTAAAATATCATAAGTAACAAATAACACAATCATTTTTTCATAACTGTTTAGTAGATTTGTTCCATTATGCTATCACATCAGTTTCGTGTCGAGTGGACGTTCATACAAACCATTATAGAAGTTATCAACTTCTGCTGGCCCATAGTCCCACGTCTAATTAAAACAGAAACAGTAACTATGATAGGATCCCTGTTCAAAATTTCAGAGTGCCGCCCCAATGAGAAAGCAGGCCAGCTGAGAGATTATATTAGAAGACAGGAACACCACAATACGACGCAAAATAAATGACGACTATTATTTGGATTAAATATTGATTATATATATTGTATATAAGAGCTGATATTTCACTTCGGCATACGAGGCTTCCTCGGAGCTAAACTGAGAGATGTCATGGGACCTTAATGCAAAATTGTTTTGGGCTGCTGCAAATACCGAAATTACCTGAAATGACCATTTTAAGGAAATTTGTCTCAACGAAGTCATCTCAATTCTCCGAATATGATGGGAAACGCCCTTTGCAGCACTCTTTTCTATCCATCGTAACTTATCAGTGGCCTGAGATCTTCCTCGCCACTTGCCCTCGCTCAGAGGCCTGTAGAGATCTTTTGTAGCTCTGAAAGACACCGTTACAGGGTCTATTTTATCAAGCATTCCCCTGACGTGTTGCCTCTTGATTGTCCTTTGTTTGTCGCCATTTTCATGGGCCATGAAAATACTTAACGGAAAAACCAGACCCTGGACCAGTAAGACCGGACCGTAACAGAGCGGACCCATGTGGAATCCCCATTCATTTCCATGTTTCAAGGTAACAAAAGGGATATATTGATAACTCTATTCCTGCTTTTGTGCATATTAGATTATGTTCCCCGATTCCTGGAAGGCTCCCTGAGGCTTGAAATACACATTCCTAAAAAGATGGTATCCAGAGGTTAATTGCTATTATCTTCGATGATTGTGTTGGTCGTTCTTCTTTTGGATGGAAACATCTGCTCCGCCATCACGAACTCATGGGTATTCTCCAAGGGTCTGATCCGTTAGGGTCCGGTCCTACTGGTCTTGGGTCTGGTTATTCCGTTATGCTCCATGAAAATGGCAACAACAAAGGTAAGCCTAGAGACGACACGTGCAAGGCATGCTGGATGAAACAGACCCTTTAAGGAATGCTCACCTATACAGCTTAAATTTAGGTTGTTGTGTTTCATTTGGACTTGTTTACTTAATGCTAATCAACGTGAATTGGGTTTGATAAGGAGCGATGGACGCTTTTTTCATTCATTGTTATCTTTGATTCTTTATTATCTTGTTTGTCACTTTATGTATACCATCCACCTGTATCACATTGAATCAGAAATGACACGTGTCTTCTACCTGCTGCTGTGACTCTTTGATAAAGGACGTCAAGTGACCGAGGGGTTAATCTGTAACACGCGCTACTTGGTAAATTTTGGTCACAATGATAAATATATGCACAATGAATTTAAGGTGTCTCCCATTATTATGAAAATGAAGTCTTTTCTGTTGTTAAACACAGCTAGGGTTAAAGATACTTTAATTAAGTTCAAATTTGAGCATTCATGTAAACGTTACACTGGCTTTAAAGCTGGCAGAGGCACACCTTGTTTTATTTAGCTTGTGGACTTGCCTAAGTCGTCATACAAGAAAGAACGTTCCTTTCTTTTAGGACGACTTTGGCAAGTCAATTTAGCTTGTTTATTGGAAATTGTTCCAATCCTCCTTTGCCATCTACTAGGCTGAGAGACGTGCTGAGAACCGCGAACCGTCAGCCCTCACAACCCCCACTCCAAGGGATACCAGTAAGAGGAGTGAAATGGGTAGGTTGTAAAGTACTGCAAAGGATATCATCAATGACGGTAACACTATAGGACATTTCCTCTTGAAGTAATCAGATAAATGTTAAATATGAATTCTTTGGCACCACCAAACTGATAATAAAACTTTACGTTTACAGAAAAAGACTTCTTCTGTTGATATTTCGGAGAAGCGAGAATTTCCTCTTGGTGGCACTATACCAGCCAATAACACTCATGTGCTTTCAGTGCCTGGAAAACCAACGTCCATACAGGCGTATCCACATAAAAGAGGTCTTACCTTGTTTTTGGGCAATGCTGAAGGGAAACTGTTGAAGGTGAGTGGAAATTTTTACAAATGGATTGTTTTATTTTTTGAGTCAAAAATGTATGCACTAGTTTTTAAATATGGTGCAACTGAGACTACGTCCAAACGTTGCTGGCACATTTTGTAACCAGTGACAGATGTCATCGTAGCAAAATTTGAGCTAGCTTTCTTACGATACCGGATGAATATGAAAAAGGTAGGAAATTTGACGGCTACAAACTCGTTACAGTTTCCCCAATAATATCCAAAGAAATGTACATGTACCTAAGGAATCGATCAGCCTCGTCTTGAAATCGTCGAGAAATGTCCCATCCTCATCATTTTCGAGTGTTCACACGATGCCGATCTCAGAATATGCCGCTTTGAGTTCCATTTTCAAAGTCTACCGTTTTCAAAATCTGCCGGCAAAAACTGTGCCGTTTTCGTGTGAACGGGAGGCTCATCCGTCACATTTTTCACTGTTTTCAAAACCTGCCGGTATCGTATGAATGCATTCTAAAGCGATAATATCGATTTTACGAATCCTTTTTATGTGAAGGGTTATTTTGAGAATAACTCATTTTACAGCGCACAATTTAAGACTGCGTTCACTCGGTGCCTGCACATAATAGAAACGGTGAAAAATGTGACGGATAGGGCTCTCGTTCACACGAAAACGGCACATTTTTGCCGGCAAATTTTGAAAAAACCGTAGACTCTAAAAAACAGCTCTAACTGGCATGTTTTGAAAACGGCCTCATGTGAACACGAGAAGTCGATGAAAAAGAACGTTTTTCAACGTTTTCAAGAAAAAGGCTGATCGATTTTTAAGGTGCAGGTAACTTTCTATGGCATTGAATTCTTGGGGAGACTGCAAACAGTCTGTTGAAGTCAAATTTCCTACAGTTTTCACATTGTGCTGTGTGTGAGCGTTAGCTCAAATTTTGCTACCGTCACATTTCTCACCGTTTTCAAAATGTACAGGCATCGTGTGAATGTAGTCTGAATCTCAAAAAGTATTCCCAGAAACTAGCGAAATTCAAATCTTAAAAAAATAGCAGCATAGGGTTCTTGAGCGGTTGTCAAATAGTGGATACATGTTAGTAACTCACCCGTTATGTTTGATGGAACAGTTTACAGTCTGTTCACTCAATACATTAACGACAGGAGGCCAAGTCGCATATTATATGATGGGTGAGTCTTAGATCTGATTTCCACTCATGAACAGTTCATGCTGCTTGCTGCTTGAAACCATAGGAAAGTCAGTTCAATGCACCATAGACTTTCTCCAAGTCTGTTTTCTGTAGTCCGACTGACCGATCGCTTTCTTTGACATCCCAGATTGGCCTTTCCAGCATTCTGTGTTGGAATGGCAGATCCATTGACTGCTGTGCAGGAACAGTCAAGCGGACAGAGGAAATAAACTAGCGGCAAGTCTAAATTGAATAAATTTGTTGCTGCTGTTGTACTTCAATAACGCGATTGCTGTGCATCGTGCACAGTACAGAAAACTGATACAACAGTATCGTTTTGATATTGCTGTACTCTTCACAATAAACAACCAAAAGTATTGCTGTATTAAGGTGAAGCAACCACAGATCAGTTGTATTAAATTGAATAGCCAATAGTTTCACAGTGCCACGTTGCAGGAATAGTAAAGGAATGATGACATGAAGGTAGCAGCGATCGAAATGGGGGCTTTCCGGTTGCCTCTTACCTTCGCGTACTAACCATCAGTTTATATCTTTTTCAGTATGCTGTATTGACTGACAAAGATGGTGCTGCCTCTGCTCTTTATCAGTATGGACAAGATTCAGTTTCAGTTAACAGCACTGTCAACAAAGTCATTATTAGCCCTAATAATCTGGACTTGTATGCACTAACTCGCCAACAGGTAAGGCCTGGTTGAAGCGTGTTCTCGAGCATGGGGCTCAAATTTTTCCAGTCGTCAAAAAGGTGACTGCAGAATTGTATTGCACAATCCTCCTTCAATTGAATTGCTAGAAAAGGACTTTTTGGTGCTGTGGTGTAATCTTCAGTGGCAATTTTTTGACGTCTAGGTTATTTTAAATAGCGGCCTATTGGCATATGAAATTCATGAGTCTTCTGGTTTCGGATTTAGAAATTTTAAGACATCACAGGCTTCAGATAATGACGGCTGCCGTTTTGAAACTAATCAAGATATCAAGAAACTTCCACGACAGGCTTACAACAAAGTACTGTTATTTCATTCCAAGCCATTTCACTAAAGAAAAATGTAATGTGATTTTACACCCACCTTACGAGAGATTTGAGCCCCGTGCCGTGTAGGGAATAGAATTAATCTATGGACTCATTTGCATGATTCCGCCTTGCTGAGATATCTTGCCTATCTGGGATACCCCGGCGGCGTATGGAAACACATAAACTTCTCACTTTGCGCTTGGATTTGAAGGAAAGTCTTGACTTTATTTCCCTTTAGAAACGCACTCAAACTTGTATGCCTTCTCTTACCTTTTGCAAACAAAACGACGTCATCAAACAATCATACAAATTAGTGAGTAACTGGAAATTGAAGCAAAGTATTAAAGAATTTTAGTTGTTATTCTTCATCTTTCAGTAGTGCCTTTCATTTCCATCAATGAAAATTTTCGCTCAAGACCACCTTTAAAAAGAAGTTGCCATATTTTTTGTCCATTTGTATTTCCATAGGTTTCAAAATATGATGTTCGAGACTGCAGTCAACGAAAAGTGTGCAAGGATTGCTTGGCTGGACCTTACTGTGGTTGGTGTACACTCGAAAACAGGTTAGTATCATTTCAAGAGAAATACTGTTCAAACCGTAAGTCATGCAAACTCATTGTTGTAAAATTTTGTGCACACTGTTCCGTAAAGTTTTGCTCTGTAAAAGGAGGTCGTTATTTGAATTTTAGTGATTCTTTCGGTAATCACTTTAACTGGCTTTCTGGGGGAATTAAGGCAATTTTGCTATTTTTTTTCACGAAAATTGCGAGAAGTTTGACCGGTTCAGTCGTAGAAATTTGTCTCCTTTCCGCTCATATTTCAATGAAACTTTATGAATAGGTGCTTAATAGCTAGCAGCAAAAAGTTACAGATTTCCATAGCCATTGTTTGGTCTTTCTCCTTACGGAGTTACGCAAAGTCTACCAGAGTGAGACCAACCACAATGAGGTTAAGTTATTGTAGTTTGTGATATTGCTATTTCAGTTTTGCTCCTCAAAGCAGTTTCCAGTGTGTTTCATCATTGCATTTCTTAGTTCAGGTGTTGTGGCGCTGTGTTGTAATCCACTGACTTTGCAGCCAGGACAGTCAGGCGGGTGGGGTTCAAATCCCACCAGCACGTCTTGAACGTCATGACAGACAAGGGGTCGCGGACTCGATTAGCGCTTAGCTATTTCTGCAATCCCAGCGCTTGGCATTGAAAACCGCAACTTTACCTTCACCTTCAGTTCAGCGGTGCAAAGGATCTTTGCCTTCCTGTTCCTGCGATGGAACATCAAACTAGACTTTTTCTTTGCATTGTTTTATCAATCTTTGGAAGCCCTAGATTTTAGTTGAATTGCAATACTATATACATTGTAGTTGGTACCCCATTAGGAATAGGATTACTCCAAAACAGTAAATGAGAAGAACATACTCCAGGCATTGACTTTCTTTTATTTTTTCCTTTATTCCGTCCTGTCCTCCTTGTATCTTCAATCTTTGTTTTTTCTCTCATCGTATCTCCTTCCGTCCGCGTCTTTCCTCGTCCCCTTCCTCCATAGACTTAGGAACCATGACAATGGAGGCACGTGCCTCCCAAGATTTTGCAATAAACAATAAACAAAGAAGTTTCTTTTTCATTTTTAGATGTGCCCCTTTTTTCTTAAGGAAAAGGTGCCCTCAAAGTGTCGTGTCCCCAAGTTTGAAATTTTTCCTACGTCCCTGCCTTTCTCTTTCTTTCCTTTTCCCTTGATTTCTCCCTTGATCGTGTCCATCCTTCTATTCCTCATTCGATCGTTCCTCCCTTCTTTGAGACAAACTGCCTTCCTGCGAAGCTGCTTTGTGGCTTCACGCACGTTCTGCACCTATGTCATAGTTAATGGATTATTCTCATCGCACTTACAGATGCAGCTTAAAAGAAGAGTGTACGAATTCAGCGGTGCCCCTCTATTTCATTGATGACACTGACAAGATGTGTCCCGAGTTTCATTCGTTTCAGCCAAAATCTGGTGCCATGTCAGTCACCCAAAACGAAAATGTTAGTATAGAATTTTTACTTGGTCCATTTCTTTGCTGTTAGTGTTCATTGGTTCAATCATTTAAAGGGAATTTCGGGACAATTGTAAAATTTCCCTGTTTTTTTTTATTATTTCGACTCATGAGAAGATATATTTAGCCAGAGAACAATACATTGTGCAGGCGTTTTCGTTGTCCTGTTTTTTGTACAGATCATTCCACTTAACGTTGTTCATTCACTTTAAATGGCAATGGGTCCATAAGAATCGATCGAGAACACCGATCAGGTTTTCGGAAAACTGAGCAGGACAAGGCAGTAGAGAAACTCTTGAAATGACTTGGGAATGAATATATTAATGAGTTATTCCGGGTGAGTCAATAAGTGCGAGAGTTTGAAATGCCACTACTCCCTGAATTTATAAGCAATGATGTTTTACAATTTTTGATTGAATAGCTAATATATTCTATCATTTCTAGAGTTTGTCCTCTCTCAAATCGAACACTCCTCTCAGATTTTAAAAGGGGTTTTCTGAAAAAGGTCCCTTTGAGAAATCTGAAAAAAATATGCTAAAATCACGAACAATTTCCTCGATTCGTTTACCTTTCAGCAATGACTTTAGCACAGCTCGTGCTATCTTCTTGTAGGAATAAAAAAGTCTTCCCTCTAATATGAATGTCTTATTCAAAGGCATTCCATACTCCCAAGTGGACAAGCATATGTCATTATTGCTATGCAGGAAATTAAAATGAATTTTTGCGCGTTGTTTTCACTTGTTGTTGCAGGTTTGAAAGGGGCTTTCTGCAGAAAATCTACCATCTCGGGAATAAAACAAGACAGCTGTCAATATTATTGATTTGATACCATCTTTTTATAGACTAGCCCGGTATACAGTATCGGCCTTTTGCATGGTGACATGGTTTTCCTGCCTAAGAATCCTTGTTTAGAAAAATTTGTAAAATTTCTTTTATGGTTCAAGAATTTTGATAGAAATGTTAGAATTGTTTTCATGTTAATGTGCGCAAGGCGAATACTGTATGATCAGTTTCACGAGTGGTCATTAAATGAAAGATCAGATGCATTAATCATTCATGCATTTTGTTGTAAAGTTTTTACTCTGTGTTAAATTGTGATGTTTTCATTCTACCGTTAAGGTCTCATGGAAGATCAAGAATATCCCTACACTTAAAGCAGGTCGAACCTTCAACTGCTCATTTGGGAGAACTTTGATCACAGCTTCTATGTCTTCAAATGAAATCTCTTGCAGAGCTCCAAAAGTTGGAGAAATTCCTGGAACAGATACTTCAAAGAGTATGCATTTTATTTCTTTCTCAATCCCTAAGAATTTTCATCTTTATATATCTCAGATGAATTGTGATTTCAAATGTTTACCTATCCAGAGCCTGTTTTATGAAAATCGTCTTTTCATTATGAGATTGGAAAATGTATGTTTTTCAGCGAATCGCCCGCTCGAAGCGCTAACAAGCAGCCCATTGCCAAAGCCTAGCGCCCGTACCTTCCTGCGCGTCATCCTAACGACTTTAAGCTTTACTCTGAGGAGAGAAGAATGCAGGGGATTTTGGTTTAGTAGTCCCACTTCTTTGGGTAGCTGCCTAAGACTAGAACCCACAAACTTCTGCACACAAGCCAAGCGTGTTGACCACTATGCTTACTTGCCACCTGAAGTACTTCAGGTATGTACATAAACCAGAAAAGCGGTGCTGAAGGAGATCCTTTTCTCATCCACGGTTTTACATAATTCTGGCTGCTTATCCTTATCGGTGCTCAAACACAATACTCTTCGCAAGCCTTTCTTTTCACAAGTCACTAGGTCATTAGTGTTATGGAAAATGAACGTAGTATGACCCTGGAAGGTGCCTTCGGTGACATTCACTCTGCTTCGTTTGAGGAGAAGGTCCTGTTTGTGGACATGTTCTTTATATACACAATTTAGATACGTACATCTTAACGAAACACTTGGTACTGTTGTTTATACTGAATAATAAGGTACTAGGAGAAAACGGACGCAAAAAAACAGACGGATTTTTCAGCACACTGAGGCCTTTCAAACTTGTGTTATCATCAGAGTGTGACTAACTGTAGGGCTGGAGTAATTCGTTCCGACATTATCGACTTATGTAAAAGATGACTGGGATTTCCTCCGCAAACTTCCTTATGAACCGTTAGAAAAAGAAAGCAGATTATACTCTTACGACGTCGTCAGTTTATACACAAACATTCCACACGCTCTCGGTATAGAGGCTATTGATTGTTGGATCAACGCAAGGCCTGATCTCGTTCCAAATCGTTTTCCCGCGTCTTTCATACTAGAAGCTGCTAAGATTGTACTTACAAATAACAATTTCATGTTTAACGATAGAATGTTTACCCAAATATTAGGCACAGCCATGGAAACAAAGTTTAAACCACCATATGCATGTTTAACGATGGGCTACCTTGAAGAAGCGATACTTTTCCCAAAAATCTTGCGAAAATACTTCAACGAAAATTCATGTTTGTACATACAAAATAGCTTCCTTCGATACATGGATGATGGTTTTATAATTTTACCCGTAAACATAAATGCGGAACAATTTAAAACAGCCTTGAACGAACTCCACCCTGCTATCACATTTACAATGGAAGAGGGAAAACTTTCAAAAAATACAGAATTGCTGAACTTTCTTGATGTAGAAGTGATCATTTCAAATGGAACTCAAGTTACAACTGATATTTTTTATAAAGACACAAATCCACATGATTATCTTGATTTCCAATGTGCACATCCTAAACACATTAAAGACACCATACCATATAATCTAGCAAAAAGAATTGTTGTGTTTGTTACAGATGAAGACAGAATTAAATTCCGTTTGCAAGAATTAAAAAGCTGGCTTTTAAATTGCAACTATCCCAACTTCTTGATTGAACAAGCATTCCACAAAGCAAAATTACGAGGTTCTGCACCTAACAAAAAAAGAGATATTATACCACTAGTCACGACATTTTACCCAAGTTTAAATCACAGCCACGTTATCAAGACCATATCAAACCTCTTTAAAGGCATTCAAGATCCAGAAACAAAAAGAAAATTTAATGATACCAAACCAATCCTCGCATCAAAGCAACCTCCAAACCTTACTTCGATTCTAACGAATGCGAAATTTACATCCATCTCCTTGATTGAAAAACAAGAACCCGGAATTAAATTATGCAATAAAGCACAATGCAAATTATGCCGCCTATATCTACGACCAGTAAAGAGTTTCAAAACTGCAAATGGAACGACATGGGACATAAAATCAGAAATTACTTGCAATAGCAAAAATGTTGTATATTTTCTGTCATGCAATATGTGTCATGGTCAAATGAACTACATCGGTCAAACAACGAACCTACGTCAAAGAATGAACAATCACATTTCAGAATCACGAAGCGGAGTATCATCTTGTAATTTCCCGAAACATGTGCACAACTGCGGAAAATCTAATAACAACCTTAAAGAACCTTTCTTCAAAATTTACGCATTTATTACACTTCGCGACCCGAAGTCACTTTTAGAATACGAAAGTAAACTTTTCAACAGAGGACATGCTGTAATGAACTAATAATCTTACATTTCCTGTAGGTAACTATTTAGTTTATAAACCGTGGAATTACTCCAGCCCTACAGTTAGTCACACTATGATGATAACACAAGTTTGAAAGGCCTCAGTGTGCTGAAAAATCCGTTTGTTTTTTTGCGTCCGTTTTCTCCTAGTACCTTATTAACGAAACATATTTTTGGTAATTTTTCGACAAATGGAAAATTGGAAAAAGTATGACGAGAGCGAGTCGCGAACTCGCAACCTTCTGCTTTCATTGCAGACGCTCTACCGATTGAGTTATCCCGTCGCCGGTCCTTTCGGTTTGGCTCGTGGATATCCAACTCGGTGTGGTGACGTAACATGTATAATGTCTAGCCCACGCGACCCATTGTCCTAAACGCAGACCGGGTCAATGCCCTCGACGCAACCATGACAGAATTATGTCACCTTAACGTCATACTTTTCCCTTCCATTGTCTTACAGAATATTTGGTAGAATTTTATAACATTGATTTTGGTAATTTTTCGACAAATGGAAAATTGGAAAAAGGACTCGCTCTCGTCATACTTTTTCCAATTTTCCATTTGTCGAAAAATTACCAAAATCAACGTTATAAAATTCTACCAAATATTAACGAAACATATGTGCAAAGTCGATACCATAGGGGGCGTGATAGGCATGTCTATCTTTAATGGTGTTAAGAAAATAGGTAAACCTACCATTGATTAGCGAAAAACGCTGTACGAACTTACGAACAGCGAAATAATGTCTTAAAGGCACCTGTCATTTCATATCAACAGATACAGAGCAACGAATATTTCGATAAGAATGCCCAGAAACTGTTCGGAAACCGGCAGAACTGAAGACTGATAATTTCAACAAGTTACGAAGACCTCTAAGCAACTTTCAGCACTGGAACTGGGATGATTTCTTTTTTCCCTTTTCTATTTGGCTGATTAGTTAAATTCTTAGAAAGCAATAAGCATGGTGGAAGCCAGTAAACAGCTGTTTGAAATAACTTGGATGGACTAATTACTGCACTCAAATAATCAACGAGGAGTTGGTCCCCCCTAGCAACAAGTCTCATTCTTTGAGAGGATCAGAGGATGAGACTTGTTTATGGATTATAAAAAAAAGACTTGTATCAAATCCAATGGAAGGGAAACTGGGGTATGATGAGTGGCTGCTGCTCAAAGTATATTTCCCAATCTTAGCCAGTTCGTATCAGTGGTCATATTATTTTAAAGATGTTTATGATCACATTTTGACGCAAATCTTAAGGTATATCTCTTGTTCTTTATAGTTACAAAGGTGGAATTAGTATTACTGTCTCCCGTTGCTGGAATAGCACTCGCTAATAGCACTATGGTATTTTACAACTGCAGGCAAATTGCGAGGTTAGTGGCTATATCTTTACTCCGTTTATGATTTATTTAGAAATGAATACACATTGTTGTAGTTCTTCAATGTCTTGCAATCTTTTGGTCTTTGGATGTATGGAAAAGGTTTTTATTCACCTCAGTTTTAAGTGGCAGGGTCACGTAACCGTAAACAAACCTATTATCTCTAGGATCTATATTGCTGCCCACACGTGGCCATTGTGTTCTGCTTAGATTCAATTGGCTGGACTGAATCCACAATAAAGTTCTATACTTCTAAAAATCCACCAATATCTCTGTAATCGTACAACATATAACACTTTTATTTTGAGAAAAGTAGTGTAAAGTTGCTTTGATATGGCCGAACAAAAATGCTGCAAAATCGTCGCTTCGAAAGAAATTTGTTTACATTACGTGGCCTTGCCCTTTTAAAGTGAGTAGCCTGTTATAAAAGATGACATCTCATAGGTCTACAGATTCTGTTTTATGGCAGAACAAAGCTAGAGAAACAATGGTATGTGCTGGCTTTCTCTTCGTCCTATTTATATACCACATCATGTAGTGCAGGTCATGTAGCGCAGGTCTGCAGCGCATTCACTTTGATTTTTGTGTTCCATGAATTTTATAGACGATTAGTTCCAGTAATTTAAGCTGCTTTCCCAAGGCAACAAATGTAAAGTACGACCAAAAACTATGAAGAGTTAAAACGTTTTTCGATGCCCTTTTTGCTCAGTTTGCTTAATAGTGAAAGTTAAGGTCTCCTTCGAAAGAGGAAAAGATGTGTAATATCCTTAAGCTGCATCTTCGAAATTTGAACTTACAGAAGGGGGTTGGAGTCAAGCCTCAGAAAAGGCCACTCTTAGCCCACGCAGCTGTCGAGATGAAAAATATATGGTTGAAAAGCTCTATCTTAGCTGTATCCAAAGCTGTGCTCCGTTTATTTGTTAACTAATTAGATTTTGTCCATATGCAAAGAAATGGCCAAGGGCTAGTTGATTTTGGAAAAGCTGGTTTCCCTAAAATAGGGGGAAGCAACAAGCCGCTACTGCAACGAATAAAGGTCAATTTCCAGTCAACGGAATTTTCCGAGCGGGTGGAATCTCAGGCTGCATTCACATTGCACAATCTTTTGAAAGCGCGTAAACGCTCGTGCAGAAATCCGCTATACTAATCCTTACAGTGCTCAGACTGCGAAATATTTGCATGCGGAAAGAAGCTTGCTCATGCGAAAAGCTTGTTGGTTAGAAAGCAGATAACTTACACGCGCGAGCAAGCGAGATCTATTGTGAGCTGTCCATTTCAGAAGTAAAAAGCGGCCTGCTATATGGGATCCAAGGAACATATCAATCTGAACGGGAAAAAGCAAGCAAAAGTGCGTTTATGCAAGCAAACGCATGCACGCAAAAACAAGCCCTTAATGTGAACGCAGCGTTAGACAGCAAGAGATTACTCAGCTGTAACTATCTATTGAATGTTGGAGTCACGTTTTCTCTCGCAAAAAATAGAAATTCCGTCCGCTCGGAAAATTCCACTGACTGGAAATCAGCCTTAACACAGACTTTATCACAGTATAACTGTATCGAGCATGGAAGGTTTTCTTGAGGGAGTTTAACCGAAAGTCACTTCCTCGTGATCAATGATGCTTTCCTTGAAAAAATATTCTATTTGAATTTTGAGTTCTTCGGTAACAATCATTTCTTGAAAAAGCACATGAAATGTATCGATTGTAGTCTCTCGAGCGGCCAGATTCGCAAACGAGAAACACTGCGCTACTGCAAAGGTTCTTTCAACCTCTGTAAGCGTACCAAATTTAATTGTTTAGAATGTATATAAACAAAATATTCTTTGAAAGAAATCAACAGCATGCTCGATACAGTCTTAATGTGATTAATGTGATTAAAGTCCCTGTTATTTGTTGTTGTAGCGACTTAGTGCTTCGCCCGTTATTGAGAAAACCAGATTTTCCAGAATCTGCTAACCCTTCGCCATTTCTTCCTATGTAGACAAAAACCTATTGGGTTGACAAATAAACAGAGCACAGATTTGGATACAGCTAAAGAAGAGCTTTTCAGCCATACATTTTGCAACCTCAAAGGCTGCGTGGGCCGAGAGTTACCTTTTTTGAGACTTTATTTCAACCCCCTTCTGTAAGCTTAATTTCTCTTCCTCTTTCGAAAGAGACCTTAACCTTTACTATTAAGTAAATAGAACCGAAATGGCATCGAAGACCATTTAAACTCTACATAGTTTTTGGTCGTACTTTAGTGCGAAGCGACAAATATCATGAAAAATATCATGCAAAAGTCCGGTGTAAGAAAGTAAGATTGTTACTAACTACATTTCTGTGGAAAGAAGTTCACATGGCGAAAGAACAAATTTACCCAGGGAGCTTGAGGCCCCGTTTACACGATACCGTTTTCAATTCAATTGCCTTACCCAATCCGATATGAAAATTTCTCCTGTTTACTCGATGCCGTTTTCATTTCGTATCGGATTGGTTTCATGCCACTTCCAGAGCGTTTTCATTTGAAAACGCGAAAACGGTATGAAGCATATCGGATTGGTGCGTTCTCGTGTAAACAGGAGGCCAATCCGATATGGAATGAAAGCGGTATTGTGTAAACAGAAGGCCAATCCGATTTAAAACCAATCCGATATGAAATGAAAACGGTATCGTGTAAACGGGGCCTGAAACTCTACATGTGCCGCATCGTGCTACATTAGTTGCCTAGTGAAGAAGCAGCTTTAAAGTAAAAGAAACATTCTTCGAGCACAAACATATCACACGAAGAAGCCAGTCAGATCAGTTTATAGAAGTGGTGCTCCTGTTTACATTTGAATTGTGCTTTATTTTCCAAGAAGCTGTAATCTCGCACCCGATTTGCAAGAAATAGTTATAGTCAATCTAGAGTTAGATGTCAAGTGAAAAATCCCACGAATAATAACAGTGTTAAATTGTTTGCACGACTAATTTTGCTTCGACACAAATCTCACTTGATATCTTATTTGAGACAGACCTTAGATACATATGGATGGGATTGGCAATCGGAGATTTCAGATATGTTTTAATTATCTGATAATCGGTACAGAGCCACTCCCGTGATGAGAACATAGGAAGCGCGGTTCCTTGATGAATTGAACAAGGGCGTAGTCAGGTTTTTTTACATCATCAGTTGAAAAATTACAATACACGATACTTATTACACTACTTACAAAGTACTCTACAATACTACGAATACGATGTCACGAGTAGCAGTTTGTCATCTCTATCCCTTGGCTTGAGGAAGGAAAAGAAAAAAACTACATAGAATTACTCAAAAGGAAAATTAACTAAAGATGGGACTTGATAGTTGCTTGACGGATAGCGACAACTTGAATGAATTAAATCAAATCGACCAGTTTCATGGATGAACTGTAGAGTTAACTCAAGGATATTTCTATTGATTTCATCAGAGAGTCCAAGTGGTCGTACTAATGCAAGAAGTCCAGCGAGAAGATCTCGTTGTTGAGTGTCAAGAGATGGACTGTTTTTTTTAGAAGTTTAAGACCATTAGAGATTTCCTTAGCTGTCTATTGTTTGTATCCTTCTTCAAGTCAGGAAGGAGAACCTTAGACATGCGATTTCGTCGTTTGAGGAAAGCCTAATGGTTAGCAAGGGGGTCATCTCCTCACTTGGAGCAATACTTTGATAATGATTTAATTCTTTACCCTCGATAGGAATTAGATATTTTCGAATAAGGAGCTTGTTTGTGATTTTAATAGAGGCATTCAGGTCTCTTTTTGTGCATTTTGAAGCTAAAAATTTTGTGTGGCTTTAGTTTCATGCACATTTCAATGCTCGGAAAAACAAAACAAATTCACAGAAAAGCGTCTGCCTCTTAGGCATCAACCAAATATCGATTGATTTCAATTTCCAACAGACCTTATAACAGTTCTACAAAAGAATCTTAATCGAACGATGTTCTGATAAATTTTGAAGAATTTTCGAATGTCCATGAAAGAGATAAAGGCTCTAAACCGACTCAATCGAACCTTTTATACCAGAGTGTATAGAAATGTCGCTCATCCAGACTTTGTGGAGCAGATGAAAGGTCTATGCCGCAAGTATTTTCCACATAACTTTTCAAGCTTTCGAGCCTCTCTGTGTGGTACATACTCTTATTTGATATTTGATATCTTTTGCAGGTGTTTAGAATGCACAAGATCCAAGTACAAGTGCAATTGGTGTTCTAGTAGCTTGACATGCGAGGACAACGTGAAATCATGTACAAGTCATATTCCTCATGCTGGGGTCAGTCATTCTTTACAAACAGTTTTTAATTCATATGCCGGGTGTTCCAAAAATGTGCCACATTTGTATGGCTGATGCTGAGGGGCTATGCATATGTTGTCCCATTACTGATACAGTTGCATTCGATAGGTTTCAATTTTGAGTATGGAACCTCGTTTTTGCCAATTGGACAAGTGGTTGCTAATTTATGACGCAGACTAGTTGGAAATGTGATTGTTTTTAAAAACAGCGCTTTTTCGTTCTCCAGAAATATCAAAACACTTAGATTTTGAAAGAATGGTTTCGAGAGGTGTATTTGCAATCTTTCTACATTTGAAAATGGCTCAGTATAATTCAGTTACCAGTAAACACAGTAACATACATTGATTATCTTTTAAACATTGGCTACATTATAAGAACCAGGCTTGCACATGCTTAAACTTCCCTTTATTCACCCGGTATGCTACCGGCTGAACCATAAAAACTGCTTCTGTTTGAAAATAGCCAAAACCTATTATATAACCATCACCACTCAAGCATAGGTTTCAAGTCTTTTAAAGGCTGGGTGTAAAATTCTATGACCTATTTCTTTGAAATGAACGGCTTCAAAGAAACTTGAACTACGTTGCAGTAAATTCGCCGTTGGACTTTTCTGAAATCTTCCGTATTTTCAGGATTACAGTGTTTTTCCTCTTTTTTAAGAATTCAAGAAAATTTCCGCTAAAGTCTTAAACTACTGTAATTTCTAAACTTATTGATGAAAGGCCAGATAGTTTTCCCATAGTTTATGGATACCTGCAACATGGTATCCAGCAAAACTCTTTCACTTGTCTGATTTGTGATTTAGAATTTTGATGACATCGCATCATAAAATGAGCTGAAATATAAAATAGGCTGTAATTTCGACAAATTTTCAAGATTGGAAATTTCCAACGGTAGTTTCTATGGAAATTTCCATAGAAAAGTGACTAAAGTTTCCTTCAAGTCATTCGGTTTAAAGAAATAGGTCATTGAATGTTACACCCGCCTTTTTACATTAATTTAAAGATTTGGAACCTATGCTCATCAGTCGTAAAATTTTCTTTTTGGCTTGCTTTGGCAATGACCCAACGCATCTAAGGATTATATAATTTTTATTTCCTAAACTTGAAGATAAAGATATTAGACAATGAAAAACCTCATTACATTTTTTTCTGTCATTTAAAACTGAATTAAAGTTCAATGTGCTTTAAGAAAATAGTCTGATTATCATTATTGCCTTTGTTGCAGCATGCTTCAAAATCAGGCAACCGTAAAAAGAGCTAAATTATCCCAATTCAAAACCGATCACAAGATCAGCCGTGGCTGTAAGAATATTTTGGTGTTTGGCGTAGTTGTCAAAAATAAATTTCATTGTGATAAACTTTTGGCAATGTTTCAAATTGGAGTAATTTTTATTGGAACAAGAAACTGTGCTTTTTAGCTCTTGTCAGTCATTGCTTCGATAACTACTGACAGAAGACCCGTAGAACAAATGACTTTTTGTTATGATGTACTTTGAACTTTGTCGATCTGAAGCATCTTTCTATCGGTACCATAAAATCCTCAACGTTTTGTTTATCGTTATGCCGTTTTTGGAAGTAATTTGATATTTTGATGTTCTTCTGTTCAAGATAATGCCTTACATTTGGTAAAAAAACCCTCGACTCAAATAGACTTTAATTATGCGACTGTGAGGTTCTGTTCTTAGAATTCTATTGCTTATGCCTTTTTAATCTAATATAGAATATTAGAATGAAAACCTATATCATATTTAGGTGACAGTTTTTGATTCGCAAGTATATATCTAATTCGTTGTTTTTGTTTGCATGTTGTCTGATATTAATGAATTAATGATTAATTATGATAGCCATAGAGTTTTTATTTCTGCAGTGTTGTATGGTTGTATGGAACTAATTTATTGAGTAAATAGCAGCATGTATTGGTTGAGTCAATAAAAGCGCCCGGAGTTTGAAAAAATTCTGCTCCCTGAGTATCAATGTAATGACATTGAAAACTGTCTTATTTTATCCCCAATATGTCAAATTAGGCTCAGTAATTTACCCGATTTAAATCGGTCATTCCTTCCCGTCGAAGTAGGAGATTTCTGCAGAAAGTCCTTGGCGCAAATCTGCAAAAAGGAGTGAAAACTTTTTCTCCTTCCTGGAGATAATGACTCTTGGATATGTTCATGTATTTTGTCCTCATGTGAGAATGGAATTCCCCTGAATAAGTTATTCACACTAGGGGGAAGACTTTTCAACCCACCAAAAGGAAAGTGCGTTCTAAAGCGTACTGAAAGTCATCGCTGTGGGGTAAACACATTAGGGATTTTTGCTTGTAATTTTACCACATTTTTTAAGGTTTCTCAAGGGGATTCATTTTAGAAAATCGCTTACAGAATCTGAAAGGAGAGACCGATTTTAGCCAGGAAAATTTCTAAAAATAATTGTATATGTTAATTATGCAGTCAGGTATTGCAAGATATCTAAGCTTATATACTCAGGGAGCAGCAGCCTTTTAAACGCCGTTCGTTTTTCTTTTGACTCACCTGGTATAAAATTTTGTTTGGATATAACAAGGTATTTGGCGCGATGAGAAATCATTTAAACAAGGTCTTAGCTGCTGAATAGTACAGATAATTCTTCCATTTGCTCGCAAGATTGAAATTGAGTTGTAACTGATTAAAAGCTGTTTATTGTTGTGATTTTTCCCTTTACAGCCTGAGCAACTCATCAAGTTTAGCAAATGCCCCAGGATCACCGGTATGGAAACTACCCATGTATCGAGTGGTGTGGACAGATCAGTTAAAGTTTATGGACTTAATTTGCCTGAAGCTGCAGTAAGTATACCTTCGTTGCGGTGATCTTTCATATTCAATCCCCTTGCAGATTGTAGTGGTTGATGGTGAAAGCCATCAAGAAACAATAAAGATCTTCAACGAACGCGTTCTTAAGCTGTTTTAATGAAAGATGCATGTTTAAACATTTGTCTCCAGTTTCTTTGGCTCGATGTTCTTATTATGATGCCAGTCCTTAATCAGTCCTTCTTATGACGCCAGTTTTGTGGGATATAACCGTTTCCGTTCAAATTTTAATTTTCTTTTTCATTAACGCATTTTAGGGCCCATTTATTTATTTATTTATTTTTATTTATGTGTTTATTTATTTACTTGCTTATGTAACTATTTTAATTAGGTTTTTAACTGGGCAGCTTGTAAATCAATTGTTATTGTAGACTTTACCCTGTATATATAAAGAATTCAAAATGAAATGAAATGAAATGAAATAAAAGATGTTGCTCGGATGAGATTGCTGCTTAAAAATTTCAGACATTTCCAATCAACGAAATACCTCAGCAAAAACAACATCTAACAAATCATGTTTGACAGATCATTGAGAGTAACTTCGATACCAGTTACTAAAAACATGTTTTTGTCTTTTTCAAAATCTCGAGCCAATGTTTAGCCTAAGTACTTTCAGTCGTAGTGTTCCATGTAGTGTCACGTCCAATTGCACCTTAAAAATAATACTGAATTTTTCATTAATCATGTATTATAATTGTTTGCCTATTTTTATCCAAGGATGGTTTCAAGTATACATGTCAACTTGCGATCGAAGGCAATAAAGTGAACGCTGATGCAGAGCGACTGAGCAAGGAAATGGTTAGATGCAGCAGAAAGACGGTTGGTAGCCTCCTTGTGTCACAGAGCGATAATATGGCTGCGGTCACACTAAAATCTACTGAATTGGTTCTCTGTCGAAATTTGCCTTTGACGTCAGAGAGTGTGGCATTATAGCGTCACAAAGACACCCTGTCACACTATTCCTGCCCCGTCTTTGCAAATTTGTCTGTTCCGTGTCTGATTCTAAAGACGCTTGCCCAAGTAACGAAACGAGAACGAAACGTTGTAACAGAGTTACATGTGAGCAGGAAGAGTGGTAACATCTTTTCAAATCGGTATCCTAAGGCGGAATTAATATCACATTGATAGCAACTTTGTTTTGATATTCTTAGTGTGGAGTAAACGCCATCTATCGGTCGTTTCAAACGAAGGGAAAAGGTTTGGATAACCATCAAAACGCTACCAGGTTGGTCAGGAAAAAACGCCCACCGTTTGGAAGGCTTCTCAGATTTACAAGCAATGATATTTTGCTATATCAGATCAAATGTATAGTCGACATGATCAATTATTTTAAGATTTTTGAGGCTGAAATTGTTCACTCCACTCTTATTTTGCAAGTGACTTACTCGAGAAGTCCCTTTCTTAACCCTTCAAGACCTGCAGAAATCACGATGTAAAACGGTTTAATCCATGCTATCCGCTTGGGATGATGAAGAGTCCCCCCTCTGTGTGAATAACTTATTAAGGGGAGTCCAATCTCCCAAGAAAGCAACATATTCTTTTCATGTAAGAATCATTGTTGTCTGAAGGAAAATCGATGAAATTTGGCTTATCGTATTCACTCATTTGTGCAGATTTTGAAAGGGGCTCTTTTGCAAAAAAATCTTCCGTATCCATTGGAAGGAAAGAATGAAGACTGTCCAGTGTCATTGCTTTATTCAAGAAGCAACATTTTTCCAAATACCGGATGTTTTTCACTTCCCAAAATTCCCAACCTATCACAAAATTTCCGTTGTACCCTCTTCTGCCGTTAGTTACATTTATTTTGATACTTTTGAATGTTATAGAATCATTCTGCTCCTAAATTTAACGGTATAAAATCCTGGTTTAAGGTTACAGTGTGCAGAAAATGACTTAGTTCTTATTGATTTCTACTTTCCTCTTTCGCAGTATAATTACGTTGGAGAAGTAGCAAATTACACTGCATCAGTTACTGTGTTGTATGGTGGAAAGATGCTTGATGCTACCACTGATACCAATGGTAAGCTAATTGACTGGAATGTCTCTATAGTTGTAAAATATGATGCTTTCAATTAGGATCCTTTCAATTGTTTACCCTTGTTATGGCCTTTCGGATTTAAAACATGCTGCGAGAGGCACTGATGGCTGCCAGATTTATTTCGTTTTGTGTATTAAGCTTGCAGTCTGGTGATAGAATTGACGGGCATTGCATGCCCAAAAAGTTCTTACACGTTTGGCCCAATTCCTTTTGCTTACAAGAAAATCCACTAAAAGTCCGTGAAATTCCCTTTGTTATTGAAAAAATTACCTTCGCTTTTTGTCAGGGCCACCGAGAGCTTTTCGAGACCCATGGGGCAAAATTGGGAATTGAGGCCTCCTGCGAGCGGAGCGAGCAGAAAATTTTTCGATCACCCCCATTAGATTGGCTTAGAATGCATTTCAGAGCATTTCATGCTGTCCAAATATCAAAATTCTCTACTTATGAGGCCCCTTACACCCTGAGGTCCTGGGGCAAAGTGCCCCTCCTGCTCCCCCCTCTCGGCGGCCCTGCTTTTTGGAGAGAGTGAATGCCTCTCGATAGACGCTAGATGGAAACACAACATATCATTTTTTAATTGATGGATAATGGAAAGTCTCAATTTAATGGGTCCTCGGCAAGGTTCATAATGTTACTAAAAGACTATATATTGAACAAAATAAAGCTTTTCAATGTGGCCGGATATATCATGTAAGTATCGAAGACAAGCGTCCTATCATCTCTAAATATGTTTGAATCATAGGTAAACGAGATAATAGGACCAGCAATAACATTAGTTTCTGTTGATATTGCAAGATGCCTTTGCCCCCCCCCCGTCTTGCAACCCCTCATTCTTGCAGTCAGTTCAGTTTACTTGGCATTACATCACAAGATCACTGCCCCTGTCCCCGCCCTCTGTCTCAAGACCATAAGCAAGTTAGACAAACACGACCATTCATTACTTCCTGCACTGCCGCCAATACTCACTTCACAGAAGGAACCTGCTTGATAAGGTATCTGATATAGTTGACAATGACATAACTCAACTGCCTGACGACCATTTATGTGATCTACTTCTTTTTGGAAGTAATGCTTACAATGAGAGAGCAAACGAAATGATACTGAAATGTACTGTTGAATTCGTCAAGCAAACAAAACGATTTCAATGAGTTTTGGTCGTTGTCCTCTGTATCTGGTAGATTGAACTCTGTGGCCTTGGACTGTTATGATGACGTGTACATAGTAGTTTGTATTTTGTCCCGTATTGTGATTTTTAGTTCATGTATAGTTCTGTCCCTTAGGGTGGCTTTGCCCTCCCATCAGCGGAGGGCAGAGTTACCCCTAAGCCGAATTTGCACTTGAGGTGTCGTCCTCAAAGCACTTTAGATATAAGCTCGGCAGCACGACGGAGTTGGATCAATCTGACACTGCTGCGTGCGCCACATTGAAAGATCACCTCAATGGCAAATTTGGCTTCAGTATTATTTTTTGTTGTGTAAAGTTTATTTCAATTTAAAATATTCGTATAATTGTGATGTTGGGTGTGGAGGCAACTCGATAACGTTATGTTTTTGCCTCCACCTCAACAAAATTAAATTTGAGTTTGTTTTTCGTTTTAAATTTTAGTGATATAAAAAAAAGACAAACACGCATTCATTCCATGGAAGAAGAGACAGTAAGAAGGCCTTGATCACACCACCTCTAGCGTTTTTGTAATTGAGTGATGAAAATAGTTTATTTAGAGCAAAGTCAATTGCAGGATTGCCATGTTTCCACAAACCCAAAGAAAGAGAGATATGGCAGCTTGTCGATTCTTTTGAAATGTTTTGCGGCTAACTCTGCTGTTATATGATAGGTTTTGGCAATCGAGTTTTGACAGTATCTCGCACCAGGATTGATATTGTGGGGCACCCTATTCTTAACGAATTTTCCTGTAAGTGACAAAATCTAGTTGAGGAATTATTGTTTTCTGAATTCCCCAGCTCCCTCCCAACTTCGATATATCTTTAGCTTTTTCAATAGTTATCCTCTACAAATGCGATTACAAACGAGATGATTGCAGCATTTGTCTGGATGCACCGAAGATCTGGCACTGTGGTTGGTGTAATAAGAAGAGCTGTTCTGTTTCTGATGCTTGCAAGACTAACTGGATCAACGGATCATGCCCTTCACCACCAAGGATTACTGATGTAAGCACTATATACATTGTCTCCCTAAAACTGTGCCCCGTTTGTGTGGCTGCTGTGGAGGGGCGGTAGATTCAGTGATCTCGGTTTTCTTCACAACTGCCAGCCACATTGCCCTCAAGTTACGCTGTTGAATTGTTGTTGTTGTACTCAATCAAAACACTCGATCTTTTTATTTTCTTATAGATGACTAATTGAGTTATGTTTTGATAATAATTCAATGCTTTATCTGTTAATTAAACTTACAACTAACGTAATATTCCTTTCGAGTAAGTTGTTACAGTCAAGTCAGTAAGAGTATTGTTTTCTGCAAGAAACAAAGAAAATTGATGATATCATCGAAAGTACAACAATTACGGTGAAATAAATTATATATTCGGAGTTTTCACATCAAATTACACTAGACAGTCAAGTTTTGTGTTTCTAGTCCTTATCAATTCGGAGTTCCCAGCCTGCGGATGCTCAGAAAGGCCCGGTCCAGACAGGGTTAAGGCAAAATCGTGATGCCTGTTTCAAAGTATCCGGAACCCTTTTGACAAATTGACAATCTTTAAAGAAGCAATGGTTTTGGAAAGACATCGATTTAAGTATGTTGCATCAATGACAGTCATTTCAAGATAATGTTCATCCTTGTTACACTGACTGTGCTCCAATAGTGATAACCCTCTTAACTGTGCAATATTTTTTCCAAATAACGAATGTAGTGCAGGTTGAATGGTGCACTTCAAATCATTGATGATGTATCTAACCAAAGTTGAACAACATTTAAAGAAGAATTTCATTGACAATTTTATGTGCACAGTACCATCAAAATTTGTTATCAGGCTGAAGCTAATGGGGGGGGGGCTGGGAGCGGAATGCCCCACAGGAGACCATTTGTCGGAGGATTTTGCTCTCTTGTCGGAATTTTTGTGACTTAAATGACTAGTTCTGGAGGATTTTGAGGAGAAATAATACATAAGAACACGAATTTCGTGTTAAAACATAAATTCATTAAAAGGTATCGGGCTGAATTCTTTTAGCAGTGCATTTACCGCACGAACTGACAAAATCAAAAGATCCTAAGAAAGTCACAAAGGAAGTGATTTGTCGAATTCATTCAACCATGATTTTTGTGTCATACTGTTAGGGATCAAATTGGTTATTGTGATTGGTTATTGTGAGCCTGTTAGCTATTCTGCAAAAGAGTCTGCATTAAGCGAAATTTTGATACAATTTTATACGTGAGGCTTGATTGAGTGGCGATAGAGCTTCTATCACTGTTGTGCACATTCGAACATTTCTTGAAATGTGTGAAGATCGCGTTTGATTCGGATGCATTTTTGGGGTAGTAAAAAGGTTTATTATGCTGGCAAAACCTTGAACACATTATTATTCATTGCTTAGGTCTTGAACACAACGTTATTATTATTATCATTATTATTATTATTATTATTATTATTATTATTATTATTATTATTATTATTATTATTATTATTATTATTATTATTATTATTATTATTTTTATTTATTATGAAAACTAAAACCACCTTCAAGAAAAACAGAAAAGAAAATATGAAAAATAAGACTGTTTTATAAGACCTAACGTTTCGATTAAAATAATATTATTTTCACTATAATATTATTAGTCACACAGCTCCTATTATTAGACTATAATATCATTACAGTCTCTGAGGAAGATTTATTATTATTATTATTATTATTATTATTATTATTATTATTATTATTATTATTATTATTATTATTATTATTATTATTATTATTATTATTATTATTATTATTATTATTATTATTATTATTATTATTAACTATTTATTTAAAGTAGGCATATACATAAGTAGCAATAGAAAAGCTAATTCAAGCCTACTAAAGCTACGTGTTTTGATGTTTACATGAGACACATACAGTCGCATCATGATTTCAAGGAAAACATTTTTTTAGATGATAAAAATCTTAATTTGTTATTTGATCAATGTCATATTCTTCTAGTTCAACCCTGAAGCTGGAGCAGTGATAATGTCATATTCTAACAATGTCATATTCTAACAATTATCATAAAACAATGATAAAAATCTTAATTTGTTATTTGATCAATGTCATATTCTTCTAGTTCAACCCTAAAGCTGGAGCAGTTTTTGGAAACACGGAGGTGAAGATAGATGGGAGAGATCTTGGCACGACTATCAGAGACATTGCAAATGTGACCGTGGCTGGTCAAAATTGTCAGTTTTTATCACATCTTTACGTCCCATCTAAAACGTGAGTTGTTTTTATTCAAATAGCATACTTTGACCACGTTCAAATGATACTGGCACAGTTTGAAAAAGATGAAACATAAGAACAGATAGGTCTCCCTTTTGCACGAAAACTGCACACTTTTTGCCGGCGCAGTTTCAAAACGACAGAAGCTGAAAACGGAACTGTGACTGGCAAATTATGAACACGGTATCATAATTATGAACACGGTATCATGTGAATCCCAAATACGGAATACGGAATGTTTTTGCAGTTTTTTCGTGTGAATGTTTTTTCATGTTTTTCATGTGAATCCTTGTGAATCCCAAATACGGAATACGGAATGTTTTTTCAATTTTTTCAAAGCGAGGCTGATCATTGTTTAACGTGTAGAGTAGGTATGTTTCTTTGGTGTCGAAATTTTGGGGGGATTGCAACAAGTTTATTCTGCCAAATTTCCTGTGAACGCTAGCTAAAATTGTGCTCCTGCCACAGTTGCCCTGTTTTCAAACCATCCAGGTATCGTGTGAGTGTAGTCTTGCAGTAAGAACCCGCAAAATAGAAACCAGTTGTTTCGAAACAGCCTGTTTAGTTTCTTATTAAAAGGGCATTTATCAAAGAAAGAGGCTGAAAGGTTTCTTTTAATATGGATAAGAAACCTTCAATGATTTCAAGTTGAATATATTTACATACATACATCAGTATACTGTAAATACACTGCTGCACATTATAAACTGAGATTTAAGATCCTCAAAAATGGAAGTTCACCAAATTTGTATGCTGATTCAAGCTTCTGCATGGATTTATGCATTTGAAAATGACCTCATCACATATTGTTTAGCCATGATGAAGTATGTTATGTATTTGTGATCCTTACGTAAGAAACCTTCTTAAAAAGCAGGCTGAGAAGTTTCTTATATGGGGGCACCATTTCTCACAAAAATCAGTTTGACGTTTCTTATAAAGTGGTTTCTATTTTGCGGGTTCTTACTGTATTTGAAAATTAGGAGAAGCGAACTGAGGAGGCTATCCTTTTTTATTTATTAATAATCTGAAATGCAATCAACCATCGAGATACGTGCCTTGTTGCTCCTAATTAATTTCATTTTATTTCTGAGAATTCTCTCTCAGCAATCCATGATTGCAAATAGAATTCCTTTGTCGTCATATTCCGTAGAAGTACTCTTTTGCTAACAAGAAATTGAACTAAAATCTATCGTTTTTAAGGTTTTGCTCTTGACTTAGAACCACCAATCATATATTCCAAATACTATATTTTATCCCCTTACATGCTGTTACTGTTAGAAACACTTCACAAGGAGGAACACTTCAACATGAACAACAGTAACTGTTTTTTAGATCATTGAATATTTGTAATGCCAATATTTGGCCTGAACGCATGAAATACTCTTATTTCGTGTACTCTACCTAAACGTTCTTTCAAGGATATATATACTAGGGTTTTCATGGTTATTCTACTTTTGGAAAGACTTTCCTCGTGTGACTTCGATGTCATGTTTTTCTTAACATGTGTTGTCCAACAGTGGTTATAGATGGAGAGAACTAAGGTCTTTCTAGACCTGTGCCGCCTTTTTATTGCTTTAAGAAACATGCCAAAATATATCATACTATTCTGCGAAGACTTGAAACAGTTAAAATAATTTTGTTGCATCTTGCTACTGAAGGAGTCTTTGAGGAATGGGTGAAATGCAGCGCTTCAACTTGCTTATCTTTTTCTTTCTTTTTTTATTCCACAGAGTTAACTGCAGGACCGTTAGTGTCACAAAACCTGTCTCAGGATTTGTACAGATGTTTGTAAAGTTTGGAGACAAAATGATTCGAATTAAGTCATCTCAGTTGTTTGCTTACAAGGTAAATACGCTTAGGTGTTCCTTGGTTAAAGATTATGCACTAAATGTCTCTCAAGTAGTGCTTGAAAACGATTATTGTACGTATGGCCTTCACACTATTGCAATAGACCGTAGTACTGTTGATTGCGGATGGGTGATTTTTACCACGATTCGCTATATCCGCATAAGGATCGACCTATAGCGTGAAGTTAAAGTTATAGTTATTGCTGAAGCAGGAAAAGAGTTCGAGCAAATGCATGATAGAAAATATCATAAAATGTGAAAAGCCCTTTTGGCACACTTAAAGTCAGATTGTGCAACCTGTCATAGCCAATATGGAATCTGACTGCGGCGGACCGAATGGTCGAAACATGTTTTAGGACAGCCACTTTTAACCGTTTCATTTAGCTTTGGGTTTGACGTAAGAGTATGGCACCAGGTGTATTATTTTATCGTGCATTGATCGACCTCTATTGTCAATTTAAATACCATGGGATGCAAATGATCACAATAAAAAATTTATTTTCAGTTTATGGCATTTATGAGATCTGAACTTAGATTTTGGGACCTTTCATGTCCAGATTGGGTTTGTATTTGCAGAATAATTCACTTGAACAGGCAGAATTTCTGAGGCAGCCTAAGACTGATGGTTAATGAATTAAACAGTTATTATCCATGTTCAGTTTGGTAAAAGCTTTCAACAATAGATTATTTTTGGAATTTTGTTGAGCTACGTAAGACCTATGTACTTTCGAGTACCGAATAAACGGCGGGGGGTTGAGAATAATCGGATTGGTTTGAAATGGCTCGATATAACAATGATTGGGGGGCTGGAACAATCGGGAGGGGGTTGTTTGGAGAAATTGAAAATAATCGTTTGCTTTGCGAAACACCCATCTTTTATAAATTTATGTGGACAATGATGTTACTGATACATTTACTTATGAGCTTTAGTTCTATTGAATGCACTTCTTGAGACGTCTTCTTGCGTTTATTCAGAAATTATGTTTAATATCACTTTATTTTTCCAAAAATTAATACAAATGGGGGGGGTTGGAGTAAAACCGGGAGGGGGTTGGAAAATTTTTCAAAAATTAGTAAGCGGGGGGGCGATTATTCGGTACTCGAGAGTAAGTGAAATTTACTCTGCAATAATTCAAAAGCGCAATATGACTGTACAAATCAGATCAGTAACGAAACTTAGGAAAGAAATATCTTTCAGCATTAGAACAGTACTTGGCACAGTTCTTGTTCCTTTAGCCCTTCAGTCCTTGAATTGTGTTGTGAATTGTCTAAGGGAACGTGCATCTCTTGTTAACATTTTCTCTCAGCCTTGTTATAGTTTAATTGACGAGAAAGTTTTTAAGAATAGGAATTGTAATGGTTGAACTGGCTCTAAATTTTCTTCAAATGCCACATAGATGTTAGCAGCATAATTCAATAACCATCTGTCTTTGACTTCCTCGGAAAGATTTCCTGTTTAGGTCACTTACTCTGCGAATACAAAGCCGATTTGGACATGCAAGGTCGCTAAAGCAAGTAAAGATCTCGTCTATACCTTAAACTGAAAACGAAATTTCCTTTAAACCAACTTTTAAACTGCTCCGACGCTTATACTGCTTTTGGGACATCCGGTAGAATTTCAATCCTCCCTTTTTACGCCCAGTTATTAAAGATTTGGAAACCAAATAATCCCAAAGGTTTTCATTTTGTAACTTCGTGATGCGCCCTGTTGTAAAATCGGACACTAGCTCAGTTTTTACGGGCTACTCACTTGAAATGATAACTATTATTGTATGGTAGATTTTCTTTATCTAGGAACCTTCTGTAAAGAGTTTTGAACCAACCAAAGGCCCCTGCTCAGGAGGAACAGAGTTAAGCATTCATGGCACAAACCTTGAAGTTGGTGCTTCGGTCACCATTACAGTAGCCGGAAACCCATGCAATTCAAATAAAAGGTGAGAGCTTTTAATCAATGTCTTGAAACGGGAGCACCATTGTTCCATCTTCAAAAAAGACTGTGCTGGCCATGCGACTTTGCAGTCGTCAACTATCCCACAATTCTTTTTCAGAGACCCTAGATGTCCCACTGATCAGCCTAAAAATCCCTAACTTGCCGAATTGAGAGTGCCAATACCACACATTGAATGTTTTCAGTGTCAAGTTCCCTGTCATCTGCATTCATGAGAATATGCCTATGCCTTTCTTCCTGATAACAGAACAATTTGCTACATTAGATTTCAAAATGAACGAAGCCTTTAAAATTAACCAAATCTGAGGTCAGGTATTTCCCTTTCTCCAACTTTCAAAGGTACCTTTGCAGCTAGCATACCTTCCACTTGCCTTCTCCATCTGTCGGTGCGAAAAGAATTCTCGCATTTTTATCCGAGAGAGAAAACGAGGATTTTCGGTAAATCCGATCAATTCTCTTGCCGGTGGTCCACCGTGGAAAAAGTGAATGAGCGAAAGCAACAGGACATTTCAAACTCAATTCAACGACGAACTCATTAAGACTCACCACCGACCACTGTCGGAGTACTCCAGAGGGTATTCCGGAGTGCCCATCAAGACTCTCCAACGACCAACGTCGGAGTACAAAGTACTCCCGTCAGAGTACAAAGTACTGCAGAAACACTGCAAGGACGACATTACGAGGAGTAATTATGATACCCCATGGCCAGCATATAGAAAAAAGACAGAAACTGGTTGGATCTCAGAATTCAGAATTGTACCCAAAGAACCACCCACCCGATTCGTAAAATTAATAAGCAGTTCTTTCACTTTGTCAATGAAGCTTTAGCGACATAAAGTCCAAGCCTAAGCCAAGGACTAAAGTAAATCGAGGCTTTACTTTTCTTTGAGGTCTTTAGAAACACAGGTGTACTTTTTTGCAGGAGATCCTCGGACAAGATCGAGTGCACTATTTCCAGCAGCTGCTCAAAGCGGCATAGAAGAGCAACTGGTGGTATCTCAGTTTCATTCGATGGTCACACAGTTACGCCGAAAACAACCACTGCGTTTAGCATTGAACCCGATCCCGAGGTTAACAGTGTCAATACATACAAACTGAGCACTGCTGACTCTCAAGATTTGCAAACATTCGTAAGGTGAGTTGCAGTCCAACAATAGCCCTTTTAACTTGCTATAAAAGAGGTTTGTATGGAGCGACCAAATCTGGTAAATGTAGGGAAGAAAAGCGAAACCACGACCTCTATTCTTGGTGGATACAGTGCTAGCTGCGGGGTAACGTTGCTTCGGATCCTAGGGCACCCCCTCCCCAGTTTATTAACAATAAACGCAACAAAACCCTGCAATACGTGGAAAGAAACTGACTACTCCTGTTAAAGGACAACACGCAAAATATACCTGCAGCTAGAGAGAAAACTGAGTTTACTTTCATTTGAATAACAACGGTTGAAAATAGCAAACTTCGATTCGTAAACCCTTCTATTTCCTGCAAACTCATACTTTTGTCCTGCAACTGCTGCACAGCAAAATCAGCTGACAAGGAATGAAAACAACGAGAACCAAGGCCAAGAGACGGGTAAAACTTGCCTCTGTATATACTGAAGCATTCATAACTCAATTTGAGCAAAGTTATCTTGATTAACTCGCTTGATAGTAGTTTAAATTCTTACTACGGTTAACAGTTGCAGTGTTTATCGTAAAAGCTCTATTAAGGCCCCGGAGGGCTTATTTAGTTTCGGAACTCCAGAAGGGGGCCTTAAGGGGCTTATTTTACACAATCAAATGACATGGATTTAAATGATAGCTTTCGGTTTTTTTATTCCATATTTTACGGATTAAGCATACAATTTGATGAGTCAAATACATAAATTTGACATATTCTCTTCCCAAACACTATCAAAAATAACATGCGACCTTGTCTGGCGAATTATATGTAAAATCTTCGGTAATTTCTGTAATTTGATATAAGTGAGGGGGCGACAGAGCAGAAACTGCGCACGCATGCGCAAATACTCGTATCTTTGAATTCCCCTTGCTCCCTGCAACAGATTATAAAATTCGGCAACACTTCATATTTTGTTCCTCGGGCCTTAAACTCTTGATTTATGATTTCAAAAAGCTTATCTATCCAAACATTTTCTTATCTCAGATTGCTCGATGACGTCATTTTACGCAGTTTCTGCTCTGTCGAGGGGGGCTTATTTCAAATTTCTGCTCAGAGGGCAGGGGCTCATTAGAGAAGGGAGCTTAATAGAGAGGATGGCTTAATAGACCTTTTACAGGATGCTGAGAATGGGAGTCATGGTTTGTTTTCCTTCGAAAGTCTACGAGATTAGGACGCTCCATCCAAACTTTTCTTCCACCAAGTAAAAAGGTCTTTTTAGGCCTTCAAATGACATGGAGGGATTTCTTGCCAATTCAGCAATGACACCCAGAGCACAATCATTTGAAAGAACAGCTCTTTGTAGACTAAACGTTTTTTAATTATTTGAGTTACAGCATTCAGGTATTATAAGGTTTTGTTGTTGGTTTTAGTAGCTGACAGGATTTTTGGATAAATATTGAAAATGAATAGAAATAACTGCTGAATAAGCGCCACTTTATAGATCATCAATCAACGAGCATTTAAAGGTGATCTGAAGCGAAAATTTTTATTGATGCAAATGGATAGCACTTTTGAATGATAAAGAATGTTGTTTATCATTTTGTGATACCTTGTTTCATTTTCGATTTATACACTGTTTTGTGTGATTGGCTGATGACGTCATTTTGTTTGCAAAAAGTAATGAAAACGTACGAGACTGGCTATGTTTCTTGAAGGAAATTGACTCCAAGAACATTTCTTAAATTGGCTTGCCTTTCTAAACATCATATCAGTACATGAAACAATTTCTATTACATTTATTCAGCTCGACTTAAATGTCTCCGACAACTGTAACCTTTCAAAGCTTAGATACAGCCATATTCCAGTACATCATCCTAGCAATTTGCAAACAAAATGGCGTCATCAACTGAAAGTTGATATCAGTGGATAACTTGAAAACAAAAAGAGTTATCAAAGAAATTTAAACAGGAGTCTGTATCATTCGACAGTGCCATTAATTTGAATCAATAAAAATTTTCGCTTCAGATCACCTTAATGATTAGCATGATTTAATGATCAGCATTTAATGATTTGCATGATCTGACTGGCTAACAGAAAGGAAGGAAAACAAATGCCGCAAATCTTCAAGTAAGCGCCCCCCTCGAATAAGCGCCCCTCTTTGAGATTCAAGAATTAAATAAGCGCCCGGGCGCTTATTCGAGGATCTACGGTATTGATAGACATTGAGGGAGCTATGGAAACTAAACTTCAGAGCAACCTGAAATTTCTCTCCTGATGTAGGCAAATGGCTTTAGATATAGTCACAGGGTGTCCGAAAAGAATTGTGTCCTATTTGTGGAGCTGCTGAGGAGGAGCAATACATTGTATTATCCCGTTCTTGATGCAGTTACATAGCGTAGATTTCAACTTCGAGTTTAAGACCGCCAATCGAATAATAAGCTGCTGATTTACGGCACAGGAAGGGCAGAAATGGTAGATTGGAAAGCACCATTTTCATTTCATGTTCATTTCATTTCAATGTATTAAAGAGAGAGACCCTTCACCCTAGTGGCTGATTTTCAATGGGCCCTCCACATAAAAACTAACAGTAAAAATTAGATAAAAGCAACAAAACTAAAAAAGTAAACCTAATTTTCAAAAGCAAAAGAAATTTAAATAAAACCAATAGGCTGGGAAACTTCTCCAACGATCCAGCAACCAGGGCAGCCCCCGGCCCCGTGCTCGTCCATGATTCAACCATGGCCATTGGTTCGACTTATTCGAACCAAGTGTCAAGTTGATTTCATGAGAATTGCGCCGCGCCTAACCAGACAACATTTTGTTTAAATTCGGTCGGTTCGGCACGATGCTGCAGGACTTATAAAAATTGGCCCAAACCACCTGAGCATTTTTGGATGTATTAGGTCGTGCTGAAAGATGTTAACTGCAGGGAGAAATTGTAACTTCTTAGGGGGCTGTAAATGTCTTGTTGTAAAATCAGGATACTCTTCAATTCTTTTCAAGTGGTGGACAAATCTTCCTCATAAAAGGCAAAAGATTTGACTTGATTCAAAAGCCACAGATGAAGTTCACAGTGTACCCACAGAGGAAAATTAGATACGTAAGTTATGTGCTCTGGACGTTGATTGATTTTTTCCCTAGTTCATCATTCTCTCATTCCGTTCTTTACTTACAAGCATGATTTGTATGGTCTTGCATCTGACTCTTTAAAACATTTTCTTTTCCATCCTTAATGTAGTTGTTGTTACAAAGTTCAGGAAATCTGTCTCCTCTGAACGTTCTGCCTGAAGGTTTTTTAAACGTTGTAATTACTCAAAAGCTCTATTATGCTCCGCGCCCCAGCTGGGCTTGTTTAAATCCCGGGACGCTAGAGGGGATTAGAAACTGACCTTTATCAGAGAAGGGTGCTTTTTACCCCATATTTTGCAGAATCTACGTACAGTCAAATACGTACGTATAGTTGCCAGTCAAATACATAAAGTTGACACATTGTTATGCTAAGCCATAGCATCATTGCAAACTGGCACTCAATAATCGCTTTTTAGGTTAGATAAATGGAAAAGGAAATCTTTGGTAACTTCTGAAATTTGATACGAGTGGGGGAAGGGCTTAACAGAGAGACTAAATAGGGATTTTACTGTTTGCGTATTTGACCTGTACACATGACCTTTCGTCTTCACAGGGACGATGTATTTTAAAAAGCCCACAACGATTGAACTGTATTGCACCAAATATAACTGAAATTACGGGAATGATAAACAACACCGTCACTGTTGAACTTGGCTTCTTGATGCAGCGCGTCGTGTCCGTTGAAAAGATAAGAAATATAACTGTTCGTGGTGACCCTGTCTTCTATAAATTCGATGGTATTGAGGAACTAACGACGAGAAACCTTGTTTTGAAGGTTTGTTTTTAATTTTGATATTCGTAAAGCGATAAATGACGACGTATTTGTCGCATTAAGGCGACTCTGCTTTCCGTTCTGATGAGCAAGGAAAGCTGATCTTCAGAAATCCTCCCCTCAACAAACATTTCAATTGCTTTGGTACCAATCAGCCTATCGAAATTTGTTAAAAAGTATGGTATTACTCATATTTATGGCAATCGAAAGACATATTAACCAAGATTGTTTGTTTTTACGGCTTTGGAGAAAGCTCTGAACTCAGAAGAACCTCATTTTCCACTCCTGTAATCTGAAGATTTTGATCAAACATTTTGGACACTCACACACTAGATGCCAAATTTGAAGTCTAAAGCTTGGCCAGTTTTCCCACAATAAGGTGCTGAAGTTAAACTGGTCAGTCTAGTATGGATTGATAACTGTAAAAGGATAAGTGAAGCGCTTGCAAGCATGTGTAAAACAATTCAGCATTCTTTCGAGACGGACAGTGCTGATCTATCTTCTGTTTACAGACCATCTTCGCTTGCACGAGATGTGGAATGCCATGTTTGAGTTCCAAGGCGAAGAAAACAATCACAAAGTAGAATGGGGTCGATTGTCTCATGTTGCATTTGAGTACAATGTATGGAAGTTTTTGATCATTTTCAGTCACGCACTGTTTTGCAGACCTCTTTCTTTTTCTTTGCCATGGGGCTAGCACATGATATTCCACAGCTTGTGCATGTGAAACAGATTTGTAGGAAAGGAAAACATATTTGCACTGTCAGTCTCAAAAGAAAACTGACCTGTTTCACACATGCTTACAAGCGCTTCACTTATCCCTTTGCATTTATCAATCCATAATCGACTGACAAGTTTTTCCAGTGTTCTTTGTCGTTTAGGATACCAAACTTTAGGATATTATGGCGGAAAAGCTAGTCAAGCTTTTGACTTCAAATTTGGCGTGTGTGTCTGTGAACATACAATATGAGCGGCAGAAAAGTTTGATCAAAATCTTTAGATTAGCGGAGTGTGAAGTGAAGTTCTTCTGAAGCCATTGAAATGGTTTGAAATGCGTATTCTCCAAAGCCCTGAAAACAAAAATTTTGCTTAATACGTCTTTCGATTGCCAAGAATATGAGTAATACCATACTATTTACTGGATTTTGATAGACCGATTGGTTCCAGAACAATTGATAAGTTTCTGGAAGGGAGAACTTCTGAAAATCGGCTCTCTGTGCTCGTCAGAGTGAAAAGCAGAGTCACCTTAGACTGACTTCCAATGCAGTATTTTTGGCTGGTGACCAGAGCACTTGTCTGGCACAGATGTCTAGCACGCACTAGGGAAGCGCACTGGTGGCCAACCAAAACTACTGGATCAGAGGTTGATCTTGCATTGGCGGTCTTCGAGTGGATGGATATCTATCTCGATTAAGTGATCCGGTTATTATGCGCATTTATTAAAGAGAGTCAACGGAGATAAAGTCACATGCAAGGAGTCTGTGTATTCTATTGTTGTTGTATTTGATATCTTTTGACACATGCATGGATCGTGATCAGCTATCGCGGTGACGTGATTAGCCATAACGTGTGTAGAGGTTTTCTTTGCCCTGTTTATAGCAGTGGTGGAAAAAAATATTTTCCTTCCTGCGAAGCAAGTTCCAACTGAAATTCTTCCGTCCATTGTTTTATCAAATTTTCTCTTGTTCCAAATTTAGATTGAACTATTATTGCACAGCACATTTATAGGTTGCTCAGGTATTTTTTGAGTCCCTCGGAATAGTCATTTTATTATAATCATGTTCCAGGAAGCTAGGAAGCTTTATTGCTTCATATCCATTTAGGTTTTGCTCGTCTGACAGGCTATTATCACGATTTAATCGTTTAACAGGCAATCAATTATTAGCTACAACTAAGCTTGTTGATATGAATTGTGTACAAGGAAGGTAGTTACCCGCTACGGATTAAGTCATGAGCGATAGGACACCCCGTGTGTAGCATTTTAAATTTATATCAGTGGTGAGCCACCTTAACTTATTGTTGTTTTGTGTCTTGAACTTGTTTTTACTTCGTACACAACCACCTTTCAATGTTCGTAATTTTGAAATTTTCAGTAAGGGCTTTACGAGTTAAGGTGGATCTTCACATAAGGTGGCTCACTACTGAAAATTTCAAAATTACGAAACATTGAAAGGTGGTTGTGTACGAAGTAAAAACAAGTTCAAGACACGAAAAAACAATAAGTTAAGGTGGCTCGCTACTGATATAGATTTAAACTGCTACACACTGGGTGTCCTATCGCTCATGATTAAACTCGTAAATGGAAAGAGCATAATCCGAACATTGCCTTCTCTTTAATTTTTTCCGTTATTTGTTCGCAAAGCCCCTCTTTATATTTTCAGTTTTTGTTTTCCGTTCATAATGTCTTCTTTACCGTTCTGTCTTTCGTTCGTCCTCTTGCTCATCTCCTTTTTATGTTTCCATTTTCCTTTCATCTCTTCTTGCTTGCCGTTATCGTTTTCTTCCTTCCCTTCCTGCCCTGCCCCGTTCCCTCATTCTTCCCCGCCTGCCTTCAAAACAAACAAGAACCATGTGAAGCGCGCGGTTTCACGCACTGTTTATACCTCTTGTTTAATGATTATCCCCACTTGCTACTTTCATTCACCTTAAGAATTTTACGCGCCAGTCAAAAAGCAGATTAAGAATGTTCAAGAAAAAAAGACTTGTATCGCTATAACAGTAACCAAATACTTTGAAAAGCGAAAAAAATGCATTATGTGATTCCGTGATTTTGTAACATAATTGCAAGTCTGCCGTGCAATTCTTATTTTATCTAATACGTATTTGATGATGCTTGAATCTGTATGGAAATAGTTTTTTTAGAAAGAAGAATCATGAAAATGTAAAATTCATGTATTGCTAGACAGCATAATTTCATGGCAAGGAGAGGATTTCGAGACAAAAGAAAGTTCACAGAATCAGTTGCAAAAATGTGAAGTTTATTAGTATTTTAATTCTTCATAATGTCCTTGTCGTTCCAGGGCACGAATCTCGATGTGCTAGGCAACGAAGATGTCAATGTTACGGTGGCTGGATTACCTTGTATTGTGCAGAATATTCGACAGGTAGTTGATTATCATTACGTATATTATCATTGTTCAGACTGAAATAAACAACAACAGACTACAGCATTTTGTGCCGCCACGCAGAAACAGACATTTTGTCATGTGGTTCTGGCTAGGAACGGCAATTCGGAATTTCTTTCTTGCATCTTTGAAAAATGAAAATTCGTAAGATCACCCTGCCAGCCGCCCCCTGCCATCAGCCTCAGGCGACTGTCTCACCGTTGGCAGCCACAAGCACCTGACATTGGCAGTCAAGACCCATGGTAGAAAAGGAAACTATCCGATGCCCAAGGCACACCAACAGTTCAAATCTATCCAGCTTACCGAAGAACAAAAGATTATTGACAAGACTTTCAATTTCCTTATTTTATGAAAATTTGCCATTACCATTCTCATTTATTCAACAGTTTTTCCAGTATGATATTTTGCCGAAAAATGACGGGACTATAGTAATGGTAAAGTAAGGAGGTTCCAGTTTCAATTTCAGTTTCATGTATTCAAATTTCCACAACATATATGCAATGCAAAGCAGCAGGAGTAACATCAATTGAATACAACGTATCGTTTCTCCCTCATTACCCCTGTTATACAGTTATAGTATATAGCAGAAATTTAACTTCGTTTCTCTTCTTCTCAGACACTGTTTTGCATTTCACCGAATAGAAGCAGTGTTGAAAAGAGGAAGCAAAGCGAAAAGGCACTTGTTAAGGTTTGTATCGTCCATGTGGAATTCACTTCTGATTGCAATTGCTGAACTTAACCACTCATAAGTGGATACGTGCATATCTAAGTCGAGGACATTGTTCATAATCATCCTGAAGTTTGGATGATAAATATTTTGATCTGGTTTTTTTTGCATCTGTTTCAACACATTTAATTGTAAATGTTAAGAGTACTAACATTAAGACAAAAGGCACAGGACGCACATTCGTAACAGCAGTTTTCAGTTTGTTGAAGTGCACATCCAGTATCTGTATTCGCTTTATTAGGATTATTGTTATGATAGCCCTGTGTCCGAAAGAGGGCAGAATATTTGGATGGGTCTGGCAATGAAAATTTAGTGGCAATCAATTACTAATTACCTCGATTATTAACTTGAACATAGATATAGCATCTGTTGATGTTGATGTTTTGAGTGCTGAAGTATCAATGTTTGAAGTTCAACTTCGCCTTCACATCCACACCAGAGCTTTATAGCCTTTGGCCTAACCAAATGCCTGGAGCACATCGAAATCAGACTGAGAATCAAAGAAAGTTAACAAGCTGCATAAAAGGTTTGTTCAAGCAAATATGATGTAACAGGATATGATTGCTGCCAAAATTTATCAAGGCTTCTTTAAATTTATTTGCTGTGCTTGTAAATCTTGCTCTGGCCAACGTTCTGGTTTGGAGGTGACAGCAAATTTGAAAATGTAGCAATCTTACATCTTAACACTCAAACCATCAATATCATCAAGCATGGTATCTGTATTCAATCAAGTTAGATTTCGAGGAATGTTCTAAATCGAATCAGCCATTAATCAGAGCAAAATTCTTATCGTTAGGCCTAGCCAAATCTGTTTTATGTCTTTGGGGACACACAGTATTTACTTTTGAATTTATTCGTCGTTTCGTCGGATAGTTATATGACATTCCTTCCTTGAGATTGGTGGTTTACCGTGTGTGTGAAGGCTGAGTTCCATTCAGTGGAAGTTTCCAAGGGTGCAGAAATTCTATTATTTACGAGGGAAAATGTCACTCGTAAATTGGAAAGGATGTTACGGCTGAATAACTTGTTATTGGTTAAACTGCTGCTCGCTCGAAAGTTCCACTGAAAGGAAATAAGCCTAATCTCTGTTGTTTTTCCATTCACCATTTCAGGTAAAGGTAGGTATTGGTGGTCTGGAATACACTTTGGGATATGTCCGATACATAAAGAGTGGATATCCAGAGAAACCATTTCCATGGCTGTATGTTTATATCGCTGCAGCCATTGCCGCTGTCTTCATTCTGGTCATCATTACTCTGGGAATTCTGTATCGTCGAAGAAGAAAGAAGGAGAAGAAATACCAAAAGGTTTATCAAACCAGACTAGAAAACCTCGAATCAAGATATGCAAGAGAATGCAAAGAAGGTAGGTACATTTTGTACATATTGTCTGCGAGATACTAAAGAAAATTCTGTCTGTGTGAGATGATTCATGAAAATCTGCGACGACAGTGTAGTGATATGATTACGCTAAACGTCAGAGCATCGTATGATCGTCCTGACGTCACAGGAAGGTCACAAGAAGGCCACAGCAAAGGCCGCAAAGGGAAACACAATTGTCTTTCTTTTGTTACGAGACTTGTGGATTTCAGGACAGCCTTTCAGATACATTTTAGATATATACTTATTTCCATTTTTCACCATGAATTTGAAACAGATACATTTACCAGATTTGGGTCCAGCATTTACCAGAAAATATTGCTCTCCGAAAACCCTTTGCTAAATCTCAAAATGGTCTGTTGTCCTTTAAAAGATGTTGAACGCAATTTGGGATCATTTGTGCTGCCTGCAGTTGTTCATGACGTCGAGAAATGCTAGGTATAGTACACACAGCGCAACACAATTACTAAACATGATATCTTTTTTGTAGCTTTTGCTGAGTTGCAAACAGAGATGACGGATTTAACAACAGATATGTCCACTTCATCGATTCCCTATTTGAGATTTGAAACATATGCAATGAGGTTATTGTTTCCAGGAATTGAGACACACCCAATTATGGATAGAGATGTAAGTTTACAACGTTCTATTTTTGTTGGTTGTTGCATTTTATACGTTCAGCTTTGTCCAGAGTTATCTTTGGTCAAGCTCTTTTTGTAAATACGGTTTTTCGATCACAGGCTAAACTTAAAAACCACCAAATATAATAGTCTGTGTTTGGCATAGCAGATATAGATATGACATCATCTGGTTGTGATGAAGTATAAACGGCACTCGACAATGTCTTTTAGCAACAAACTGAAAACAGGTGAAATTTGAAGCCTCCTCCCCTGCTCTTTTTATTAACGAAGCTTTCTGGTCTTTTCTTCAGTGCAACAAAAGTGACACCTGGAAGAGATGTATGTCATCATTATGCGAACTATTAAAAGAGAAAGACTTCTTGCTGATCTTTATCAAAACTCTGGAATCACAACATAGCTTTGCAATGAGAGACAGGTACTCTTTTTAGATTTAATTTATCTTTGATCATAGATTTTTAGTGGCTCACTTCGGCAATTTTAGCTCAATAGTATAAAAGACTGTCGCCCGGTTTTTAGAACGCTGTTCTCTTCTAATTACCGACAATGGCTGTCATACCCACTTTTATGATGAATTTTGGCAGAAAACTACCCATTTTTGACTATATTATGCCAGTGTTTGGAAAACCAGCTATATATATTTAAGGAGAATCTGCCGAAAAGGGACCTTTGTTTAGAGAATTTGGACCCAAAACCCACTCATATGGACGGCACATACAGAACAGAAACAAAACACAAGAGGTGTACGGAATACACGCTAGTTATGAAAATTTTTACACCAGGTAGTCCAAGCCAACTGAATACATTTCAACATTAACAAATTCTGTCTGGTGAAGTAGTGCCATTCTCACTTTAAGGGACAATAGTCATCTAGCGGAGCAACATATTGTGGTCCTTGTGAGGGGCGTTGGAAAGTGTAGGGTTGTGCACACTAAGGTAATCTTGCCTTGGAAAGGAAGCTGTGCAAACAATGCATAGATATTCGTCCTCACCCCAGCAACGGATCAGAGCGATTGTACGAGCCTACCATCATTTTCACATTCTGCCCAAATCATGAGGTAGAACATAAAGCTCTTTGAGTGATCTTAAGATCTCCTAAGTCTTAACATTGTTAGTCTGTGGAAAGTCCTGTTTTACACTAGTATATTTTGTAGTTGATAACCAGAATCTTTGCTGCTTGATCTTCTGATGTTGATTATGAAAGCAGTATTAGTTGGGACAAATTGTTATGAAACGTTGATGCAAGGCAAGCTCATGTTTTCCTTTTTTTGTTACAGGTGCAAAGTTGCTTCGCTTCTGATTGTTGCATTGCAAGATGATATCAAATACGTTACAGAGTAAGTTTGGACGTTTCTTCATTATATTACAACCAAGAGCTGTGTGGAATAAAGCTGTTTTTTTGGCCATAGAACAGCGAATATTTTCCAAACTATTGCACAGCATACAAATAAAGCTCTTACCCGTGTTACGCTTCCTCTGGCTAAACAATAAGGCGCAATAACCACACACGTGTAGAAATCATCAAATATGATAGACAAATAATGGGATATCCAGCCTCCTTACGCGTAGGGCTTTTATCTCCGTTGATTCTCTTTAAGAGGGCTTTTCAACAAGGCTTTTGGAAATTCAGGAAGTTTGCACAAGTGCTTCACAATTTTTTTCAACCTATACATTACATGTCTTTGAAAACCGTGATATGCGGTTTGATGTTGCAAAGAGCGACTGGTATGGTTGCTGCCTGTCATGGAAGACACTGTTGTCAGTCTTTTGCTTCTATGCTTTCTTGATAAAATTTTGCAGAAATAGCCTTTCATAAAGAATGGCTCTTACCGTATTCTGTTTGCAAACTCATAAGTAGAAGGCACCACAGTTTCATGAGGGACTTAGCCCCACTAAGTCAGCAAACTTTCATAACGATTACATGCCTTAGTTCTGCTGTCAAATCTGCTTTAAATGATACCTTTCGCGGAGTATTTTGCAATATAGTGGTAGTTCTATAATCAATAAGCATTTTACTCTGCGTAGGTTTTGGCTGTACTTTGCTCTGTAAGGCTGTCTTTTGGAAGATGACCTTCTAGGAGTAGAGTAAATTGATTCATCCATCCATATCTCGCATATTGGGGTGGCGCGGGTGGCAGGGGGTAGTGGCTGTTTTGTCTGCACATGGGGGTCCCATGCTCATTGACTTCCACTCGTTTTTTTTTACGCATTGATAGCCTTGCAGGGGTCGTTGCCTGACATCAAATGAGAGACAGACGTTAATATTAATCTTTTAGAAAATTGCAAATTTTTGAATTGTGAGTGTCTGTCATGGTGGGAACTCCGATGACCTAGTGTCTATTCCCGCCATGACAGGCACAGTAGCTGTAAACATTTGTGTTTATTTTAATGGATTAGATAAAAAAAATATCTCGCCTTAAGATGGCGTTCATACGACACCAACATAATTTGAAAACGATGAAAAATGTAACGGTTAGCCCTCTCCTTGACGACATGAAAACGGCACTTTTTGCCGTGGATTTTGAACGGTAGATTTTGAAAAGCTGAATTCTTACTGCCATATTTGACAATGGCTTCGTGTGAGCACTCAAAAACAGTGGAAATGTAGCATTTTTCGACGCGTTTCAAAACAATGCTGCTGATCAATTTTTTGGTGTTGGTACATTTCTTTTGCATCGAATTCTTGTGAGATTGTGACGAGATTATTACCGTCAAATTTCCTAATGTTTCAAGTTGCTCCAATATCGCGTGAACATGGTCTTTGGTTCAACTATATGGGACCCTACGTGAGAGACCGTGAAGTGCTTCAAACAACTCTCCACTGTTTATTCAATTGATAGCTTTGCTGTTGATGTCTTCTTTGCCAAGTGGAAGGTTACACTTTGGGTTAATGTTTCAGATTTGACTTTCATCTGATGATCGGTATGAAGAAGCCACTTTTTTTTTAAATTAGTTGGATTTCCTGACGACAAGTCCTAAACATATTTTGGAAATGAAGCGTAACGATTAATACAAACGAGAAGGCTTTTCCAAAATTCTTATTGAATTACATATTTAGTTTCATATGCGCGACTATCTGAATGGTATTGGACTAGCCTTATGTAAGACTTGTGTGCTTTTCGTTTGATTATTTGTGTCCTTTCTACAGTATACTTCAAGAGCTGCTATCAGATCTTATTGAAAGATCTGTCGACTCCGGGCGAGGCAAACTACTACTGCGAAGGTAAGAAGTTGAAATGATCAATTGAAATCAGTGTCGCTAGAATGAAATTGCAGAGTTGATGAGGGGCATAGCTATCACAGAATATTGGTGTCACATAGCTACAGATAGAGCTACAGTACTGCCTAAAACCACTTGGGATGTGGACACATTTCAGTGTTGTCGTGATGTTTAATGAAATATCGAGACGAAAATGTACTGTTGAGATCTCCTGATCCCCCTCCTCCTTAATTCAATGTTGCCATTGTCGAATGATGTTTGATTCGAATGGTTTGCATGCACGGTAGTTAAATGGAAATGAGGCGCAGTTTCAGCGATTTTTTTTCCTACTAAACTACATGTTGTCATGCGATGCTCGACAAACTTATTTAAGGATTTCTTTGTGTGATTAGGATTAACATCAAAGTTTCTGCACAGGCTCTTCGACGTGAAATTCAGTCTCTTTTTCGCACAGTTGCTTCCGTGCTATGTTTGTTTGCAGTAGCAGAAATTAACATGTTTAAGAGACTGTGGTACGTAGAAAAGTTGGCAAGAGATCCATGTTCCACATACCCTCTTTCCTTTCATTTAGTGGTTTCTTCTTTGCTATGTTGTTTTTCATTTAGAACTGAATCTGTGGCCGAGAAGTTACTGACGAATTGGTTATCATACACACTCCATGAGTTTTTACAGGTATTTATTTTCAGTTCTTTTGTCCTTTTTAGTTAGATCGTCGTTCCCTTGTTCACGGGTTTTTGGGAATGCATTATGTATATGGATTGATTACTTGAGTCCCTCCGTTGTATCCCAGAGGTAAACATGGCTCAGCATGCCAGTTTTGCTTGACGGAAGTGATGTAATCAGATCAAAGAACGTAGGTTAAGAAGGGACTGTTTTAATTAATCTCTGTTGTATTTTGATATACTTCATTTATCACGTAGGCTATAAACTAATTGTACATAGGATCTTAATGCATATTTCATGGTAACTGGGTGTGTCTGAAGGAGATGTCCGTGTCTGTGGTTTCGGGGGTCTTTGGCTTAGTATTGGCTGATATCCTGACTTATATGCTAGTTGTGGCACCTGATCCGGGAGCTGGGCTGGGGATCGGGTTATGGGTCTTCGGGATGGTTGGGTGAGTGATTTGTCGTGTGTTGTTGTGGATAGATGGCTCCTTTTGGTACACTTAGTACAGATTATTTATTGCATCTTATTTCGATTTTATATTCCCTTTCGTTGTGTCCCCAATTAGCTGTAAGCGAAATATTTTGACAAATGAATAAAGTTTGATTGATTGATTGATTGATTGATTGATTGATTGATTGATTGATTGATTGATTGATTGATGTAATCAAAGAGACTAGACCCCGTTTACCGCTACATAGGCTTATCAGTTACTGCATTGCTTGGGGTTCCACTTTATTTCCATTGTATCAGCACAAGACAAAGCTATCGCTATCACTAATACCCACGCTTGTTGGGGATACGTGCGAGCTCAAGTTGACGAGGCAGTGGATATCACCTCGGGGACTATGAACGCATGCGTAGTGAGTAAAATTTTGTCGATTTGATTACGTAATGTCACTATTTTCATCAGGAATTTTTAATCATTTGAAAGGTAGCCAGAAGTCAGACATTCGAAGGAAACCACATCCGCCACAGAACAATCAATTTTCGATGGGAGAATAATAATAAGTTTTCGAAATCCCTCTCACGATATCTTTTCATGGAAGCTTGGCAAAGAAATGTATTTTTCTGATAAGTAAAGGGTACTCACTCATAGGCCTACCCAGCTTTGTTTGGGTTTCAATGTCTAATTGCATAGGTTTGTCTCAAATGGGCTCATCGAAATTTCATCAATACAGCAAATACAGGTGTGAAATCTGGGGTTTAGACACCAATGCTCATAGCGCTGGTGTTTGCATTTGCTTAGGCCAATATCCACGTGAGATCAACCACCGCTCAACATTTACTTCTGTACCAAGCTTCCAGAACGATCAGTCATGAAATCTTTCTTTGCTATTTCTTGCAGGCACATATCAAACAAAACTCCAGTCAAGAATTGATATAACATGAACAAAGTTCCCCGTAAATCGAGCTGCGAATCTTCCCTCACTGCTCGGTGTCACTACAACGATCTTGGCAACGGCTGAATGATCAGCCTATGTTTACAGCGCATGCGTTCATAGTCGCCGCGCTGATTGGCTGTCAAGTAGACCCAAAAACAAAGCGAGAAAACAATAGGGGGAGCACCATATATCCCCAACAAACGCTGCATCGCTTCAATCATTCAATCAATCAATCATTCAATCATTTAAGGAGGGTGACCCTTCAACAAAGGTTGTTTTTCAAGGGGCCCTCCATCTAAAAATACAATAAATACAATAATTACAAAAATAAATACTTAATAAGAAAATTAAAGCTAATATGTTTATAAAATACAATATTTACATTATGTGCAGGATAATTAAGTGCAAGCAAGAAGCATAACTGAGCAGAAAGTTCAGAGAGAAAATAGGCAAAGCATGCAGTCACTTACTATTTCCATTAGGAAAAAAGGAGGGCTCTGGGGTCTGGCCCCCTCCAAACTTGAATAATAGAAGTATTTTTATAAGAAACTTCCCATAAGAAACTCAACCCTCAAATCGCTAGAAACCTCAGTATTGTGTAATAACAACTTGAGAAATTATTGATTTTTCAAAATGGAATCCTTGAAGTTTTTTTTCCTTGTTTTCACTTGTTTCTTGCTAAAAACTTTGTTTTGAGATGTTCACGAGGCTGCGAGCAGCGAATAGTACTCTCTTTGAGGGAGACCAAGTTTCTTGTCTGATTCAACAAGGAAATACTTAAAACTTTGGTCCAGCTTAACTTACCTGCTCAATTTGCAACGACTTTTGTTCCTTCTGTCTTTAAATCAATTTTTCTAGATCAGTGTAAACGCTCTTGGACCATAACAACTTTGTAAAGGACCAAAAATGCTTTTTAGCAGAGTCAGTGTGGTCATAAACAAAATCATCTAGATGCAATGGTCGATTGAAAGCTGCTGTCTTAAAGGAGCTGGATAAGAAACTGTCTGGGGAAATTTTTGATGTGGCTGTTTTCTGCTGAGCTAATTTATTGCGACTGTTCCACGAAAATTCAAATTGAATGTCTCATCTTGGAGATTAGCCTTTGTGCTATATTCTGATACAAATTAAACCTCAATGTATTTAAGGATTGCTACGATGTAAGTGGATTTCCAACAAGTATTTTAATTGATCTTTCACCCAAAGATCAGCCTGTATCCAGATAAGGATCTTTCCTTTTGAATTTAGCAAATTGCAAAGGAACTTCTCCTTTCAAAATGCGATATCTGATGCACAAACGAGGATTTGTTGCGTTTTTCTTATCCAGCTCCTTTATGTTTGAAGATCTTCGTTATTTTTGTTACAACGACATTTGTTTTCTGTATACCAAGTGAGTAAAAAAATTCACCCATTTGGAAGGCTGCAGAATGAAAACTGTGAGGCCAATATTTAAAACTTAGATTTAATTTATCAGTAAACGGCTGACTTAGATCAGAAAATTTTGTTTGATCGAATCACTCATCTTTAAGTCCTGAAAGTTGGAAAAATACGCATAAGAGATTTGTATGGGAATCGAGAATTCCACATTCCATTCAGGTCCGTGACTTATTTAGCCTTGAAATTTACATTCAATATCATTGTCAGTTTCAGAAATATAATTTTATTTTCAATGACAAGTAAATCATGGACCACAATGGAACGTGGAATTTTCGTTCCCAAACTTGCTTCTTTAGACATTTTGCTAATTTTTTGGTTTTAAAGATGAGTAATTTTTCCAAACAAAATTTTCTCATCTTAGTTGGCCTTTAAACATTTTGGTTTTGAATATCGGTCACATACCTTATATTCCATGGCCCGCTAAATGGGTAAACTATCTTTTAGTCACCCGGTATAAGTTGTACTTATTAGTTATTTAGAGAACAACATGGAAAGTGAATTCGCCCCTTCAATTTCATTTTAGCAAAGAGTTGGTGAGCCACTGTTCAGACTTTTCACTGCCATCGTTTCATTACTGGACAAGGAGCCAGTGGATGCTATCACCTGTGAAGCTCGTAATTCATTAAGTGAAGACAGATTATTGCGTCAAAAAGTTGATTTCAGGGTGTGTCTTTGCTTCTTTATTTTACTGTTCATATTGCATCAATGGACAAGTCCCCGGGCTGATAAAATTATTGTTAAAAAGCAACGTTACCAACTGCTGAACACCAATCGTGAGTTCTTTCCAAGTTTTGTTGCCTCCAACTTTCATAAATTTGTTGATGAATCTTCGTAGGTTAGGCCAAATATCGTGGCCATTTTGTATTTTGCACGAGTTTGTGAAGGTGCGATAAGGAGGCTAGCAATGTGAGTGGTATGATATCAACACGTTTGGCAACCTCGTTCATGTCAACGTGAAGTGACGTCATATAAAATGATGTCATTTCGCACTTCTTAGCAGATTGAAATATGTAGTTTCGCAGATTAAAAGAGAAAAAATTGAAAAAAGTACTACACACCATTCAAAACAGTGTAATCCCTTGAGTAATCAACAATTATGACAACTCCGGACTTGTCCTTTAAAAGATTGGTGCATAGAAAATTGGTAGTTTTGAGCTTTCATATTACAGGAGAATGCGAAAACGATGAAATGTTAAGGAAAGAAAAAGAAATTGTGTTCTTCGGACACACGTTTAAGGAAGGAAGTATGGAAGACTTAATTACAACAGCAAATATTGAGGGCATTAGAGATAGAGGGAGATAAATTAGAATTAGTTTGACAACAAAAAAGATTGAATGCAACCGTCCAGGAGTTGCGAAGTGATTCACAGTTGCCTAAGTCGAGAGCATTGGAAGTCCATGATCACCCAGTGATAGGCATGGTACCTGTCGCTGTGAATCCATTCAACTTTTTCGCGTTTTCTCACTTCATTTTAGTCTGGAATGCATCAAGAACGGCACTTAATTGTGTAATCAGCTTTAGGAGTTTTGTTAGTTTTACTCAAAATTGATGACCTTCTGACACTAATTTTCGCCTTTAATCTTTAGACAATCATGGCTCATGTTGAATACGATGGAGATGACATGATACAAGTTCAACTACTTGATTGTGATTCAATCAATCAAGCAAAAGAGAAAATTCTAAATGTTATATACAAGGTAAATATCTTCCCTATCTTAGGTTCCTCTGTAATTCTATATAGTTGCACCTCCGTAGGGGCTCCCAATGTCAAGTTTTCATAGCTGGAGTGCTCAATATCGAGGTTGCAGCTGGATTTAGTATATGCAGTTGATTAGAATATTGTATTTTCCCAGCAGACGTCGCTTGGTTGCTTCGATATCTCCTCTTGTCTAACGATAATGTATTTCATTTCAATTGCAGAATGTTCCATTTTCACAAAGGCCCAATAAAGATAGTTTGGTTCTTGGTAAGTAGAATTAGTTACCCTGTTACTTCAGAGATAGAATTTCTGAAATTCATTGTGTAGTGATAGCACTCTTAGATTTATCAGAGATTATCTAAAATTTGCAAAGTTTCCATGCCGGCAAAACTAGGGTATTATACCACTGTGCGAAAATACCTTCACACTGCGCCTGTTTGAGAAAATAGTTATCGAAGGGTTCAATTTGTTATCGCCACATTCCTGTAGCATTCAGCAATCTTTCAATCTCGCCATTGTTCAGCAATAGCAGGGTGGGTTGTGGACCATGAATTTCTGTCAATTATGGTTTCAATTCCATGTTTTTTAATTTTGTAGTCTATTTAACACCGACTGGAGGGGAGAAGATACTACATCAAGAGGATAGCACTTGTGAAATTGATGGAGAGTGGAAACGAATCAACACGTTGGAACATTTCTTGGTAAGATGGCTATACATGTTGTATCTTGTAAGCGGTGGATTCAAGGGGCAACTCCTATACTTTCTTATCATGCTCGTACAAAGCTGGAACATCAGGTGGAAATCGCAGTCTCACAGTAAAACACGACGGCAAGCACGACGACAAAAAATATTTCATTTAAAATTTTTTTTCATTTCATTTTAAAATATTTATACAGGTATAAGTTTCATATATTTATACATGTTTTTCAAACTGACCTGTTAAAAAATAACATAAAATAAAGGAAAATAGGCTAAACTAAGAACAAAAGAAATTTATATGCCTAATTTACAATATACAATGCTATATTACCTAATTTACAATAAAACATAATAAAAATGAAATAGAAAATAAAGTTACACCGCCCTCATAGTCGTTCCTTGAAAGTTTTCAGGGAGGGTGCCAATATCATAGTTGTGGTATTCTCAGCATGTCAATTTTCTATTTCTCTATTTTTCCATTTTCGGGGATTTGACGTATATCTATGGTAATGACAAATCCATTTTATAAGTGAGTGGCTAAGCCATAATTAGCTACAACGAACTTTTCGGACCAATTTCAAGGTCCATCCTCAGTGTGTGAAATAGGGGGTAAACAGCCATTATATAGAAAGGCAAAAACCGTGCAAAAAACGTAAGTAAGGGGGAAAAACATGTCAATCGAGAGGGTAAATCAAACCAGGGGAAAATGGAAACTGCAATTGCGAGTAAAAAGCTGTATCATATGCACTCTTAAACGCGATGCATGTTTTGACGGGATGCGTACCCTACTCGTGGGGAGTTCTCTGGAGAACATACCCTTTCCCGTGTCAAATCGAATTTCTCAAGTTGTGGTACCTAAAGGGCTATAAAGTTTGTCAATTAAATTTTTGTCATTGTCAGTGTGATTTAGAGAAGAGGAGATTGCTCCCGGTCTCCTACTCCGCCTTTGCTAGTCTACTAAGCTCTTTGACTCGTTCTAAATTCTGTTATGAAAAGTTTGCTTAAAATATCATTGCGGAAGAGTTTTGATTCATGAAATTCAAAACAGTTCACCCATTTTTCGAATTTTGCTCGAATTAGCACCCCTAAACACGGACCCATGCTTAATTGAAGAAAGGCACTCTTCCTATGTTTGTCTTATTTTGTGCCACCATGGTGATTACTCGTCAGGTACTAAGTAGCCCCGCCGGTTCCTTTACTCACGTAAAGGCCAATTTCCAGTCAGCGGAATTTTCCGAGCGGGCGGAATTTTAGACAACAAAAAGTTGCTCAGCCGTAACTATCTATTGAATTTCAGAGCTACATTTTCTCCAACAAACAAAAGAAATTCCGCCCGCTCGGAAAATTCCACTGACTGGGAATCAGCCTTAAAGGCCAATTTTCCGAGCGGACGGAATTTTAAACAGTAAAAAGTTGCTCAGCCTTGAATATCTATTCAGTTTCGGAGCGACATTTTCTCCTGCAAACAATAGAATTTCCGCCCGCTCGGAAAATTACACTGACTGGAGATCAGCCTTAAGGCTGATTTCCAGTCAGTGGAATTTTCCGAATGGGCGGAAATTCTATTGTTTGCGGGAGAAAATGTCGCTCCGAAATTGAATAGATATTCAAGGCTGAGCAACTTTTTATTGTCTAAAATTCCGCCCGCTCGGAAAATTCCAGTGACTGGAAATTTGCCTTAAGACTCATTTTGGTGGTCAAATTATCGTCGTCAGCCAACCACCGGCTGTGAGTTCGATTTCATCGATGTTGGAAGTTTCAAACAGTTTTACAGATATCCAAATTGAATGGCCGACAGAAAAAAAACTGAAACATCCTAAATTTCAGAAGATAAATTTCTTGCGAGGCTTCATCATCACCGTCATCATCATCATCATCAACATCATCATCATCATCATCATCAACATCATCATCATCATTATCATCATCATCATCATCATCATCATCATCAACATCATCATCATCATTATCATCATAATCATCATCATCATCTTCATCATCATCATCATCATCATCATCATCATCATCATCAACATCATCATCATCATCATCATCATCATCATCATCATCATCATCATCATCATCATCATCATCATCATAAACTTATTCAAATTAAGTTTGTTGATATGCATGTTTTGTTTCCTGTGAGATGTTTTAATACCTCATCTTCATTTTAGATTCCAGATGGATGTCAACTTAAACTTGTACCATTTGCTATTTATTCTGATGGCACTGGCACACCTGGTAGGTTGAATGGTAAGCCAGTGATGTCTTTTTATTCATTGGCGATTTTCACCGTGAAGAGTTTGTCCATGTCAAAGCCGACAAGCCTAGTGTTCTTTAGCGTTTGCTGTGTTCAGTTAGGGTTGCGTTTATTCGTTGGAATCTTGACTTTCCCTAGCAGCAAATGGCTGTTGAGATCCTTTTGCATCAAATGCTAATTGAATGGCCGACCAATATCATATAATGCCTCTAATAATAATCCCTCTATAATAATATCATATAATCTCTTACCTGCAATCTTCGAAAAATTTATATCAGTATACGGTAGGCATTCACATGAGATGAGAATAAAAGAGTGGCACGTGTAAAAACGTATTATTCTAAAGCAATCTTAGTCATAGTCCTCTAATCTAAAAATGCCGGGAGAATGCCTCCATATTTCAATCAGATTTATCTCAAAAATAAGGATAAACGGGACCCAAGACGGCTGTGTACAGTCTGTTCACTTAACTCAAAGCAAAGGAAAATTCTCAGCAAACTGTTTCATTAACCATCATTTTAGCATGCAAAAGTGTGCTAATGTACACTTGTTTGTGATCAAATGTAAATGGATGAAGTATTCAGGAAAAGTTTGTTATGCTTAAAGTTTTGCTGTGATCTAATAGCAGCTAAAATTGGGGACTGCAAAAACAGTTTCTGCTAATTATGGTGAGACCTACCCCACTTGAACATGAGAAAACACATAGCTGTGGTTAATGAACCAAGTTTCTAGATTTGCCCATGAGTTCAGTGAGCAGACTATAAATGCTAGTGGTTTAATGGTATATGATATGGGATATTTCTTTGTTTGATTTGTATAGCTCTCATGGTGCCTTCAGTTCTTTTTTCTAGTGTATATTACAGAAGCAGGCTCACATAGCTGCAAGGGAACCTGTCATCTCTCTAGTCTAGATATTGTTCAAGGCCCCGTCAATTGTTTTCTGCAAATATTTTGGAGGATTGGGTGAATCCACAAGAAAGTTACCCTTAGAAATCCATCGATATATATCTGTGTAATTTTACAGCATGTGAATGTTTCATTTGTTTTCCTATGAATTTCAAATATCCGTCTTCAAAATGACACTTTCGTTTTGAAATAAATGCGAAAAATAAGTGGGATATGACATATATAACGAAAAACTGCAAAATCTCTGTTTCGAACGAAGGTTGTTCAGGGTTATATGACCCAACCCCATTTCCTTAATGCAGGTACTCAGCAGTCTATGAATTCTATCTTTTGTTTTTAATTATTAATCACGATTGCAATTCTTTTACAGTTTTCCATGAAACGTCTCTGCAAAATGTGAATTTCATGCCAAGTCACAGCAGTACACCAATGCTTAACAATCATCATCATAATGACAGCACATACAAATTATGGCACCTGGTAAGACTTCAAAACTTACTTTGCAAATATTTTTCCACAAATTTAATTTTGGACTGTATTAAAAGGACGTAGTTTGCAAAAAATGACTGAAGTCCGTCTTAAATTAAATATCACGTGAAAATGCCACGTGAAATGAAACCTGAGTACCTGATTACCTGCCACGTGAAAGTTAAATCTCACTTGTAAATTGAAGTGCATTGTATGACTAATTTTGCGTTATCGCATACCTCACGTGACACATAGTTCGATGCTTAATCAAGAGTTTATGTCAAACCAGAAATAGTTTTTGGCAATAAATGACTATGGCCATGGTGGTCCGACACTCAAATATACTGGCGTCTGTGTGCTGCTGTAAAAAAGCAAATTTCTCTTTTTCTGGTATCAAGCTTCCAGAGCACTGCTTCGTCTATTGAATTTAAAGAAAAATGGTTTTGTTATAGGGATGTCAATGATATTGAGATCAATAACAAATATAAGCAGATCATCATGGTATTGCCAATCACAGATTTTGATCTTGTAAAACACTGTTTAGAGATGATGAAAAATTGATTCAATTTTGACCATCCCTGTTTTGTGTCAGTTGCCAAGTTCTTTCAAACTAATTCTCAGTTATGGATTACATTACCACTCTTGTCGTTTTGCTAAAATTTGCATGTGGAGAGATTTGAATTGAGGCTGGGAAGCTCTTTTTGAGACGTCCTGTACTCATTCAAGAGGCCTAGGGGTTATCGAAAGATTTGGACGAATAGGCCCCTTAAAAATCAACGTTGCTGAAGGACTATCGTCGTGAACAATTTGACTTGAAGTAATAATGGCAGCCAGAATTTCATTTGTTCGAGATTCAGCGCTTATGATCTCGATGTTGGTCTTTATTATTAGATGGTGAAGCAAATCGTTTTTGTGTCAGGTTAAATCATCTGATTATCCAGTGGAGAGAGAGGATGTGCGCCAAAATAAAATGATGGCGGAAGTTTACTTGACACGACTGTTAAAAACGAAGGTAAGAACTTGCCTTCCATTTAGTTATTTTCGTGCAATTAGTGCTCCTCTTAACGGATTTTGTTCACAATCTTGTGCTACATTTTAGCGCCACACCGTCAAAATCAGTTGAAAAAGGCCTTGAAATTGTTTGCTGTATAATTATTCAGTGTGTCCAAAAAATTGTGCCTGTTTGCGTGGCTGTCGTGGAGGAACTGCAACTTCAATCGTGTCGCTCAACATTAGCGTGATGCAGGCTTCAGCGTAGAGTGTGAGATCTTGTTAGAGAGACAAGTGGTTACTCATTCGTGGCAGAGGAGAGGCTAAATAAGTGGTTGCCGCAGAAGCAGAAACAGCTTACATGAAAATCGACAACTTTCGGACGGAAAACTTTCGGACACGACATCAAAAACAAGCATTATACCAAAATATATGTTAAAAATAATTGTGATTCCATCGTGAATATAAATTTACAGTTGGTACATGATGATCATCACATCAACAAGGACATTTGAGTGTAATTTTTGTTCGATTGAACTATGATAAAACCAGTTGTAAACCAAATTAAAAGGTGCTGCCATACGTGAACTTTTTTCAAGAAACGCTTCAAGGAGCCAAACTTATAGATAAAAAAATTAATGAGACCTAAGTACTAGCAGTAAAACATTGATTCATTAACGTTTTATGTTACGTTTCTTTGTGCTTTTCCATTTTCAATGAATTTAGAACTTTCGGACTTCATCACATTTCGGACAAATAAACTTTCGGACAAAATTTTGTCCGAAAGTTTGATTGTCCGAAAGTTCTCGATTTTAATGTATCTGTTGTTCTCCAGCATTCCCAACGTTACGTAAATGTTCAAAGAAGTAGTCCTAGCGTTGTACTTTAATTTGTTCTGCATTATTCAAAGGGTTAATAGTATTTATCAATAGGACAACAATATCAGCCCTTTTGAAAATGGAGAAATGTTTTGAATATGAGGATCCATTATTTTGACCATTACTGATTTCAACATTGTTGGAGAACAATAGAAGTGCTGCTCGTTTTGCAAACAAGCTCTTATTTGGCCTTCCCTCAACCCAAAATCAGCAAACAAGTTGCCAGACTGAATCAAACAAGGTCTCAAACTCAAAACCAAAGCCTGGCCTGCTCAACTTTGTAAAAGCAGAGATAATAAAAGCTACAGCCCCGCCAAAGCAGCCTCGGTAGATTTGAAAAAGGTTGATTTTGAAAACGGAACTCTAACCGGCACATTTTGGAAAAGGCAGCGTGTGAATACCCGAAAATCATGAAACAGAAAATTTTTTGACGCTTTTGGAACGAGACTGGTCGATTCTTAGAGTCCAGGTACGTTTCTTTGGCATCAAAGTCTTGCAACGAGTTTTTACCGTCAAATTTCCTGCCGTTTTCAAATTGCTCCAACATCGTCTGAACGCTAGCTCAAATTTTGCTGCGTCATATTTTTCACCGTTTTCAAAAATAATGTGCTGGCATCGTGTGAACGCAGTCTAAAAAGTGCTTAACTTTTCAAAAAATCATCTTGTATTTCTTAATGCGCAGTTTTTTTCGTGCTGGTTCTTACTGTCCGCTGTTGTTGCGGATCCCAACTTGTACCGTTACAGTGTAATGAGTCATTAAGAGTGTATGCCTTTTAAGAAACACCAGCGAGTTTGCTAAATAGCCCAAGCGCCCCATCCATCTAAGAATGGTGTTTATTCGCAGTCCTGTTATCTTGAAATAGTACATTGATCAATAGCTGTCCTGTCAACATGGCGTAAAAGTATTTTCGCGGTCTCAGGTTCCGGTATTGATGCAACGCGATATCAACTGTTATACGAGATTATCATAGGGAACCAGGCAGCACAATTTATGACTGGTCAACGGTAACAGACTCTAGAATTTGAAAGTCACCGCTGATTAACAGGACAGCATTTCTCTGTGTACTGTTTTATGAAACAGAACTAGGAATAAATACAGTTCTTACCTGGTAGGTGCCCACGAATAGTCTAATATCGTTTTTTCGTAGGGGACGCTGCAGCATTTTGTCGATGAATTGTTTGAAGCGGTTTTCTCCGTCGCAAGGAAGGGTACACCCATACCACCAGCGATGAAGTTCTTGTTTGATTTCTTGGATAAGCAAGCAGCTTTGTTGAATATTACGGACGGTGAAGTCCTACACACTTGGAAAAATAATTGGTAGGTTAGGTTATTGAGATCTATTGCGGCTACCAAGTTGACGTACTTCTAGCTTGCGTGCAGTCTTTTTTTTGTGTAAAACTGAAAGAACTAGAAAGCAGAAATTTCCCACCTTCTTTCCGATCCTTTTAATTTACAAAAGAAAGACTGCACGCAGGCTGACGTAATGCCTGTCAAAAAGCTCGAACACAACGTCTTTTGTTACAGGACACACAGTTTTCAACGTTCTGTACCAATATGAATTATCTGAGTGGTTGATACAAAATCACTCCCCTCTGGAAAAAAATTATTGTGTGAGATACATGTCCTTGCATTTTCACAACGAAAAGTCATCTATATCGAAGGTAAACATCGTAAATCTTTGAACAAAGCAGTGGTGCAAATGTATCCGAGCAGGGGGAAATGGCAATGGCTTGTTTCCCACAAATTTCAATTTATGGAGCTTGAATTAATCACGTTCAATGTTCTAATTTTGTACCGGGTGAGTCAAAAAAAAGTTTAGGCGTTTGGCAGGCTGTGGAACAAAAAGTATGTGACCGATATTCAAACTTAAGGTGTTAATCTATCATTCAAATGCTAACTTAGATGACAAAATTTTGTTTGGTAAAATCCAACATCTTTAAGACCCAACAATAATCAAAATGCTTGTAAGGGGTTTGTATGGGAATCGAAAATTCCATATTCCATTCTGGTCCATGATTTATGTGGCATTGAAGTCTACATTGCCAGTTTGGGATGCTGAAATCGAATTTCGATAGGGGATAAATCATGGACCAGAATGGAATATGGAATTGTTGTCCCAAAACATGCCTTTTACCAGCATTTTCCTAATTTCTGGGTCTGTAAGATGAGGGATACTACCAAACAAAATTTTCTAATTTAAGTTGACCTTTAACTGATAGATGAACATTTCAGTTTTGAATATCGGTCGCATACTTTTCATTCCACAGCCCTTCAAACGCCTAAACTCTTTTTTTTGACTCACCCGGTATAACATGGAAATATTTCATGTTTATTTAATGTCACTTGAATGCAATAGATAGCAAGGAGCCAGCTAACTTTTGCATATAGCCTATGGTCTTTTTTCATTCGTTTTCAGTCTGCCTTTGAAGTTCTGGATAAACGTAGTGAAGAATCCAAATTTTGTGTTTGACGTGCACAAGACGAGTATTGTTGATTCATGTTTATCCGTTGTTGCACAGGTAAGTTTGCTGATATTTTCATGATTACCTAATACTAATAATAATAGTAATAATAATAATAATAATGATAATAATAATAATAATGTTACACTTACTGTTTATGGATGATCTCAAAGTCTATGCAAAGAATGAAAAAGATCTAGAGTCTTTGATTCAAACAGTAAGAATATTCAGTGAAGATATTGGGATGGAATTTGGTTTAGACAAATGTGCTATATTGATAATGAAGAGGGGGAAAACAGTCGAGGCAGAAGGAGTAAAATTACCTGATGAGAGAAAGATTAGAAGCCTAAAGGAAGATGAAAGCTACAAATATCTCGGAGTGCTTGAGGCAGATGACTTGAAAAGATCAGAAATGAAAGAAAATATAAAGAAAGAATACAAAAGAAGAGTAAGGAAGGTCTTAGAGACGAAGCTGAATGGCCATAACTTAATCAAAGCTATCAATACTTGGGCAGTAGCTGTCATCCGATATTCAGCTCCCTTCCTAGACTGGAACAAAGATGAGCTTTCAGCTTTGGATAGAAGAACAAGAAAGTTGATGACGATGCACAAAGCGTTGCACCCAAAGAGCAATGTAGATAGACTATACCTATCAAGGAAAGAAGGTGGAAGAGGTCTTATCAGTATCGAAGACACTGTGAGAACTGCGATACTTGGACTACAGAAATACATCCAGGAGAGTGAAGAAAAGCTAATCACTGCCGCAAGGAAACCAGAAGATATAGTAGAAACAGCAAAGGGATTCAAAAGTAGAAGAGCAAAGGAACGTAAGCAAGACTGGACCGACAAAGCGTTACATGGACAGTTTTTAAGACAAACAGAAGCAGTTGCTAGCAAGGATAGGTGGGAATGGCTTAGTAAGGGAGGAATTAAAAGAGAAACGGAAACGCTCATCCTAGCTGCGCAGGAACAAGCAATTAGAACAAATCAGATAAAAGCAAAGATCGATAAAACGCAGGAGGATAGTTTATGCCGAATGTGTAAGCAAGCTGATGAAACAGTAAATCATCTCTTAAGTGAATGCAGCAAGATGGCGCAAAAAGAGTTTAAACGACGTCATGATTGGGTCGGAAAAAAGATCCACTGGGAAGCTTGCCTGAAATATGGATTTGATGTAAAAAGCAAATGGTATGAACACGAACCAGAAACAACAATGGACAACGATGTCAGTACAATTCTCTGGGACTTCAACATACAAACAGATCATGTCATACAAGCAAGGCGTCCAGACTTAATCATCAAGGATAAAGTGAAGAATGAATGCCTGATAGTGGACTTCGCTATTCCATACGACAGTCGAGTTGAAACAAAAGAATTCGAAAAGTTAGAGAAATACCAAGATCTGGCCAGGGAACTTAAAAAATTGTGGAACATGAGTGTGCGGATCATACCTATAGTTATTGGTGCCCTTGGAACAACCCCTAAAGACCTCCGAAAAAGACTCAAAGAAATCGGAATCGACACCAAGATCGTTGAATTGCAGAAAACAGTCATCCTGAATTCTGCCAGAATCCTCAGGAAAGTCCTCGAGTTTTGAGGAGACTTGCTGTCACCAAGCCTCAAGGACAAATCATGAACCATTTAAAGAAAATGTGCGACAAATAGATAATAATAATAATAAAAATAATAATAATAATAATAATACCCCGTGCTCTTGCATATTGGAATACCTTTCCCTTATCCCTTGTATTGTGGTTTTTCGACCATCCAATTTTATTTTATTGTTATGTGGTATCAGGTGGACCAGGAAGGACTCGAAAGAGTGCTTCAACTGTTTGAACATTTGTGATTCGGAAGATACCTAGGTGTATATTGGATCAAACTTTGATTGATAGGTGATTATCTGCCGTATCTTTTTGTGATGTTTTGTGGGCACTGTATAATAAAATTAACAATAGATTTGTGAAAATTCTTTTAATTCGAAATGCACGACAAAGGATAAGTAATCTCGTAACTTAAAGCAGTTTAGAAACAATTTTTATTTCCCTTGAGGTTTAAGAATTGATTTTTGGATGATTAATCACTGTTGCTTTTAAGATGTGAATTAATTACCAAGGTTTATCAAACTCCGTTTTTAACGTATGCGTGGCGGTGACATCTCCTTTATATTATGTTAATCAGAATATCATTCCAATCCTTAATGCCATAGTAATGAAACCCTTTTGGTAGAGTGCGATCATAGACAAGAAACGTAAATCACTTTCATGAACTGGAAACTTCAATGAAAACCAGCTCATAGGTAATGAGGTAATGCTTTCTCTTATATGTTTATTCCAGCTATTTATGGACTCTTGCTCCCCAGAAGAACATAGACTTGGCAAGGTAAGTTCCTTTTCCAGTCGTTGTGCTCGTAGTCACCCGCCTTTTAGTATACATTGGTTACCATATACCTAAAAAAGTAATACAACAAAGGCTGCCTTTGTTTCATATTGACTACAACAAGCAAATAGATTTACTGTAAAGATAAAGTTTTTTCTGTGAGCTTGTGCAGTTTTGAGGCTGAAATCTTGTATTGCACACACAGCTTCGTTATTCGTACTGTAACAAATTTGAACATTCATTTCCATCTTCATTTCAAAATTGTGGCGATATAAAGAATTTGAACATTGACCAGTAGCCAGACGCCTGCCACCAGCAACAAGCTAGCCACGTGGAGGGCTACATAGCCAGCCAGGCTAATCTTGCACGTTGGATTGAGATCAATTAGATGCTGCTGCGCAGCAGTGAATGAAAAATGTAACGAACTGCTCCGGAATGGATTTCATATATCATAGTTTATCACAGGGTTTTATGGGCCCCCTAGATGATAAGAGTGGCCCGTTTCAGGTTGTCCAAGTGCTGCAAGATCTGGTGAAGCTTCTTGCCACTGCTAGCAGTCTACCAACTGAAAACGGGAGTTGTACTTTTGTGTTCCTTCCCGAACTTTGTCAGATGTGTACGCTCCATCCAAATCTCTTTTCTAGCAAGTAAACAAAGTCTATCGATGTTGATCAAATTGACCAACCGCTGTCGCCTCTATAGAGACCTAACTAACAGAAATGCGTGCGAAATAAAATCAAAGGGCATAGCACGTAAAAGCGAACAAAACCTAAAGCATAGAGATAGGGGGACATCAAACGGGAGCCAAGTATGCTGTCTTGCAACTGGTCATCATATACTGGCACTATCAATAATTACATAGCAATGTTTTAGCTAGGTACCAGCAAAGGTTTCACTCAGATCGTCAGTTTATCAATTCGGTCTGCAAACAGGGAAGAGTGGGAAATTTGTTTGTAATTTTTATTTCTTGCCGAGGTTCTGAAATTTTTTAGAGGATCTTTCTTGAAAAATTTTTTGGCAGCCTTCCTTTATGTGCTCGCAGTCCTGGTATTGAATGTTTGTATCATATTTGCATTGAAAATCACGACTGAAATTTCTTTCAGGACTCTCCATCAAACAAACTTCTGTATGCAAAAGAGATTCCAGAATATAAGAAAAAGGTTGCAAGGTAAGTGTCTGAGGTCTTGTTGTTAGACTGGGGGCATAGGTGTGGTTATCACTATTGATAGACTAATAAAATGCTTAAACTACGACTCGTAGACAAACACATTAGAAATCAGGACAAAAATTTTTCCCTCGATTTCATGTTTGGATATGGAAAGCATAGCAACACTCTACCGAAAACTAGCTGTGTGCTCCAGGCAACGGCGAATGGGCCTAAGTTATCGGCACAAACTTCCAATGCGAAAAATGCCTAAAATTTCAAGTTTTCAGTGATATTAGCCATGAACAAAAGCCGTAAGTACCCAGATGAATGCTTCCTCAATCTAAGAATCAGTAAGCCTTTCACTGTGAACTTGTGGTTCCTCGTGGGAAGGCCAGTTAGCTCTTACGAGCTTCGCCGCCGCAATGAGAAATTCTGGTTATCAGAGGAAGGCGGGACTACGCAGTAGCCTCACATCCATGCGCCATACGAGTCTGTGCACATGCGTAACCATCATAATTGGTATGTATGCTCAACTGAACCATTGAGAAAAGTTTCGAAATTGATTAGTCATTTATTAAAGGGAAACTCTAATCAGGTGACGCGACCAAATCTATTTTCCTTTTTCTGGGACACTCGATACTGCACTACTCTGCTACCGATTAATATCAACGGTCACTAATCCTGTGAAACGTTGATCCAAATGCTTGCTTGTAAGTGCCTAAGTAGCCATCAGCATCATTGTCATCATCATCATCATTATCATCATCACCATCTTCATCTGCATGGTCATCATTTCTTTACTTGTATAGTAGGTGGAAACAAACAATAGCTAAACTTACAGCTGATTAAAGCCTACTAATTTACATATTTTACAAGTTTACCTATGCAAATATAGATATTCAATATAAATTTCTATTCTTTCTCGTTAGATTCTATGCAGAAGTGAAGTCACTGCCACCTGCGTCTGATAAAGAATTGGTTGAAAGTTTTTCAGAAATTTCCAACGTAAATATTTCATTCATTTTCTTTAATTTGCTTAGGAAGTCAATGCCTTAACCCTTGTTTTGATGGTCAAAAGCTGCTTGGAGCTATCTTTCAAACTGGTTTAGCCAGGAAAAGTTCCTGCTTCGAAAACTCATGTCACCAAGAGTACTTGAAGGATTTAAAGGTAATCTGAAGCGAAAATTTTTATTGATGCAGGTGAGCGCCTCTGTCGAATGATACGGAATCCTATTCAGATTTCTTTGATATCTCATTTCATTTTCAAGTTATCCACTGATATTGAGTTTCAGTCGATGACGTCATTTTGTTTGCATATTACCTGGATGGTATCTTTAAATAAATCTTTGAATAGTTGCAGTTGAAGGAGACATTTATGTTGCGCTAAATAAATGAAACAGGCATTGTCTCATGGACTTATATGATGTTTAGAGAGGCATGTCAGTCGAAGAAAAGCTCTCTGAGCCGGTTTCCATTTGGAACTATTGTCAGCCTCGTCTCGTACACTTTCCTTACATTTTGCAAACAAAATGACGTCACCAGCCGATCACACAAAGTAGCGGATTACTCGAAATGAAAAAGGTATCATTTGCATCAATGAAATTCTCGTTTCAAATTACCTCTAAATGATTCGAATGCTCCATAAAAGAACCAAGTATTTTGCTTTTTGTCTCACGTTTTTACGAGCACTGAAACACTGATGAATTCTACTTTACAAATATTTCCTGAATCTGGGCCGAAATCAAACCAGAATATTCTCACACAGAACAATACGTAAGGTCATTTTACCAATCTCAGAAGTTATAAAAATAGATTTTTAAATAGCCACTGAGGATTTTGAATCCCAAGGCAATAAATTTGCACACAATGTCTCTCACTATGGAAAATTTTACTTATTTATTGTTGCAAGGCGTTTTTGTATGACTCGATCAAGTGTCTCAGTCTCTTTCCTAAATTTCACTATCATGCCATCTTGTAAAGTGGAATTTACCTGTATTGTCAGTGCTGGTAAAAGCAAAAGCAAAATTACAAAAATACCTCTATCTCTCGGCTATCAACTAAAATTCGACTTACCTTCCAGTCCATCAAGTGCTCTTGGTGCTATGAGTTTTCAAAAGTGGGAACTTTTTCTGGCCCAACTGGTAAATTTCGTCATGGCCTTGAAGAGCAGCCATAGCAGATAAGGGTTGCCATGTTCTAGAGAATATCTAATGAATGAGATATGAATCACACTGCTGATCTCTGATGATTTTTCTTTGAAATTCAATCATGGCTTCCTGACCAAGACAAATCGCAGTTTGCTTCTGGACTTCACAGACATGGAGTTACATTAAATAATCTACGTATACCCGAACATGACAAGGCTATTCATTGATGATCTTCATGGCACATCTGATTATGTTATATGAAATGAAATTGATCACATCAAACGTATTGTGGTACTCTTTCTTTATCACATGGGTCACATAAGATAAAACAAGACAGAACAAGTCTATTCATTATGATTAAATGCATTTAACTTTAGTTTCAACAACATTAAGCCCCGTTGGTGTTGCATGTATTCTTTCTATACTTTCCATTCCCCCTTTGTTCCTTTTTGTGATTTTTGCTTGTTTGCCTCCCCTTGCAGAGATATGGAGAGATGTTTAATCATTACAATGCAGGAAGTGAGATATTGTCATACGCAGTCAAATACAAAGTCAAGGTATGATTATTATCTCCCTCTTCTTTGTCTCCTTCTTCTGTACGTTCATCACACGACAGTTTTCGATTGTTCTCTCGCCTAGCGCCATGGGAGATACATTGAGAACCCAGGATAGGCGTAGATAATAAAAATGATGATGATGATAATAATAATAATAAATAATAATAATAATAATAGTAATAATAATAATAATATTAATAATAATAATAATAATAATAATAATAATAATAATAATAATAATAATAATAATAATAATAATAATAATAATAGACTGAGGCAGGTTTTAGATAGACTGAGACAGGGCATAGACTGAGGAAGATTTTAGATCGAAACGTTTGGAATTTTAGCAGTCTCGTTTTGCCTTTCTAATGATAATAATAATAATAATAACAATAATAATGCGAATATTTCAACAGGATAAAAGCTTCAACAAAAATATTGCTGGTTTCAATGCCTGTCCTCCTTAAAAGGAAAAGAAAGAAATGTTAAAAACCTAATCTACAATTATATAACTATGAATAAAGATCGCATTTAAGGGCCCATGATGACTGTTAAAACGCCCAGTATATTAAAACTACTTCATGTTTAAAAATCTAAATGAAGTAGTCTTAATATACTAAGCTTTTAAAAATCCTTATGGGCCCTTTAATGCGATATTTATTCATAGTTATGAAATTGTAAATTAGGCTTTTAAAAATCCTTATGGGCCCTTTAATGCGATATTTATTCATAGTTATGAAATTGTAAATTAGGCTTTTAAAATTTCTTTCTTCTCTTTTTAAGGAGGACAGGGCATCGAAGCCAGCAATATTTTTGTTGAAGCTTTTTTCCCGTTGAAATATTCGTCTTATTATTATCATTATCTACGCCCATCCCGGATTCTCAATGTGTCTCCCATGTAAATACCGTTAAAGGAGCTAGATACGAAACTATCGGCGAAATTTTTGATTTGGCTATTTTCTGCTTAGCTACGTAATTTTATGTGACTGTTCAACAAAATTCAAAATGAATTTATGATCTTAGAGATTAGCCTTTGCACTTTCTTCTGATACAAATTAAACCTCCATATGTTTTGGGATGGGTGCGATATAAATGGATTTCCAACAAGTATTTTCGTTAATCTTTCATCCAAAGATCAACCTGTATCTAGATAGGGATCTTTCCTTTTGAATTTAGCCAATTACAAAGGAATTTCTCCTTTCAAAATGCGATTATTTGATGCACAAAATGAAGATTTGTTTACATATTTCTTATCCAGCTCCTTTAAAGCTGTATTGAGCCCCTGGGGGCTTAATTGGTTTATGAGAATCCAGAGGGGGCTTGTTAGAGACTTAGGCATGATTCGCAAATTCAAGTGACAGGGATATGAATGATAGCTGTCTAGTTCTTTTACCCCATATTTTACGGGATCAACATTCACTTTGATGAGTCAAATTCACAAATTCGACGCATGTATTCAAAACTTCAATACCATAGGTATGAAAATGGCTTTATTTTGTAAACCTTGCATGTTGTTACTCAGTGATATGCCAAGGAGACTTGAGAATTTCTGTTTAAATGAACATTAACAAAGAAAGCTTTATACCTCAATTATATTTATGGAATTTAAATGCGCAGCTCATTCGTACAGGCCGTATAGGACAGTTTCTTGTTCCTTTCCCCCTCTAAAGCTTTCAGATACAATGCCTTTTCAGAAGCTGCTATATTTTCGAGTGCCACACATTGACTTCTATATTTTTCCATAGATCATGGATGCTCTGGAAAATGAAGACCTGGAGGAGTATGCAAATAAACTGCAAGATATTATGGAATCATTACCTGACGACTAATCTGCGTATGATTCATGTGATTCATTTGCTTCTGGTTACATGAAGACAGTTTATACGATGGATGAATTTCTTTGGAATGGATGATGACAGGCATGAGAAATGGGTAATGTTAAACGGTCAATCTTAAAGAGACAGCTTATATCGTCTGCTGAAGATTGCTAAGCCCAGAAAATTGAAAGCATACCGCCAGAACGAAGGATGAAACGGGCCTCAGGCCTTTGATGACCTTGATGCTTGTGATTTCTGCTCCTTCTTGTATATATCATGCAAATTTTATATCAGAATTAGAAGTGCCTGTGAGTGCGTCATTTGAATGCATCATGCTTTGAAATATTTTGACGCTGTCGAAGGTAACATGACAAATCTAGAAGTGCAAAAAACGATGATATTCGTTCCGTATGTTAATCGATTTTGATAATGATAAGATCTCATAGATCTCAGTAAAAATATTGATATTGTGACTGATCGCATTGTGACGCCTCAAATTTAAGAAATTTTTACACCACTATCAAAATGTTCTGCATTTAAAGGTGATCTGAAGCGAAAATTTTTATTGGTGCAAATGAAAAGCAATTTTGAATGATGAAGAATGTCGTTTATAATTTTGTGATTTCATTTTCTAGTTATCCACTATTTTGTATGATTGGCTGATGACGTCATTTTGTTTGCAAAAAGTAAAGAAAATGTACGAGGCTGACTATATTTCCAAAAGGAAATCGACTCCAAGAACATTTCTTAAATTGACATGCTTTTCTAAACATTATATCAGTCCATAAGATAATTTCTATTACATTCATTCAGCGCAACTAAAATGTCTCCGACAACTGTAAACTTTCAAAGCTTGGCTATAGCTATATTTCAATATAGCATCCTAGTAGTTTGCAAACAAAATGACGTCATCAACTGAAACGTAATATCAGTGGATAACTTAAAGACGAAGTGAGATATCAAGGAAATTTAAGCAGGAGTCCACATCATTCGACAGTGGTGTTCGTTTGAATCAATAAAAATTTTCGCTTCAGATCACCTTTAAGAAAGTAGCTTTTTAGTTGAACTCTGAGAACAATGCAGGCTGATGGGCAATGTCGGCGAATGACAAGTTACGGAGGTAAGATATCATTGATTTTGATATAGAAAGGAGTCCTTTTAAGTAAGAAGATTTGATTGATGTGGATTCTTCGTTGACACAGTTACTTCCACTGCCAACTGAACTTGTCTTGCCAAAAGTTTTGTAAAAAGTTTTCAAAATTTCTCAAGAAGATCTGAAATTATAGCATCAAGATTTTCAAAGGAGTGAAGCCACATTTTGGAGTAGGTGGAGAGCAGTTATTTATTATGAACTCGTTTTAAATGTAGCAAACTTAGGCTGTTAATAACGAAAAGACAGTTTAGTTAATAATAGATTTAATGAAGTCGCCAAGTCTAGAAATATGATAAGCACATTAGAAATTCAAATCAAGTATATATTCTCTTAGTTAAAGTGCATAGTATGCGTAAGAAACATTGTGTCACGAATATGTGATGGTTAAGCATCGATAAAACAAGTTAATTTAATGTTTCCGATGCTTTTGTAAGATATAAGAAACTCGTTACTATCTTGTATTGTAATGCCGTATTCTTTAGTCGAATTTGCCACGGTAAGCCTGATTGCTATTAAATTGCAGAGTGTCGCATTTGTTGCAACAGTCGTGTTCTGCAGCACATTGCGACGTATGGAAACCGCTGTACTAACTGCTGCGACACTTTGTAGTGCTCGGTGTCTCTGAAATAAAAGGTCGCTATATCTGTGGTGACGCTATGCTCTGTGACACTCTACGATCATTGGGAACACCTGCCTTGCAGGTAAGTGACCAATTGCGATCCCAGAACAAGAGAGTGTCACGATGTTGTTGTGCCTGTGGGCACTTGATGTTGTGGTCATTAAAACATGGTGCCAAAATTCCGCAACATTCTGCGATCCATGGAAATGCCCTGTTGCAGAGGATCATGGACAGGCTACCTTCCGTCTTCTTCAGCTTTACTCCCTTAGGTCTGCTGCTTTTCTTTCTTATAATTTATCAATTTGATATCGCCACAGCCATTAAGGTGGCAGAAAGAGTGATGCAATTTTGAAAATGATAATCGTATCTCAGATTCTTCTGGTAGAATCATGGGAAGTTGCCAAAAGTTCCTTTCAAGCCATTGATTCAGTGAGAAAGCCGAACCATGGGCACAAATGGTTTAACAAATTCGAAGCATATCCTTTTGTGCCAACGATCGAAAAAGTTCTTTTTGAGCGCTCATGCTAAAAGCCTAATCACCTTTCCAAATTTGCAAATCTGTATCTCAGGGCACTGCTTCGTGTCACTCGCAGTTTGGTGTAGTTGGCGCCTTTGATTCAATTTTACATTTAACAGATAGTGTAAAATTTGCCAGAAGTTTCGAGAGCCACTTTAGTTTTAATGGCATTTTGGCTGAACTTTACATGAAATTGCAGATTATGCTAAAACTGTCGAAAAATACATTAATCATAATGGCTTGCAGATTGCGCTTTCAGTTGACAGAACAGAGAAACACAGCACGAAGTTTGAACCCCTTTGCTGCTGTGGTCTCGAGTGAGGATTGGCATTGCCGCGCTAAGATAGACACGAATGCTCGCGTTTTGGTAGTTCTTGCAAAGTTTGCTGGTTAAAAAATGTTAGTAAGAGTTGCTTTATTAATGAAAATTATGCATTTTTGGCACAGTTAAAGGCGTAAATGGATTAGTCATGTGATTAAATTTCCACATATTTTAGAAGACAATAAATGGACAGATTTTAGAAGACAGTAGCATTTTCATTTTATCTATATTTACACACGAGGTCCTTTCAACAAATTAATAACGTACTGACAATATTTCTTCAAAGATAATATGAGAAAAAGAAAGAAAAATTTGTAATATTTATTGCTGCTCTACCATTAGTTGCTCTTTATTGACACTGCAATTCAAAGCAATTAGCAATCTTAGACAACAGAAATTCTCTCAACCTGTAATTCAAAAGGAACAAAGCCGCAAAGTTTCCCTGAAACCCCCTAGACTTGCTCCAAGTTTATCCCATGGTATATCAGCACTAAGGAACATAGTTACTTCTGCGGGGGCCTAAACCCACGAAGAGGACGCTGAGAAGGAAAATCGTTTTTCCTTCGCAGCATCCTCCTCGTAGTTTACGCCCCCGTAGGGGTAATTATTTTCCTGATTTCTGATATACCACGCAATGACTTGAAGAAAGTCTACTGAAACTTAGGTAGCTAACTCGCTTGTTGTGTATTCCGGAAGTGGTTTTTAAGAGTACACGTGAGCTGTATCGTAAGCAGGAGGATATAGCTAAACGTATATCACAGGCATTTTATTTTTTTGGTGCAGAAGCTGAACAGTAATTGTTTTAAGCACACCCAAAAAGACAAGAATTGAATTGCCTCCAAATCTGCTTCTATACCAAAAAGGTAAAATGCCCGGTGCAGAAGTTTAGATATATCTTTCTCCTTTTGATATGTGCTCATCTTTGCTCTTTAAAACCATTTCTGAATTGCACAACAAGCAAGGTAGCTACCTGGGTTTCAGAGAAACTTTTGCGGCTTCGTTTGTTTTAAATTACTGGTTGAGAGAATTTCCTTTTTCAGCAGTCGCCAATCACTTTGAATCCAGGTGTCAACAAGAGCAACTGATGTTGTTGTCTTACAAAACCTATCCCTGTTCCTCTCCTTGCTTACATTTGCTTCAAAGCCGCCCAAAGCTACGATAGCGATGCACAAAACACTGTGACACATAGCCTGAGAGGCGCTTGCTATTTGGCTCAGTTTGATAACAGAAGATTTGATAAAGTTTTTATGATAATCTTTGATTATTTGTCTCTTTTGCTTCTTGAGGTTTGCTTTGATTTCATGTACCCCTTCAAATTGAATTTTCAAGCAACATTTGCACTGTAAACATGTAAACTTGTGATTTGGCAAATGACCCATCCATTTGCGCCTTTAAATGAACTGAATAAGGCGAATTTGTCACCATTGGTGATTAATGTGTACATAACCATTTGTGAGTAATATTGCTGAATATCACTGGCTTTTATCGTTTTATTTTGTAGTTTTATCCTTTCGTTGTAAGAAGTTTATTAATTTTGTCGATGTTCATATTGCCTCAACTTGGTACCAGTTTCCTTCCCCCAATAGACCTTTTAGCTATTCTGAGAAGGAATCTGGACCGAACGATATTTCATTACATTTTGTAGAATTTTCGAATGTGTAAAATAGTGATAGAAGCTCTAACGCCACTCAGTCGAACGTCTTGTATAAAAATGTATAAAAATAACGCTCGATCCAGGCTCTTTTGTAGAATAGCTAAAAGGTCTATTCGAGATAGACTATGAAGGGTATGCGTATTATTAAGCGTGAATGGACCCTGAATTACACCTTTACAAAACTGTCATTTCTTCTTTTGATCGTTGTCAAATGGAATTCCTTCAGCCATTTAATTTTCCTGAACTGGTTGAAGCATTCACCAGAGAAAATTTTATATTACAGCCACCGGAAGGGGAGGAGGTTCTACCATAGTCAAGATACCTGGGGACGTGCCGCCGCCAAGGGTATACTTTCTAGCCACAATCTCGCCAAGGGATCATATTTGACAATGTTGGTCCAGGGAACGGTCACGCCTTTGACATTTCAGAGTTCAAACCAACAATTTAGAGATATAAGCTTACTCGAATGGCTTGGAAACGAATCTAGCTAAGAGGAAAGTATTTCAATATTAGTCTAGCCAAGGGTGTCATTTTTGTAGAAATTGGTTTCGGCAAGGGTATCATTTTCACAGAAATTGATCTAGCCAACGGTACCAATTTGAAACTGTGGGTGGCACAACCCTACCCGAATTTTGGCGGAGAATTCCCCTCCCACGTGATTATATCTCTGACAGCGAGCCATCGCATTCATGGTTGATCCATCAAACAGAATAACAGAGGGGCCTTGTGTGTTATTGAAGGTGTTATGATATTTGGGTCCGTTTTTCTAGCAAGCACTGACAAGAAGGGAAGATGGAAGCCCGGTTTGCATACAGCCATGCTAAGACACGGCTCCGCATTAGAGCAACATTCGTAGCCACAGTAGAGCCACCGTAAGGAAGTATTTGCAATAAAACGTGATATCACTGTTTCAGCACTAGTACAGCCGTGTCTCAACAATGGCCCCGTTATTTATGGCTATGCGGAAACCCGCCTTTCGGGCAGATTCGATCTTTCGAGAGCCAGCCAATTGTGAGCTGTTATGTAAACCGAACTTTTTGGCTTATGGCTGGAGTTTTTTCAAGAATTTCTAGCAAGAAGGCTTTCTTTATCAATCCTGTAGGAAGTGGCTTTTTGTATTTGGGACAATGAACGATTGAATGAAAGATGTGTTTTTGATTCAGATTGGTTTCAGATTCACCTTGGCGAGAACGAGGTTTCTTGTTGAAAAGCACGAAGATGCGTCTGATGCTTGGCAACAAAGAGTAAAGTTACCGATTACATTTGCAACGTGAGCAAATTCGCCTCATTTTCAGAGTTCTGCAAATCAAATCGAGAATCTCTCCGAAGTATGCCAAACCTGCCAAACCTGCCTTTTTCGGAATAAGGGAGTCAATCAAACACGAATTCTAAGTCTACCAAGCCTACCGTTTTCAGAATTGGTACCGATCAAACACACCCTTAATGTCATTGGGAATTCTACCGTATCGAATTCCATAAATCCACTTTGCTTGGTTTGTTTTCCACGCTTTCACGACGTGTGAACTAGAAGCAGCTTTGATTAAAAAGTGCGAGGAGAAATTTTTTATAGCAAAACGCGTACACTTTCTTCAGCATTTTCACGCAACATTAATGTCTGTCTCAAAATAGATGTCATGCGAAGAAGTCCGCAGGTAAAAACGATTGAAGAGTTAGCATGAAGTATTTTGGCGTTGTCGCAAGTACTGAATTTATTCTTTGAAAAAGTCCTTTGGCGTATGTTACGCCACATTTATGTGGCGGACAGACTCACTCTAAACAATAGAATTGCGAATAGAACAAAAGAAGCTGGCGTGCGTATGTGGCGGACGGGGTACCCAAATTCCATGAATCTTTTCCATTGCAATAGGATGGGCACGATTTGTAATCCCAATGTTGCTACCCCTTAAAGAAAGACCCTCTGCTAACCATTAGGCCTTGCGCCTATTCTTTGTTATGTGCAAACACATAACAGGAGACGACACGGGCGAGGTATGGGAGGTACGTCCGTTGTTTAGGCCCCTTTTGAAATTGGATAAAGAGAAATACCGAAATTCGGACTCTAAACCTTTGTCTATGACCCACTGTCAAACGTGATCCTTAGTCCGCTGAATGATAAAGGCAAAGAGAATTTAGGCCAGAAATGACTTTCAGATAGTACGAAGTCGAATTTGGCGCCACAAAGGATCATGGTTAGCGTAGCCTGCGTGTAAACTCGACGGTTAGTGCGGAAGAGAGAAAAGGAGAAGAAGCTCCCTGTTTCTTCTCCTTTTCGCTCCTCCGCACTGACTGTAGAGTTTGCACGCAGGCTAGGTTAACAGTGACTCTTTAAATTATTTATTCGATTAGTCACATGATGTTTTGTTTGATGTATTTGATGCATAGAAATGATTGGTTAGATCATTCACTCGATGTTTTGATTACTTTATCCATTTAGATACTGATTTTATGCGCTTGGTGCTAACATTTCTTATCAATGTTACCACTTCTTGTATTTGACATAGTCCAGAAAGCTGGTTATAAAAATTTAGTGTGAAATGTTGCTTTTCTTTGCACTGCTACTTACTGCGCGAGAACCCCGCGTTGATAAAGCGGTATTGAATACACCCCCAATACACGTACAGTACTGTACACGTATTTTTTACAAGAGCTAAGAATTTGGGCCTGGACTGAAGGTTTTTTGCAGTTATCAGATTCTGAGTACTCGGAGTTTCTTTGGAGTTTCTAAATCAAGTCTAGTTTAAAAAGATGGGCAAGATATCTTGCAATCAAAGTTTATATTTATGGTTACTTTTCAGCATCGAAGGGGAAAGCCATGGTCAACGGATTAGCATACAAGGAATTGAGCGATCTGATATTAAAAGTTTCGTTTCAGATTTGTATTTCTTGTGGGCATTTAGGGAAACTGATATTGTGTGAATTTTTGTGATATTTTGTGAAACTCATGAAAGTCACAAAGGACACCATTAGGAATGTTGCTGAAATTGCTCTTTTAATCAGACTTCGTAAAGATGTGGATCAACTACCTTGCAAAGTTATGGTAACAGAAAAATCAAAATTATTCGAGTAGTTTTGGAGATAAGTTCTGGAATCAAGAAAAAGTTTTGAAAACAGCTAGCATGGCCAGTGTTGATAAAAACATTTTGATTTCAGATATCTCTTGATTACCAAGAGCAGACTGTGTAGAAAAACATCCTTTTACCGTTTTTCGATGGACCGATCGATGTCGTAGAAATACATTGATTTCAAAAATTGTCGGACATTTAATTTTTGGACAAAAATTTTCGGACGAAATTATTATCGATTTCGGACAATTTCGGACAAAATTTCGGACATTTTCGAACAGATAAATAAAATTTCGGGCATATACGATTTGATAATGAGTAGGCAAATCATACACCAGATAGCAAAATTTCTTCACTCAATGTCTCAAAACGGAAACCAGCATAGTAATCAAGTGTAAAATACAAGCATTACAGGGATAATCATGAATTCAAGTTGGGGCAGAAAGACTTCCCCTCATGTAACAACAATATCATCAACAATAATGAGAGTAACAAACTCTTTCTCAACTCATTAAGACTTGTCGAAAGACACTTGATGAAAAAGGGGTGGTGGTGATGGTACTAATGGACTTGTCCAAGGCATATGATTGCCTGCCTCATGATTTGCTCCTAGCCAAACTTGCAGCCTATGGGTTTGGGCCAAACAATCTTGCACTAATCTCAAACTATCTCTCACAAGGAAAACAACGCGTGAAAGTAGGTTCAACTTTTAGTGAATGGCGAGAGGTAGTGTAGGGAGTTCCACAGGGCTCAGTTCTCGGTCCACTTCTCTTCAATATCTTTGTCAATGACTTCATCTTCGCCATGAAGTCCTCCTATGTCTGCAACTTTGCAGATGATAATACTGTGTATGCATGTGGCAAAGATATTGAGTCAGTGGCAATGAGACTAGAGGATGATATCTCTGGAGCTCTTGACTGGTTTAAACATAATAAGATGGTGGCAAATCTCAAAAAATTTCAAGTAATGTTCCTTGGCCGGAAGCAACATCAAGAATTTTTCTTAGAAGTAAAAAACAAATCAATTGACGTGACAAGGTCTGTTAGATTGCTTGGGATAAATGTTGACGATGAGTTGAAATTTGACAAACACGTTAAGACAATGTGTCAAAATGTTAGCAGAAAAATCAGTGCATTTTCAAGGGTCGCACCTTACATCGACGAAAAGAAAGGAAAGATCCTGTACCACATATTTATAATGTCAAATTTCAATTATTGTCCACTTATCTGGATGTTTGCGGTAAAACGCAAAACAAAGAAATCGACAGAGTTCACAAAAGAGCCCTGAGAATACTTCTTGATGACTATACATCGAGCTTCGGTGAGCTTCTACAAAAGATAGGTGACATTAGGGTCCATGTAAAAACTCTACGTAACTTGATGATAGAAATATTTAAGTGCTTACCGTGTGAAAATCCTTCCTTCATGTGGAATATTTTCCAACGAAAGGAGCTTAGTACGTATAATCTGAGATCAGGTTCAATTTTGATGCTACCACCAGCGAAAACGACAACTTATGGAACCAGTTCATTGACCTTTAGAGGTAGCATGCTCTAGAACAGCCTACCTGACACTATAAAGAACTCGCCATCTGTTGTATGTTTCAAAAGATCGATAAAAGAATGGAAGGATGAAAACTGCATATGCAAAAACTATTGTTAGATCAAATGCCTCTGGAAATCCCTCCGCGAACAATAAATAGATGTAAATATACTTGTTTTCGTTATGTTATTGTAAATTTTTTCCTTTGTAGATAGTTGGTTTGAATTAGCTATTGTATATAAGCTATTGTAAATACCAACTTTAAAGAATTTAATAATATAATAATAATAATAATAATAATAATAATAATAATAATAATAATAATAATAATAATAATAATAATAAAACGACAATAATAGAGGTCAAACATGCGTCTTTTATTAGGAACTTAGAATTTGAGCCAGTGCTGAGAGTTTCCTAAATGATCAGAATTTCAGCCCTCCAGGATTTCAGATCAATTTCATAAGATCCGTCACGATCTTCAAGTTCAACAAAAATTGTTATGGTTTTCTTTCATTGAGACATTGCCTGTCCTTCATTGAGATTTCCAACGTTACTCCATTAGAACGCTAGTAATCTTATAACAGAATTTCATTTCTTAGCCAAAGAAATTTTTTCACATTGTGATTTGCCAGTCAATTAAATTTTCGGACCACTAAAAATTTCAGACACTTAACTTTTTAGACAATTAAATTTTGGACCACTAAAAGATTTGGACACTTAAATTTTCGGACAGTTATTTTTCGGACTACTCATTTGTCCGAAAATTAAAACTTCCGAAAATTTTGGAAATTAATGTAGAGGATAAAGCTCAAATCCTTACTGGTTGCTAAAGCACGCGGAAATCATCCAATTTCACGGTATTCAGCCAATCAAATAGCCCCATTCTAACCATGTGATACCAAACTGGCCGTTCGAGGTGAATTCTTGAGTACTCTCACGAAAGTTGAAATGGCTACTAAGTTACAATAATTGCATGGAATTTTCTTTGATTAATCAGTAGAAGGGGTGCCCCTCTACAGTTTGTAACGTGCTTGGAAAAATCTCTCATTTGGAGCCTAAATTACATTCATTTTCCGGTCAAAGAATATTGACATTCATTCAAACATCGATAGAAGTCGCTGCAAATGAGATATAAAGATAAAACTCTCAGCGTTCATGGATATTGCCCTAAGCAATAACCCAAGCACTGTCCCCTCAATTGAATCTCAAAATCGCAGGTGATTTTCAGCGATTTCTTCGTGATCTGGGCCTAACCTTCTTACCGATCAAAACTCATTCGTTAGCTCCAAAAGGCCTTACTTTGTGTTACTTATCTAAATGATTCACTTACCAACGCCTGGAGAATGAATTTGACTTCATTTTGCATTTAAATGTCTCCAAATTTCGCTTGAAACATCCAGTCTTGAGCAACTTCTTGCAAATTCGTCTCGTTCCATATTTTCTCTGCAAGCGCAATGCCAGTAATCTCCTCAAAAACGTCACATCGATAGGCTTTGTGCTACCTGTGCTAGAGATTATGCGATTCGATACAGTTCATACACTCGTGAATAGAAATGGCACGCCTGATTTTGCTCAATTCATTCAAATGGAAACAAAAACGGATAAAACATTTTTTGGATGTTTGGTTCACCAATGAATAGATGTTACACAAAATGACAAAACTAAACAAAACTAACAAAGCAACAACAAATTTGTGCAAAAAATGTGTCAAATCTATTCATGATTGAATACAATCAAACAAAAGGAGCAAAGCTGTAAGCTCTCAGCGCAACAGAAAATTTATTTTTATTGTTTTGAGTAAGATCTATTCATTGGTGAATCAAGCAACCAAAAACTGTTTTTTTCATTTTTGTTTCCAATTGAATGAATTGAGCGAAATCGGGCATGCCATATCTATTCACGAGTGTATGAACTGTATCGAATCGCATTATCTGTAGCACAAAATCTATCAATGCTCAAGACCGGATGTTTCAAGCGACGTTTTGAGACACTGAAATGGAAAATGATTTCAAGTCAAGATTCAAATGCATTCTCCAGGCGTTGGTAAGTGAATGATTTAGCTAAATAACACAAAGTAAGGCATTTTGGGGGCAACGAATGAGTTTTAATCGGTAAGAAGTTTAGGCCCAGATCACGTTTCTGGAAGAAATCGCTGAAAATCACCTGCGATTTTGAGATGTAATTGAAGGGACAGTGCTTGGGTTATTTCTTACGGCAATATCCACGAACACTGAGATTTTTATCCTTATATCTCATTTGCAGCGACTTCTATCAATGTTTGAAAGAATGTCAATATTCTTCGACCGGAAAATGAATGTAATTTCGGTTGAGCTATTTTTCCAAGCACGCTGCAAACAATGGAGGGGTACCCCTTCTACTGATTTATCAAAGAAAATTCCATGTAGTTATTGTAACTTAGTAGGCATTTCAACTTTCGTGAGGGTACTCAAGAATTCACCTCGAACGGCCAATTTGGTATCACGTGGTTGGAAAGGGGCTATTTGATTAGCTGAATACCGTAAAATTTGATGATTTCCGCGTGCTGCAGAAACCAGTAAAGATTTGAGCTGTATGCTCGCTTCAGGGCCGATACCAGCCATGACTGCCTAGGGGGGCGAGAAGTCAAAATTTTCCGACGATAAAACCGTTAGCAACAACAACAACAACAATACTTGTAGGACATACGTTAAGGTGACTCTGCAACACGCTCTGATGAGCACGGATAGCCAGTTTTCAGAAATCACCCTAATCACGGGTAATGTCTGTGCAGTACAGTGGAGGTTGTTCAGTACAGTGGAGGCTGTTCAGTACTGTGGAGGGCTAGCATCAGTACTGTGGGGGTTTAGCATCAGTACAGTGGAGGTTGCCAAGTACGGTGGAGGGCTAACATCAGTACAGTGGAGGCATAGCATTGAGTACAGTGGAGGCTGTTCAGTACGGTGGAGGGCTAACATCAGTACAGTGGAGGCATAGCATTGAGTACAGTGGAGGCTGTTCAGTACGGTGGAGGGCTAACATCAGTACAGTGGAGGGATAACATGATTTTTGTGGGGGGCTAACATCAGTACAGTGGAGGCTGTTCAGTACGGTGGAGGGCTAGCATCAGTACAGTGGAGGGATTACATGATGATTGTGGGGGTACAACATTGAGTACAATGGAGGTTACTCAGTACAGTGGGGGGCTAACATCAATACAGTGGAGGCTGTGCAGTACGGTGGAGGGCTAGCATCAGTACAGTGATCCCTCCACTGTACTGATGCTAGCCCTCCACCGTACTGAACAGCCTCCACTGTACTGATGTTAGCCCCCCACAAAAATCATGTTATCCCTCCACTGTACTGATGTTAGCCCTCCACCGTACTGAACAGCCTCCACTGTACTCAATGCTATGCCTCCACTGTACTGATGTTAGCCCTCCACCGTACTTGGCAACCTCCACTGTACTGATGCTAGCCCCCCACAGTACTGATGCTAGCCCTCCAACGTACTGAACAGCCTCCACTGTACTGATGCTAGCCCCCCACAGTACTGATGCTAGCCCTCCACTGTACTGAACAGCCTCCACTGTACTGAACAGCCTCCACTGTACTGCACAGACATTACCTGGGGTGAGAAACTTGTTAATTGCTCTGCAACCAATCGGGCTATCGAAATTCTGTAAAAAGTATGGGATTGCTCATACTCTAGGCAATCGAAAGACATATTAAACAAAACTGTTTGTTTTCACGGCTTTGGAGAATGCTCATTTCAAAATATTTTACCAGCTTTAGAAGAACTTCACTTTCCACTCCGCTGATCTAAAGATTTTGATCAAACTTTTTTACCAAAACACGATATGCTCACCGACACACATGCCAAATTTTAAGTCAAAAGCTTGGCCAGTTTTCCGCAATAAAATTCTAAAGTTTGATAGCAAAGTCGACAACAAACGCAAGAAAAAAACTGGTCAGTCGATTACGATTGGCAGCTGTGAAAGAGTCAGTAAAGCGTTTGGCAGCACGTGTGAAACAAGTCGGTATTCTTTCAAGACTGACATTGCAAATCTATCATTTTTCATACAAATCTTTTGTGCTTGCACGAGCTATGGAATATAATGTTTGAGTCCCAAGGCGAAGAAAAAGAAAGAGATTTGCAACAGTGTGTGACAGAAACTGATCAAAAAATTATTGTAATCAAATGCAACATGATGCAATCAGACGAGCAACGTTCATTACATTACGAAGGTTCATGCCAAAACGGCTGTTCCTTCCTTTTCTGTCACACACTGTTTTGCAAACCTCTTTCTTTTCCTCGCCTTGGGGCTCAAACAAGATATTCCAGCTCGTGCAAGCGCAAAAGATTTGTATGGAAGAAGATAGATTTGCACTGTCAGTCTCGAAAGACTGCCAACGTGATTGCAAGCGCTTCACTGATTCTTTCGCAGCTGCCAATCGTAATCAACCGACCAGTTTTTCTTGCGTTCGTTGTCGAGTATGCTACCAAACTTTAGAATTTCATTGCGGAAAAACTGGCCAAGCTTTTGACTTCAAATTTGGCTTGTGTGTCGATGAGCATATCGTGTGTTTGGTAAAAAGTTTGATTAAAATCTTTAGATATGCGGAGTGGAAAATGAAGCTCATCTGAAGCTAGTAAAATATTTTGAAATGAGCATTCTCCAAAGCCGTGAAAACAAACAATTTTGTTTAATATGTCTTTTGATTGCCAAGAGTATGAGCAGTCCCACACTTTTTACAGAATTTCGATAGCCCGATTCAGTGGCGGAAATTATGGGGGGTTGGGGGGGGCAACTGCCCCCCTCCCAATTCAATAAGACTCGGAAATTTTCTGTAGAAGTCGGAAATTTCGAAGGTGGGATCGAAACTGCAATGAAGCAACGAGTCGCCGTTGAGAAGGAAAGAGTTTCTATTTTGAATGAGCAAACAAAATGCTCACGCTCTATCTTCATCATATTTTTAAGTTTTTATGCACTAACATTCATTTCAAAAACGAGAAGAAAGTGATTGGGTATAGGTTGGTTACAGTATCGATATTTCCGAGAGGTGTTGGAGCGTGATTGGGAGAGGCGTTCTAAGCCAATGTAGAGAGGCTGGAGTTTTCAAAATTTTCCTTGGGACGCCTACTACAAGACGAACGATCCAAGAATTGTCAAATTTTCCATGTCTATGTTTGGGGCAGGCAATAATTGGATGGCGAGGAGCGTTCTAAGACAAAGTAAAGGTTCTTTACGTAAAATTTCTCAAAGAAGTAGCTACCAATACTCGTCAAATATTCATTGGGTCAATGGCAGGTACAAGGTACGGGATCCAAGGAGTCTTCTTAGCCAAAGTAAATTGTGTTTGCTCAAGCTCAAAGAATTTCGTGGGGCTGCTACTCTGCAAAAAATTGCTACAGAATTGTCAAAATCCAAATTCAATACCGGTAAAAATTTGGTCGTGAGATGCATTCTAGGCAAAAGTAGAGGGCGTGTCCTCAAAAATTTTCCTGGGGGCTTCGCCTCCAGATTCCTGGGCGCTATTCGGCTTACCCTTATGGTATGTTATTGTCTGTTTCTATCAACTTTTGCTGAATACAGATCTTTTCTCTTAGCACATTTAAGGACACTATTTACGTCAGGTCTTCTAGCAAAATACGTCAAACAAAAGCATTTCTCCAGACTCGGAAAATTGATGGCCCTTGCTCCCCCCCCCCCACTCAAAAAGCTGAATTTCCGCCACTGGCCCGATTGGTTGTAGAGCAATTAACAAGTTTCTAGAGAGTAGGATTTCAGAAAACCGGCTTTCCGTGCTCATCAGAGCGTGTTGCAGAGTCACCTTAAATTCATGCATTATATGGCCACATTTCGCAACCCAACCTTGAAATCAACACAAGTAGTGAATATCAGTCAAAAATATGCCATAAATTCAATAATTTCTGTTGGAATTCACGTTTTAACACCAATAAATTCATGTTTTTATGCATCATTTCTCCTCAAAATCCTTCGAATCTAATCATTTAAATCACGAAAATTCCGACAATAGCGCAATATTTTCCAACAAATGGTCTCCTGGGGGGCGCTCCACCCCCCAGCCCCTCACTGGCTTCGGCCCTGGCTCGTTTTCAGAGGAGAGTGGCTTTGCGAAACGGCATCTTGCTGTTCACTGAAACGGTAAGCCGGACAGTAGATTGGTAAAGTGCGAGTTGCGAGTTGCAAATGCGAGTTACGAGTTGCTCCTGTTTTGCGAGTTGCGATTTGTGAGTTAGTAGTGAAAAGTGCGAGTTGCTACATTTAAAATGCGAGTTGCGAGTACCTTAAAACAACTCCAAATTTCCATCTTTTGTAGCCAAAAAACTGCGATTTTTTGGACAGCCTTTATAAAATCAGGGGTTTACAGAAGAGTTTCTTAATGTTCATTATATCGAATTTAAGAATTTAGCAAATTCCGAAAGGGCCACTAATATAGGTTTTGCTTTCAACCTTAGAGAATGACTGGGAAGATCCAGAGAGCAATTCTTTGACAGAAGTAAATGGAACAAATCAGGCTAAAACTACTTCAGACAGGATGGCAACAATACCTCAAAATTAGGAAAGCAAAAGGCCGGTCATTCATAACTCACTGCAATTTTTGAGCTCAACAATTCTTGCACAAGTCGTCTTGAACGACAAAGAATTCTCCTTTGATTTTCTTTCAAGACAACTTTTAAACAAGTTCCCAATTTACAGTATTACAGTAATATTTTTGAACGACTTGGGGGAATAAAGGCTGCAAATTATAAAAGTTTCTTAACGTTTAAAGAATAGGCTTTGATATTCTATAAGTGGTTTCTCATAAAGACAGTTACGACGGCCTAAAAATGCTTTTCATAGAAGGAAACCCACAAAAAAGTTGCAAATTAATTAAACACCTTTTTATTTGACAAAAAGGCCTTTTTTCAAAAGAATACAGGCAACTCGCAATTTTGGCTTCAACTCGCACTTTTGAGTTCCAACTCGCAACTTTCATTCAACTCGCAACTCGCAACTTGCATAACAAGTGCAACTCGCAACTCGTAACTCGCAAAATAAATGCAACTTGTAACTCGAAACTCGCAAAATATTAGCAACTCGCAACTCGCATTTGCAACTCGCAACTCGCACTTTACCATATCACGCCGGACAAACCCTGTCTGTTGTCAAAGCCGGACTACACTCTGTCGGTTGTCTTTGGGCACACAGTTGTCTCCGAAATGCATACTACTTCAGTACAATGAAACTGACAACAAATCAGAACAAAACCTGGAATCTCTTCAGCAAACTCAGCGATGATATTTCGTCTTCTTTGCATTGATTGAGTGAAATCAGATGTGTGGAAACTCTTCATGAGTGTCTTGATCGCAGCGAATAGTTTAGTTTTATCATATCAGGACTCTGTCATCCAGAGCGACGAATTTAACCAAATGTGAAGTTTTAGATTCCTGCTTGATTTTGCTTTGACAAGTGCACCATAACCTAGGGGTTCATGTGCTGCAAAAATTTTTAAGAAAGGTCAACCGAAAGCAAAAGATAGTGATTTTTCGAGTTGGGCCTAAATCAGATCTTTGTGTACATGACCGGTATAGGCATGGCACTGTTTTGACACTAAATTAAAATTCCTTATATCTAGGCTCAGACTTTGCTGATCTTTTTTCATTATTGTCTCATTCTGATCCTCCGAATGCTTGCTTCAAGGCAATGTTAAGCATGCTCAAATATCTTGCCTTTTTATGACAGTTTTAGACCATTTCACAGTGGTTTGGTACTTTTCTGAAAAATTTCTGCATTTAAAAGTCAGTTGTAAAATTGAGAGTTAGATGCAAAAAATGTTTGTTTCGCTATGCTCTTCAAAATATTTTCAAAACATAGAAACACCTTTTTAGCAAGTTTGTACCAAACGGCTGGTGCTAAAACATATCGTTAATCAAACCTTATGAAATGGACTGTATTGGATTATACATGAAACTGCTTATAAGAAACTCAACTCTCAGATCGCCAAAAAATAATCCAGTACTGGCAAAATTGACTTAAGAAACTATCTCTTTTCATAAAGGAAGTCCTTCACATTGTTTTACATTATTTTCACTTGTTTCCTATTTCATATTACTCAGAAAGTACTCGAGTAAAGTCTACACATTAGAAATGCTTCGAAAACCTTTATTTTGATTTGTTCACCAGGGCACAGGTAGTGAGCATGAAGATTGTCAAGGAACCTCGAAATCGGATCAGCTGGGGGAGGGGGGGGGGCTTTCAGTTCTGGCCCAAATTCTTAGTTTACAAATTCTTACAAATACGTGTATAAGAACTGTGACCAGGAAGTTAGACCATATAGCTGCTGCAATTTTCGAATCCGTGTACGGTTGGTACCGCTTATAAGAAACTCAACTCTCAGATCGCCAAAAAATTAAGAAACTCTAAAAATATAGTACTAGGAAAACATAACATAAGAAACTAGTTTCTTTCAACGAAGGAAATCCTTGACATACTTACTCTATTTTCGCTTCTTTCCCCTATCATATCATTTGGAAGGTACTTGAATAAAGTCTAAGCATTGGCAAGGCTTCAAAAACTTCGTTTTTGGAATGTTCTGGAGGGAACAGGTATCTAGTGAAGATAGATAATGTTGCGGAACCTTTATAAGAAACTCGTGAAACTATTGAGTACTGAAAATATGACAATTTTATTAAACTTTCAGTACTGCCTCCAAATTCTTAGATTCTTACAAAAAATACGTGTAAGGCAATATGGGTCTAGGACAGACTTGGTTTTAAACCGTGTGGTATTGTATTGTACTCTAATTGCGGAGTCGGCACAAGGTCTGCAACTAATTGTAGATGTAGTTAAATCAGAAAGTTTAAAGAGAGGCCTAAAATGAATATAAAGAAGACAAAAACAATGGTAATCAGTCGAGATCAAGTGAATCCTAAAGTCGATATAAAGGTGGATGGAACTACTCTAGAGCAAGTGGAAACTTTAAAGTACCTGGGGCAAACGATCACATCTGATGGTAGATCAGATACTGCAATAAGACAGCGTATTGAAATACCAAGACAGACTTTCCTTAATATGAGTGATGTTTTAACAGCAAGAAACATTGAGATTGAGACAAGAAAACGCTTAGCCAGATGTTATGTTTTATCAACACTTTTATATGCAAGTGCAACCTGGACGCTTAAGGCTGATACATGTAAGAAAATGTGGATGTATCGAAAAATGCTGAAGATCTCATACACAAGTCACACTACGAATGAGAAGGTGTTAAAACGTATACACGAAAAAGGTCTGTCACTAGAAAGGAATATAAAAATGAGAAAGACACAATATTCTGGACATTTAGTATGGAAAGACATGATGCAAAAGTCATTGTTGGAAGGAAAAATATGTGCGAAAAGACCAAGGGGACGTCCACGTAAATCATGGATGAAGGACATCATGGAATGGACAAAGTTAAACTTTGAGCAATGCATAAGAGGAGCTGAAGATCGTGACTGCTGGAGAGGAATAACGACGAATCTTCTAACTTGAAGCAGTCACCGAATGATGATGATTGTAGCGTCTCCGCAGAGGACCTGGTGACAATACCTCTTTAAATTTTCCGAAGATCCTTTATACTCTGTTGGTAAACGGAAACCATTATGCACACGACTCAGATCTGGTTTATGAATCAGTGTATTTCTTAAAAGAACAAATATGCATGTAGCTAACCGCACAGTAGCGGGATGGCCTTGACCTTTCGGCTAGTCAAAGACAGGCAATATTTTCATACGGATTTCGGATGTTTACAACAGATTACTTTTAATTTACGACTTTGCTAAAAAATTTCATTGGATTTCAGATTCAAATTTGCGTAGAAAGAATATGAACAGATTTCAACCTTGGCTGCTACTGTTCTAGTGCGGTTAAATAACGCCACTAGTTTACTGTATACATGCTACAAACCGAAAACATACAACAAGATAAGACAGCAAACCTTGGACAGAACTATGCAGAACAAGTGAATCATCGTCCGCCTCAAATTAGATGGCAAGGCACAATGCCTGCGAATCATAAAAATCAAAGTACTTTGCAAGTGTAATTTTGGTCATTTTGCATTTGCGCAAACAGCTAATTTGACACAGACGGCAGATTGCCGTTGGAAACTTCAGTAACTGACTCTAATTGACGCGAAATTCACTTTTTGCAAGTCTAATGTGACCAACTAGAAAGATGCTTTACACTGCAATGATACAATACAACTTTAACAAAAAGTTTTACTGGTGCAGATTATATAGGGTTAAGAATGTCTATATCTTATGATGAATTGGTTTTGGATTGTTTGTTTAGAGGTTTGGCCTATTCTGGTATCACTGGGTAAAAATTTGCCTGTGTTGCCAGTACATAAGCAAAGCATTGCAAAATGCACAGAGCCAGCTCCATAATATATACCTTGCACAGCTGTGTTTTGCTATCTGAGTGCCAAGTCAAAACTTTTGTTTTCCTGCTTGAAATAGCTTATCCTGAGACAGGAAACCAAACTGGAAAGGCAAAGTTTAGCAATTAAAGGTAAATTTAAAGGTATATTTGACACAGTGCAAATGCATTCCATATCCAAATGATCAAAACCTACACTGAAAGTTTTCTGCTTCACTGGTTATCTCTTTTGCTGCACTTCCAACAATAAACTTAAAAAAACATGTTTGAGTAAATATTCAGGGCAAGGACAATTCAATAGCAGTTTCTGCTCTATCTACCACCAGAGTTAACGATGATTAATTCATTAATATTGCAAAAATAATACACATTGAGGAAACAAGGGTATTTCCTTTAACAATCTGATAAAATGGCACAATAACCACAGTAGAACCTCCATATAACGATCACATACAGGTCTAATGTCACTGTCTTCATAGGGTGGTGTATGGAGGCATCATCCTTTACCAAACTGTGTTTGGGACAGCATAGGTTTCAAGTCTTTAAAAAGCTGGGCGTAAAATTCTATGACCTATTCCTTTCAACCGAACCACTTCAAAGAGACTTGAACTATTTTACAGTAAATCTGCCGTTGGAATTTTCTGAAATCTTCAATATTTTCAATGTTGTTCTTCTTTCTTAAGAATTCAAGAAAATTTTTGAAAAAAACTTAAAACTGTCATAATTTCTAAACGTGATGACGAAAGATAAAATAATTTCAAGAAAACCATATATAGTTTATGGATGCCTACAATATGATATCAAGCAAAACTCTTTCACTCTTCTGGTTTGTGATTTAAAAATTTGATGACATCACATCATAAAATGAACTGAAATATAAAAGAGTCTGTAATTTTGACAAATATTCAAGATGTCTGAAAAGTCCAATGGTAGAATCATAGAAAAATGGCTAAAGTTTCTTCAAGTCATTCACTTTAAAGAAATAGGTCATTGAATTTTACCCCCACCTTTTTCGTAGATGTAAAGATTTAGAACCTATGCTGTTTGGGACAAAAACATTTGTTGTCATTTGGATGTGTTCATTATATGGAGTTGTTCGTTAATAGAGGTCCCACTGTAAAAGGACAACCTTTCTTTCAGAGTTAGGTAAAAGTAAATTTTGTACACTATTTGATAACAAATAGAGCTTTTTTATTGATTATATGAACAGAATAACAGGGGTCATACTGTGTAAATATGGTCTACAGTCCTTGTTTTCTGACTTGCTCTCCCAAACAAAACAAAGTCCCGACTTGGAAATGGATTCCAGATCTTGATCATGCAAAAGTTCACAACAAAAACAAGAAGAATGCCAGCAAGTGCATCTACTCCATAATGATGATGTGAATACAGGGCTGCCCATGATATCCAGAACACATGGCACCAGGCAAACTTTTTTCCAATCCATGGCTGGTTGACACAAATAATGGCTGGCCATGCAACATGTAATGAAGGAAATGCTCCAAATTTTAACGGTGAGGCAGAGTAAACTTTACGGAAAAAATTCAGCCCAAGAAATGCATCCAGTCTTTGAAATCCAGCTTCATTTGAAGCTGCCTTCACAAAATGTCCATCAGTGCCATATACAACACTATCGACATACCAGGGTGGCGCAGTAGGGAAAACATACTGTAATACAAGTGCACAAAGGTTAACCCATCCGGCACACCAAGCAAAAGTTAAAACACTGTATCTTTTCTTTGGGTGAATCAGCAAGTACAATAGAAAGAAAGCTGGCAATGGGAAATGAACCAAATATGGAATCGCTGCAAGACAGTCCAGGAATGGGTTTGCAATTTTTGACAACAAACGGTGTGGATGACAATGAAAAACTAACAACTCCAACCTTGGCAAAAATCCAATATTGGGCTTACGTAAATCATCTAATCCAGTAATGCTCCTGAAAAGGTTGTAGTTTGAATAAAAAATCAAATAGGTCACATATGGTAGAAAGGCAAGTATTGCTTTTCGAATTGGTAACTTCTCGGTCAATGATGCTATTTTCTTCGGGATCTCATCAGCAATTGCATAAAGTTCAGCCTAGAATAAAGACAAAATAGAATGATATTAACCATGTGCCCCCCTATAAAGTTGTCAGTCAAAACTGTTAGCAAGCAGAATATTTGACAGATGGCAATCAGTCTCCGTTGTTTAATGCGTGCGATCACACGGGCACCCATTGGTACACCCATGGAGACAACAATGCGAGCAATTCATCGCATGCATGAGTCAGATGTTGTTTCATTTGTTTATAACTATTGTTGGCCTTATCAGAATTTTGACTTTTGACATGTTCAGCCCATTATTCTGGGTACTGGGTCGGCATTCCTTGTTAAAAGCAAGTGCAGTAAAACGGCCTATATATATACCGTTTACTCATGTCGACTCAGCTTCCTTAAAGCCTGACGTCCATATGATCATAACCGTTGGAGACCATACTGCGACACTTTGGCAATGTGTCTCCGATCAGTCGGCGACATGTACTGGTCAGTCGGTGATGCGTCCCAGGGTGAACTTGCCAAGCTATGTGGCGCGCATTGCAGTCTAGGATTGATCTTTTTTAAATCACATCATTTTTCATGGTTGCCGACATCACAGTGCAACCAAAAATCATGCTTCTATTAAAAATCTTGATCGCAACAGTCTGCGACTGTAAGGTGACTAGTCAGTGAGGGCTGACAAAGTTGATCACGTCTCTCAACTCTTCCGATGTGTCCCTGTAACGTCCCCATCTTATCAGCGACGTCGGCGAAATCATTTAGCAAATAATTCATCACAACCATCACTGATGTGTCCCATTGCCTCTTTCGGGGATGCCACACCGACTGTTACGATCGTATGGAAACAGAGTCTGATTCTTTGGTATATTTTAGGCTTCTGATATTGTTAGCAACTTGAATCTAACTAGATACGAGAGTGTGAATCGTACGCATTAAGAGAATTCTGCGTGTGATTTGCCACACACATGCCTATTTTCTTATGACGAAGACTGATGGCAATGATCTTCTGAGCCTTGATCAAATGACACTGGTATTTCCTTCACTCTTCCAGGACTGTTCTTTAGCATTTGAATACAATCAATTTCTCAAACATATTCTAATTTCCCTTGGCATGTGATATCACAGCTGCTAACTGTTTTTTTCTCTTCGATGAATTACGGAAAACTTACAAATTGATTTTGGCATGTCAAATGTCAATCTGACGTTTGGGATTCAACCCCCTTATAAAGGTTGGGTCAACTTTTCTCCGCATTTTGATAAATGTGTTTTTACAGTTTTGAGGTCAGTTGGTTTCTGCTTCAGGATATGTGCATAGCCTAAGTCTGGCCCATTTGAATGTAAGGTTGAGGTTCACATCATGATTCATGACTTTGTTTTTTTAATTTTTGAGCAGCAATCATTGCTGCTCTCTTAGTCAAGTCTATAAGATTAGTTTATGATTATCTAAATGATATAAATTACCTGTTACTTTGCATTTTTCTCATCAAGAAAGTCGGGTTCACTTGGGTCAGACAAGCTCTGTTTGTGCTGACATTTGATCGAGAAATAAGAATTCTTTGAGCTGCAGGAAATAGTTCCTGGAATTGACCAGGCTTAGCATTAGCATGTGAAAAATAAATAAAACAGGTAAAGACTGAGGTAGCTTTTAGCTAACATGCCTGGTCAATTTTTATGTAATTTTTCATCTTTCTCTTAACATAATGTGTTAGAACCCCCTCCCCCCTCATATGTCAGATTGACATTTGGTGTACCAACATTGATTTGTGAGTCTTTCCTTACAGGCTCCATTTTTAGGATGATTTGTGAGGGTGGCAGAAGCTCCTGAGACTTGGAGGGGAGACTAAACAAACACTGGACCTTCTAGCTCCTCCAACAAGATTCTGTCTGGGTTGAGTGTATCAATCTGTCCAGGGTAAATCTGAGTGCCTATTTCAAGAAGATCTTCAGCGCAGAGAAAGGACTAATTTGGCTTTTGGTGCACATTAGGGCACAGAAAGAGGCCCTAAAGCAATGTGTCATACAATGTCTCATTGCACTCTCAAGTACTGAATAAAAGGGGGTGAGAATAATCAGGGTTGGAAATGGTTTGATATAACAATAATTGGGGGGCTGGAACAATCAGAGGGGTTGATTTGATAAATTGAAAAAGTTGTTTTCTTAGTTAACTTATCTATTATATATATATATGTGTGAACAGTGATGTTACTGATACATGCACTGATGAACTCTAGTTCTGTTGATGGGAAAAAAGAGGGAGGTTGGAAGATTTTTCAAAAATTAATAGGTGGGTGGAGATAATCATTCAGTGCTCAAGGGTATTAAAGAAGATATCAATTATTCTTTGGCGCACATGGCGAATAAAATCATAGTGCTCCAAAATATTTGGTGCAGAGCAGCACAGAGATTCACCTTGCTGTCTGTGAGCAGGGCACCTCAATCTTAACTGTCAACAACAGTGTATAAAATTTGTGGAATGAGCGTCCACAAAATCCAGCAACCTCTCTCCTGAACTGTAGTAGGCCCAAACATTAGATAGATAGCAAGCGAAATTCAAAACAATTACCTGTTTCGTTTCCACGTAGATTTCAAAAGCTTCTCTAAGACTTCTGGCAAATCTGTTCCACGATAAGACAACCTAAATAAAGACAGAAATGGTGAAATTATGTTTTCATCTGGGGCTTGGAATGATTTATTTCCAACAATTCTCTATTTAATGAAGAGACTGCGAGTGATGATCAAATTCCTATTAGCCTTTTGAACTTCCTTGTCTTGAGTGCAAGCACAAATAACGGAAACGAATTCATGAATGGAAAGATTGAAGTCTTCAAACGTTCAAAGTTTCTGCTTACTTTTTTTCGCCCAAATGTTTCATTTAAAAATGACTTTGAAGCATTGTTATCTTTTAACTTGCTAATCTTTGCGGGTATATTTGCTATCGAAGTATCCCTAAATACAATCACAAATTGTGAAATCAGAATAAGACAAGACGGATCGTTTTCCTACTGGCCTAAGCAAAGACAGATGTAGAAGTGTGAACAACAGCGCTCACTACTTACCCTTCCAGCCTTTCCCTCCATGTTATTCTTCTGTGCCTCTAAGTACACACTTGACGGCAGAAATGATAAGGTCATCTTTGCAACTGTTCTAGCATAAACTAACTCAAACAATTCGTTCTCGAGATTGCGAAATAACGAATCTCGCAATGGCAAGTCTTGTTTTGGTCAACGAGCCTTCAACGCTATGGGTGTTGCCTGGAAAGTCCAGTTGTTTGCCAAGATTGCTGCTAACTTGTGCTCTCTGAGTTCGAAATTAGGCTTTATTGACGATACACATGCTCGTAGTTATAATAAGCTGTGTGTGTTAATGCAAGATAGACTTAATCCAGAGTGAAATGCGTATTTAAAGGCGGACAGTGCGACATCTTGAAATCCTCAGCGAGACGAGAGAGCGAAGAGGCAGAGGGCGGCACTGCTGCTGATTCAACGAACAACCAAGGTCAGCGGTTTTTCATTGTTACCTAACAACGTCATTCATTCCCAGACCTCCTAGCTGATTCACTTTTTGTTGCGGTCAATGTGGGCGGCATTTAACCAGTTGGCGGTTGATAGTCATTACTAAAATATTTATGTTGATTGAAAAATTAAGATTTCAAAGCACAGCCTTGATCTCAGCATCCATCCCCAGAAACAATCTGGTCCAAACGCAGTGTGAAAAATCCTTGACGAAAAATAACTTGCGTACGCTATTTTGGTGAAGTGATTTTTAAAGGTTAAGCCATTAGCGAAGAGCAAAATGGACTTACGACAGGAAAAGGAAAACGAGAAGAACTGTTCAACACACGAATCATTACGATTTCCACTCAAAAAATTCTCAGCGAAATATTTCGCGCGAAGTTTTTTCTCGAGAATTGTTTTCGCTCTTCAATTTCCATTCTGTGTGAAACATTCTTGTGAAATCTTGTCTAAAGAAAATTGTCTAGGCTAGTTCTAAAATCAACACGATTGCTTGCCTTACCCATGAGGCTTTCAGTCATTTCAGGAATGCGGTAGTGTGTCATCAGCTGCATCCTGATTGCCAAATCATTATTTCGCAAGCGAAATGCGAAAAAAGTTGAACTGAGTTCAAATTTTTGTCGCAGAGAAATTTTTTCACAGAGAACTTGCGAAATTTTAGTGCGCATGAGCAGACGGTTCTTCGCGAGAAGTATTTCGCATTTCGCAAAGATTTTTCTCAGTGGAAATCGGGCTTTACGGACAGATGCATAGATCTAGGAATGGATTTATATGACCACATAGAAATCATGAAACTGAAATGTGCGCATAGGGCGTATTTCTAATCTCCAAGCCCTCGAGCCTTGAACCTCAAGCTTTCGAGCCTCAAGGCTTCGAGCCTTGTGCTTCGAGCCTCGCACCCTCGAGCCTTTGAAGTTCACACTTCGAGCCTCGAGCCCTCGAGCCTGAGACTTGTATTTCTAGCTACACCGTATTTCTCTGTATCTCTTCTAGCTCTATTTCGGATAACCATCCATTTGTTCTTATTGCTCTTGCTTGATCAGCCAGGCGCTGTTCACTTATCTCAAAAACACCGAGCTCTTTCCATATGCCAAGCATCCTTTTCCTATAGCCTCTCTTGGTTGGCTCACTCCTATAAAAACATCTCATCACAATCTTTTTAACTTCTTTATTCCATTTCCTTCTAGCAGTTGCTTGATGACGACCGAGGTCTGGCTGCTGTCCCCCAGAACCACTGCCGAACGTGACACCTTCACCATTACTGGATTCGGTCCCGTTTACGTTGTTTTCTCTATTATTTGATTGATTCATTAAACTCTTTCGAGGACAGTGAATTTAAGGTTACACTACCACCGGTGTGTTTATCGAGAACACCATCTCTAGGGGGGTTGCCGACCACATCTAAAGAGTCCCCCTACCCATGAGACAGACTAGCCCCCGCCGGACGCCAACCCGATACTTCAAGGTCTCGGGGAGAGCTGACAGGTACTACACCTTGCTCAAGGGTGACCTGGAGGTAGTTGTGGCAAAAGGTAACCTCATTATCCCACGTCGAAACTCCACAACCGGATGCAGTTTTGTGTCATACCCAGGACAAATTATTACTATTATTTTATTAATATAATAATCAATTATTAATAATTAATTGAATGATTAAATAATTAAATAATAATAATAATTATTATTATTATTTTATAATAATAATAATAATTATTATTATTATTTTATTATTATTAAATTATTATATTATTATTATTATCATTATTATTATCATTATTATTATCATTATTATTATTATTATTATCATTATTATTATCATTATTATTATTATTATTATTATTATTATTATTATTATTATTATTATTATTATTATTATTATTATTATTATTATTATTATTATTATTATTATTATTATTATTATTATTATTATTATTATTATTATTATTATTATTATTATTATTATCAATTTATTTCAAGTTGGCGACTTACATAGCTATGTGAAATTAAAAGCTAATTCAAGCCAACAAATTAAATACAATGTTACATAGGTATATACAAGGAAAACAAGTCAATGAAATTACAAAAAGTCATATCAATGTACAAAGTTCATATTAAAAATGGTGTAAAACTATAAAAAGCCGAGCCGAGGAATATACTGCCTGCAAAGTCTGCAGTCGCAGTCTTCATTGTACCAATATTTGATTTTATTCTTAAATTGTTGCACAGAATTTGAATCCTTGATTTCCTGTGGAAGAGAGTGCCAAATACGCTACCCTCTGTATCGAATTGTTTCAGTACCACAATTAACTGTATGTACCATAGGAAGTAAAAATGTATTGGCATTACTCAAATTATAGGTGACACTTCTTTTCAAGAAAATTTCATCCATAAAACTTGGGTTTGAATTATTTGTAGTTTTGAACATTTCAGTCATTAGCAATTGCACATTTTTCTGGTGTATTGTTACGGATCTGTCTTTTTCTAATAATGATACGAAGCTGGAAGTATAGTCCTTATATGCTATTCGTAAGGCTCTTTCATGCAGTCTATTGATCTTGTTATTCATTTTTCTGCTATGGAACATCCATACTAAAGGACAGTATTGGAACTGGCTAGTTACGAACGCTCTCATCAAAAGTCTTAATTTGTCAGTTCCAAGATATGTGGACATGCGTGACAAGGCAAATAGTTAACTTTGAGGCTTATCTACCTGCAGGCACCAAGAATTCAAGTTCAAGGCACTAGCTAGAATCCTTGCGAATGTGTAAAATTGCCAGACCACATATCTTTTCTAAGGACTGAACAATCCCGATTTCAAAGAATGCGCGTCACAGAAAATACTTCAGGAAAGTTTTTCATCTGTATGTGGGACATCCATCACTACCACCAAGTAACCCGCCTCAAATAACTTGAAAGTTTGGCTTCGCAAATGAAGCTTTGCATTAACCCTATTAGTACTAGCCTTTTTTTTGCTTAATTTGTACTGGAGGGGGGGCATTTTTCGCTTCGCCCCATCTCTTTTTCTCCGAAACTACAAGAGATGTAACAATAAGGCTTACTCCTATTGTTCTTTGGATAATCGGCTATTGAAATATAATAATGACAATTAATAAGTCACTTGTTTCGTTGCTAGGCAACAAAAAACAAAGGAAAATTGGCAATTTTTAATAAGAAAAATTCTATTTAATTTACGTCTCACCCGATTTACTCCAAATCTGTCTCAAACTGCAGAACACATGTTGCAGATTTAAAATACATAATATTGAGATATTTCAGTCTCTATTTTTAGCACAATTAGTTTTTAATTAGCTTTTTGTTCAATCTACAGATTTTCGTTGCTGTTAATTCTAGGTCTTGTCCTTTCATCTAGTATATATGGACTCAGAAGTAATCAAATAAATAAGTTGAAGCAAAACGGACAACAATTTTTCATATCTTACATTTATTCATTAGAGCAATGACGTCATAAATTTCGATAACGTCATAGATATCAAAACATGCTGAAGTCAGCAAATATGAAACATATGTAAATCAAATGAAACTGTGCATCAAATGCAATCAAATGGTGCATGTTTGAGATCAATCGGACAAACGAGACAAAATCTATGGAGGTTTTAAGAATTTTTTGTTGACCACTCTCCAAAGATGGTATTGCTGTGGTCACGTGATCATAGTTAGAACAATGAAATGTTAAAAACTTAATTGCCAATTGAATTTGACTAAAAGTCACAAAGTATGGTGGTTAAATTACTGGCCGTTTTAGTGCAATGTAGAAAAGTGTGGTCGGGGGCGAAAAAACGCCCCCCAGTACTGATAGGGTTGATACATACCTTATACATTATATAGTTGATGGTACTTCTATCATTTGCTTGTAATGGTTCTGTTCCATGTAGTTGAAAAGTTGAATGTTGCAGGTCAAATTGTGGACTACATGACATCAAAATTTCTCATGTTAATTGTCATGCATTCCTACAGGCCGATAAATGAAATTCGATTGCAATTCAACATTAGTCTCAAAGCGTTACTGTTGACTTGTTCAAATTTACATGTACCATTTGTTAAATAATGGAAAAACTGTTTATGAAATGCAAGGCTTGTGGCTCTAAGGCTCGAGGTTCTAAATTCAAGGCTCGAAAGCTCGAGGTTCGAAGGCTGCACAAATAGAAAACTCGATGCAAGTCTTAATAAAAAATGACTGATGTTATGTTATCAATTCAAATGATCATTAGTGCAACTGGATTTAGTCATTTTGATAACAACAGACAGGATTTCAAGCATGGTTTGCTGTAAGAATGTCTGCAGATGGTAAAATTTCATTATCACCTAAAATATCAGGATATTACTGACAATGGAGGTGATAATAAGCTTTGCCTGATGTTATGAAATCAAATGATCGTTCGTGAAACTGGAATTAGTCACCTTAATAGCAACGTGAATTAATGACGTGAATTCAAGCATGGTTTGCAGAAACAATATCTGCAAATGGTAAATGTTCGATAACACCTCAAATGTAAGGATATTATTGGCAATGCATGTGATAATGAACTTTGACTGATGTTATCAATTAAAATGTTCATTTGTGCAACTAAGGATAGTCATCTTGATAAAAACAGACAGGATTTCAAGCTCGGTTTGCTGTAATAATGTCTGCAGATGGTAAATTTTCATTATCATCTCAAATTTCAGGATATTACTGACAATGCAGGTGATAATAAACTTTGACTGATGTTATCAATTCAAATGATCATTTGTGGAACTATGATTAGTCATCTTGATAAAAACAGACGGGATATCAAGCATGGTTTGCTGTAATAATGTCTGGAGATGGTAAATTTTCATTATTGCCTCAAATGTCAAGATATTACTGACAATGCAGGTGATAATAAACTTTGACTGATGTCATCAATTCAAATGATCATTCGTACAACTGGAGTTAGTCATCTTGATAGGAACAGACGGGATTTCAAGCATGGTTTCCTGTAAAAATGTCTGCAAATGGTAAATGTTCAATAACACCTCAAACGTTAGGATATTACTGAAAGGGCAGGTGATAATAAACTTTGACTGATGTTATCAATTCAAATGATCATTCGTGCAACTGGGATTGTAGTCATCTTGATAGCAACAGACGGGATTTCAAGCATTGTTTGCAGAAGAAATGTCTGCAGATGGTGAATTTTCATTATCACCTCAAATATCAGGATATTACTGACAATGCAGGTGACAACAACCTTTGACTGATGTTATCAATTCAAATGATCATGCATGCAACTGTAAGCAGTCATCTTGATAACAACAGACGGCATTTCAAGCATGGTTTGCAGTAATAATGTCTGGAAATGGTAAATTTTCATTAGCAATTCAAATATCAGGATATTACTGACAATGCATTTAATAATGAACTTTGACTGATGTTATCACTTAAAATGATCATTCGTACAACTGGAAATAGTCATCTTGGTAATATCAGATGGGATTTCAATAATGGTTGGCTGTAGCAATATCTGCAAATGGTAAATGTTCGATAACACCTCAAATGTTAGGATATTACTGAAAAGGCAGATGATAATAAACTTTGACTGATGTTATCAATTCAAATGATCATTTGTGCAACTGGGATTGTAGTCATCTTGATAAACACAGACGGGACTTCAAGCATTGTTTGCAGCAGTAATGTCTGCGGATGGTAAATTTTCATTATCACCTCAAATGTCAGGATGTTACTGACAATATAGGTGATAATAAACTTTGACTGATGTTATCAATTCAAATGATCATTCGTACAACTGGAAGTAGTCATCTTGATAATATTAGATGGTATTTCAAGCATGGTTGGCAGTAACAATATCTGCAAAGGGTAAATCTTCAATAACACCTCAAATGTTAGGATATTACTGAAAAGGCAGATGATGATAAACTTTGACTGATGTTATCAATTCAAATGATCATTTGTGCAACTGGGATTGTAGTCATCTTGATAGAAACAGACGGGATTTCAAGCATTGTTTGCAGTAGTAATGTCTGCGGATGGTAAATTTTCATTATCACCTCAAATGTCAGGATATTACTGACAATACAAGTGATAATAAACTATGACAGATGTTATCAATTCAAATGATCATTCGTACAACTGGACGTAGTCATCTTGATAATATCAGATGGGATTTCAAGCATGGTTTGCTGTAATATTGTCTGGAGATGGTAAATTTTAATTATCACCTAAAATGTCAGTATATCACTGACAATATAAGTGATAATAAACTTTGACTGATGTTATCATTTCAAATGATCATTCGTACAACTGGAAGTAGTCATCTTGATAATATTAGATTGGATTTCAAGCATGGTTTGCTGTAATAATGTCTAGAGATGGTATATTTTCATTATCACCTCAAATGTCAGGATATTACTGACAATGCAGGTGATAATAAACTTTGACTGATGTTATCATTTCAAATGATCATTTGTGCAACTTGAATTAGTCATCTTGCTAACAACAGACGGGACTTCAAGAATGGTTTACTGTAATAATGTCTGGAGATGGTAAATTTTCATTATCACCTCAAAGTTCAGGATATTACTGACAATATAGGTGATAATAAACTTTGACTGATGTTATCATTTTAAATGATCATTCGTACAACTGGCAATAGTCATCTTGATAACAACAGGCGGGATTTCAAGCATGGTTTGCTGTAATAATGTCTTGAGATTGTTAAATTTTCATTATCACCTCAAATGTTAGGATATTACTGAAAGGCGGATTATAATAAACTTTGACGGATGTTATCAATTAAAAAATATTCATTCCTGCAACTGGAATTAGTCATCGTGATAACACCAGACAGGATTTCAAGCATGGCTTGCTGTAAGAATGTCTGCAAATTGTAAAAATTCATTATCACTTCAAATGTCGAGATATTATTGACAATGCAGGTGATAATAAACCTTGACTGATGTTATCAATTCAAATGATAATTCGTACAACTGGAAGTAGCCACCTTGATAATATCAGATTGGATTTCAAGCCTGGTTAGCTGTAATAATGTCCGGAGATGGTAAATTTTCATTATCAATTCAAATTTCAGGATATTACTGACAATGCATGTGATGACAAACTTTCACTGATGTTATCAATTCAAATGATCATTTGTGCAACTTGCATTATTCATCTTGATAACAACAGACGGGATTTCAAGCATGGTTTCCTGTAATAATGTGTGGAGATTGTAAATTTTCATTATCACCTAAAATTTCAGGATATTACTGACAATGCAGGTGATATTAAACTTTGACTGATTGTATCAATTCAAATGATCATTTCTGCAACTGGGATTGTAGTCATCTTGATAACAACAGGCGGGATTTCAAGCATGGTTTGCTGTAATAATATCTGGAGATGGTAAATTTTCATTATCACCTCAAATGTCAGGATATTACTGACATTACAGGTGATAATAAACTTTGACTGATTGTATCATTTCAAATGATCATTCGTACAAATGGAAGTAGTCATCTTGATAATATCAGATGGTTTTTCAAGCATGGTTGGCAGTAACAATATCTGCAAATGGTAAATCTTCTATAACACCTCAAATGTTAGGTTATTACTGAAAAGGCAGGTGATAATAAACTTTGATTGATGCTATCAATTCAAATGATCATTTGTGCAACTGGGATTGTAGTAATCGTCATAGAAACAGACGGGATTTCAAGCATTGTTTGCAGCAGTAATGTCTGCGGATGGTAAATTTTCATTGTCACCTCAAATTTCAGGATATTACTGACAATACAGGTGATAATAAACTTTGAAAGATGTTATCAATTCAAATGGTCATTCGTACAACTGGAAGTAGTCATCTTGATAATATCAGTTGGGATTTCAAGCATGGTTTGTTGTAATAATGTCTGGAGATGGCAAATTTTCATTATCAACTCAAATGTCAGAATATTACTGACAATATAGGTGATAATAAACTTTGACTGATGTTATCATTTCAAATGATCATTCGTACAACTGGAAGTAGTCATCTTCATAATATTAGATGGGATTTCAAGGATGTTTTTCTGTAATAATGACTGGAGATGGTATATTTTCATTATCGCCTCAAATTTCAGGATATTTGTGACAATGCAGGTGATAATAAACTTTGACTGATGTGATCAATTCAAATGATCATTCGTATTACTGGAATTAGTCATCTTGATAACAACAGACGGGATTTCAAGCATGGTTTGCTGTAATTATGTCTGGAGATGGTAAATTTATATTATTACCTAAAATTTCAGGATATTACTGACAATGCAAGTGATAATAAACTTTGACTGATGTTATCAATTCAAATGATCATAGACCTTTTAGCTATTCTACAAAAGAGCCTGGATCGAGCGATATTTTTATACAATTTTATAAGCGAGGTTCGATAGAGTGGCGTTAGAGCTTCGATCGCAATTGTGCACATTCGAAAATTCTACAAATTGTAATGAAATATCGTTTGATACACATTCGTTTTCAGAATAGCTAAAAGGTCTATTCGTGGAACTATGATTAGTCATCTTGATAAAAACAGACGGGATATCAAGCATGGTTTGCTGTTATATGGTCTGGAGATGGTAAATTTGCATTATCACCTCAAATGTCAGGATATTACTGACAATGCTGGTGATAATAAACTTTGACTGATGTTATCAATTCAAATGATCATTTGTGGAACTATGATTAGTCATCTTGATAAAAACAGACGGGATATCAAGCATGGTTTGCTGTAATAATGTCTGGAGATGGTAAATTTTCATTATCACCTAAAATGTCAGGATATTACTGACAATGCTGGTGATAATAAACTGTGACTGATTGTATCAATTCAAATGATCACTTGTGCAACTGGGATTGTAATCATCTTGATAACAACAGACGGGATATCAAGCATTGTTTGCAGCAGTAATGTCTGTGGATGGTAAATGTACATTATCACCTCAAATGTCAGGATATTACTGAAAATGCAGGTGATAATAAACTTTGACTGATGTTATCAATTCAAATGATCATTCGTGGAACTATGATTAGTCATCTTGATAAAAACAGACCGGATATCAAGCATGGTTTGCTGTTATAATGTCTGGAGATGGTAAATTTTCATTATCACCTCAAATATCAGGATATTCCTGACAATGCTGGTGATAATAAACTGTGACTGATTGTATCAATTCAAATGATCATTTGTGCAACTGGGATTGTAATCATCTTGATAACAACAGACAGGATTTCAAGCATGGTTTCCTGTAATAATGTGTGGTGATGGCAAATTTTCATTATCAACTAAAATTTCAGGATATTACTGACAATGCAGGTGATATTAAACTTTGACTGATGTTATCAATTCAAATGATCATTTGTGGAACTATGATTAGTGATCTTAATAAAAACAGACGAGATATTAAGCATGGTTTGCTGTAATAATGTCTTGAGATTGTTAAATTTTCATTATCACCTCAAATATCAGGATATCACTGACAATATAGGTGATTGTAAATTTTGATTGATGTTATCATTTCAAATGATCATTCGTACAAATGGAAGTAGTCATCTTGATAATATCAGATTGTATTTCAAGCATGATTGGCAGAAACAATATCTGCAAATGGTAAATCTTCAATAACACCTCAAATGTTACGATATAACTGAAAAGACATGTGATAATATACTTTGACTGATTTTATCAGTTCAAATGATCATTTGTGCAACTGGGATTGTAGTCATCTTTATAGAAACAGACGGGATTTCAAGCATTGTTTGCAGCAGTAATATCTGCGGATGGTAAATTTTCATTATCACCTAAAATTTCAGAATATTACTGACAATGCAGATGATATTAAACTTTGACTGATGTTATCAATTCAAATGATCATTTGTGGAACTATGATTAGTGATCTTAATAAAAACAGACGAGATATTAAGCATGGTTTGCTGTAATAATGTCTTGAGATTGTTAAATTTTCATTATCACCTCAAATATCAGGATATCACTGACAATATAGGTGATTGTAAATTTTGATTGATGTTATCATTTCAAATGATCATTCGTACAAATGGAAGTAGTCATCTTGATAATATCAGATTGTATTTCAAGCATGATTGGCAGAAACAATATCTGCAAATGGTAAATCTTCAATAACACCTCAAATGTTACGATATAACTGAAAAGACATGTGATAATATACTTTGACTGATTTTATCAGTTCAAATGATCATTTGTGCAACTGGGATTGTAGTCATCTTTATAGAAACAGACGGGATTTCAAGCATTGTTTGCAGCAGTAATATCTGCGGATGGTAAATTTTCATTATCACCTAAAATTTCAGAATATTACTGACAATGCAGATGATATCAAACTTTGACTGATGTTATCAATTCAAATGATCATTTGTGGAACTATGATTAGTCATCTTGATAAAAACAGACGGGATATCAAGCATGGTTTGCTGTAATTATGTCTGGAGATGGTAAATTTTCATTATTGCCTCAAATGTCAGGATATTACTGACAATGCCGGTGATAAAAACTTTGACTGATGTTATCCATTCAAATGATCATTTGTGAAACTGGGATTACAGTCATCTTGATAGCAACAGACGTGATTTCAAGCATTGTTTGCAGCAGTAATGTCTGTGGATGGTAAATGTTCATTATCACCTCAAATTTCAGGATATTACTGACAATACAGGTGATAATAAACTTTGACTGATGTTATCAATTCAAATGATCATTGGTACAACTGGAATTAGTCATCTTGATAACAACAGACGGGATTTCAAGAATGGTTTGCTGTAATAATGTCTGGAGATGGTAAATTTTCATTATCACCTCAAATGTAAGGATATTACTGACAATATAGGTGATAATAAACTTTGACTGATGTTATCATTTCAAATGATCATTCGTACAACTGGAAGTAGTCATCTTGATAATATTAGATGGGAATTCGAGCATGGTTTGCTGTGATATGTCTGGAGATGGTTTATTTTCTTTATCACCTCAAATTTCAGGATTTTACTGACAATGTAGGTGCTAATAAACTTTGACTGATGTTATCAATTCAAATGATCATTTGTGCAACTTGAATTAGTCATCTTGATAACAACAGACGGGATATCAAGCCTGGTTTGCTGTTATAATGTCTGGAGATAGTAAATTTTCTTTATCCCTTCAAATGTCAGGATGTTACTGACAATGCAGGTGATAATAAACTTTGACTGATGTTATCAATTCAAATGATCATTCGTACAACTGGAATTAGTCATCTTGATAACAACTGACTATACTTCAAGCATGGTTTGCTGGAATAATGTCTGGAAATGGTAAATTATCATTATCACCTCAAATGTCAGGATATTACTGACAATATAGGTGATAATAAACTTTAACTGATGTTATCATTTCAAATGATCATTCGTACAACTGGAATGGGTCATCAGAATAACATCAGACGAGATATCAAACATAGTTTTCTGTGATAATCTCTGCAGATTGTACATTTTCATTAACACCTCAAATGTCAGAATAGTGCTGACAATGCAGTTGATAATAAATTTTGACAGATGTCATCAATTCAAATGATCATTCGTGCAACTGAAATTAGTCATTTTGATAACAACGGACGGGATTTCAAGCACAGTTTGCTGTAATAATATCTGCAGATGGTAAATTTTCATTATCACATCATATGTAAGGATAATACTGTCAATGAATATGATAATAAACTTTGACTGATGTAACTAATACAAATTATCATTCATAAAACTGAATTTAGTCATCTTGATGACAATAGACTATATTTCAATAATGATGTGCTGCAATAATGCCTGCAGATTGCAAATTTTCATTATCACCTCAAATTTCAGGCAATTACTGGCAATGGAAGTGATAATAAACTTCTACTGATGTTATCAATTCAAATGATCATTCTTGAAACTGGAATTAGTCATCTTGATAACAACGGACGGGATTTCAAATCGCTGTAATAATGTCCGCAAGTTAGAAATTTTCATTACCACCTCATATGTAAGTATATCACTGACAATACATATGATGATAAACTTTGACTGATGCTATCAATTCTAATGATCATTCGTAGATCTGGGTTTAGTCATCTTCATAATATCAGATGGGATTTCAAGCATGGTTTGCTGTAACAATATCTGCAAATGGTAAATGTTCAATAACACCTCAAATGTTGGGATATTACTGAAAAGGCAGGTGATAATAAACTTTGACTGACGTTATCATTTTAAATGATCATTTTTGCAACTTGAATTAGTCATCTTGATAAAAACAGACGGGATATCAAGCATGGTTTGCTGTAATAATGCCTGGAGATGGTAAATTTTCATTATCACCTCAAATGTCAGGATATTACTGACAATGCATGTGATATTGAACTTTGATTGATCGTATCATTTCAAATGATCATTCGTACAACTGGAATTAGTCATCTTGATAACAACAGACTATATTTCAAGCATGGTTTGCAGGAATATTGTCTGAAGATGGTAAATTTTCATTATCACCTCATATGTCAGGATATTACTGACCATCTAGGTGATAATAAACTTTGACTGATGTTAGCAATTCAATTGATCATTCGTACAACTTGGTATTATTCATCTTGATAACAATGGAGGGGATCTCAAGCATGGTTTGCTGTAATAATGCCTGGAGATGGTAAATTTTCATTATCACCTCAAATGTCAGGATATTACTGACAATATAGGTGATCATAAACTTTGACTGATCTTATGATTTCAAATGATCATTCGTACAATTGGACGTAGTCATCTTGATAATATCAGATGGTATTTCAAGCATGGTTGGCAGTAACAATATCTGCAAATGGCAAATCTTCAATAACACCTAAAATGTTAGGATATTACAGAAAAGGCAGGTGATAATAAACTTTGACTGATGTTATCAATTCAAATGATCATTTGAGCAACTGGGATTGTAGTCATCTTAATAGAAACAGACGGGATTTCAAGCATTGTTTGCAGCAGTAATGTCTGCGGATGGTAAATTTTCATTATCACCTCAAATGTCAGGATATTACTGACAATACAGGTGATAATAAACTTTGACAGATGTTATCAATTCAAATGATCATTCGTACAACTGGAAGTAGTCCTCTTGATAGCAACAGACAGGATTTCAAGCATTGTTTGCAGCAGAAATGTCTGCGGATGGTGAACTTTTATTATCACCTCAAATGTCAGAATATTACTGACAATGCAGGTGATAACAACCTTTGACTGATGTTATCATTTCAAATGATCATTCGTGCAATCGTAAGTAGTCATCTTCATAACAAAAGACGGGAATTCAAGCATGGTTTGCTTTAATAATGTCTTGAAATGGTAAATTTTCAATAGCAATTCAAATATCAGGATATTACTGAAAACGCATGTGATAATGAACTTTGACTGATGTTATCATTTCAAATGATCATTCGTATAACTGGAAGTAGTCATCTTGATAATATCAGATGGGATTTCAAGTATGGTTGGCTGTAAAAATATCTGCAAATGGTAAATGTTCAATAACACCTCAATTGTTAGGATATTACTGAAAAGGTAGGTGATAATAAACTTTGACTGATGTAATCAATTCAAATGATCATTTGTGCAACTGGGATTGTAGTCATCTTGATAGAAACAGACGGGATTTCAAGCATTTTTTGCAGCAGTAATGTCTGCGGATGGTAAATTTTCGTTATCACCTCAAATGTCAGGATATTACTGACAATACATGTGACAATATACTTATACTGATGATATCAATTCAAATGATCATTCGTACAACTGGAATTAGTCATCTTGAAAATAACAGACGGGATTTCAAGCATAGTTTCCTATAATAATGTCTGGAGATGGTAACTTTTCATTATCACCTCAAATATTAGGATATTACTGACGATATAGGTGGTAATAAACTTTCACTGATGTTATCATTTCAAATGATCATTCGTACAACTGGAATTAGTCATATTGATAATATCAGATGGGATTTCAAGCCTGGATTCCTGTTGTAATATTTTCTGGAGATGGTCAATTTTCATTATCACTTCAAATGTCAGGATATTACTGACAATGCATGTGATAATAAACTTATACTGATGATATCAATTCAAATGATCATTCATACAACTGGGATTATTCATCTTGATAAACAGACGGAATTTCAAGCACGGTTTGCTGTAATAATGTCTGGAGATGGTAAATTTTCATTATCACCTCAAATGTCAGGATATTACTGACAATATACAGGGTGTCCCAGAAAAATTGTGCCCCGTTTGCCTGAAGATTGCGACAAAGCAACAAAAGATTCTCACTAACCTTTTCCATGATGTTGCTCTTCAGATGTTCAATTAAAGTTTGCCACTGTCCCCGTGAAAATCCGTTGAAAAATGATGGAGCTATGGCTTTCAGAAGAACAAATTTGCCTGTTGACTGAATCCAGCGGTCGGCCATTTTATCTTACTATTTTGCAACGATAAACAGCTTCATGGATGAACTGAAATAGCAGCTTCTAATGTCATAGCTCTCACGAAAATTCCAATAATCATCAGAGAGTTCAACTATTTTGTACCCCACGATCTTTGATGGAATACATAAATGAAGATAAGAATTACCAAGGCAGTAAAACATCAAAGGTTTCGACGGAAATATATTTCAAATTAAATTTGTCGCCTTCCCTATATAAATTTCTTCCTTAATTTGTTACAAGCAATTGTTGATTTACTACCGAAGACAATGAACTAAAAGAAACAAGAGAGGCAAAAGATTTTGAACTGATCAATAAACTAAATAATTGGTTCAGACACTCCTCACACCTGCAAATTAAACGTGACTATATGTTTGTCATTACCGTTTGGTTATTTATTATCTTGGGGCCCTTGTCTTCGTTTTGACATTCAATCAAGGGTCGTGGGGTACGAAATAGCTGAACTCACTGATGATTACTGAAACTTTCGCGAGAGCTATGAAATTGGAAGTTACTGTTTCAGCTCATCCATGAAGCTGTTTACCGTTGCAAAATAGTAAAACAAAATGGCCGACCGCTGGTTTCAGTCATCAGGTAAATTTGGCCTTCTAAACGTCATAGCTCCATCATTTTTCAACGGATTTTCACGGGGACAGTGGCAAACTTTAATTGAACATCTGAAGAGCAACATCAAGTCAAAGTATGGTGAGGACCTTTTGCCGCTTTGTCGCAATCTTCAGGCAAACGGGGTACAAATTTTCTGGGACACCCTGTATGTGTTAATAAACTTTGACTGATGTTATCATTTTAAATGATCATTCGTACAACTGGAAATAGTCATCTTGATAATATCAGATGGGATTTCAAGCATGGTTTGCTGTAATAATGTCTGGAGATGGTAAATTTTCATTATCACCTCAAATTTATGGATATTACTGACAATGCAGGTGATAATAAACTTTGACTGATGTTATCAATTCAAATGATCATTGGTACAACAGGAAGTAATCATCTTGATAATATCAGATGGGATTTCAAGCATGGTTTCCTGTAATAATGTCTGGAGATGGTAAATTTTCATTATCACCTCAAATTTATGGATATTACTGACAATGCAGGTGATAATAAACTTTGACTGATGTTATCAATTCAAATGATCATTGGTACAACAGGAAGTAATCATCTTGATAATATCAGATGGGATTTCAAGCATGGTTTGCTGTAATAATTTCTGGAGATGGTAAATTTTCATTATCACCTCAAATGTCAGGATATTACTGACAAATATAGGTGGTAATGAACTTTGACTGATGTTATCATTTTAAATGATTTTTCGTACATATGGAAGTAGTCATCTTGATAATTTCAGATGGGATTTCAAGCATTGTTTGCTGTAATAATGTCTGAAGATGGTAAATTTTCATTATCACTTCAAATTTATGTATATTACTGACAATATAGGTGATAATAAACTTTGACTGATGCTATCAATTCAAATGATCATTCGTACAACTGGAGTTAGTCATCTTGATAACAACAGACGGGATTTCAAGCATGGTTTGCTGTAATGATGTCTGGAGATGATAAATTTTCATTATCACCTAAAATTTCAGGATATTACTGACAATGCAGGTGATAATAAACTTTGACTGATGCTATCAATTCAAATGATCATTCGTACAACAGGAAATTGTTATCTTGATAATATCAGATGGGATTTCAAGCATCGTTTGCTGTAACAATGTCTGGAGATGGTAAATTTTCATTATCACCTCAAATGTCAGGATATTACTGACAATATAGGTGATAATAAACTTTGACTGATGTTATCATTTTAAATGATCATTCGTACAACTGGAAATAGTCATCTTGATAATATCAGATGGGATTTCAAGCATTGTTTGCTGTAATAATGTCTGAAGATGGTAAATTTTCATTATCACCTCCAATTTATGGATATTACTGACAATATAGGTTGTAATAAACTTTGACTGATGCTATCAATTCAAATGATCATTCGTACAACTGGAGTTAGTCATCTTGATAACAACAGACGGGATTTCAAGCATGGTTTGCTGTAACAATGTTTGGAGATGGTAAATTTTCATTATCACCTCAAATGTCAGGATATTATTGACAATATAGGTGATAATAAACTTTGACTGATGTTATCATTTTAAATGATCATTCGTACAACTGGAAATAGTCATCTTGATAATATCAGATGGGATTTCAAGCATGGTTTGCTGTAATAATGTCTGGAGATGGTAAATTATCATTATCACCTCAAATTTAAGGATATTACTGACATTATAGCTGGTAATAAATTTGACTAATGTCATCAATTCAAATGATTATTCGTGGAACTATGATTAGTAATCTTGATAAAAACAGACGGGATATCAAGAATGGTTTGCTTTAATAATTTCTGGAGATAGTAAATTTTCTTTATTGCCTCAAATGTCAGGATATTACTGACAATATAGGTGAAAATAAAATTTGACTGATGTTATCATTTTAAATGATCATTCGTACAACTGGAAATAGTCATCTTGATAATATCAGATGGGATTTCAAGCATTGTTTGCTGTAATAATGTCTGAAGATGGTAAATTTTCATTATCACCTAAAATTTATGGATATTACTGACAATATAGGTGATAATAAACTTTGACTGATGCTATCAATTCAAATAATCATTCGTACAACTGGAGTTAGTCATCTTGATAACAACAGACGGGATTTCAAGCATGGTTTGCTGTAATGATGTCTGGAGATGGTAAATTTTCATTATCACCTAAAATTTCAGGATATTACTGACAATGCAGCTGATTATAAACTTTGACTGATGCTATCAATTCAAATCATCATTCGTACAACAGGAAATTGTCATCTTGATAATATCAGATGGGATTTCAAGCATGGTTTGCTGTAACAATGTCTGGAGATGGTAAATTTTCATTATCACCTCAAATGTCAGGATATTACTGACAATATAGGTGATAATAAACTTTGACTGATGTTATCATTTTAAATGATCATTCGTACAACTGGAAATAGTCATCTTGATAATATCAGATGGGATTTCAAGCATGGTTTGCTGTAATAATGTCTGGAGATGGTAAGTTTTCATTATCACCTCAAATTTAAGGATATTAGTGACAATATAGGTGGTAATAAATTTGACTGGTGTTATCAATTCAAATGATCATTCGTGGAACTGTGATTAGTAATCTTGATAAAAACAGACGGGATATCAAGAATGGTTTGCTTTAGTAATTTCTGGAGATAGTAAATTTTATTAATTGCCTCAAATGTCAGGATATTACTGAGAATATAGGTGAAAATAAACTTTGACTCATGTTATCATTTTAAATGATCATTCGTACAACTGCAAGTAGTCATCTTGATAATATCAGATGGGATTTCAAGCATAGTTTGCTGTAATAATGTCTGGAGATGGTAAATTTTCATTATCACCTCAAATGTCAGGATATTACTTACAATATAGGTGAAAATAAACTTTGACTGATGTTATCATTTTAAATGATCATTCGTACAACTGGAGTTAGTCATCTCGATAACAACAGATGGATTTCAAGCATGGTTTGCTGTAATAATGTCTGGGGATGGTAAATTTTCATTATCACCTCAAATGTCAGGATATTACTGACAATGCAGGTGATAATAAACTTTGACTGATGTTATCAATTCAAACGATCATTCGTACAACTGGAAGAAGCCATCTTGATAATATCAGATGGGATCTCAAGCATGGTTTGCTGTAATCACTTCTGGAGATGGTAAATTTTCATTATCACCTCAAATTTATGGATATTACTGACAATGCAGGTGATAACAAACTTTGACTGATGCTATCAATTCAAATGATCATTCGTACAACTGGAGTTAGTCATCTTGATAATAGAAACGGGATTTCAAGCATGGTTTGCTGTAATAATGTCTGGAGATGGTAAATTTTCATTATCACCTAAAAGTTCTGGATATTACTGATAATGCAGGTGATATTAAACTTTGACTGATGTTATCAATTCAAATGATCTTTCGTGGAACTATGATTAGTCATCTTGATAAAAAGAGAGGGGATATCAAGAATGGTTTGCTTTAATCATTTCTGAAGATAGTAAATTTTCTTTATTGCCTCAAATGTCAGGATATTACTGACAATATAGGTGAAAACAAACTTTGACTGATGTTATCATTTCAAATGCTCATTCGTACAACTGGAGTTAGTCATCTCGATAACAACAGACGGATTCCAAACATGGTTTGCTGTAATAATGTCTATGGATGGTAAATTTTCATCCTCACCTCAAATGTCAGGATATTACTGACAATATAGGTGAAAATAAACTTTGACTGATGTTATCATTTTAAATGATCATTCGTACAACTGGAGTTAGTCATTTCGATAACAACAGACGGATTTCAAGCATGGTTTGCTGTAATAATGTCCTGGGATGGTAAATTTTCATCCTCACCTCAAATGTCAGGATATTACTGACAATGCAGGTGATAATAAACTTTGACTGATGCTATCAATTCAAATGATCATTCGTACAACTGGAGTTAGTCATCTTGATAACAACAGACGGGATTTCAAGCATGGTTTGCTGTAATAATGTCTGGAGATGGTAAATTTTCATTATCACCTAAAAGTTCAGGATATTACTGACAATGCAGGTGATATTAAACTTTGACTGATGTTATCAATTCAAATGATCATTTTTGCAACTTGAAATAGTCATCTTGATAACAACAGACATGAATTTCAAGCCATGTTTCCTGTAATAATGTCTGGAGATGGTAAATTTTCATTATCACCTCAAACTTTTGGATATTAGTGACAATGTATGTGATAATAAACATTGACTGATGTTATCAATTCAAATGATCATTCGTACAACTGGAAGTAGCCATCTTGATAATATCAGATTGGATTTTAAGCCTGGTTTGCTGTAATAATGTCTGGAGATTGTAAATTTTCATTATCACTTCAAATGTCAGGATATTATTGACAATCCAGGTGATAATAAATTTTGACTGATGTTATCGATTCAAATGATCAATCGTACAACTGGATTTAGTCATCTTGATAACAACAGACAGGATTTCAAGCAAAGATTGCTATAATAATGTCTGCAGATTGTAAAAATTCATTATCACTTCAAATGTCAGGATATTACTGACAATATAGGTGATAATGAACGTTGACTGATGTTATCAATTCAAATGATCATTTGTGCAACTTGAATTAGTCATCTTGATAACAACAGACATGGATTTCAAGCATGGTTTCCTGTGATAATGTCTGGAGATAGTAAAATTTCATTATCACCTAAAATTTCAGGATATTAACGACAATGCAGGTGATATGAAACTTTGACTGATGTTATCAATTCAAATGATCAGTTGTGCAACTATGATTAGTCATCTTGATAAAAACAGACGGGATATCAAGCATGGTTTGCTGTAATAATGACTGGAGATGGAAAATTTTCATTATCGCCCCAAATGTCAGGATAATTGAGACAATGCAGGTGATAATGAACTTTGACTGACGTTATTATTTAAAATGATCATTCGTACGACTGGAAGTAGTCATCTTGATAATATCAGATGGGATTTCAAGCATGGTTTGCTGTAATAATGTCTGGAGATAGTAATTTTCATTATCACCTCAAATTTAAGGATATTACTGACAATATAGGTGGTAATAAACTTTGACTGATGTTATCAATTCAAATGATCATTCGTGGAACTATTATTAGTCATCTTGATAACAACAGACATGAATTTCAAGCATGGTTTCCTGTAATAATGTCTGGAGATGGTAAATTTTCATTATCACCTCAAATTTTTGGATATTACTGACAATGCATGTAATAATAAACATTGACTGATGTTATCAATTCAAATGATCATTCGTACAACAGGAAGTAGTCATCTTGATAATATCAGATGAGATTTCAGGCATGGTTTGCTGTAATAATGTCTGGAGATGGTAAATTTTCATTATCACCTCAAATGTCAGGATATTATTGACAATTCAGGTGATAATAAATTTTGACTGATGTTATCGATTCAAATGATCACTCATACAACTGGAATTATTCATCTTGATAAACAGACAGAATCTCAAGCATTGTTTGCTGTAATAATGTCTGGAGATGGTAAATTTTCATTATCACCTCAAATGTAAGGATATTACTGACAATATAGGTGGTAATAAACTTTCACTGATGTTATCATTTCAAATGATCAATCGTACAACTGGATTTAGTCATCTTGATAACAACAGACGGGATTTCAAGCAAAGTTTGCTATAATAATGTCTGCAGATTGTAAAAATTCATTATCACATGATCATTCGTACAACTGGAAGTAGCCATCTTGATAATTTCAGATGGGATTTCAAGCCTGGTTTGCTGTAATAATGTCTGGAGATGGTATATTTTCATTATCACCTCAAATGTCAGGATATTACAAACAATGCAGGTGATAATGAACGTTGACTGATGTTATCAATTCAAATGATCATATGTACAACTTGAATTTGTCATCTTGATAACAACAGACATGAATTTCAAGCATGGTTTCCTGTGATAATGTCTGGAGATAGTAAAATTTCATTATCACCTAAAATTTCAGGATATTAACGACAATGCAGGTGATATGAAACTTTGACTGATGTTATCAATTCAAATGATCAGTTGTGCAACTATGATTAGTCATCTTGATAAAAACAGACGGGATATCAAGCATGGTTTGCTGTAATAATGACTCGAGATGGAAAATTTTCATTATCGCCCCAAATGTCAGGATAATTGAGACAATGCAGGTGATAATGAACTTTGACTGACGTTATTATTTAAAATGATCATTCGTACGACTGGAAGTAGTCATCTTGATAATATCAGATGGGATTTCAAGCATGGTTTGCTGTAATAATGTCTGGAGATAGTAATTTTCATTATCACCTCAAATTTAAGGATATTACTGACAATATAGGTGGTAATAAACTTTGACTGATGTTATCAATTCAAATGATCATTCGTGGAACTATTATTAGTCATCTTGATAACAACAGACATGAATTTCAAGCATGGTTTCCTGTAATAATGTCTGGAGATGGTAAATTTTCATTATCACCTCAAATTTTTGGATATTAGTGACAATGCATGTGATAATAAACATTGACTGATGTTATCAATTCAAATGATCATTCGTACAACAGGAAGTAGTCATCTTGATAATATCAGATGAGATTTCAGGCATGGTTTGCTGTAATAATGTCTGGAGATGGTAAATTTTCATTATCACCTCAAATGTCAGGATATTATTGACAATTCAGGTGATAATAAATTTTGACTGATGTTATCGATTCAAATGATCACTCATACAACTGGAAGTATTCATCTTGATAAACAGACAGAATCTCAAGCATTGTTTGCTGTAATAATGTCTGGAGATGGTAAATTTTCATTATCACCTCAAATGTAAGGATATTACTGACAATATAGGTGGTAATAAACTTTCACTGATGTTATCATTTCAAATGATCAATCGTACAACTGGATTTAGTCATCTTGATAACAACAGACGGGATTTCAAGCAAAGTTTGCTATAATAATGTCTGCAGATTGTAAAAATTCATTATCACATGATCATTCGTACAACTGGAAGTAGCCATCTTGATAATATCAGATGGGATTTCAAGCCTGGTTTGCTGTAATAATGTCTGGAGATGGTAAATTTTCATTATCACCTCAAATGTCAGGATATTACAAACAATGCAGGTGATAATGAACGTTGACTGATGTAATCAATTCAAATGATCATTTGTACAACTTGAATTTGTCATCTTGATAAATACAGACATGAATTTCAAGCATGGTTTCCTGTAATAATGTCTGGAGATGGTAAAATTTCATTATCACATAAATTTCATGATATTACTGACAATGCAGGTGATATTAAACTTTGACTGATGTTATCAATTCAAATGATCAATTGTGCAACTATGATTAGTCATCTTGATAAAAACAGACGGGATATCAAGCATGGTTTGCTGTAATAATCACTCGAGATGGAAAATTTTCATTGTCGCCCCAAATGTCAGGATATTTGTGACAATGCAGGTGATAATGAACTTTGACTGACGTTATTATTTAAAATGATCATTCGTACGACTGGAAGTAGTCATCGTGATAATATCAGATGGGATTTCAAGCATGGTTTGCTGTAATAATGTCTGGAGATAGGAAATTTTCATTATCTCCTCAAATTTAAGGATATTACTGACAATATAGGTGGTAATAAACTTTGACCGATGTTATTATTTAAAATGATCATTCGTACAACTGGAGTTAGTCATCTTGATAACAACAGACGGGATTTCAAGCATGGTTTGCTTTAATAATGTCTGGAGATGGTAAATTTTCATTATCACCTCAAATTTATGGATATTACTGACAATGCAAGTGATAATAAACTTTGACTGTCGTTATCAATTCAAATGATCATTCGTACAACAGGAAGTGGTCATCTTGATAATATCAGCTTGGATTTCAAGCATGGTTTGCTGTAATAATGTCTGGAGATGGTAAATTTTCATTATCACCTCGAATATCGGGATATTACTGACAATATAGGTGATAATAAACTTTGACTGATGTTATCATTTTAAATGATCATTTGTACAACTGGAAGTAGTCATCTTGATAATATCAGATGGGATTTCAAGCATGGTTTGCTGTAATAATGTCTGGAGATGGTAAATTTTCATTATCACCTCAAATTTATGGATATTACTGACAATGCAGGTGATAATAAACTTTGACTGATGTTATCAATTCAAATGATCATTCGTACAACAGGAAGTAATCATCTTGATAATATCAGATGGGATTTCAAGCATGGTTTGCTGTAATAATGTCTGGAGATGGTAAATTTTCATTATCACCTCAAATGTCAGGATATTACTGACAATATAGGTGCTAATAAAATTTGACTGATGTTATCATTTTAAATGATCATTCGTACAACTGGAGTTAGTCATCTTGATAACAACAGACGGGTATTTCAAGCATGGTTTGCTGTAATGATGTCTGGCGATGGTAAATTTTCATTATCACCTCAAATGTCAGGATATTACTGAAAATATAGGTGATAATAAACTTTGACTGATGTTATCATTTTAAATGATCATTCGTACAGCTTGAAGTAGTCATCTTGATAATATCAGATGGGATTTCAAGCATGGTTTGCTGTAATAATGTCTAGAGATGGTAAATTTTCATTATCACCTCAAATTTATTGCTATTACTGACAATATAGAAGATAATAAACTTTGACTGATGTTATCATTTCAAATGATCATTCGTACAACTTGAAATAGTCATCTTGATAATATCAGATGGGGTTTCAAGCATAGTTTGCTGTAATAATGTCTGGAGATGGTAAATTTTCATTATCACCTCAAATTTCAGGATATTACTGCCAATGCAGGTGATAATAAACTTTGACTGATGTTATCATTTCAAATGATCATTCGTACAACTGGAAGTAGTCAGCTTGATAATATCAGATGGGATTTCAAGCATGGTTTGCTGTAATAATGTCTGGAGATGGTAAATTTTCATTATCACCTCAAATGTCAGGATATTACTGACAATCCAGGTGATAATAAACTTTGACTTATGTTATCGATTCAAATGGTCATTAATACAGCTGGAATTATTTATCTTGATAACAACATACGGGATTTCAAGCATGGTTTTCTGTATTAATGTCTGGAGATGGTAAATTTTCATTATCACCTAAAATTTCAGGATATTAGTGACAAAGAAGGTGATCATAAACTTTGACTGATGTTATCAATTCAAATGTTCATTCGTGGAACTATGATTAGTCATCTTGTTCAAAACAGACGGAATATCAAGCATGGTTTGCTGTTATAATGTCTGGAGATGGTAAATTTTCATTATCACCTCAAATGTCAAGATATTACTGACAATGCATGTGATGATAATCTTAGAATGATGTTATCAATTCAAATGATCATTCGTACAACTGGAATTAGTCATCTTGATAACAATAGACCGGATTTCAAGCATGGTTTGCTAAAATAATGTCTGGAGATGGTATATTTTCATTATCACCTCAAATGTCAGGATATTACTGACAATATAGGTGGTAATAAACTTTGACTGATGTTATCAATTCAAATGATCATTCGTACAACTGGAAGTAGTCATCTTGATAATATCAGAGGGGATTTCAAACATGGTTTGCTGTAACAATTTCTTCAAATGGTAAATCTTCAATAACACCTCAAATGTTAGGATATTACTGATAGGTAGGTTATAATAGACTTTGACTGATGTTATCAATTAAAAAATGATCATTCCTGCAACTGGAATTATTCATCTTGATACAAATAGACAGGATTTCAAGCATGGTTTGCTTTATGAATGTCTGCAAATTGTAAATATTCATTATCACTTCAAATGTCAGGATATTACTGACAATGCAGGTGATAATAAACTTTGACTGATGTTATCAATTCAAACGATCATTCGTACAACTGGAAGAAGCCATTTTGATAATATCAGATGGGATCTCAAGCCTGGTTTGCTGTAATAATGTCTGGAGATGGTAAATTTTCATTATCGCCTCAAATTTCAGGATATTACTGACAATGCAGGTGATAATAAACTTTGACTGATGTGATAAATTCAAATGATCATTCGTGGAACTATGATTAGTCATCTTGATAAAAACAGACGGGATATCAAGCATGGTTTGCTGTAATAATTTCTGGAGATAGTAAATTTTCATTATTCCCTCAAATGTCAGGATGTTGCTGACAATGCAGGTGATAATAAACTTTGACTGATGTGATAAATTCAAATGATCATTCGTGGAACTATGATTAGTCATCTTGATAAAAACAGACGGGATATCAAGCATGGTTTGCTGTAATAATTTCTGGAGATAGTAACTTTTCATTATTCCCTCAAATGTCAGGATGTTGCTGACAATGCAGGTGATAATAAACTTTGACTGATGCTATCAATTCAAATGATCATTCTTACAACAGGAAGTTGTCATCTTGATAATATCAGATGGAATTTCAAGCATGGTTTGCGGTAATAATGTCTGGAGATGGTAAATTTTCATTATCACCTCAAATTTATAGATATTACTGACAATGCAGGTGATAATAAACTTTGACTGATGCTAACAATTCAAATGATCATTCGTACAACTGGAAGTAGTCATCTTGATAATATCAGATGGGATTTCAAGCATGGTTTGCTGTAATAATGTCTGGAGATGGTAAATTTTCATTATCACCTCAAATATCAGGATATTACTGACAATATAGGTGATAATAAACTTTGACTGATGTTATCATTTTAAATGATCATTCGTACAACTGGAAGTAGTCATCTTGATAATATCAGATGGGATTTCAAGCATGGTTTGCTGTAATAATGTCTGGAGATGGTAAATTTTCATTATCACCTCAAATTTATGGATATTACTGACAATGCAGGTGATAATAAACTTTGACGGATGTTATCATTTCAAATGATCATTCGTACAACAGGAAGTAGTCTATTGATAATATCAGATTGGATTTCAAGCATGGTTTGCTGTAATAATATCTGCAGATGGTAAATTTTCATTATCACCTCAAATGTCAGGATATTACTGACAATATAGGTGATGATAAACTTTGAATGATGTTATCATTTCAAATGATAATTCGTACAACTGGAAATAGTCATCTTGATAATATCAGATGAGATTTCAAGCATGGTTTGCTGTAATAATGTCTGGAGATGGTAAATTTTCATTATCTCCTCAAATTTCAGGATATTACTGACAATATAGGTGATAATAAACTTTGACTGATGTTATCATTTAAAATGATAATTCGTACAACTGGAAATAGTAATCTTGATAATATCAGATGAGATTTCAAGCATGGTTTGCTGTAATAATGTCTGGAGATGGTAAATTTTCATTATCACCTCAAATTTCAGGATATTACTGATAGGTAGGTTATAATAAACTTTGACTGATGTTATCAATTCAAATGATCATTTGTGCAACTTGAATTAGTCATCTTCATAACAAAAGACGGGATTTCAAGCATGGTTTGCTGTAATAATGTCTGGAGATGGTAAATTTACATTATCACCTAAAATTTCAGGATATTACTGACAATGCAGGTGATAATAAACTTTGACTGATGTGATCAATTCAAATGATCATTCGTGGAACTATGATTAGTCATCTTGATAAAAACAGACGGGATATCAAGCATGGTTTGCTGTAATAATTTCTGGAGATAGTAAATTTTCATTATTCCCTCAAATGTCAGGATATTGCTGACAATGCAGGTGATAATAAACTTTGACTGATGCTAACAATTCAAATGATCATTCGTACAACTTGAGTTAGTTCACTTGATAACAACAGACGGGATTTCAAGCATGGTTTGCTGTAATAATGTCTGGAGATGGTAAATTTTCATTATCACCTCAAATATCAGGATATTACTGACAAATATAGGTGATAATAAACTTTGACTGATGTTATCATTTTAAATGATCATTCGTACAACTGGAAATAGTCATCTTGATAATATCAGATGGGATTTCAAGCATGGTTTGCTGTAATAATGTCTGGAGATGGTAAATTTTCATTATCACCTCAAATTTATGGATATTACTGACAATGCAGGTGATAATAAACTTTGACGGATGTTATCATTTCAAATGATCATTCGTACAACAGGAAGTAGTCTATTGATAATATCAGATGGGATTTCAAGCATGGTTTGCTGTAATAATATCTGCAGATAGTAAATTTTCATTATCACCTCAAATGTCAGGATATTACTGACAATATAGGTGATAATAAACTTTTAATGATGTTATCATTTTAAATGATCATTCGTACAACTGGAAGTAGTCAGCTTGATAATATCAGATGGGATTTCAAGCATGGGTTGCTGTAATAATGTCTGGAGATTGCAAATTTTCATTATCACCTCAAATGTCAGGATATTACTGAAAATATAGGTGATAATAAACTTTGACTGATGTTATCATTTTAAATTATCATTCCTACAGCTGAAAGTAGTCATCTTGATAATATCAGATGGGATTTCAAGCATGGTTTGCTGTAATAATGTCTGGAGATGGTAAATTTTCATTATCACCTCAAATTTATGGCTATTACTGACAATATAGGTGATAATAAACTTTGACTGATGTTATCATTTCAAATGATCATTCGTACAACTTGAAATAGTCATCTTGATAATATCAGATGGGATTTCAAGCATGGTTTGCTGTAATAATTTCTGGAGATAGTAAATTTTCATTAGTCCCTCACATGTCAGTATATTGCTGACAATGCAGGTGATAATAAACTTTGACTGATGCTATCAATTCAAATGATCATTCTTACAACTGCAGTTAGTCATCTTCATAACAACAGACGGGATTTCAAGCATGGTTTGCTATAATAATGTCTGGAGATGGTAAATTTTCATTATCACCTCAAATATCAGGATATTACTGACAATATAGGTGATAATAAACTTTGACTGATGTCATCATTTTAAATGATCATTCGTACAACTGGAAGTAGTCATCTTGATAATATCAGATGGGATTTCAAGCATGGTTTGCTGTAATAATTTCTGGAGATTGTAAATTTTCATTATTCCCTCAAATGTCAGGATATTGCTGACAATGCAGGTGATAATAAACTTTGACTGATGTTATCAATTAAAAAATGATCATTCCTGCAACTGGAATTATTCATCTTGATACAAATAGACAGGATTTCAAGCATGGTTTGCTGTAAGAATGTCTGCAAATTGTAAAAATTCATTATCACTTCAAATGTCAGGATATTACTGACAATGCAGGTGATAATAAACTTTGACTGATGTTATCAATTCAAACGATCATTCGTACAACTGGAAGAAGCCATCTTGATAATATCAGATGGGATCTCAAGCCTGGTTTGCTGTAATAATGTCTGGAGATGGTAAATTTTCATTATCGCCTCAAATTTCAGGATATTACTGACAATGCAGGTGATAATAAACTTTGACTGATGTTATCCATTCAAATGATCACTTGTGCAACTTGAATTAGTCATCTTCATAACAACAGACGGGATTTCAAGCATGGTTTCTGTAATAATGTCTGGAGATGGTAAATTTACATTATCACCTAAAATTTCAGGATATTACTGACAATGCAGGTGATAATAAACTTTGACTGATGTGATCAATTCGAATGATCATTCGTGGAACTATGATTAGTCATCTTGATAAAAACAGACGGGATATCAAGCATGGTTTGCTGTAATAATTTCTGGAGATTGTAAATTTTCATTATTCCCTCAAATGTCAGGATATTGCTGACAATGCAGGTGATAATAAACTTTGACTGATGCTATCAATTCAAATGATCATTCTTACAACAGGAAGTTGTCATCTTGATAATATCAGATGGAATTTCAAGCATGGTTTGCTGTAATAATGTCTGGAGATGGTAAATTTTCATTATCACCTCAAATGTCAGGATATTACTGACAATGCAGGTGATAATAAACTTTGACTGATGCTAACAATTCAAATGATCATTCGTACAACTGGAGTTAGTCATCTTGATAACAACAGACGGGATTTCAAGCATGGTTTGCTGTAATAATGTCTGGAGATGGTAAATTTTCATTATCACCTCAAATATCAGGATATTACTGACAATATAGGTGATAATAAACTTTGACTGATGTTATCATTTTAAACGATCATTCGTACAACTGGAAGTAGTCATCTTGATAATATCAGATGGGATTTCAAGCATGGTTTGCTGTTATAATGTCTGGAGATGGTAAATTTTCATTATCACCAGAAATTTATGGATATTACTGACAATGCAGGTGATAATAAACTTTGACGGATGTTATCATTTCAAATGATCATTCGTACAACAGGAAGTAGTCTATGGATAATATCAGATGGGATTTCAAGCATGGTTTGCTGTAATAATATCTGCAGATGGTAAATTTTCATTATCACCTCAAATGTCAGAATATTACTGACAATATAGGTGATAATAAACTTTGACTGATGTTATCATTTCAAATGATAATTCGTACAACTGGAAATAGTCATCTTGATAATATCAGATGAGATTTCAAGCCTGGTTTGCTGTAATAATGTCTGGAGATGGTAAATTTTCATTATCATCTCAAATTTCAGGATATTACTGATAGGTAGGTTATAATAAACTTTGACTGATGTTATCAATTAAAAAATGATCATTCCTGCAACAGGAATTATTCATCTTGATACAAATAGACAGGATTTCAAGCATGGTTTGCTGTAAGAATGTCTGCAAATTGTAAAAGTTCATTATCACTTCAAATGTCAGGATATTACTGAAAATGCAGGTGATAATAAACTTTGACTGATGTTATCAATTCAAACGATCATTCGTACAACTGGAAGAAGCCATCTTGATAATATCAGATGGGATCTCAAGCCTGGTTTGCTGTAATAATGTCTGGAGATGGTACATTTTCATTATCGAATCAAATTTCAGGATATTACTGACAATGCAGGTGATAATAAACTTTGACTGATGTTATCATTTAAATGATCATTTGTGCAACTTGAATTAGTCATCTTCATAACAACAGACGGGATTTCAAGCATGGTTTGCTGTAATAATGTCTGGAGATGGTAAATTTTCATTATCTCCTCAAATTGTCAGGATATTACTGACAATATAGGTGATAATAAACTTTGACTGATGTTATCATTTCAAATGATAATTCGTACAACTGGAAATAGTCATCTTGATAATATCAGATGAGATTTCAAGCATGGTTTGCTGTAATAATTTCTGGAGATTGTAAATTTTCATTATTCCCTCAAATGTCAGGATATTGCTGACAATGCAGGTGATAATAAACTTTGACTGATGTTATCAATTAAAAAATGATCATTCCTGCAACTGGAATTATTCATCTTGATACAAATAGACAGGATTTCAAGCATGGTTTGCTGTAAGAATGTCTGCAAATTGTAAAAGTTCATTATCACTTCAAATGTCAGGATATTACTGACAATGCAGGTGATAATAAACTTTGACTGATGTTATCAATTCAAACGATCATTCATACATTTGGAAGAAGCCATCTTGATAATATCAGATGGAATCTTAAGCCAGGTTTGCTGTAATAATGTCTGGAGATTATAAATTTTCATTATCGCCTCAAATTTCAGGATATTACTGACAATGCATGTGATGATAATCTTAGAATGATGTTATCAATTCAAATGATCATTCGTACAACTTGAAATAGTCATCTTGATAATATCAGATAAGATTTCAAGCATGGTTTGCTGTAATAATGTCTGGAGATGGTAAATTTTCATTATCACCTCAAATTTCAGGATATTACTGATATGTAGGTTAAAATAAACTTTGACTGATGTTATCAATTAAAAAATGATCATTCCTGCAACTGGAATTATTCATCTTGATACAAATAGAGAGGATTTCAAGCATGGTTTGCTGTAAGAATGTCTGCAAATTGTAAAAGCTCAATATCACTTAAAATGTCAGGATATTACTGACAATGCAGGTGATAATAAACTTTGACTGATGTTATCAATTCAAACGATCATTCGTACAACTGGAAGAAGCCATCTTGATAATATCAGATGGAATCTCAATCCTGGTTTGCTGTAATAATGTCTGGAGATTATAAATTTTCATTATCGCCTCAAATTTCAGGATATTACTGACAATGCAGGTGATAATAAACTTTGACTGATGTTATCAATTCAAACGATCATTCGTACAACTGGAAGAAGCCATCTTGATAATATCAGATGGAATCTCAATCCTGGTTTGCTGTAATAATGTCTGGAGATTATAAATTTTCATTATCGCCTCAAATTTCAGGATATTACTGACAATGCAGGTGATAATAAACTTTGACTGATGTTATCCATTCAAATGATCATTTGTGCAACTTGAATTAGTCATCTTCATAACAACAGACGGGATTTCAAGCATGGTTTGCTGTAATAATGTCTGGAGATGGTAAATTTACATTATTACCTAAAATTTCAGGATATTACTGACAATGCAGGTGATAATAAACTTTGACTGATGTGATCAATTCAAATGATCATTCGTGGAACTATGATTAGTCATCTTGATAAAAACAGACGGGATATCAAGCATGGTTTGCTGTAATAATTTCTGGAGATAGTAAATTTTCATTATTCCCTCAAATGTCAGGATATTGCTGACAATGCAGGTGATAATAAACTTTGACTGATGCTATCAATTCAAATGATCATTCTTACAACAGGAAGTTGTCATCTTGATAATATCAGATGGAATTTCAAGCATGGTTTGCTGTAATAATGTCTGGAGATGGTAAATTTTCATTATCACCTCAAATGTCAGGATATTACTGACAATGCAGGTGATAATAAACTTTGACTGATGCTAACAATTCAAATGATCATTCGTACAACTGGAGTTAGTCATCTTGATAACAACAGACGGAATTTCAAGCATGGTTTGCTGTAATAATGTCTGGAGATGGTAAATTTTCATTATCACCTCAAATATCAGGATATTACTGACAATATAGGTGATAATAAACTTTGACTGATAGTATCATTTTAAATGATCATTCGTACAACTGGAAGTAGTCATCTTGATAACATCAGATGGGATTTCAAGCATGGTTTGCTGTAATAATGTCTGGAGATGGTACATTTTCATTATCACCTCAAATGTCAGGATATTACTGACAATATAGGTGATAATAAACTTTGACTAATGTTATCGATTCAAATGATCATTCGTACAACTGGAATTATCCACATTGATAACAACAGACTGGATTTCAAGCATGGTTAACTGTAATAATGTCTGGATATGGTAAATTTTCATTATAACCTCAAATGTCATGATATTACTGACGATACAGGTGATAATAAACTTTGACTGATGTGATCAATTCAAATGATCATTCGTGGAACTATGATTAGTCATCTTGATAAAAACAGACGGGATATCAAGCATGGTTTGCTGTAATAATTTCTGGAGATAGTAAATTTTCATTATTCCCTCAAATGTCAGGATATTGCTGACAATGCAGGTGATAATAAACTTTGACTGATGCTATCAATTCAAATGATCATTCTTACAACAGGAAGTTGTCATCTTGATAATATCAGATGGAATTTCAAGCATGGTTTGCTGTAATAATGTCTGGAGATGGTAAATTTTCATTATCACCTCAAATGTCAGGATATTACTGACAATGCAGGTGATAATAAACTTTGACTGATGCTAACAATTCAAATGATCATTCGTACAACTGGAGTTAGTCATCTTGATAACAACAGACGGAATTTCAAGCATGGTTTGCTGTAATAATGTCTGGAGATGGTAAATTTTCATTATCACCTCAAATATCAGGATATTACTGACAATATAGGTGATAATAAACTTTGACTGATAGTATCATTTTAAATGATCATTCGTACAACTGGAAGTAGTCATCTTGATAACATCAGATGGGATTTCAAGCATGGTTTGCTGTAATAATGTCTGGAGATGGTACATTTTCATTATCACCTCAAACGTCAGGATATTACTGACAATATAGGTGATAATAAACTTTGACTAATGTTATCGATTCAAATGATCATTCGTACAACTGGAATTATCCACATTGATAACAACAGACTGGATTTCAAGCATGGTTAACTGTAATAATGTCTGGATATGGTAAATTTTCATTATCACCTCAAATGTCATGATATTACTGACGATACAGGTGATAATAAACTTTGACTGATGTTATCAATTCAAATGATCATTCGTACAACTGGAATTAATTATCTTGATAACAACAGACGGGATATCAAGCATGGTTTGCTAGAATAATGTCTGGAGATGATGAATTTTTCAGTATCACCTCAAATGTCAGAATATTACTGACAATATAGGTGATAACAAACTTTGATTGATGTTATCATATCAAATGATCATTTGTGCAACTTGAATTAGTCATCTTGATAACAACAGACGCGATTTTAGTAAATTTTCATTATTGCCTCAAATGTCAGGATATTGCTGACAATGCAGTTGATAATAAACTTTGACTGGTGCTATCAATTCAAATGATCATTCGTACAACAGGAAGTTGTCATCTTGACAATATCAGAACGGATCTCAAGCATGGTTTGCTGTAATAATGTCTGGAGATGGTAAATTTTAATTATCACCTCAAATGTCAGGATATTACTGACATTGCAGGTGATAATAAACTTTGACTGATGTGATCAATTCAAATGATCATTCGTGGAACTATGATTAGTCATCTTGATAAAAACAGACGGGATATCAAGCATGGTTTGCTGTAATAATTTCTGGAGATAGTAAATTTTCATTATTCCCTCAAATGTCAGGATATTGCTGACAATGCAGGTGATAATAAACTTTGACTGATGCTATCAATTCAAATGATCATTCTTACAACAGGAAGTTGTCATCTTGATAATATCAGATGGAATTTCAAGCATGGTTTGCTGTAATAATGTCTGGAGATGGTAAATTTTCATTATCACCTCAAATGTCAGGATATTACTGACAATGCAGGTGATAATAAACTTTGACTGATAGTATCATTTTAAATGATCATTCGTACAACTGGAAGTAGTCATCTTGATAACATCAGATGGGATTTCAAGCATGGTTTGCTGTAATAATGTCTGGAGATGGTACATTTTCATTATCACCTCAAATGTCAGGATATTACTGACAATATAGGTGATAATAAACTTTGACTAATGTTATCGATTCAAATGATCATTCGTACAACTGGAATTATCCACATTGATAACAACAGACTGGATTTCAAGCATGGTTAACTGTAATAATGTCTGGATATGGTAAATTTTCATTATCACCTCAAATGTCATGATATTACTGACGATACAGGTGATAATAAACTTTGACTGATGTGATCAATTCAAATGATCATTCGTGGAACTATGATTAGTCATCTTGATAAAAACAGACGGGATATCAAGCATGGTTTGCTGTAATAATTTCTGGAGATAGTAAATTTTCATTATTCCCTCAAATGTCAGGATATTGCTGACAATGCAGGTGATAATAAACTTTGACTGATGCTATCAATTCAAATGATCATTCTTACAACAGGAAGTTGTCATCTTGATAATATCAGATGGAATTTCAAGCATGGTTTGCTGTAATAATGTCTGGAGATGGTAAATTTTCATTATCACCTCAAATGTCAGGATATTACTGACAATGCAGGTGATAATAAACTTTGACTGATGCTAACAATTCAAATGATCATTCGTACAACTGGAATTAATTATCTTGATAACAACAGACGGGATATCAAGCATGGTTTGCTAGAATAATGTCTGGAGATGATGAATTTTTCAGTATCACCTCAAATGTCAGAATATTACTGACAATATAGGTGATAACAAACTTTGATTGATGTTATCATATCAAATGATCATTTGTGCAACTTGAATTAGTCATCTTGATAACAACAGACGCGATTTTAGTAAATTTTCATTATTGCCTCAAATGTCAGGATATTGCATACAATGCAGTTGATAATAAACTTTGACTGGTGCTATTAATTCAAATGATCATTCGTACAACAGGAAGTTGTCATCTTGACAATATCAGAACGGATTTCAAGCATGGTTTGCTGTAATAATGTCTGAAGATGGTAAATTTTAATTATCACCTCAAATGTCAGGATATTACTGACATTGCAGGTGATAATAAACTTTGACTGATGCTATTAATTCAAATGATCATTAGTACAACTGGAGTTAGTCTTCTTGATAACAACAGACGGGATTTCAAGCATGGTTTGCTGTAATAATGTCTGGAGATAGTAAATTTTCATTATCACCACAAATTTATAGATATTACTGACAATGCAGGTGATAAGAAACTTTGACTGATGCTATCAATTCAAATGATCATTCGTACAACTGGAAGTAGTCATCTTGATAATATCAGATGGGATTTCAAGCATGGTTTGCTGTAATAATGCCTGGAGATGGTAAATTTTCATTATCACCTCAAATTTATTGATATTACTGACAATGCAGGTGATAAAAAACTTTGACTGATGTTATCAATTCAAATGATCATTCGTACAACTGGAGTTAGTCATCTTGATAATATCAGATGGGATTTCAAGCATGGTTTGCTGTAATAATGTCTGGAGATGGTAAATTTTCATTATCACCTCAAATTTCAGGATATTACTAACAATGCAGTTGATAATAAACTTTGACGGATGTTATCATTTTAAATGATCATTCGTACAACTGGAAGTAGTCATCTTGATAATATCAGATGGGATTTCAAGCATAGTTTGCTGTAATAATGTCTGGAGATGGTAAATTTTCATTATCACTTCAAATTTCAGGATATTACTGACAATGCATGTGATGATAAACTTTGACTAATATTATCAATTCAAAAGATCATTTGTGCAACTTGAATTAGTCATCTTGATAACAACAGACGGGATTTCAAGCATGGTTTGCTATAATAATATCTGGAGATGGTAAATTTTCGTTATCACCTCAAATGTCAGGATATTACTGACAATGCAGGTGATAATAAACTTTGACTGATGTTATCAATTCAAATGATCATTTGTGCAACTGGAATTAGTCATCTTGATAGCAACAGACGGGATTTCATGCATTGTTTGCAGCAGTAATGTCTGCATATGGTAAATTTTCATTATCACCTTAAATGTCAAGATATTACTGACAATGCAGATGATAATAAACTTTGACTGATGTTATCATTTCAAATGATCATTCGTACAACTGCAAGTAGTCATCTTCATAATATTAGATGGGATTTCAAGCATGTTTTTCTGTAATAATGACTGGAGATGGTATATTTTCATTATCGCCTCAAATTTCAGGATATTTGTGACAATGCAGGTGATAATAAACTTTGACTGATGTTATCAATTCAAATGATCATTCGTACAACTGTTAGTAGTCTTCTTGATAATGTCAGATGGGATTTCAAGCATTGTTTGCTGTAATCATTTCTTGAGATGGTAAATTTTCATTATCACCTCAAATTTCAGGATATTACTGACAATGCAGTTGATAATAAACTTTGACTGATTTTATCAATTCAAATGATCATTTGTGCAACTTGAATTAGTCATCTTGATAACAACAGATGGGATTTCAAGCATGGTTTCCTGTAATAATGTGTGGAGATGGTAATTTTTCATTATCACCTCAAATGTCAGGATATTAATGACAATGCAGGTGATAATAAACTTTGACTGATGTTATCAATTCAAATGATCATTCGTACAACTGGAATTAGTCATCTTGATAACAACAGACGGCTTTTAAAGCATGGCTTGCTGTAATAATGTTTGGAGATGGTAAATTTTCATTATCACCTCAAATTTCAAGATATTACTGACAATTCAGGTAATAAGAAACTTTGACAAATGTTATCAATTCAAATGATCATTTATGGAACTATGATTAGTCATCTTGATAGCAATAGACGGGATTTAAAGCATTGCCTGCAGCATTAAGGTCTGCGGATGGTAAATGTTCAGTAACACCTCAAATGTCAGAATATTACTGACAATGCAGGTGATAATAAACTTTGACTGAAGTTATCAATTCAAATGATCATTCGTACAACTGGAAGTAGTCTTCTTGATAATATAAGATTGGATTTCAAGCATGGTTTGCTGTACTAATGTCTTGAGATGGTAAATTTTCACTATCACCTCAAATTTTAGGATATTACTGACAATGCAGGTGATAATAAACTTTGACTGATGTTATCAATTCAAATGATCATTTGAGCAACTTGAATTAGTCATCTTGATAACAACAGACGGGATTTCAAGCATGGTTTGCCGTAATAATGTTTGCAGATGGTAAATTCTCATTATCACTTCAAAAGTCAGGATGTTACTCAGGTGATAATAAACTTTGACTGATTTTATCAATTCAAATGATCATTCGTACAACTGGAAGTAGTCATCTTGATAATATCAGATGGGATTCCAAGCATGGTTTGCTGTAATAATGTCGGGAGATGGTAAATTTTCCTTATCACCTCAAATTTCAGTATTTTACTGACAATGCAGGTGATAATAAACTTTGAAAGATGTTATCAATTCATATGATCATTTGTGCAACTGGGATTGGAGTCATCTTGATAGCAACAGCCGGGATTTCAAGCATTGTTTGCAGCAGTAATGTCTTCGGATGGTAAATTTTTATTATCACCTTAAATGTCAGAATATTATTGACAATGCAGGTGATAATAAACTTTGACTGATGTTATCAATTCAAATGATCATTCGTGGAACTATGACTTGTGATCTTGATAAAAACAGACGGGATATCAAGCATGGTTCGCTATAAGAATGTCTGGAGATTGTAAATTTTCAATATCACCTAAAACTTCAGGATATTACTGACAATGCAGGTGACAAATAAACTTTGACTGATGTTATCAATTCAAATGTTCATTTGTACAACTGGAATTAGTCATCTTGATAACAACAGACTGGATATCAAACAAGGCTTGCTGCAACAATGTCTAGAGATGGCAAATTTTCATTATCACCTCAAATTTCAGGATATTACTGACAATATAGGTGATCATAAACTTTGACTGATGTAATCATTTCAAATGATCATTCGTACAACTGGAAGTAGTCATCTTGATAATATCAGATGGGATTTCAAGCATGGTTTGCTGTAAGAATGTCTCTAGATAATAAAAATTCATTATCGCTTCAAATATCAGGATATTACTGACAATGCAGGTGATAATAAACTTTGACTGATGTTATCAATTCAAATGATCATTTGTGCAACTAGCATTAGTCATTTTGATATCAACAGACGGGATTTCAAGCATTGTTTGCAGCAGTAATGTCTGGGATGGTAAATTTTCATTATCACCTCAAATGTCAGGATATTACAGACAATGTAGGTGATAATAAACTTTGACTGATGTTATCAATTCAAATGATCATTTGTGCAAATTGGTTTGTAGTCATCTTGATATCAACGGACGGGATTTCAAGCATTGTTTGCAGCAGTAATGTTTTCGGATGGTAAATTTTCATTATCACCTCAAATGTCAGGATATTACTGACAATGGAGGTGATAATAAAATTTGACTGATGTTATCAATTCAAATGATCATATGTGCAACTTGAATTAGTCATCTTGGTAACACGAGACAGGATTTCAAGCATGGTTTGCTGTAAGAATGTCTGCAGATTGTAAAAATTCATTATCACTTCAAATGTCAGGATATTACTGACAATGCAGGTGATTATAAACTTTGACTGAAGTTATCAATTCAAATGATCATTCGTACAACTGGAAGTAGCCATCTTGATGATATCAGATGGCATTTCAAGCCGTATTTGCTGTAATAATGTCTTGAGATTGTAAATTTTCATTATCACCTCAAATGTCGGGATATTACTGACAATGAAGGTGATAATAAACTTTGACTGATGTTATCATTTCAAATGATCATTCGTACAACTTGAAATAGTCATCTTGATAATATCAGATGGGATTTCAAGCATGGTTTTCTGTAAGAATGTCTGCAGATTGTAAAAATTCATTATCACTTCAAATGTCAGGATATTACTGACAATGCAGGTGATAATAAACTTTGTCTGATGTGATCAATTCAAATGATCATTCGTGGAACTATGATTAGTCATCTTGATAAAAACAGACGGGATATCAAGCATGGTTTGCTGTAATAATTTCTGGAGATAGTAAATTTTCATTATTCCCTCAAATGTCAGGATATTGCTGACAATGCAGGTGATAATAAACTTTGACTGATGCTATCAATTCAAATGATCATTCTTACAACAGGAAGTTGTCATCTTGATAATATCAGATGGAATTTCAAGCATGGTTTGCTGTAATAATGTCTGGAGATGGTAAATTTTCATTATCACCTCAAATGTCAGGATATTACTGACAATGCAGGTGATAATAAACTTTGACTGATGCTAACAATTCAAATGAAATTTCGTACAACTGGAGTTAGTCATCTTGATAACAACAGACGGAATTTCAAGCATGGTTTGCTGTAATAATGTCTGGAGATGGTAAATTTTCATTATCACCTCAAATATCAGGATATTACTGACAATATAGGTGATAATAAACTTTGACTGATAGTATCATTTTAAATGATCATTCGTACAACTGGAAGTAGTCATCTTGATAATATCAGATGGGATTTCAAGCATGGTTTGCTGTAATAATGTCTGGAGATGGTACATTTTCATTATCACCTCAAATTTATGGATATTACTGACAATGCAGGTGATAATAAACTTTGATTGATGTTATCCATTCAAATGATCATTCGTACAACAGGAAGTAGTTATTTTGATAATATCAGATGGGATTTCAAGCATGGCTTGCTGTAATAATGTCTGGAGATGGTATATTTTCATTATCACCTCAAATGTCAGGATATTACTGACAATATAGGTGATAATAAACTTTGACTTATGTTATCATTTTAAATGATCATTCGCACAACTGGAAGTAGTTATCTTGATAATATCAGATGGGATTTCAAGCATGGTTTGCTGTAATAATGTCTGAAGATGGTAAGTTTTCATTATCACCTCAAATGTCAGCATATTACTGACATTATAGGTGATAATAGACTTTGACTGATGTTATCATTTTAAATGATCATTCGTAGAACTGGAAATAGTCATCTTGATAATATCAGATGGGATTTCAAGGATGGTTTGCTGTAATAATGTCTGGAGATGGTAAATTTTCATTATCACCTCAAATTTCAGGATATTACTGACAATATAGGTGATAATAAACTTTGACTGATGTTATCATTTCAAATGATCATTCGTACAACTGGAAATAGTCATCTTGATAATATCAGATGAGATTTCAAGCATGGTCTGCTGTATTAATGTCTGGAGATAGTAAATTTTCATTATCACCTCAAATGTCAAGATATTACTGACAATGCATGTGATGATAATCTTAGAATGATGTTATCAATTCAAATGATCATTCGTACAACTGGAATTAGTCATCTTGATAACAATAGACCGGATATAAAGCATGATTTGCTGTTATAATGTCTGGAGATGGTAAATTTTCATTATCACCTCAAATGTCAAGATATTACTGACAATGCATGTGATGATAATCTTAGAATGATGTTATCAATTCAAATGATCATTCGTACAACTGGAATTAGTCATCTTGATAACAATAGACCGGATATCAAGCATGGTTTGCTGTAATAATGTCTGGAGATGGTAAATTTTCATTATCACCTAAAATTTAAGGATATTATTGACAATGCAGGTGATAATAAACTTTGACTGATGTGATCAATTCAAATGATCATTCGTGGAACTATGATTAGTCATCTTGATAAAAACAGACGGGATATCAAGCATGGTTTGCTGTAATAATGTCTGGAGATGGTAAATTTTCATTATCACCTCAAATTTCAGGATATTACTGACAATATAGGTGATAATAAACTTTGACTGATGTTATCATTTCAAATGATCATTCGTACAACTGGAAATAGTCATCTTGATAATATCAGATGAGATTTCAAGCATGGTTTGCTGTATTAATGTCTGGAGAATGTAAATTTTCATTATCACCTCAAATGTCAAGATATTACTGACAATGCATGTGATGATAATCTTAGAATGATGTTATCAATTCAAATGATCATTCGTACAACTGGAATTAGTCATCTTTATAACAATAGACCGGATATAAAGCATGATTTGCTGTTATAATGTCTGGAGATGGTAAATTTTCATTATCACCTCAAATGTCAAGATATTACTGACAATGCATGTGATGATAATCTTAGAATGATGTTATCAATTCAAATGATCATTCGTACAACTGGAATTAGTCATCTTGATAACAATACACCGGATATCAAGCATGGTTTGCTGTAATAATGTCTGGAGATGGTAAATTTTCATTATCACCTAAAATTTAAGGATATTACTGACAATGCAGGTGATAATAAACTTTGACTGATGTGATCAATTCAAATGATCATTCGTGGAACTATGATTAGTCATCTTGATAAAAACAGACGGGATATCAAGCATGGTTTGCTTTAATAATGTCTGGAGATGGTAAATTTTCATTATCACCTCAAATTTCAGGATATGACTGACAATATAGGTGATAATAAACTTTGACTGATGTTATCATTTCAAATGATCATTCGTACAACAGGAAATAGTCATCTTGATAATATCAGATGAGATTTCAAGCATGGTTTGCTGTATTAATGTCTGGAGAATGTAAATTTTCATTATCACCTCAAATGTCAAGATATTACTGACAATGCATGTGATGATAATCTTAGAATGATGTTATCAATTCAAATGATCATTCGTACAACTGGAATTAGTCATCTTTATAACAATAGACCGGATATCAAGGATGATTTGCTGTTATAATGTCTGGAGATGGTAAATTTTCATTATCACCTCAAATGTCAAGATATTACTGACAATGCATGTGATGATAATCTTAGAATGATGTTATCAATTCAAATGATCATTCGTACAACTGGAATTAGTCATCTTGATAACAATAGACCGGATATCAAGCATGGTTTGTTGTAATAATGTCTGGAAATTGTAAATTTTCATTATCACCTAAAATTTCAGGATATTACTGACAATGCAGGTGATAATAAACTTTGACTGATGTGATCAATTCAAATGATCATTCGTGGAACTATGATTAGTCATCTTGATAAAAACAGACGGGATATCAAGCATGGTTTGCTGTAACAATGTCTGGAGATGGTAAATTTTCATTATCACCTCAAATTTCAGGATATTACTGACAATATAGGTGATAATAAACTTTGACTGATGTTATCATTTCAAATGATCATTCGTACAACTGGAAATAGTCATCTTGATAATATCAGATGAGATTTCAAGCATGGTTTGCTGTATTAATGTCTGGAGAATGTAAATTTTCATTATCACCTCAAATGTCAAGATATTACTGACAATGCATGTGATGATAATCTTAGAATGATGTTATCAATTCAAATGATCATTCGTACAACTGGAATTAGTCATCTTTATAACAATAGACCGGATATCAAGGATGATTTGCTGTTATAATGTCTGGAGATGGTAAATTTTCATTATCACCTCAAATGTCAAGATATGACTGACAATGCATGTGATGATAATCTTAGAATGATGTTATCAATTCAAATGATCATTCGTGGAACTATTATTAGTCATCTTGATAAAAACAGACGGGAGATCAAGCATGGTTTGCTGTAATAATTTCTGGAGATAGTAAATTTTCATTATTCCCTCAAATGTCAGGATATCGCTGACAATGCAGGTGATAATAAACTTTGACTGATGCTATCAATTCTAATGATCATTCTTACAACAGGAAGTTGTCATCTTGATAATATCAGATGGAATTTCAAGCATGGTTTGCTGTAATAATGTCTGGAGATGGTAAATTTTCATTATCACCTCAAATGTTAGGATATTACTGACAATGCAGGTGATAATAAACTTTGACTGATGCTAACAATTCAAATGATCATTCGTACAACTGGAGTTAGTCATTTTCATAACAACAGACGGAATTTCAAGCATGGTTTGCTGTAATAATGTCTGGAGATGGTAAATTTTCATTATCACCTCAAATATCAGGATATTACTGACAATATAGGTGATAATAAACTTTGACTGATGTTATCATTTTAAATGATCATTCGTACAACTGGAAGTAGTCATCTTGATAATATCAGATGGGATTTCAAGCATGGTTTGCTGTAACAATATCTGCAAATGGTAAATCTTCAATAACACCTCAAATGTTAGGATATTACTGCCAATGCAGGTGATAATAAACTTTGACTGATGTTATCATTTCAAATGATCATTCGTACAACTGGAAGTAGTCAGCTTGATAACAATAGACCGGATTTCAAGCATGGCTTGCTGTATTAATGTCTGGAGATAGTAAATTTTCATTATCACCTCAAATTTCAGGATATTACTGCCAATGCAGGTGATAATAAACTTTGACTGATGTTATCATTTCAAATGATCATTCGTACAACTGGAAGTAGTCAGCTTGATAATATCAGATGGGATTTCAGGCATGGTTTGCTGTAATGATGTCTGGAGATGGTAAATTTTCATTATCACCTCAAATGTCAGGATATTACTGACAATCCAGGTGATAATAAACTTTGACTTATGTTATCGATTCAAATGGTCATTAATACAGCTGGAATTATTCATCTTGATAACAACAGACGGCATTTCAAGCATGGTTTGCTGTATTAATGTCTGGAGATGGTAAATTTTCATTATCACCTAAAATTTCAGAATATTACTGACAAAGTAGGTGATCATAAACTTTGACTGATGTTATCAATTCAAATGTTCATTCGTGGAACTATGATTAGTCATCTTGATCAAAACAGACGGAATATCAAGCATGATTTGCTGTTATAATGTCTGGAGATGGTAAATTTTCATTATCACCTCAAATGTCAAGATATTACTGACAATGCATGTGATGATAATCTTAGAATGATGTTATCAATTCAAATGATCATTCGTACAACTGGAATTAGTCATCTTGATAACAATAGACCGGATTTCAAGCATGGTTTGCTGTAATAATGTCTGGAGATGGTAAATTTTCATTATCACCTAAAATTTCAGGATTTTACTGACAATGCAGGTGATAATAAACTTTGACTGATGTGATCAATTCAAATGATCATTTGTGGAACTAAGATTAGTCATCTTGATAAAAACAGAGGGGATATCAAGCATGGTTGCTGTAATAATTTCTGGAGATAGTAAATTTTCATTATTCCCTCAAATGTCAGGATATTGCTGACAATGCAGGTGATAATAAACTTTGACTGATGCTATCAATTCAAATGATCATTCTTACAACAGGAAGTTGTCATCTTGATAATAACAGATGGAATTTCAAGCATGGTTTGCTGTAATAATGTCTGGAGATGGTAAATTTTCATTATCACCTCAAATTTCAGGATATTACTGACAATATAGGTGATAAAAAACTTTGACTGATGTTATCATTTCAAATGATCATTCGTACAACTGGAAATAGTCATCTTGATAATATCAGATGAGATTTCAAGCATGGTTTGCTGTATTAATGTCTGGAGATAGTAAATTTTCATTATCACCTCAAATTTCAGGATATTACTGTCAATGCAGGTGATAATAAACTTTGACTGATGTTATCATTTCAAATGATCATTCGTACAACTGGAAGTAGTCAGCTTGATAACAATAGACCGGATTTCAAGCATGGTTTGCTGTATTAATGTCTGGAGATAGTAAATTTTCATTATCACCTCAAATTTCAGGATATTACTGCAAATGCAGGTGATAATAAACTTTGACTGATGTTATCATTTCAAATGATCATTCGTACAACTGGAAGTAGTCAGCTTGATAATATCAGATGGGATTTCAGGAATGGTTTGCTGTAATAATGTCTGGAGATGGTAAATTTTCATTATCACCTCAAATGTCAGGATATTACTGACAATCCAGGTGATAATAAACTTTGACTTATGTTATCGATTCAAATGGTCATTAATACAGCTGGAATTATTCATCTTGATAATATCAGATTGGATTTTAAGCCTGGTTTGCTGTAATAATGTCTGGAGATGGTAAATTATCATTATCACTTCAAATGTCAGGATATTATTGACAATCCAGGTGATAATAAATTTTGACTGATGTTATCGATTCAAATGATCAATCGTACAACTGGATTTAGTCATCTTGATAACAACAGACAGGATTTCAAGCAAAGATTGCTATAATAATTCTGCAGATTGTAAAAATTCATTATCACTTCAAATGTCAGGATATTACTGACAATATAGGTGATAATAAACTTTGACTGATGTTATCAATTCTATTGATCATTCGTACAACTGGAAGTAGCCATCTTGATAATATCAGATGGGATTTCAAGCATGGTTTGCTGTAATAAGGTCTGGAGATGGTAAATTTTCATTATCACCTCAAATTTCAGGATATTACTAACAATGCAGGTGATAATGAACGTTGACTGATGTTATCAATTCAAATGATCCTTTGTGCAACTTGAATTAGTCATCTCGATAACAACAGACATGGATTTCAAGCATGGTTTCCTGTGATAATGTCTGGAGATAGTAAAATTTCATTATCACCTAAAATTTCAGGATATTACTGACAATGCAGGTGATATGAAACTTTGACTGATGTTATCAATTCAAATGATCAGTTGTGCAACTATGATTAGTCATCTTGATAAAAACAGACGGGATATCAAGCATGGTTTCCTGTAATAATGACTCGAGATGGAAAATTTTCATTATCGCCCCAAATGTCAGGATAATTGAGACAATGCAGGTGATAATGAACTTTGACTGACGTTATTATTTAAAATGATCATTCGTACGACTGGAAGTAGTCATCTTGATAATATCAGATGGGATTTCAAGCATGGTTTGCTGTAATAATGTCTGGAGATAGTAATTTTCATTATCACCTCAAATTTAAGAATATTACTGACAATATAGGTGGTAATAAACTTTGACTGATGTTATCAATTCAAATGATCATTCGTGGAACTATGATTAGTCATCTTGATAACAACAGACATGAATTTCAAGCATGGTTTCCTGTAATAATGGCTGGAGATGGTAAATTTTCATTATCACCTCAAATTTTTGGATATTAGTGACAATGCATGTGATAATAAACATTGACTGATGTTATCAACTCAAATGATCATTCGTACAACAGGAAGTAGTCATCTCGATAATAACAAATGAGATTTCAGGCATGGTTTGCTGTAATAATGTCTGGAGATGGTAAATTTTCATTATCACCTCAAATGTCAGGATATTATTGACAATTCAGGTAATAATAAATTTTGACTGATGTTATCGATTCAAATGATCACTCATACAACTGGAATTATTCATCTTGATAAACAGACAGAATCTCAAGCATTGTTTGCTGTAATAATGTCTGGAGATGGTAAATTTTCATTATCACCTCAAATGTAAGGATATTACTGACAATATAGGTGGTAATAAACTTTCACTGATGTTATCATTTCAAATGATCAATCGTACAACTGGATTTAGTCATCTTGATAACAACAGACGGGATTTCAAGCAAAGTTTGCTATAATAATGTCTGCAGATTGTAAAAATTCATTATCACATGATCATTCGTACAACTGGAAGTAGCCATCTTGATAATATCAGATGGGATTTCAAGCCTGGTTTGCTGTAATAATGTCTGGAGATGGTAAATTTTCATTATCACCTCAAATGTCAGGATATTACAAACAATGCAGGTGATAATGAACGTTGACTGATGTTATCAATTCAAATGATCATTTGTACAACTTGAATTTGTCATCTTGATAACAACAACCATGAATTTCAAGCATGGTTTCCTGTAATAATGTCTGGAGATGGTAAAATTTCATTATCACATAAATTTCATGATATTACTGACAATGCAGGTGATATTAAACTTTGACTGATGTTATCAATTCAAATGATCAATTGTGCAACTATGATTAGTCATCTTGATAAAAACAGACGGGATATCAAGCATGGTTTGCTGTAATAATTTCTGGAGATAGTAAATTTTCATTATTCCCTCAAATGTCACGATATTGCTGACAATGCAGGTGATAATATACTTTGACTGATGCTATCAATTCAAATGATCATTCTTACAACAGGAAGTTGTCATCTTGATAATATCAGATGGAATTTCAAGCATGGTTTGCTGTAATAATGTGTGGAGATGGTAAATTTTCATTATCACCTCAAATTTCAGGATATTACTGACAATACAGGTGATAATAAACTTTGACTGATGTTATCATTTCAAATGATCATTCGTACAACTGGAAATAGTCATCTTGATAATATCAGATGAGATTTCAAGCATGGTTTGCTGTATTAATGTCTGGAGATAGTAAATTTTCATTATCACCTCAAATTTCAGGATATTACTGCCAATGCAGGTGATAATAAACTTTGACTGATGTTATCATTTCAAATGATCATTCGTACAACTGGAAGTAGTCAGCTTGATAACAATAGACCGGATTTCAAGCATGGTTTGCTGTATTAATGTCTGGAGATAGTAAATTTTCATTATCACCTCAAATTTCAGGATATTACTGCCAATGCAGGTGATAATAAACTTTGACTGATGTTATCATTTCAAATGATCATTCGTACAACTGGAAGTAGTCAGCTTGATAATATCAGATGGGATTTCAGGCATGGTTTGCTGTAATGATGTCTGGAGATGGTAAATTTTCATTATCACCTCAAATGTCAGGATATTACTGACAATCCAGGTGATAATAAACTTTGACTTATGTTATCGATTCAAATGGTCATTAATACAGCTGGAATTATTCATCTTGATAACAACAGACGGCATTTCAAGCATGGTTTTCTGTATTAATGTCTGGAGATGGTAAATTTTCATTATCACCTAAAATTTCAGAATATTACTGACAAAGTAGGTGATCATAAACTTTGACTGATGTTATCAATTCAAATGTTCATTCGTGGAACTATGATTAGTCATCTTGATCAAAACAGACGGAATATCAAGCATGATTTGCTGTTATAATGTCTGGAGATGGTAAATTTTCATTATCACCTCAAATGTCAAGATATTACTGACAATGCATGTGATGATAATCTTAGAATGATGTTATCAATTCAAATGATCATTCGTACAACTGGAATTAGTCATCTTGATAACAATAGACCGGATTTCAAGCATGGTTTGCTGTAATAATGTCTGGAGATGGTAAATTTTCATTATCACCTAAAATTTCAGGATTTTACTGACAATGCAGGTGATAATAAACTTTGACTGATGTGATCAATTCAAATGATCATTTGTGGAACTAAGATTAGTCATCTTGATAAAAACAGAGGGGATATCAAGCATGGTTGCTGTAATAATTTCTGGAGATAGTAAATTTTCATTATTCCCTCAAATGTCAGGATATTGCTGACAATGCAGGTGATAATAAACTTTGACTGATGCTATCAATTCAAATGATCATTCTTACAACAGGAAGTTGTCATCTTGATAATAACAGATGGAATTTCAAGCATGGTTTGCTGTAATAATGTCTGGAGATGGTAAATTTTCATTATCACCTCAAATTTCAGGATATTACTGACAATATAGGTGATAATAAACTTTGACTGATGTTATCATTTCAAATGATCATTCGTACAACTGGAAATAGTCATCTTGATAATATCAGATGAGATTTCAAGCATGGTTTGCTGTATTAATGTCTGGAGATAGTAAATTTTCATTATCACCTCAAATTTCAGGATATTACTGTCAATGCAGGTGATAATAAACTTTGACTGATGTTATCATTTCAAATGATCATTCGTACAACTGGAAGTAGTCAGCTTGATAACAATAGACCGGATTTCAAGCATGGTTTGCTGTATTAATGTCTGGAGATAGTAAATTTTCATTATCACCTCAAATTTCAGGATATTACTGCAAATGCAGGTGATAATAAACTTTGACTGATGTTATCATTTCAAATGATCATTCGTACAACTGGAAGTAGTCAGCTTGATAATATCACATGGGATTTCAGGCATGGTTTGCTGTAATAATGTCTGGAGATGGTAAATTTTCATTATCACCTCAAATGTCAGGATATTACTGACAATCCAGGTGATAATAAACTTTGACTTATGTTATCGATTCAAATGGTCATTAATACAGCTGGAATTATTCATCTTGATAATATCAGATTGGATTTTAAGCCTGGTTTGCTGTAATAATGTCTGGAGATGGTAAATTATCATTATCACTTCAAATGTCAGGATATTATTGACAATCCAGGTGATAATAAATTTTGACTGATGTTATCGATTCAAATGATCAATCGTACAACTGGATTTAGTCATCTTGATAACAACAGACAGGATTTCAAGCAAAGATTGCTATAATAATTCTGCAGATTGTAAAAATTCATTATCACTTCAAATGTCAGGATATTACTGACAATATAGGTGATAATAAACTTTGACTGATGTTATCAATTCTATTGATCATTCGTACAACTGGAAGTAGCCATCTTGATAATATCAGATGGGATTTCAAGCATGGTTTGCTGTAATAAGGTCTGGAGATGGTAAATTTTCATTATCACCTCAAATTTCAGGATATTACTAACAATGCAGGTGATAATGAACGTTGACTGATGTTATCAATTCAAATGATCCTTTGTGCAACTTGAATTAGTCATCTCGATAACAACAGACATGGATTTCAAGCATGGTTTCCTGTGATAATGTCTGGAGATAGTAAAATTTCATTATCACCTAAAATTTCAGGATATTACTGACAATGCAGGTGATATGAAACTTTGACTGATGTTATCAATTCAAATGATCAGTTGTGCAACTATGATTAGTCATCTTGATAAAAACAGACGGGATATCAAGCATGGTTTCCTGTAATAATGACTCGAGATGGAAAATTTTCATTATCGCCCCAAATGTCAGGATAATTGAGACAATGCAGGTGATAATGAACTTTGACTGACGTTATTATTTAAAATGATCATTCGTACGACTGGAAGTAGTCATCTTGATAATATCAGATGGGATTTCAAGCATGGTTTGCTGTAATAATGTCTGGAGATAGTAATTTTCATTATCACCTCAAATTTAAGAATATTACTGACAATATAGGTGGTAATAAACTTTGACTGATGTTATCAATTCAAATGATCATTCGTGGAACTATGATTAGTCATCTTGATAACAACAGACATGAATTTCAAGCATGGTTTCCTGTAATAATGGCTGGAGATGGTAAATTTTCATTATCACCTCAAATTTTTGGATATTAGTGACAATGCATGTGATAATAAACATTGACTGATGTTATCAACTCAAATGATCATTCGTACAACAGGAAGTAGTCATCTTGATAATAACAAATGAGATTTCAGGCATGGTTTGCTGTAATAATGTCTGGAGATGGTAAATTTTCATTATCACCTCAAATGTCAGGATATTATTGACAATTCAGGTAATAATAAATTTTGACTGATGTTATCGATTCAAATGATCACTCATACAACTGGAATTATTCATCTTGATAAACAGACAGAATCTCAAGCATTGTTTGCTGTAATAATGTCTGGAGATGGTAAATTTTCATTATCACCTCAAATGTAAGGATATTACTGACAATATAGGTGGTAATAAACTTTCACTGATGTTATCATTTCAAATGATCAATCGTACAACTGGATTTAGTCATCTTGATAACAACAGACGGGATTTCAAGCAAAGTTTGCTATAATAATGTCTGCAGATTGTAAAAATTCATTATCACATGATCATTCGTACAACTGGAAGTAGCCATCTTGATAATATCAGATGGGATTTCAAGCCTGGTTTGCTGTAATAATGTCTGGAGATGGTAAATTTTCATTATCACCTCAAATGTCAGGATATTACAAACAATGCAGGTGATAATGAACGTTGACTGATGTTATCAATTCAAATGATCATTTGTACAACTTGAATTTGTCATCTTGATAACAACAACCATGAATTTCAAGCATGGTTTCCTGTAATAATGTCTGGAGATGGTAAAATTTCATTATCACATAAATTTCATGATATTACTGACAATGCAGGTGATATTAAACTTTGACTGATGTTATCAATTCAAATGATCAATTGTGCAACTATGATTAGTCATCTTGATAAAAACAGACGGGATATCAAGCATGGTTTGCTGTAATAATCACTCGAGATGGAAAATTTTCATTATCGCCCCAAATGTCAGGATAATTGAGACAATGCAGGTGATAATGAACTTTGACTGACGTTATTATTTAAAATGATCATTCGTACGACTGGAAGTAGTCATCTTGATAATATCAGATGGGATTTCAAGCATGGTTTGCTGTAATAATGTCTGGAGATAGTAAATTTTCATTATCACCTCAAATTTACGGATATTACTGACAATGCAGGTGATAATAAACTTTGACGGATGTTATCATTTCAAATGATCATTCGTACAACAGGAAGTAGTCTATTGATAATATCAGATGGGATTTCAAGCATGGTTTGCTGTAATAATATCTGCAGATGGTAAATTTTCATTATCACCTCAAATGTCAGGATATTACTGACAATATAGGTGATAATAAACTTTCAATGATGTTATCATTTTAAATGATCATTCGTACAACTGGAAGTAGTCATCTTGATAATATCAGATGGGATTTCAAGCATGGGTTGCTGTAATAATGTCTGGAGATTGTAAATTTTCATTATCACCTCAAATGTCAGGATATTACTGAAAATATAGGTGATAATAAACTTTGACTGATGCTATCATTTTAAATGATCATTCGTACAGCTGGAAGTAGTCATCTTGATAATATCAGATGGGTGTTTCAAGCATGGGTTGCTGTAATAATGTCTGGAGATTGTAAATTTTCATTATCACCTCAAATGTCAGGATATTACTGAAAATATAGGTGATAATAAACTTTGACTGATGCTATCATTTTAAACGATCATTCGTACAGCTGGAAGTAGTCATCTTGATAATATCAGATGGGATTTCAAGCCTGGTTTGCTGTAATAATGTCTGGAGATGGTAAATTTTCATTATCACCTCAAATTTATGGCTATTACTGACAATATAGGTGATAATAAACTTTGACTGATGTTATCATTTCAAATGATCATTCGTACAACTTGAAATAGTCATCTTGATAATATCAGATGGGATTTCAAGCATGGTTTGCTGTAATAATGTCTGGAGATGGTAAATTTTCATTATCTCCTCAAATTGTCAGGATATTACTGACAATATAGGTGATAATAAACTTTGACTGATGTTATCATTTCAAATGATAATTCGTACAACTGGAAATAGTCATCTTGATAATATCAGATGAGATTTCAAGCATGGTTTGCTGTAATAATGTCTGGAGATGGTAAATTTTCATTATCACCTCAAATTTCAGGATATTACTGATAGGTAGGTTATAATAACTTTGACTGATGTTATCAATTAAAAAATGATCATTCCTGCAACTGGAATTATTCATCTTGATACAAATAGACAGGATTTCAAGCATGGTTTGCTGTAAGAATGTCTGCAAATTGTAAAAGTTCATTATCACTTCAAATGTCAGGATATTACTGACAATGCAGGTGATAATAAACTTTGACTGATGTTATCAATTCAAACGATCATTCGTAAAACTGGAAGAAGCCATCTTGATAATATCAGATGGAATCTCAAGCCTGGTTTGCTGTAATAATGTCTGGAGATGGTAAATTTACATTATCACCTAAAATTTCAGGATATTACTGACAATGCAGGTGATAATAAACTTTGACTGATGTGATCAATTCAAATGATCATTCGTGGAACTATGATTAGTCATCTTGATAAAAACAGACGGGATATCAAGCATGGTTTGCTGTAATAATTTCTGGAGATAGTAAATTTTCATTATCACCTCAAATTTCAGGATATTACTGACAATATAGGTGATAATAAACTTTGACTGATGTTATCATTTCAAATGATCATTCGTACAACTGGAAGTAGTCATCTTGATAATATCAGATGGGATTTCAAGCATTGTTTGCTGTAATAATGTCTGGAGATGGTAAATTTTCATTATCACCTCAAATGTAAGGATATTACTGACAATATAGGTGGTAATAAACTTTCACTGATGTTATCATTTCAAATGATCAATCGTACAACTGGATTTAGTCATCTTGATAACAACAGACGGGATTTCAAGCAAAGTTTGCTATAATAATGTCTGCAGATTGTAAAAATTCATTATCACATGATCATTCGTACAACTGGAAGTAGCCATCTTGATAATATCAGATGGGATTTCAAGCCTGGTTTGCTGTAATAATGTCTGGAGATGGTAAATTTTCATTATCACCTCAAATGTCAGGATATTACAAACAATGCAGGTGATAATGAACGTTGACTGATGTTATCAATTCAAATGATCATTTGTACAACTTGAATTTGTCATCTTGATAACAACAACCATGAATTTCAAGCATGGTTTCCTGTAATAATGTCTGGAGATGGTAAAATTTCATTATCACATAAATTTCATGATATTACTGACAATGCAGGTGATATTAAACTTTGACTGATGTTATCAATTCAAATGATCAATTGTGCAACTATGATTAGTCATCTTGATAAAAACAGACGGGATATCAAGCATGGTTTGCTGTAATAATCACTCGAGATGGAAAATTTTCATTATCGCCCCAAATGTCAGGATAATTGAGACAATGCAGGTGATAATGAACTTTGACTGACGTTATTATTTAAAATGATCATTCGTACGACTGGAAGTAGTCATCTTGATAATATCAGATGGGATTTCAAGCATGGTTTGCTGTAATAATGTCTGGAGATAGTAAATTTTCATTATCACCTCAAATTTACGGATATTACTGACAATGCAGGTGATAATAAACTTTGACGGATGTTATCATTTCAAATGATCATTCGTACAACAGGAAGTAGTCTATTGATAATATCAGATGGGATTTCAAGCATGGTTTGCTGTAATAATATCTGCAGATGGTAAATTTTCATTATCACCTCAAATGTCAGGATATTACTGACAATATAGGTGATAATAAACTTTCAATGATGTTATCATTTTAAATGATCATTCGTACAACTGGAAGTAGTCATCTTGATAATATCAGATGGGATTTCAAGCATGGGTTGCTGTAATAATGTCTGGAGATTGTAAATTTTCATTATCACCTCAAATGTCAGGATATTACTGAAAATATAGGTGATAATAAACTTTGACTGATGCTATCATTTTAAATGATCATTCGTACAGCTGGAAGTAGTCATCTTGATAATATCAGATGGGTGTTTCAAGCATGGGTTGCTGTAATAATGTCTGGAGATTGTAAATTTTCATTATCACCTCAAATGTCAGGATATTACTGAAAATATAGGTGATAATAAACTTTGACTGATGCTATCATTTTAAACGATCATTCGTACAGCTGGAAGTAGTCATCTTGATAATATCAGATGGGATTTCAAGCCTGGTTTGCTGTAATAATGTCTGGAGATGGTAAATTTTCATTATCACCTCAAATTTATGGCTATTACTGACAATATAGGTGATAATAAACTTTGACTGATGTTATCATTTCAAATGATCATTCGTACAACTTGAAATAGTCATCTTGATAATATCAGATGGGATTTCAAGCATGGTTTGCTGTAATAATGTCTGGAGATGGTAAATTTTCATTATCTCCTCAAATTGTCAGGATATTACTGACAATATAGGTGATAATAAACTTTGACTGATGTTATCATTTCAAATGATAATTCATACAACTGGAAATAGTCATCTTGATAATATCAGATGAGATTTCAAGCATGGTTTGCTGTAATAATGTCTGGAGATGGTAAATTTTCATTATCACCTCAAATTTCAGGATATTACTGATAGGTAGGTTATAATAACTTTGGCTGATGTTATCAATTAAAAAATGATCATTCCTGCAACTGGAATTATTCATCTTGATACAAATAGACAGGATTTCAAGCATGGTTTGCTGTAAGAATGTCTGCAAATTGTAAAAGTTCATTATCACTTCAAATGTCAGGATATTACTGACAATGCAGGTGATAATAAACTTTCAATGATGTTATCATTTTAAATGATCATTCGTACAACTGGAAGTAGTCATCTTGATAATATCAGATGGGATTTCAAGCATGGGTTGCTGTAATAATGTCTGGAGATGGTAAATTTTCATTATCACCTCAAATTTATGGATATTACTGACAATATAGATGATAATAAACATTGACTGATGTTATCATTTCAAATGATAATTCGTACAACTGGAAATAGTCATCTTGATAATATCAGATGAGATTTCAAGCATGGTTTGCTGTAATAATGTCTGGAGATGGTAAATTTTCATTATCACCTCAAATTTCAGGATATTACTGATAGGTAGGTTATAATAACTTTGACTGATGTTATCAATTAAAAAATGATCATTCCTGCAACTGGAATTATTCATCTTGATACAAATAGACAGGATTTCAAGCATGGTTTGCTGTAAGAATGTCTGCAAATTGTAAAAGTTCATTATCACTTCAAATGTCAGGATATTACTGACAATGCAGGTGATAATAAACTTTGACTGATGTTATCAATTCAAACGATCATTCGTAAAACTGGAAGAAGCCATCTTGATAATATCAGATGGAATCTCAAGCCTGGTTTGCTGTAATAATGTCTGGAGATGGTAAATTTACATTATCACCTAAAATTTCAGGATATTACTGACAATGCAGGTGATAATAAACTTTGACTGATGTGATCAATTCAAATGATCATTCGTGGAACTATGATTAGTCATCTTGATAAAAACAGACGGGATATCAAGCATGGTTTGCTGTAATAATTTCTGGAGATAGAAAATTTTCATTATCACCTCAAATTTCAGGATATTACTGACAATATAGGTGATAATAAACTTTGACTGATGTTATCATTTCAAATGATCATTCGTACAACTGGAAGTAGTCATCTTGATAATATCAGATGGGATTTCAAGCATGGTTTGTTGTAATAATGTCTGAAGATGATAAATTTTCATTATCACCTCAAATGTCAGCCTATTACTGACAATATAGGTGATAATAAACCTTGACTGATGTTATCATTTTAAATGATCATTCGTACAACTGGAAATAGTCATCTTGATAATATCAGATGGAATTTCAAGCATGGTTTGCTGTAATAATGTCTGGAGATGGTAAATTTTCATTATCACCTCAAATATCAGGATATTACTGACAATATAGGTGATAATAAACTTTGACTGATGTTATCATTTTAAATGATCATTCGTGGAACTATGATTAGTCATCTTGATAAAAACAGACGGGATATCAAGCATAGTTTGCTGTAATAATTTCTGGAGATAGTATATTTTCATTATTCCCTCAAATGTCAGGATATTGCTGACAATGCAGGTGATAATATACTTTGACTGATGCTATCAATTCAAATGATCATTCTTACAACAGGAAGTTGTCATCTTGATAATATCAGATGGAATTTCAAGCATGGTTTGCTGGAATAATGTCTGAAGATGGTAAATTTTCATTATCACCTCAAATGTCAGCATATTACTGACAATATAGGTGATGATGTTATCATTTTAAATGATCATTCGTACAACTGGAAATAGTCATCTTGATAATATCAGATGGGATTTCAAGCATGGTTTGCTGTAATAATGTCTGGAGATGGTAAATTTTCATTATCACCTCAAATTTCAGGATATTACTGACAATATAGGTGATAATAAACTTTGACTGATGTTATCATTTCAAATGATCATACGTACAACTGGAAATAGTCATCTTGATAATATCAGATGAGATTTCAAGCATGGTTTGCTGTATTAATGTCAGATAGTAAATTTTCATTACCACCTCAAATTTCAGGATATTACTGACAATATAGGTGATAATAAACTTTGACTGATGTTATCATTTCAAATGATCATTCGTACAACTGGAAGTAGTCATCTTGATAATATCAGATGGGATTTCAAGCATGGTTTGTTGTAATAATGTCTGAAGATGATAAATTTTCATTATCACCTCAAATGTCAGCCTATTACTGACAATATAGGTGATAATAAACCTTGACTGATGTTATCATTTTAAATGATCATTCGTACAACTGGAAATAGTCATCTTGATAATATCAGATGGAATTTCAAGCATGGTTTGCTGTAATAATGTCTGGAGATGGTAAATTTTCATTATCACCTCAAATATCAGGATATTACTGACAATATAGGTGATAATAAACTTTGACTGATGTTATCATTTTAAATGATCATTCGTGGAACTATGATTAGTCATCTTGATAAAAACAGACGGGATATCAAGCATAGTTTGCTGTAATAATTTCTGGAGATAGTATATTTTCATTATTCCCTCAAATGTCAGGATATTGCTGACAATGCAGGTGATAATATACTTTGACTGATGCTATCAATTCAAATGATCATTCTTACAACAGGAAGTTGTCATCTTGATAATATCAGATGGAATTTCAAGCATGGTTTGCTGGAATAATGTCTGAAGATGGTAAATTTTCATTATCACCTCAAATGTCAGCATATTACTGACAATATAGGTGATGATGTTATCATTTTAAATGATCATTCGTACAACTGGAAATAGTCATCTTGATAATATCAGATGGGATTTCAAGCATGGTTTGCTGTAATAATGTCTGGAGATGGTAAATTTTCATTATCACCTCAAATTTCAGGATATTACTGACAATATAGGTGATAATAAACTTTGACTGATGTTATCATTTCAAATGATCATACGTACAACTGGAAATAGTCATCTTGATAATATCAGATGAGATTTCAAGCATGGTTTGCTGTATTAATGTCAGATAGTAAATTTTCATTACCACCTCAAATTTCAGGATATTACTGCCAATGCAGGTGATAATAAACTTTGACTGATGTTATCATTTCAAATGATCATTCGTACAACTGGAAGTAGTCAGCTTGATAATATCAGATGGGATTTCAGGCATGGTTTGCTGTAATAATGTCTGGAGATGGTAAATTTTCATTATCACCTCAAATGTCAGGATATTACTGACAATCCAGGTGATAATAAACTTTGACTTATGTTATCGATTCAAATGGTCATTAATACAGCTGGAATTATTCATCTTGATAAAAACAGACGGGATATCAAGCATGGTTTGCTGTATTAATGTCTGGAGATGGTAAATTTTCATTATCGCCTAAAATTTCAGAATATTACTGACAAAGTAGGTGATAATAAACTTTGACTGATGTTATCAATTTAAATGTTCATTCGTGGATCTATGATTAGTCATCTTGATCAAAACAGACGGAATATCAAGCATGATTTGCTGTTATAATGTCTGGAGATGGTAAATTTTCATTATCACCTCAAATGTCAGGATATTACTGACAATGCAGGTGATAATAAACTTTGACTGATGTTATCAATTCAAACGATCATTCGTACAACTGGAAGAAGCCATCTTGATAATATCAGATGGAATCTCAAGCCTGGTTTGCTGTAATAATGTCTGGAGATGGTAAATTTACATTATCACCTAAAATTTCAGGATATTACTGACAATGCAGGTGATAATAAACTTTGACTGATGTGATCAATTCAAATGATCATTCGTGGAACTATGATTAGTCATCTTGATAAAAACAGACGGGATATCAAGCATGGTTTGCTGTAATAATTTCTGGAGATAGTAAATTTTCATTATTCCCTCAAATGTCAGGATATTGCTGACAATGCAGGTGATAATAAACTTTGACTGATGCTATCAATTCAAATGATCATTCTTACAACAGGAAGTTGTCATCTTGATAATATCAGATGGAATTTCAAGCATGGTTTGCTGTAATAATGTCTGGAGATGGTAAATTTTCATTATCACCTCAAATGTCAGGATATTACTGACAATGCAGGTGATAATAAACTTTGACTGATGCTAACAATTCAAATGATCATTCGTACAACTGGAAATAGTCATCTTGATAATATCAGATGGGATTTCAAGCATGGTTTGCTGTAATAATGTCTGGAGATGGTAAATTTTCATTATCACCTCAAATTTCAGGATATTACTGACAATATAGGTGATAATAAACTTTGACTGATGTTATCATTTCAAATGATCATTCGTACAACTGGAAGTAGACATCTTGATAATATCAGATGGGATTTCAAGCATGGTTTGTTGTAATAATGTCTGAAGATGGTAAATTTTCATTATCACCTCAAATGTCAGCATATTACTGACAATATAGGTGATAATAAACCTTGACTGATGTTATCATTTTAAATGATCATTCGTACAACAGGAAGTTGTCATCTTGATAATATCAGATGGAATTTCAAGCATGGTTTGCTGTAATAATGTCTGAAGATGGTAAATTTTCATTATCACCTCAAATGTCAGCATATTACTGACAATATAGGTGATAATAAACTTTGACTAATGTTATCATTTTAAATGATCATTCGTACAACTGGAAATAGTCATCTTGATAATATCAGATGGGATTTCAAGCATGGTTTGCTGTAATAATGTCTGGAGATTGTAAATTTTCATTATCACCTCAAATTTCAGGATATTACTGACAATATAGGTGATAATAAACTTTGACTGATGTTATCATTTCAAATGATCATTCGTACAACTGGAAATAGTCATCTTGATAATATCAGATGGGATTTCAAGCATGGTTTGCTGTAATAATGTCTGGAGATGGTAAATTTTCATTATCACCTCAAATTTCAGGATATTACTGACAATATAGGTGATAATAAACTTTGACTGATGTTATCAATTCAAATGATCATTCGTACAACTGGAATTAGTCATCTTGATAACAATAGACCGGATTTCAAGCATGGTTTGCTGTAATAATGCCTGGAGATGGTAAATTTTCATTATCACCTAAAATTTCAGGATATTACTGACAATGCAGGTGATAATAAACTTTGACTGATGTGATCAATTCAAATGATCATTTGTGGAACTATGATTAGTCATCTTGATAAAAACAGACGGGATATCAAGCATGGTTTGCCGTAATAATTTCTGGAGATAGTAAATTTTCATTATTCCCTCAAATGTCAGGATATTGCTGACAATGCAGGTGATAATAAACTTTGACTGATGCTATCAATTCAAATGATCATTCTTACAACAGGAAGTTGTCATCTTGATAATATCAGATGGAATTTCAAGCATGGTTTGCTGTAATAATGTCTGGAGATGGTAAATTTTCATTATCGCCTCAAATGTCAGGATATTACTGACAATGCAGGTGATAATAAACTTTGACTGATGCTAACAATTCAAATGATCATTCGTACAACTGGAGTTAGTCATCTTGATAACAACAGACGGGATTTCAAGCATGGTTTGCTGTAATAATGTCTGGAGATGGTAAATTTTCATTATCACCTCAAATATCAGGATATTACTGACAATATAGGTGATAATAAACTTTGACTGATGTTATCATTTTAAATGATCATTCGTACAACTGGAAGTAGTCATCTTGATAATATCAGATGGGATTTCAAGCATGGTTTGCTGTAACAATATCTGCAAATGGTAAATCTTCAATAACACCTCAAATGTTAGGATATTACTGATAGGTAGGTTATAATAGACTTTGACTGATGTTATCATTTTAAATGATAATTCGTACAACTGGAAATAGTCATCTTGATAATATCAGATGAGATTTCAAGCATGGTTTGCTGTAATAATAATCTGGAGATGGTAAATTTTCATTATCACCTCAAGTTTATGGATATTACTGACAATGCAGGTGATAATAAACTTTGACGGATGTTATCATTTCAAATGATCATTGGTACAACAGGAAGTAGTCTATTTATAATATCAGATGGGATTTCAAGCATGGTTTGCTGTAATAATATCTGCAGATGGTAAATTTTCATTATCACCTCAACTTTATGGATATTACTGACAATGCAGGTGATAATAAACTTTGACGGATGTTATCATTTCAAATGATCATTGGTACAACAGGAAGTAGTCTATTGATAATATCAGATGGGATTTCAAGCATGGTTTGCTGTAATAATATCTGCAGATGGTAAATTTTCATTATCACCTCAAATGTCAGGATATTACTGACAATATAGGTGATAATAAACTTTGAGTGATGTTATCATTTTAAATGATCATTCGTACAACTGGAAGTAGTCATCTTGATAATATCAGATGGGATTTCAAGCATGGGTTGCTGTAATAATGTCTGGAGAGTGTAAATTTTCATTATCACCTCAAATGTCAGGATATTGCTGACAATGCAGGTGATAATAAACTTTGACTGATGCTATCAATACAAATGATCATTCTTACAACAGGAAGTTGTCATCTTGATAATATCAGATGGAATTTCAAGCATGGTTTGCTGTAATAATGTCTGGAGATGGTAAATTTTCATTATCGCCTCAAATGTCAGGATATTACTGACAATGCAGGTGATAATAAACTTTGACTGATGCTAACAATTCAAATGATCATTCGTACAACTGGAGTTAGTCATCTTGATAACAACAGACGGGATTTCAAGCATGGTTTGCTGTAATAATGTCTGGAGATGGTAAATTTTCATTATCACCTCAAATATCAGGATATTACTGACAATACAGGTGATAATAAACTTTGACTGATGTTATCATTTTAAATGATCATTCGTACAACTGGAAGTAGTCATCTTGATAATATCAGATGGGATTTCAAGCATGGTTTGCTGTAACAATATCTGCAAATGGTAAATCTTCAATAACACCTCAAATGTTAGGATATTACAGATAGGTAGGTTATAATAGACTTTGACTGATGTTATCATTTTAAATGATAATTCGTACAACTGGAAATAGTCATCTTGATAATATCAGATGAGATTTCAAGCATGGTTTGCTGTAATAATAATCTGGAGATGGTAAATTTTCATTATCACCTCAAGTTTATGGATATTACTGACAATGCAGGTGATAATAAACTTTGACGGATGTTATCATTTCAAATGATCATTGGTACAACAGGAAGTAGTCTATTTATAATATCAGATGGGATTTCAAGCATGGTTTGCTGTAATAATATCTGCAGATGGTAAATTTTCATTATCACCTCAACTTTATGGATATTACTGACAATGCAGGTGATAATAAACTTTGACGGATGTTATCATTTCAAATGATCATTGGTACAACAGGAAGTAGTCTATTGATAATATCAGATGGGATTTCAAGCATGGTTTGCTGTAATAATATCTGCAGATGGTAAATTTTCATTATCACCTCAAATGTCAGGATATTACTGACAATATAGGTGATAATAAACTTTGAGTGATGTTATCATTTTAAATGATCATTCGTACAACTGGAAGTAGTCATCTTGATAATATCAGATGGGATTTCAAGCATGGGTTGCTGTAATAATGTCTGGAGAGTGTAAATTTTCATTATCACCTCAAATGTCAGGATATTGCTGACAATGCAGGTGATAATAAACTTTGACTGATGCTATCAATACAAATGATCATTCTTACAACAGGAAGTTGTCATCTTGATAATATCAGATGGAATTTCAAGCATGGTTTGCTGTAATAATGTCTGGAGATGGTAAATTTTCATTATCGCCTCAAATGTCAGGATATTACTGACAATGCAGGTGATAATAAACTTTGACTGATGCTAACAATTCAAATGATCATTCGTACAACTGGAGTTAGTCATCTTGATAACAACAGACGGGATTTCAAGCATGGTTTGCTGTAATAATGTCTGGAGATGGTAAATTTTCATTATCACCTCAAATATCAGGATATTACTGACAATACAGGTGATAATAAACTTTGACTGATGTTATCATTTTAAATGATCATTCGTACAACTGGAAGTAGTCATCTTGATAATATCAGATGGGATTTCAAGCATGGTTTGCTGTAACAATATCTGCAAATGGTAAATCTTCAATAACACCTCAAATGTTAGGATATTACTGATAGGTAGGTTATAATAGACTTTGACTGATGTTATCATTTTAAATGATAATTCGTACAACTGGAAAAAGTCATCTTGATAATATCAGATGAGATTTCAAGCATGGTTTGCTGTAATAATAATCTGGAGATGGTAAATTTTCATTATCACCTCAAGTTTATGGATATTACTGACAATGCAGGTGATAATAAACTTTGACGGATGTTATCATTTCAAATGATCATTGGTACAACAGGAAGTAGTCTATTTATAATATCAGATGGGATTTCAAGCATGGTTTGCTGTAATAATATCTGCAGATGGTAAATTTTCATTATCACCTCAACTTTATGGATATTACTGACAATGCAGGTGATAATAAACTTTGACGGATGTTATCATTTCAAATGATCATTGGTACAACAGGAAGTAGTCTATTGATAATATCAGATGGGATTTCAAGCATGGGTTGCTGTAATAATGTCTGGAGAGTGTAAATTTTCATTATCACCTCAAATGTCAGGATATTACTGAAAATATAGGTGATAATAAACTTTGACTGATGTTATCATTTTAAATGATCATTTGTACAGCTGGAAGTAGTCATCTTGATAATATCAGATGGGATTTCAAGCATGGTTTGCTGTAATAATGTCTGGAGATGGTAAATTTTCATTATCACCTCAAATTTATGGCTATTACTGACAATATAGGTGATAATAAACTTTGACTGATGTTATCATTTCAAATGATCATTCGTACAACTTGAAATAGTCATCTTGATAATATCAGATGGGATTTCAAGCATGGTTTGCTGTAATAATGTCTGGAGATGGTAAATTTTCATTATCTACTCAAATTTCAGGATATTACTGACAATATAGGTGATAATAATCTTTGACTGATGTTATCATTTCAAATGATAATTCGTACAACTGAAAATAGTCATCTTGATAATATCAGATAAGATTTCAAGCATGGTTTGCTGTAATAATGTCTGGAGATGGTAAATTTTCATTATCACCTCAAATTTCAGGATATTACTGATATGTAGGTTATAATAAACTTTGACTGATGTTATCAATTAAAAAATGATCATTCCTGCAACTGGAATTATTCATCTTGATACAAATAGACAGGATTTCAAGCATGGTTTGCTGTAAGAATGTCTGCAAATTGTAAAAGCTCATTATCACTTCAAATGTCAGGATATTACTGACAATGCAGGTGATAATAAACTTTGACTGATGTTATCAATTCAAACGATCATTCGTAAAACTGGAAGAAGCCATCTTGATAATATCAGATGGAATCTCAATCCTGGTTTGCTGTAATAATGTCTGGAGATTATAAATTTTCATTATCTCCTCAAATTTCAGGATATTACTGACAATGCAGGTGATAATAAACTTTGACTGATGTTATCAATTCAAATGATCATTCGTACAACTGGAGTTAGTCTTCTTGATAACAACAGACGGGATTTCAAGCATGGTTTGCTGTAATAATGTCTGGAGATAGTAAATTTTCATTATCACCTCAAATTTATAGATATTACTGACAATGCAGGTGATAATAAACTTTGACTGATGCTATCAATTCAAATGATCATTCGTACAACTGGAAGTAGTCATCTTGATAATATCAGATGGGATTTCAAGCATGGTTTGCTGTAATAATGTCTGGAGATTGTAAATTTTCATTATCACCTCAAATTTCAGGATATTACTGACAATATAGGTGATAATAAGCTTTGACTGATGTTATCATTTCAAATGATCATTCGTACAACTGGAAATAGTCATCTTGATAATATCAGATGAGATTTCAAGCATGGTTTGCTGTATTAATGTCTGGAGATAGTAAATTTTCATTATCACCTCAAATTTCAGGATATTACTGCCAATGCAGTTGATAATAAACTTTGACTGATGTTATCATTTCAAATGATCATTCGTACAACTGGAAGTAGTCAGCTTGATAATATCAGATGGGATTTCAAGCATGGTTTGCTGTATTAATGTCTGGAGATGGTAAATTTTCATTATCACCTAAAATTTCAGAATATTACTGACAAAGTAGGTGATAATAAACTTTGACTGATGTTATCAATTCAAATGTTCATTCGTGGAACTATGATTAGTCATCTTGATCAAAACAGACGGAATATCAAGCATGATTTGCTGTTATAATGTCTGGAGATGGTAAATTTTCATTATCACCTCAAATGTCAAGATATTACTGACAATGCATGTGATGATAATCTTAGAATGATGTTATCAATTCAAATGATCATTCGTACAACTGGAATTAGTCATCTTGATAACAATAGACCGGATTTCAAGCATGGTTTGCTGTAATAATGTCTGGAGATGGTAAATTTTCATTATCACCTAAAATTTCAGGATATTGCTGACAATGCAGGTGATAATAAACTTTGACTGATGTGATCAATTGAAATGATCATTTGTGGAACTATGATTAGTCATCTTGATAAAAACAGACGGGATATCAAGCATGGTTTGCTGTAATAATTTCTGGAGATAGTAAATTTTCATTATTCCCTCAAATGTCAGGATATTGCTGACAATGCAGGTGATAATAAACTTTGACTGATGCTATCAATTCAAATGATCATTCTTACAACAGGAAGTTGTCATCTTGATAATATCAGATGGAATTTCAAGCATGGTTTGCTGTAATAATGTCTGGAGATGGTAAATTTTCATTATCGCCTCAAATGTCAGGATATTACTGACAATGCAGGTGATAATAAACTTTGACTGATGCTAACAATTCAAATGATCATTCGTACAACTGGAGTTAGTCATCTTGATAACAACAGACGGGATTTCAAGCATGGTTTGCTGTAATAATGTCTGGAGATGGTAAATTTTCATTATCACCTCAAATATCAGGATATTACTGACAATATAGGTGATAATAAACTTTGACTGATGTTATCATTTTAAATGATCATTCGTACAACTGGAAGTAGTCATCTTGATAATATCAGATGGGATTTCAAGCATGGTTTGCTGTAACAATATCTGCAAATGGTAAATCTTCAATAACACCTCAAATGTTAGGATATTACTGACAATGCAGGTGATAATAAACTTTGACTGATGTTATCATTTTAAATGATCATTCGTGGAACTATGATTAGTCATCTTGATAATATCAGATGGGATTTCAAGCATGGTTTGCTGTAATAATGTCTGGAGATGGTAAATTTTCATTATCTACTCAAATTTCAGGATATTACTGACAATATAGGTGATAATAATCTTTGACTGATGTTATCATTTCAAATGATAATTCGTACAACTGAAAATAGTCATCTTGATAATATCAGATAAGATTTCAAGCATGGTTTGCTGTAATAATGTCTGGAGATGGTAAATTTTCATTATCACCTCAAATTTCAGGATATTACTGATATGTAGGTTATAATAAACTTTGACTGATGTTATCAATTAAAAAATGATCATTCCTGCAACTGGAATTATTCATCTTGATACAAATAGACAGGATTTCAAGCATGGTTTGCTGTAAGAATGTCTGCAAATTGTAAAAGCTCATTATCACTTCAAATGTCAGGATATTACTGACAATGCAGGTGATAATAAACTTTGACTGATGTTATCAATTCAAACGATCATTCGTAAAACTGGAAGAAGCCATCTTGATAATATCAGATGGAATCTCAATCCTGGTTTGCTGTAATAATGTCTGGAGATTATAAATTTTCATTATCTCCTCAAATTTCAGGATATTACTGACAATGCAGGTGATAATAAACTTTGACTGATGTTATCAATTCAAATGATCATTCGTACAACTGGAGTTAGTCTTCTTGATAACAACAGACGGGATTTCAAGCATGGTTTGCTGTAATAATGTCTGGAGATAGTAAATTTTCATTATCACCTCAAATTTATAGATATTACTGACAATGCAGGTGATAATAAACTTTGACTGATGCTATCAATTCAAATGATCATTCGTACAACTGGAAGTAGTCATCTTGATAATATCAGATGGGATTTCAAGCATGGTTTGCTGTAATAATGTCTGGAGATTGTAAATTTTCATTATCACCTCAAATTTCAGGATATTACTGACAATATAGGTGATAATAAGCTTTGACTGATGTTATCATTTCAAATGATCATTCGTACAACTGGAAATAGTCATCTTGATAATATCAGATGAGATTTCAAGCATGGTTTGCTGTATTAATGTCTGGAGATAGTAAATTTTCATTATCACCTCAAATTTCAGGATATTACTGCCAATGCAGTTGATAATAAACTTTGACTGATGTTATCATTTCAAATGATCATTCGTACAACTGGAAGTAGTCAGCTTGATAATATCAGATGGGATTTCAAGCATGGTTTGCTGTATTAATGTCTGGAGATGGTAAATTTTCATTATCACCTAAAATTTCAGAATATTACTGACAAAGTAGGTGATAATAAACTTTGACTGATGTTATCAATTCAAATGTTCATTCGTGGAACTATGATTAGTCATCTTGATCAAAACAGACGGAATATCAAGCATGATTTGCTGTTATAATGTCTGGAGATGGTAAATTTTCATTATCACCTCAAATGTCAAGATATTACTGACAATGCATGTGATGATAATCTTAGAATGATGTTATCAATTCAAATGATCATTCGTACAACTGGAATTAGTCATCTTGATAACAATAGACCGGATTTCAAGCATGGTTTGCTGTAATAATGTCTGGAGATGGTAAATTTTCATTATCACCTAAAATTTCAGGATATTGCTGACAATACAGGTGATAATAAACTTTGACTGATGTGATCAATTCAAATGATCATTTGTGGAACTATGATTAGTCATCTTGATAAAAACAGACGGGATATCAAGCATGGTTTGCTGTAATAATTTCTGGAGATAGTAAATTTTCATTATTCCCTCAAATGTCAGGATATTGCTGACAATGCAGGTGATAATAAACTTTGACTGATGCTATCAATTCAAATGATCATTCTTACAACAGGAAGTTGTCATCTTGATAATATCAGATGGAATTTCAAGCATGGTTTGCTGTAATAATGTCTGGAGATGGTAAATTTTCATTATCGCCTCAAATGTCAGGATATTACTGACAATGCAGGTGATAATAAACTTTGACTGATGCTAACAATTCAAATGATCATTCGTACAACTGGAGTTAGTCATCTTGATAACAACAGACGGGATTTCAAGCATGGTTTGCTGTAATAATGTCTGGAGATGGTAAATTTTCATTATCACCTCAAATATCAGGATATTACTGACAATATAGGTGATCATAAACTTTGACTGATGTTATCATTTTAAATGATCATTCGTACAACTGGAAGTAGTCATCTTGATAATATCAGATGGGATTTCAAGCATGGTTTGCTGTAACAATATCTGCAAATGGTAAATCTTCAATAACACCTCAAATGTTAGGATATTACTGATAGGTAGGTTATAATAGACTTTGACTGATGTTATCATTTTAAATGATAATTCGTACAACTGGAAATAGTCATCTTGATAATATCAGATGAGATTTCAAGCATGGTTTGCTGTAATAATAATCTGGAGATGGTAAATTTTCATTATCACCTCAAGTTTATGGATATTACTGACAATGCAGGTGATAATAAACTTTGACGGATGTTATCATTTCAAATGATCATTGGTACAACAGGAAGTAGTCTATTTATAATATCAGATGGGATTTCAAGCATGGTTTGCTGTAATAATATCTGCAGATGGTAAATTTTCATTATCACCTCAACTTTATGGATATTACTGACAATGCAGGTGATAATAAACTTTGACGGATGTTATCATTTCAAATGATCATTGGTACAACAGGAAGTAGTCTATTGATAATATCAGATGGGATTTCAAGCATGGTTTGCTGTAATAATATCTGCAGATGGTAAATTTTCATTATCACCTCAAATGTCAGGATATTACTGACAATATAGGTGATAATAAACTTTGAATGATGTTATCATTTTAAATGATCATTCGTACAACTGGAAGTAGTCATCTTGATATTATCAGATGGGATTTCAAGCATGGGTTGCTGTAATAATGTCTGGAGAGTGTAAATTTTCATTATCACCTCAAATGTCAGGATATTGCTGAAAATATAATTGATAATAAACTTTGACTGATGTTATCATTTTAAATGATCATTAGTACAGCTGGAAGTAGTCATCTTGATAATATCAGATGGGATTTCAAGCATGGTTTGCTGTAATAATGTCTGGAGATGGTAAATTTTCATTATCACCTCAAATTTATGGCTATTACTGACAATATAGGTGAGAATAAACTTTGACTGATGTTATAATTTCAAATGATCATTCGTACAACTTGAAATAGTCATCTTGATAATATCAGATGGGATTTCAAGCATGGTTTGCTGTAATAATGTCTGGAGATGGTAAATTTTCATTATCTCCTCAAATTTCAGGATATTACTGACAATATAGGTGATAATAATCTTTGACTGATGTTATCATTTCAAATGATAATTCGTACAACTGAAAATAGTCATCTTGATAATATCAGATAAGATTTCAAGCATGGTTTGCTGTAATAATGTCTGGAGATGGTAAATTTTCATTATCACCTCAAATTTCAGGATATTACTGATATGTAGGTTATAATAAACTTTGACTGATGTTATCAATTAAAAAATGATCATTCCTGCAACTGGAATTATTCATCTTGATACAAATAGACAGGATTTCAAGCATGGTTTGCTGTAAGAATGTCTGCAAATTGTAAAAGCTCATTATCACATCAAATGTCAGGATATTACTGACAATGCAGGTGATAATAAACTTTGACTGATGTTATCAATTCAAACGATCATTCGTACAACTGGAAGAAGCCATCTTGATAATATCAGATGGAATCTCAATCCTGGTTTGCTGTAATAATGTCTGGAGATTATAAATTTTCATTATCTCCTCAAATTTCAGGATATTACTGACAATGCAGGTGATAATAAACTTTGACTGATGTTATCAATTCAAATGATCATTCGTACAACTGGAGTTAGTCTTCTTGATAACAACAGACGGGATTTCAAGCATGGTTTGCTGTAATAATGTCTGGAGATAGTAAATTTTCATTATCACCTCAAATTTATAGATATTACTGACAATGCAGGTGATAATAAACGTTGACTGATGCTATCAATTCAAATGATCATTCGTACAACTGGAAGTAGTCATCTTGATAATATTAGATAGGATTTCAAGCATGGTTTGCTGTAATAATGTCTGGAGATTGTAAATTTTCATTATCACCTCAAATTTATTGATATTACTGACAATGCAGGTGATAATAAACTTTGACTGATGTTATCATTTCAAATGATCATTCGTACAACTGGAGTTAGTCATCTTGATGATATCAGATGGGATTTCAAGCATGGTTTGCTGTAATAATGTCTGAAGATGGTAAATTTTCATTATCACCTCAAATGTCAGCATATTACTGACAATATAGGTGATAATAAACTTTGACTGATGTTATCATTTTAAATGATCATTCTTACAACTGGAAATAGTCATCTTGATAATATCAGATGGAATTTCAAGCATGGTTTGCTGTAATAATGTCTGGAGATGGTAAATTTTCATTATCACCTCAAATATCAGGATATTACTGACAATATAGGTGATAATAAACTTTGACTGATGTTATCATTTTTAATGATCATTCGTGGAACTATGATTAGTCATCTTGATAAAAACAGACGGGATATCAAGCATGGTTTGCTGTAATAATTTCTGGAGATAGTAAATTTTCATTATTCCCTCAAATGTCAGGATATTGCTGACAATGCAGGTGATAATATACTTTGACTGATGCTATCAATTCAAATGATCATTCATACAACAGGAAGTTGTCATCTTGATAACAACAGACGGGATTTCAAGCATGGTTTGCTGTACTAATGTCTGGAGATGGTAAATTTTCATTATCACCTCAAATATCAGGATATTACTGACAATATAGGTGATAATAAACTTTGACTGATGTTATCATTTTAAATGATCATTCGTACAACTGGAAGTAGTCATCTTGATAATATCAGATGGGATTTCAAGCATGGTTTGCTGTAATAATGTCTGAAGATGGTAAATTTTCATTATCACCTCAAATGTCAGCATATTACTGACAATATAGGTGATAATAAACTTTGACTGATGTTATCATTTTAAATGATCATTCGTACAACTAGAAATAGTCATCTTGATAATATCAGATGGAATTTCAAGCATGGTTTGCTGTAATAATGTCTGGAGATGGTAAATTTTCATTATCACCTCAAATATCAGGATATTACTGACAATATAGGTGATAATAAACTTTGACTGATGTTATCATTTTAAATGATCATTCGTGGAACTATGATTAGTCATCTTGATGAAAACAGACGGGATATCAAGCATGGTTTGCTGTAATAATTTCTGGAGATAGTAAATTTTCATTATTCCCTCAAATGTCAGGATATTGCTGACAATGCAGGTGATAATATACTTTGACTGATGCTATCAATTCAAATGATCATTCTTACAACAGGAAGTTGTCATCTTGATAATATCAGATGGAATTTCAAGCATGGTTTGCTGTAATAATGTCTGAAGATGGTAAATTTTCATTATCACCTCAAATGTCAGCATATTACTGACAATATAGGTGATAATAAACTTTGACTGATGTTATCATTTTAAATGATCATTCGTACAACTGGAAATAGTCATCTTGATAATATCAGATGGGATTTCAAGCATTGTTTGCTGTAATAATGTCTGGAGATGGTAAATTTTCATTATCACCTCAAATTTCAGGATATTACTGACAATATAGGTGATAATAAACTTTGACTGATGTTATCATTTCAAATGATCATTCGTACAACTGGAAATAGTCATCTTGATAATATCAGATGGAATTTCAAGCATGGTTTGCTGTAATAATGTCTGGAGATTGTAAATTTTCATTATCACCTCAAATATCAGGATATTACTGACAATGCAGGTGATAATAAACTTTGACTGATGTTATCATTTTAAATGATCATTCGTGGAACTATGATTAGTCATATTGATAAAAACAGACGGGATATCAAGCATGGTTTGCTGTAATAATTTCTGGAGATAGTAAATTTTCATTATTCCCTCAAATGTCAGGATATTGCTGACAATGCAGGTGATAATAAACTTTGACTGATGTTATCATTTTAAATGATCATTCGTGGAACTATGATTAGTCATCTTGATGAAAACAGACGGGATATCAAGCATGGTTTGCTGTAATAATGTCTGAAGATGGTAAATTTTCATTATCACCTCAAATGTCAAGATATTACTGACAATGCATGTGATGATAATCTTAGAATGATGTTATCAATTCAAATGATCATTCGTACAACTGGAATTAGTCATCTTGATAACAATAGACCGGATTTCAAGCATGGTTTGCTGTAATAATGTCTGGAGATGGTAAATTTTCATTATCACCTAAAATTTCAGGATATTACTGACAATTCAGGTGATAATAAACTTTGACTGATGTGATCAATTCAAATGCTCATTTGTGGAACTAAGATTAGTCATCTTGATAAAAACAGACGGGATATCAAGCATGGTTTGCTGTAATAATTTCTGGAGATAGTAAATTTTCATTATTCCCTCAAATGTCAGGATATTGCTGACAATGCAGGTGATAATAAACTTTGACTGATGCTATCAATTCAAATGATCATTCTTACAACAGGAAGTTGTCATCTTGATAATATCAGATGGAATTTCAAGCATGGTTTGCTGTAATAATGTCTGGAGATGGTAAATTTTCATTATCACCTCAAATTTCAGGATATTACTGACAATATAGGTGATAATAAACTTTGACTGATGTTATCATTTCAAATGATCATTCGTACAACTGGAAATAGTCATCTTGATAATATCAGATGAGATTTCAAGCATGGTTTGCTGTATTAATGTCTGGAGATAGTAACTTTTCATTATCACCTCAAATTTCAGGATGTTACTGCCAATGCAGGTGATAATAAACTTTGACTGATGTTATCATTTCAAATGATCATTCGTACAACTGGAAGTAGTCAGCTTGATAACAATAGACCGGATTTCAAGCATGGTTTGCTGTATTAATGTCTGGAGATAGTAAATTTTCATTATCACCTCAAATTTCAGGATATTACTGCCAATGCAGGTGATAATAAACTTTGACTTATGTTATCGATTCAAATGGTCATTAATACAGCTGGAATTATTCATCGTGATAACAACAGACGGCATTTCAAGCATGGTTTGCTGTATTAATGTCTGGAGATGCTAAATTTTCATTATCACCTAAAATTTCAGAATATTACTGACAAAGTAGGTGATAATAAACTTTGACTGATGTTATCAATTCAAATGTTCATTCGTGGAACTATGATTAGTCATCTTGATCAAAACAGACGGAATATCAAGCATGATTTGCTGTTATAATGTCTGGAGATGGTAAATTTTCATTATCACCTCAAATGTCAAGATATCACTGACAATGCATGTGATGATAATCTTAGAATGATGTTATCAATTCAAATGATCATTCGTACAACTGGAATTAGTCATCTTGATAACAATAGACCGGATTTCAAGCATGGTTTGCTGTAATAATGTCTGGAGGTGGTAAATTTTCATTATCACCTAAAATTTCAGGATATTACTGACAATGCAGGTGATAATAAACTTTGACTGATGTGATCAATTCAAATGATCATTTGTGGAACTAAGATTAGTCATCTTGATAAAAACAGACGGGATATCAAGCATGGTTTGCTGTAATAATTTCTGGAGATAGTAAATTTTCATTATTCCCTCAAATGTCAGGATATTGCTGACAATGCAGGTGATAATAAACTTTGACTGATGCTATCAATTCAAATGATCATTCTTACAACAGGAAGTTGTCATCTTGATAATATCAGATGGAATTTCAAGCATGGTTTGCTGTAATAATGGCTGGAGATGGTAAATTTTCATTATCGCCTCAAATGTCAAGATATTACTGACAATGCAGGTGATAATAAACTTTGACTGATGCTAACAATTCAAATGATCATTCGTACAACTGGAGTTAGTCATCTTGATAACAACAGACGGGATTTCAAGCATGGTTTGCTGTAATAATATCTGGAGATTGTAAATTTTCATTATCACCTCAAATATCAGGATATTACTGACAATATAGGTGATAATAAGCTTTGACTGATGTTATCATTTTAAATGATCATTCGCACAACTGGAAGTAGTCATCTTGATAATATCAGATGGGATTTCAAGCATGGTTTGCTGTAACAATATCTGCAAATGGTAAATCTTCAATAACACCTCAAATGTTAGGATATTACTAATAGGTAGGTTATAATAGACTTTGACTGATGTTATCAATTAAAAAATGATCATTCCTGCAACTGGAAATATTCATCTTGATACAAATAGACAGGATTTCAAGCATGGTTTCCTGTAAGAATGTCTGCAAATTGTAAATATTCATTATCACTTCAAATGTCAGGATATTACTGACAATGCAGGTGATAATAAACTTTGACTGATGCTATCAATCCAAATGATCATTCTTACAACAGGAAGTTGTCATCTTGATAATATCAGATGGAATTTCAAGCATGGTTTGCTGTAATAATGTCTGCAGATGGTAAATTTTCATTATGGCCTCAAATTTCAGGATATTACTGACAATGCAGGTGATAATAAACTTTGACTGATGTTATCCATTCAAATGATCACTTTTGCAACTTGAATTAGTCATCTTCATAACAACAGACGGGATTTCAAGCATGGTTTGCTGTAGTAATGTCTGGAGATGGTAAATTTACATTATCACCTCAAATTTCAGGATATTACTGACAATATAGGTGATAATAAACTTTGACTGATGTTATCATTTCAAATGATCATTCGTACAACTGGAAATAGTCATCTTGATAATATCAGATGAGATTTCAAGCATGGTTTGCTGTATTAATGTCTGGAGATAGTAACTTTTCATTATCACCTCAAATTTCAGGATGTTACTGCCAATGCAGGTGATAATAAACTTTGACTGATGTTATCATTTCAAATGATCATTCGTACAACTGGAAGTAGTCAGCTTGATAACAATAGACCGGATTTCAAGCATGGTTTGCTGTATTAATGTCTGGAGATAGTAAATTTTCATTATCACCTCAAATTTCAGGATATTACTGCCAATGCAGGTGATAATAAACTTTGACTTATGTTATCGATTCAAATGGTCATTAATACAGCTGGAATTATTCATCGTGATAACAACAGACGGCATTTCAAGCATGGTTTGCTGTATTAATGTCTGGAGATGCTAAATTTTCATTATCACCTAAAATTTCAGAATATTAGTGACAAAGTAGGTGATAATAAACTTTGACTGATGTTATCAATTCAAATGTTCATTCGTGGAACTATGATTAGTCATCTTGATCAAAACAGACGGAATATCAAGCATGATTTGCTGTTATAATGTCTGGAGATGGTAAATTTTCATTATCACCTCAAATGTCAAGATATCACTGACAATGCATGTGATGATAATCTTAGAATGATGTTATCAATTCAAATGATCATTCGTACAACTGGAATTAGTCATCTTGATAACAATAGACCGGATTTCAAGCATGGTTTGCTGTAATAATGTCTGGAGGTGGTAAATTTTCATTATCACCTAAAATTTCAGGATATTACTGACAATGCAGGTGATAATAAACTTTGACTGATGTGATCAATTCAAATGATCATTTGTGGAACTAAGATTAGTCATCTTGATAAAAACAGACGGGATATCAAGCATGGTTTGCTGTAATAATTTCTGGAGATAGTAAATTTTCATTATTCCCTCAAATGTCAGGATATTGCTGACAATGCAGGTGATAATAAACTTTGACTGATGCTATCAATTCAAATGATCATTCTTACAACAGGAAGTTGTCATCTTGATAATATCAGATGGAATTTCAAGCATGGTTTGCTGTAATAATGGCTGGAGATGGTAAATTTTCATTATCGCCTCAAATGTCAAGATATTACTGACAATGCAGGTGATAATAAACTTTGACTGATGCTAACAATTCAAATGATCATTCGTACAACTGGAGTTAGTCATCTTGATAACAACAGACGGGATTTCAAGCATGGTTTGCTGTAATAATATCTGGAGATTGTAAATTTTCATTATCACCTCAAATATCAGGATATTACTGACAATATAGGTGATAATAAGCTTTGACTGATGTTATCATTTTAAATGATCATTCGAACAACTGGAAGTAGTCATCTTGATAATATCAGATGGGATTTCAAGCATGGTTTGCTGTAACAATATCTGCAAATGGTAAATCTTCAATAACACCTCAAATGTTAGGATATTACTAATAGGTAGGTTATAATAGACTTTGACTGATGTTATCAATTAAAAAATGATCATTCCTGCAACTGGAAATATTCATCTTGATACAAATAGACAGGATTTCAAGCATGGTTTCCTGTAAGAATGTCTGCAAATTGTAAATATTCATTATCACTTCAAATGTCAGGATATTACTGACAATGCAGGTGATAATAAACTTTGACTGATGCTATCAATCCAAATGATCATTCTTACAACAGGAAGTTGTCATCTTGATAATATCAGATGGAATTTCAAGCATGGTTTGCTGTAATAATGTCTGCAGATGGTAAATTTTCATTATGGCCTCAAATTTCAGGATATTACTGACAATGCAGGTGATAATAAACTTTGACTGATGTTATCCATTCAAATGATCACTTTTGCAACTTGAATTAGTCATCTTCATAACAACAGACGGGATTTCAAGCATGGTTTTCTGTAGTAATGTCTGGAGATGGTAAATTTACATTATCACCTAAAATTTCAGGATATTACTGACAATGCAGGTGATAATAAACTTTGAATGATGTGATCAATTCAAATCATCATTCGTGGAACTATGATTAGTCATCTTGATAAAAACAGACGGGATATCAAGCCTGGTTTGCTGTAATAATTTCTTTAGATAGTAAATTTTCATTATTCCCTCAAATGTCAGGATATTACTGACAATATAGGTGATAATAAACTTTGACTGATGTTATCATTTTAAATGATCATTCGTACAACTGGAAGTAGTCATCTTGATAACAACAGATGGGATTTCAAGCATGGTTTGCTGTAATAATGTCTGGAGATGGTAAATTTTCATTATCACCTAAAATATCAGGATATTACTGACAATATAGGTGATAATAAACTTTGACTGATGTTATCATTTTAAATGATCATTCGTACAACTGGAAGTAGTCATCTTGATAATATCAGATGGGATTTCAAGCATGGTTTGCTGTAATAATGTCTGGAGATAGTAAATTTTCATTATCACCTCAAATTTATGGATATTACTGACAATGCAGGTGATAATAAACTTTGACTGATGCTATCAATTCAAATGATCTTTCTTACAACAAGAAGTTGTCATCTTGATAATATCAGATGGAATTTCAAGCATGGTTTGCTGTAATAATGTCTGGAGATGTTAAATTTTCATTATCACCTCAAATGTCAGGATATTACTGACAATGCAGGTGATAATAAACTTTGACTGATGCTAACAATTCAAATGATCATTCGTACAACTGGAAGTAGTCATCTTGATAACAACAGACGGGATTCCAAGCATGGTTTGCTGTAATAATGTCTGGAGATGGTAAATTTTCATTATCACCTCAAATATCAGGATATTACTGACAATATAGGTGATAATAAACTTTGACTGATGTTATCATTTTAAATGATCATTCGTACAACTGGAAGTAGTCATCTTGATAACAACAGACGGGATTTCAAGCATGGTTTGCTGTAATAATGTCTGGAGATGGTAAATTTTCATTATCACCTAATATTTCAGGATATTACTGACAATATAGGTGATAATAAACTTTGACTGATGTTATCATTTTAAATGATCATCCGTACAACTGGAAGTAGTCATCTTGATAATATCAGATGGGATTTCAAGCATGGTTTGCTGTAATAATGTCTGGAGATAGTAAATTTTCATTATCACCTCAAATTTATGGATATTACTGACAATGCAGGTGATAATAAACTATGACGGATGTTATCATTTCAAATGATCATTCGTACAACAGGAAGTAGTCTATTGATAATATCAGATGGGATTTCAAGCATGGTTTGCTGTAATAATATCTGCAGATGGTAAACTTTCATTATCACCTCAAATGTGAGGATATTACTGACAATATAGGTGATAATAAACTTTGAATGATGTTATCATTTTAAATGATCATTCGTACAACTGGAAGTAGTCATCTTGATAATATCAGATGGGATTTCAAGCATGGGTTGCTGTAATAATGTCTGGAGATTGTAAATTTTCATTATCACCTCAAATGTCAGGATATTACTGAAAATATAGGTGATAATAAACTTTGACTGATGCTATCATTTTAAATGATCATTCGTACAACAGGAAGTAGTCATCTTGATAACAACAGATGGGATTTCAAGCATGGTTTGCTGTAATAATGTCTGGAGATGGTAAATTTTCATTATCACCTAAAATATCAGGATATTACTGACAATATAGGTGATAATAAACTTTGACTGATGTTATCATTTTAAATGATCATTCGTACAACTGGAAGTAGTCATCTTGATAATATCAGATGGGATTTCAAGCATGGTTTGCTGTAATAATGTCTGGAGATAGTAAATTTTCATTATCACCTCAAATTTATGGATATTACTGACAATGCAGGTGATAATAAACTTTGACTGATGCTATCAATTCAAATGATCTTTGTTACAACAAGAAGTTGTCATCTTGATAATATCAGATGGAATTTCAAGCATGGTTTGCTGTAATAATGTCTGGAGATGTTAAATTTTCATTATCACCTCAAATGTCAGGATATTACTGACAATGCAGGTGATAATAAACTTTGACTGATGCTAACAATTCAAATGATCATTCGTACAACTGGAGTTAGTCATCTTGATAACAACAGACGGGATTCCAAGCATGGTTTGCTGTAATAATGTCTGGAGATGGTAAATTTTCATTATCACCTCAAATATCAGGATATTACTGACAATATAGGTGATAATAAACTTTGACTGATGTTATCATTTTAAATGATCATTCGTACAACTGGAAGTAGTCATCTTGATAACAACAGACGGGATTTCAAGCATGGTTTGCTGTAATAATGTCTGGAGATGGTAAATTTTCATTATCACCTAAAATATCAGGATATTACTGACAATATAGGTGATAATAAACTTTGACTGATGTTATCATTTTAAATGATCATTCGTACAACTGGAAGTAGTCATCTTGATAATATCAGATGGGATTTCAAGCATGGTTTGCTGTAATAATGTCTGGAGATAGTAAATTTTCATTATCACCTCAAATTTATGGATATTACTGACAATGCAGGTGATAATAAACTATGACGGATGTTATCATTTCAAATGATCATTCGTACAACAGGAAGTAGTCTATTGATAATATCAGATGGGATTTCAAGCATGGTTCGCTGTAATAATATCTGCAGATGGTAAACTTTCATTATCACCTCAAATGTGAGGATATTACTGACAATATAGGTGATAATAAACTTTGAATGATGTTATCATTTTAAATGATCATTCGTACAACTGGAAGTAGTCATCTTGATAATATCAGATGGGATTTCAAGCATGGGTTGCTGTAATAATGTCTGGAGATTGTAAATTTTCATTATCACCTCAAATGTCAGGATATTACTGAAAATATAGGTGATAATAAACTTTGACTGATGCTATCATTTTAAATGATCATTCGTACAACAGGACGTAGTCTATTGATAATATCAGATGGGATTTCAAGCATGGTTTGCTGTAATAATGTCTGCAGATGGTAAATTTTCATTATCACCTCAAATGTCAGGATATTACTGACAATATAGGTGATAATAAACTTTGAATGATGTTATCATTTTAAATGATCATTCGTACAACTGGAAGTAGTCATCTTGATAATATCAGATGGGATTTCAAGCATGGGTTGCTGTAATAATGTCTGGAGATTGTAAATTTTCATTATCACCTCAAATGTCAGGATATTACTGAAAATATAGGTGATAATAAACTTTGACTGATGCTATCATTTTAAATGATCATTCGTACAGCTGGAAGTAGTCATCTTGATAATATCAGATGGGATTTCAAGCATGGGTTGCTGTAATAATGTCTGGAGATTGTAAATTTTCATTATCACCTCAAATGTCAGGATATTACTGAAAATATAGGTGATAATAAACTTTGACTGATGCTATCATTTTAAATGATCATTCGTACAGCTGGAAGTAGTCATCTTGATAATATCAGATGGGATTTCAAGCATGGTTTGCTGTAATAATGTCTGGAGATGGTAAATTTTCATTATCGCCTCAAATTTCAGGATATTACTGACAATGCAGGTGATAATAAACTTTGACTGATGTTATCCATTCAAATGATCACTTGTGCAACTTGAATTAGTCATCTTCATAACAACAGACGGGATTTCAAGCATGGTTTGCTGTAGTAATGTCTGGAGATGGTAAATTTACATTATCACGTAAAATTTCAGGATATTACTGACAATGCAGGTGATAATAAACTTTGACTGATGTGATCAATTCAAATCATCATTCGTGGAACTATGATTAGTCATCTTGATAAAAACAGACGGGATATCAAGCCTGGTTTGCTGTAATAATTTCTTTAGATAGTAAATTTTCATTATTCCCTCAAATGTCAGGATATTACTGACAATATAGGTGATAATAAACTTTGACTGATATTATCATTTTAAATGATCATTCGTACAACTGGAAGTAGTCATCTTGATAACAACAGATGGGATTTCAAGCATGGTTTGCTGTAATAATGTCTGGAGATGGTAAATTTTCATTATCACCTAAAATATCAGGATATTACTGACAATATAGGTGATAATAAACTTTGACTGATGTTATCATTTTAAATGATCATTCGTACAACTGGAAGTAGTCATCTTGATAATATCAGATGGGATTTCAAGCATGGTTTGCTGTAATAATGTCTGGAGATGGTAAATTTTCATTATCACCTAAAATATCAGGATATTACTGACAATATAGGTGATAATAAACTTTGACTGATGTTATCATTTTAAATGATCATTCGTACAACTGGAAGTAGTCATCTTGATAATATCAGATGGGATTTCAAGCATGGTTTGCTGTAATAATGTCTGGAGATAGTAAATTTTCATTATCACCTCAAATTTATGGATATTACTGACAATGCAGGTGATAATAAACTTTGACTGATGCTATCAATTCAAATGATCTTTCTTACAACAAGAAGTTGTCATCTTGATAATATCAGATGGAATTTCAAGCATGGTTTGCTGTAATAATGTCTGGAGATGTTAAATTTTCATTATCACCTCAAATGTCAGGATATTACTGACAATGCAGGTGATAATAAACTTTGACTGATGCTAACAATTCAAATGATCATTCGTACAACTGGAGTTAGTCATCTTGATAACAACAGACGGGATTCCAAGCATGGTTTGCTGTAATAATGTCTGGAGATGATAAATTTTCATTATCACCTCAAATATCAGGATATTACTGACAATATAGGTGATAATAAACTTTGACTGATGTTATCATTTTAAATGATCATTCGTACAACTGGAAGTAGTCATCTTGATAACAACAGACGGGATTTCAAGCATGGTTTGCTGTAATAATGTCTGGAGATGGTAAATTTTCATTATCACCTAAAATATCAGGATATTACTGACAATATAGGTGATAATAAACATTGACTGATGTTATCATTTTAAATGATCATTCGTACAACTGGAAGTAGTCATCTTGATAATATCAGATGGGATTTCAAGCATGGTTTGCTGTAATAATGTCTGGAGATAGTAAATTTTCATTATCACCTCAAATTTATGGATATTACTGACAATGCAGGTGATAATAAACTATGACGGATGTTATCATTTCAAATGATCATTCGTACAACAGGAAGTAGTCTATTGATAATATCAGATGGGATTTCAAGCATGGTTTGCTGTAATAATATCTGCAGATGGTAAACTTTCATTATCACCTCAAATGTGAGGATATTACTGACAATATAGGTGATAATAAACTTTGAATGATGTTATCATTTTAAATGATCATTCGTACAACTGGAAGTAGTCATCTTGATAATATCAGATGGGATTTCAAGCATGGGTTGCTGTAATAATGTCTGGAGATTGTAAATTTTCATTATCACCTCAAATGTCAGGATATTACTGAAAATATAGGTGATAATAAACTTTGACTGATGCTATCATTTTAAATGATCATTCGTACAACAGGACGTAGTCTATTGATAATATCAGATGGGATTTCAAGCATGGTTTGCTGTAATAATGTCTGCAGATGGTAAATTTTCATTATCACCTCAAATGTCAGGATATTACTGACAATATAGGTGAAAATAAACTTTGAATGATGTTATCATTTTAAATGATCATTCGTACAACTGGAAGTAGTCATCTTGATAATATCAGATGGGATTTCAAGCATGGGTTGCTGTAATAATGTCTGGAGATTGTAAATTTTCATTATCACCTCAAATGTCAGGATATTACTGAAAATATAGGTGATAATAAACTTTGACTGATGCTATCATTTTAAATGATCATTCGTACAGCTGGAAGTAGTCATCTTGATAATATCAGATGGGATTTCAAGCATGGGTTGCTGTAATAATGTCTGGAGATTGTAAATTTTCATTATCACCTCAAATGTCAGGATATTACTGAAAATATAGGTGATAATAAACTTTGACTGATGCTATCATTTTAAATGATCATTCGTACAGCTGGAAGTAGTCATCTTGATAATATCAGATGGGATTTCAAGCATGGTTTGCTGTAATAATGTCTGGAGATGGTAAATTTTCATTATCTCCTCAAAGTTCAGGATATTACTGACAATGTAGGTGATAATAAACTTTGACTGATGTTATCATTTCAAATGATAATTCGTACAACTGGAAATAGTCATCTTGATAATATCAGATGAGATTTCAAGCATGGTTTGCTGTAATAATGTCTTGAGATGGTGAATTTTCATTATCACCTCAAATTTATGGATATTACTGACAATGCAGGTGATAATAAACTTTGAATGATGTTATCATTTTAAATGATCATTCGTACAACTGGAAGTAGTCTATTGATAATATCAGATGGGATTTCAAGCATGGTTTGCTGTAATAATATCTGCAGTTGGTAAGTTTTCATTATCACCTCAAATGTCAGCATATTACTGACAATATAGGTGATAATAAACTTTGAATGATGTTATCATTTTAAATAATCATTCGTACAACTGGAAGTAGTCATCTTGATAATATCAGATGGGATTTCAAGCATGGGTTGCTGTAATAATGTCTGGAGATTGTAAATTTTCATTATCACCTCAAATGTCAGGATATTACTGAAAATATAGGTGATAATAAACTTTGACTGATGTTATCATTTTAAATGATCATTCGTACAGCTGGAAGTAGTCATCTTGATAATATCAGATGGGATTTCAAGCATGGGTTGCTGTAATAATGTCTGGAGATTGTAAATTTTCATTATCACCTCAAATTTCAGGATATTACTGAAAATATAGGTGATAGTAAACTTTGACTGAAGCTATCATTTTAAATGATCATTCGTACAGCTGGAAGTAGTCATCTTGATAATATCAGATGGGATTTCAAGCATGGCTTACTGTAATAATGTCTGGAGATGGTAAATTTTCATTATCTTCTCAAATTTCAGGATATTACTGACAATGTAGGTGATAATAAACTTTGACTGATGTTATCATTTCAAATGATAATTCGTACAACTGGAAATAGTCATCTTGATAATATCAGATGAGATTTCAAGCATGGTTTGCTGTAATAATGTCTGGAGATGGTGAATTTTCATTATCACATCAAATTTATGGATATTACTGACAATGCAGGTGATAATAAACTTTGACTGATGTTATCAATTCAAACGATCATTCGTACAACTGGAAGAAGCCATCTTGATAATATCAGATGGAATCTCAAGCCTGGTTTGCTGTAATAATGTCTGGAGATGGTAAATTTACATTATCACCTAAAATTTCAGGATATTACTGACAATGCAGGTGATAATAAACTTTGACTGATGTGATCAATTCAAATGATCATTTGTGGAATTATGATTAGTCATCTTGATAAAAACAGACGGGATATCAAGCATGGTTTGCTGTAATAATTTCTGGAGATAGTAAATTTTCATTATTCCCTCAAATGTCAGGATATTGCTGACAATGCAGGTGATAATAAACTTTGACTGATGCTATCAATTCAAATGATCATTCTTACAACAGGAAGTTGTCATCTTGATAATATCAGATGGAATTTCAAGCATGGTTTGTTGTAATAATGTCTGGAGATGGTAAATTTTCATTATCACCTTAAATGTCAGGATATTACTGACAATGCAGGTGATAATAAACTTTGACTGATGCTAACAATTCAAATGATCATTCGTACAACTGGAGTTAGTCATCTTGATAACAACAGACGGGATTTCAAGCATGTTTTGCTGTATTAATGTCTGGAGATGGTAAATTTTCATTATCACCTCAAATATCAGGATATTACTGACAATATAGGTGATAATAAACTTTGACTGATGTAATCATTTTAAATGATCATTCGTACAACTGGAAGTAGTCATCTTGATAATATCAGATGGGATTTCAAGCATGGTTTGCTGTAATAATGTCTGAAGATGGTAAATTTTCATTATCACCTCAAATGTCAGCATATTACTGACAATATAGGTGATAATAAACTTTGACTGATGTTATCATTTTAAATGATCATTCGTACAACTGGAAATAGTCATCTTGATAATATCAGATGGGATTTCAAGCATGGTTTGCTGTAATAATGTCTGGAGATGGTAAATTTTCATTATCACCTCAAATTTATGGATATTACTGACAATATAGATGATAATAAACATTGACTGATGTTATCATTTCAAATGATCATTCGTACAACTGGAAATAGTCATCTTGATAATATCAGATGAGATTTCAAGCATGGTTAGCTGTATTAATGTCTGGAGATAGTAAATTTTCATTATCACCTCAAATTTCAGGATATTACTGACAATCCAGGTGATAATAAACTTTGACTTATGTTATCGATTCAAATTGTCATTAATACAGCTGGAATTATTCATCTTGATAACAACAGACGGGATATCAAGCATGGTTTGCTGTAATAATTTCTGGAGATAGTAAATTTTCATTATCACCTCAAATGTCAGCATATTACCGACAATCCAGGTGATAATAAACTTTGACTTATGTTATCGATTCAAATTGTCATTAATACAGCTGGAATTATTCATCTTGATAACAACAGACGGGATATCAAGCATGGTTTGCTGTAATAATTTCTGGAGATAGTAAATTTTCATTATTCCCTCAAATGTCAGGATATTGCTTACAATATAGGTGATAATAAACTTTGACTGATGTTATCATTTTAAATGATCATTCGTGGAACTATGATTAGTCATCTTGATAAAAACAGACGGGATATCAAGCATGGTTTGCTGTTATAATTTCTGGAGATAGTAAATTTTCATTATTCCCTCAAATGTCAGGATATTGCTTACAATGCAGGTGATAATATACTTTGACTGATGCTATCAATTCAAATGATCATTCTTACAACAGGAAGTTGTCATCTTGATAATATCAGATGGAAATTCAAGCATGGTTTGCTGTAATAATGTCTGAAGATGGTAAATTTTCATTATCACCTCAAATGTCAGCATATTACTGACAATATAGGTGATAATAAACTTTGACTGATGTTATCATTTTAAATGATCATTCGTACAACTGGAAATAGTCATCTTGATAATATCAGATGGGATTTCAAGCATGGTTTGCTGTAATAATGTCTGGAGATGGTAAATTTTCATTATCACCTCAAATTTCAGGATATTACTGACAATATAGGTGATAATAAACTTTGACTGATGTTATCATTTCAAATGATCAATTCGTACAACTGGAAATAGTCATCTTGATAATATCAGATGAGATTTCAAGAATGGTTTGCTGTATTAATGTCTGGAGATAGTAAATTTTCATTATCACCTCAAATTTCAGGATATTACTGCCAATGCAGGTGATAATAAACTTTGACTGATGTTATCATTTCAAATGATCATTCGTACAACTGAAAGTAGTCAGCTTGATAATATCAGATGGGATTTCAGGCATGGTTTGCTGTAATAATGTCTGGAGATGGTAAACTTTCATTATCACCTCAAATGTCAGGATATTACTGACAATGCAGGTGATAATAAACTTTGACGGATGTTATCATTTCAAATGATCATTTGTACAACAGGAAGTAGTCTATTGATAATATCAGATGGGATTTCAAGCATGGTTTGCTGTAATAATATCTGCAGATGGTAAATTTTCATTATCACCTCAAATGTCAGCATATTACTGACAATATAGGTGATAATAAACCTTGAATGATGTTATCATTTTAAATGATCATTCGTACAACTGGAAGTAGTCATCTTGATAATATCAGATGGGATTTCAAGCATGGGTTGCTGTAATAATGTCTGGAGATGGTAAATTTTCATTATCACCTCAAATGTCAGGATATTACTGAAAATATAGGTGATAATAAACTTTGACTGATGTTATCATTTTAAATGATCATTCGTACAGCTGGAAGTAGTCATCTTGATAATATCAGATGGGATTTCAAGCATGGTTTGCTGTAATAATGTCTGGAGATGGTAAGTTTTCATTATCACCTCAAATTTATGGCTATTACTGACAATATAGGTGATAATAAACTTTGACTGATGTTATCATTTCAAATGATCATTCGTACATTTTGAAATAGTCATCTTGATAATATCAGATGGGATTTCAAGCATGGTTTGCTGTATTAATGTCTGGAGATGGTAAATTTTCATTATCACCTCAAATATCAGGATATTACTGACAATATAGGTGATAATAAACTTTGACTGATGTAATCATTTTAAATGATCATTCGTACAACTGGAAGTAGTCATCTTGCTAATATCAGATGGGATTTCAAGCATGGTTTGCTGTAATAATGTCTGAAGTTGGTAAATTTTCATTATCACCTCAAATTTCAGGATATTACTGATAGGTAGGTTATAATAATCTTTGACTGATGTTATCAATTAAAAAATGATCATTCCTGCAACTGGAATTATTCATCTTGATACAAATAGACAGGATTTCAAGCATGGTTTGCTGTAAGAATGTCTCTAAATTGTAAAAGTTCATTATCACTTCAAATGTCAGGATATTACTGACAATGCAGGTGATAATAAACTTTGACTGATGTTATCAATTCAAACGATCATTCGTACAACTGGAAGAAGCCATCTTGATAATATCAGATGGAATCTCAAGCCTGGTTTGCTGTAATAATGTCTGGAGATGGTAAATTTACATTATCACCTAAAATTTCAGGATATTACTGACAATGCAGGTGATAATAAACTTTGACTGATGTGATCAATTCAAATGATCATTTGTGGAATTATGATTAGTCATCTTGATAAAAACAGACGGGATATCAAGCATGGTTTGCTGTAATAATTTCTGGAGATAGTAAATTTTCATTATTCCCTCAAATGTCAGGATATTGCTGACAATGCAGGTGATAATAAACTTTGACTGATGCTATCAATTCAAATGATCATTCTTACAACAGGAAGTTGTCATCTTGATAATATCAGATGGAATTTCAAGCATGGTTTGTTGTAATAATGTCTGGAGATGGTAAATTTTCATTATCACCTTAAATGTCAGGATATTACTGACAATGCAGGTGATAATAAACTTTGACTGATGCTAACAATTCAAATGATCATTCGTACAACTGGAGTTAGTCATCTTGATAACAACAGACGGGATTTCAAGCATGTTTTGCTGTATTAATGTCTGGAGATGGTAAATTTTCATTATCACCTCAAATATCAGGATATTACTGACAATATAGGTGATAATAAACTTTGACTGATGTAATCATTTTAAATGATCATTCGTACAACTGGAAGTAGTCATCTTGATAATATCAGATGGGATTTCAAGCATGGTTTGCTGTAATAATGTCTGAAGATGGTAAATTTTCATTATCACCTCAAATGTCAGCATATTACTGACAATATAGGTGATAATAAACTTTGACTGATGTTATCATTTTAAATGATCATTCGTACAACTGGAAATAGTCATCTTGATAATATCAGATGGGATTTCAAGCATGGTTTGCTGTAATAATGTCTGGAGATGGTAAATTTTCATTATCACCTCAAATTTATGGATATTACTGACAATATAGATGATAATAAACATTGACTGATGTTATCATTTCAAATGATCATTCGTACAACTGGAAATAGTCATCTTGATAATATCAGATGAGATTTCAAGCATGGTTAGCTGTATTAATGTCTGGAGATAGTAAATTTTCATTATCACCTCAAATTTCAGGATATTACTGCCAATGCAGGTGATAATAAACTTTGACTGATGTTATCATTTCAAATGATCATTCGTACAACTGAAAGTAGTCAGCTTGATAATATCAGATGGGATTTCAGGCATGGTTTGCTGTAATAATGTCTGGAGATGGTAAATTTTCATTATCACCTCAAATGTCAGCATATTACTGACAATCCAGGTGATAATAAACTTTGACTTATGTTATCGATTCAAATTGTCATTAATACAGCTGGAATTATTCATCTTGATAACAACAGACGGGATATCAAGCATGGTTTGCTGTAATAATTTCTGGAGATAGTAAATTTTCATTATTCCCTCAAATGTCAGGATATTGCTTACAATATAGGTGATAATAAACTTTGACTGATGTTATCATTTTAAATGATCATTCGTGGAACTATGATTAGTCATCTTGATAAAAACAGACGGGATATCAAGCATGGTTTGCTGTTATAATTTCTGGAGATAGTAAATTTTCATTATTCCCTCAAATGTCAGGATATTGCTTACAATGCAGGTGATAATATACTTTGACTGATGCTATCAATTCAAATGATCATTCTTACAACAGGAAGTTGTCATCTTGATAATATCAGATGGAAATTCAAGCATGGTTTGCTGTAATAATGTCTGAAGATGGTAAATTTTCATTATCACCTCAAATGTCAGCATATTACTGACAATATAGGTGATAATAAACTTTGACTGATGTTATCATTTCAAATGATCATTTGTACAACAGGAAGTAGTCTATTGATAATATCAGATGGGATTTCAAGCATGGTTTGCTGTAATAATATCTGCAGATGGTAAATTTTCATTATCACCTCAAATGTCAGCATATTACTGACAATATAGGTGATAATAAACCTTGAATGATGTTATCATTTTAAATGATCATTCGTACAACTGGAAGTAGTCATCTTGATAATATCAGATGGGATTTCAAGCATGGGTTGCTGTAATAATGTCTGGAGATGGTAAATTTTCATTATCACCTCAAATGTCAGGATATTACTGAAAATATAGGTGATAATAAACTTTGACTGATGTTATCATTTTAAATGATCATTCGTACAGCTGGAAGTAGTCATCTTGATAATATCAGATGGGATTTCAAGCATGGTTTGCTGTAATAATGTCTGGAGATGGTAAGTTTTCATTATCACCTCAAATTTATGGCTATTACTGACAATATAGGTGATAATAAACTTTGACTGATGTTATCATTTCAAATGATCATTCGTACATTTTGAAATAGTCATCTTGATAATATCAGATGGGATTTCAAGCATGGTTTGCTGTATTAATGTCTGGAGATGGTAAATTTTCATTATCACCTCAAATATCAGGATATTACTGACAATATAGGTGATAATAAACTTTGACTGATGTAATCATTTTAAATGATCATTCGTACAACTGGAAGTAGTCATCTTGCTAATATCAGATGGGATTTCAAGCATGGTTTGCTGTAATAATGTCTGAAGATGGTAAATTTTCATTATCACCTCAAATCTCAGGATATTACTGATAGGTAGGTTATAATAAACTTTGACTGATGTTATCAATTAAAAAATGATCATTCCTGCAACTGGAATTATTCATCTTGATACAAATAGACAGGATTTCAAGCATGGTTTGCTGTAAGAATGTCTCTAAATTGTAAAAGTTCATTATCACCTCAAATTTCAGGATATTACTGCCAATGCAGGTGATAATAAACTTTGACTGATGTTATCATTTCAAATGATCATTCGTACAACTGAAAGTAGTCAGCTTGATAATATCAGATGGGATTTCAGGCATGGTTTGCTGTAATAATGTCTGGAGATGGTAAATTTTCATTATCACCTCAAATGTCAGCATATTACTGACAATCCAGGTGATAATAAACTTTGACTTATGTTATCGATTCAAATTGTCATTAATACAGCTGGAATTATTCATCTTGATAACAACAGACGGGATATCAAGCATGGTTTGCTGTAATAATTTCTGGAGATAGTAAATTTTCATTATTCCCTCAAATGTCAGGATATTGCTTACAATATAGGTGATAATAAACTTTGACTGATGTTATCATTTTAAATGATCATTCGTGGAACTATGATTAGTCATCTTGATAAAAACAGACGGGATATCAAGCATGGTTTGCTGTTATAATTTCTGGAGATAGTAAATTTTCATTATTCCCTCAAATGTCAGGATATTGCTTACAATGCAGGTGATAATATACTTTGACTGATGCTATCAATTCAAATGATCATTCTTACAACAGGAAGTTGTCATCTTGATAATATCAGATGGAAATTCAAGCATGGTTTGCTGTAATAATGTCTGAAGATGGTAAATTTTCATTATCACCTCAAATGTCAGCATATTACTGACAATATAGGTGATAATAAACTTTGACTGATGTTATCATTTCAAATGATCATTTGTACAACAGGAAGTAGTCTATTGATAATATCAGATGGGATTTCAAGCATGGTTTGCTGTAATAATATCTGCAGATGGTAAATTTTCATTATCACCTCAAATGTCAGCATATTACTGACAATATAGGTGATAATAAACCTTGAATGATGTTATCATTTTAAATGATCATTCGTACAACTGGAAGTAGTCATCTTGATAATATCAGATGGGATTTCAAGCATGGGTTGCTGTAATAATGTCTGGAGATGGTAAATTTTCATTATCACCTCAAATGTCAGGATATTACTGAAAATATAGGTGATAATAAACTTTGACTGATGTTATCATTTTAAATGATCATTCGTACAGCTGGAAGTAGTCATCTTGATAATATCAGATGGGATTTCAAGCATGGTTTGCTGTAATAATGTCTGGAGATGGTAAGTTTTCATTATCACCTCAAATTTATGGCTATTACTGACAATATAGGTGATAATAAACTTTGACTGATGTTATCATTTCAAATGATCATTCGTACATTTTGAAATAGTCATCTTGATAATATCAGATGGGATTTCAAGCATGGTTTGCTGTATTAATGTCTGGAGATGGTAAATTTTCATTATCACCTCAAATATCAGGATATTACTGACAATATAGGTGATAATAAACTTTGACTGATGTAATCATTTTAAATGATCATTCGTACAACTGGAAGTAGTCATCTTGCTAATATCAGATGGGATTTCAAGCATGGTTTGCTGTAATAATGTCTGAAGATGGTAAATTTTCATTATCACCTCAAATCTCAGGATATTACTGATAGGTAGGTTATAATAAACTTTGACTGATGTTATCAATTAAAAAATGATCATTCCTGCAACTGGAATTATTCATCTTGATACAAATAGACAGGATTTCAAGCATGGTTTGCTGTAAGAATGTCTCTAAATTGTAAAAGTTCATTATCACTTCAAATGTCAGGATATTACTGACAATGCAGGTGATAATAAACTTTGACTGATGTTATCAATTCAAACGATCATTCGTACAACTGGAAGAAGCCATCTTGATAATATCAGATGGAATCTCAAGCCTGGTTTGCTGTAATAATGTCTGGAGATGGTAAATTTACATTATCACCTAAAATTTCAGGATATTACTGACAATGCAGGTGATAATAAACTTTGACTGATGTGATCAATTCAAATGATCATTTGTGGAATTATGATTAGTCATCTTGATAAAAACAGACGGGATATCAAGCATGGTTTGCTGTAATAATTTCTGGAGATAGTAAATTTTCATTATTCCCTCAAATGTCAGGATATTGCTGACAATGCAGGTGATAATAAACTTTGACTGATGCTATCAATTCAAATGATCATTCTTACAACAGGAAGTTGTCATCTTGATAATATCAGATGGAATTTCAAGCATGGTTTGTTGTAATAATGTCTGGAGATGGTAAATTTTCATTATCACCTTAAATGTCAGGATATTACTGACAATGCAGGTGATAATAAACTTTGACTGATGCTAACAATTCAAATGATCATTCGTACAACTGGAGTTAGTCATCTTGATAACAACAGACGGGATTTCAAGCATGTTTTGCTGTATTAATGTCTGGAGATGGTAAATTTTCATTATCACCTCAAATATCAGGATATTACTGACAATATAGGTGATAATAAACTTTGACTGATGTAATCATTTTAAATGATCATTCGTACAACTGGAAGTAGTCATCTTGATAATATCAGATAGGATTTCAAGCATGGTTTGCTGTAATAATGTCTGAAGATGGTAAATTTTCATTATCACCTCAAATGTCAGCATATTACTGACAATATAGGTGATAATAAACTTTGACTGATGTTATCATTTTAAATGATCATTCGTACAACTGGAAATAGTCATCTTGATAATATCAGATGGGATTTCAAGCATGGTTTGCTGTAATAATGTCTGGAGATGGTAAATTTTCATTATCACCTCAAATTTATGGATATTACTGACAATATAGATGATAATAAACATTGACTGATGTTATCATTTCAAATGATCATTCGTACAACTGGAAATAGTCATCTTGATAATATCAGATGAGATTTCAAGCATGGTTAGCTGTATTAATGTCTGGAGATAGTAAATTTTCATTATCACCTCAAATTTCAGGATATTACTGCCAATGCAGGTGATAATAAACTTTGACTGATGTTATCATTTCAAATGATCATTCGTACAACTGAAAGTAGTCAGCTTGATAATATCAGATGGGATTTCAGGCATGGTTTGCTGTAATAATGTCTGGAGATGGTAAATTTTCATTATCACCTCAAATGTCAGCATATTACTGACAATCCAGGTGATAATAAACTTTGACTTATGTTATCGATTCAAATTGTCATTAATACAGCTGGAATTATTCATCTTGATAACAACAGACGGGATATCAAGCATGGTTTGCTGTAATAATTTCTGGAGATAGTAAATTTTCATTATTCCCTCAAATGTCAGGATATTGCTTACAATATAGGTGATAATAAACTTTGACTGATGTTATCATTTTAAATGATCATTCGTGGAACTATGATTAGTCATCTTGATAAAAACAGACGGGATATCAAGCATGGTTTGCTGTTATAATTTCTGGAGATAGTAAATTTTCATTATTCCCTCAAATGTCAGGATATTGCTTACAATGCAGGTGATAATATACTTTGACTGATGCTATCAATTCAAATGATCATTCTTACAACAGGAAGTTGTCATCTTGATAATATCAGATGGAAATTCAAGCATGGTTTGCTGTAATAATGTCTGAAGATGGTAAATTTTCATTATCACCTCAAATGTCAGCATATTACTGACAATATAGGTGATAATAAACTTTGACTGATGTTATCATTTTAAATGATCATTCGTACAACTGGAAATAGTCATCTTCATAATATCAGATGGGATTTCAAGCATGGTTTGCTGTAATAATGTCTGGAGATGGTAAATTTTCATTATCACCTCAAATTTCAGGATATTACTGACAATATAGGTGATAATAAACTTTGACTGATGTTATCATTTCAAATGATCAATTCGTACAACTGGAAATAGTCATCTTGATAATATCAGATGAGATTTCAAGAATGGTTTGCTGTATTAATGTCTGGAGATAGTAAATTTTCATTATCACCTCAAATTTCAGGATATTACTGCCAATGCAGGTGATAATAAACTTTGACTGATGTTATCATTTCAAATGATCATTCGTACAACTGAAAGTAGTCAGCTTGATAATATCAGATGGGATTTCAGGCATGGTTTGCTGTAATAATGTCTGGAGATGGTAAACTTTCATTATCACCTCAAATGTCAGGATATTACTGACAATCCAGGTGATAATAAACTTTGACTTATGTTATCGATTCAAATGGTCATTAATACAGCTGGAATTATTCATCTTGATAACAACAGACGGGATATCAAGCATGGTTTGCTGTAATAATTTCTGGAGATAGTAAATTTTCATTATTCCCTCAAAAGTCAGGATATTGCTTACAATATAGGTGATAATAAACTTTGACTGATGTTATCATTTTAAATGATCATTCGTGGAACTATGATTAGTCATCTTGATAAAAACAGACGGGATATCAAGCATGGTTTGCTGTAATAATTTCTGGAGATAGTAAATTTTAATTATTCCCTCAAATGTCAGGATATTGCTTACAATGCAGGTGATAATATACTTTGACTGATGCTATCAATTCAAATGATCATTCTTACAACAGGAAGTTGTTATCTTGATAATATCAGATGGAAATTCAAGCATGGTTTGCTGTAATAATGTCTGAAGATGGTAAATTTTCATTATCACCTCAAATGTCAGCATATTACTGACAATATAGGTGATAATAAACTTTGACTGATGTTATCATTTTAAATGATCATTCGTACAACTGGAAATAGTCATCTTGATAATATCAGATGGGATTTCAAGCATGGTTTGCTGTAATAATGTCTGGAGATGGTAAATTTTCATTATCACCTCAAATTTCAGGATATTACTGACAATATAGGTGATAATAAACTTTGACTGATGTTATCATTTCAAATGATCAATTCGTACAACTGGAAATAGTCATCTTGATAATATCAGATGAGATTTCAAGCATGGTTTGCTGTATTAACGTCTGGAGATAGTAAATTTTCATTATCACCTCAAATTTCAGGATGTTACTGCCAATGCAGGTGATAATAAACTTTGACTGATGTTATCATTTCAAATGATCATTCGTACAACTGAAAGTAGTCAGCTTGATAATATCAGATGGGATTTCAGGCATGGTTTGCTGCAATAATGTCTGGAGATGGTAAATTTTCATTATCACCTAAAATTTCAGAATATTACTGACAAAGTAGGTGATAATAAACTTTGACTGATGTTATCAATTCAAATGTTCATTCGTGGAACTATGATTAGTCATCTTGATAATATCAGATGGGATTTCAAGCATGGTTTGCTGTAATAATGTCTGGAGATGGTAAATTTTCATTATCACCTCAAATTTCAGGATATTACTGACAATATAGGTGATAATAAACTTTGACTGATGTTATCATTTCAAATGATCAATTCGTACAACTGGAAATAGTCATCTTGATAATATCAGATGAGATTTCAAGCATGGTTTGCTGTATTAACGTCTGGAGATAGTAAATTTTCATTATCACCTCAAATTTCAGGATGTTACTGCCAATGCAGGTGATAATAAACTTTGACTGATGTTATCATTTCAAATGATCATTCGTACAACTGAAAGTAGTCAGCTTGATAATATCAGATGGGATTTCAGGCATGGTTTGCTGTAATAATGTCTGGAGATGGTAAATTTTCATTATCACCTAAAATTTCAGAATATTACTGACAAAGTAGGTGATAATAAACTTTGACTGATGTTATCAATTCAAATGTTCATTCGTGGAACTATGATTAGTCATCTTGATCAAAACAGACGGAATATCAAGCATGATTTGCTGTTATAATGTATGGAGATGGTAAATTTTCATTATCACCTCAAATGTCAAGATATTACTGACAATGCATCTGATGATAATCTTAGAATGATGTTATCAATTCAAATGATCATTCGTACAACTGGAATTAGTCATCTTGATAACAATAGACGGGATTTCAAGCATGGTTTGCTGTAATAATGTCTGGAGATGGTAAATTTTCATTATCACCTAAAATTTCAGGATATTACTGACAATGCAGGTGATAATAAACTTTGACTGATGTGATCAATTCAAATCATCATTCGTGGAACTATGATTAGTCATCTTGATAAAAACAGACGGGATATCAAGCATGGTTTGCTGTAATAATTTCTGGAGATAGTAAATTTTCATTATTCCCTCAAATGTCAGGATATTGCTGACAATGCAGGTGATAATAAACTTTGACTGATGCTATCAATTCAAATGATCATTCTTACAACAGGAAGTTGTCATCTTGATAATATCAGATGGAATTTCAAGCATGGTTTGCTGTAATAATGTCTGGAGATGGTAAATTTTCATTATCACCTCAAATGTCAGGATATTACTGACAATGCAGGTGATAATAAACTTTGACTGATGCTAACAATTCAAATGATCATTCGTACAACTGGAGTTAGTCATCTTCATAACAACAGACGGGATTTCAAGCATGGTTTGCTGTAATAATGTCTGGAGATGGTAAATTTTCATTATCACCTCAAATATCAGGATATTACTGACAATATAGGTGATAATAAACTTTGACTGATGTTATCATTTTAAATGATCATTCGTGCAACTGGAAGTAGTCATCTTGATAATATCAGATGGGATTTCAAGCATGGTTTGCTGTAATAATGTCTGGAGATGGTAAATTTTCATTATCACCTCAAATTTATGGATATTACTGACAATGCAGGTGATAATAAACTTTGACGGATGTTATCATTTCAAATGATCATTCGTACAACAGGACGTAGTCTATTGATAATATCAGATGGGATTTCGAGCATGGTTTGCTGTAATAATATCTGCAGATGGTAAATTTTCATTATCACCTCAAATGTCAGGATATTACTGACAATATAGGTGATAATAAACTTTGAATGATGTTATCATTTTAAATGATCATTCGTACAACTGGAAGTAGTCATCTTGATAATATCAGATGGGATTTCAAGCATGGGTTGCTGTAATAATGTCTGGAGATTGTAAATTTTCATTATCACCTCAAATGTCAGGATATTACTGACAATATAGGTGATAATAAACATTGACTGATGTTATCATTTTAAATGATCATTCGTACAACTGGAGTTAGTCATCTTGATAACAACAGACGGGATTTCAAGCATGGTTTGCTGTAACAATGTCTGGAGATGGTAAATTTTCATTATCACCTCAAATTTATGGATATTTCTGACAATGCAGGTCATAATAAACTTTGACGGATGTTATCATTTCAAATGATCATTCGTACAACAGGAAGTAGTCTATTGATAATATCAGATGGGATTTCGAGCATGGTTTGCTGTAATAATATCTGCAGATTGTGAATTTTCATTATCACCTCAGATGTCAGGATATTACTGACAATATAGGTGATAATAAACTTTGAATGATGTTATCATTTTAGATGATCATTCGTACAACTGGAAGTAGTCATCTTGATAATGTCAGATGGGATTTCAAGCATGGGTTGCTGTAATAATGTCTGGAGATTGTAAATTTTCATTATCACCTCAAATGTCAGGATATTACTGACAATATAGGTGATAATAAACATTGACTGATGTTATCATTGTAAATGATCATTCGTACAACTGGAGTTAGTCATCTTGATAACAACAGACGGGATTTCAAGCATGGTTTTCTGTAATAATATCTGGAGATGGTAAATTTTCATTATCACCTCAAATGTCAGGATATTGCTGACAATGCAGGTTATAATAAACTTTGACTGATGCTAACAATTCAAATGATCATTCGTACAACTGGAGTTAGTCATCTTGATAACAACAGACGGGATTTCAAGCATGGTTTGCTGTAATAATGTCTTGAGATGGTAAATTTTCATTATCACCTCAAATATCAGGATATTACTGACAATATAGGTGATAATAAACTTTGACTGATGTTATCATTTTAAATGATCATTCGTACAACTGGAAGTAGTCATCTTGATAATATCAGATGGGATTTCAAGCATGGTTTGCTGTAATAATGTCTGGAGATGGTAAATTTTCATTATCACCTCAAATTTATGGATATTACTGACAATGCAGGTGATAATAAACTTTGACTTATGTTATCGATTCAAATGGTCATTAATACAGCTGGAATTATTCATCTTGATAACAACAGACGGCATTTCAAGCATGGTTTGCTGTATTAATGTCTGAAGATGGTAAATTTTTATTATCACCTAAAATTTTAGGATATTACTGACAAAGCAGGTGATAATAAACTTTGACTGATGTTATCAATTCAAATGTTCATTCGTGGAACTATGATTAGTCATCTTGATCAAAACAGACGGAATATCAAGCATGATTTGCTGTCATAATGTCTGGAGATGGTAAATGTTCATTATCACCTCAAATGTCAAGATATTACTGACAATGCATGTGATGATAATCTTAGAATGATGTTATCAATTAAAATGATCATTCGTACAACTGGAATTAGTCATCTTGATAACAATAGACCGGATTTCAAGCATGGTTTGCTAAAATAATGTCTGGAGATGGTATATTTTCATTATCACCTCAAATGTCAGGATATTACTGACAATATAGGTGATAATAAACTTTGACTGATATTGTCAATTCAAATCATTATTCGTACAACTGGAAGTAGTCATCTTGATAATATCAGATGGGATTTCAAGCATGGTTTGCTGTAATAATGTCTGGAGATGGTAAATTTTCATTATCACCTCAAATGTCAGGATATTACTGACAATCTAGGTGATAATAAACTTTGACTGATGTTATCGATTCAAATGATCATTCGTAAAACTGGAATTATCCACCTTGATAACAACAGACGGGATTTCAAGCATGGTTTGCTGTAATAATGTCTGGAGATGGTAAATTTTCATTATCACCTCAAATTTCAGGATATTACTAACAATGCAATTGATATTAAACCTTGACTGATGTTATCAATTCAAATGATCATTCCTACAACTGGAATTAGTCATCTTGATAACAACAGACGGGATATCAAGCATGGTTTGCTGTTATAATGTCTGGAGATGGTAAATTTTCATTATCACCTCAAATGTCAGGATATTACTGACAATATAGGTGATAATAAACTTTGACTGATGTTATTATTTCAAATGATCATTCGTACAACTGGATGTAGTCATCTTGATAATATCAGATGGAATTTCAAGCATGGTTTGCTGTAATAATGTCTGGAGATGGTAAATTTTCATTATTTTCAAATTTTCAAATATGGAAGTGTGCAAACGTAGTCCCGGTTCACAAGAAAAACGAAAAAAATTTAAAGAGTAACTACCGTCCAATTTCTCTCTTACCAATTTTTGGGAAGATGCTTGAAAGACTTATGTACGATTCCTTATACTCACATCTTGTTTCATGTGATTTACTCAACCCTAATCAGTCAGGTTTTCGTCCTGGTGACTCAACAATCAACCAGTTGATCTCCATAACGCATACGATTTTCCAGGCATTTGACTGTAATCCCCCCCTTGACGTTCGATCTGTGTATCTTGACATTTCGAAAGCATTTGATAGGGTATGGCACGATGGTCTCATTCATAAGCTGAAACGATGTGGTGTCTCAGGACAATTTCTTTCTCTTATAAAAAATTTTCTTAAGGATCGGAAACAGAGAACCGTTCTGAACGGACAGTGCTCTAATTGGGGAGATATTTTAGCAGGAGTGCCCCAGGGTTCCATCTTAGGGCCATTGTTCTTTCTTGTGTATATAAATGATCTCACTTCAGACCTGAAATGTAATGTAAAACTTTTTGCTGATGATACGTCCCTTTTTACGGTCGCCCGGGAGGTCAATGAAGCTGCACAACACATGAACCATGACCTACAACTGGTGAGTCAATGGGCCCATAAATGGAGGATGTCGTTCAATCCCGATCCGCAAAAGCAAGCTGTTGAAGTATTATTTTCAAGGAAAAGAAGTGAAATAGATCATCCAGTGCTCCTTTTTAACAATATACCGGTAAAAAAAGTAAATGAACATAAACACTTAGGTATTATTTTGGACTCGAAACTTTCTTTCTTACCTCATATCAAAGCTGCTATCTCTAAAACTAGAAAGGTCATTGGTTTGCTAAAGTATCTCTCCAAATATTTGCCCAGGCATACCCTAAATGAATTATACAAACTTTATGTACGACCCCACCTGGACTACGGGGATATCATCTATCACATTCCAGCTAAAGAGGATGACTTCAGTCAAGACATAATTTTACCAAACTTAATGGAAAAATTAGAATCTGTTCAATATTCTGCTGCTCTTGCTGTAACAGGAACATGGAGGGGAACATCACGAGAAAAACTGTATGCAGAGCTTGGCTGGGAAACACTAAGTTCTCGTAGATGGAGTAGACGCCTTACTTTGTTCTATAAGATTATAAATAACCTCACCCCATTGTATACAAAGGAGCCAATCCCACCACTTCAACAGCCAAATTACTCTCTTCGCAATCAGGATGTTGTTGGGCAGATAAGGGCAAGAACAGAGAAATTTCTATCAAGCTTCTATCCTAACTGCATTTCTGAATGGAATAAACTTGATCCAGAAATCAGACTTGCACCTTCTGTTGCTGTTTTTAAAACAAAGCTTCTGTCAAAAATTCGCCCCAGTGCAAAGTCTGTCTTTGGTATTCATGATCCAATAGGCTTGAGTTATCTTTTACAAATAAGAGTTGGTCTTAGTAAATTGAATTTTCATAAATTCAAGCACAATTTTAGGGATACAGTGAATCCAATGTGCCCAACGAATGATGGCATTGAGGATACGGAGCATTTTTTGTTGCTTTGCCCATCATTTGACATTCAACGGCAAGATCTTCTCGCTGGAGTTTCGGAATTGTTACGACCTTTTGTCCAAATCGACACCCTTCCAAACAACGTTCTTGTTCAATACTTATTGTATGGTAATGAAGAACTTTCTAATGACGTAAACAGAAATATACTCGAACATACTTTAGATTTCATCCACAAAACAGGTCGGCTTGGATAACTTATTCAAACTTTCTTTTTACGCCACACAGCCACTAGGTACATTTTTCCCGTTTCTCTTGTAAGTCCGTTTCACATTTGATGTTAGGCACATGAAGCAAAATATGGGAACTTATCCATGCTAACCAAAAGTATTTGCGCGGTGTGTTGAGGGGTGGGGGCCTGGAGGAGGATCAGTGGCGATAGCAATTGCTATTGCTGTTGTTCTCTCTTTCGGGGTTCCTGTTGTTCAGCACATTCTCCTATGCTGGCCTGACATCCAATGTGAAACGGATTCGAGTAATTAATCGTATATTTAGCGTTTTGTCGGTATTTATTTAGTTATTATTTGCGTGTCTTTATGTTAATGGCCACAGGGTAGTCATTGTCCTTTGCTCCTTGTGGTCCTGTCCCTGTAGTGTTTGTATAGTTTGTATAGTAATTAGAAAGTATAGTAGGATGTAGATGTAAAATATTTTGTAAAATTTTAGATGAATATAGAAAAAAAAAATTTCATTATCACAACAAATTTCAGGTTATTACTGACAATGCAGGTGATAATAAACTTTGGCTGATGTTATCAATTCAAATGATCATTTATGCAACTTGAAGTAGTCATCGTGATAACAACAGACGGGATTTCAAGCATGGTTTGCTGTAATAATGACTGCAGATGGTAACTTTACATTAAAACCTAAAATTTCAGGATAGTACTGACAATGCAGGAGATAATAAACTAAGACTGATGTTATCAATTCAAATGGTCATTCGTTGAACTATGATTAGTCATCTTGATAATAACAGACAGGATATCAAGCATGGTTGGCTGTTATAATGTCCGGAGATGATGAATTTTTCATTATCACCTCAAATGTCAGAATATTACTGACAATATAGATAATAACAAACTTTGATTGATGTTATCATATCAAATGATCATTTGTGCAACTTGAATTAGTCATCTTGATAACAACAGACGCGATTTTAGTAAATTTTCATTATTGCCTCAAATGTCAGGATATTGCTGACAATGCAGGTGATAATAAACTTTGACTGGTGCAATCAATTCAAATGATCATTCGTACAACAGGAAGTTGTCATCTTGACAATATCAGAACGGATTTCAAGCATGGTTTGCTGTAATAATGTCTGGAGATGGTAAATTTTAATTATCACCTCAAATGTCAGGATATCACTGACATTGCAGGTGATAATAAACTTTGACTGATGCTATCAATTCAAATGATCATTAGTACAACTGGAGTTAGTCTTCTTGATAACAACAGACGGGATTTCAAGCATGGTTTGCTGTAATAATGTCTGCGGATGGTAAATTTTCATTATCACCTCAAATGTCAGGACATTGCTGACAATATAGGTGATAATAAACTTTGACTGATGTTATCATTTTAAATGATCATTCGTACAACTGGAAGTAGTCATCTTGATAATATCAGATGAATCTTCAAGCATGGTTTGCTGTAATAATGTCTGGAGATTGTAAATTTTCATTATCACCTAGAATTTATTGATATTACTGACAATGCAGGTGATAATAAACTTTGACTGATGTTATCAATTCAATTGATCATTCGTACAACTGGAGTTAGTCATCTTGATAAAAACAGACGGGATTTCAAGCATGGTTTGCTGTAATAATGTCTGGAGATGGTAAATTTTCATTATCACCTCACATTTCAGGATATTACTAACAATGCAGTTGATAATAAACTTTGACGGATGTTATCATTTTAAATGATCATTCGTACAACTGGAAGTAGTCATCTTGATAATATCAGATGGGATTTCAAGCATAGTTTGCTGTAATAATGTCTGGAGATGTTAAATTTTCATTATCACTTCAAATTTCAGGATATTACTGACAATGCATGTGATGATAAACTTTGACTAATATTATCAATTCAAAAGATCATTTGTGCAACTGGAATTAGTCATCTTGATAACAACAGACGGGATTTCAAGCATTGTTTGCTGTAATAATATCTGGAGATGGTAAATTTTCGTTATCACCTCAAATGTCAGGATATTACTGACAATGCAGGTGATAATAAACTTTGACTGATGTTATCAATTCAAATGATCATTTGTGCAACTGGAATTAGTCATCTTGATAGCAACAGACGGGATTTCATGCGTTGTTTGCAGCAGTAATGTCTGCATATGGTAAATTTTCATTATCACCTTAAATGTCAGAATATTATTGACAATGAAGGTGATAATTAAGTTTGACTAATGTTACCAATTCAAATGATCATTCGTACAACTGGAAGTAGTCTTCTTGATAATGTCAGATGGGATTTCAAGCATTGTTTGCTGTAATCATTTCTTGAGATGGTAAATTTTCATTATCACCACAAATTTCAGGATATTACTGACAATGCAGTTGATAATAAACTTTGACTGATTTTATCAATTCAAATGATCATTTGTGCAACTTGAATTAGTCATCTTGATAACAACAGATGGGATTTCAAGCATGGTTTCCTGTAATAATGTGTGGAGATGGTAATTTTTCATTATCACCTCAAATGTCAGGATATTAATGACAATGCAGGTGATAATAAACTTTGACTGATGTTATCAATTCAAATGATCATTCGTACAACTGGAATTAGTCATCTTGATAACAACAGACGGCTTTTAAAGCATGGCTTGCTGTAATAATGTTTGGAGATGGTAAATTTTTATTGTCACCTCAAATGTCAGGATATTACTGACAATGCAGGTGATAATAAACTTTGACAGATGTTATCAATTCAAATGATCATTCGTACTACTGGAAGTAGTCTTCTTGATAATATAAGATGGGATTTCAAGCATGGTTTGCTGTAATAATTTTTGGAGATGGTAAATTTTCATTATCACCTCAAATGTCAGGATATTACTGACAATGCAAGTGAGAATAAACTTTGATTGATGTTATCAATTCCAATGATCATTCGTACAACTCGAATTAGTCTTCTTGATAACAACAGACGGGATTTCAAGCATGGCTTGCTGTAAGAATGTTTGGAGATGGTAAATTTTCATTATCACCTCAAATTTCAAGATATTACTGACAATTCAGGTGATAAGAAATTTTGACAAATGTTATCAATTCAAGTGATCATTTGTGGAACTATGATTAGTCATCTTGATAGCAATAGACGGGATTTAAAGCATTGTTTGCAGCATTAAGGTCTGCGGATGGTAAATTTTCATTATCACCTCAAATGTCAAAATATTATTGACAATGCAGGTGATAATAAACTTTGACTAATGTTATCAATTCAAATGATCATTCGTACAACTGGAAGTAGTCTTATTGATAATATCAGATCGGATTTCAAGCATGGTTTGCTGTAATAATTTCTTGAGAAGGTAATATTTCATTATCACATCAAATTTCAGGATTTTACTGACAATGCAGGTTATAATAAACTTTGATTGATGTTATCAATACACATGATCATTAATGCAACTTGAATTAGTCATCTTAATAGCAACAGACGGGATTTCAAGAATGGTTTCCGATAATAATATCTGCAAATGGTAAATGTTCAATAACACCTCAAATGTCAGAATATTACTGACAATGCAGGTGATAATAAACTTTGACTGAAGTTATCAATTCAAATGATCATTCGTACAACTGGAAGTAGTCTTCTTGATAATATAAGATTGGATTTCAAGCATGGTTTGCTGTACTAATGTCTTGAGATGGTAAATTTTCACTATCACCTCAAATTTTAGGATATTACTGACAATGCAGGTGATAATAAACTTTGACTGATGTTATCAATTCAAATGATCATTTGAGCAACTTGAATTAGTCATCTTGATAACAACAGACGGGATTTCAAGCATGGTTTGCCGTAATAATGTTTGCAGATGGTAAATTCTCATTATCACTTCAAAAGTCAGGATGTTACTCAGGTGATAATAAACTTTGACTGATTTTATCAATTCAAATGATCATTCGTACAACTGGAAGTAGTCATCTTGATAATATCAGATGGGATTCCAAGCATGGTTTGCTGTAATAATGTCGGGAGATGGTAAATTTTCCTTATCACCTCAAATTTCAGTATTTTACTGACAATGCAGGTGATAATAAACTTTGAAAGATGTTATCAATTCATATGATCATTTGTGCAACTGGGATTGGAGTCATCTTGATAGCAACAGCCGGGATTTCAAGCATTGTTTGCAGCAGTAATGTCTGCGGATGGTAAATTTTTATTATCACCTTAAATGTCAGAATATTATTGACAATGCAGGTGATAATAAACTTTGACTGATGTTATCAATTCAAATGATCATTCGTGGAACTATGACTTGTGATCTTGATAAAAACAGACGGGATATCAAGCATGGTTTGCTATAAGAATGTCTGGAGATTGTAAATTTTTAATATCACCTAAAATTTCAGGATATTACTGACAATGCAGGTGACAAATAAACTTTGACTGATGTTATCAATTCAAATGTTCATTCGTACAACTGGAATTAGTCATCTTGATAACAACAGACTGGATATCAAGCATGGCTTGCTGCAACAATGTCTAGAGATGGTAAATTTTCATTATCACCTCAAATTTCAGGATATTACTGACAATATAGGTGATAATAAACTTTGACTGATGTAATCATTTCAAATGATCATTCGTACAACTGGAAGTAGTCATCTTGATAATATCAGATGGGATTTCAAGCATGGCTTGCTGCAACAATGTCTAGAGATGGTAAATTTTCATTATCACCTCAAATTTCAGGATATTACTGACAATATAGGTGATCATAAACTTTGACTGATGTAATCATTTCAAATGACCATTCGTACAACTGGAATTAGTCATCTTAATAGCAACAGACGGGATTTCATTAATGGTGTGCTGTAACAATATCTGCTAATGGTAAATGTTCAATACCACCTCAAATGTTAGGATATTACTGACAATGCATGAGATAATGAACTTTGACTGATGTTATCAATTCAAATGATCATTTGTGCAACTTGAATTAGTCATCTTGGTAACACCAGACAGGATTTCAAGCATTGTTTGCTGTAAGAATGTCTGCAGATTGTAAAAATTCATTATCACTTCAAATGTCAGGATATTACTGACAATGCAGGTGATTATAAACTTTGACTGAAGTTATCAATTCAAATGATCATTCGTACAACTGGAAGTAGCCATCTTGATAATATCAGATGGCATTTTAAGCCGTATTTGCTGTAATAATGTCTTGAGATTGTATATTTTCATTATCACCTCAAATGTCAGGATATTACTGAAAATGAAGGTGATAATAAACTTTGACTGATGTTATCAATTCAAATGATCATTTGTGCAACTGGTATTGTAGTCAACAGACGGGATTTCAAGCATTGTTTGCAGCAGTAATGTCTGCAGATGGTAAATTTTCATTATCACCTCAAATGTCAGGATATTACTGACAATGCAGGTGATAATAAACTTTGACTCATGTTATGAATTCAAATGATCATTTCTGCAACTTGAATTAGTCATCTTGATAAAAACAGACGGGATATCAAGCATGGTTTGCTGTAATAATGTCTGGAGATTGTAAATTTTTATTATCACCTCAAATTTAAGGATATTAGTGACAATGCAGGTGATAATAAACTTTGACTAATGCTATCAATTCAATTGATTGTTCTTACAACTAGAATTAGTCTTCTTGATCACAACAGTCGTGATTTCATTCATGGTTTGCTGTAATAATGTCTGGAAATGGTAAATTTTCATTAGCAACTCAAATATCAGGATATTACTGACAATGCATGTGATAATGAACTTTGACTGATGTTATCAATTCAAATGATCATTCGTGCAATTGGAATTAGTCATCTTGATCACAACAGACTGGATTTCAAGCATGGTTTCCTGTAAGATTGTCTGCAGATAGTAATTTTCATTATCACATCAAATTTAAGGATATTACTGACAATGCAGGCGATAATAAACTTTGACTAATGTTATCAATTCAATTGATTGCTCTTACAACTAGAATTAGTCTTCTTGATCACAACAGTCGTGATTTCATTCATGGTTTCCTGTAATAATGTCTGGAAATGGTAAATTTTCATTAGCAACTCAAATATCAGGATATTACTGACAATGCATGTGATAATGAACTTTGACTGATGTTATCAATTCAAATGATCATTCGTGCAACTGGAATTAGTCATCTTGATAACAACAGACGGCATTTCAAGCATGGTTTGCTGTAAGATTGTCTTCAGATGGTAAATTTTCATTATCACCTCAAGTTTAAGGATATTACTGACAATGCAGCCGATAATAAACTTTGACTGATGTTATCAATTCAATTGATTATTCTTACAACTAGAATTAGTCATCTTGATCACAACAGTCGTGATTTCAATCATGGTTTGCTGTAATAATGTTTGAAAATGGTAATTGTTTTATTGGCAACTCAAATATCAGGATATTACTGAAGATGCACGTGATAATGAACTTTGACGGATGTTATCAATTCAAATGATCATTCGTGCAACTGGAATTAGTCATCTTGATCACAACAGACTGGATTTCAAGCATGGTTTCCTGTAAGATTGTCTGCAGATAGTAATTTTCATTATCACATCAAATTTAAGGATATTACTGACAATGCAGGCGATAATAAACTTTGACTAATGTTATCAATTCAATTGATTGCTCTTACAACTAGAATTAGTCTTCTTGATCACAACAGTCGTGATTTCATTCATGGTTTCCTGTAATAATGTCTGGAAATGGTAAATTTTCATTAGCAACTCAAATATCAGGATATTACTGACAATGCATGTGATAATGAACTTTGACTGATGTTATCAATTCAAATGATCATTCGTGCAACTGGAATTAGTCATCTTGATAACAACAGACGGCATTTCAAGCATGGTTTGCTGTAAGATTGTCTTCAGATGGTAAATTTTCATTATCACCTCAAGTTTAAGGATATTACTGACAATGCAGCCGATAATAAACTTTGACTGATGTTATCAATTCAATTGATTATTCTTACAACTAGAATTAGTCATCTTGATCACAACAGTCGTGATTTCAATCATGGTTTGCTGTAATAATGTTTGAAAATGGTAATTGTTTTATTGGCAACTCAAATATCAGGATATTACTGAAGATGCACGTGATAATGAACTTTGACGGATGTTATCAATTCAAATGATCATTCGTGCAACTGGAATTAGTCATCTTGATAACAACAGACGGGATTTAAAGCATGGTTTGCTGTAAGATTGTCTGCAGATGGTAAATTTTCATTATCACCTCAAATTTAAGGATATTACTGACAATGCAGGTGATAATAAACTTTGACTGATGTTATCAATTCAATTGATTATTCTTACAACGAGAATTAGTCTTCTTGATCACAACAGTCGTGATTTCAATCATGGTTTGCTGTAATAATGTTTGGAAATGGTAAATTTTCATTAGCAACTCAAGTATCAGTATATTACTGACAATGCATGTGATAATGAACTTTGACTGATGGTGTCAATTCAAATGATTATTCATGCAACTGGAATTAGTCATCTTGATAAAAACAGAAGGGATATGAAGCATGGTTTGCTGTAATAATGTCTGGAGATGGTAAATTGTCATTATCACCTCAAATGTCAGGATATTACTGACAATATAGGTGATAATAAACTTTGACTGATGTTATCATTTCAAATGATCATACATACAAATGGAAGTAGTCATCTTGATAATATCAGATGGGATTTCAAGCATGGTTGGCTGTAACAATGTATGCAGATAGTAATTGTTCGATAACACATCAAATGTTAGGATATTACTGTAAAGGCAGGTGATTACAAACTTTGACTGATGTTATCAATTCAAATGATCATTCGTACAACTGGAAATAGTCATCTTGATAACAACAGACGGGATTTCAAGCATGGTTTGCTGTAATAATGTATGGAGATGGTAAATTTTCATTATCACCTCAAATGTCAGGATATTACTGACAATAGAGGTGATAAAAAACTTTGATTGATGTTATCATTTCAAATGATCATACGTACAATTGGAAGTAGTCATCTTGATAATATCAGATGGGATTTCATGCATGGTTGGCTGTAACAATATCTGCAAATGGTAATTGTTCGATAACACATCAAATGTTAGGATATTACTGTAAAGGCAGGTGATAATAAACTTTGACTGATGTTATGAAATCAAATGATCGTTCGTGTAACTGGAATTAGTCATCTTAATAGCAACAGACGGGATTTCATTAATGGTGTGCTGTAACAATATCTGCTAATGGTAAATGTTCAATACCACCTCAAATGTTAGGATATTACTGACAATGCATGAGATAATGAACTTTGACTGATGTTATCAATTCAAATGATCATTTGTGCAACTAAGATTAGTCATCTTGATAAAAACAGACGGGATTTCAAGCATGGTTTGCTGAAATAATGTCTCCAGATGGTAAGCTTTCATCAACACCTCAATTGTCAGGATATTACTGACAATGCAGGTGATAATAAACTTTTTCGGATGTTATCAAGTCAAAAGATCTTTCGTGCAACAGGAATGGGTCATTTTGATAACAACAGACGGTATTTCAAGCATGGTTTGCTGTAATAATGTCTGCAGGTGGTAAATTTTCATTAGCACCTCAAATGTCGTTGTATTACAGAAAATAAATGTGATAATAAACTTTGACTGATGTTATCGATTCAAATGATCATTCGTGCAACTGGAATGGGTCATCTTGATAGCAACAGACGGGATTTCAAGCATGGTTTGTTGTAATAATGTCTGCAGATTGTAAATTTTCATTATCACCTCAAATGTCATGATTTTACTGACACTGCAGGTGATAATAAACTTTAACCGATGTTATCAATTCAAATTATCATGCGTGCAACTGAAAGTAGTCATCTTGATGACATCAGTTGGGATTTCAAGCATGGCTTTATGGAATAATGTCTGGAGATGGTAAATTTTAATTATCACCTCAAATGTCAGGATTTTTCTGACTGACAGTGCATGTGATAATAAGCTTTAACTGATGTTATGAAGTCAAATGATCATTCGTGCAACTGGAAGTTTTCATCTTGATAACAACAGATGGGATTTCAAGCTTGTCTGCAGATGGTACATTATCATTATCACCTCTAATGTCAAGATTTTACAGACATTGCGGGTGATAATAAACTTTGACTGATCTTATCAATTCAACAAATCATTCATGCATCTGAAATTGTTAAACTTAATGACAATTAGCGAAATGTTAAACTGTGTTTGCCTGCCACAATATTAAGTGGCATAGACTATCTACGTTCAATATCATATGAAATGTCTCCATGTTGCTGACAATGTATGGGCTATCAAACTTTGACTGATTCTTTGAATTTAGTAAATCGTTTGTGCATCTGAAATGGTTAACCTAATGTCAATGAGCAACATTTTTAACTCAGTATTCCATTAGGTCAATGGATGATGTACATTTAAAGACATATCGAATGTCTCCATCTTTCTGACAATGTAGGAGTTATTAAACATTGACTAATTCTATGAAATCAATAAATCACTTTTGCATCTGAAATGGTTATTTTTGTTGTTAATAAACAAGATTTTTAACTTGGTTTGCCACTATTATGACAGTACAGGATGTAAATTCATTATCACCTTAAATATCACAATCTTACTGATAATGTAGTTGCCATTCTTGGTGATTGTGATTCACACTAAACTGACGTCATTGATTAGATGGTCGTAGCCATCTGCGCTGTGCCTTTATCTTGCAGAGAACTGCCTTACTGTTATGTTTCTCCTGTCGTAGCAATTAACCAATGAATACGAAGGCAGATGCAATGTAGACAGACGCGAGAAGTTGAAAACGATATTGCAACAGGTGTCATCTCTATTATCACAAAATATCTTTATAATTAGAACAATCAATGAATCTTCAAGTTCCTTGCTTGGCTACAAGTTATTTGCCTTTGCAGCTGACTTTACGCCCTCTGAAGTAAAACTCTGCTTTGCATCCACCACAATAATTTGGTCGACATTTTGCACTCTTGTAGCGAGGACAGCGAGCAAACATGCATGGGTCTATGAAGCAGTGGAATGTGAGGGCACAAACTGCAAAAAAAGAGTTGATTGTGCAATGAATGAAATACACTAATGAATCAAAAAGTTTCGGCAGAACAAGTCCTTGACAGATGCTTTTGCGTAACGTTTTTTGATAAAAAATTCTGGTTGTGCGAAAGTTGTCTTTCCTAGCTTTCTGAGAGGTAGAACCTTTCTAATTTCAAGCATTACAGTCACTTTTAACAAATGTTTCTGTTGCACCATTTACTAAAAGCAAGAAAGCTTCAAGAGTCAGGATATATTGAGATTTTGTTTTTGAAATGATTTATTGGGGGTGGCCCATTTATCAGCAAGGGCAGAAATGTCCTTCAAAAAGGAGCAAAGCCTGGATATGATCACTTTTTGAGAAGATTTTAGTGCTGGCCCATTTATCACGGAGGCCACAAATGTCTGTTAAAGATTGCAATTAAAATAGCTATGATAACCCTTTTCATAACGACTGAGATCACAGCAAAAGGCAGATTCTCATGGTGCAGAATTTTTGCCCGTAACAACTTTAGACCTCAAATTTCAAATGGTTTGTACATATCAAAATGATGAATTCGTATTGCAAAATCTATGAACAAATTATTTGTGATGACATATATATATGTGGTATTATTCTTTTAAAAGTCCGTTATTCTTTATAAAAATTTGCAATATCGCAATTTCATTGCGAAGCTAAAGAAGGACAACAAATAAAAATGTACCTGAAAGATCAAAATTAATCGATACCAGTTCTTACACAGTTTGGTAGAGGCAATATTTTTCTCTTTTGCCCAATACCGGTGTTCTTCTTCTCCAGGATGGAGACACGTTCCATACCAGTTATCCCAATGAAAAATAATCTGCTTTCAAAAGTTGATAAAATTCGATTATCAAACTTATCATGAAATTTTCTTTCTGATTTCGTTTTTCAACGATCTAGAATAGATTCAATGCTGGCAAAAGTTTTGCTTTCCTTGCCTAAAGGGCAAAGGGCACCAAATACATCCAACTAGACGTTGTTATTTGGTAACCGAAACAGCATGCAGAACCAATTCTTTCTCTATAGTTTTAGGGATCTTTTTCGGGTTGGCGACTGATGGACCATTTTATCATACAGCCTCAGTTCTGCTCAATGATCAGGGATCAGGCTCTTCGTGTTATTTGTCTTTCTATTGTCATGTCTCTTTTGAGTTTAATTCCTTAGTCAATTGTAAGTATCACTCATTGTGGGAACTCGCTGACTTCGTGGCCTTTCCTGCAATGAGTAGCACAGTAATAACATTTGATAAAAAAGGGTATGACATAACGCATCTGGAAAACTTTATTCTGAACATCGCCTATCTATGCTAAAGCAAATTATAGTCAGAGTCTCCTTTTTCCTTCAAGTCAACAATATTTTGTTTTTCTTTCTGAAATTGACGACTGGACTAGGAGCTTAATATACAGGAAGAAATTGATCTGTTAATTATTTTTGCATGTTTTAAAGTCAAGCAGCTCTAAAAAGATCAACAATTCATTGAATTTAAAAGTAGAAACAAGATCAGCTAAGCTGAGAAAATTTGTTTGGTCATCAATGTATTTGGCACAAAAAAGAAATGTTAAGATCTGCCAGTTCGGCTTGATGATAGACTTCTGGTCATTTTTCAAACAGCAATACTGTTTGGGGCACCCGGTACAATGAGTGTGTGACGCGCAACCCGAAAGTGTTCCACCCTCATTAGCTTTAGTACGTATCTGGGCCTCGATTCAAGAAGATTTAGGTGATGGTTTTGCCGAAATTTTGTATAACTAATAAAAATCAGTCAGTTGGAATTTATCCTACTGGTTTTAGTCACAACGAACTTAACACTTTTGTATGGTTGTGGAATGAAAAGTAGGCATTTTCAGCGTCTTCAGCATTTTCATAATTTCCGGGTTTAAAAAGTAAGCGATCTTCCAAAACAAAATTTTTCGGCTATCGTAGCCTTCGACTGATAGATTAACATGTCAATTTGGAATATCAGCTGGACGGTTTTTATTCCATAGCCTGCCAAAGTTGTGAACTTTTTTCTACTCACCCCATACATAAAAGTACACAAAGGATGCATAAATGCCTTGCTATATTCAAGAAGCTAGGAGAAGAAATGGGTAACTTCTTAGCATTCTGCGCCATTTCTTTACCCACATAGAGTCCTATTGGTACCCTTCCCCTATCCAGGTATTTTTCATTTTCAAATAGAAAATGACTCACCACATCTGCAACTTGGGCAACCATCACGTCCAGTAGCATGTTTGTATAACTCGGGACATGGGTGACAACGGGCAGCAGGACAAGGGTTTGTGCATTTCTTGCCAAGCTGCTTTCGGCAACACTTCTGCCTGCCAGGACATTGGCTGTCGGTCTGGCATATATCACGCTTCTTTTTAAGCCGACAAAGTAAACTGCGACAACGTTTTGGCACTGGGCATTTCCCAATCTTCTGTTTTACAGCTAAAATGAAAAGGTTCAGTCCATTTGAGTGATAATTGGTCCTCTGTTTGAACAACTCTTTACCAGGTTTCTACATTTATCGGAATAAAAAGACAGAACCTGGGATATTTTAAAGGACATGTTTTCTTTTTGACTGGCAGAAAATCTGCCATTTTGAAAGTCGAAAAATTACAAAAATGAACACTACAGGAGCAAAACGTAATGAAATTACATAAAACTTTGTTTAAGTAAGTAAGTAAGTATTTTCACAGACCTAACCAGATAAAAGTAGACGAAAATGTGATCTTAGAGTACTTCGTATGTGAGGAAATGTGAGATATGAGCTATTTTAGGATTTCGCTGAAAGGTACTCCTTGACGAGCGAGGATAAGCAAAACCCAAATCAATACTTAAAATGGTACATTTGTTAACTCTGCAGACCCTGAAGAGCAGTTTTTAGTAAGAAATGAGCAATCTATGAGCATCTTAGTTACCAAATTGGTTCTAGGACAGTTTTTGAAAATAATGGAACTTTCCCTCTCGCACGTTTGCAGCATTCCTGTGCCCACAACAATTTGTATATTCTTTCTCATTTGCTCAGATGACAAAAGGGAGTAGCTCGAGAGCAAAAAGACCCAAAAAATACAAGGACCTACCAAAGTCTCCAAAATTCTCAAAGACCTGTTAGATTTATCATAAAAAATGCTCGTTCACCTTTCAGAAATCTAACATACCAAAATTAAGAGTAGCTAAAGAGCTACAAGTCTTCGATAACGTTAATTAGCTCGTAGCTTATAATTGGTGGAGAGCTTAACAGTGGCCTAGCAAGCTGTCCTTCAAATATTTCTAGCAGTTACAAGTGGGCATAAAACTGTCAGGTAGGAATGAAACTTGAAAATCAATCAGGTTGGAAAATGAGCGAACAGTTATTGCGCACTCCCTGTGCTTTGAGCCAGGGAGACCTAGTCTATATCTCCCTGCTCCAAGCAATATTTATATCCTTGCGGTTCTAAGGATCCTTTGCTGTGGAATTGGTCACTGTTTAAATCTACTCTCAAAATCCATTATTTAGATCCATCTCCACCATAAATAGCTTGGTAAAAGCTCCTTTCATGGTAACTTTGCTTAATTGTGTTAGTTAAGTTCTAAGATTTATGGTTTTATATAAATGAGAATTCCTTGTTTTCATAGAAGGACTCTTGACTCCTGCAGTACTCTTGCACTTATAAAATGAGCCCTAAAGATTCTATGAAATCCGAAGATAGTCCTTACACTGATTTACTGTTGATAACATCAATGAGTAAGTTAAGATCGAGCCAGCAAGAGGTCTGATAATTTTACATTTTAAGGACTGTTGTGCTCACTTAGTGCTCTTTTTTTAACATCTCACATAGCAATAGCACCAACAATACCGTCTTCAATCAACCTGTATTGTCTCGCAGACAACATACCAAGTTAAGATCCATTTATCGCTTAAAGCCTTTCTAGCTCAGTCGATCTAAGGATTTAGTGGCTCACCAACTATTCCTAACTTTGACCGTCTATAGCTCGAGAGCAAAGCGTCATATAGTCATGGAGAAAAACGGAGCTAGAAATTAAATGTTTTCTCTGTAGAACGGCAATCCTGCTGACACTTGTAAAGGCTGCTCTCCATATCCAGCGTTTTGAGCGCGCGGGCGCTGCGACCAAGACTGATTCCTTTGGTAGCGATCGGAAACGCTTGCGATGGGAGTTGAACTTGTTCCTACACCCAAAGCGCCCAAAAATCGGTCGCTTGCGACCAGATTTATAGCTAGATTTTATCAACTGTGCATGCTTCTATTTGGTCGCAGTGCCTGCCCGCTCAATACGCTGGCTATGGAGAACAGCCATAAAAGGAACGACGATTTCTCATATCAAATTTAGCTTAGATAGTCAAAAATGGCAGTTTTCTGCCACTCAAAAAAAACAGGTCCTTAACAGTTTACAAAGTAGGGATGGTCATCACAATTAGTTTTCGTATTCTTCTCTTATGAGGTTCCTGAGAAACGTGTCAACTGGATTGACAGATACAGGACCTCCAACAAAATGCTTTAACGCCCGGGGGTGCACTTGACAAGATTTTGGTCGGGGACGTGCCATTAAGGCTTCAAAAACATGCCCGTTCCATGCGTCAGTTTTTGAATAAGTATACCCTACCATACACTAATTTTTCGAAAAAGTATATCCGACCTTATAATTCATAGCAAAATCTTGAAAATCGGCACCATCTTGCGTGGAGAGTGGCCGAGTGGCTTATACAGTCTTCGTCAGGTGACTGAAGTTAAGCTTGGTCGAGTGAGGTCGGATTTCGGATGGGTGACCTCTGAGGCCTGACCTCGCAACTCACCTCATCGTCCTTTGGAAGGGACGTTAAAACTAGGGGTCCTATGCCTGGATGCGGCATGAAAAATGGGCCTAAATTAGCTTTCAGTAGCTAGAAATCCTGACAAACCCACTCAAAATAAATTGAAAACAAACAAACAAACAAACCATTCCTTATGCCAAAATTGTGAAATTGATACAGTTCTTTATACCAATATCTGGAAAATAGATCCCCCTTCCCGATGGCACGTCCCCGTACCCGAAATATATGTAGTGCACCCCCCGAGCTTTGACGACACCATGATTAGAGTAAGTCATTACTTTGTGTGCATTCGCCTTTTTTCACCAGTTTGAGGGATGGTTCCTTGCATTTTGCCACTCCAAATACGCATGCGTTGCTGTAGGTCTTGCCATTGCTACCACAAACAGGTTTGTAAAGTGTAAAACAGAATCTCTCGCAACCTGGATAAGAATAGATCGATAGATATCTTCGACATTATTCAAACAAAACATTATGTAAGCAGTCATCTCTCTATCGTCACATCATTACTGGCATAGAGCAGGCGAAAGTTTTGCAGTCGTAATCAAGAAAGCCTCAACTCTTGGCACTTTTGATTTACAAATTGGTCTGGCAAAGAGTATTTTTCTCTCTTTCAAAAATATTAGCCCAGCCAACGGTACCAGTTGGAACAAGCTTTCAGCGCAACCCGTGCATAGACTTATTACGATTCATCCCGATTTTCGCTCGCAATTACAAAACTTTTTTACTTACTTATCTGTTGAAGTGAATTATTTTGCCTACTTAATGACAGTTGAAACGACAGTTCAGTTGAAACGACAACCATCTCAGCTATATCGAACAGGCCGATGCCTAACACTTGAATATTCATGGCTCTGAAATTTGGAACAGATAAAATATAGCTCAGCTACAGAAAGAAGTTTTGCCGTGATCTTCCAATAGTTTTGTGGTGTAGAGGTAGACTGATGACGATGAGTCCATTGTATCCCAGCGGTAAACCTTGCTCAAGAGGGACTCATAATGAAACAGTGAAAAACTCGGCCCTATTTTCTTCAATCATCAATGGAATTATGAAAGAATCACAGCTTCGAATCTCATTCCCGTGGGAGTGTTTTCAATTCTTCAATCGAATCGAAAATTCTATCACATTAACAACAGCAATTCACAAATCTCGCAATCTAATTGGTACTGGAGGAATTGCGAAGTTTGGGCCTAAATAGGGCCAAGTTTTTCAGAGTAATACTGCGAGTCTCTATTGCCGGAAGCGCCATCATCAAGTCAAAGAGCACAGGGCAACGAGAGACTCATCGTCATCAGTCTAGTGTAGAGGTACATTTAATCCAGTATCCTTAGTGGAAGCTACGGGAATCAATTTCCATCGGCATAAGTTGGGCTTCGCTGTCACAGCGTGCACAAAGGCCCAGAGCAATCCGAATGGAATAAGCTTCAGCATGAATTGAGACATGCACCTTCTGTTGCTGTTTTCAAGAAGAAGCTCTTGTCGAAAATCCGTCCCCCTGCAAAATCTGTGTTTAGAATTCAAGATACAAAAGGATTATCCTATCTTACTCAACTGAGGGTTGGTCTCAGCAAATTAAATTTCCACAAATTCAAGCACAATTTTAGGGATACCATAAACCCAATGTGCCCAACAAGTGATGGGATTGAGGATACGGAGCACTATTTGTTGCTCTGCCCTTCATTTGACGTTCAACGACAAGATCTTCTCGCTAGAGTTGCTGAATTATTACGATCATATGTACAAATCACCGATCTTTCAAATGATGCTTTGACCCAGCCTTTGTGATAGGGTAATCAAGACATTCCCAATGACTTGACTAGAAACATACTCTAATTGACTTTACGTTTTATCCATAAAACTGGTCGGTTTGATTGAGATCTATTTAAACCTATGCAATCACCAAGTGATTTAAAGTAAAAGTTATTTTTCCCTTGTAGATTCTCTTTCACATCAGACATCAGGTATTTTACCTTTTACAACGAATAAGTTGCACGTGCAACATCATCCACTCATTGAAACCCTGACTTGACATCTGGTGTGGAAAAGAATCCTAGTACGTAATCCAATAGTTTTAGTCGATTGTAGCTTACTTGTAACTAGTTCAATATAACGTCAGCTCGATGGAATCTATGTTTGAAATGATTTAATTCTTTTGGAAGTGTCAAATTATCATTCAGTTGCCAAAAATCATTTTCCTTTGTTTAACAAATGTTTTCAAGGGATGTTTTCGAGCATCCCAGATTCTATGATGAATTCCCACATCTAAAGACTCTACGTTTTGTTGCAAATTCAACTCTCTGCTGGAGTCGCATTTCGATGGAATGGATTTTTGAAATGATTTAAACGTTTGGTTGCAGTTTTAACACTTATCATTCAGTTGCCAAAAATCTTCCTCTTTAGTTTAACAAGTGTTTTGAAGTAGATGTTTTTAAACAGCCCAGATTTTGTGATGAATTCTCACATCTAGTGACTTAACGTTTTGTTTGAAATTAAACTCTCTACTGGAGTCTCACTTCGATTTAACGGATGTTTCGAATGATTTAACCGTTTTGTTGAAGTTTCGAAGTTTTCATTCAGTTGTCAAAAATTTCTTTCTTCAGTTTCACAAGTGTTTTGAAGTAGATGTTTTTGAACATCCCAGATACTGTGATGAATTCTCACATCTAGTGACTTAACGTTTAGTTTGAAATTAAACTCTCTACTGGAGTCTCACTTCGATTTAACGGATGTTTCAAATGATTTAACCGTTTTGTTGAAGTTTCGAAGTTTTCATTCAGTTGTCAAAAATTTCTTTCTTCAGTTTAACAAGTGTTTTGAAGTAGATGTTTTTGAACATCCCAGATTCTGTGATGAATTCTCACATCTAGTGACTTAACGTTTAGTTTGAAATTAAACTCTCTACTGGAGTCTCACTTCGATTTAACGGATGTTTCAAATGATTTAACCGTTTTGTTGAAGTTTCGAAGTTTTCATTCAGTTGTCAAAAATTTCTTTCTTCAGTTTAACAAGTGTTTTGAAGTAGATGTTTTTGAACATCCCAGATTCTGTGATGAATTCTCACATCTAGTGACTTGATGTTTTCTATGAAATTAAACTCTCTGCTGGAGTTTCACTTCGATGGAATGTATGTTTAAAATGATTTAAACGTTTCGTTGAAGTTTCGAAGTTTTCATTCACTTGTCAAAAATTTCTTTCTTGAGTTTAACAAGTGTTTTGAACTAGATGTTTTTGAACATCCCAGATACTGTGAAGAATTCTCACATCTAGTGAATCTACGTTTTGTTGCAAATTCAACTATCCGCTGGATTTACATTTCGATGGAATGGATGTTTGAAACGAATTAAACGTTCTGTGGAAGTGTCAAATTTATCATTCAGTTGCCAAAAATCTTTTTCTTCAGTTCACCAAATGTTTTGAAGTAGATATTTTTGAGCATCCCAGATTCTGTGATGAATTCTCAAATCTAGTGACACTACGTTTTGTTACAAATTCAACTCTCTGCTGGACTCACATTTCGATAGAATGAATTTTTGAAATGATTTAAACGTTCTGTAGAAGTGTCAAATTTATCATCAAGTTGCCAAAAATCTTTTTCTTCAGTTCGCCAAATGATTTGAAGTAGATGTTTTTGAGCATCCAAGATTCTGTGATGAATTCTGACATCTAGCGACTCTACGTTTTTTTGCAAATTCAACTCTCTGCTGGATTCACATTTCGATGGAATAGATGCTTGAAATGAGTTAGCCGTTTAATTGAAGTGTCCAGTTTATCATTCAGTTGCCAAGAATCTTTTTCTTCAGTTCATCAAATGTTTTGAAGTAGATGTTTTTGAGCATCCCAGATTCTGTGATGATTTCTCACATCTAGTGACTCTACGTTTTGTTGCAAGTTCAACTCTCTGCTGGAGTCTCACTTCGATGGAATGGATGTTTGAAATGATTTAAACGTTTCGTTGAAGTTATGAAGTTTTCATTAAGTTGTCAAAAATTTCTTTCTTGAGTTTAACAAGTGTTTTGAAGTAGATGTTTTTGAACATCCCAGATACTGTGAAGAATTCTCACACCTAGAGAATCTACGTTTTGTTGCGAATTCAACTATCCGCTGGATTTACATTGCGATGGAATAAATGTTTAAAATGATTCAAACGTTCTGTGGAAAAGTCAAATTTCTAATTCAGTTACCAAAATTATTCTTCCTTAGTTTAACAAGTGTTTTGAAGTAGATGTTTTTGAACATTCCAGATTCTGTGATGAATTCTCACATCAAGTGACTCTACGTTTTGTTGCAAATTCAACCCTCTGCTGGATTTACATTTCGATGGAATGGATGTTTGAAATGATTTAAACGTTCTGTGGAAGTGTCAAATTTATCATTCAGTTGCCAAAAATCTTTTTCTTAAGTTCACCAAATGTATTGAAGTAGATGTTTTTGAGCATCCCAGATTCTCTGATGAATTCTCACATCTAGTGACTCGACGTTTTGTTGCAATTTTAGCTCTCCCTTGGAGTTACATTTCGATGTAATGGATGTTTGAAATGATTCAAACATTCTGTGGAAGTGTCACATTTATCATTAAATTGCCAAAAATCTTTTTCTTTAGATTAACAAGTGTTTTGAAGTAAATGTATTTCAACATTCAAGATTCTGTGATGAATTCCCACATCAAGTGACTTTATGTTTTGTTTGACATTAAACTCTCTGATGGAGTCGCAATTCGATTGAATGGATGTTTCATTTAACTGTCAAAAATCTTTTTCTTCAGTTTTCCAAATGTTTTGAAGTAGATGTTTATGAACATCCAAGATTCTGTGATGAATTCTCACGTCTAGTGACTCTACGTTTTGTTGCAAATTCAGCCCTCTGCTGGATTCATATATCGATGGAATGGATGTTTGAAATGATTCAAACGTTCTGTGGATGTGTCCAATTTATCATTCAGTTGACAAAAGTCTTTTTCTTCAATTCACCAAATGTTTTGAAGTAGATGTTTTTGAGCATCCCAGATTCTGTGATGAATTCTCACATCTAGTGACTCTACGTTTTGTTGCAAATTCAACCCTCTGCTGGATTCACATTTCGATGGAATGGATGTTTGAAATGATTCAAACGTTCTTTGGAAGTGTCACATTTATCATTCAGTTGCTTAAAATCTTTTTCGTCAGTTCACCAAATGTTTTGAAGTAGATGTTTTTGAGCATCCCAGATTCTGTGATGAATTCTCACATCTAGTGACTCTACGTTTTGTTGCAAATTCAACCCTCTGCTGGATTCACATTTCGATGGAATGGATGTTTGAAATGATTAAACGTTCTGTGGAAGTGTCCAATTTATCATTCAGTTGCCAAAAATCTTTTTCTTCAGTTCACCAAATGTTTTGAAGTAGATGTTTTTGAGCATCCAAGATTCTGTGATGAATTCTGACATCTAGCGACTCTACGTTTTTTTGCAAATTCAACTCTCTGCTGGATTTACATTTCGATGGAATGAGTGTTTGAAATGATTTAAACTTTCTGTGGAAGTGTCACATTTATCATTAAATTGCCAAAAATCTTTTTCTTTAGATTAACAAGTGTTTTGTTGTAGATGTATTTGAGCATCCCAGATTCTGTGATGAATTCTCACATGTAGTGACTCTACGTTTTGTTGCAAATTCAACTCTCTGCTAGATTCACATTTCGATGGAATGGATGCTTGAAATGAGTTAGCCGTTTAATTGAAGAGTCCAGTTTATCATTCAGTTGCCAAGAATCTTTTTCTTCAGTTCATCAAATGTTTTGAAGTAGATGTTTTTGAGCATCCCAGATTCTGTGATGACTTCTCACATCTAGTAAATCTACGTTTTGTTGCAAAATCAACTCTCTGGTGGATTCACATTTCGATGGAATGAATGTTTGAAATGATTCAAACGTTCTTTGGAAATGTCAAATTGATCATTCAGTTTCCAAAATTCTTTTTCTTAGTTTAACAAGTGTTTTTAAGTAGATGTTTTTGAGCATCCCAAATTCTGTGATGAATTCTCACATCTAGAGACTCTACGTTTTGTTGCAAATTCAACTCTCTACTGGATTTACATTTCGATGGAATGAATGTTTGAAATGATTTAAACTTTCTGTGGATGTGTCACATTTATCATTAAATTGCCAAAAATCTTTTTCTTTAGATTAAGAAGTGTTGTGTTGTAGATGTATTTGAGCATCCCAGATTCTGTGATGAATTCTCACATCTAGTGACTCTACGTTTTGTTGCAAATTCAACTCTCTGCTATATTCACATTTCGATGGAATGGAGGTTTGAAATGATTCAAACGTTCTGTGGAAGTGTCACATTTATCATTAAATTGCCAAATATCTTTTTCTTTTGATTAACAAGTGTTTTGAAGTAGATGTTTTTGAGCATCCCAGATTCTGTGATGAATTCTCACATCTAGTGACTTTAAGGTTTGGTTGCAATTTTAACTCTCCCTTTCAGTCACATTTCGATGGAATGGATGTTTGAAATGATTCAAAAATTCAGTGGAAGTGTCACATTTATCATTGAATTGCAAGAAATCTTTTTCTTTAGATTAACAAGTGTTGTGAAGTAGATTTTTTTGACCATCCCAGATTCTGTTATGAATTCTCACATCTAGTAACTCTACGTTTTGTTGCAAATTCAACTCTCTGCTGGATTCACATTTCGATGGAGTGGATGCTTGAAATGACTTAGCCGTTTAATTGAAGTGTCCAGTTTATCATTCAGTTGCCAAGAATCTTTTTCTTCAGTTCATCAAATGTTTTGAAGTAGATGTTTTTGAGCATCCCAGATTCTGTGATGATTTCTCACATCTAGTGACTCTACGTTTTGTTGCAAATTCAACTCTCTGCTGGATTAACATTTCGATGGAATGAATGTTTGAATGATTTAAACGTTCTATGGAGGTGTCAAATTTATCATTCAGTTGCCAAAAATCTTTTACTGCAGGTTACCAAATGTTTTGAAGTAGATGTTTTTGACCATCCAAGATTCTGTGATGAATTCTCACATCTAGTGACTCTACGTTTTGTAGCAAATTCAACTCTCCCATGGATTTACATTTCTATGGAATGAATGTTTGAAATGATTTAAACGTTCTGTGGAATTGTCAAGTTTTTCATTCAGTTGCCAAAAATCTTTTTCTTTAGTTTAACAAGTGTTTTGTAGTAGATGTTTTTCAACATCCAAGATTCTGTGATAGATTCTCACATCTAGTGACTCTACGTTTTGTTGCAAAATCAACTCTCTGCTGGATTCACATTTCGATGGAATGAATGTTTGAAATTATTTAAACGTTCTTTGGAAATGTCAAACTTATCATTCAGTTTCCAAAATTCTTTTTCTTAGTTTAACAAGTGTTTTGAAGTAGATATCTTTGACCATCCAAGATTCTGTGATGAATTCTCACATCTAGTGACTCTACGTTTTGTAGCAAATTCAACTCTCCCATGGAGTCACATTTCTATGGAATGAATGTTTGACATGACTTACACGTCCTGTGGAATTGTCAAGTTTTTCATTCAGTTGCCAAAAATCTTTTTCTTTAGTTTAAAAAGTGTTTTTAATAGATGTTTTTGAGCATCCAAGATTCTGTGATGAATTCTCACATCTAGCGACTCTACGTTTTTTTCAAATTCAACTCTCTGCTGGATTTACATTTCGATGGAGTGGATGCTTGAAATGAGGTAGCCGTTTAATTGAAGTGTCCAGTTTATCATTCAGTTGCCAAGAATCTTTTTCTTCAGTTCATCAAATGTTTTGAAGTAGATGTTTTTGAGCATCCCAGATTCTGTGATGATTTCTCACATCTAGTGACTCTACGTTTTGTTGCAAGTTCAACTCTCTGCTGGAGTCTCACTTCGAGGGAATGGATGTTTGAAATGATTTAAACGTTTCGTTGAAGTTATGAAGTTTTCATTAAGTTGTCAAAAATTTCTTTCTTGAGTTTAACAAGTGTTTTGAAGTAGATGTTTTTGAACATCCCAGATACTGTAAAGAATTCTCACATCTAGAGAATCTACGTTTTGTTGCGAATTCAACTATCCGCTGGATTTACATTGCGATGGAATAAATGTTTAAAATGATTCAAACGTTCTGTGGAAAAGTCAAATTTCTAATTCAGTTACCAAAATTATTTTTCCTTAGTTTAACAAGTGTTTTGAAGTAGATGTTTTTGAACATTCCAGATTCTGTGATGAATTCTCACATCAAGTGACTCTACGTTTTGTTGCAAATTCAACCCTCTGCTGGATTCACATTTCGATGGAATGGATGTTTGAAATGATTTAAACGTTCTGTGGAAGTGTCAAATTTATCATTCAGTTGCCAAAAATCTTTTTCTTAAGTTCACCAAATGTATTGAAGTAGATGTTTTTGAGCATCCCAGATTCTCTGATGAATTCTCACATCTAGTGACTCGACGTTTTGTTGCAATTTTAGCTCTCCCTTGGAGTTACATTTCGATGTAATGGATGTTTGAAATGATTCAAACATTCTGTGGAAGTGTCACATTTATCATTAAATTGCCAAAAATCTTTTTCTTTAGATTAACAAGTGTTTTGAAGTAAATGTATTTCAACATTCAAGATTCTGTGATGAATTCCCACATCAAGTGACTTTATGTTTTGTTTGACATTAAACTCTCTGATGGAGTCGCAATTCGATTGAATGGATGTTTCATTTAACTGTCAAAAATCTTTTTCTTCAGTTTTCCAAATGTTTTGAAGTAGATGTTTATGAACATCCAAGATTCTGTGATGAATTCTCACATCTAATGACTCTACGTTTTGTTGCAAATTCAGCCCTCTGCTGGATTCATATATCGATGAAATGGATGTTTGAAATGATTCAAACGTTCTGTGGATGTGTCCAATTTATCATTCAGTTGACAAAAGTCTTTTTCTTCAGTTCACCAAATGTTTTGAAGTAGATGTTTTTGAGCATCCCAGATTCTGTGATGAATTCTCACATCTAGTGACTCTACGTTTTGTTGCAAATTCAACCCTCTGCTGGATTCACATTTCGATGGAAAGGATGTTTGAAATGATTTAAACGTTCTGTGGAAGTGTCCAATTTATCATTCAGTTGCCAAAAATCTTTTTCTTCAGTTCACCAAATGTTTTGAAGTAGATGTTTTTGAGCATCCCAGACTCTGTGATGACAACTCGCATCTAGTGACTCTACGTTTTGTTGCAAATTCAATTCCTTGCTGGATTCACATATCGATGAAATGCATGTTTGAAATGACTTAAACGGTCTGTGGAAGTGTCAAATTTATCATTCAGTTGCCAAAAATCGTTTTCTTCAGTTCACCAAATGTTTTGAAGTAGATGTTTTTGAGCATCCCAGACTCTGTGATGACAACTCGCATCTAGTGACTCTACGTTTTGTTGCAAATTCAATTCCTTGCTGGATTCACATATCGATGAAATGCATGTTTGAAATGACTTAAACGGTCTGTGGAAGTGTCAAATTTATCATTCAGTTGCCAAAAATCGTTTTCTTCAGTTCACCAAATGTTTTGAAGTAGATATTTCTGAGCATCCCAGATTCTATGATGAATTCTCACATCTAGTGACTCTACGTTTTGTTGCAAATTCAACCCTCTGCTGGATTCACATTTCGATGGAATGGATGTTTGAAATGATTCAAACGTTCTTTGGAAGTGTCACATTTATCATTCAGTTACTTAAAATCTTTTTCGTCAGTTCACCAAATGTTTTGAAGTAGATGTTTTTGAGCATCCCAGATTCTGTGATGAATTCTTACATCTAGTGACTCTACGTTTTGTTGCAAATTCAACCCTCTGCTGGATTCACATTTCGATGGAATGGATGTTTGAAATGATTAAACGTTCTGTGGAAGTGTCCAATTTATCATTCAGTTGCCAAAAATCTTTTTCTTCAGTTCACCAAATGTTTTGAAGTAGATGTTTTTGAGCATCCAAGATTCTGTGATGAATTCTGACATCTAGCGACTCTACGTTTTTTTGCAAATTCAACTCTCTGCTGGATTCACATTTCGATGGAGTAGATGCTTGAAATGAGTTAGCCGTTTAATTGAAGTGTCCAGTTTATCATTCAGTTGCCAAGAATCTTTTTCTTCAGTTCATCAAATGTTTTGAAGTAGATGTTTTTGAGCATCCCAGATTCTGTGATGATTTCTCACATCTAGTGACTCTACGTTTGAATGGATGTTTCATTTAACTGTCAAAAATCTCTTTCTTCAGTTTTCCAAATGTTTTGAAGTAGATGTTTATGAACATCGAAGATTCTGTGATGAATTCTCACATCTAGTGACTCTACGTTTTGTTGCAAATTCAACCCTCTGCTGGATTCACATTTCGATGGAATGGATGTTTGAAATGATTTAAACGTTCTGTGGAAGTGTCAAATTTATCATTCAGTTGCCAAAAATCTTTTTCTTAAGTTCACCAAATGTATTGAAGTAGATGTTTTTGAGCATCCCAGATTCTCTGATGAATTCTCACATCTAGTGACTCGACGTTTTGTTGCAATTTTAGCTCTCCCTTGGAGTTACATTTCGATGTAATGGATGTTTGAACTGATTCAAACATTCTGTGGAAGTGTCACATTTATCATTAAATTGCCTAAAATCTTTTTCTTTAGACTAACAAGTGTTTTGAAGTAAATGTTTTTGAGCATCACAGATTCTGTGATGAATTCTCACATCTAGTGACTCAACGTTTTGTTGCAAATTCAACTCTCTGCTGGATTCACATTTCGATGGAATGGATGCTGGAAATGATTTAAACGTTCTGTGGAAGTGTCAAATTTATCATTCAGTTGCCAGAATCCTTTTCTTCAGTTTACCAGATGTTTTGAAGTAGATGTATTTCAACATTCAAGATTCTGTGATGAATTCCCACATCAAGTGACTTTATGTTTTGTTTGACATTAAACTCTCTGATGGAGTCGCACTTCGATTGAATGGATGTTTCATTTAACTGTCAAAAATCTTTTTCTTCAGTTTTCCAAATGTTTTGAACTAGATGTTTATGAACATTCAAGATTCTGTGATGAATTCTCACATCTAGTGACTCTACGTTTTGTTGCAAATTCAGCCCTCTGCTGGATTCATATATCGATGGAATGGATGTTTGAAATGATTCAAACGTTCTGTGGATGTGTCCAATTTATCATTCAGTTGACAAAAGTCTTTTTCTTCAATTCACCAAATGTTTTGAAGTAGATGTTTTTGAGCATCCCAGATTCTGTGATGAATTCTCACATCTAGTGACTCTACGTTTTGTTGCAAATTCAACCCTCTGCTGGATTCATATATCGATGGAATGGATGTTTGAAATGATTCAAACGTTCTGTGGATGTGTCCAATTTATCATTCAGTTGACAAAAGTCTTTTTCTTCAGTTCACCAAATGTTTTGAAGTAGATGTTTTTGAGCATCCCAGATTCTGTGATGAATTCTCACATCTAGTGACTCTAAGTTTTGTTGCAAATTCAACTCTCTGCTGGATTTACATTTCGATGGAATGAGTGTTTGAAATGATTTAAACTTTCTGTGGAAGTGTCACATTTATCATTAAATTGCCAAAAATCTTTTTCTTTAGATTAACAAGTGTTTTGTTGTAGATGTATTTGAGCATCCCAGATTCTGTGATGAATTCTCACATCTAGTGACTCTACGTTTTGTTGCAAATTCAACTCTCTGCTAGATTCACATTTCGATGGAATGGATGCTTGAAATGAGTTAGCCGTTTAATTGAAGAGTCCAGTTTATCAATCAGTTGCCAAGAATCTTTTTCTTCAGTTCATCAAATGTTTTGAAGTAGATGTTTTTGAGCATCCCAGATTCTGTGATGACTTCTCACATCTAGTAAATCTACGTTTTGTTGCAAAATCAACTCTCTGCTGGATTCACATTTCGATGGAATGAATGTTTGAAATGATTCAAACGTTCTTTGGAAATGTCAAATTGATCATTCAGTTTCCAAAATTCTTTTTCTTAGTTTAACAAGTGTTTTTAAGTAGATGTTTTTGAGCATCCCAAATTCTGTGATGAATTCTCACATCTAGAGACTCTACGTTTTGTTGCAAATTCAACTCTCTACTGGATTTACATTTCGATGGAATGAATGTTTGAAATGATTTAAACTTTCTGTGGATGTGTCACATTTATCATTAAATTGCCAAAAATCTTTTTCTTTAGATTAACAAGTGTTGTGTTGTAGATGTATTTGAGCATCCCAGATTCTGTGATGAATTCTCACATCTAGTGACTATACGTTTTGTTGCAAATTCAACTCTCTGCTATATTCACATTTCGATGGAATGGAGGTTTGAAATGATTCAAACGTTCTGTGGAAGTGTCACATTTATCATTAAATTGCCAAAGATCTTTTTCTTTTGATTAACAAGTGTTTTGAAGTAGATGTTTTTGAGCATCCCAGATTCTGTGATGAATTCTCACATCTAGTGACTTTAAGGTTTGGTTGCAATTTTAACTCTCCCTTTCAGTCACATTTCGATGGAATGGATGTTTGAAATGATTCAAAAATTCAGTGGAAGTGTCACATTTATCATTGAATTGCAAGAAATCTTTTTCTTTAGATTAACAAGTGTTGTGAAGTAGATTTTTTTGACCATCCCAGATTCTGTTATGAATTCTCACATCTAGTGACTCTACGTTTTGTTGCAAATTCAACTCTCTGCTGGATTCACATTTCGATGGAGTGGATGCTTGAAATGATTTAGCCGTTTAATTGAAGTGTCCAGTTTATCATTCAGTTGCCAAGAATCTTTTTCTTCAGTTCATCAAATGTTTTGAAGTAGATGTTTTTGAGCATCCCAGATTCTGTGATGATTTCTCACATCTAGTGACTCTACGTTTTGTTGCAAATTCAACTCTCTGCTGGATTAACATTTCGATGGAATGAATGTTTGAATGATTTAAACGTTCTATGGAGGTGTCAAATTTATCATTCAGTTGCCAAAAATCTTTTTCTTCAGTTCATCAAATGTTTTGAAGTAGATGTTTTTGACCATCCCAGATTCTGTGATGAATTCTCACATCTAGTGACTCTACGTTTTGTAGCAAATTCAACTCTCCCATGGATTTACATTTCTATGGAATGAATGTTTGAAATGATTTAAACGTTCTGTGGAATTGTCAAGTTTTTCATTCAGTTGCCAAAAATCTTTTTCTTTAGTTTAACAAGTGTTTTGTAGTAGATGTTTTTCAACATCCAAGATTCTGTGATAAATTCTCACATCTAGTGACTCTACGTTTTGTTGCAAAATCAACTCTCTGCTGGATTCACATTTCGATGGAATGAATGTTTGAAATTATTTAAACGTTCTTTGGAAATGTCAAACTTATCATTCAGTTTCCAAAATTCTTTTTCTTAGTTTAACAAGTGTTTTGAAGTAGATATCTTTGACCATCCAAGATTCTGTGATGAATTCTCACATCTAGTGACTCTACGTTTTGTAGCAAATTCAACTCTCCCATGGAGTCACATTTCTATGGAATGAATGTTTGACATGACTTACACGTCCTGTGGAATTGTCAAGTTTTTCATTCAGTTGCCAAAAATCTTTTTCTTTAGTTTAAAAAGTGTTTTTAATAGATGTTTTTGAGCATCCAAGATTCTGTGATGAATTCTCACATCTAGCGACTCTACGTTTTTTTCAAATTCAACTCTCTGCTGGATTTACATTTCGATGGAGTGGATGCTTGAAATGAGGTAGCCGTTTAATTGAAGTGTCCAGTTTATCATTCAGTTGCCAAGAATCTTTTTCTTCAGTTCATCAAATGTTTTGAAGTAGATGTTTTTGAGCATCCCAGATTCTGTGATGATTTCTCACATCTAGTGACTCTACGTTTTGTTGCAAGTTCAACTCTCTGCTGGAGTCTCACTTCGAGGGAATGGATGTTTGAAATGATTTAAACGTTTCGTTGAAGTTATGAAGTTTTCATTAAGTTGTCAAAAATTTCTTTCTTGAGTTTAACAAGTGTTTTGAAGTAGATGTTTTTGAACATCCCAGATACTGTAAAGAATTCTCACATCTAGAGAATCTACGTTTTGTTGCGAATTCAACTATCCGCTGGATTTACATTGCGATGGAATAAATGTTTAAAATGATTCAAACGTTCTGTGGAAAAGTCAAATTTCTAATTCAGTTACCAAAATTATTTTTCCTTAGTTTAACAAGTGTTTTGAAGTAGATGTTTTTGAACATTCCAGATTCTGTGATGAATTCTCACATCAAGTGACTCTACGTTTTGTTGCAAATTCAACCCTCTGCTGGATTCACATTTCGATGGAATGGATGTTTGAAATGATTTAAACGTTCTGTGGAAGTGTCAAATTTATCATTCAGTTGCCAAAAATCTTTTTCTTAAGTTCACCAAATGTATTGAAGTAGATGTTTTTGAGCATCCCAGATTCTCTGATGAATTCTCACATCTAGTGACTCGACGTTTTGTTGCAATTTTAGCTCTCCCTTGGAGTTACATTTCGATGTAATGGATGTTTGAAATGATTCAAACATTCTGTGGAAGTGTCACATTTATCATTAAATTGCCAAAAATCTTTTTCTTTAGATTAACAAGTGTTTTGAAGTAAATGTATTTCAACATTCAAGATTCTGTGATGAATTCCCACATCAAGTGACTTTATGTTTTGTTTGACATTAAACTCTCTGATGGAGTCGCAATTCGATTGAATGGATGTTTCATTTAACTGTCAAAAATCTTTTTCTTCAGTTTTCCAAATGTTTTGAAGTAGATGTTTATGAACATCCAAGATTCTGTGATGAATTCTCACATCTAATGACTCTACGTTTTGTTGCAAATTCAGCCCTCTGCTGGATTCATATATCGATGAAATGGATGTTTGAAATGATTCAAACGTTCTGTGGATGTGTCCAATTTATCATTCAGTTGACAAAAGTCTTTTTCTTCAGTTCACCAAATGTTTTGAAGTAGATGTTTTTGAGCATCCCAGATTCTGTGATGAATTCTCACATCTAGTGACTCTACGTTTTGTTGCAAATTCAACCCTCTGCTGGATTCACATTTCGATGGAAAGGATGTTTGAAATGATTTAAACGTTCTGTGGAAGTGTCCAATTTATCATTCAGTTGCCAAAAATCTTTTTCTTCAGTTCACCAAATGTTTTGAAGTAGATGTTTTTGAGCATCCCAGACTCTGTGATGACAACTCGCATCTAGTGACTCTACGTTTTGTTGCAAATTCAATTCCTTGCTGGATTCACATATCGATGAAATGCATGTTTGAAATGACTTAAACGGTCTGTGGAAGTGTCAAATTTATCATTCAGTTGCCAAAAATCGTTTTCTTCAGTTCACCAAATGTTTTGAAGTAGATGTTTTTGAGCATCCCAGACTCTGTGATGACAACTCGCATCTAGTGACTCTACGTTTTGTTGCAAATTCAATTCCTTCCTGGATTCACATATCGATGAAATGCATGTTTGAAATGACTTAAACGGTCTGTGGAAGTGTCAAATTTATCATTCAGTTGCCAAAAATCGTTTTCTTCAGTTCACCAAATGTTTTGAAGTAGATATTTCTGAGCATCCCAGATTCTATGATGAATTCTCACATCTAGTGACTCTACGTTTTGTTGCAAATTCAACCCTCTGCTGGATTCACATTTCGATGGAATGGATGTTTGAAATGATTCAAACGTTCTTTGGAAGTGTCACATTTATCATTCAGTTACTTAAAATCTTTTTCGTCAGTTCACCAAATGTTTTGAAGTAGATGTTTTTGAGCATCCCAGATTCTGTGATGAATTCTTACATCTAGTGACTCTACGTTTTGTTGCAAATTCAACCCTCTGCTGGATTCACATTTCGATGGAATGGATGTTTGAAATGATTAAACGTTCTGTGGAAGTGTCCAATTTATCATTCAGTTGCCAAAAATCTTTTTCTTCAGTTCACCAAATGTTTTGAAGTAGATGTTTTTGAGCATCCAAGATTCTGTGATGAATTCTGACATCTAGCGACTCTACGTTTTTTTGCAAATTCAACTCTCTGCTGGATTCACATTTCGATGGAGTAGATGCTTGAAATGAGTTAGCCGTTTAATTGAAGTGTCCAGTTTATCATTCAGTTGCCAAGAATCTTTTTCTTCAGTTCATCAAATGTTTTGAAGTAGATGTTTTTGAGAATCCCAGATTCTGTGATGATTTCTCACATCTAGTGACTCTACGTTTGAATGGATGTTTCATTTAACTGTCAAAAATCTCTTTCTTCAGTTTTCCAAATGTTTTGAAGTAGATGTTTATGAACATCGAAGATTCTGTGATGAATTCTCACATCTAGTGACTCTACGTTTTGTTGCAAATTCAACCCTCTGCTGGATTCACATTTCGATGGAATGGATGTTTGAAATGATTTAAACGTTCTGTGGAAGTGTCAAATTTATCATTCAGTTGCCAAAAATCTTTTTCTTAAGTTCACCAAATGTATTGAAGTAGATGTTTTTGAGCATCCCAGATTCTCTGATGAATTCTCACATCTAGTGACTCGACGTTTTGTTGCAATTTTAGCTCTCCCTTGGAGTTACATTTCGATGTAATGGATGTTTGAACTGATTCAAACATTCTGTGGAAGTGTCACATTTATCATTAAATTGCCTAAAATCTTTTTCTTTAGACTAACAAGTGTTTTGAAGTAAATGTTTTTGAGCATCACAGATTCTGTGATGAATTCTCACATCTAGTGACTCAACGTTTTGTTGCAAATTCAACTCTCTGCTGGATTCACATTTCGATGGAATGGATGCTGGAAATGATTTAAACGTTCTGTGGAAGTGTCAAATTTATCATTCAGTTGCCAGAATCCTTTTCTTCAGTTTACCAGATGTTTTGAAGTAGATGTATTTCAACATTCAAGATTCTGTGATGAATTCCCACATCAAGTGACTTTATGTTTTGTTTGACATTAAACTCTCTGATGGAGTCGCACTTCGATTGAATGGATGTTTCATTTAACTGTCAAAAATCTTTTTCTTCAGTTTTCCAAATGTTTTGAACTAGATGTTTATGAACATTCAAGATTCTGTGATGAATTCTCACATCTAGTGACTCTACGTTTTGTTGCAAATTCAGCCCTCTGCTGGATTCACATATCGATGGAATGGATGTTTGAAATGATTCAAACATTCTGTGGATGTGTCCAATTTATCATTCAGTTGACAAAAGTCTTTTTCTTCAATTCACCAAATGTTTTGAAGTAGATGTTTTTGAGCATCCCAGATTCTGTGATGAATTCTCACATCTAGTGACTCTACGTTTTGTTGCAAATTCAACCCTCTGCTGGATTCATATATCGATGGAATGGATGTTTGAAATGATTCAAACGTTCTGTGGATGTGTCCAATTTATCATTCAGTTGACAAAAGTCTTTTTCTTCAGTTCACCAAATGTTTTGAAGTAGATGTTTTTGAGCATCCCAGATTCTGTGATGAATTCTCACATCTAGTGACTCTAAGTTTTGTTGCAAATTCAACTCTCTGCTGGATTTACATTTCGATGGAATGAGTGTTTGAAATGATTTAAACTTTCTGTGGAAGTGTCACATTTATCATTAAATTGCCAAAAATCTTTTTCTTTAGATTAACAAGTGTTTTGTTGTAGATGTATTTGAGCATCCCAGATTCTGTGATGAATTCTCACATGTAGTGACTCTACGTTTTGTTGCAAATTCAACTCTCTGCTAGATTCACATTTCGATGGAATGGATGCTTGAAATGAGTTAGCCGTTTAATTGAAGAGTCCAGTTTATCATTCAGTTGCCAAGAATCTTTTTCTTCAGTTCATCAAATGTTTTGAAGTAGATGTTTTTGAGCATCCCAGATTCTGTGATGACTTCTCACATCTAGTAAATCTACGTTTTGTTGCAAAATCAACTCTCTGCTGGATTCACATTTCGATGGAATGAATGTTTGAAATGATTCAAACGTTCTTTGGAAATGTCAAATTGATCATTCAGTTTCCAAAATTCTTTTTCTTAGTTTAACAAGTGTTTTTAAGTAGATGTTTTTGAGCATCCCAAATTCTGTGATGAATTCTCACATCTAGAGACTCTACGTTTTGTTGCAAATTCAACTCTCTACTGGATTTACATTTCGATGGAATGAATGTTTGAAATGATTTAAACTTTCTGTGGATGTGTCACATTTATCATTAAATTGCCAAAAATCTTTTTCTTTAGATTAACAAGTGTTGTGTTGTAGATGTATTTGAGCATCCCAGATTCTGTGATGAATTCTCACATCTAGTGACTATACGTTTTGTTGCAAATTCAACTCTCTGCTATATTCACATTTCGATGGAATGGAGGTTTGAAATGATTCAAACGTTCTGTGGAAGTGTCACATTTATCATTAAATTGCCAAAGATCTTTTTCTTTTGATTAACAAGTGTTTTGAAGTAGATGTTTTTGAGCATCCCAGATTCTGTGATGAATTCTCACATCTAGTGACTTTAAGGTTTGGTTGCAATTTTAACTCTCCCTTTCAGTCACATTTCGATGGAATGGATGTTTGAAATGATTCAAAAATTCAGTGGAAGTGTCACATTTATCATTGAATTGCAAGAAATCTTTTTCTTTAGATTAACAAGTGTTGTGAAGTAGATTTTTTTGACCATCCCAGATTCTGTTATGAATTCTCACATCTAGTGACTCTACGTTTTGTTGCAAATTCAACTCTCTGCTGGATTCACATTTCGATGGAGTGGATGCTTGAAATGACTTAGCCGTTTAATTGAAGTGTCCAGTTTATCATTCAGTTGCCAAGAATCTTTTTCTTCAGTTCATCAAATGTTTTGAAGTAGATGTTTTTGAGCATCCCAGATTCTGTGATGATTTCTCACATCTAGTGACTCTACGTTTTGTTGCAAATTCAACTCTCTGCTGGATTAACATTTCGATGGAATGAATGTTTGAATGATTTAAACGTTCTATGGAGGTGTCAAATTTATCATTCAGTTGCCAAAAATCTTTTTCTTCAGTTCATCAAATGTTTTGAAGTAGATGTTTTTGACCATCCCAGATTCTGTGATGAATTCTCACATCTAGTGACTCTACGTTTTGTAGCAAATTCAACTCTCCCATGGATTTACATTTCTATGGAATGAATGTTTGAAATGATTTAAACGTTCTGTGGAATTGTCAAGTTTTTCATTCAGTTGCCAAAAATCTTTTTCTTTAGTTTAACAAGTGTTTTGTAGTAGATGTTTTTCAACATCCAAGATTCTGTGATAAATTCTCACATCTAGTGACTCTACGTTTTGTTGCAAAATCAACTCTCTGCTGGATTCACATTTCGATGGAATGAATGTTTGAAATTATTTAAACGTTCTTTGGAAATGTCAAACTTATCATTCAGTTTCCAAAATTCTTTTTCTTAGTTTAACAAGTGTTTTGAAGTAGATATCTTTGACCATCCAAGATTCTTTGATGAATTCTCACATCTAGTGACTCTACGTTTTGTAGCAAATTCAACTCTCCCATGGAGTCACATTTCTATGGAATGAATGTTTGACATGACTTACACGTCCTGTGGAATTGTCAAGTTTTTCATTCAGTTGCCAAAAATCTTTTTCTTTAGTTTAAAAAGTGTTTTTAATAGATGTTTTTGAGCATCCAAGATTCTGTGATAAATTCTCACATCTAGTGACTCTACGTTTTGTTGCAAAATCAACACTCTGCTGGATTCACATTTCGATGGAATGAATGTTTGAAATTATTTAAACGTTCTTTGGAAATGTCAAACTTATCATTCAGTTTCCAAAATTCTTTTTCTTAGTTTAACAAGTGTTTTGAAGTAGATATCTTTGACCATCCAAGATTCTTTGATGAATTCTCACATCTAGTGACTCTACGTTTTGTAGCAAATTCAACTCTCCCATGGAGTCACATTTCTATGGAATGAATGTTTGACATGACTTACACGTCCTGTGGAATTGTCAAGTTTTTCATTCAGTTGCCAAAAATCTTTTTCTTTAGTTTAAAAAGTGTTTTTAATAGATGTTTTTGAGCATCCAAGATTCTGTGATGAATTCTCACATCTAGCGACTCTACGTTTTTTTCAAATTCAACTCTCTGCTGGATTTACATTTCGATGGAGTGGATGCTTGAAATGAGGTAGCCGTTTAATTGAAGTGTCCAGTTTATCATTCAGTTGCCAAGAATCTTTTTCTTCAGTTCATCAAATGTTTTGAAGTAGATGTTTTTGAGCATCCCAGATTCTGTGATGATTTCTCACATCTAGTGACTCTACGTTTTGTTGCAAGTTCAACTCTCTGCTGGAGTCTCACTTCGAGGGAATGGATGTTTGAAATGATTTAAACGTTTCGTTGAAGTTATGAAGTTTTCATTAAGTTGTCAAAAATTTCTTTCTTGAGTTTAACAAGTGTTTTGAAGTAGATGTTTTTGAACATCCCAGATACTGTAAAGAATTCTCACATCTAGAGAATCTACGTTTTGTTGCGAATTCAACTATCCGCTGGATTTACATTGCGATGGAATAAATGTTTAAAATGATGTAAACGTTCTGTGGAAATGTCAGATTTCTAATTCAGTTATCAAAATTATTTTTCTTTAGTTTAACAAGTGTTTTGAAGTAGATGTTTTTGAACACTCCAGATTCTGTGATGAATTCTCACATCAAGTGCTTTTATGTTTTGTTTGACATTAAACTCTCTGATGGAGTCGCACTTCGATTGAATGGATGTTTCATTTAACTGTCAAAAATCTCTTTCTTCAGTTTTCCAAATGTTTTGAAGTAGATGTTTATGAACATCCAAGATTCTGTGATGAATTCTCACATCTAGTGACTCTACGTTTTGTTGCAAATTCAACCCTCTGCTGGATTCACATTTCGATGGAATGGATGTTTGAAATGATTTAAACGTTCTGTGGAAGTGTCAAATTTATCATTCAGTTGCCAAAAATCTTTTTCTTCAGTTCACCAAATGTATTGAAGTAGATGTTTTTGAGCATCCCAGATTTTGTGATGAATTCTCACATCTAGTGACTCTACGTTTTGTTGCAAATTCAACTCTCTGCTGGATTTACATTTCGATGTAATGGATGTTTGAAATGATTCAAACATTCTGTGGAAGTGTCACATTTATCATTAAATTGCCAAAACTCTTTTTCTTTAGATTAACAAGTGTTTTGAAGTAAATGTTTTTGAGCATCCCAGATTCTGTGATGAATTCTGATATCTACTGATTCCACGTTTTGTTGCAAATTCAATTCTCTGCTGGATTCACATTTCGATAGAATGGATGTTTGAAATGATTTAAACGTTCTGTGGAAGTGTCAAATTTCTTCTTAAGTTGCCAGAAATCTTTTTCTTTAGTTTAACAAGTATTTTGAAGTAGATGTTTTTGAGCATCCCAGATTTTGTGATGAATTCTGATATCTACTGATTCCACGTTTTGTTGCAAATTCAATTCTCTGCTGGTTTGACCTTTCGATGGAATGGATGCTGGAAATGATTTAAACGTTCTGTGGAAGTGTCAAATCTGTCATTCAGTTGCCATTATCCTTTTCTTCAGTTTACCAGATGTTTTGAAGTAGATGTTTTTAAGCATCCCAGATTCTGTGATAAAGTCTCACATCTAGTGACTCAACGTTTTGTTGCAAATTCAACTCTCCGCTGGATTCACATTTCGATAGAATGGATGTTTGAAATGATTTAAACGTTCTGTGGAAGTGTCAAATTTCTTCTTAAGTTGCCAGAAATCTTTTTCTTTAGTTTAACAAGTATTTTGAAGTAGATGTTTTTGAGCATCCCAGATTCTGTGATGAATTCTGATATCTACTGATTCCACGTTTTGTTGCAAATTCAATTCTCTGCTGGATTCACCTTTCGATGGAATGGATGCTTGAAATGATTTAGCCGTTTAATTGAATTGTTGAAGTGTCCAGTTTATCATTCAGTTGCCATAATCTTTTTCTTCAGTTTACAAGATGTTTTGAAGTAGATGTTTTTAAGCATCCAAGATTCTGTGATGAATTCTCACATCTAGTGACTTTACGTTTTGTTGCAAATTCAACTCTCTGCTGGATTCACATTTCTATGGAATGGATGTTGAAATGATTCAAACGTTCTGTGGAAGTGTCACATTTATCATTCAGTTGCCAAAAATCTTTTTCTTCAGTTCACCAAATGTTTTGAAGTAGATGTTTTTGAGCATCCCAGACTCTGTATTGACTTCTCACATCTAGTGACTCTACGTTTTGTTGCAATTTTAACTCTCCCTTGCAGTCACATTTTGATTGAATGGATGTTTGAAATGATTCAAACATTCAGTGGAAGTGTCACATTTATCATTGAATTGCAAGAAATCTTTTTCTTTAGATTAACAAGTGTTGTGAAGTAGATTTTTTGACCATCCCAGATTCTGTTATGAATTCTCGCATCTAGTGACTCTACGTTTTGTTGCAAATTCAACTCTCTGCTGGATTCACATTTCGAAGGAATGAGTGTTTGAAATTATTTAAACGTTCTTTGGAAATGTCAAATATATAATTCAGTTTCCAAAATTCTTTTTCTTAGTTTAACAAGTGTTTTGAAGTAGATAACTTTGACCATCCAAGATTCTGTGATGAACTCTCACATCTAGTGACTCTACGTTTTGTAGCAAATTCAACTCTCCCATGGAGTCACATTTGAATGTTTGAAATGACTTAAACGTTCTGTGGAATTGTCAAGTTTTTCATTCAGTTGCCAAAAATCTTTTTCTTTAGTTTAACAAGTGTTTTCTAATAGATGTTTCTCAACATCCAAGATTCTGTGATGAATTCTCACATCTAGTGACTCTACGTTTTCTTGCAAAATCAACTCTCTGCTGGATTCACATTTCGATGGAATGAATGTTTGAAATTATTTAAACGTTCTTTGGAAATGTCAAATATATAATTCAGTTTCCAAAATTCTTTTTCTTAGTTTAACAAGTGTTTTGAAGTAGATATCTTTGACCATCCAAGATTCTGTGATGAATTCTCACATCTAGTGACTCTACGTTTTGTAGCAAATTCAACTCTCCCATGGAGTCACATTTCTATGGAATGAATGTTTGAAATGACTTAAAAGTTCTGTGGAAAAGTCAAGTTTATCATTCAGTTGCAAAAAATCTTTTTCTTTAGTTTAACAAGTGTTTTCTAATAGATGTTTCTCAACATCCAAGATTCTGTGATGAATTCTCACATCTAGTGACTCTACGTTTTCTTGCAAATTCAACTCTCTGCTGGATTCACATTTCGATTGAATGAATGTTTGAAATTATTTAAACGTTCTTTGGAAATGTCAAATTTATCATTCAGTTTCCAAAAATCTTTTTCTTAGTTTAACAAGTGTTGTGAAGTAGATGTTTTTGAGCATCCCAAATTCTGTTATGAATTCTCACATCTACTGTCTCTACGTTTTGTTGTAAATTCAACTCTCTGCTGGATTAACATTTCCATGGAATGAATGCTTGAAATGATTTAAACGTTCTGTGGAATTATCAAATTCATTCTTAAGTTGCCAGAAATCCTTTTCTTTAGTTTAACAAGTGTTTTGAAGTAGATGTTTTTGAGCATCCCAGATTCTGTGATGAATTCTCACATCTACTGATTCCACGTTTTCTCTGCAAATTCAACTCTCTACTGGATTCAAATTTCGATAGAATGGATGTTTGAGATGATTTAAAGGTTCTGTGGAAGTGTCAAATTTATCATTCAGTTGCAATAATCCTTTTCTTCAGTATACCAGATGTTTTGAAGTAGATGCATTTAGACATCCAAGATTCTGTGATGAATTCCCACATCAAGTGACTTTATGTTTTGTTTGACATTAAACTCTCTGATGGATTCGCACTTCGATTGAATGGATGTTTCATTTAGCTGTCAAAAATCTTTTTCTTCGGTTTTCAAAATGTTTTGAAGTATATGTTAATGAACATCCAAGATTCTGTGATGAATTCTCAAATCTAGTGACTCTACGTTTTGTTGCAAATTCAACCCTCTGCTGGATTCACATTTCGATAGAATGGATGTTTCAAATGATTCGAACGGTCTGTGGAAGTGTCAAATTTATCATTCAGTTGCCAAAAATCTTTTTCTTTAGCTTAACAAGTGTTTTTTAATAGATGTTTCTCAACATCCAAGATTCTGTGATAAATTCTCACATCTAGTGACTCTATGTTTTCTTGCAAAATCAACTCTCTGCTGGATTCATATTTCGATTGAATGAATGTTTGAAATTATTTAAACGTTCTTTGGAAATGTCAAATTTACAATTCAGTTTCCAAAATTCTTTTTCTTAGTTTAACAAATGTTTTTAAGTAGATGTTTTTGAGCATCCCAAATTCTGTTATGAATTCTCACATCTACTGACTCTACGTTTTGTTGCAAATTCAACTCTCTGCTTGATTAACATTTCGATGGAATGAATGTTTGAAATGATGTAAACGTTCTGTGGGATTATCAAATTCATTCTTAAGTTGCAAGAAATCCTTTTCCTTAGCTTAACAAGTGTTTTGAAGTATATGTTTTTGAGCATCCCAGATTCTGTGATGAATTCTCACATCTACTGATTCCACGTTTTGTTGCAAATTCAAATCTCTGCTGGATTCACATTTCGATAGAATGGATGTTTGAAATCATTTAAACGTTCTGTGGAAGTGTCAAATTTCTTCTTAAGCTGCCAGAAATCTTTTTCTTTAGTTTAAGAAGTATTTTGAAGTAGATGTTTTGAGCATCCCAGATTCTGTGATGAATTCTCACATCTACTGATTCCACGTTTTGTTGCAAATTCAACTCTCTGCTGGATTCACTTTTCGATGTAATGGATGCTTGAAATGATTTAAACGTTCTGTGGAAGTGTCAAATTTATCATTCAGTTGCAATAATCCTTTTCTTCAGTTTACCAGATGTTTTGAAGTAGATGTATTTCAACATCCAAGATTCTGTGATGAATTCCCACATCAAGTGACTTTATGTTTTGTTTGACATTAAACTCTCTGATGGAGTCGCACTTCGATTGAATGGATGTTTTATTTAACTCTCAAAAATCTTTTTCTTCAGTTTTCCAAATGTTTTGAAGTAGATGTTTTTGACCATCCCAGATTCTGTGATGAATTCTCACATCTAGTGACTCTACGTTTTGTTGCAAATTCATCTCTCCCATGGAGTCACATTTTGATGAATTGAATGTTTGAAATGATTTAAACTTTCTATGGAAGTGTCACATTTATCATTAAATTGCCAAAAATCTTTTTCTTTAGATTAACAAGTGTTATGTTGTAGATGTATTTGAGCATCCCAGATTCTGTGATGAATTCTCACATCTAGTGACTCTACGTTTTGTTGCAAATTCAACTCTCTGCTGGATTCACATTTCGATGGAATGGATGTTTGAAATGATTCAAACGTTCTGTGGATGTGTCCAATTTATCATTAAATTGCCAAAAATCTTTTTCCTTAGATTAACAAGTGTTTTGAAGTAGATGTTTTTGAGCATCCCAGATTCTGTGATGAATTCTCACATCTAGTGACTCTACGTTTTGTTGCAAATTCAACTCTCTGCTGGATTTACATTTCGATAGAATGAATGTTTGAAATGATTTAAACTTTCTGTGGAAGTGTCACATTTATCTAAATTGCCAAAAATCTTTTTCTTTAGATTAACAAGTGTTGTGTTGTAGATGTATTTGAGCATCCCACATTCTGTTATGAATTCTCACATCTAGTGACTCTACGTTTTGTTGCAATTTTAACTCTCCCTTGCAGTCACATTTCGATGAAATGGATGTTTGAAATGATTCAAACGTTCAGTGGAAGTGTCACATTTAACATTAAATTGCAAGAAATCCTTTTCTTTAGAATAACAAGTGTTGTGAAGTAGATGTTCTTGAGCATCCCAGATTCTGTTATGAATTCTCACACCTAGTTACTCTACGTTTTGTTGCAAATTCAACTCTCTGCTGGATTCACATTTCGATAGAATGAATGCTTGAAATGATTTAGCCATTTAATTGCAGTGTCAAATTTATCATTCAGTTGCCAAAAATAATTTACTTCAGGTTAGCAAATGTTTTGAAGTAGATGTTTTTGACCATCGCAGATTCGGTGATGAATTCTCACATCTAGTGACTCTACGTTTTGTTGCAAATTCATCTCTCACATGGAGTCATATTTCGATGAAATGAATGTTTGAAATGATTTAAACTTTCTGTGGAAGTGTCACATTTATCATTAAATTGCCAAAAATCTTTTTCTTTAGATTAACAAGTGTTGTGTTGTAGATGTATTTGAGCATCCCAGATTCTGTGATGAATTCTCACATCTAATGACTCTACGTTTTGTTGCAAATTCAACTCTCTGCTAGATTCACATTTCGATAGAATGGAGGTTGGAAATGATTCAAACGTTCTGTGGAAGTGTCAAATTTCTTCTTATGCTGTCAGAAATCTTTTTTTTAGTTTAACAAGTATTTTGAAGTAGATGTTTTTGAGCATCCCAGATTCTGTGTTGAATTCTCACATCTACTGATTCCACGTTTTGTTGCAAATTCAACTCTCTGCTGGATTCACTTTTCGATGGAATGGATGCTTGAAATGATTTAAACGTTCTGTGGAAGTATCAAATTTATCACTCAGTTGCAATAATCCTTTTCTTCAGTTTACCAGATGTTTTGAATAAGATGTATTTCAACATCCAAGATTCTGTGATGAATTCCCACATCAAGTGACTTTATGTTTTGTTTGACATTAAACTCTCTGATGGAGTCGCACTTTGAATGAATGGATGTTTCATTTAACTGTCAAAAATCTTTTTCTTCAGTTTTCCAAATGTTTTGAAGTAGATGTTTATGAACATCCAAGATTCTGTGATGAATTCTCAAATCTAGTGACTCTACGTTTTGTTGCAAATTCAACACTCTGCTGGATTCACATTTTGATGGAATGGATGTTTGAAATGATTCGAACGGTCTGTGGAAGTGTCAAATTTATCATTCAGTTGCCAAAAATCATTTACTTCAGGTTACCAAATGTTTTGAAGTAGATGTTTTTGACCATCTTAGATTCTGTGATGAATTCTCACATCTAGTGACTCTACGTTTTGTTGCAAATTCATCTCTCCCATGGAGTCACATTTCGATGAAATTAATGTTTGAAATGAGTTATACTTTCTGTGGAAGTGTCACATTTATCATTCAGTTGCCAAGAATCTTTTTCTTCAGTTCATCAAACGTTTTGAAGTAGATGTTTTTGAGCATCCCAGATTCTGTGATGATTTCTAACATCTAGTGACTCTACGTATTGTTGCAAATTCATCTCTCCCATGGAGTCACATTTCGATGAAATTAATGTTTGAAATGATTTAAACTTTCTGTGGAAGTGTCACATTTATCATTAAATTGCCAAAAATCTTTTTCTTTAGATTAACAAGTGTTGTGTTGTAGATGTATTTGAGCATCCCAGATTCTGTGATGAATTCTCACATCTAGTGACTCTACGTTTTGTTGCAAATTCAACTCTCTGCTGGATTTACATTTCGATAGAATGAATGTTTGAAATGATTTAAACTTTCTGTGGAAGTGTCACATTTATCTAAATTGCCAAAAATCTTTTTCTTTAGATTAACAAGTGTTGTGTTGTAGATGTTTTTGAGCATCCCAGATTCTGTGATGAATTCTCACATCTAGTGACTCTACGTTTTGTTGCAAGTTTAACTCTCTGCTAGATTCACATTTCGATAAAATGGAGGTTGGAAATGATTCAAACGTTCTGTGGAAATGTCATATTATCATTAAATTGCCAAAAATATTTTTCTTTAGATTAACAAGTGTTTTGAAGTAGATGTTTTTGAGCATTCCAGATTCTGTGATGAATTCTCACATCTAGTGACTCTACGTTTTGTTCCAATTTTAACTCTCCCTTGCAGTCACATTTCAATGAAATGGATGTTTGAAATGATTCAAACATTCAGTGGAAGTGTCACATTTATCATTAAATTGCAAGAAATCCTTTTCTTTAGACTAACAAGTGTTGTGAAGTAGATGTTTTTGAGCATCCCAGATTCTGTTATGAATTCTCACATCTAGTTACTCTACGTTTTGTTGCAAATTCAACTCTCTGCTGGATTCACATTTCGATGGAATGGATGCTTGAAATGATTTAGCCACTTAATTGCAGTGTCAAATTTATCATTCAGTTGCCAAAAATCATTTACTTCAGGTTACCAAATGTTTTGAAGTAGATGTTTTTGATCATCGCAGATTCTGTGATGAATTCTCACATCTAGTGACTCTATGTTTTGTTGCAAATTCATCTCTCCCATGGAGTCATATTTCGATGAAATGAATGTTTGAAATGATTTAAACTTTCTGTGGAAGTGTCACATTTATCATTAAATTGCCAAAAATCTTTTTCTTTAGATTAACAAGTGTTGTGTTGTAGATGTTTTTGAGCATCCCAGATTCTGTGATGAATTCTCACATCTAGTGACTCTACGTTTTGTTGTAAATTCAACTCTCCCATTAAGTCACATTTCGATGGAATGAATGTTTGAAATGATTTAAACGTTCTGTGGAATTGTCAAGTTTGTCATTCAGTTGCCAAAAATCTTTTTCTTTAGTTAACAAGTGTTTTGTAGTAGATGTTTTTCAACATCCAAGATCTAGCGACTCCACGTTTTTTGCAAAATCAACTATCTGCTGGATTCACATGTCGATGGAATGAATGTTTGAAATGATTAAAAAGTTTTTTGGAAGTGTCAAAGTTATCATTCAGTTTCCAAAATTCTTTTTATTAGTTTAACAAGTGTTTTGAAGTAGATGTTTTTGAGCATCCCAGATTCTGTGATGACTTCTCACATCTAGTGACTCTAAGTTTGGTTGCAAATTCAACTCTCTGCTGGATTCACATTTCGATGGAATGGATGCATGAAATGATTTAGCCGTTTAATTGAAGTGTCCAGTTTATCATTCAGTTGCCAAGAATCTTTTTCTTCAGTTCATCAAATGTTTTGAAGTAGATGTTTTTGAGCATCCCAGATTCTGTGATGAATTCTCACATCTAATCACTCTACGTTTTGTTGCAAATTCAACTCTCTGCTGGATTAATATTTCGATGGAATGAATGTTTGAATGATTTAAACGTTCCGTGGAAGTGTCAAATAAATTATTCAGTTGCCAAAAATCTTTTACTTCAGGTTACCAAATGTTTTGAAGTATATGTTTTTGAGCATCCCAGATTCTGTGATGAATTCGCACATCTAGTGATTCTACGTTTGGTTGCAAATTCAACTCTCTGCTGGATTCACATTTCGATAGAATGGATGTTTGAAATGATTTAAACGTTCTGTGGAATTATCAAATTCATTCTTAAGTTGCCAGAAATCCTTTTCTTTAGTTTAACAAGTGTTGAACTAGATGTTTTTGAGCATCCCAGATTCTGTGATGAATTCTCACATCTACTGATTCCACGTTTTGTTGCAAATTCAACTCTCTGCTGGATTCACCTTTTGATGGAATGGATGCTTGAAATGATTTAAAAGTTCTGTGGAAAAGTCAAATTTATCATTCAGTTGCCATAATCCTTTTCTTCAGTTTACCAGATATTTTGAAGTAGATGTATTTGAACATCCAAGATTCTGTGATGAATTCTCACATCAAGTGACTATATGTTTTGTTTGACATTAAACTCTCTGATGGAGTCGCACTTCGATTGAATGGATGTTTCATTTAATTGTCAAAAATCTCTTTCTTCAGTTTACCAAATGTTTTGAAGTAGAATGTTTATGAACATCCCAGATTCTGTGATGCTTTCTCACATCTAGTGACTCTACGTTTTGTTGCAAATTAACCTCTCTGCTGGATTAACATTTCGATGGAATGAATGTTTTGAATGATTTAAACGTTCCGTGGAAGTGTCAAATAAATTATTCAGTTTCCAAAAATCTTTTACTTCAGGTTACCAAATGTTTTGAAGTAGATGTTTTTGAGCATCCCAGATTCTGTGATGCTTTCTCACATCTAGTGACACTATGTTTTGTTGCAAATTAACCTCTCTGCTGGATTAACATTTCGATGGAATGAATGCTTTGAATGATTTAAACGTTCTGTGGAAGTGTCAAATATATTATTCAGTTTCCAAAAATCTTTTACTTCAGGTTACCAAATGTTTTGAAGTAGATGTTTTTGACCATCGCAGATTCTGTGATGTATTCTCACATCTAGTGACTCTACTTTTTGTTGCAAATTCAACTCTCCCATTAAGTTACATTTCGATGGAATGAATGTTTGAAATGATTTAAACGTTCTGTGGAATTGTCAAGTTTGTCATTCAGTTGCTAAGAATCTTTTACTTCAGTTCATCAAATGTTTTGAAGTAGATGTTTTTGAGCATCCCAGATTCTGTGATGCTTTCTCACATCTAGTGACTCTACGTTTTGTTGCAAATTAACCTCTCTGCTGGATTAACATTTCGATGGAATGAATGCTTTGAATGATTTAAACGTTCTGTGGAAGTGTCACATTTATCATTAAATTGCCAAAAATCTTTTTCTTTAGATTAAGAAGTGTTGTGTTGTAGATGTATTTGAGCATCCCAGATTCTGTGATGAATTCTCACATCTAGTGACTCTACGTTTTGTTGCAAATTCAACTCTCTGCTATATTCACATTTCGATGGAATGGAGGTTTGAAATGATTCAAACGTTCTGTGGAAGTGTCACATTTATCATTAAATTGCCAAAGATCTTTTTCTTTTGATTAACAAGTGTTTTGAAGTAGATGTTTTTGAGCATCCCAGATTCTGTGATGAATTCTCACATCTAGTGACTTTAAGGTTTGGTTGCAATTTTAACTCTCCCTTTCAGTCACATTTCGATGGAATGGATGTTTGAAATGATTCAAAAATTCAGTGGAAGTGTCACATTTATCATTGAATTGCAAGAAATCTTTTTCTTTAGATTAACAAGTGTTGTGATGTAGATTTTTTTGACCATCCCGGATTCTGTTATGAATTCTCACATCTAGTGACTCTACGTTTTGTTGCAAATTCAACTCTCTGCTGGATTCACATTTCGATGGAGTGGATGCTTGAAATGACTTAGCCGTTTAATTGAAGTGTCCAGTTTATCATTCAGTTGCCAAGAATCTTTTTCTTCAGTTCATCAAATGTTTTGAAGTAGATGTTTTTGAGCATCCCAGATTCTGTGATGATTTCTCACATCTAGTGACTCTACGTTTTGTTGCAAATTCAACTCTCTGCTGGATTAACATTTCGATGGAATGAATGTTTGAATGATTTAAACGTTCTATGGAGGTGTCAAATTTATCATTCAGTTGCCAAAAATCTTTTACTGCAGGTTACCAAATGTTTTGAAGTAGATGTTTTTGACCATCCAAGATTCTGTGATGAATTCTCACATCTAGTGACTCTACGTTTTGTAGCAAATTCAACTCTCCCATGGATTTACATTTCTATGGAATGAATGTTTGAAATGATTTAAACGTTCTGTGGAATTGTCAAGTTTTTCATTCAGTTGCCAAAAATCTTTTTCTTTAGTTTAACAAGTGTTTTGTAGTAGATGTTTTTCAACATCCAAGATTCTGTGATAAATTCTCACATCTAGTGACTCTACGTTTTGTTGCAAAATCAACTCTCTGCTGGATTCACATTTCGATGGAATGAATGTTTGAAATTATTTAAACGTTCTTTGGAAATGTCAAACTTATCATTCAGTTTCCAAAATTCTTTTTCTTAGTTTAACAAGTGTTTTGAAGTAGATATCTTTGACCATCCAAGATTCTGTGATGAATTCTCACATCTAGTGACTCTACGTTTTGTAGCAAATTCAACTCTCCCATGGAGTCACATTTCTATGGAATGAATGTTTGACATGACTTACACGTCCTGTGGAATTGTCAAGTTTTTCATTCAGTTGCCAAAAATCTTTTTCTTTAGTTTAAAAAGTGTTTTTAATAGATGTTTTTGAGCATCCAAGATTCTGTGATGAATTCTCACATCTAGCGACTCTACGTTTTTTTCAAATTCAACTCTCTGCTGGATTTACATTTCGATGGAGTGGATGCTTGAAATGAGGTAGCCGTTTAATTGAAGTGTCCAGTTTATCATTCAGTTGCCAAGAATCTTTTTCTTCAGTTCATCAAATGTTTTGAAGTAGATGTTTTTGAGCATCCCAGATTCTGTGATGATTTCTCACATCTAGTGACTCTACGTTTTGTTGCAAGTTCAACTCTCTGCTGGAGTCTCACTTCGAGGGAATGGATGTTTGAAATGATTTAAACGTTTCGTTGAAGTTATGAAGTTTTCATTAAGTTGTCAAAAATTTCTTTCTTGAGTTTAACAAGTGTTTTGAAGTAGATGTTTTTGAACATCCCAGATACTGTAAAGAATTCTCACATCTAGAGAATCTACGTTTTGTTGCGAATTCAACTATCCGCTGGATTTACATTGCGATGGAATAAATGTTTAAAATGATTCAAACGTTCTGTGGAAAAGTCAAATTTCTAATTCAGTTACCAAAATTATTTTTCCTTAGTTTAACAAGTGTTTTGAAGTAGATGTTTTTGAACATTCCAGATTCTGTGATGAATTCTCACATCAAGTGACTCTACGTTTTGTTGCAAATTCAACCCTCTGCTGGATTCACATTTCGATGGAATGGATGTTTGAAATGATTTAAACGTTCTGTGGAAGTGTCAAATTTATCATTCAGTTGCCAAAAATCTTTTTCTTAAGTTCACCAAATGTATTGAAGTAGATGTTTTTGAGCATCCCAGATTCTCTGATGAATTCTCACATCTAGTGACTCGACGTTTTGTTGCAATTTTAGCTCTCCCTTGGAGTTACATTTCGATGTAATGGATGTTTGAAATGATTCAAACATTCTGTGGAAGTGTCACATTTATCATTAAATTGCCAAAAATCTTTTTCTTTAGATTAACAAGTGTTTTGAAGTAAATGTATTTCAACATTCAAGATTCTGTGATGAATTCCCACATCAAGTGACTTTATGTTTTGTTTGACATTAAACTCTCTGATGGAGTCGCAATTCGATTGAATGGATGTTTCATTTAACTGTCAAAAATCTTTTTCTTCAGTTTTCCAAATGTTTTTAAGTAGATGTTTATGAACATCCAAGATTCTGTGATGAATTCTCACATCTAATGACTCTACGTTTTGTTGCAAATTCAGCCCTCTGCTGGATTCATATATCGATGAAATGGATGTTTGAAATGATTCAAACGTTCTGTGGATGTGTCCAATTTATCATTCAGTTGACAAAAGTCTTTTTCTTCAGTTCACCAAATGTTTTGAAGTAGATGTTTTTGAGCATCCCAGATTCTGTGATGAATTCTCACATATAGTGACTCTACGTTTTGTTGCAAATTCAACCCTCTGCTGGATTCACATTTCGATGGAAAGGATGTTTGAAATGATTTAAACCTTCTGTGGAAGTGTCCAATTTATCATTCAGTTGCCAAAAATCTTTTTCTTCAGTTCACCAAATGTTTTGAAGTAGATGTTTTTGAGCATCCCAGACTCTGTGATGACAACTCGCATCTAGTGACTCTACGTTTTGTTGCAAATTCAATTCCTTGCTGGATTCACATATCGATGAAATGCATGTTTGAAATGACTTAAACGGTCTGTGGAAGTGTCAAATTTATCATTCAGTTGCCAAAAATCGTTTTCTTCAGTTCACCAAATGTTTTGAAGTAGATGTTTTTGAGCATCCCAGACTCTGTGATGACAACTCGCATCTAGTGACTCTACGTTTTGTTGCAAATTCAATTCCTTGCTGGATTCACATATCGATGAAATGCATGTTTGAAATGACTTAAACGGTCTGTGGAAGTGTCAAATTTATCATTCAGTTGCCAAAAATCGTTTTCTTCAGTTCACCAAATGTTTTGAAGTAGATATTTCTGAGCATCCCAGATTCTATGATGAATTCTCACATCTAGTGACTCTACGTTTTGTTGCAAATTCAACCCTCTGCTGGATTCACATTTCGATGGAATGGATGTTTGAAATGATTCAAACGTTCTTTGGAAGTGTCACATTTATCATTCAGTTACTTAAAATCTTTTTCGTCAGTTCACCAAATGTTTTGAAGTAGATGTTTTTGAGCATCCCAGATTCTGTGATGAATTCTTACATCTAGTGACTCTACGTTTTGTTGCAAATTCAACCCTCTGCTGGATTCACATTTCGATGGAATGGATGTTTGAAATGATTAAACGTTCTGTGGAAGTGTCCAATTTATCATTCAGTTGCCAAAAATCTTTTTCTTCAGTTCACCAAATGTTTTGAAGTAGATGTTTTTGAGCATCCAAGATTCTGTGATGAATTCTGACATCTAGCGACTCTACGTTTTTTTGCAAATTCAACTCTCTGCTGGATTCACATTTCGATGGAGTAGATGCTTGAAATGAGTTAGCCGTTTAATTGAAGTGTCCAGTTTATCATTCAGTTGCCAAGAATCTTTTTCTTCAGTTCATCAAATGTTTTGAAGTAGATGTTTTTGAGCATCCCAGATTCTGTGATGATCTCTCACATCTAGTGACTCTACGTTTGAATGGATGTTTCATTTAACTGTCAAAAATCTCTTTCTTCAGTTTTCCAAATGTTTTGAAGTAGATGTTTATGAACATGGAAGATTCTGTGATGAATTCTCACATCTAGTGACTCTACGTTTTGTTGCAAATTCAACCCTCTGCTGGATTCACATTTCGATGGAATGGATGTTTGAAATGATTTAAACGTTCTGTGGAAGTGTCAAATTTATCATTCAGTTGCCAAAAATCTTTTTCTTAAGTTCACCAAATGTATTGAAGTAGATGTTTTTGAGCATCCCAGATTCTCTGATGAATTCTCACATCTAGTGACTCGACGTTTTGTTGCAATTTTAGCTCTCCCTTGGAGTTACATTTCGATGTAATGGATGTTTGAACTGATTCAAACATTCTGTGGAAGTGTCACATTTATCATTAAATTGCCTAAAATCTTTTTCTTTAGACTAACAAGTGTTTTGAAGTAAATGTTTTTGAGCATCACAGATTCTGTGATGAATTCTCACATCTAGTGACTCAACGTTTTGTTGCAAATTCAACTCTCTGCTGGATTCACATTTCGATGGAATGGATGCTGGAAATGATTTAAACGTTCTGTGGAAGTATCAAATTTATCATTCAGTTGCCAGAATCCTTTTCTTCAGTTTACCAGATGTTTTGAAGTAGATGTATTTCAACATTCAAGATTCTGTGATGAATTCCCACATCAAGTGACTTTATGTTTTGTTTGACATTAAACTCTCTGATGGAGTCGCACTTCGATTGAATGGATGTTTCATTTAACTGTCAAAAATCTTTTTCTTCAGTTTTCCAAATGTTTTGAACTAGATGTTTATGAACATTCAAGATTCTGTGATGAATTCTCACATCTAGTGACTCTACGTTTTGTTGCAAATTCAGCCCTCTGCTGGATTCATATATCGATGGAATGGATGTTTGAAATGATTCAAACGTTCTGTGGATGTGTCCAATTTATCATTCAGTTGACAAAAGTCTTTTTCTTCAATTCACCAAATGTTTTGAAGTAGATGTTTTTGAGCATCCCAGATTCTGTGATGAATTCTCACATCTAGTGACTCTACGTTTTGTTGCAAATTCAACCCTCTGCTGGATTCATATATCGATGGAATGGATGTTTGAAATGATTCAAACGTTCTGTGGATGTGTCCAATTTATCATTCAGTTGACAAAAGTCTTTTTCTTCAGTTCACCAAATGTTTTGAAGTAGATGTTTTTGAGCATCCCAGATTCTGTGATGAATTCTCACATCTAGTGACTCTAAGTTTTGTTGCAAATTCAACTCTCTGCTGGATTTACATTTCGATGGAATGAGTGTTTGAAATGATTTAAACTTTCTGTGGAAGTGTCACATTTATCATTAAATTGCCAAAAATCTTTTTCTTTAGATTAACAAGTGTTTTGTTGTAGATGTATTTGAGCATCCCAGATTCTGTGATGAATTCTCACATGTAGTGACTCTACGTTTTGTTGCAAATTCAACTCTCTGCTAGATTCACATTTCGATGGAATGGATGCTTGAAATGAGTTAGCCGTTTAATTGAAGAGTCCAGTTTATCATTCAGTTGCCAAGAATCTTTTTCTTCAGTTCATCAAATGTTTTGAAGTAGATGTTTTTGAGCATCCCAGATTCTGTGATGACTTCTCACATCTAGTAAATCTACGTTTTGTTGCAAAATCAACTCTCTGCTGGATTCACATTTCGATGGAATGAATGTTTGAAATGATTCAAACGTTCTTTGGAAATGTCAAATTGATCATTCAGTTTCCAAAATTCTTTTTCTTAGTTTAACAAGTGTTTTTAAGTAGATGTTTTTGAGCATCCCAAATTCTGTGATGAATTCTCACATCTAGAGACTCTACGTTTTGTTGCAAATTCAACTCTCTACTGGATTTACATTTCGATGGAATGAATGTTTGAAATGATTTAAACTTTCTGTGGATGTGTCACATTTATCATTAAATTGCCAAAAATCTTTTTCTTTAGATTAACAAGTGTTGTGTTGTAGATGTATTTGAGCATCCCAGATTCTGTGATGAATTCTCACATCTAGTGACTATACGTTTTGTTGCAAATTCAACTCTCTGCTATATTCACATTTCGATGGAATGGAGGTTTGAAATGATTCAAACGTTCTGTGGAAGTGTCACATTTATCATTAAATTGCCAAAGATCTTTTTCTTTTGATTAACAAGTGTTTTGAAGTAGATGTTTTTGAGCATCCCAGATTCTGTGATGAATTCTCACATCTAGTGACTTTAAGGTTTGGTTGCAATTTTAACTCTCCCTTTCAGTCACATTTCGATAGAATGGATGTTTGAAATGATTCAAAAATTCAGTGGAAGTGTCACATTTATCATTGAATTGCAAGAAATCTTTTTCTTTAGATTAACAAGTGTTGTGAAGTAGATTTTTTTGACCATCCCAGATTCTGTTATGAATTCTCACATCTAGTGACTCTACGTTTTGTTGCAAATTCAACTCTCTGCTGGATTCACATTTCGATGGAGTGGATGCTTGAAATGATTTAGCCGTTTAATTGAAGTGTCCAGTTTATCATTCAGTTGCCAAGAATCTTTTTCTTCAGTTCATCAAATGTTTTGAAGTAGATGTTTTTGAGCATCCCAGATTCTGTGATGATTTCTCACATCTAGTGACTCTACGTTTTGTTGCAAATTCAACTCTCTGCTGGATTAACATTTCGATGGAATGAATGTTTGAATGATTTAAACGTTCTATGGAGGTGTCAAATTTATCATTCAGTTGCCAAAAATCTTTTTCTTCAGTTCATCAAATGTTTTGAAGTAGATGTTTTTGACCATCCCAGATTCTGTGATGAATTCTCACATCTAGTGACTCTACGTTTTGTAGCAAATTCAACTCTCCCATGGATTTACATTTCTATGGAATGAATGTTTGAAATGATTTAAACGTTCTGTGGAATTGTCAAGTTTTTCATTCAGTTGCCAAAAATCTTTTTCTTTAGTTTAACAAGTGTTTTGTAGTAGATGTTTTTCAACATCCAAGATTCTGTGATAAATTCTCACATCTAGTGACTCTACGTTTTGTTGCAAAATCAACACTCTGCTGGATTCACATTTCGATGGAATGAATGTTTGAAATTATTTAAACGTTCTTTGGAAATGTCAAACTTATCATTCAGTTTCCAAAATTCTTTTTCTTAGTTTAACAAGTGTTTTGAAGTAGATATCTTTGACCATCCAAGATTCTTTGATGAATTCTCACATCTAGTGACTCTACGTTTTGTAGCAAATTCAACTCTCCCATGGAGTCACATTTCTATGGAATGAATGTTTGACATGACTTACACGTCCTGTGGAATTGTCAAGTTTTTCATTCAGTTGCCAAAAATCTTTTTCTTTAGTTTAAAAAGTGTTTTTAATAGATGTTTTTGAGCATCCAAGATTCTGTGATGAATTCTCACATCTAGCGACTCTACGTTTTTTTCAAATTCAACTCTCTGCTGGATTTACATTTCGATGGAGTGGATGCTTGAAATGAGGTAGCCGTTTAATTGAAGTGTCCAGTTTATCATTCAGTTGCCAAGAATCTTTTTCTTCAGTTCATCAAATGTTTTGAAGTAGATGTTTTTGAGCATCCCAGATTCTGTGATGATTTCTCACATCTAGTGACTCTACGTTTTGTTGCAAGTTCAACTCTCTGCTGGAGTCTCACTTCGAGGGAATGGATGTTTGAAATGATTTAAACGTTTCGTTGAAGTTATGAAGTTTTCATTAAGTTGTCAAAAATTTCTTTCTTGAGTTTAACAAGTGTTTTGAAGTAGATGTTTTTGAACATCCCAGATACTGTAAAGAATTCTCACATCTAGAGAATCTACGTTTTGTTGCGAATTCAACTATCCGCTGGATTTACATTGCGATGGAATAAATGTTTAAAATGATGTAAACGTTCTGTGGAAATGTCAGATTTCTAATTCAGTTATCAAAATTATTTTTCTTTAGTTTAACAAGTGTTTTGAAGTAGATGTTTTTGAACACTCCAGATTCTGTGATGAATTCTCACATCAAGTGCTTTTATGTTTTGTTTGACATTAAACTCTCTGATGGAGTCGCACTTCGATTGAATGGATGTTTCATTTAACTGTCAAAAATCTCTTTCTTCAGTTTTCCAAATGTTTTGAAGTAGATGTTTATGAACATCCAAGATTCTGTGATGAATTCTCACATCTAGTGACTCTACGTTTTGTTGCAAATTCAACCCTCTGCTGGATTCACATTTCGATGGAATGGATGTTTGAAATGATTTAAACGTTCTGTGGAAGTGTCAAATTTATCATTCAGTTGCCAAAAATCTTTTTCTTCAGTTCACCAAATGTATTGAAGTAGATGTTTTTGAGCATCCCAGATTTTGTGATGAATTCTCACATCTAGTGACTCTACGTTTTGTTGCAAATTCAACTCTCTGCTGGATTTACATTTCGATGTAATGGATGTTTGAAATGATTCAAACATTCTGTGGAAGTGTCACATTTATCATTAAATTGCCAAAACTCTTTTTCTTTAGATTAACAAGTGTTTTGAAGTAAATGTTTTTGAGCATCCCAGATTCTGTGATGAATTCTGATATCTACTGATTCCACGTTTTGTTGCAAATTCAATTCTCTGCTGGATTCACATTTCGATAGAATGGATGTTTGAAATGATTTAAACGTTCTGTGGAAGTGTCAAATTTCTTCTTAAGTTGCCAGAAATCTTTTTCTTTAGTTTAACAAGTATTTTGAAGTAGATGTTTTTGAGCATCCCAGATTTTGTGATGAATTCTGATATCTACTGATTCCACGTTTTGTTGCAAATTCAATTCTCTGCTGGTTTGACCTTTCGATGGAATGGATGCTGGAAATGATTTAAACGTTCTGTGGAAGTGTCAAATCTGTCATTCAGTTGCCATTATCCTTTTCTTCAGTTTACCAGATGTTTTGAAGTAGATGTTTTTAAGCATCCCAGATTCTGTGATAAAGTCTCACATCTAGTGACTCAACGTTTTGTTGCAAATTCAACTCTCCGCTGGATTCACATTTCGATAGAATGGATGTTTGAAATGATTTAAACGTTCTGTGGAAGTGTCAAATTTCTTCTTAAGTTGCCAGAAATCTTTTTCTTTAGTTTAACAAGTATTTTGAAGTAGATGTTTTTGAGCATCCCAGATTCTGTGATGAATTCTGATATCTACTGATTCCACGTTTTGTTGCAAATTCAATTCTCTGCTGGATTCACCTTTCGATGGAATGGATGCTTGAAATGATTTAGCCGTTTAATTGAATTGTTGAAGTGTCCAGTTTATCATTCAGTTGCCATAATCTTTTTCTTCAGTTTACAAGATGTTTTGAAGTAGATGTTTTTAAGCATCCAAGATTCTGTGATGAATTCTCACATCTAGTGACTTTACGTTTTGTTGCAAATTCAACTCTCTGCTGGATTCACATTTCTATGGAATGGATGTTGAAATGATTCAAACGTTCTGTGGAAGTGTCACATTTATCATTCAGTTGCCAAAAATCTTTTTCTTCAGTTCACCAAATGTTTTGAAGTAGATGTTTTTGAGCATCCCAGACTCTGTATTGACTTCTCACATCTAGTGACTCTACGTTTTGTTGCAATTTTAACTCTCCCTTGCAGTCACATTTTGATTGAATGGATGTTTGAAATGATTCAAACATTCAGTGGAAATGTCACATTTATCATTGAATTGCAAGAAATCTTTTTCTTTAGATTAACAAGTGTTGTGAAGTAGATTTTTTGACCATCCCAGATTCTGTTATGAATTCTCGCATCTAGTGACTCTACGTTTTGTTGCAAATTCAACTCTCTGCTGGATTCACATTTCGAAGGAATGAGTGTTTGAAATTATTTAAACGTTCTTTGGAAATGTCAAATATATAATTCAGTTTCCAAAATTCTTTTTCTTAGTTTAACAAGTGTTTTGAAGTAGATAACTTTGACCATCCAAGATTCTGTGATGAACTCTCACATCTAGTGACTCTACGTTTTGTAGCAAATTCAACTCTCCCATGGAGTCACATTTGAATGTTTGAAATGACTTAAACGTTCTGTGGAATTGTCAAGTTTTTCATTCAGTTGCCAAAAATCTTTTTCTTTAGTTTAACAAGTGTTTTCTAATAGATGTTTCTCAACATCCAAGATTCTGTGATGAATTCTCACATCTAGTGACTCTACGTTTTCTTGCAAAATCAACTCTCTGCTGGATTCACATTTCGATTGAATGAATGTTTGAAATTATTTAAACGTTCTTTGGAAATGTCAAATTTATCATTCAGTTTCCAAAAATCTTTTTCTTAGTTTAACAAGTGTTGTGAAGTAGATGTTTTTGAGCATCCCAAATTCTGTTATGAATTCTCACATCTACTGTCTCTACGTTTTGTTGTAAATTCAACTCTCTGCTGGATTAACATTTCCATGGAATGAATGCTTGAAATGATTTAAACGTTCTGTGGAATTATCAAATTCATTCTTAAGTTGCCAGAAATCCTTTTCTTTAGTTTAACAAGTGTTTTGAAGTAGATGTTTTTGAGCATCCCAGATTCTGTGATGAATTCTCACATCTACTGATTCCACGTTTTCTCTGCAAATTCAACTCTCTACTGGATTCAAATTTCGATAGAATGGATGTTTGAGATGATTTAAAGGTTCTGTGGAAGTGTCAAATTTATCATTCAGTTGCAATAATCCTTTTCTTCAGTTTACCAGATGTTTTGAAGTAGATGCATTTAGACATCCAAGATTCTGTGATGAATTCCCACATCAAGTGACTTTATGTTTTGTTTGACATTAAACTCTCTGATGGATTCGCACTTCGATTGAATGGATGTTTCATTTAGCTGTCAAAAATCTTTTTCTTCGGTTTTCAAAATGTTTTGAAGTATATGTTAATGAACATCCAAGATTCTGTGATGAATTCTCAAATCTAGTGACTCTACGTTTTGTTGCAAATTCAACCCTCTGCTGGATTCACATTTCGATAGAATGGATGTTTGAAATGATTCGAACGGTCTGTGGAAGTGTCAAATTTATCATTCAGTTGCCAAAAATCTTTTTCTTTAGCTTAACAAGTGTTTTTTAATAGATGTTTCTCAACATCCAAGATTCTGTGATAAATTCTCACATCTAGTGACTCTATGTTTTCTTGCAAAATCAACTCTCTGCTGGATTCATATTTCGATTGAATGAATGTTTGAAATTATTTAAACGTTCTTTGGAAATGTCAAATTTATAATTCAGTTTCCAAAATTCTTTTTCTTAGTTTAACAAATGTTTTTAAGTAGATGTTTTTGAGCATCCCAAATTCTGTTATGAATTCTCACATCTACTGACTCTACGTTTTGTTGCAAATTCAACTCTCTGCTTGATTAACATTTCGATGGAATGAATGTTTGAAATGATGTAAACGTTCTGTGGGATTATCAAATTCATTCTTAAGTTGCAAGAAATCCTTTTCTTTAGTTTAACAAGTGTTTTGAAGTATATGTTTTTGAGCATCCCAGATTCTGTGATGAATTCTCACATCTACTGATTCCACGTTTTGTTGCAAATTCAAATCTCTGCTGGATTCACATTTCGATAGAATGGATGTTTGAAATCATTTAAACGTTCTGTGGAAGTGTCAAATTTCTTCTTAAGCTGCCAGAAATCTTTTTCTATAGTTTAAGAAGTATTTTGAAGTAGATGTTTTGAGCATCCCAGATTCTGTGATGAATTCTCACATCTACTGATTCCACGTTTTGTTGCAAATTCAACTCTCTGCTGGATTCACTTTTCGATGTAATGGATGCTTGAAATGATTTAAACGTTCTGTGGAAGTGTCAAATTTATCATTCAGTTGCAATAATCCTTTTCTTCAGTTTACCAGATGTTTTGAAGTAGATGTATTTCAACATCCAAGATTCTGTGATGAATTCCCACATCAAGTGACTTTATGTTTTGTTTGACATTAAACTCTCTGATGGAGTCGCAATTCGATTGAATGGATGTTTCATTTAACTCTCAAAAATCTTTTTCTTCAGTTTTCCAAATGTTTTGAAGTAGATGTTTTTGACCATCCCAGATTCTGTGATGAATTCTCACATCTAGTGACTCTACGTTTTGTTGCAAATTCATCTCTCCCATGGAGTCACATTTCGATGAATTGAATGTTTGAAATGATTTAAACTTTCTATGGAAGTGTCACATTTATCATTAAATTGCCAAAAATCTTTTTCTTTAGATTAACAAGTGTTATGTTGTAGATGTATTTGAGCATCCCAGATTCTGTGATGAATTCTCACATCTAGTGACTCTACGTTTTGTTGCAAATTCAACTCTCTGCTGGATTCACATTTCGATGGAATGGATGTTTGAAATGATTCAAACGTTCTGTGGATGTGTCCAATTTATCATTAAATTGCCAAAAATCTTTTTCCTTAGATTAACAAGTGTTTTGAAGTAGATGTTTTTGAGCATCCCAGATTCTGTGATGAATTCTCACATCTAGTGACTCTACGTTTTGTTGCAAATTCAACTCTCTGCTGGATTTACATTTCGATAGAATGAATGTTTGAAATGATTTAAACTTTCTGTGGAAGTGTCACATTTATCTAAATTGCCAAAAATCTTTTTCTTTAGATTAACAAGTGTTGTGTTGTAGATGTATTTGAGCATCCCACATTCTGTTATGAATTCTCACATCTAGTGACTCTACGTTTTGTTGCAATTTTAACTCTCCCTTGCAGTCACATTTCGATGAAATGGATGTTTGAAATGATTCAAACGTTCAGTGGAAGTGTCACATTTAACATTAAATTGCAAGAAATCCTTTTCTTTAGAATAACAAGTGTTGTGAAGTAGATGTTCTTGAGCATCCCAGATTCTGTTATGAATTCTCACACCTAGTTACTCTACGTTTCGTTGCAAATTCAACTCTCTGCTGGATTCACATTTCGATAGAATGAATGCTTGAAATGATTTAGCCATTTAATTGCAGTGTCAAATTTATCATTCAGTTGCCAAAAATAATTTACTTCAGGTTAGCAAATGTTTTGAAGTAGATGTTTTTGACCATCGCAGATTCGGTGATGAATTCTCACATCTAGTGACTCTACGTTTTGTTGCAAATTCATCTCTCACATGGAGTCATATTTCGATGAAATGAATGTTTGAAATGATTTAAACTTTCTGTGGAAGTGTCACATTTATCATTAAATTGCCAAAAATCTTTTTCTTTAGATTAACAAGTGTTGTGTTGTAGATGTATTTGAGCATCCCAGATTCTGTGATGAATTCTCACATCTAATGACTCTACGTTTTGTTGCAAATTCAACTCTCTGCTAGATTCACATTTCGATAGAATGGAGGTTGGAAATGATTCAAACGTTCTGTGGAAGTGTCAAATTTCTTCTTATGTTGTCAGAAATCTTTTTCTTTAGTTTAACAAGTATTTTGAAGTAGATGTTTTTGAGCATCCCAGATTCTGTGTTGAATTCTCACATCTACTGATTCCACGTTTTGTTGCAAATTCAACTCTCTGCTGGATTCACTTTTCGATGGAATGGATGCTTGAAATGATTTAAACGTTCTGTGGAAGTATCAAATTTATCACTCAGTTGCAATAATCCTTTTCTTCAGTTTACCAGATGTTTTGAATAAGATGTATTTCAACATCCAAGATTCTGTGATGAATTCCCACATCAAGTGACTTTATGTTTTGTTTGACATTAAACTCTCTGATGGAGTCGCACTTTGAATGAATGGATGTTTCATTTAACTGTCAAAAATCTTTTTCTTCAGTTTTCCAAATGTTTTGAAGTAGATGTTTATGAACATCCAAGATTCTGTGATGAATTCTCAAATCTAGTGACTCTACGTTTTGTTGCAAATTCAACACTCTGCTGGATTCACATTTTGATGGAATGGATGTTTGAAATGATTCGAACGGTCTGTGGAAGTGTCAAATTTATCATTCAGTTGCCAAAAATCATTTACTTCAGGTTACCAAATGTTTTGAAGTAGATGTTTTTGACCATCTTAGATTCTGTGATGAATTCTCACATCTAGTGACTCTACGTTTTGTTGCAAATTCATCTCTCCCATGGAGTCACATTTCGATGAAATTAATGTTTGAAATGAGTTATACTTTCTGTGGAAGTGTCACATTTATCATTCAGTTGCCAAGAATCTTTTTCTTCAGTTCATCAAACGTTTTGAAGTAGATGTTTTTGAGCATCCCAGATTCTGTGATGATTTCTAACATCTAGTGACTCTACGTATTGTTGCAAATTCATCTCTCCCATGGAGTCACATTTCGATGAAATTAATGTTTGAAATGATTTAAACTTTCTGTGGAAGTGTCACATTTATCATTAAATTGCCAAAAATCTTTTTCTTTAGATTAACAAGTGTTGTGTTGTAGATGTATTTGAGCATCCCAGATTCTGTGATGAATTCTCACATCTAGTGACTCTACGTTTTGTTGCAAATTCAACTCTCTGCTGGATTTACATTTCGATAGAATGAATGTTTGAAATGATTTAAACTTTCTGTGGAAGTGTCACATTTATCTAAATTGCCAAAAATCTTTTTCTTTAGATTAACAAGTGTTGTGTTGTAGATGTTTTTGAGCATCCCAGATTCTGTGATGAATTCTCACATCTAGTGACTCTACGTTTTGTTGCAAGTTTAACTCTCTGCTAGATTCACATTTCGATAAAATGGATGTTGGAAATGATTCAAACGTTCTGTGGAAATGTCACATTTATCATTAAATTGCCAAAAATATTTTTCTTTAGATTAACAAGTGTTTTGAAGTAGATGTTTTTGAGCATTCCAGATTCTGTGATGAATTCTCACATCTAGTGACTCTACGTTTTGTTCCAATTTTAACTCTCCCTTGCAGTCACATTTCAATGAAATGGATGTTTGAAATGATTCAAACATTCAGTGGAAGTGTCACATTTATCATTAAATTGCAAGAAATCCTTTTCTTTAGACTAACAAGTGTTGTGAAGTAGATGTTTTTGAGCATCCCAGATTCTGTTATGAATTCTCACATCTAGTTACTCTACGTTTTGTTGCAAATTCAACTCTCTGCTGGATTCACATTTCGATGGAATGGATGCTTGAAATGATTTAGCCACTTAATTGCAGTGTCAAATTTATCATTCAGTTGCCAAAAATCATTTACTTCAGGTTACCAAATGTTTTGAAGTAGATGTTTTTGATCATCGCAGATTCTGTGATGAATTCTCACATCTAGTGACTCTATGTTTTGTTGCAAATTCATCTCTCCCATGGAGTCATATTTCGATGAAATGAATGTTTGAAATGATTTAAACTTTCTGTGGAAGTGTCACATTTATCATTAAATTGCCAAAAATCTTTTTCTTTAGATTAACAAGTGTTGTGTTGTAGATGTTTTTGAGCATCCCAGATTCTGTGATGAATTCTCACATCTAGTGACTCTACGTTTTGTTGCAAATTCAACTCCTTGCTGGATTCACATATCGATGAAATGCATGTTTGAAATGATTTAAACGGTCTGTGAAAGTGTCAAATTTATCATCCAGTTGCCAAAAATCTTTTTCTTTAGTTTAACAAGTGTTTTGAAGTAGATGTTTTTGAGCATCCCAGATTCTGTCATGAATTCTTACATCTAGTGACTCTACGTTTGGTTGCAAATTCAACTCTCTGCTGGATTCACATTTCGATGGAATGGATGCTTGAAATGATTTAGCCGTTTAATTGAAGTGTCCAGTTTATCATTCAGTTGCCAAGAATCTTTTTCTTTAGTTCATCAAATGTTTTGAAGTAGATGTTTTTGAGCATCCCAGATTCTGTGATGCTTTCTCACATCTATTGACTCTACGTTTTGTTGCAAATTCAACTCTCTAATGGATTTACATTTCGTTGGAATGAATGTTTGAAATGATTTAAACTTTCTGTGGAAGTGTCACATTTATCATTAAATTGCCAAAAATCTTTCTCTTCAGTTCATCAAACGTTTTGAAGTAGATGTTTTTGAGCATCCCAGATTCTGTGATGATTTCTAACATCTAGTGACTCTACGTATTGTTGCAAATTCATCTCTCCCATGGAGTCACATTTCGATGAAATTAATGTTTGAAATGATTTAAACTTTCTGTGGAAGTGTCACATTTATCATTAAATTGCCAAAAATCTTTTTCTTTAGATTAACAAGTGTTGTGTTGTAGATGTATTTGAGCATCCCAGATTCTGTGATGAATTCTCACATCTAGTGACTCTACGTTTTGTTGCAAATTCAACTCTCTGCTGGATTTACATTTCGATAGAATGAATGTTTGAAATGATTTAAACTTTCTGTGGAAGTGTCACATTTATCTAAATTGCCAAAAATCTTTTTCTTTAGATTAACAAGTGTTGTGTTGTAGATGTTTTTGAGCATCCCAGATTCTGTGATGAATTCTCACATCTAGTGACTCTACGTTTTGTTGCAAGTTTAACTCTCTGCTAGATTCACATTTCGATAAAATGGAGGTTGGAAATGATTCAAACGTTCTGTGGAAATGTCACATTTATCATTAAATTGCCAAAAATATTTTTCTTTAGATTAACAAGTGTTTTGAAGTAGATGTTTTTGAGCATTCCAGATTCTGTGATGAATTCTCACATCTAGTGACTCTACGTTTTGTTCCAATTTTAACTCTCCCTTGCAGTCACATTTCAATGAAATGGATGTTTGAAATGATTCAAACATTCAGTGGAAGTGTCACATTTATCATTAAATTGCAAGAAATCCTTTTCTTTAGACTAACAAGTGTTGTGAAGTAGATGTTTTTGAGCATCCCAGATTCTGTTATGAATTCTCACATCTAGTTACTCTACGTTTTGTTGCAAATTCAACTCTCTGCTGGATTCACATTTCGATGGAATGGATGCTTGAAATGATTTAGCCACTTAATTGCAGTGTCAAATTTATCATTCAGTTGCCAAAAATCATTTACTTCAGGTTACCAAATGTTTTGAAGTAGATGTTTTTGATCATCGCAGATTCTGTGATGAATTCTCACATCTAGTGACTCTATGTTTTGTTGCAAATTCATCTCTCCCATGGAGTCATATTTCGATGAAATGAATGTTTGAAATGATTTAAACTTTCTGTGGAAGTGTCACATTTATCATTAAATTGCCAAAAATCTTTTTCTTTAGATTAACAAGTGTTGTGTTGTAGATGTTTTTGAGCATCCCAGATTCTGTGATGAATTCTCACATCTAGTGACTCTACGTTTTGTTGTAAATTCAACTCTCCCATTAAGTCACATTTCGATGGAATGAATGTTTGAAATGATTTAAACGTTCTGTGGAATTGTCAAGTTTGTCATTCAGTTGCCAAAAATCTTTTTCTTTAGTTAACAAGTGTTTTGTAGTAGATGTTTTTCAACATCCAAGATCTAGCGACTCCACGTTTTTTGCAAAATCAACTATCTGCTGGATTCACATGTCGATGGAATGAATGTTTGAAATGATTAAAAAGTTTTTTGGAAGTGTCAAAGTTATCATTCAGTTTCCAAAATTCTTTTTATTAGTTTAACAAGTGTTTTGAAGTAGATGTTTTTGAGCATCCCAGATTCTGTGATGACATCTCACATCTAGTGACTCTAAGTTTGGTTGCAAATTCAACTCTCTGCTGGATTCACATTTCGATGGAATGGATGCATGAAATGATTTAGCCGTTTAATTGAAGTGTCCAGTTTATCATTCAGTTGCCAAGAATCTTTTTCTTCAGTTCATCAAATGTTTTGAAGTAGATGTTTTTGAGCATCCCAGATTCTGTGATGAATTCTCACATCTAATGACTCTACGTTTTGTTGCAAATTCAACTCTCTGCTGGATTAATATTTCGATGGAATGAATGTTTGAATGATTTAAACGTTCCGTGGAAGTGTCAAATAAATTATTCAGTTGCCAAAAATCTTTTACTTCAGGTTACCAAATGTTTTGAAGTATATGTTTTTGAGCATCCCAGATTCTGTGATGAATTCGCACATCTAGTGATTCTACGTTTGGTTGCAAATTCAACTCTCTGCTGGATTCACATTTCGATAGAATGGATGTTTGAAATGATTTAAACGTTCTGTGGAATTATCAAATTCATTCTTAAGTTGCCAGAAATCCTTTTCTTTAGTTTAACAAGTGTTGAACTAGATGTTTTTGAGCATCCCAGATTCTGTGATGAATTCTCACATCTACTGATTCCACGTTTTGTTGCAAATTCAACTCTCTGCTGGATTCACCTTTTGATGGAATGGATGCTTGAAATGATTTAAAAGTTCTGTGGAAAAGTCAAATTTATCATTCAGTTGCCATAATCCTTTTCTTCAGTTTACCAGATATTTTGAAGTAGATGTATTTGAACATCCAAGATTCTGTGATGAATTCTCACATCAAGTGACTATATGTTTTGTTTGACATTAAACTCTCTGATGGAGTCGCACTTCGATTGAATGGATGTTTCATTTAATTGTCAAAAATCTCTTTCTTCAGTTTACCAAATGTTTTGAAGTAGAATGTTTATGAACATCCCAGATTCTGTGATGCTTTCTCACATCTAGTGACTCTACGTTTTGTTGCAAATTAACCTCTCTGCTGGATTAACATTTCGATGGAATGAATGTTTTGAATGATTTAAACGTTCCGTGGAAGTGTCAAATAAATTATTCAGTTTCCAAAAATCTTTTACTTCAGGTTACCAAATGTTTTGAAGTAGATGTTTTTGAGCATCCCAGATTCTGTGATGCTTTCTCACATCTAGTGACACTATGTTTTGTTGCAAATTAACCTCTCTGCTGGATTAACATTTCGATGGAATGAATGCTTTGAATGATTTAAACGTTCTGTGGAAGTGTCAAATATATTATTCAGTTTCCAAAAATCTTTTACTTCAGGTTACCAAATGTTTTGAAGTAGATGTTTTTGACCATCGCAGATTCTGTGATGTATTCTCACATCTAGTGACTCTACTTTTTGTTGCAAATTCAACTCTCCCATTAAGTTACATTTCGATGGAATGAATGTTTGAAATGATTTAAACGTTCTGTGGAATTGTCAAGTTTGTCATTCAGTTGCTAAGAATCTTTTACTTCAGTTCATCAAATGTTTTGAAGTAGATGTTTTTGAGCATCCCAGATTCTGTGATGCTTTCTCACATCTAGTGACTCTACGTTTTGTTGCAAATTAACCTCTCTGCTGGATTAACATTTCGATGGAATGAATGTTTGAATGATTTAAACGTTCTGTGGAAGTGTCAAACATATTATTCAGTTTCCAAAAATCTTTTACTTCAGGTTACCAAATGTTTTGAAGTAGATGCTTTTGACCATCGCAGATTCTGTGATGAATTCTCACATCTAGTGACTCTACGTTTTGCTGTAAATTCAACTCTCCCATTAAGTCACATTTCGATGGAATGAATGTTTGAAATGATTTAAACGTTCTGTGGAATTGTCAAGTTTGTCATTCAGTTGCCAAAAATCTTTTTCTTTAGTTAACAAGTGTTTTGTAGTAGATGTTTTTCAACATCCAAGATTCTGTGATAAATTCTCACATTTAGCGACTCCACGTTTTGTTGCAAAATCAACTATCTGCTGGATTCACATTTCGATGGAATGAATGTTTGAAATGATTAAAAAGTTTTTTGGAAGTGTCAAATATATTATTCAGTTTCCAAAAATCTTTTACTTCAGGTTACCAAATGTTTTGAAGTAGATGTTTTTGACCATCCCAGATTCTGTGATGAATTCTCACATCTAGTGACTCTACGTTTTGTTGCAAATTCAACTCTCCCATTAAGTCACTTTTCGATCGAATGAATGTTTGAAATGATTTAAACGTTCTGTGGAATTGTCAAGTTTGTCATTCAGTTGCCAAGAATCTTTTACTTCAGTTCATCAAATGTTTTGAAGTAGATGTTTTTTAGCATCCTAGATTCTGTGATGAATTCTAACATCTAGTGACTCTACGTTTTGTTGCAAATTCAACTCTCTGCTGGATTCACATTTCGATAGAATGGATGTTTAAAATCATTTACACGTTCTGTGGAAGTGTCACATTTATCATTAAGTTGCTAAAAATCTTTTTCTTTAGATTAACAAGTGCTTTGAAGTAGATGTTTTTGAGCATCCCAGATTCTGTGATGAATTATCACATCTAGTGACTCTACCTATTGTTGCAAATTCAACTCTCTGCTGGATTCACCTTTCGATGGAATGAATGTTTGAAATGATTTAAACGTTCTTTGGAAGTGTCAAATTGATCATTCAGTTTCCGAAATTCTTTTCCTTAGTTTAAAAAGTGTTTTTAAGTAGATGTTTTTCAGCATCCCAATTTCTGTGATGAATTCTCACATCTAGAGACTCTATGTTTTGTTGCAAAATCAACTATCTGCTGGATTAATATTTCGATGGAATGAATGTTTGAATGATTTAAACATTCTGAGGAAGTGTCAATTTTATAATTCTGTTGCCAAAAATCTTTTACTTCAGGTTACCAGATGTTTTGAAGTAGATGTTTTTTAGCATCCTAGATTCTGTGATGAATTCTAACATCTAGTGACTCTACGTTTTGTTGCAAATTCAACTCTCTGCTGGATTCACATTTCGATAGAATGGATGTTTAAAATCATTTACACGTTCTGTGGAAGTGTCACATTTATCATTAAGTTGCTAAAAATCTTTTTCTTTAGATTAACAAGTGCTTTGAAGTAGATGTTTTTGAGCATCCCAGATTCTGTGATGAATTATCGCATCTAGTGACTCTACGTATTGTTGCAAATTCAACTCTCTGCTGGATTCACCTTTCGATGGAATGGATGCTTGAAATGATTTAAACGTTCTGTGGAAGAGTCAAATTTATCATTCATTTGCCAAAAATCCTTTTCTTCAATTTACCAGATGTTTTGAAGTAGATGTTTTTGAGCATCCCAGATTCTGTGATGAATTCGCACATCAAGTGACTATATGTTTTGTTTGACATTAAACTCTCTGATGGAGTCGCACGTCGATTCAATGGATGTTTCATTTAATTGTCAAAAATCTCTTTCTTCAGTTTACCAAATGTTTTGAAGTAGATGTTTATGAACATCCAAGATTCTGTGATGAATTCTCACATCTAATGACTCTACGTTTTGTTGCAAATTTAAATCTCTGCTGGATTCACATTTCGATCGAATGCATGTTTGAAATGATTTAAACGGTCTGTGAAAGTGTCAAATTTATCATTCAGTTGCCAAAAATCTTTTTCTTTAATTTAACAAGTGTTTTGAAGTAGATGTTTTTGAGCATCCCAGATTCTGTCATGAATTCTTACATCTAGTGATTCTACGTTTGGTTGCAAATTCAACTCTCTGCTGGATTCACATTTCGATGGAATGGATGCTTGAAATGATTTAGCCCTTTAATTGAAGTGTCCACTTTATCATTCAGTTGCCAAGAATCTTTTTCTTCAGTTCATCAAATGTTTTGAAGTAGATATTTTTGAGCATCCCAGATTCTGTGATGCTTTCTCACATCTAGTGTCTCTACGTTTTCTTGCAAATTAACCTCCCTGCTGGATTAACATTTCGATGGAATTAATGTTTTGCATGATTTAAACGTTCTGTGGAAGTGTCAAATATATTATTCAGTTTCCAAAAATCTTTTACTTCAGGTTACCAAATGTTTTGAAGTAGATGTTTTTGACCATCCAAGATTCTGTGATGAATTCTCACATATAGTGACTCAACGTTTTGTTGCAAATTCAACTCTCCCATTAAGTCACATTTCGATGGAATGAATGTTTGAAATGATTTAAACGTTTTGTGGAATTGTAAAGTTTGTCATTCAGTTGCCAAGAATCTTTTACTTCAGTTCATCAAATGTTTTGAAGTAGATGTTTTTGAGCATCCCAGATTCTGTGATGCTTTCTCACATCTAGTGACTCTACGTTTTGTTGCAAATTAACCTCTCTGCTGGATTAACATTTCGATAGAATGAATGTTTTGAATGATTTAAACGTTCTGTGGAAGTGTCAAATATATTAGTCAGTTTCCAAAAATCTTTTACTTCAGGTTACCAAATGTTTTGAAGTAGATGTTTTTGACCATCCCAGATTCTGTGATGAATTCTCACATCTAGTGACTCTACCTTTTGTTGCAAATTCAACTCTCCCATTAAGTCACATTTCGATGGAATGAATGTTTGAAATGATTTAAACGTTCTGTGGAATTGTCAAGTTTGTCATTCAGTTGCCAAGAATCTTTTACTTCAGTTCATCAAATGTTTTGAAGTAGATGTTTTTGAGCATCCCAGATTCTGTGATGCTTTCTCACATCTAGTGACTCCACGTTTTGTTGCAAATTAACCTCTCTGCTGGATTAACATTTCGATTGAATGAATGTTTTGAATAATTTAAACGTTCTGTGGAAGTGTCAAATATATTATTTAGTTGCCAAAAAGCTTTTAATTCAGGTTACCAAATGTTTTGAAGTAGATGTTTTTGAGCATCCCAGATTCTGTGATGAATTCTCACATCTACCGACTCTACGTTTCGTTGCAAAATCAACTCTCTGCTGGATTCACATTTCGATGGAATGAATGTTTGAAATGATTTAAACGTTCTTTGGAAGTGTCACATTTATTATTCAGTTTCCAAAATTCTTTTTATTAGTTTAACAAGTGTTTTGAAGTAGACGTTTTTGAGCATCCCAGATTCTGTCACGACTTCTCACATCTAGTGACTCTAAGTTTGGTTGCAAATTCAACTCTCTGCTGGATTCACATTTCGATGGAATGGATGCTTGAAATCATTTAGCCGTTTAATTGAAGTGTCCAGTTTATCATTCAGTTGCCAAGAATCTTTTTCTTCAGATCATCAAATGTTTTGAAGTAGATGTTTTTGAGCATCCCAGATTCTGTGATGAATTCTCACATCTAGTGACTCTACGTTTTGTTGCAAATTCAACTCTCTGCTGGATTCACATTTCGAAAGAATGGATGCTTAAAATCATTTAAACGTTCTGTGGAAGTGTCACATTTATCATTAAGTTGCTAAAAATCTTTTTCTTTAGATTAACAAGTGTTTTGAAGTAGATGTTTTTGATTATCCCAGATTCTGTGATGAATTCTCACATCTAGCGACTCTACGTTTTGTTGGAATTTTAACTCTCACTTGGAGTCACATTTCGATGGAATGGATGTTTGAAATGATTCAAACTTTCTGTGGAAATGTCACATTTATCACTAAATTGCCAGAAATCTCTTTCTTTAGATTAACAAGTGTTGTGAAGTAGATGTTTTTGAGCATCCCAGATTCTGTGATGAATTCTAACATCTAGTGACTCTACGTTTTGTTACAAAATCAACTCTCTGCTGGATTCACATTTCGATGGAATGAATGTTTGAAATGATTTAAACGTTCTGTGGAATTGTCAAGTTTGTCATTCAGTTGCCAAAAATCTTTTTCTTTAGTTAACAAGTGTTTTGTAGTAGATGTTTTTCAACATCCAAGATTCTGTGATAAATTCTCACATCTAGCAACTCTACGTTTTGTTGCAAAATCAACTCTCTGCTGGATTCACATTTCGATGGAATGAATGTTTGAAATGATTTAAACGTTCTTTGGAAGTGTCACATTTATCATTCAGTTTCCAAAATTCTTTTTCTTAGTTTAACAAGTGTTTTTAAGTAGATGTTTTTCAGCATCCCAATTTCTGTGATGAATTCTCACATCTAGAGAAACTATGTTTTGTTGCAAAATCGACTCTCTGCTGGATTCAAATTTCGATGGAATGAATGTTTGAAATGATTTAAACGTTCTGTGGAAGTGTCAAAGTTATTCTTAAGTTGCCAGAAATCTTTTTCTTCAGTTTACCAGATATTTTGAAGTAGATGTGTTTGAGCATCCAAGATTCTATGATGAATTCTCACATCAAGTGACTATATGTTTTGTTGCAATTTTAACTCTCCCTTGCAGTCACATTTCGATGGAATGGATGTTTGAAATGATTCAAATATTCAGTGGAAGTGTCACATTTATCATTAAATTGCAAGAAATGCTTTTCTTTAGATTAACAAGTGTTGTGAAGTAGATGTTTTTGAGCATCCCAGATTCTGTGATGAATTCTCACATCTACTGATTCCACGTTTTGTTGCAAATTCAACTCTCCCATTAAGTCACATTTCGATGGAATGAATGTTTGAAATGATTTAAACGTTTTGTGGAATTGTAAAGTTTGTCATTCAGTTGCCAAGAATCTTTTACTTCAGTTCATCAAATGTTTTGAAGTAGATGTTTTTGAGCATCCCAGATTCTGTGATGCTTTCTCACATCTAGTGACTCTACGTTTTGTTGCAAATTAACCTCTCTGCTGGATTAACATTTCGATAGAATGAATGTTTTGAATGATTTAAACGTTCTGTGGAAGTGTCAAATATATTAGTCAGTTTCCAAAAATCTTTTACTTCAGGTTACCAAATGTTTTGAAGTAGATGTTTTTGACCATCCCAGATTCTGTGATGAATTCTCACATCTAGTGACTCTACCTTTTGTTGCAAATTCAACTCTCCCATTAAGTCACATTTCGATGGAATGAATGTTTGAAATGATTTAAACGTTCTGTGGAATTGTCAAGTTTGTCATTCAGTTGCCAAGAATCTTTTACTTCAGTTCATCAAATGTTTTGAAGTAGATGTTTTTGAGCATCCCAGATTCTGTGATGCTTTCTCACATCTAGTGACTCCACGTTTTGTTGCAAATTAACCTCTCTGCTGGATTAACATTTCGATTGAATGAATGTTTTGAATAATTTAAACGTTCTGTGGAAGTGTCAAATATATTATTTAGTTGCCAAAAAGCTTTTAATTCAGGTTACCAAATGTTTTGAAGTAGATGTTTTTGAGCATCCCAGATTCTGTGATGAATTCTCACATCTACCGACTCTACGTTTCGTTGCAAAATCAACTCTCTGCTGGATTCACATTTCGATGGAATGAATGTTTGAAATGATTTAAACGTTCTTTGGAAGTGTCACATTTATTATTCAGTTTCCAAAATTCTTTTTATTAGTTTAACAAGTGTTTTGAAGTAGACGTTTTTGAGCATCCCAGATTCTGTCACGACTTCTCACATCTAGTGACTCTAAGTTTGGTTGCAAATTCAACTCTCTGCTGGATTCACATTTCGATGGAATGGATGCTTGAAATCATTTAGCCGTTTAATTGAAGTGTCCAGTTTATCATTCAGTTGCCAAGAATCTTTTTCTTCAGATCATCAAATGTTTTGAAGTAGATGTTTTTGAGCATCCCAGATTCTGTGATGAATTCTCACATCTAGTGACTCTACGTTTTGTTGCAAATTCAACTCTCTGCTGGATTCACATTTCGAAAGAATGGATGCTTAAAATCATTTAAACGTTCTGTGGAAGTGTCACATTTATCATTAAGTTGCTAAAAATCTTTTTCTTTAGATTAACAAGTGTTTTGAAGTAGATGTTTTTGATTATCCCAGATTCTGTGATGAATTCTCACATCTAGCGACTCTACGTTTTGTTGGAATTTTAACTCTCACTTGGAGTCACATTTCGATGGAATGGATGTTTGAAATGATTCAAACTTTCTGTGGAAATGTCACATTTATCACTAAATTGCCAGAAATCTCTTTCTTTAGATTAACAAGTGTTGTGAAGTAGATGTTTTTGAGCATCCCAGATTCTGTGATGAATTCTAACATCTAGTGACTCTACGTTTTGTTACAAAATCAACTCTCTGCTGGATTCACATTTCGATGGAATGAATGTTTGAAATGATTTAAACGTTCTGTGGAATTGTCAAGTTTGTCATTCAGTTGCCAAAAATCTTTTTCTTTAGTTAACAAGTGTTTTGTAGTAGATGTTTTTCAACATCCAAGATTCTGTGATAAATTCTCACATCTAGCAACTCTACGTTTTGTTGCAAAATCAACTCTCTGCTGGATTCACATTTCGATGGAATGAATGTTTGAAATGATTTAAACGTTCTTTGGAAGTGTCACATTTATCATTCAGTTTCCAAAATTCTTTTTCTTAGTTTAACAAGTGTTTTTAAGTAGATGTTTTTCAGCATCCCAATTTCTGTGATGAATTCTCACATCTAGAGAAACTATGTTTTGTTGCAAAATCGACTCTCTGCTGGATTCAAATTTCGATGGAATGAATGTTTGAAATGATTTAAACGTTCTGTGGAAGTGTCAAAGTTATTCTTAAGTTGCCAGAAATCTTTTTCTTCAGTTTACCAGATATTTTGAAGTAGATGTGTTTGAGCATCCAAGATTCTATGATGAATTCTCACATCAAGTGACTATATGTTTTGTTGCAATTTTAACTCTCCCTTGCAGTCACATTTCGATGGAATGGATGTTTGAAATGATTCAAATATTCAGTGGAAGTGTCACATTTATCATTAAATTGCAAGAAATGCTTTTCTTTAGATTAACAAGTGTTGTGAAGTAGATGTTTTTGAGCATCCCAGATTCTGTGATGAATTCTCACATCTACTGATTCCACGTTTTGTTGCAAATTCAACTCTCTGCTGGATTCACATTTCGATGGAATTGATGCTTGAAATGATTTAGCTGTTTAATTGAAGTGTCCAGTTTATTATTCAGTTGCCAAGAATCATTTTCTTCAGTTCATCAAAAGTTTTGAAGTAGATGTTTTTGAGCATCCCAAATTCTGTGATGAATTCTCACATCTAGTGACTCTACGTTTTCTTGCAAATTCAACTCTCTGCTAGATTCACATTTTGATAGAATGGAGGTTTGAAATGATTCAAACGTTCTGTGGAAGTGTCACATTTGTCATTAAATTGCCAAAATCTTTTTCTTTAGATTAACAAGTGTTTTGAAGTAGATGTTTTTGAGCACCCCAGATTCTGTGATGAATTCTCACATCTAGTGACTCTACGTTTTGTTGCAATTTTAACTCTCCCTTGCAGTCACATTTCAATGGAATGGATGCTTGAAATGACTTAAAAGTTCTGTGGAAGAGTCAAATTTATCATTCAGTTGCCATAATCCTTTTCTTCAGTTTACCAGATATTTTGAAGTAGATGTGTTTGAGCATCCAAGATTCTATGATGAATTCTCACATCAAGTGACTATATGTTTTGTTTGACATTAAACTCTCTGATGGAGTCGCACTTCGATTGAATGGATGTTTCATTTAACTGTCAAAAATCTCTTTCTTCAGTTTACCAAATGTTTTGAAGTAGATGTTTATGAATATCCAAGATTCTGTGATGAATTCTCACATCTAGTGACTCTACGTTTTGTTGCAAATTTAACTCTCTGCTGGATTCAGATTTCGATGGAATGCATGTTTGAAATGATTTAAACGGTCTGTGAAAGCGTCAAATTTATCATTCAGTTGCCAAAAATCTTTTTCTTTAGTTTAACAAGTGTTTTGAAGTAGATGTTTTTGAGCATCCCAGATTCTGTCATGAATTCTTACATCTAGTGACTCTACGTTTGGTTGCAAATTCAACTCTCTGCTGGATTCACATCTCGATGGAATGGATGCTTGAAATGATTTAGCTGTTTAATTGAAGTGTCCAGTTTATCATTCAGTTGCGAAGAATCTTTTTCTTCAGTTCATCAAATGTTTTGAAGAGGATGTTTTTGAGCATCCCAGATTCTGTGATGTTTTCTCACATCTAGTGACTCTACGTTTTGTTGCAAATTAACCTCTCTGCTGGATTAACATTTAAATGGAATGAATGTTTTGAATGATTTAAACGTTCTGTGGAAGTGTCAAATATATTATTCAGTTGCCAAAAATCTTTTACTTCAGGTTACCAAATGTTTTGAAGTAGATGTTTTTGACCATCCCAGATTCTGTAATGAATTCTCACATCTAGTGACTCTACGTTTTGTTACATAATCAACTCTCTGCTGGATTCACATTTCGATGGAATGAATGTTTGAAATGATTTAAACGTTCTGTGGAATTGTCAAGTTTGTCATTCAGTTGCCAAAAATCTTTTTCTTTAGTTAACAAGTGTTTTGTAGTAGATGTTTTTCAACATCCAAGATTATGTGATAAATTCTCACATCTAGCTAGTCTACGTTTTGTTGCAAAATCAACTCTCTGCTGGATTCACATTTCGATGGAATGAATGTTTGAAATGATTTAAACGTTCTTTGGAAGTGTCACATTTATCATTCAGTTTCCAAAATTCTTTTTCTTAGTTTAACAAGTGTTTTTAAGTAGATGTTTTTCAGCATCCCAATTTCTGTGATGAATTCTCACATCTAGAGACTCTATGTTTTGTTGCAAAATCGACTCTCTGCTGGATTCAAATTTCGATGGAATGAATGTTTGAAATGATTTAAACGTTCTTTGGAAGTGTCAAATTTATCATTCAGTTTCCAAAATTCTTTTTATTAGTTTAAGAAGTGTTTTAAAGTAGATGTTTTTGAGCATCCCAGATTCTGTGATGACTTTTCACATCTAGTGACTCTAATTTTGGTTGCAAATTCAACTCTCTGCTGGATTCACATTTTGATGGAATGGATGCTTGAAATGATTTAGCCGTTTAATTGAAGTTTTCCAGTTTATCATTCAGTTGCCAAGAATCTTTTTCTTCAGTTCATTAAATGTTTTGAAGTAGATTTTTTTGAGCATCCCAGATTCTGTGATGAATTCTCACATCTAGTGACTCTACGTTTTGTTGCAAATTCAACTCTCCTCTGGATTAATATTTCGATGGAATGAATGTTTGAATTATTCAAACATTCTGCGGAAGAGGCAAAGTTATCATTCAGTTGCCAAAAATCCTTTTCTTCAGTTTACCAGATGTTTTGAAGTAGATGTTTTTTAGCATCCTAGATTCTGTGATGAATTCAAACATCTAGTGACTCTACGTTTTGTTGCAAATTCAACTCTCTGCTGGATTCACATTTCGATAGAATGGATGTTTAAAATCATTTAAACGTTCTGTGGAAGTGTCACATTTATCATTAAATTGTTAAAAATCTTTTTCTTTAGATTAACAAGTGTTTTGAAGTAGATGTTTTTGATTGTCCCAGATTCTGTGATGAATTCTCACATCTAGCGACTCTACGTTTTGTTGGAATTTTAACTCTCACTTGGAGTCACATTTCGATGGAATGGATGTTTGAAATGATTCAAACTTTCTGTGGAAGTGTCACATTTATCACTAAATTGCCAGAAATCTCTTTCTTTAGATTAACAAGTGTTGCGAAGTCGATGTTTTTTAGCCTCCCAGATTCTGTGATGAATTCTAACATCAAGTGACTCTACGTTTTGTTGCAAATTCAACTCTCTGCTGGATTCACATTTCGATAGAATGGATGTTTAAAGTCATTTAATGTTCTGTGGAACTGTCAAATTTATTCTTAAGTTGCCAGAAATCTTTTTCTTTAGATTAACAAGTGTTTTGAAGTAGATGTTTTTGAGAATCCCAGATTCTGTGATGACTTCTCACATCTAGTGACTCTAAGTTTGGTTGCAAATTCAACTCTCTGCTGGATTCACATTTCGATGGAATTGATGCTTGAAATGATTTAGCCGTTTAATTGAAGTGTCCAGTTTATCATTCAGTTGCCAAGAATCTTTTTCTTCAGTTCATCAAATGTTTTCAAGTAGATGTTTTTGAGCATCCCAGATTCTGTGATGAATTCTCTTATCTAGTGACTCTACGTTTTGTTGCAAATTCAACTCTCTGCTAGATTCAAATTTCGATGGAATGGAGGTTTGAAATGATTCAAACGTTCTGTGGAAGTGTCACATTTATCATTAAATTGCCAAAAATCTTTTTCTTTAGATTAACAAGTGTTTTGAAGTAGATGTTTTTGAGCATCCAAGATTCTTTGATGAATTCTCACATGTAGTGACTCTACATTTTGTTGCAAATTCAACTCTCTGCTGGATTCACATTTCGATGGAATGGATATTTGAAATGATTTAAACGTTCTGTGGAGGTATCAAATTTATGATTCAGTTGCCAAAAATCATTTTCTTTGGTTTAACAAGTGTTTTGAAGTAGATGTTTTTGAGCATCCAAGATTCTTTGATGAATTCTCACATGTAGTGACTCTACATTTTGTTGCAAATTCAACTCTCTGCTGGATTCACATTTCGATGGAATGGATATTTGAAATGATTTAAACGTTCTGTGGAGGTATCAAATTTATGATTCAGTTGCCAAAAATCATTTTCTTTGGTTTAACAAGTGTTTTGAAGTAGATGTTTTTGAGCATCCAAGATTCTGTGATGAATTCTCACATCTAGTGACTCTACATTTTGTTGCAAATTCAACTCTCTGCTGGATTCACATTTCGATGGAATGGATATTTGAAATGATTTAAACCTTCTCTGGAGGTGTAAATTTTTGATTCAGTTGCCAAAAATCATTTTCTTTGGCTTAACAAGTGTTTTGAAGTAGATATTTTTCAGCTTCCCTGATTTGGTGATGAATTTCAACATCTAGTGACTCTACGGTTTGTTGCAAATTCAGCACTCTGCTGGATTCAAATTTCGATTGAATGGATGTTTGAAATGATTTAAACGTTCTGTGAAAGCGTCAAATTTATCATTCAGTTGCCAAAAATCTTTTTCTTATGTTTAAAAAGTGTCTTGAAGTAGATGTTTTTTAACATCCCACATTCTGTGATGAATTCTCACATCTAGTGACTTGATATTTTGTTTGAAATTAAACTCTCTGATGGAGTCTCACTTGGATTGAATGGATGTTTGAAATAATTTATATGTTTTGGTGAAGTGTCAAATATATCATTCAATTGTCAAAGATCTTTCTCTTCAGTTTAACAAGTGTTTTGAAGTAGATATTTTTGAGCATCCCAGATTCTGTGATGATTTCACACATTTAGTAAATCGACAATTTGTTTCAAATTAAACTCTCTGCTGGAGTATGTCTGTTTACACACGCCATAGGGTAGTTATTGTTTTTCACTTCCCATTGTATCGTACCTGTAGTGTTGTAGAGTTAAGTGGACAAGTATAGTTAAACGTAAAACTCATTGTAAATTATTGTATTTGAATACAAAGAAATTGCAAGCTTTATTATCCAATATTCGATTATATTTGGCTCTCAACTCCAAATACTATCTACTCTTTGATTGCTAACCTACAAACTTTGCGGGTGGGCCGAAACCACCACGGCCAGATATATTTTCAGGCTAAGGTATCAGAAACTAGTGACAGGAAATTTGCTGGATCCCAAAGCCGGATCTCCACAAGGCGGAAAAATGGCGAGGGTGGAAATTTCCGGCAAGCTAATTGGCTAATCAAATTGTCGCCGTGGAAAAATGTCGAGCGGCGAACAATAGGAATGCGTTCTACTTTTTGTGGACTCGCCCAAATCGCCATATAAGAAAGACAGGACGACTTGGGCAAGTCCTTACTAGTGGATATCCGGCTTAAGGATCTAACTGAGGATGCCGATTAACTTGATTATATACATTGACTTCCCCAGGGAAGGGGCACTTAGTATACTTTGCTGACGGGATATGCACTCCTTCCTGGGTATCGTTTTCGCCTTTCCGCATCTTTTTCTTACGCTGGGTATCAAAGAAGGCAACTTTTCTTGGGCCGGTTGTCAGAGGGGTATCTTGTCAATGTAATTTGTTATTACGTCATTTTCCAATATATTTTTTACGTTTCGGAGTTTGGGCCGATACCAGCTATGACTGCCAAGGGGGGAGGGGGGTGAAAAAAGAAAACTTTCCGACGTCTTTCCGACGATAAAACCATCAACGACAACAGCAACAGCAACAGTTGTAGGAACATATGTTAAAATTTATACATTATGTGACCGATCTAACTCCTCAGTAGATCAAATTTGGCCACATTTCGCAATCCAACCTTGAGATCAACGCAATTAGTGAGTATTGATAAAAAATATGCAATAATGCTAATAATGTCTGTTGGAATTTATGCTTTAACATCATGTCTCCTCTAAATCAACTAGGACTACTCATTTTAATCACAAAAATTCTAACAAGAGAGCAAAATTTTCCTACGAATGGTCTCCTGGTCTCCGACTCCCATCTCCCCCATAGGCTTCCGCCTTGTTCGGAGAATACATATCGCCTATCAGTTGGTGGGAAAATTTCTAAAGCTGGGTGAAAGAATTATTCCTTGAAGTCAAGTGCCCCCTCCCGCCGGGACAAACTTACGCATTCGCTTTGCTTGCAATTCAACTGTACCAAGCAGGGCCTAAATGAGAGTAAAACGAAGGACTGGGTTAGCGTTATCTTTGGTAAATAAAAGAGATTATGTGCCATTTTCAAAATCTGTCGGCATCGTGTATTGCCACAAATAATGGTCTTTATGTAGCATGGTAATGGTGAGGGTCGTTTACCACCCCCACGTGATGGGACATCATAGTTCCAAGGTTCATTTTAACTTTACGATTGGCACTGTCCATTCATATCATTACAAAAGAAGACAATGGCTGCGGTCACACTAGGCGGTTTATCCCGTTGTTTTCTTTCGAAACAACGGGCTTATAACGCTGTTGTATGTGACTGCTCTCTTCTTGCTCACATACAACGCTGTTACAACGTTTCGTTCTTGGGGCAAGGGTCTTTAAAAAACCATAGTGTCCAACATGACGGGATACACAAGGCTCTGACCTAAATTACAGCGTTGTTTAAGAAAAATTAACCAATCATGATTTACCAAGGTAATCACATGACAATTACTTTCGCATCAAAATAGTTAGCCACAGCACCGGCAGCTTTGCAAAGGACGTGACGGGCACAGCGTGACCGAATATCTTCGTATCGCTATAACGCCATACTTTCCGACGTTAAAGATAAATTTCAAGAAAGTGAAGCAATTGCCATTTTCTATGTATGATATGGCACCACTTCAACTCTGATGGTTTAAATTGATGACCTTACATCATCTAATGAAATGAAGTACAAAATACGCTTTAATTTTGAAAGATTTTCAACAAGTCTGGTAGAATTTTAGAAAAGTAGCTCAAGTTTTGTTTAAAGCCATCAATTATTGAAGACAAAATAGATCACAAAATTTACATCCATCACCTTTTTACACCTATCTACAGATTGTGGATAGCATTCGTACGAGTCCCAGTAGCTTCTTTGGCAAATTGAACTATAAAAACTTGAACAGCGGCTTTCAGCTGTTCGAGTTTTTGTTGCTCAATCGACTGGGGATAGAAAGTGAGGCTTGGACAAGTAAGACAGTGTATATGGCCACATAGCGGAAAATCGCAATACTATGTCAGTTTACAATTCATAGGCCCTACCTTTTGCTGGAGAAAGTGGAACCTTAACCTTCAGAGATGTGTTCTAGGCAACAGGAAGGTTTGGACAGGCTCTCATGGGTATTCGTCTCAAAGAACTACACATAAACACGTATAGTTTCCGCAGAAATTGCCAATTTTATGTTGGCCCCAAATAATGAAGAGCCTGATTTCCTCATCGAATACTCACGAAGGTAACCAAAATCAGCGAGACCATTGCCATTTTGCCAACAGCTACCCTTCTTCAGTTTGATTTTTATCTGCTTGAACTTGTCTCTCACTTGCCTCTGCTTATTTGTCCAAATCCAAGGTCCAGAGTCACTTGAGCTCCGTCTTCTGAAGGTCAGATTACTAATCTGCAGTTTTATCTGATATTTTTTCCACACATATGCTTTTGCGTATTTCACCCACTAATCTCCATAAACATTCGACTTTATGACGGACAGGAAGGAAGTTCACTGTTACTGTCTCGCTTTTGGGAACGTAGCCGCAATGATATTTGAGCTGAATTACAAACTGGACTTTCTATCAAGAGGGTCTGGTGGTTAGGCGGATTCGGCCGTATCTTGGATGCGGAATTCGGTTTTTGCAAGAAAATCAGTGCCGTATACGGTTTTTCGGTTGCAGCGCGGTTGCGGAAAAATGGAATTTAAACGAACGGTCAGCGGTTTTTCGCTTACTTCTTGGCGGAAAGTAGTTTGTTCCTTGCCTCGTACATTGTTTTTTACTGGACAAACATCTTTATCGAGGCTTCGCATAACTGTAAAAGTATGTTCATTGAAATTAGAAGATTCACATAAATTTCTTTAGGATTCCTGCATCATTTGCATGAAATAGCAATCCTAAAAAGAATATCCATGGTACTTAAGAATACTGACGGTTACGGTTTATGAGAGAAAATAGCGCGCAGTTGACTGGTACAAACGCAAATTTTGGCGGTTTTGCGGTATTGAAGCACCCTATAATAGACCCCTTATCAACATATCAAAGACAAAGTGTATGACCACGGAAAAATCTAATCCAGACCTTAACATTGAAATAAAAGGCAAACTAATAGAGCAAGTTTCTTAATTCACATATCTCGGGCACAAGCTCTCTTCGAAATACGACGGATTGATAACTGTAGTGTGAACCACAGAATTGGACTTGGATTGGCTGCTTTTAAAAACAACAAAATCGAACTGACTCAAATGAAATCAAGTATTTACAACACTTAATTAAGTCCTTCCTTCTTAATTCCAGTTGTTGCATATGGACTAGAATGTGTCAACTGGACTCCAGCTGCAGCAATAAAAAACTGGAAAAGTCTTTTAAAACCACGTAATGCGTTTTATGACTAATACCAATCTCACAGGTAGGTAGGTAGGTAGGTAGGTAGGTAGGTAGGTAGGTAGGTAGGTAGGTAGGTAGGTAGGTAGGTAGGTAGGTAGGTAGGTAGGTAGGTAGGTAGGTAGGTAGGTAGATAGGTAGGTAGGTAGGTAGGTATTTATATTTAACGTGGCTAGCCCGCGAAAGTCTGAGAGACTTATTTCCAGCAGGGGCCACTGATGTTTTACCATCAGTCCGCCGCAGCTACCCGCCACAGCTACCAGATTTCCCTCACATGGTCGACCCGAGCTAGAGTTACGGACAGCGACCAAACTGTCCAGCGTGGGATTTGAACCTACGGCCGTTTTGACCTTTGGTTAAGAGTCAGACGCCTTAACCACTCGGCCACAGACCCTGTCAAAATTGAAAATCTAAGACAAATAACCCAGTTACCACAAATCACAGGGGCGCATCCAAGGGAGGGGTTGTGGGGGTTACAACCTCTGCCCTTTTTGGCAAGGAAGGTAATTTGGCCCTACTCTCACCAGGCCAGTCAATTAGATTGTTGAACGTTTTGTTTGAATAGTCAACCTCAGTACAGAATTAAACCAGATAGATGCATTTTTAAGTTAGCTACTGACTGAACTCGCTCACTTAAAGTTGAATCTGTTATCATTATCTTCAGAAAACTAGCCCTTTGGCAGATACTAGTTTACCCCTAGATTATTGTTTGACTCCCTTGAAAACATAGGCAAATGTACACATATCATGCGATTGCCCTGAATGTCTCAATTGGAAATCCAATATTTTTATACCCAATTTTTACCACAAAACCCGGCTGCGTTTACAAGGGGCCGCTCAAATACTTGGCCGGCCGAATATTTGGCCGCGTAGCTGTACCGTGCAAATATTTGGTCGGTATGGCTTCGCGTTTACATGAGGCCGGCCATCTTTTATAGTCATGCGCAGTACTATTGTCATTAGCAATGTCATTAGTACTATTGTGTCAGCAAGATCTGTTTAGAAGGTATGACTAATGGAAAGAGAAACAGGGGACGACCATACAAAAGGTGGAGAGATAACATCAAAGCACAATCTCCCAGAACACCCTTGTTAAAGATATAGATCTGTGGAAGCAGCTACAACATGTCAGTGCGCATTCTGCCAAAGACAGTGATAATGCAGAAAACTTTGCGGAAATACGAAAGAAGCGAGCAGAAAAGTTTTGGTTTCTGTTACTCAGGTGAGCTTAAAATGGTTCAGATGACAATTAAAATTTCACACATTTGCCATTAATTTTTTGCATAGCATCAGGGATGGCGTGACCAGGGGAGCTTGGGGGGCAGAAGCCCCCAAAAATTCACTTAGGCCCCCGTCGACACTTGAATTTTTGAAAATTACTATCCACTGTCGGCACTTCCGTAATTTGCGTGTCATGTCTTTAGAGATTTTTGTCGAATTTTGAGCCAATCAGAAAAGTGTGGTCCGTAAAAACGTTGCTTGCTTCACTCGCTGTCGGCACTTTGACAATTTTGTCCACTAGCATTTCTTCCCTGGCGCCATCTCTGTAGCATATTCCAGTCTCTTTGCTTGCTTCAAGTTTCTCAATTGACTCTGTAGAATTCAAAAAGCCTTCGCTGCCATTATAGTGTGAAATGCCGTTAAAATTGTTATCCTTAACATCTAGAAATGCAGACTCATCAGCCGATTGTACGAAACAGTCTAAAACAGGCATGCAAGGCATGCGTAGCTCAGGAAAGATGTCAGTTTTTTAGTTATTTAGACATATTCTAATTGGAAATTTTGTAATGTCCCGCCTAGGAAATTCTATGACTGCCCACTTTGTCATATAGAACTGCCCGAATACGAACTAGGACTGCCAATTTTGGAAAGTGGAGGGCTTTATATGACAATCCCCCTCGAAAAATTTTGTAGCCACTCCCTGTAGATTGGAGTAGAAGACAAAAGTTTTCCTTCCAAAGAACTTCACAGTCTTCCATCATTTCAACCGTAGAATTTTCTGATTTCTCTCGCATTTTCTCGGTCGTTTTTACTGTGTCAATTACCTTTACAAAAATGGACGTAACAACACTCGACAAATATGGACAAACAGGTCCCAAGGAAGGCAGCTCGAGGATGACGGGAAACAATCTTCAAAGAAGACACAGAAGAAAGAACAATGGGAAGTAAGCGTGCCGAAGGCGGGCGAAAGTTTTTGGTTCCCACCAAAAAAATTTTTTGTCTAAATACGTATCAAAAAGAGACCGCTTGCTTCAGGACGAAGGTCGTTCTTCTCCGTTAGAATAGGGGTGCCAAGCTGAGTTTTCAGCCTGAAGGAAGTCAGTTGCCTCCATTTGCTCCATCCCCTTGTCCAGTCATCACAAAATTTTTCAAACTCTGGTCGTTTTGGCTCCCCTTTCAAAGGTCTCACTGGGGGGCTGTGGCCCCCCTGCTACCACGCCACTGCCTTGATTCTGTGGTCCGTTGTTTTATAAGAAACAGAAAAGAGTTTCTCATCCCTAGCATACTTATTGGTCAGCGGTGACGCAGTTTGGTCTGTGGTCTGTCAGTGGCACTGATCAGTGGTCAGCGGTCGACAATGCGCTGCCTCAAATTTGATTTTGGCGCGAAATTCCTCATATTTCGATGATGGCGTGAACAGATCAGACACGATGAGGCTGGGAGACTCCTGCCAGGCAAGGGAGACGTCACACTTGATTCCTGATTGAAACAAACTCAAAAGAGAAGGATGCCCTTAGTGCTAACTTGAAGGAATAATGATGGTGGGAAACATTAGCTTTCTGCATTCGTTGAAACCTGCGTTCGGTGAAAATGACTTTAGGCCTGCTTAGACTGCTTCTTAAACACATTTTCATTTGGGCATGAAAAATAACAAATCAAGAAGATGATGGGACAAGGAATTTCGGATGTGAAATTCGGAGAACGTCGTGAATTCACTGTCTACAAGAAAGTAGAGCTGGTAACGGAGATCTTTTTGCCCCCATCCCTGCCTGCTTCAAGCTGAGCTTCAAGACGACTCGACTAGGCCATCGTGAGAAAGATGAATCAACTCACGCTGAAACACTTCTATCAAGTCACACAGGATTTACTACAAAATGACTGTATTGGGGACTAATGAGTAACAACAAGAGAGAAGTTTTGAAAACCACAGAAATGTCGGAAACGTTGCCTTGTGTACTTGAAACCAAGATGGAGGAGGGGTAATTCATCCTACATATAGGGCCTGGTATAAGTGTGCCTGTCTGGGTTAATTTGCGATATTTTGTCCAGGTTATGTATCTGCTTCACAGAGATTAACCACAGTTAGGGATGAATGTCGGCGATTTGTTGCTGTCATTCGCTAATATGACAAAAAGCTTCTGGAAAGAGGAGTTAAGCTGTAAAAGTGATAGATTGCAAAGTCTCCTACTGATACTTGTGAAAATTTGCCCTGTTTATGAGGCCATATTGCAAAATATTGCCCTGATTATGGGTCTGCTCTGGATTCTTAGAGGCACAGTATACCAAACCCTCCTTAGCAGTTCCCTCCTCATGAACCACCATGACTTTATGAGAGCACTGCAGTGGAGCAATAACCTGTTGCCACCCAAAGAGGAAAGTGTGTATTTTGTACCATGCAAGTTGAGTTGGCTGCAGTACTATTTTCATGGAAATGTCACTGTTTCAGCAGTTTAGAACAAGAAGTTGAAGCAAGAGATCTTTTCTTTGCTGCCAACTGCATGGCTCAGATTGAAAACTGCATAACTTCATTGCATACAAGATGTTATGCACATTAGACCATGATTAGACTAATTTTCCAGTCTGTGTTACCAATCACCAGCAGAGGAGAGTGCTGAGGTTCCAGCTAATGGCAGGAGCCACAGGCCAGAGCCTTTACCCTTTTGTATTATTTTTACTAGCTTTGGCCAGCTCCAAGCACTCAACAAAGAAGAGTGAAAAATTGTAAGAAATCTTTCAATGAAGTGCTAGAACAAAATTTGGTATGGACACTTGGTGTTGTTCATCTTTATTAGGCTTTAGCCCCACATAGACCTTCATTTCCCATCATCAACATTGATTCTGGCCAAATCTTTTTTAACCTGCTTTGGAAAAGCTTTAGTGAAGCTCCAGCCATTGGCCAGAGCCTCTGCACTCCCCCCTGCATGAACAGCAAGTCAATTTTTGCCAGTGTCTCAGGTGTGCAAGGAGAGCCCCCCACTATCTGTTACTGTATGAACTGTGTGAATCCCAATTTTTCCTTTTGTATGCAAGTGTCACACTTTCTGTACAGACCATATCATATAAATATACTGCATAATCATGTACAATATAAGTCACATATTATAATCATGTAAGTTATAGATGTAAATCTAGGATCAAACTGCATTTGCCCAGGCAAGATACAGGTGAATCAAAGGTTTCAAATTTAAAGTTACTGCCCATCTGAAATTTTTAAAGGCATCTGTAGATAATAGAGAAAATGATGTATTATTGCAGCAGATATCATTCTTTGGGAGCATGTGTGCACATACATGTATCTTCCCTTCTGGTGTAAATTCTTTCACTCTTGAGATCATCAATAGCAATGGCATACCTCCTGTCATGATCAGTAGCCAGATATTTACATCTGAGTGAGTAATTTTATATAATATTTATTATAAATCTGAAATCTCGAAAAAATCTCAACGAAGCATTTGTAAGGACTCCATGTTTTTCCAATCATGATTGCAAGTTATAGGCACTCTGAATGTTTCTTCCATTAACCTCTTGTGGCATTGAAACACTTAAAGAATTGCCTACAGCTCTTTCTTTCAGAATAAATTTAGTAGATTTCACATTTTAAATAATTATAGGTGCTCTAAATATTTCTTCCTGTACATTTTATAGCATTGAAACATTTAAAGGCATACATACAGCTCTTTCTTTTAGGAACATTTTAGTAGATTTAACATTTTATTGTAAAAAGAAGGTGAAATAGTTATAGGTACTCTAATAAATATTTCTTCAATTAACATGATATGGCATTGAAGCATTTAAAGGTGTACCTACAGCTCTTTCTTTTCCAAACATTTTAGTAGACGTAATATTTCATTGTGTTTAGGAGATTAAATAGTTATAGGTACTCTAAATGTTACTTCCATTAACGTGATATGGCATTGAAACATTTAAAGGAGTACCTACAGCTCTGTTTTTAGAAAGATTTTAGCCCAGGGGGTAATTAGTATATTTGTCCGACAGGGATGTGCCATTTTTCAGGGTATCGTTTTCGCCCATTTTTCCTAGAACAGGGTATCAAAAGAAGGCAAATTTTCTGGAGCAGGTTGTCAAAATATGTCAAAAGAGGAAAGTTTGTTACAACGGGTAATTATCTAGTCAAATTTTCCTGTTTTTGAGTATACTTTTAACAGCTTTTTTCTAGAACAGGGTATTATTTGAAGGCAAAATTTCTGAAGCAGGGTGAAAAAACTTTTTTCCGTGGGGACATCCCCATACAAATCTAGGTCAAGTACCCCCCCTGGGATTTTAGTAGATTTAGCATTTTATTATGTAAAGAAGGTGAAGTAGCTATTGGTACACTGAATGTTTCTTCCATTAACGTGATATGGCATTGAAACATTTAAAGGAGTACCTACAGCTCTTTCTTTAGAAAGATTTTATTAGATTGAGCATTTTATTGTGTAAAGAAGGTGAAATAGTTATAGGCACTCTGAATGTTTCTTCCATTAACGTGATATTGCATTGAAAAATTTAAAGGAGTACCTACAGCTCTTTCTTTCAGGAACATTTTGGTAGATTTAACATTTTCTTGTGTAATGAAGATGAAATAGTTATAGGTACTCTCAATGTTTCTTCCATTAACATGATATGGCATTGAAACATTTAAAGGAATACCTACAGCTCTTTCTTTTCAAAACATTTTAGTAGATTTACCATTTTATTGTGTAGAGAAGATGAAATAGTTATAGGTACTCTAAATGTTTCTTCCATTAACATGATATGGCATTGAAACATTTAAAGGAGTACCTACAGCTCTTTCTTTTCGAAACATTTTAGTAGATTTAACATTTTATTGTGTAAAGAAGATGAAATAGTTATATGTACTCTCAATGTTTCTTCCATTAACATGATATGGCATTGAAACATTCAAAGGAGTACCTACAGCTCATTCTTTTCAAAACATTTTAGTAGATTTAACATTTTATTGTGTAAAGAAGGTGAAATAGTTATAGGTACTCTAAATGTTTCTTCCATTAGCATTGATATGGTATTGAAACATTTAAAGGGGTACCTACGGCTCTTTCTTTTCAAAACATTTTAGTAGATTTGACATTTTATTGTGTAAAGAAGATGAAATAGTTATAGGTACTCTAAATGTTTCTTCCATTAACATGATATTGCATTGAAACATTCAAAGGAGTACCTACAGCTCATTCTTTTCAAAACATTTTAGTAGATTTGACATTTTATTGTGTAAAGAAGATGAAATAGTTATAGGTACTCTAAATGTTTCTTCCATTAACATGATATGGCATTGAAACATTTAAAGGAGTACCTACAGCTCTTTCTTTTCGAAACATTTTAGTAGATTTCACATTTTATTGTGTAAAGAAGATGAAATAGTTATAGGTACTCTAAATGTTTCTTCCATCAACATGATATGGCATTGAAACATTTAAAGGAGTACCTACAGCTCTTTCTTTTCGAAACATTTTAGTAGATTTCACATTTTATTGTGTAAAGAAGATGAAATAGTTATAGGTACTCTAAATGTTTCTTCCATCAACATGATATGGCATTGAAACATTTAAAGGAGTACCTACAGCTCTTTCTTTTCGAAACATTTTAGTAGATTTAACATTTTATTGTGTAAAGAAGATGAAATAGTTATAGGTACTCTAAATGTTTCTTCCATTAACATGATATTGCATTGAAACATTCAAAGGAGTACCTACAGCTCATTCTTTTCAAAACATTTTAGTAGATTTAAGATTTTATTGTGTAAAGAAGGTGAAATAGTTATAGGTACTCTAAATGTTTCTTCCATTAACATGATATGGTATTGAAACATTTAAAGGGGTACCTACAGCTCTTTCTTTTCAAAACATTTTAGTAGATTTGACATTTTATTGTGTAAAGGAGATGAAATAGTTATAGGTACTCTAAACGTTTCTTCCATTAACATGATATGGCAATGAAACATTTAAAGGAGTACCTACAGCTCTTTCTTTTCGAAACATTTTAGTAGATTTAACATTTTATTGTGTAAAGAAGGTGAAATAGTTATAGGTACTCTAAATGTTTCTTCCATTAACATGATATGGCATTGAAACATTCAAAGGAGTACCTACAGCTCATTCTTTTCAAAACATTTTAGTAGATTTAACATTTTATTGTGTAAAGAAGGTGAAATAGTTATAGGTACTCTAAATGTTTCTTCTATTAACATGATATGGTATTGAAACATTTAAAGGGGTACCTACAGCTCTTTCTTTTCAAAACATTTTAGTAGATTTGACATTTTATTGTGTAAAGAAGATGAAATAGTTATAGGTACTCTAAATGTTTCTTCCATTAACATGATATGGCATTGAAGCATTTAAAGGTGTACCTACAGCTCTTTCTTTTCGAAACATTTTAGTAGATGTAATATTTCATTGTGTTTAGGAGATTAAATAGTTATAGGTACTCTAAATGTTACTTCCATTAACGTGATATGGCATTGAAACATTTTCAGGAGTACCTACAGCTCTGTTTTTAGAAAGATTTTAGCCCAGGGGGTACTTAGTATATTTGTCCGACAAGGATGTGCCATTTTTCAGGGTATCGTTTTCGCCCATTTTTTCTAGAATAGGGTATCAAAAGAAGGCAAATTTTCTGGAGCAGGTTGTCAAAACATGTCAAAAGAGGAACTTTGTTACAACGGGTAATTATCTAGTCAAATTTTTCTGTTTTTGAGTATTCTTTTAACAGCCTTTTTCTAGAACAGGGTATTATTTGAAGGCAAAATTTCTGGAGCAGGGTGAAAAAATTTGTTTCGTTGGGGACATCCCCGTACAAATCTAGGTCAAGTACCCCCCTGGGATTTTAGTAGATTTAGCATTTTATTTTGTAAAGAAGGTGAAGTAGCTATAGGTACGCTGAATGTTTCTTCCATTAACGTGATATGGCATTGAAACATTTAAAGGAGTACCTATAGCTCTTTCTTTTAGGAACATTTTAGTAGATTTCACATTTTATTGTGTAAAGAAGATGAAATAGTTATAGGTACTCTAAATGTTTCTTCCATTAACATGATATGGTATTGAAACATTTAAAGGGGTACCTACAGCTCTTTCTTTTCAAAACATTTTAGTAGATTTGACATTTTATTGTGTAAAGGAGATGAAATAGTTATAGGTACTCTAAACGTTTCTTCCATTAACATGATATGGCAATGAAACATTTAAAGGAGTACCTACAGCTCTTTCTTTTCGAAACATTTTAGTAGATTTAACATTTTATTGTGTAAAGAAGGTGAAATAGTTATAGGTACTCTAAATGTTTCTTCCATTAACATGATATGGCATTGAAACATTCAAAGGAGTACCTACAGCTCATTCTTTTCAAAACATTTTAGTAGATTTAACATTTTATTGTGTAAAGAAGGTGAAATAGTTATAGGTACTCTAAATGTTTCTTCTATTAACATGATATGGTATTGAAACATTTAAAGGGGTACCTACAGCTCTTTCTTTTCAAAACATTTTAGTAGATTTGACATTTTATTGTGTAAAGAAGATGAAATAGTTATAGGTACTCTAAATGTTTCTTCCATTAACATGATATGGCATTGAAGCATTTAAAGGTGTACCTACAGCTCTTTCTTTTCGAAACATTTTAGTAGATGTAATATTTCATTGTGTTTAGGAGATTAAATAGTTATAGGTACTCTAAATGTTACTTCCATTAACGTGATATGGCATTGAAACATTTTCAGGAGTACCTACAGCTCTGTTTTTAGAAAGATTTTAGCCCAGGGGGTACTTAGTATATTTGTCCGACAAGGATGTGCCATTTTTCAGGGTATCGTTTTCGCCCATTTTTTCTAGAATAGGGTATCAAAAGAAGGCAAATTTTCTGGAGCAGGTTGTCAAAACATGTCAAAAGAGGAACTTTGTTACAACGGGTAATTATCTAGTCAAATTTTTCTGTTTTTGAGTATTCTTTTAACAGCCTTTTTCTAGAACAGGGTATTATTTGAAGGCAAAATTTCTGGAGCAGGGTGAAAAAATTTGTTTCGTTGGGGACATCCCCGTACAAATCTAGGTCAAGTACCCCCCTGGGATTTTAGTAGATTTAGCATTTTATTATGTAAAGAAGGTGAAGTAGCTATAGGTACGCTGAATGTTTCTTCCATTAACGTGATATGGCATTGAAACATTTAAAGGAGTACCTATAGCTCTTTCTTTTAGGAACATTTTAGTAGATTTAACATTTTATTGTGTAAAGAAGATGAAATTGTTATAGGTACTCTGAATGTTTCTTCCATTAACATGATATGGCATTGAAACATTTAAAGGGGTACCTACAGCTCTTTCTTTTCGAAACATTTTGGTAGATTTCACATTTTATTGTGTAAAGAAGATGAAATTGTTATAGGTACTCTAAATGTTTCTTCCATTAACATGATATGGTATTGAAACATTTAAAGGAGTACCTACAGCTCTTTCTCTTAGAAATGTTTCAGTTTATTTAACATTTTATATTGTAAAGGAGATGAAATAGTTAAAGGCAAGGGCTGGGTTTGTTTGGTTGAACATTTTTTAGTTCTGTATTTATTCCGAAGCAATTTCGACATAGAAATCGTTAGCTATTGATTTTATCTCCCTCCCCCTACTTTTTCTGGGCTGGAGCCGCCCCTGGTTAACAGCACTCTGAATGTTTCTTCTACTAACGTGTTATGGGATTGTTATTGTTGATTTATTATTTTACTGCTTGAAGAAGATGAAATAGTTATAGCTACTCTAAATATTTATTCCATGAACGAGATATGTCATTGAAACACTTGTACCTAGAGCGCTTTGTTTTAGAAGCATTTAGTAGAGTTAACATTTTATTTCTTAAAGAAGATGATATAGTTATAGGTGCTCTAGCTCTAAATGTTTCTTCCATTAACTTGTGATGGCAGTGAAACACCTAAAAGCGTACCCACCGTTTTTTTATGTTGGTAACAAATTTATAGATTGTACATTTCATTGCTAGAATGAAATAGGTTTAGGTATTGCAAATGTTTGATCCGTTCTAAAGTACCTATAGCTATTTCATAGAAAAATTTCACTAGATTTATCATTTTATTGATAAATGATATCAAATAGAAATCTACTGCAAAGACGTTTTTATCATTACCATATGGTTACGGATACAGGTTTAAGTTAAAGATTTCATTCCAACCTTAGACTACGAATTGTAGTAACATGTCGCTATTTTGTCAAAATTCTTGGAGAATCCCAATGTTTCATCCAACCATTAGATATGTTGGTGATTTCTCATACGAAGGTTTTTTATTCTTACTTTCTGATGGAAAAGACTTGCTCAAGGTAACTGTAAATGTCTTAGACTTAGGCAAGTCTACCTGTTTGGAAAGAAAAACACGACAGTCGCACATGTTTTCAATCATGGTAACAACGAGAATGTTGATGGCTATCAACCAACTCATCACCTCATCTCTGTCTTGAACTGCCGAATAAGAGACTGAGAGAATTTCCCTCAGTTTTAATCACATTTATGCTTTGCTAACAAATGGAAACTCGCGGCAACTACTTCAATCCGGCGTCCGTCTGTAACACTCAACTAATACGGCAATTCACATATTTCTAAAAGAAACTGCTTATAAGAAACTCAGCTCTCAGATCCTCAAGAACAGTACTTGGAAAATATAACTTATGAGAGCACCTACCGTAAAGCTCTATAAAGCCTCCTCTCTCTATCAAGCCTCCTCGCTAAGAAGCCCCTTTCAGTTGAGCCAAATTTTTAATGAGCCCCCCCTAATTTAAACCAAATTCTAGAAATAACCGACGATTTTCGATGTACTACGCTAGACAAGCTCGCATGTTAGTTTTTGTAGTATTTGGACGGAGAATGTGTCGAATTTACATATTTGACTCATTAAATTGCATGTTGGAATCACAGAATAATGGGTAAAAGAACTGAAAAGCTATCATAAATATTCATGCAATTTGATTTTCTGAATGAGCCGCCCCTATCTCTAATAAGCCCTCCGGGGTGAGACGCCTGGGAAGAGCAGGGGAAGAGCTTTTACTGCACTTTGACATAGACGTAGGAACGGGGGGAAACTGGGGGCACCTACCCCCAAGATTTTACAATAAACGAAGAAGTGCCCTTTTCTTTTTTTAGAAAATGCCCCCTTCTCTTAAGGAGAAAGTGCCCTCGAAGTGTTGTGCTCCCCAAGTTTGAGATGCTTCCTACGTCTGCATTTTGATAAAGGAAATCATGTACATAGTTTTACTTTGTCACTTTGATTTCACTCGTTTCGTGTATCATACTACTTGGAAGGTACGCGAGTAATGCCTAAACATTGGAAAGGCTTGAAAAACCATTGAAATGTTCACGATGGAACGGGGGGAGTGGGGTAACTACCATATATGCAGGTACGGGATGTGCCATTTTTTGGGTGCCTTCTTTCTGAGCAGAAAATAAAATCCGGGATATCATTTTTGGTACAATCACAAGTAGTCATAAATTTTGGGGTGTCATTTGAGAAAAGTAACTCTTCCCGGTGCTGATTTTGATCAAATTTCACTTACTTGGCTAGAACCTTGGACTTGTTCAAGTCTCACTTTCTTTTATTAGTCGACTGAGATACAAACGTGGAAAGTAAATAGCGCAGCGGGGGAATAGCGAAGGAGTTGCGGAGGAGAAGGAGAGAGGAAACTTTCCTCTCTCCTTCTCCGTTTCCTTCTCCATTCCCCCACAGCACTTTTTATCTCAGTCGACTGATAAAAGAAAGTGAGACTTGGACAAGTCCACTAGAACCTTGGATGGCTGTACCCTGGGTACCAGAGCCTCAAAATTCAAATGAAAGGAAATTCGTTAGAGGAAAAGAGAGAAGGAAGAAATTTTTCTGTCCTTCTTTATTTTTCTTATTATTCCTTGGCTCTAGTACCCAGTGAAGGATGACCGTCACAATTTTAAGGGTATACATTTTCAATTGCCTGTAAATTTTGGAACATCGTTTTCGCAAGAATTTGTAAATCTTAGAGGGCGATTTCAGACGTCAAATGGCACTCTCCCATCACCCGCCTATTGTAGTCACCCCCCCTTGGGCGATGGACCAGCGCTGGGCGCTGCAAAATGCAACTTCCCCTTCACCTGCAAAAGATAAAAACAAAAATGTCCGTAGAAAAGATTCCAGTTATGAGTTTTTGGGAAGGACTGCTTCTCCAGAACTTGAAAATATGTTATTATTTGTGTTGCGGTTGATACTACATTTTTATTTCGTCATACTGATCGAAAAAAAGATCATGATTCACACTGATGTAATTTAGTTGATCTTGTAGTTATGTTCGTTGTTATTAGGTGAGAGGCCGTCTTGGCCTAGATACCTTCTAATAAAAAAATAAATAAAATAATGTGTACCTTGTCGAGGGGTACTTCGGGGGGGGGGGTCCCAATACCGCAATACCGCACGAAAAAGTTGCCAAATACCGCAATACCGCATCGAAAAATACAAAATACTGCAATGAAACCATCCTGACTACTGCTATGTTGCGAGATGGACGCTAGAGGCCAGACTACAGATAAACGCCCTGTGCTTGTGCTTGGATCGCTGTTGCCAGCTTTCAAACGAATTTCTGTGAGAATTTCTGCTTTCTCGAATAAATTCTAACGCAGGATACAACATGTACCGGTTATGGCTACAATATACGTTTGTAACACGAAATTTCGTTTTCTGTCCCTAATGCCGAACCATTAACGGAATCTAGTTAAACCATACATCATTCGAAGCACAAGAATGTGGGGACTTTAACCATATATATACATGATTGGCAAATATTGTACTATGATATGTTCCATGCAAATTTATTACTTAGAAAAGTGCACCATCTTCAAAAGCTATCTTGTACCCTTGCGTTTAAGGTAACAAAATCTGACTCACATCAGCTGGCAGTGCAGATCCTAAGCCTTTATGTATGGGATTTTTCTAATTCCTTCTCCCTTTGAAACCACATGCTGTCAAAAATTGGCAAATGATTTGGCTGCCCTCCGACTGTTATATATCTTAATATAAAATACGAACCAGAGTACATACAAAGAACTTGGGATACACTTTCCAAGCTCCAAGTTTGCCAAGGCCGAGTTCAAATTTTCGAGCCATTCGATTGATTCAAAGCGTACAAAATAGCTCTTTCGTACCTGTACCTCGTGGATTTTTGAATCCTAGGAAAAAGGGATGTTACTCATCGAACTGTCAGCGTACACATCGGGGCCACATGAGCCACTTGTAATCCGGGTCAAGTCAAGCCATTTACGCTTTAAACATCAATTTGAGTCTTTGAATTAACACCCAATGAATACGACGATACTTAAATGCGCGATGCCATCTCAGAAGGTAAAACGATTAGGATTGGATTTTGAAGACCTCAAATAAAAAATTTGATTAAAAAAGTCATGGAAACCTTAGTTTGGAAACCTGAGATTTCTTCCATTCTCAATCCAACAAGGTATCATTGTGTGCCTTGAAAGTTCGGTTACCAAATATGAAGAAATCGGAAGAAAAAATCCAGGGGGGTCTGAATGACACAATTGTTTGCTAACATTTTTGCCCGACTAAGGGGAAATTTTGTCCGAGTTGGGCTCATTTTCGATAATTTTTCGAAAATTGCTGGCCCACAACTGATACTGGTGAGGATGAGCACTTTCACCATGTATCATCAATTGTGCTAGAATTACAATTTGATCTGGCAATTGTCAGAAGAGCGTTAAACAAGAGAACGAAGCATCCTAAATCACGTGACTAAGTTAACATTAGTTCTAAAGAATCAATTTGGCTAAAGACTCCATAGCTGTAGGATTATCATAGGTCATATGGACAGAGATTTACAATGTTCAACATCTAGTCAATAGAAGAAGCAGTACCAAAGAGAGAAGGCAGTTCCGAAAGGGGAAATCATACCCCTCTGTCACTATTAAGTATTCCCAGCAAAGTATGTGACGGGATCAAGGGCGAGGGTATAGACAAGCACGTCATCGATAGAGATCTGGCAAGCACAATAGCAATGGGGTTTTGTAAAAGGAGGATCAACTGAATTATTGATGTTACATCTGACTGAAGTCGAGAGACAGGCATCGGGTGAAAGATAGTTATCAACGTGATAGTCTTTCCAAATAGCCATTCATTTGATCTACCACAAGGCAATACCAGGCCCTGAAATACCAGGTTTGTGGATATTCATATTCATATTTGAATTTTTTAAGGAGGGTAGCCCTTCGGCAGAAGCCGTTTTTCAAGGGGCCCTCCGGTAAAAAACTTAATTACAGCATACAGTTAAACTTAAATATGACTAGAATAAAAAAAAACCATACCCTAAAAGCCTATTTACAATTATACAATATATACAATAGAAATGAAAAATCAACCCTTTATCAGTTTCTTAAAACTATTCAGGGAGGATGCTGTCTTTGACTCAGAAAACTTACATTACTTGATAATGCTTTGATTACCGAACTGAAAACGGCAAGTTAAAATTGAGGGTCAGAGATTCCATTAAGACGAAGGTGACTACACAGTGAAGTCTTGGTCTTTAGCGACAAGTGTTGGGACTGCAGGAGTAGAGAAGGCGTAATCGAGTCCACGACCCCCCATCATGACGCTCAAGTAGTGGAGCTCACCTGAGATAGAGCACTGTCTGCTTGACTGTTCCTGCTACGAAGTCAGAGGATTGTACCACTGCGTCACGACACCTTCAAAAGATACATGCAGAGTGCCACAAGGATCAATGCTTGACCCAAAGCTCTTCAGCATTAATGTAAAGATCTAAACAAATGATTTGTTGTACAAAGTTAACTCGTGCTAAACCAAAAAATGTAGCAAAGTTAACAGTAGCATAGTTGTTGGTAGACCTGTGGTGCAAATGAATTCAAATGTAACATGAATTGACAAGAAAACTTTCAAAAGCAAAAATAAGGTTTTGATTCAAATGGCAAATATTTCGTCTTTGATAAATTTTTGTCGCCTAAGTTTTCAAATGAAAATAAATTCCTCTCCTCCGCATGTTGTCAATTCCTTTGAACAGCTGGAGAAAGATATAAGGAATTCCCATTCTCCTTTGATTTCCTTTCCTCCATGAATACGTCTCGAAGATGCTGGGCTCCTTGTCAGGAAAACGGTATTTCATAAACTTTGGATGCTAATATATAACGATACCGCATACCGCGCTGTAAAAACTCAATACCGCAATACCGCCAATTTTTTTCCTTAATACCGATATACCGCGCAGATTTGACACCCAATACCGCAATACCGCAAACCCCGAAGTACCCCTCCTTGTCCACAAGACCTTCTGCCACTGGTTCCTTCTCCCGCGCATGTCTTGTCCTGCGCAAGCGCGTCAAAAAGAAAACTTTTCGCACTTCGCTCTTGTCTGCTTGTTGTTTGGCGAAGTGTTTGGCGCCTAAGGTAAGATCAAGTTCTTCTTGTCACTTCGTAACATGATGGTGGCCGTCGTACTCATCTGAAGTCAGTGAAGTTTTCTTAAAGAATAACGTTGGTTTTCCTTTTCCTACAGGAAATCATTGTCGCAAATTATCCCGAAGATAGGCCATTGCACATTTGATTTAGGCCCTTTTGGCCTACATACACAGTGTGTGACTTGCATGTGTGGTTGTGCTTTGTGCTGCTTGGACGACAGAGATCAGGAGAAGATTATTTGGGAGGCATAGTGGACATTCAAAATGCTGCAACAAAGGCTTCAGCACATTCTCCTGGGCTTGAAAAGCAGGAATGATGAGGTGCGAACCAAATATGCCCAAGAGTTGCAGCATTTCGTGACGACAGAACTCAGGGAAGCAACTGCAGAACAATACCCTCAGTTAATGGACGACCTGATACATGGGATTTTCGTCCTGGTTCAAAGTAGTGACGCAAATGACAAGAAAGGAGGCATTCTTGCTATAGGTATGAACTACACATCTGTTCAGATCAAATGATTGATTAGCAGATCACTCTATACTCACTCTATTATTGAAAGTGGGGCACTTTATTTTGAACACCCAAGAAAAACAACATGGTATTCAAAAATAGACAACAGATAAACCATAAAATGTGCCATTGACGAAGCAAAGGATCACAACTAATGGGAGTCTTTCCATGAAAATTTTGAAATTTTAGACTTCTATGACATCAAAAGATTCTGATAGATTCTGGTACCTTCCTCAAATATATATTTCAATTATCACATCCTCAGTATCAAAATTATCTCAATGGCTCCAAGCTTTTGACAGGGTAATAAGAAATCATCCTAATTATTACTTGCTTGCGCTCTTTACGCACTCTTTACAGAAATCCACCTTGCAACTGATGATATAACCGCTGATTGATAACTCGTTGATTTGATCAAGGGTGTTAGGACACAGATGCTTTGATTGGTTATTTATTTTCCTTGTTTTGATGACCACTCTTCTAACCAAGCTCAGTTGAAGACAAAACAGAACAGAAAACAAGACAACAAAACAAGAAATAGGGATCAAAACAAGGTAACTAAATAATCAATCAAAGCATCCGTATCCTAACACCCGTGATCTGATTTGACTCCAAAAATGAAGATCACGTTTCTCAAGATACCAAAGAATCATTATCACGGGTGGCTTCATTCCATCCAACCTGTGAACTGCACGCAACGGCATGCTAGTGTTTGCGCCAAGAGTGTGCCAAACACAAGTCTTATTGCAAAAGTACGCCGGCGTACCAATATCGGACATTGCCGTGCGCCACAGATCTCTGGCGTGACATGCGCTGATTCCAGTCTGGTAAGTCAGGGCACTCATTTATAATAAAGGGTCTGTTGAGGAAAATGGGTAATCTGGGGTGAGATGGGTAGTGCCATTGATTGCTTGAAAGCATTAGTCCCAGAGCTGTAAACCAACAGTCACTATGTCAACAAGGGTAGTTCAAGTTGTTCTAGCCAAAGGAAAACTCTGAGCAAAGATTTGCACAAAATTTTTTGAGCAAAGTTTTCACCCTTCCCATTTTACCCTAAACTTACCCATTTTGCCCCAGCAGATCCTACCTAGTTTCATTCATCATTGTCATAGTCTTTGTGCCGTAATATTGCTCAACTTGCGCAAATGTTGAGAGCATTCTAACATCCTGTTGAAGGCTGTTAGATATTTTTGTATTGTGTTCTATTGCAATTGCTTCAACACTGGTGTTATGTTACAGGGTTTACTTTCACCCGTTAATATTCTTGGGGCAGCATTCTTATTTGTTTCAACATTGTAAATGAAGTGTTGATAAATAATAATAATGGGTGAGCACCACTGAACAAAGTTCTACAAATGTTGAGTGATGTTCAGGGCAATTTTCTGATCTTTTGAGGTCATGTATCAATTTTCATCCCTGCTTAGTGACATTCCGATGTTAACTGATGGTAATGTGGTCTACAGTGTGTGCCAAAGAATATTGATCAATATCCATTGTTTGATTCATGAGGCACTGAATTGTCCACTGTTTTGGACCTCTTTCTGTGGAAGAATGTGGGCCAGAACCAGATGAGTTCTTTTGATGCACCAAAGATCTTTGAAAATAGGCACTCAGATTTTCCCTTGGCTAGTAAAATGAGAGTGAAACATTTAAAAGTCCCTAAATGGTCATTTTACCTGAAAAGCACTTCAAGAATTTCAAGGGAGTCTTTATAATGTGAAAATGAGCTGCGTTCTGCATTTTGCATGTCTTGGTTTGTTTGGGCGTGCAATACAAAAGTGCTGATTTTTTCATAATGATTACGATTATTGTTTCTCATTGTTGTTTCAAGAAACATGAGGTGGTTCTGTCAAGATGACCTTTCATATCGTAAACTAATGGAAATTAGGAAAATTGATCAAGAAAATTGATTGAGAAACCTTGAAAAGAGGCCTAATCTTTTGAGTAAGGTCTGCAAACCGATGATGACATGTGTTGATGTTCTTATTGTTCTGGCACAAATATGCCAATTCATAGAACCTACAGACGGTCTCAATATGCCATTTGAGGTCTTTGCAGACTTTTCGTAAAGAAAGTCCGCGTACATGAACTCGATGAACTTCTCTAGCACAAAGTTGCAAAAATATTTTTTCATTGTGTTTGCATTCTCTATCGCACTCCCTTTTCAAGCTGGGGAAGATCAAAACAGTTACGCCATCCAGTTTCCCATTTTCTCGTTTTATAAAGTGTAAAGGTCAATTGAAACCAAATAAAGGTTACACAGAAGTTATTAACAGATTTGAGAAGGAGATGATGAGTCCACGCTGTTGAAATAAAACCTAAATTTTTAATATTACCGGAAGATAACGAAAACTTGTAGTGGCCCTACGTCAGAGATGCACCCTATAAAGGTTCTGTGCCAGTCAAATCAACGCGATTATCATTGATTGTTCTCTGCTGTCGCTCCCTGACCTTTCACGTCTGTACTTCAACAAGGAACATCAACAAAGAAGAAAGAAAGATAGATGAAAAGCTATGAAGAAACTTCTGTCACAAAATACGACACTTCATAAATCTTTTTAAAGACAAGTTCATTCTCCACATCTTTGAGTTCTTTAACGGCTTCTTTTTGAATCTATTTGCTTAGATAAATGAATAGATATTTAAAGGTTTGTTCTGAATCCTTGCATCTTGCTTGTTTCGCCAATGAGCTGACCTTTACAACGAATGGTTCCTATTGTGAAGAACTCAAAACGCTATTCAGCATCAAAACTGAGGAACATCAAGGGATAAATAAAGGAGCATCTTACTTCAAATTCTGCTGCAGAAGTTATGTTTCTGCGAAATTTTTGAAATTTTTACGAACTTTGGAAAATTTCTGATTTGCCCGTGTGACATTTGGCACGCCTTGAACAACTTAAGTGTGTGTAGAGGCGTGCATGTGTGATCGCACACCTCACATTACAAAGACTGTTAAGGACATGGCCAATCCTGGGGTGACACTCCCATACTTGACTTGACGGGATGTGCCACTCAACAGGGTGTTCTTTGCAGTAAAAATTATGCAACAGGGTGCCCTTATCTGATGAAAATAATGCGAAAGGGTATTATAATTGATAAGAAAATTATATATGCAACAGGGTATCACATGGAAGGACATTTTGTAAAGTTCTCTTGAAGCAATGGATCTTAGCAAAATTTTTATGCAGCAGGGTATACTCTTAAGGCATTTTTATATGACAGGGTATGGGGTGTAGTGAGATTTGCAACACACCACCATCTCTTCCCCAGTCAAATACCCCCTTAGGCGGCAAGTCAGCCAATCAGAAGAAAGGTGAGAGGTTGCAAACACTTCTTGAACTTCAACTTATAACCATATCTAAATGAGAATATTTGCTAAAATTTTCTAAGTTTCTGTCAGCTGGAATTTCAGAAACTTGTGTTAAGGAAATGAGACTTCAAATATGCACAGTAAAAAAGTTGAAAACCTAATAAGAAATCAGAAATTTTTCTTGTTAAGGCAAGTTATATATGTTCTCTATTTGTCTTGTCTGTTGCCAGGAACTTTATTGTTTCATATTTATGAGGAACCGTTATGAACTTTTGTATTGCTCCATTCACAAAAAACCAGATCAATTTTAATTTTTTGTTTCATTGCCTTCCAATGCTGTGATATTGCACTGGTTTACCCATTGCTATGTTACATAGTGCCTTTGCTTTGATCCTGGAAGTGCAATTTCAGTAACTGAATTTTCATTTTTCAATTTATCCTCAAGTGAGCTTAATTGGAGTAGATGGAGGAAATGCTACCAGAACATCTCGTTTTGCAAACTACCTGCGGAACATGCTACCATGTAACGATGTTGGTGTTATGGTGATGAGAGCCAGAGCGGTGGGAAGGTTGGCCCAAGTTGGTGGAACATTTTCTGCTGACTATGTAGAGTTTGAAGTGAAGCGAGCTCTTGAATGTTTAGCTAGTGACAGAAATGAAGGAAGAAGGCATGATGCTGTAAGTACTGTATCTCTCTGCAGTTGGTAGCATGGGCTTGAATCTTTGCAAAATTGTAAAATCTTTCAAAGGGGTTATGTCTCATTCAATTCCTACTCTGACCATCACACCCCCGGGCATCCCGGGGGTCAACAAAATTTTTGTGAACAAATGCCCGGGGGCTGGGAAAATATCTTCTGACGAATGCCCAGGGGCCGGGAAAAAATTGACTGTCAAATGCCCGGGGGCTGGGAAATTTGCTTTTAGACTTGCCATTGAAATATAAATGTTATAGTCAGCGATGTTGTTAATTGTTTTAATATTTGGTATTCTGGAGGAACACGAAGGATTTCTGATACTTTTAACACTTTCTAAAATATTACTGATTCCAACGACACAATAGAAGATCGACACTCAGAAACATAATACAATCTAAATTTGTCAAGAAATGTTTCAGAGAAAAATAACTCACATAGTACGACAACTGGAACAGAACTACAAAAAAACAACAAAATTTCCAAAATAACAAAACTGAACTTCTTGTTGAATACTACAAGGTAATTCAAAAGTTCTTGCGACTGCAAGGCTCTTTGACAATATCTGGAAGGCGATGTACAGTAACCCATTGCATTCAAAATACTACCGTGGACGCAAATAAACGTCTTGGATATTGTTCAACAAACATTAACGGCCCCAAAGCTTATATCATTCAGGATATCAAGTCAGCTTTCGGACACCATGTTTCGATGTTGAAATTGGAGACCAAAAATGCCAAGATCTCCAACCTTTCAAAGAAACGTGCAATACCAACAGTATATACTGTACACATCTTAAAATCCCGGTGGTTGTTGAATGCCCCGGGGCCGGGAAAGAATTGACTGTCAAATGCCCGGGGGCCGGGAATATTTTCTGTGCGAATGCCTGGGGTGTCCCGGGGGGATGGTCAGGGTAGAGATTGAACGAGACATAATACTGCCCTTTTCTTTCAACAGAATTGGTCAAAGAAAATTTAATTTGATTTACCATAATCACAGAGAGAGTATTTTGTTAGTCATCATTTATTTTCAGAATTACAGCATTATAAAATTTCTGCCAGTTTTGCAGTTGTCATATCATCAAATTGCTAGGTTGAAAATCATGAAGGATACAGACTTTTGCTTGCTAACTATCTTGTACACAGACCTTCAAAGCTGAGTATTGTGCTTGTCATATTGATTTTCTTTAATTTGGTTTAGAGATCTTGGAGATTTTGAATGTTTTTCAAAGCTTCAGACACCTCATCTCATACATCCTTTGATGAAAATAAAGAACGCTATAATTCTGAATATTATACATATCAGAAATGCTCTGTCTGGGATTGTAGCAAATTACACAAATTTCCCTTTACAGTAATCAAGCCACTTGAAGGAAAGGGACAATGGCATTTTGTTTCAAATTTTTCCAACGCTTTTTGAGCCCCATGCTGTAGTTGATGTTCAGTAATTGTTTTGGTTGAATAAAAAAAAGTTGGCTTGTTTAGTGGGATTTGAAATCAAAAGTTTGCAGCTGATATTCGAAACTGAAGTGTTCATCTGTCTGTCAAGAGCTAACTTAAAGTAGATGTGAAAATTTTTGTTTGCTATAATATTCCTACAATGCATGGGTACAGTTGTACAAAAAAGAAAAAAACATGCATGTATTCATTATTTTTGTGATGTTTTGCCCTGATTAATGTAATGATCTTGCAACGTCAGGTTGGAGCCCTGTGCAGTTTTATGATCATTGTTATGACTGAAGTTGTTTTGTTGTCACTTTCAGGTCCTTGTTCTGAAAGAACTTGCTGTGAATGCACCAGCATTTTTCTTTCAACATGTGCAATCCTTCTTTGATAACGTATTCAGTGCAATCAGAGATCCAAAGGTTAGTCTTCATTTCAATTTTTTCATTTTAAATAGAAGATGCAACTGTATATAGACTTGTGTGTAAAAAAGAAGAAAAGCTCTGAGACATTGCATTGTCTATTTGGGTGTACATTGTTCATGGTCCATTTAACAAGGACAGATTTTGTTTTGGACCAATCAGAACGTTTGTTTACATCTGATTGATTGACCAATCACACTATGCAACCTAACGTCACGTGACGCACTGTGATTTCACGCAAAATTGGAAGCTGTGGGGATAAATACCAAAATACCCTCTCCCCAAAAATGTGTGGCGTGCAAGTGGCTTTTAGACCAATCATATATATTTTTCGATTTTCTGAGAGAATACAAGCTCTTTTAAACTTTCCGAGAGAAATTTGAGTGTGAAAAACGTCTTAGAATTATGATAATGACTAGCGCTCTAGGTCCAGCAGAAAGATATTTCCTTGACCGACTCTTCAGTCTGTTGCAAAAAGGCAAGAATATTGATTCATAGACGACTCCATAGATATCTGCATGAAATTTTTGGTGCGGAACAACGATCAAAAGGGGCAGTATCTCTTACGACACTGAGAGGGTTATCTGAAGCACTACAGTCATATGAAGGGCCAAATTCCTGAAGTAAACTCTACAAGAAACCCCTACCAATAATGTCACAAACACGCACAAACAAAATGTCGAGTCACAAGATACTCACAAATTCTTCAGTTTCTATGATGATCCAAAACTGGATAAGTCCAAACTTCGATAGGCTGCTTGTGAACAAACGAACTTAGCAAGAATGAATTGATTATTTCCACAAGTTTGAACAGCAAAATCTTGAACGCGCCACAGTGGCGATGAAATGTCTACTCCACTCTCATTCTGATCTGTAACAGCTTAAAACTGGTTATTATGTCTGAAAAATAGCATTTTTTGCACAAACAAGTCGATTTTGTGTCCTTAGATAATTCTTTTTTGGTTGATTGAGAGAAAGTCGGGAAATAGACAACAGCATGGATTTTGATGATGGGTTCAGGTCAAGTAAAGGGAAAGAGAATAAATGAGTTGCACATTTCAGTTGACCTGACCCCTTCATCAAAATCCATGCTGTTGTCTATTTCCCAACTTTCCTTCAATCAACTGAAAAAGAATTATCTAAGGACAAGAAATCGACTTGTTTGTGCACAAAAGTCCTATTTTTCAGACATAACCAGTTTTGAGCCATAACAGATGAGAATGTGAGTGGAGTAGACATTTCATCGCCACTGTGGCGCGTTCAAGATTTTGCTGTTCAAACTTGTGGAAATAATCAATTCATTCTTGCTATGATCGTTTGTTCAAATACAGCTATCAAATCTTGGACTTATCTAGTTTTGGATCATCATAGAAACTGAAGAATTTGTGAGTATCTTGTGACTTGACATTTTGTTTGTGCGTGTTTTTGACATTATTGGTAGGGGTTTCTTGAAGAGTTTACTTCAGGAATTTGGCCCTTCATATGACTGTAGTGCTTCAGATAACCCTCTCAGTGTCGTAAGAGATACTGCCCCTTTTGATCATTGTTCAGCACCAAAAATTTCATGCAGATATCTATGGAGTCGTCTACGAATCAATATTCTTTGCCTTTTTGCATCAGCCTGAAGAGTCGGTCAAGGAAATATCTTTCTGCTGGACCTAGAGCGCTAGTCATTACCGTAATTTTAAGGCGTTTTTCAAACTCAAATTTCTCCCGATCAAAGTTGAATATCAAAAATTTAAGTGACTAAAGTTTAGAAGAGCTTGTATTCTCTCAGAAAATCGAAAAATTTTTATGATTTGTCTAACATCCACTTGCACGCCACACGTTTTGGGGAGAGGGTATTTTGGTATTTATCCCCACAGCTTCCAATTTTGCGTGAAATCACAGTGCGTCACTTGACGTTAGATTGCATAGTGTGATTGGTTAATCAACCAGATGTAAACAAACGTTATGATTTGTTCAAAACTTAAATCTGTCCTTCTTGGTGCATTTGCATTTTTGGGTGCAATTCTTTCCATTCTACCTCAGTTCATATTTAAAGGGCATATGCAAGGGAGAATACCGCAGAAGTTCTATGTAGCCCCTCTGTATTGAGTCCCCTCCCTTTTAAGCCAAAAATTTGGATGATAAGTCCCTTCTATATGAAGCCCCACCCCATTTACATCTAACACCAGAGGATTCCAAAGATTTTTCATTACTTCATCTTAACAAGTCTGCATGTCAATTTTTATGGATAAAATTCATCTCAAAGTTGTTTCTTTGACTCTGAAAATTGTGGGTCCCTCCAAGGGCTTAGGCAGTGGTTTTACCTTTTATGTGGCAATCTATCTTGGTTCAAAGTACTCATACAGTTGGACACATAAGAATTGGGGCCACACAGTTTCCAAAATTAGTAAACTACCCATTTTGACGGAGATATTGCTGCCATATGGAATCATTCAATGCATAACAACTTCAAGGCACAAAAAAGTTTCAAATATACGCAAACATGGTTCTGACAAATTTCTGTCTTTTTCTGATGCATTTAATTTGACTTGTAGCCTGCCATTAGAGAAGGAGCAGTTGAAGCACTTCGAGCATGCTTTGCGATCATTGCACAAAGAGAAACAAAGAAGAATCATTTTACACATTGGTATCAGGTTGGCAATGAATTTACTTCACACCTAACAGAGAGTCAAAAACATATTCTTCATTTGAAATGCCACTGGTCATCAGACATCAAGACAATAATATTAGCAAATATATACATCATTAACTGATAAACATGTTCAAATTCATTTCAAGATTTACTTGACTGAAATCAGCCACTCCATTCTGAAATTATGGGAGAGTTTCTTGACAAGTCCCCTTCAAGAAACATTGAAAAACGTACCTAGCATTGCAATCAGATTTTGCTGTTATTTTCCTTACAGTGCTGACTTCAACATGTTCTAGCATGTGTTATCCCGTTGGGAGGATGAAATCTCTTGGAATAATGTTGTTATGCATCCAGGGATCGCAAATTCATCCTCCTATTTAAAGAGCAAAATGCAAAAAGTATGCGAGTCATTGCATGTCTGGCAGGAAATTTTTTTTCACCTGTTTTTGAAGGTGTCTTGGAAAAGCCCTCTTGAGGGAATCCTTCATGACTTCGGAACAGAGCAGCCAGTCTCTGTCACATAGATTTTGAAATATATTTCGACATGTTCACTATAAAAGGATCTACTTGCATGATCAGTGGCTTTTCAAATGAGGCATTGTTGTTTTTACTTACCTGGAAGATATATTTCGGTAAATTATTTGAATAAGTAGAGTTCCATATTGTTCACGTTGCTGTGCAATGTAAGTTCAGAGTTTAACAGTTCTTCATAGACACATGAATTCCTCCCAGTAAATATGTTTGGATATAAATGAGCTTCAGTTGGAGTATATGGATCCATTGCACTTGAAACATTAGAGCACATGTTTATGGATCTCATTAAAAAAATGGTAGACCTTGTAGAGCTGGATTGGTTTTCAGGTACCTCTGTGTCCAAGGAAGTGTACTTCACTGTTTAAGTCTTCACTTTGATTTCAATGCATTGTTGATTGGCCTCCAGAGCCAAACAGTGTCCTCCAGAGAGTTTACTGTAAAAGTTCTATTTAGCCTCCACTTTATTAAGCCCCTCCCTCATCAGCCCCTCCGCAATGCTAAATGCACCTTGTCCTCCATTTATATTGAATACCAGAAGGTTACCAAAGATTTTTCACTTATCTTGCTAAACAAGTTTGCATGTTAATTTTGATATGGTTTGTGATAAAACTGTGTAGAGTTTGTGTATCTTGACTAGTGGAATTGTTTGTTGATAAGAGAACCAATATTTCACAAAATCTTGTTCTGAATTCAAACACCATTTTAAACTGGATAATTTATAGCAAAAATCTTATAATTTGAGATCTGTTTAACAAAAGTATGATGCCAGTGACAGCTTCAGATGGTACCTCCTTCGGAATTCTCTTCTCTGTTCCCTCGGTTTTTTCAAATTTGTCTTTCTAACTGAGATCATACTCTGCAGAATCTACCGGAAACTTTTTAGAAGCTCCCTGTGAGTTTATATATGTGAAAACATGCTGTAAAAGCTGAAAGTGATTGTTTTTAAATCGTGTATCTTGAGTCTCTTTTTCCACCTGCAGCAAGTTTACGAAGAAGCAAAACGAGGTTTTGAAGACACTGCAAGCACAAGGGAAAAAGGTGTTGTCCTTACAAAAGAAGACAAAGCTCATGGCTCATTGTTAGTTATTCAAGAACTTGTGCGTAATGGATCCAGTGAAGGAGAGGTATCCGTTCTATTCCTGTTGTGTTCAACTTTTATTCTCATCATCATCATCATCATCATCCTCATCAATGTGTCATCATGGTGATTGGCCGAGTGGCTGATGCAGTCTTTGTCACGTGACTGAAGTTAAGCTCGGTCGAGTGAGGTCAAGCCCCGCAGGGGCGGATTCAGACCGGTTTCACCAGTATCCGTGCATCGGTCAGATTTCCAAAGAAAGAATGATGTTTTTTACCAAAATTTTCAGAAAAATTAAAAAGCGTCACCCTTTTTTGCGATCTTCAAGCCTAAGCTTGTCTGTTAGGGGGTAAACCGTTTCTGATGGAAGTAAACAATGCCTACAGAGAGCAATCTGACAGCAATGATCCAGAAGAGAAAGATCTCTGCCGCATTCACACGCTGCTGCCATTGAAGAAAAGGTTGAGGGAGAGGCAAAGGAGACAAAAGAAGAATATGATTGTATTTGGAATACGATAAAGTGAGAGGAAATTTTTAGGGAGCCCTAAAGGTAGAGTTCTTGGGACTTCAAAAGCCTAAGAAGTGAACTTGCAAAAGTTTCTGGTGAATTTCGCAATTTTTTCAATTCTTGCAAGCAATTTTTGTTGATTTCATCTTGAAAAGTTATTGCGGATAAGCAAGTGGAACAACCTTTATTGAATACGGCGTTCCAGATATTTTCCGAGAGTCTGAAGGGCGTGGTCATGGAAAATTTTTCCTCGGGCTTTGCCATTTCCGTGAACCGGTCGGAAAACCGGGCTGGATCCACTCCTCCTGATGGTTGACCACGGAGGCCTGACCTCACAACTCACCTCGTCGTCCTTCGGCAGGGACGTTAAACAAGGGGCTCCATGCCTTGATGCGGCATGCTAATTAGGCCTAAATTAGCTTTCAGTAGCTAGAAATCCTGACAAGCCCACTCAAAACAAATTGAGAACAAATGAATAAAAGTAATTGTCATCATCATCGTTTTATTCACATAATACAACACACGATATACAATGCTATGTAAAACCTTAGAAAGAGCCGAGCATACTTGGTCTGGTTTTTTTGCAACAGAACGGAAATAAATATATCTACCGGTTGACCCATAAAAAGTGACCCGATGCAATCCTTTATAGTAAAAAAAGTAAGAGGCCGATGGAAATGCTTCAAACGTTGCTCTGTCACTAAAAGACTACCAAACATTATGACTATTTTGCGACTTTTTCGGCACAGTATCTTCCCAAAATCAAGGCAAAGGGCATGCAAGAAGTCTTCAATAAGTCGTCAAAAACAAGGGACTGATTTACAGCCATTTCAGATCTTCAAAACAACGAGGAGCGCATTTTTTTTCAAACTGGGAATAAGCATCTCAGTCGAAAGTTTTAAGAGCAACTTTATAGTCCGTAGATACCTAAAATATTCTTGTCTCGAGGGACATGCTTTCCTCTTCGATTTGCGTGAAAAGTTTAATTCCTTTGAAATTCCTTTACAAGGAACTTTAATACCCAATTCTTAGGTACCGGGGAATTTAAAATTTCTCCAGGAACTCCTGACTGAGCTGCCTTTTCCCAGCCTGAAATAAAATACTCTCCTCATTGTTTTGAAGACCTGAAATGGCTGTAAATCGATCCCCTGTTTTTGATTACTTTTTGAGGATTTCAAATTGACCCTTTTCCGCAAAATCCTTGATTCGCGAAGCTTACCAAGCCGAAAAAATTGCAAAAAATACTCATAATGTAGCCTAGTCTTTTAGCGACAGAACAACGTTTGAAGTATTTCAATCAGCCTCTTACTTAATCTTCCTATGACCGATTTCGTTGTGTCGCTTTTTTTGGGTCACCCGGTAGATACAAACAAGCGTTGCGGAACCTGTTTGAACTGTTTTGAACTTGATTCAAAACGGGCTCATCGTTTTTCAGTATTTGTTTGTCTCATTTTTTTCAAAATCTATGGTTAGACGTATTGTTGTTTAATGATGTTTGATTCCCAAACTGTAGCTGGTTGAAGAATGCTGCAATAAGGTATGTTGCCAACATCAGGTAAGGAATAAAAGTTAGTTTTGATAGACAGATCTTGTGAATCCCAAAAATGCAAAGCCATTTCAAGAATTTGCAATATTTTTCGAAATATTTGGCCTTATTCGATGTCTGTTTTGTTTTGCACAATGCCGAAAATGAGTTTTAAACATTAATGACATCTTCAAATTTATATGATTTTGCGAGCCATCTTTTGGATCACTCGTTGCATTTCCTAGCTGAACCGTGATTGCATCTCACGTACAATGTTTTGTAGGTGTGTTGGACAACGTTTCATAAATATAAATATTGAAGGTACAATAAAGTGTACAGTAAATCCTCGCATGTAAGAACCTACCAAAAGAACCTAGAGGCTGTTTTTCCTAAATTAGGTACCTTGTCATTAAGAGCCTGTTTCAATTTGATGAAACATAGGTTCTTATTGCATGGGTTGCAAGGTTGATATTAATTGCTGTTATTATTATTTTATTATTATTATTATTATTATTTATTACTATTATTGTTATTATTATTATTATTATTATTATTATCATTAGTATTATTGTTATTATTATTATTATTATTTTCAGAAGCACCATCGCATGATGGAAATGTCACACTTGATATCGGAGTTCTACCCGAACCCTGAGATGCCAAGCACTCTTCTCAAGATGAAGGCTGTACCTAGCAAGGCAGCCTTCTGCAAGCATGGGACGACCAGAGGAATGTCTATTCGTTTTAGATGTTTCTCCAGCTCTTTGGGTACTGTTCCCATTGCACTTACCACTATCGGTACTACAACTGCTTTGACATCCCAAAGCTTTTCAGTCTCTATACGCAGGTCTTGGTATTTCGTGATCTTTTCTTGCTCTTTGGCAATGACATTTTGATCTCCTGGTACTGCAAGATCGATAAGAATGCATTCTTTTTTCTCTTTATCTATAACAACAATGTCAGGCCTCCGATGTTCCAGCACCTTATCTGTTTGTATTGTGAAGTCCCATAGCAACTTACATCTTTCGTTCTCTTACATTGGCTCTGGTTCATGCAAGAACCATTTCTCATTGCAGTCTATCAAGAACTTCTTGCACAGTAACCAATGTATTTTCTACCTTAGATTGTCATGTCGTTTTCGATACTGATTCTTTGCAAGGTTAGGGCACGCACTTACAATATGGGTCACGCTTTCTGTTTTCTCTTTGCAAGGGCGGCATATTGGTGTGGTACTTGTTTTTTCTATACTATGTGCTATCGAGTTTGTCCTTAGAGCTTGCTCTTGTGCAGCACAAATCAAACTTTCCGTTCCTCGTTTGAAGTCTCCTCCTTTTAACCATTTTTATCTGCTCCTGTTTGCATGTTCTTCTGTTTCACGGAGAAACTGCCCATGCAACGTCTTTTCCTTCCACTCCCTTTGTCTATCCTTCTTCCTTTCCTTCACCAGAACCGTTGGCAGTCTTTTGACAAATTTGAGTTCTTCTTCTGTAACTTTGAGCAATTTCTCGGAACTTTCGATGACGTACTTTCCAATACTTAGAAATTCTTCCTCAACACAATCTCGAACACTAGTGAGTCCTCTGCCTCCTAAATTTCTAGGAATATAAGACCTTCCAACATTAGATCTGGGGTGAAAGCCACCATGTATTGTTAATAATTTTCTGGTTCTTCTGTCCATTGTTTCCAAGTCTTCGATAGTCCAGTTAATCACACCCGCGCCGTACCTTACCGTTGCCACAGCCCATGCATTGATTGCCTTTATAGCATTTCCTCCGTTCAGCTTGGACTTTAAAGTTGCCCTCACTCTATTGATATATTCTTTCTCTGTTCTTTCCTTCATTTCCTGTTGGGATATGTCACCTCTTTCTATTATTCCCAAATATTTATAGACTTCTATCTCAATCTGATTAATAACAACGCCTTCTCCCAGATCTATTCCTTCGCATCTGCATTCTTTCCCCCTTTTGAGAGCTAAAACACCACATTTATCAATGCCAAACGACATCCCTATATCTTCCGTTACTAATTTGGTGGTCATCACGAGTGAATCGATATCACTTTCACTGCTTCCATACAATTTAAGGTCATCCATAAACAGGAAATGGTTTAATCGAGGCTTTCCTAGTTCCCAAAAGAATATCCCTGCTTTAATCTTCGTAGCACCAGAGTTAAGGGGATAAATGTAATGACAAAAAGCAGTGGTGATAGTGAGTCTCCTTGGAAGATGCCCCTATTAATGTTGACTGCTTCAAGTGGTGACTCTCCTGAAAACAAGTTTGTTTTCCAGTCTTTCATGCTGTTCTTCAGAGGCTCTATCACATTCCTGGGAGCTCCGATAAGATCTAGGGATTTTAGCATCCAACTATGTGGCACCATATCATAGGCTTTCCGAAAGTCAATCCAAGCCATGTTTAAGTTGCTCTTACGCCTTTTACAGTTGCGAATTACCGCTTTGTCAATAAGTAAGTGGTCTTTCGTTCCACGGGACCCCTTTTGACAACCCTGTTGTTCCTCTGGTAGCAACTCCTGAAATTATTATTATTATTATTTATCATTATTATTATTATTATTTATTATTATTATTATTATTATTATCTTATGCTTCTGCTTTAAGCACTGGCAGTTCTAATAACCGAATTTACATCCCAAGGAAGCGGGTCAATACCCTTGACCAAGGGTCCCTTGGGTTCATTGTCCTTTAGTACTCAAGTACTTTTCTTAATATCCTGGCTGTTCCTAATAATGTCGTCTTCTGTAAGAGTGCTGTATTCACTGTGATATCCACTTTTTCTAACTATTCATCCAGTGTCTTCGTTATACTTCCGAGTGGACCAATAATCACAGGTACAACTATCACATTTCTCATGTTCCAAATCCTCTTAATTTCTCTTTTAAAATCTTGATATTTCTCCACTTGCTCTTTTTCTTTGTCACTAGTCCTACTATCACCTGGCACCGCAATGTCAATAATGATGCATTTTCTCTCACCTTTAATCACAACAACTAGGTCCGATCTTCTAGCTTCAATTAAATGATCACACTGAATATTCACATCCCATAGTAGCTTTACCTCGGCATTTTCCACTACACTCTCAGGAGAATGCTCATACCATTTTCCGTCCTTTCAATATTGTATTTCTTGCATAAATGCCAATGCACAATCCTCGCAGCGTTGTCGTGTCTTCGTTTGTATTCTTTCTGTGCCATCCTCTTGCACTCACTGACAATGTGATGTACAGTTTCACCCTTCCCTTCACACATCCTACAAAGTGGTGAGTCTGCTGATTTGTCAATATGGTGTTTAACATAATTTGTTCGGATATCCTGCTCTTGCGCTGCAAACAAAAGTGCCTCTTATTATTATTATTATTATTATTATTATTATTATTATTATTGTTGTGTTTGTTCTCAGGTATGTTCATGTTCCTGGTGGATGTTATATGCATAGCGGGCTACTGCCTGCAGCCATGGCTATCATATATAGTCTTCTTCTTCTTATCCTAAGCTATTCATTACTTTTCTTATGATCCTAGCTGATCCAAGGAGGCATCCTTTCTGCAGCAGTGCAACTGGACAGTCTATGCCAATCTGTTCTATCCAGGAATCGATCCTTTCTGTCACTGTTCCTAAAGCTCCAAGTACTATGGGTACGATGGTTACCTTCTTCATGCTCCAAATTCTTGCAAGTTCGTATTTGAGTTCGTCATAGTTCGATAATTTCTCTTCTTCTTTCACTACTATACGAGAGTCAAAGGGGCATGATGGATCAATGATGAGACATGATTATTATTATTATTATTATTATTATTATTATTATTATTATTATTATTATTATTATTATTATTATTATTATTATTATTATTATTATTATTTATTATTACCAATTTGTTTCAAGTTGGCAACTTACATAGCTATAGATAAAAAAGCTAATTCAAACCAAAAAATTAAATACAATGTTACATAAATATATACAAGAAAACGAGTCAAAATTACAAAGTTCAAATCAATATACAACGTTCATATTAAAATGGTGTAAAATACTATAAAAAACAGCCGAGCAGATCTGCAGTCGGTCGAATTGTATCCAGATTTATTTCCTGTGGAACAGGTGCCAACACGCTGCCCTCTGTATCGGATTGTTTCATTACCATAATTAACTGTATGTACCATAGGAAGTAAAAATGTATTGGTATTTCTCAAATTATATGTAACGCTTCTTTTCAAGAAAATTTCGTCCATAAAACTGGAGTTCAAATTATTTGTAGTTTTGAACATTTCTGTCATTAGCAATTGCATATTTTTCAGGTATATTGTTACAGATCCATCTTTTTCTAATAATGATACAAAGCTGGAAGTATAGTCTTTATAAGGTCATTGTGGTCCCAGTCGACTTTGAAAGTTTTGTTCTCCTCCCCAATTACTTATTGGGTACATAAGAACGCTTCCAACACAAATAATAGGGCTAAACATCGTTGTGGGGCTCTCACGGGGACTACTAAAATTAGTCTTAGTACCTTTGAAATAAGAACCAATTTCAGCCTGGCTCTCAAAAAAGTAGGTTCTAATACGCGGCGATTTACTGTATTGTACTTGGAATAGAGTATGATAAATTCAGAACGTCTCGAACTAAGCCCGTTCTCAAGTGGAGCGAGCCCGTTATGTCATTTCTGTTTGCAGAGACTTCGTCAGCAGATGGAGGAAATCTACAGTGACAATCCCGTTCGAAGTGCAAGTGTGCCCGATCTGTCTTGGTCTTCAAAAACTGGGAAATTCTTATCTCAAGGAAGCCATCAACATCAGAGATCTTTATTGCCATTGTTGAGTAGTAGTACAAACAGCATGCCACATTCTCAGAGTCGTTATTGCAAAGAGTTCATGGAAGACAAGTTTGAAGAGGTTTGGCTCTTTACTTTCTATTTAAATAGGTTATTGCAAAGAGTTCATGGAAGACAAGTTTGAAGAGGTTTGGCTCTTTACTTTCTATTTAAATAGCACACAGGACACAGTCAACCTTATATCAGCAGATATCTCTGCACAGGGGACACATCTTTAAAGTGCACACTCTTTTGCTTACCCTATTAGAGTTCACTATTAGCACTTTAAAGTGACATGGTTAGGTAATCAAAAAACTCTCCTCATTAAGTGTTGTGCAATTGTTCAAAGATAAACAATTAAATAAAGTAAAATATATCTACTTTGATACGATTTGAAATACAGTAAAACCCCGCAAACAAGAACACAGCAAAATAAGAACCTGCACACTGATTTGGTGTCTGCTCCTGAGCTGGCAGACTTTTGAAAGATCGCAGAGAGCATTGTTTCGTGAATGAAAGTTTTCAAAAACTTTCGAAAAAACAATGACACTTTGCAGATTCTTTTCTCTTGCGATTGACATAACAAAAGTACATTGCATTGCAATGGCATCAATTCGCTCGGTCGAACAACAACATTCGAATTCTCATTTTTCAGAATTCCCATTCTTTTGGCATTTTTCTCTGCGAAGTCTGCCAACTCTACCGTTTTCAGAATTCACATTCTTTTGGTAACTGAAATTTTTCTCTGCGAAGCCTACCGTTTTCGGAAGACTTCGCAGACTTCAGATGCCCAAAAGAATATGCCCTTCATTTTAAAATCGCTGATAACTGGAGAGCTACAACATCAAAATTCTGAAGAATATTCTCAGCTATGGGTGCAACTTTAGGGCATATTTCCAATCTTGACAAACAATTTGCGAAGGATTGCTTTAGTCATTTTCATGTCAAGATCAACCAAAATTTGATATGTTCCGTACCCTTCTTGATAAAATTTTCAGATAGCTACAACTGTAGTTTGACACACCAAGTATCTGAGCTCAAATTGAAGAAATTTTTATGGATGAGGCATTAAAGTATTAGTTGAAACAAGCTATTCTTCAGAAGGGTATGGTGAAAGTGAATTTTTTATTCATTTTGCTTGAGTGGCGTTGGAGCTTCTATCACTGTTTTGGACATTCGGAAATACGATTTAGATTCTTTTTTAAAACAGCTAAAAGGAGTAAAGTTTATAAAGCAGTAAATTTTAGATGATTTCAAATTACGCTCCTTTACAGTACTGCAATCATGAAAAAGATTGTTTTGACGTAGTAGGCGTATACATTTTTAGATTGCACCTGCTGTCGTTTTCAAAAATCATCCTTCTTCTTCAGGTTTGTCCCCTTGTCATGAAATTCAAAAATTCAAGGAGTAGCCTTGTACAGCAAACTTTATTAACTCTGCTACCACAACTTGCTGCATTCAAACCTAGCAAATTTGTCAAACGGTAGGTATCTTTTTTGATAAAAAATTCATATGCCTCATCTTTCGGGTGCTACCTGACTTTTGATGTTTTGTAGAGTTTCGGCAAGAAATCCTTACGAATGTTTTATTCTGACCTCGCTCGTCAAGAAATTGATCAATCTTGTTTTATTTCATTAAGAATTTTACCAAATATGTTTCTTATTACATTACCCAAAAACTATTCACACTGTTCCCGGGACAATACCGTGAGGAGTAGAAGATTATGACCCCATTGCCGTTGTCCTGAAATATCAAGAGTACTACCCATCTTTTTGAGTTATGTAGAGAAAGTGAAAAAGTTTATGTAGAGATTTCAGCTTTGGACATTGTCATACGTCAGTACTGCATGGTCATATTGATTGGTTTCCGAAATATTCAGCAGTTAGATGTTGATCATTGAAATGATTCTGATAAATCAAGAACATTTTTCATTCTTATCACTCACAGAGCACCCTTTTTTACCCTTCCAAACTTATCATTGCTTTGAAGGCTGCTCTCCATGTATAGCGTTCTAAGCATGCAGGGCTGCGACCAAATAGGTGCATGCGCAGTTTATAAAACTTTAAAGATCGATCTAATCGCAAGCAACTGATATTTGCGTGCTTTGGGAGTAGGAACCTGTTCAACTCCCATCCCGGGAGCTTGCAATCTTTCCCAAAGGAATCAGTCTTGGTCGCAGCGTCTGCGCGGTTAAAACGCTGGATATTGAGAGCAGCCGTAACGTACTATCCCCTCAAACGCACTAAGGTACAACCAAAAACTTAAATCTTTCAAGCGTTGTGAAATTTCGTTGGCTTTGACTCTGTCCGTTTCGGATTATTTGAAGATTTTTGTTTATTTTCGTACAAAAAATTTGGTATCTTATGAAATTGTGATGCCTTCTGATTAGGAATATGCAAGTAGAATACGGTATTATACCCTATCCACACTGCAAGTTAAACCAGTTTAAACTAAACCAGGTTATCGAATGGAGCCTTCTAATTGGGCAATCCAACGAATCCTATGCATTTGATTGGTTGAAATTTAACCTGGTTAAGGTAAAGCTGATTTAACTGCGTCACTGTGAATGCGGTATTAGTCATTCTGTGCGATCCAGTGAGTTGCGGAATAGCCTCAGGTCAAAGTTATTTCTGTCAAATTTTATCATGAACGTAGAGGGGCAATAACAAACCACAGTGCGTTCTATGATTGGCGATGGTCAGACCACACCACACACTCTTTGCAAAATCTGACTTCACTTTACTGTTTGCCAAGAGCTGCAAATGATGTATAGGAGGCTGGAAAATTTGTGAAGCAAAAACAATTCTCAAAATTCCCAAGAGACTAAACCTACCTTAGGTAAACAAGGTCTTACAGTGCTTTTAAGAATCACATTCCGCACTATTTTGGAAAATGATCGATTCCTATGGCTGAAAACAATTTTACTTTACTTAGGCCCCGTCCACACGTATCCGGATATTTTTGAAAACGCATCTTTTTTTATCCGTTTTGGGTTAGCGTCCACACGGAGACGGCGTTTTCGGTCACCAAAAACGAAGCTTTTCGAAAACGCTCTCCTGAGTGGATCTTTTTGAAAACGCCGTTTTCATGTTGTCGTGTGGACGGGTGAAAACGGAGCTTTTCGACAACGCTGGCGTCAAAGCATCGACTTACAGTGCTTACAGTGCTTCTGAGAATCACATTCCGCACTATTTTGGAAAATAATCGTACTCCTATGGCTGAAAACAATTTTACTTTACTTAGGCCCCGTCCACACGTATCCGGATATTTTGAAAACGCATCTTTTTTTATCCGTTTTGGGTTAGCGTCCACACGGAGACGGCGTTTTCGGTCACCAAAAACGAAGCTTTTCGAAAACGCTCTCCAGAGTGGTTCTTTTTGAAAACGCCGTTTTCATGTTGTCATGTGGACGGGTGAAAACGGAGCGTTTCGAAAATGCTGACGTCAAAGCATCGATTTGCGACATACCAGAGCATGCGCACGGATCTTTGGGATCACACGAGGGCATTTTGCTTGTATGTTTTCTTTAATCGAAGCTCGAAGAGCGGAGTTTGAAAGTAGCTGCATCTTCGTGTGGACGGGGATATTTTCGAAAATGCTCCTCGTGTGGACGTGGATAATTTTTCAAACGGATAAAAAAAGATGCGTTTTCAAAAAGATCCGGATACGTGTGGACGGGGCCTTAGTTTTTGGTTGTATTGTGCTTTTGTCGTTTTGCAAATTGAGGAGATCTTGGAATCTCCATTGACAGGGTTCTTCGATCGGAACCAAAACTGCGATCACTTTAAGTATCTGTGGCAGTTTGCATCACTTTGTTGATCCAATGTGGCTGCTTTCCATATATATTTACTCATTATTGTTATCATAATTATTTCAGACACTTAAGTGACACCATCAATTATATGAACCTATGCTTGAACAGAAAGGTAGGTATCTTGAATTGTTTTGATTCGCCATTGTTTAGATTTGATTGATATATGTGAAGGCTTGATGTAATACCAGATGTTCCAAAAAGTCCTACCTCCCAATTTGGTATACTCTACAGGGTGTCTCAAAGAAATTGTTTGACGTTTGATTGAATATTGAAAATAACGATAACATGAACCCGCTCATTGGAAGGTAACCCTGTCCCTAAGATTGTGAAATACTTTCAGAGACCAGAATCTTGCAAATCGGTTTAAAATTCACTGGAGCTGCGAACCTTCAAAGATCAAACATAGCTGAAACCAGAGACCTCCAGATTACATGTAATGAAAAAAGCTCGAAGGCCGAGGTAAAAGAAGCTTATCCAATGTTATACCTCTTGTTGATATCAGAGCAAACCAAATTGGACTTCGAAAGTAAATTATTACTTGCAGTCATTCTCGAAATTTGCTTATTAACATTCCATAGGTCAAAAAACAGTGGTTCAAAACATAATCGACGAGAGACTGAATCTCTTTCCTCAAAGCAGTTAGGGTTAGGGTAAGGGTTAGGATTAGGTTATCGAAAACCTGTCCAAATCCCTTTTGGTTCACCTTGAAAAAATTGAGAAATAACAGAAACGATGGCCTATGGAATTTTTACCAAAAATCCCATTTCGAGGCCACTGGTTTCAGCTTGCGCACAAACTTAAACTTCAAAGGCTTGTAACTCCATGAATTTTTAGCGGATTTGCAAGATTCTTGGGTCAAGAATTAATTTTAAAATCTCAGGTAAAGAGTTACTTGACCAAGTGTCCTTTCAGCGCATCATTATTTTTAGTATCTAATCAAACGTCAGACAATGTTTTTGAGATACCTTGTAGACACTTAGTAATAATTAATAGGTGTGATTTGAAACATCCCAACGGGCGTTTTTGTTACTTACCTCATTTAGCACAGTACAATGAAGATGCTTTCTATATGCAACTCAAAAATTCTTTAAACAACCGAATGAAGTATTGGACTACCCTCACATGAGAAAACTCAAACCGAGCTGAGTTTCAGATCGGCTTGAAATTTGGCTGTGTCTGCTAATTTGCTTCCCCCTCACATGAACAGTTTCAGACCGGTTTGAGAATATTAGACAATGCGTACATTCCTTCCGCTATTAGAACAATGGCAATTGTTTTGTGGAAGATATTGGCATTGACTCATAGCATTTAGATCCAGCTGAGTGACTTTGAATGAAATCTTTATTGTTTTGATTGCCAAAGGAACGCCTGGATTGTCAATCACACGTGCTTTGAAAAAAGTCATTTCGCCCCGAAATGAAAATTTTTTCTGCTCACATGAAAATTTCAGGTCGACCTGAAAACTGTGACCTGAGAAAGCAAGATGAGTTTCATTTCGCCTGTGTCACGTGAGCGCGCTAAGGGCTTTGACCGTAGACCGAAATGAGTTTCAAACTGATCTGAAACTCAGACCGGCCTGAGTTTGCTCATGTGAGGGCACTCTTAGTAATTGCGCTACGAACAGAGCTTTGTGGTATGCTACGTTTCGGGATTAAGCCCATTATCAACTTGATAATTTGTTTAAGCCCGAAACGTCGTATACCACAAAGCTCTTTTCGTAGTGCAATTACTAATATTTCATTCGTTTGTTTATCAGTGTAACATTGTGCAACACGCATAAAAGAAGTATGTTTGTGCATCAAAAATCTTTTGGTCATGAATAGTTGCTTTCTTAGCTAGTTCTTTACAGCGAAACTTGCCATCTTTTGTTTGTTCAAATGATCTTCCATATTTAGGAGAAAGAAAGATCTGCAGCTTTCGAAGCTATTGGCTTACTAGCGGTGGCCGTAAAAAGTGACATTGTTGCTTATTGGAGAAAATGGAAGAATGTTCTGGAATACATCAAGGGCTCCCTACCAAGTAAAGACTTAGGTCACAAGTAAGTTTTCTTTCTGGTTGGATTTGTATGTATGTTTCAGATCATGTTTCCGAGGTGTTCATTGTAAGCTCGTGCTTGGTAGGTGCTAGTTTGGACATTGTTAACGGAGAAACGAATTCTTTTTGTCCATAGTTCCTGTCGTCGACAAACCTGAAACTGTGCATGCATGCACCAAAAGTTGTAGCGGCCCCTTAGTTCCCTAAAACAGATCCCGAAATAAGGCAGCACTGGATATTTCTTCCGTACACCTTAAAGGACAAGTCCGGGGTTGTTATAATTGCTGATTATTCAAGAGATTACGCTGTTGTGAATGGTGTGTAGTACGTCTTTCCATTTTTTCTCTTTTTATCTGGGAAACTACATATAACTACATATTTGAATCTGCTAAGAATTGCGAAATGACATCATTTTATATTGCTAGCCTCCTTATCGTGCCTTCGCACACTCGTACAAAATACAAAATGGCGACAATATTTGGCCTGACTTACGAAGATTCATTAACCAATTTATGAAAGTTGTAGGCATCAAAGGTTGGAAAGAACTCACGATTGATGTTCAGCAGTTGCTAAGGTTGCTTTTTAACAATAATTTTATCAACCCCTATTTCGTGCAGTTTCTATCATTTCGTGCAGTTTTTGCTCTCAAATATACTGTTTCTGCCATTTCATTTGCAAATACACAAATCAGGACTGCGCAGAAGCTGTGTCAGTCAGACTTCTGGTCTAACAGGAAACGACTTCCTCAAAATTGAATTGATCCTTGCTTCAGTTGCTTGAGGTCAAAGGACAACTTGCTTGACGAGTATTGCTTTCTTGGGTCGTATAGATTAGTGAAATATTTGTTTTTCAAGCACCAAAAAAGCTGCTGCATTTTCTATTGATTTGATTGGCTAACACTGAGGCGACGGTTTTATATATTATTGAAATCCTTTGTTCCCAGATCAGCAGATAATAAGGTTGCACCTAGTTGAAATACAGGTTTAGACTTATGTTATATGAAAAAGGAGCTCAGTCGCAGTTGTCATGTTTACATTACTTTTCTTGCAGGCGTAAACCAGCGTCAGTCGATCCAATGATCTTCGCTTGTGTCAGCATGATTGCAAAAGCTGTTGGACAGAAAATGGCCACTAAAGATTCGATCTTCAAAGACATTATCGACCAGATGCTAGGAGTTGGTCTCAGGTATACTTTTTGTTATATCATCATTTATTCACGTAATGTGGTAATATAAAATGATAAGATATATGTTGTGTATGCCCCAAAAAGGTGCTGTGGCGCACTGGTGTAATTCTCTGACTTTGCCACTAGAACAATCGCAAGGAGAGGGCTCGATTCTAGGTAGGACCGCGTCACGTGAGCGTCATGACAAGGATTCGTAGAGTCGATTAGGTCTTCTCTACTTTTGCGATATCAGTGCTTGGTGCTAAAAACCGCAGCTTCACCTTCAGAAATGGCTAAACTCTTATCTAGTCGTCGGGTTGCTAGCACCCTTTCATTGAACAAATACGTTAGAGAGAAATCTCTTCGAGCTTAAAGACTCATAAAAAGTCAGAATTTATTTTATTTGTGTCAAGGTCAGTATTTGACTTTAATCCTTGATGTGCCAAAGTATATGACGACCACTGCCTTCAGATTGTTGGCAAAAAAGGTTTCCCATTTATTTAGGTAGTTCAAACTTGTTTTCATTATAGGCAGAAAGGATTTATGTTCTCACATAAATTCTTCAATAATTTTATTGGTATAGCTACTAAAAAGAATTAGTTAGCTACTAAGAAAGTTAATAGGCTACTTAAAAGAAATAGTACTTCTACTTAAAAAGAAGAATTAGCATTAGATATATTCGTTTATTGCTGAAATTTTGTGCTGCGTACAGTGTAGTATGAAAATCTTCCCATTACATGAAGTTGCGTTTGTGACCGTAAAGCTTTTTTCAGTACTTATTTTAAGTGAGTTGGAAAGATTTCAAACAATGCAAAGCTAATTTATGCCCACTACGCATGCCACACCCTCAGTTGGCAGCGGTCTGGATGTAACTGCCGCATTTGCATAGTTTAAATAGGATAGAACATAATTTGAGCATTGTAAATAGTGTAGAGCGAAGGTGAAGGTGAAGTTGCGGTTTTTAGCGCCAAGCACTGGAATCGCAGAAGTAGCTAAGCGCTAATAGAGTCTGCGACACTTTATCATAACGTTTAAGTGGTGAGGCCCTACTGGGTCTCAAACCCACTCCGCCTGACTGTTGTGGCTTCAAAATCAGAGGATTACACCACTGCGCCTCAACAGCTTCAAGAGTTGGCCTTTGTTAGCATTTATTAGCTATTCTTTTAGCCAACTGTAAATAAATTGTATTATTATTATTATCTAGACATCGGACTCTTCCCGTTTCAGGTCCCTTCCGAAGGAGGGTGAAGTGAGTTGCTTTGCTTTCCCAGGTCCCTTAGAGATCGCTTACCTGCAGTTTGACCTCACGACCGAGCTTTACTTCAGTTTCCTTCAATTACGCCAGTCGGCCACGCACCGAAGACCTATGACCTTGGGTCCCCCGTTTGCCGGTGCGCTTTGACTTGATGATGGCGCATCGGTCAACAGAGCCTCATGATATTGCTCTGAATATCTAGCCCTATTTTGACCCAAACTCTGAGCTTTCCAGAGTACGTTCCAGATAGCTTGATTTGTGAATTACAATGGTGATGGCATATATAATGGAAAGCTCTGTTCGATAGCCGTGATTCGAGATTCGAAGCCGTGATTCCATCATAATTTGAATGATGGGTGCAGAAAGTAGCGGCAGCTTTTTCGCTATTTGATTATGGGTCCCTGTTGAGCAAGGTTTACCGCAGGGATACAAGGGATTTATCGTCATAATTCTACACGCACCATACTGCTATCGAAGCTCATAGTTTGCACTACGGGATGGCGTTTGTATAGTTTCAGTTTGTAGACTTCCCAAAATGACATAGACAGTGCATCATCATTGTTTTGTTTTCTTTCATACTGTTATTACATCTGCGTCGCCGCTAGAATCTGTGCATCTTTACTCACAGTGTCTTAATTTCAACGTGTCTTTTTCAGTCCCGCTCTCACAGCTTGCCTGAGAGATTTGGCTGGCCTCATTCCAACATCAAAGAAACGCATTCAAGGTAAAAGTTTGTGAAATAAATGAACATTGAGCTTGATAAGACAAAGTTTACCAAGCATAAAACTAGTTGTTCTCCTTTCCTACTGTATCAAAAGTCTGTGTGGATCGTTATAATCATTTTCCGACCGCAAGGCTGGATACCCCAAACGCATTACAATGAGATTTAGCTTTTTCTTCCCCCTCAATATTGCTGTATGTGTCTTGTTCCTGACTATTTCTTTGTGCTATGGAAGCCAACCATAACATTTACTCTTTTTAAAGAACTTACAGGCATTATAAAAAACATTGCTGAAATGCTTCAGAAATTATTTTGAAAGCAGAAAAATGCTAAATATGTAAAGTAAAACAGTTTCACTTCTCCGCTAGAGACGGTAATTAACCATCTGGTATATCGCTGCTACTTCCATATGAAGCTAATCTTGTAAATCTACAATCGTGACCAAAAGTTATTGGACGATGGACCAAAACCTAAGTTTTCTGAACATCAAGTCCCCCTCCCCCTCCCCCGCCTCCCATGTCAATGTTGTTGGAAGAGATTGACAGTAAACTCAGGTCACAGGCCATGTGACCATGGAAAATTACAACATTGACATGGGGGGAGGGGTTTTGAAACGAAGAGAGGGCCAGAACTCCAAAGAGGTAGAATGTCGGTTTTCTTTGATGCCTGTCCACTAACCTTTTGCCCACGATTGTAGGTACCCTTAGCTGCATTTTCACTTTTATATCCAGTGGTGTTCAAATAAGCATCTTGTTGCTGCTTGTTCCCATTTCTATGTTTTTCTCCTAAAACAGATTAGTTTTCGTGACGCTTACTCATTAAGACGTGTACCTTTATCTTTTGCTGAGTTAAAATGTAAAAGGGGCTTAGCGAAAGATTTCATCAGTTTGCAAGATTCCGGTGCAAGGTCTTGCGAAGAAAATCTTTTTTAAAAAATTCATTAAATGACTGATTTCGATAGGGAAAGGTTTATGATCTAAGTTAGACTCGCGGCTGCATGGAAAAATGTAGTTCATGACAATCGGGTGGCTAAACGCGATGTCACAGTCCGCCAAACGCCCCACGTTTTTCTGACTACCTGATATATTGTTTCATTGATAAATGGTCTCAACGCAATTTTGCCTCCTTGTGACATTTCTAACCTCTCAAATGAATTGTTAATTGAACTCATTCTGTATGGCAATGAAAGGTTACCATTTGATGTTAATAAACGACTCATAGAGGCTACCCTGAAATTTATTCACACGACTAAGCGCTTTTAAATCTCTGCTGCAAACCCCAACACATGGACACATCTTTCCCTTGTTTATATGTAGCCTTAGATTTATATTAGATAATTTCTTTATGTTTAGATTTATAATTATATGTTAAATGGCCACAGGGTTGATATGTATTTCCGTTCTCCTTGTGGCATCGTTTTTTTGTAATCTTTCGTAGTTATGTAGTTGTGTAGTTGTGTAATTGTGTAGTTGTTGTATTTTTATGAGATTATATATAAAAAAAAAAAAAATATATTGTTTGCAAAATGATTGATCTCTGCTCCTTTTTCAAATTTTGTGCTCGTAAACAAATTTGAAATTCATCTTTTCTCTCTTCTTCCAAAACATGGGCTAGGAAAAAGACTGGAAGTTAACAGGTAAATGAACTATCGTACCTCTGAAACTGGTGATCGGAGGCTGGTTAGAGCTTAAACTGGCTAAGCAGCATCTCAAAAATAGCCAGCCTTTCAGCTACATGCTGATACCTTGTTTATGTGCATAGTACATGCTTTCATGAAACTAGGCCCGCTCTAGCCTGCGAAGTCTTTGGACCGCCTGGTAGAACTAAGATTTCTGTTAAATCCAAAATGCACAGTTGATGTAGCACATTGTGCTCGATGGAAGGAAATTCAAAATTTAATTTCGATGCATCAGTATTGCATTTATTTTTTCGCAGATGGACTTTTGAACATGTTGTCAAATATCCTGATGCACATGCCATTACGTCATCCTGGAATGCCAAGGAGTGCTGTCCCTACACCAACACCGTCTGGTTTGTTGCTTTGGTGTATTTGTTCTGCTTACAACAATAAGACAGAGTGATATTTGTTCCTCCTAAGATATCAAATACCTTATTACTCAAAAAGCGACCCTTTCTTGATTCAAGGGTCTGTGGCAAAAGTATTTTGGACATTATGTGAAATATTCGGCCGTCAACATTCGATTTCATATCTTTATTAATCGCATTTGGCCGCCAACTGGGGACTTCATCCCTCCTCGTCCCTAGGCAGCCGTGTTCTAAATCTTAGGAGAAGGCAAGGCCTTGGCAAGTTTGGTTTTTGCTACCAGTAGCCCGCCAGATCTCGTTAGGTTTTCTCAGTATGCATTGGCATTTGGGATGATGCTTTCTGAATAGCGAGACTGACAGAAGCCATACCTTTAGATACGTTAGTATTATGTTCAACAAAAGCTGCCATAAATTTAAAGATTTTCCTCTTTTCATGGTGGCTGAACGCATAGCCCCTCCGCCTTAACGGCTAAATGCCGCTAAAGGGTACAAAAATTGAATGTTGACGGCTTCTGAGATACTTTACTTTGCTTAGGGTTGGATGTATGTATATGACTGACGTGTCAAAAGTATACACGTTTGCAAATTCCTAGTTTAAAGATTATGAATCGATTTTGGTTTGATAGCCGAAAGGCCAAGATATTTTAAGTGCTATCTTTAAATTTTCGTTAACACATGATTTATTCTTCGTTTTGAAATATACGAAATTTGCTCAAGTATACTGTATCCTCACTTGGAACAATACAAAGAAATATTTCGTGACGCCGAGAATGCACATAATACCGGATGTCTTAAAAAAGTACCCCCCCCCCCCTTTGACTGGAAATATAAACGAAACGATACTATATTATGACTTTCCGAGTGGACAGCTAAAATTATCATCTTCGACTAAGAGTCACGTACCTTGCATTTAAAAATCGTCCACCAAACACCGGAGACACAAGCTTTGCAAGGTCAAAATTTACAGTGCACCCGAAACCAGAGGTTTTGAAAAGCGGCCTAGCCATGATTTGTATCATGGATATTTCCAAAGGACCTGTAAAGTTTTACTTTCAGTTTTTCCCGTTTGAAAAAAAATAAAAGACTTGTGGACATCGTCCAGATTAAACAAATATGATACAAATGTGGTAAGAATCATAAGTCGTGCCACATCACCAGAATGAGCGTGCATGTGCTCCATTTCCTCTTCTTTTACATTTGGGATGGAACACAATGCACGGACTGATTCCTCAAAGGAATAATTATCGGTAGAGCAATTGAAGCATTTCTAGGTATAATTCTTTTCAAAAGAAAAAGCTAAAGGCCAAAGTTAGAATTGTTTTGCAATATGCTTGTGATATCAACTCATGGCTAGGCCGTTTTACAGAACTTCTGGTTTCAAGTGCACTCCGACATTCGATGTTGTGAACTCATATCTTTGGTTTTCGTCGTACAATTCTAAAATTCAAGGCATTCCCTGTGGATTTAAGATGAAGATCAAGAAGTTTGCCTATGGTCTCGAAAAGTCCCGATATTTCATCGTTTCGTTCCTTTGTTTAGTCAAAAAGGAGTACTTTTTTTGAGACACCCGGTAGACTTTAGTCGAATGACATATGATTTATCTCAGTTTGCTAAAACAGTCATTCTTGTCTAGGCTCATCTCATTTCAACTTTTCGGATGATGACATCGTGCTAACAACATTGGCCTTGCGAACTCTTGGAACGTTTGACTTTGAAGGTAACCGTTCAGCATAAAACCAAGCTCATATTGTCACATAGTTTGATTTCTGTGCTTACCCTTTCATAAGGAACAACCCATTCCTATTTTGTAAAGCTTATAAGTTTGCTGTCATGCTTGTTTTTAAAGGGGTAAGTTTAACAAAATTTCCTTCATTTCTGTTAAAGGAATTGATTCCATAGAAATAGCAGAGTGTCAACGTAATCCTGAATTTTTGCTAACAAACCGCTGACGCCCTTTGTTATCGCACAATACCGCAGAAGTCATTGGTAGTTGGAGACCAAAGGCTTCTTAATCCTTACATTGTCCAAAGGAATTTCTTCGGTTTGATTTCAGTAGTAATTGAATGACAACTTTTGTTGTACAATTGAAAAGAAATTGATATTGGTGGTGAGCGCGCTATTTATGAGCTATGGGGACTCAATTCCTTAAGTATAGCCAAACATCATTTTACCAAGTCGTATCCTCCTCTTCCAGGTACTTTTCATTCACATCCAAAGTAGCAACCTTATTTACAGACAGCTTCTCTACACGAGAGAAGCTCAAAAATAACAGCGTCTTGGTAAACGTAAACAAAATGTTTCGTTGAAATCAGGGTGAAATGAAAATACCCATAACAGTTTCTTTGTCCGATGATTTCATCTTTGATAACATAAATTGGCTTGTTTAGGCCACATGAAATAAATTAATAGATTCTCATCACTAAGTTTAGAAAAGTTGCGCGAGGCGGGAGGTTTATATTTTATATTTTATAAATAAAAAGTTTCGGTTGATCTTTCAAAATCTACGAGAAAGGCATAATTTTCTCATAGATTTTGTTGTCTGGGCTTGTAACATGCTTGTAACTGCATTCTGCTGCTTCTTCGTTGACTGTTTATCGCGATTACAAACAACCTAAAGAGATGCGCAGAATATCTGCAAATCATCTGCAGATATTAACTGCAAATCATCAACGGGACATTGACAAGTATGATAGCACGGAAGCCCCTGAAAGCTGGTCAAATCATCTGTTAAGGGGCAAATGTCAAAGTGAGCTTGTTTCTTACGGCGTTTGATCGAATTTTCAGGCAATAATAGGCCATATGAAATATAAAACGCATCACAAATCTTGCAAACGACGGGCGGGCGGCACCTTTATATTTTGTAAATGAAATATAAAAAATTGTAGACGCGGGATACATTTCCCATGCGGGCGGTGATGAGAATCTATTAATTTATTTTATGTGGCCTTACCTCGTTTTGTAAGATTTAATTCAACTTTGCTCGAAACCTAATGCGAAACACAGTTGACAATGGATTGAAGTGTGAAACAGGTTTTGCTAAAGGTGGCCTGAAGCGAAAATTTTTATTAATGCAAATGAAAAAAAACTCTCGAAAGATACGGAATCCTCTTTATATTTCTTTGATGTCTCAAGTCCTTTTCAAGCTACCCCCTGATGTTAAGTGTCAATGAAAATGTTGCTGTATCTGATGTTTGAAAGGTTGCAGTTGTAAAAGACAGTTCTGCAGTTGTGCACCTGAGCGGGAGATGAGGAGAATGAATGCAAACACAATGTCTCATGAACTGGTATAACATTTAGAACGGCATTTTAGTTGAGGAAAAGGTCTCTGGGCCAATTTCCCTTTGGTAGAAAAGGTCAGTGTTGTATGTTTTTTTAACTTTTGCAAACAAAATGACGTCATCAGCCAATCATACAAATTAGTGGATGAATTGAATATGAAACAGGTATCAAACATGTCTAAACGACAGTCTTCATAAAATAATGCCTTTTTTGCATCAATAAAAATTTTCGCTTCAGATCTCTTTTAAAAATGTTTGGTTTATCCATGCAATGGTTTACAGAATTGGTTTTAAGGCTATTGGCTAGACTTATGACCTGTAGTCCCTTGTTTCCCTGCGCTCCTTGCGCTGGTGATGGCGCTTCGGTCAAATTGATCCAAATTTCGATCCAAATTGATCATCCAAATATTCTCTTCAATAACATACCGGTGAAGAAAGTAGATGAACATAAGCATTTAGGAATTGTCCTTGACAAAAAGTTGTCTTTTTCTGCTCATATTAAAGAAGCTATTTCTAAAACAAGAAAAGGTATAGGTATGCTGAAATATCTCTCCACTTATCTGCCCAGGCATACCCTTAATGATTTATACAAACTCTATGTGCGACCCCATCTAGACTATGGGGATGTGATATACCACGTTCCTGCAAAGATATGTGCTTTCAGTAAGAATATCACTTTGTCAAACATGATGGAAAAATTAGAATCTGTCCAGTATTCTGCTGCACTAGCTGTGACAAGAACATGGAGAGGAACATCACGTGAGAAATTATACATGGAGTTGGGCTGGGAATCACTAAATCTTCGAAGGTGGAGAAGACGTCTCACCTTGTTCTACAAGTTTATGAATGATTTAACGCCTGCGTATACAATAAATCCAATTCCGCCGTTTCAACAATCGCAGTACTCTCTTCGCAATCAGGATGTCGTTGGGCGAATCGGGGCAAGGACAGAAAAATTTCAGTCTGCCTTCTATCCTCACTGCTTATCCGAATGGAATAAACTTGATCCAGAAACTAGAACTGCACCATCTGTTGCTGTTTTTAAGTCAAAGTTGCTATCCAAAATACGCTCTCCTGCAAAATCCGTTTTTGGTATTCATGACCCTAAAGGACTATCCTATATTACTCAACTAAGGGTTGGTCTTAGCGCGCTGAACTTTCACAAATTCAAGCACAATTTTAGGGATACTATAAATCCAATGTGCCCCACAAATGATGGTGTCGAGGATACTGAACACTTTTTGTTGCATTGCCCTTCTTTTGACGAAGAACGACGAGATCCTCTCGCTGGAGTTTTTTCGCTATTGCGACCATATGGATATATCGATTCTTCAAACAAGTTTCTTACCGAGCTTTTATTGTTTGGCGATAAAGGTCTTTCTAATGACGTTAATAGAGATATATTACAATTAACCTTGCAGTATATCCATAAAACTGGTCGATTTGATTGAGATAATTGCAAACCTGGTTACATTCCACCACCTTCCCCCGTTTATCAAAAATTTATGAGTAGATTGTGTGTAGTCCTAATTGTTCTCTTTTTTCTCTTGTCTTGTATTTTAATCCTTTTTCTTTCTTTTTGATTTATATATATATATGTTTAATGGCCTCGGAGTAGACATTGTCTTTTGCTCCTCGGGGCATCGTTATATTAGTATTGTAGAGTCATTTCTGTAAGTAGTGTAGTGTAGCTTGTAACATATAGTGTAACTTTTTATTGGAATATATATATATATATATATATATATATATATATATATATATATATATATATATATATATATATATATATATATATATATATATATATATATATATATATATATATATATATATATATATATATATATATATATATATATATATATAAAAGACTCACAAGATTACTTTGACAAACCTCACCCTATTTAAGCCCAAGCTCTGAGCTTCCTAGCGTACCAATCAGATTGCGAGATTTGTGAATTACTATGTTTACAGCCAATATGATAGAGTCCTTGATTTGATTGAAGAACTGATAAAACGAGATTCGAGGTCGTGATTCATAATTAAAGGCTGTCATTCCATCATACTTCGACTGATCAATGCAGAACATAGGGTCTGCACTGTTGCATTGTGAGTCCCAGTTCAGCAAGGCTTACTGCAGGGATACAAGGTTTACTGCGGGGATACAATGCGTGATAAGTCAAGCTGTTGGACAACTGGCTTGCATTGCAATTGTTTATGTTTTCTTGGATTCATTCCATTCAAGTCCATTATTTAATGCATGTAAGGAGAAGTATGGCCATATCCGGAACTGTAAGGACGTACTGCTGACTTGAGCGACATAAAAACAAAAAATTTTTACGCTGCATAAAAAACATGTTTTCATGCAGCTATAAATTGTGCCACCCTTAACAAATAGGACTGCTATTCATGCCATTGCCCTCAAGAGCCTAAAAGAGGAGAACTTTATCATTACATAGATTAGTTAGTTACAGTGTCATTTTGAAAGAGATATTGCCTATGATCAGACCATGATTTGATTTATCGATAACTATTTCCCACTTTTTACTTTCGTAGGGCACACATTAACGAAGTTTGTAACACATTGTGCTGATAATTTCTTGTCCAGTGAACATAAAGATATTCGAATGGAAGCTGTGAGAACATGCTCATGTCTTCTCACTCCGACACCCCACGTAAGCAGCTTCTTTCCTTTTTTGTGCACTCTTTATGAGAGGCCGAGCAGAGTGAGTGGTAAAACGGTTTATACACTTTCTGTCAGGTAACTGAAGTAAAGCTCGTTCATTTGAGGTCAGAGTCCGAATGGGTGACATCGAAGGCTTTACCTTACAACTTCGCAAAGGCCGTTAAATAGGAGCCCATGCCTGGATGCGGCATGCACATTGGGCGCAAATTAGCTTCAAATAGTCAGAAATCCTTCTACCATTCGGACTACATTTTGGTATCTGCCCTGAAGACCATAGCATGTGCTTTTTATTCCTTAGGATTGATTTTACTCGGCTTGTACCGGCTGACCCAAGAAGTGAAACTTTTTGCAAAATAACCAAAATTCGAGAACGCTGCCAGTCTTAAAAAATTCGTTTGGTGCATTTGTCTTGTGGGTCAGAATTCCTAATCCTGACAGTTTACCTTGTTTTGATGCATGTTCTCAAGTTGCAAAAGTAGGTCGTAAATTTACATGTTTGATCCATATGATTCTGATTACTTTCGCGTGCGCTTATGTCTCTTATATTAAAGGACAGCTTCGAGGTTGATAAAATCATTGCTAAAAAGCAACCTTACCAAATGCTGAACACCAGTCAGACTTCATTCTAACTTTTGATGCCTCCAACTTTCATGGATTGGTTAATGAATCTTCGTAAGTTAGGCCAAATGTCGTCGTTGCATTTTGTACGAGTGTGCGAAGGTGCGATAAGGAGGCTAGCAATGTGAGTGGTATAATATCAGCACATTTAGCAGCCTCGTTCAGGCCAACATGAAGTAGCGTCATAGAAAATGACGTCATTTCAGCCCTCTTAGCAGAATGAAATATGTAGTTTCGCAGATTGAAAGAGAATGAAATTGACAAAAAGCACTGCACGCCATTCACAACAGTGTAATCTCTTGAATAATCAGCAATTATGCGAACCCGGACTTGTCCTTTAAAGTCTCTTATCGTCTAGGACTCAAAATTTCTTCTGTTTCCCCCAGAAAAATCTAAGCACATAATTCTGCCTTGAGCCACTTGCGGTCGCATTCTAGCCTATCACGTATCTGTATTTCCTGTTAACGTATATTATTTACCCAAATATAGTTAGGCACGTATCACGTACAATTGTCTTTGCACGGTTATTCTTATCAAAGATTTATATACGCATTGATTCCCTGCAACGAAACATTTTTGTTATATCGTAGCCGATGGTTGTTCCAAGTAAAGGTGTTCACCAATATCCTCTTAGTGCTGCGAGTACTCAAGTTGTCTCTGAAGTGTTGTGCAAGTTATTAATCGTTGGAATTACTGATCCAGGTACTTCTTGCGTTTCCAAGTAAAGTAACATTTGCATATGAATGGGTGAACATGTTGTTCCCGTTTGACGTCAGTTTCGTCATTTGCTGTCGCAAGCTCATCAACATTTTCTTCTCTATATTCAATTAAAAACATGATACCAGACAAGCGCGTAAGTGTGTCATGCTACGGACACGCAAAAGTACTATGCAATATCACTTGAAATCCATAAGATATGCAAATGCAAATTCTTAAAACAGCATTCCACATGTCAAAAAGAAGCTTCTTCACCAACTACCATTCCTAGAACTGCCAAGAACTATTCGCATGCATCTTAATGTATTAGATTGATTGGACCTTGCATTTTTGATCCATTTATCAGACTAGGAAATAGGACACCTTTCATTTTGAGTTGTGTTTTATTTCGAACTATGTTATTATCAGTGCCAATATATCGGCACGCTTTTACTGAAATACTATTGATTGAGGATAAATACTTTACCTAGACTTCATCCAGGCTCGGAGACTTAATCCATGAGTCCCCTTAAGGGTTCTTTGATTTGTCCATGCATACTTTGTGAATTAGTATCTCGTAATTCTTTTGATGACATTTGTATATATGTAGTGCAATTTTGAAATGAAATGAATTTAACTGAATCAGCCTTAATAGCCCCCAATTGGCTAAAAGTCGTCTTCAGCCGTTTCAAGTCGTGTGACCATACTCGTAGGAAATTTCAGTATAATGTTACCCTTGCATTCATGGCAGTAATTTGTTTAAGAAATCAAGGGATGTTTGTCAGGAGATCGATCTCTTGACTTGAAAATGGATATAAAGAAACTTTAGCCGATCTAGTCTTCTGTTTTACATCTTAGATGAAACTCAGTTCCTACTTTTTTATTTCAGACCCTGATATTCGGTATTGTGTTCTGGCTTCTCTTGACGAAAGATTTGATGCACATCTTGCTCAAGCTGAGAATCTACAAGGTTTGTTCGTGGCATTGAATGATGAAGAGTTCAACATCAGAGAATTAGCATTAAGTTCCATTGGAAGGTTGAGCAGTTATAATCCAGCGTACATCCTGCCATCACTCAGGAAAACACTTATACAGGTATGTTGGATTTCGTATTTTAAATCTTAATATCTGTAGACACGCATGTTTTCCTTCAGTTACTCTCTCGCGTTGAAAACAATGCAATCATCATTATTATCATCAGCCTCATCATCATCAGCCTCATCATCATCAGCCTCATCATCATCATCATCATCATCATCATCATCATCATCATCATCATCATCATCATCATCATCATCATCATCATCATCATCATCATAAACACTCCCAAAGAAAAAGTCAAGTAATAGCGAAAATATTTTGCTTACAGAGGAGAAAAATTGCAGATCAGGCGGTCAGCTGAGACCAAGCAGGCATTCTCGCTAAACAGCTTCAAAAAGTCCTCTTTTTACTGTGATATACTTAGCATCGTGAATAGCTTTTTTTAACAGTATGGTTTGACTTTTATATGGTATCTGATTTAGTTCAAAGTACGTTTTAATCAATGTTTCTGGTGGAGGGCCCCTCCCAAAGCAGCTTCTGCTGAAGGACAACCAACCTAAAGTATATGAAGTCAACTCAAATCAAACCATAATTGGATCCGCTTTTCGTAGATATTAACGGAATTGGAATACAGCGGAATTGGTAGAAACAAAGAACAAAGTGCACGAATGCTCGGACATCTTGTGTCAAATGCACCAAGGTTGATAAAACCATACATGGAACCGATTTTGAGGGTAAGAATGTGATAAATTGTCTTGATATCTGTTGACTCTTGTCACCTTTGTTAGGTTTATATTGATGAAAAAGTGCGGAAGTTTGTATGGTAAAGCTTTGCCATGTATAGGCTTTGCAGTCAACTTGTGGACAAACTTTTAAACGACTCATTAACTACAGCGCCAATTGCTTCCTCGTATTCCATGTTGGAGAGTTCACAGTCAATGTTGCTCTTATAGCCCTCGGTTAGAACAGAACTTTTCTAAAAACTCCTGTTATTCAAGTTCTGAATACATAAGACCATACATTGGCACCTCTTGTGCACGCCAAGTAATGGGTTGACTGACTAGACAGTCGTGAAAAGCGTAACATAGAATTAAAAACTTTCTCCTTGTATTTGAGTTTGATAGCCGCAATATTGAAGCGAGAAAGCGAGTTAACTGCTCTCCTTGTTTACTGCAGGAGCATCTTTTCCAAATAGGTCTTCCTTTTATCCCAGAGGATGTTATGCAAAACATATTAAGTAACCGCAAATGACAGAGGGCGTCATATGTACAGGGTGTCCCAGAAAAATTGTGCCCCGTTTGCCTGAAGATTGCGACAAAGCAACAAAAGATTCTCACTAACCTTTTCCATGATGTTGCTCTTCAGATGTTCAATTAAAGTTTGCCACTGTCCCCGTGAAAATCCGTTGAAAAATGATGGAGCTATGACTTTCAGAAGAACAAATTTGCCTGTTGACTGAATCCAGCGGTCGGCCATTTTATCTTACTATTTTGCAACGATAAACAGCTTCATGGATGAACTGAAATAGCAGCTTCTAATGTCATAGCTCTCATGAAAATTCCAATAATCATCAGAGAGTTCAACTATTCTGTACCCCACGATCTTTGATGGAATACAAAAATGAAGATAAGAATTCCCAAGGCAGTAAAACATCAAAGGTTTCGACAAAAATATATTTCAAATTAAATTTGTCGCCTTCCCTATATAGATTTCTTCCTTAATTTGTTACAAGCAATTGTTGATTTACTACCGAAGACAATGAACTAAAAGAAACAAGAGAGGCAAAAGATTTTGAACTGATCAATAAACTAAATAATTGGTTCAGACACTCCTCACACCTGCAAACAAAACCTGACTATATGTTTGTCATTACCGTTTGGTTGTTTATTATCTTGGGGCCCTTGTCTTCGTTTTGACATTCAATCAAGGGTCGTGGGGCACGAAATAGCTGAAATCTCTGTTGATTACTGAAACTTTCGCGAGAGCTATGAAATTGGAAGTTACTGTTTCAAGCTGATCCATGAAGCTGTTTACCGTTGCAAAATAGTAAAACAAAATGGCCGACCGCTGGTTTCAGTCATCAGGTAAATTTGGCCTTCTAAACGTCATAGCTCCATCATTTTTCAACGGATTTTCACGGGGACAGTGGCAAACTTTAATTGAACATCTGAAGAGCAACATCAAGTAAAAGTGTGGTGAGGACCTTTTGCCGCTTTGTCGCAATCTTCAGGCAAACGGGGCACAGATTTTCTGGGACACCCTGTAGTTGCTGCACTTGTTATGCAGACCAAGGAAAATAGTCTCATAAGGTGACAGAAGTCACAACTTGCGAAAAAGGCCAGACAAATACCATACTCATACCCATGGCAGTTAAATGGCACATTGAATTGCTACTATTAAGCCTGGTTTGTTTGAATATATTCTTACTCCTCTTTTCAGGCATTGATTCCCAAGCTCAAAGATCAAGATCCTAATCCAGGTGTTGTGACGAGCGTATTACAAACCATTGGAGACTTGGCACAGGTAAGATTTATTAAAGGCAGTCTGAACCCATGACGAATGCAAATACGATGGTAAAGAGCCCCGGAAAAGCTCGAATTGTATATTCCACAGGTGTATGCTATCTAAAGAAATAGAGGTCATGGAGACTCAGCGATACTTAACCTTAGGTCCACTGAAAAGAAACTTTGCCTTAGGTTGTCCTCTTATATATGATGACCTACGACATGTATCTTCTGGTTGATGGGCCTGTTTCTTTGTTTGAAATTTTGGACTGCGCTAGCGAGGCTGCTCATTTTGTAGTCTTGCAAAGTTGCGAGGAATTGGCATTTTTCGTAAAAAATTGCTTAACGAATGGACAGCTATTACGGATGCCTAAGTGTGGAGAAAATTTGCAATTTTTTTCAGTATTTGGTGAGTTTCTTTTTGACATTAGTTTGTAAGAAGAACCTCGGAATTGTCCTTTAAATATGAAACTGGAACCGAACAGAAACTTAAAGAGCCTTCCAAACATAGAGACATGTTGGTTTCATGCGACAGACTTCTTTTGTTAATTCATAATTTCACACGATATCCCACGAGGGTACAAATTAGAATACAAATCTGACAATATATCATCGATTAAATGTGGTTTTAGAAATTTTGATATGAGCCTGGACTGGTTCCAAGCTAATTTCTGATCTTCTTGGGAGTCATGGTTTAGTTAGGGTTTACTTGAGCCCTTCAAATGCGTTTTTCGATTTTTCTTGTTAACTGATTGAGCGGTGGGATTTCCCTTATTTTAATGAGTATGCCATTTCAAGCTTTATTCCGGAAAGATGGAAACCTTTTTACACTCATGCACTAAACTTCGAGATGTTGACATTTCTATCGTTTCTTATCGTATACGCTGAAATTTTGTTCCTCTGACTATGTTTTTTCAAGAGGCTCTCAGGGCAATGCTTATTGACTATCTTGTGCAACGATCCGAAGTTCTGTTGGAATTCTTGCAAGGGATGATGAATATTTTGAGCATATAATGCGTTTCCTCCACCTAGATAGCAGTTTTTTAGGATAGATAAATTCCTTTTATAGTTATGTAGCTTCTTATTCAGCTCTTCGAATTGCAGGTTAGTGGCTGTGAGATGAGAAAGAACGTTGATGAATTATTTACAGTTATTATCGAAATGCTGCAGGATGCCTCATCATTGGTGAAAAGAGAGGTAATATGCCTATTGCTTATCTAAACTTGGTTGTTGCATGTCTCTTATATCGTATGATTTTCAAAAATTGTTAAATCAGATTCGTATTTTTCATCGATTGAAAGGTTATCGCTCTTCGCTCTTATCATAGGTGGCTCTTTGGACCTTTGGCCAACTTGTTGAAAGCACAGGGTAAGTAAAACTGGATATCTTTTGCCGCAATTTGTTATGATCGAGAAAATATTTGCCCTCTTGCGATAAAACGTCCAACTAAAATTGCTCTTTCATTGTTTGATCAATTTTCTCCATGCAAGGTGTCAGTTGAACTGTTACGTAACACATTTCTGTTTCGCAAACATGCCTAGGGTAACTTGGAACAGTCTAGAATTATGGTCCTTTGGATCACGCAACTGTAAATGGATAGAGCATAATCCAAACACTGTTTTCCTGTCTCTTTTATTCTTCTCTCTGTATTCCTTCCGTTACCGTTCCTTTTTTCAATTTTTGCGTTATCCATCATCCTATCTCCTTTCTATTTTTCGTCCTTCTTCTCATCTTTTGTCTGCCTTCTCTTTTTTCATTTCATTCCCTCTTTCCTTCCGTTATCGTTTCTTTTTCCTTCCTTCCATTCTGCTTTCTCTCTTTCCTCCCCTTTTCAGCCTTCCAGGCATACATGCTTTCAGCGAAGCTGTGTCGCCGCTTCACGCACTTTTTCCACCTCTGTGCGGCGCAGTGGTATAATCCCCTGATTTTGCAGCCAGAATAGTCAGGCAGACAGGGTTCAATCTCAGGTATATCCCAACCACTTGAGCGTCATGACGATGGTTCGCGGACTCGATGAAATCTTCTCTACTTCTGCGATCATAGAGCTTGGCGCTAAAACACAACTTCGCCTTCTTGATCAGTAACCAATCGTGCAAAACTTAGGGAAATATCAGATGGGTCAGAAAAATCTATCCACTGCACTGTTTGAAATACCTTATTGCAAAGCTACTCAAACCATTTCGCAAAATGTTATAACTTATAGGCCTCATCACAAGCGGTCATCAACTTAATTTTTTTGCTATTTTTTCGTGATTTTTGGTACTATTCATCTCTCAAATGTTAGTTGCTAACAAAAAGTCACTTTCCTAAAAAATTCTCAAAATGTACCAGGTACACGTAAAAGAACTTCACAATTTAATTCTTTATATTTTCGATGGAGGGTTTTAGACCTCTGTTTTGCATTTCGATGTTATGAATTTTTTTAAATTCAATTTTGCTAATTTCAAATGGTCAGATTACAACGTGCTAAGCTGTGCTTGGTCCATCCAGTAAAAGTGTGCCGTTTTAATCTGATACAGACTTTGACAGAAGCCCCTCTTTTCGTTCCTAATGATAGTTAGAGAAAAATTTTTAGATCTTATTAGTTTCCACCTCATCATCGAGCAACACTATACCTAGAAACAACCGTTTGGCATTCTACTGGCTTGAAAGCGAATTTAACGCTGCCATCCAAGTTAGTTTTGCAGTGAAACCAATTCTCAGGAAGTTCTTCTTTTAAGAGAGAAATCATGCACTGTAACTCATTGAAACTTTCCGAAATTAGGTGCAAGCCTCATTTCGGCAATGCAGTTAGGTTATTTTCCGTTTTCCAGATCCACTTTATTGCCATTGATTATGCAAATAGTCTGTTTGCCCCACCCGACAGAGAGTTTTTTCCATACTTAGTTTTTCTCGCCGTTGTTTTCAGATATGTTGTCGAGCCGTACAGGAAATACCCTAACCTGCTTGAGGTTCTCCTAAATTTCCTCAAAAATGAACAGTCACCAGGAATTCGCAAAGAGGTATGCATTTCGCTGTGTTCTCGTTCTACTAATTCAAAGTGTTACAGTGTTATACACGTTTTTGTGACTTGGACGCCATGATGATTTAATAGCTCCATTGTATGTAGGGACTTTCTTGGTTATATCAGTCTATTTTGTGTGTAGCAACAACAGCTCCCTAGATCGTACCATCTGGTTTGTTGAAAGCTCAATTGTTGACGATTTTAACAATTTGATCATTGGTGCATCTGTATCCGCGATACGAGGACTTAAAGTTAGACTGATTGCACATTCGTAGTTACCGCTATTGATAGACTGATGGACGCTCAAACTACGACTTATGGACTTTGATACGGAAATTTTTGATACTGAAGTTTTCCCCTATCGATTCCATAACTACATATGGAAACCATAGCAACACTGTACGAACACCAGGCAAAAGTGGATGGGCCTAAGTTGCCGGCTCGAACCTCCAATGTTAAAACAGCTCAGAGTTCAAGTTTACAGTGATAATAGCCATGAACAAAAGCCACAAGTATCCATACGAATGTTTCCTCAATCCAAGAATCAACAAACCTTTCACTGTGAATCAGGGTTTCCTCATTTTTAAGGCCAATTAGCTTCCATGAACTTCACCGCAGCGTTGAGAATTTCCAACTGTCGAAGGTCGCTTGCCTCGCTTCTGAGACTATACTGTAGCCTCGCTCCAGAGGGCGCACGTAAACGTGTTCATCTCCGTCTCAAAATTTTATATCGAAGTCCATAAGGCCCAGATTGAGCAAAAATAAGAAATTTTGTTGTTGTTTTGTTGTCGTTGTTGCTATTTTTCCTTATCTGGGACTAAGTCATGAGGCTAACTTACAGTGTCCCTTCTATTTCATGATAATGTTATTAGTAACATTAACAAATCAAAGAGTGCAACTAAACAAAGAACTCAAGGGCATAAGTCTAATTCTATAGAATATTGCTTGGATCACTTCATTTCATAATCAGAAAATATCCTTCATCAAGGTAGCACAGAGTTTAATTCTATTGAGCTTCAAGTCTGATGTTTTTCTTTTGTTCCTGAAGATTTTTTTACATCGGTTATTTGAGTAAAATAGTTTGCTATGTACAATTAAACTGTACGAGAAAACTAATCAAAATTGGTTTCGTAACAAAGAAGCGATTATCAAACCCTTTGATTCCCAAATATTGAAAATTTGTGAACAATTTTTTTCTGTACTTTTTAGCATATTTTTCCATAAAATAATTCATTTTCGAGAGAAAACAGCATGATTTTTTTGCATGTTTGTCCACCTTAAATACTTTCCAAATACAAATTTCCCAGTGATTTTATTTAAACGCCCAAAGTTGCCAAATGGCAACGCAAATATTTGTGACAAGTTTTGCGGTGCTGAGCAATGCCTATGAAAAATTTGATTTGATATGCTTCAACCGACAGGCTTCAGCTTGGGAATAAACCTATGACACATATTTTTCAATTTTCACTCAACGTTATCTAGATCATTATCCAGTGACCATTTCTTTAAAATAGCAGCACAGAGATATCTCTCGTTTTCAATGCTCAATATTTGTTATGAGAAGGCTGTCAAACATCAAACAATTGCCACAATCAAGAATAACAATGGCTCCTTTACAGTAGTACAAGGAGAAAATTCCGGACCAAGGAAACTAGGGAGTAGTGGAAGACCTTGAAATGTGTGTCGCCAAATGGCAACGGTGGAAATGAGAGGGCTAACCTTAAAGACAAATGACGGAGATATGAGGTGACTTAAATCAGGGCCCTGGGCAATCTAAATATAGTCTATTGTATTCCATTATATTTGATGATCTCGAGAGATTATCAAAACAATTGGACAAATGATGGTAGACGCCCATCTTTTGTTCTATTTTTAAACTAGACGCTATATATCCGTCATTTGTCTTTAATGTTATGATTTATCATTGGTGACTAGGTTCACTGGCCTGATCATACAATATTCTTTCACTATAACCCTTACACTAACCGTAACCCTAGCCTTAACCGTATCGTTTCCTCAGAAATTTTCTGAAGGCCCTTTCATTCTGAAAGAATCTTGTGTGTTGTTTTAGGGAATGATACACGCCTCCATGTCTCGAGTTCAACTGAAGGCATTTTTCGATCTTACCCGTTGTTAACTGTGTCGTATTTTGTAAATACTTCACATATATTGGTCGATTCCTTTAAGATTATGTTTCTACTGTTAACATCTTATTCCATTGATGTTATCTCCTTAACTCCTGTGTCCCAGTCATATCGTTTCGAAGATATCTAAGATATTGTCACATGATTCTCATTTGCTTTCATTTGAAGATTTGCTATGATTACATGGTTACCAGTTTGTTTCATTAATTTGTTCCTTGTGTTACCAGAATTCATCTTTTAAAGGACATATGTCACGTTGGCAATTGGTTGATACAACAAAGAAGCGTGGAGCGGATTTCCGTTGTTGTGTGACCTTTCATTTCTGCTTCACGAATTTTCATTGCAATGAAAATTCAGTCTCGATTCTGTGCTTTGTAAATCGTGTGAACCAATCAAGTTCATGACATATGTACTTTAACTAGCAATCAGTTTTGAGTCAGGTTCATGACATATGTACTTTAACTAGCAATCAGTTTTGAGTATGCCATAAGATTTTTCTAATTTCGACTTTGCAGGCCATACGGGTACTAGGATTGCTTGGAGCGTTGGATCCTTACAAATATAAACAAATACAAATCGGAAGCATCGTTGACTCATCATCAACACCAATCAGTACCCCTATTGGTAAATCAAGTGATGCAACTGATCAAGGTAAAGGCTGGTTTTCGTGTGTTGCATTTCATCGGATTTCATCGTAATTTGTTGGATTTCCATAATTCGGATTGTCAAATTATATGAAAATCGAGAATCGTAATTCATCGCATTTCGTCCTATTTCATCGTAGAAAACAAATTTTTTTTTATTCGCTGGGATCAATTGCGGCGACTTGCGACGAATTAGGATGAATTAGGATACCTGGTTTTCATATAATGTGGTTGGTTTTCATATAATGTGGTTGGTTTTCATATATCGGAATTAATTCTAATTGATCGTGGACCCGGAATTCCGATTAAATGCGATGCAGTACGCCGAAATGCGACATATGAAAACCAACCTTAAGACTTCAAATGGTTTTACAGCAGTTTTAAAGCCGGTTTCCCATAAAAGTGTCCTCTTTGACTTTGTTAATCCTGTCTTGTACAGTAGTGAAGACAGATTTAGCTGCGAAAGGTTCACATCGTCTTTTTAGGCTCTGTTTACATTGTTTATGTTTACAGGTTATCTTGTCGCTTTTAAATTTATATTTATATTTTCAAAGCACCAGAACATGCAAATACGTATTAAAACAGACCTGAACGCATCAGCATATTTTATTCAACTTTTTATTATTCAAGTACCCAGTGCCTTAGGAGGAGTTTTCCGATTTGAGCACGTGCGGAAAAAGTGATCACTGACTCATTTTAAGTGACTTGAGCGACAGTCTTTTTGATCAGAATGACTTTGCACTATTTCAACGGAAACCAAAAAATCTCATCGACCTAACCGGTAGCTGCAATTGAATCTCATACTTTTTAACATCCTTGGATGACTTCTAGCGTAACAGAGGAGGGTGAATTAAAACCAGATCGACCAAACCAGCGTAACAGATCGAACAGAATCAACTCGATTTATACAGATGACATGTCACGTGGCATTGTCTATTTGTTTTCGAAAATAAAAGTCACGTTGGACGATGCCATTGCAAAACTAAGCGTTGCACTGTGATTTGCGGATGTCTTGTTGATTTTGTCAAATTAAATCAATTCTAGAGGCTTCAAAAAGTAAAGCTAAGTTAAAAGAATTTCATGCAGCTTTCGTCAAATTTCTCACGGAAACTTGCAGAAATTTTCTGAAGACTTACCTCCAACAAGACAGCATTGTGTTTTCCAACACTATCGTGACATCCTGCCGCTTGTATGAATTAGCTTCTTTGTAGAACAGAGAATGCTTCGATGGTAACAACCCGCTGACGTTGCATCATTTACAGATCAAATCGAGTTTTTCAGATCAGGTTTTAATTCACCCTCCTCTCCTTATCTTTACCGTAGTTGAAACGAGTACAAGTGAAATGCTGGTTGCCATGGGTAGTGTGCAATTAGATGAATTCTATCCTGCTGTTGCCATAGCAGCTTTAATGAGAATAATGAGAGATCCTGCCCTGAGCTTGCATCACAATACAGTCATACAGGTACAGATTTTCAATTTCAAAGAAATGCTTATTAGCGAGACACAAGAGCTGCATGTTGTTTTTCGAGGTTATTTTCATTGTTAGCCTTGACAAATTTTAGATAAGTTCCAAAGACAAGACTCAGTTGTATTTCCGAATTCATTTGATTGAAAATAACTTTAGGTACTAGTGTGATTTACAGGGCAGTAGGATACACTAGACAGTTCTAGCTTTCTAAATCCAGTTGCACCCTTAAGACATCTTGAAACAGACACTAGCTTAAAGTACATGAACGGAGATACAGTGACATAATCAAAACATAGCACTATAGAACGGCAGGCGCGACTTGTCTTCCTTTTGTTTCATAGATCGAAAACATCAAATACAATAGGTTATATTTAGATTTACCCAGTCCCCTTAGCTAAATTTGCTTTTGACCGCTTTGAGTTACCTTAATAGACGATTGCGCTAAAGATGGCCGCGAGGAATTTTTTACCAAGATGCAATGCGTTCGAATCGCGAATCCTTAACGATTCTATAGGAATTCGATTCAAAAACGCAGTGCATCTTGGTAAAAAATTCCTCGCCGCCATCTTTACCGCAATCGTCTATTAATGCTTTCACGACCATTGCTCTTCAAGACAGAACCATTATCATTTCAGTCATTTTTGTTTTTCTTCTTTAAAATATGCTGTGACAAAGAGAAGATGGATAGAAATTGATTTGCCATTGCCATGAAATTGATATTGCTGTTGAGTGCTAATGCTGACATGGTCTTACATATCCGGCTGCTTACCAGTTCTCTTTTTGTTACCCAGAAGCAAAGATATAGTACTTACTGGGTGACCCAAAAAACTTCGCAAGCTAGGGCGTAACTAGCTCCGTGAAATCAAAAGTTATTGTCAAATGCTTTCTATAGTTGTTGAAAGGCTTAGCTATCTTTTGGGACGCTGCATGGTCATTTTAAGCAATGATTGCAATGCGAGAAACCACATTCAAGGAAAGTTTCAAATCCCAGATTCCTCATTTTGAGTGAAGTCATTGTGAACCATTCTCCAGCCAACATTTTGTAAAATCTCGACGTAGTGATGGGTTTGAAGTCGTCTGGGGAATTTCTTTCGTTTGCAAAATGATTAACCTCTGTCCTTCATTCAGATTTCTTGCTACAAAGCAAATTTGGAATTCAGTTTTTGTCACATCTTCCAAAACATCGACTGGAAAACCAGAAAACAGTCCGAAAAATGAATGATTTCCATAGTTTTGGAACTGTTTTCTCTGACGAAAGGCATACCTTAAACCGATCAAGCACCATGTCAAAAGATAGCAGGGCCTTTCAGTTACATGCTGATACCTCTTTTGTGTTCATGACATCAGCTTCCAGGAAATTATGTGCGAGCTCGTGAATTTTTTTTGGGTCACCTAGTACAACATTACGATTGTAGCCTAGGTGCGCCAGTAGAAACACTGCTCTACTCTTGATTGATGCCTTACATCTGATAATATTTGTGTTTGTAGGCTGTTCAGTTCATCTTCAACAGTCTTGGGATGAAAGGAGTCCAGTACTTGCCACAGGTAAGCTATGCTCGATGCACCTGTGTACAGTACACGGCGAAAATTATTTTTAGAACCATGTTTTGGTCACTAAAAGAGAAGAAGTAATATTGTGACATCTTAATAGTCAACGAAAGTGCCAATCTAGGTCTCATGCGTGTATCTTGAGTGGCCATGTCTTTTTTAAATTTTGCTTCGAGTTTATAGTCAAAGCATGAGTAGTGTGACCAGTATAATCCTAAAATATTTGATTTTTCCAATAATTCGAATAATGATGTGGCATGTGGTGTAGGGCCCTCGTCTTTCTCAAGCACACACATCCGCCGAACTATTGTCCAACTTACACAGTGTATGGGCGGTCAGTTGAATGAACACATTATTATTATTTGATTCTTGAAAATCAAGATTTGATTATTTACGATTAATATTCGCATAATCTATTTCATTCGGTCACACTACTCTTGCCTTGACTGTAATAGCCGAAATTACTCGTTAACTTGCTTCAAATTATGTGGTAAACCTTCAACGAAGCGGAAATGAGAACCCAAGATTCAGTTCTTTCCCGTCATAGGCACTTTCAGAAACACTTGTATTGAATTCTAGAAGTCCACTTTATTTTCCCAAGATAGACTATCTTTTTAAGGCGCTGTATATCGATAAATATGAGCATCATGAAAGTTTTTGACTGTACTATTAAACACTTGATACCTTCCTAATTCCACTCCAGTTTTTAAGGCTGGTGACGTTACCATGTTTAACTTCATTTTCCAGTAGAATGGACCTTTCTTGAGTCTCGATTTCTATTTGATGATACAAGGGAAAAATCTTTGACCTTTGTCCCATTTTTCATTCCTAGCGCGTGTAGTTGTCTTAGTAATACAAGATACATCTTTCGCTAACTGCGAAAAGAAAATCGACGTTCATTTTCTTAGTTTCACGTGTTGATCTATCGTGGTCTTATTTTTTCGCAAACAGGCTTTCGGAATGTTTATTGCTATGAATTTGCGAATGTACCGGGTGAGTGAAAAAGTTAACGAGTTTGAGGGGCTATAGAATAAAATGTATGTGACCGATATTCAAAACTAAAATGTTAATCTATCGGTCAAAGGCTGACTTAGATGACATAGTTTTGTTTGGTCAAATCACACATCTTTAAGACCCAACAATTAGATAAATGCCTTCAAGGGGTTTGTTTGGGAATCGAAATTCCAAGTTCTATTCTGGTCTATGATTTATGTGGCATTGAAGTTTACATTGTCACTTCCAGAAATAGAATTTTTGCTTCAGTCGCAGGAATATTATGGACCAGAATGAAATGTGGAATCCTTGTTCCCATACATGTCCCTTATTGTCGTTATAGTACTTTTTGGGTCTAAACGACGAGTTATTGTACCAAACGAAATCTTCTCATCTTAGTCAGCCTTTGACTGATGGATTCGCATTTCAGTTTGGAATATCGGCCTTATACTTTCTATTTCACAGCCCGCAGAGCGTGTAAACTTTTTTTGACACACCCGGTATAACAATAGCATAGTATTTCTTAAAAGTCATATTTAATTCACACCATTCAAATGTAAATTTCTCTTTTCAGTTGATGCCATCGTACCTAAATGTGATTAGAACATGCGATCCGGGTTTCAGAGAGGCAAGTCTTCCTTGTAGTTACTTACTTGATTCATAATTTACTTCACTGTAATTCCAGCTTCAGAACAATGAAATCTTGCAAAGTCAGTCTCTTTCTGCGAACGACATGTTTGATATTATATTGTAGTGCCTCACATATTATAACGATGACATCTTGCAAAGTCAGTCTCTTTCTGCGAACGACATGTTTGATATTATATTGTAGTGCCTCACATATTAGAACGATGACATCTTGCAAAGTCAGTCTCTTTCTGCGAACGGACATGTTTGATATCATACTGAAGTGCCTCACATATTAGAACGATGACATCTTGCAAAGTCAGTCTCTTTCTGCGAACGGACATGTTTGATATCATATTGTAGGGCCTTAGATATCGAAGACATTATACCTAATCTGTTTTTGAAGGAGGCTTTCGGGGGCCTTTAAAAAGAAAACGGAGTTGCTCGTTTCTTTTGTTTATTTATCATGGATTAAAAATTAATTATTATAATTACGTAAATCGCGTACCGCTCTTTGTATAAGGAGACGCAAGGTCTTCTGGCCTCCACTAAGACCACTTTCAATTTTACAAATCCCACCTCAAGACGAAAAGTGAAATAAACGAGGAACAAACAAGACAGCACACAAAATGGTCCAAGAAAAGAAGTGAACTGGTAGTTCCATATAAAACCTTGCAATGGGTTTAACCCTTAATAATGATAGATTTTCATCAATGTTGCACCATCAAATCGTTTTGCACTATCATATACTCATTGCTTTAAAGCGCTATGATTGCCTTTGATGAAATAGAAATTCACAGCCAAGATTCTGCGTTGATTTAATCATGTTTCGATTTTTGAAAATATATGAAAAGTTCACAGTCTTGAATCTTACTGAATGTAAACTTTGTTTGACTAACCTGGACATCTCTAGGTTATTCCTTGAAAGGTGCAAACTGATATTGATAAAGTTTCTTTAATTTTCAGTATATGCTTCAGCAGTTAGGGAAGCTAATATCCATTGTGAAGCAGCATATTCGAAATTACCTTGATGAAATTTCAGCGTTGATCAAGGTTGGTCAGTCTTTATTGACTATCTTTTTATTGAATGTTGATCTTTTGCAACCGTGTTGCTTTTGATGCATCTTCGTGGTCTCTCATTGGAAGACTGTAATGCTATGAACTATTTGCTTCAATATATTTGAAACTGTTAAAGGGTCTTGAATCTATAACAGAGTAGTTCGTATATAAGTATAATGTATAACAACTGAAAGTTCAATCTTACATACCCATTGAGGTTGGAGTGTGGGGTCCAGTCAAATGAGCCGTCTGTTCTCTCAAGCAGTCAGTAAGGAAGCTACAACGAAAGGCGCGGCAAACACACAAGCCATTTTGATGTGCCGTTGGTCTTTAAATGATCCATGGTCGTTTACCGGCTATTGCATTCAAATTTTGATGTTTTTAATAATTTTAGTTGGCGGTTCTCCAAGGATCTTCGACAGTTAATTGTATTGTTGAACTGCAATATCTGTTTCGAATCACGCATATATTTATGTAAAAATTCTGTTGCAGGAGTACTGGACAGTCAACAGCCCTGTCAACTTGCAAAGCACAATAATCCTTCTTGTTGAACAACTTGCAGTTGCCCTCGGTGGAGAATTCAAGGTAACTTACAATGGTTTCACACAGACACAGTTAACCCAACTTTTACTAAACCAGTTTAGATTTCAACCAATCAGATGACTGGGTTTTTTGGATTGACCAATCAGAAGGCCTTATTCGAAAACCTAGCTTAGTTTAAACTGGTTTAACTTGCAATGTGAATGGGGCATTACAGTGCAAGAGGTCGTTTCAGAATTCATCGGATTTTGTTCTTTGAAATCCAGAGAAAGAAAAAGACAGAACCTTTACGTCTTTCCCAACATCTTTGATTCCCAACAACGCGCATTGTTGCCAGGGAAATGCATGATTCATTTTTAACTAAGTACTATCGGATGTCCCAAAGCGGTCCTCCTGTTTTAAAAATCGCTGAAGATCGATTATTAAACCTTTGATACAATTTTCTTTTTAAATTGCTTTGTTGATGATCCAAAAATGTTTAAAGATGACAAAACTTTTGTTTTTAGTGCTAAACGATAAATATATAACACGTTGAAAGCCTTCTTTGAGTTATACTTTTTAAGAAGAATAGTCAGTCTTGTCTATGAATCTTGTTTTTTCATATCTCTATTTTCCTTGAATACTCCTATGATAGTCCGCATTTCTCTCTGTCATTTATGACCAAATCAAAAGCTTAACATACGTAAAGAGAATTATATGGCAATCATCAGTGCTGTTTTGCCGTATGATTCAAAATCTATTAGCCTTAAAATGACCTACGTTGGCTGATTTTCAAGCCTATTACAAGACCAGCCTTATCTGGAAAAATAATTCGGTCTTTGATCTACCTGACAAGAAAGAAATTTGAGGATTGGTCATGTAGTCAAACTTGGTGATTTTCCAAACGGGAATACTTTTTATTCGGACACCCAATGGAACAATAATATCGAGATACATCGCTTCTGTAAAAATCGTGCAAATGTTGTTAGCTTTCAGAGAGTTCTTAAGAATGAAAATTGTGTTGAATTATGACTGGATTTGATTTTCCAACGATGCTTTTATACCTTTACCCATAGCACTTGTGTTATTTTCTAAAGGCTGTTAAAGAATTGTGAATACCCGATGTCGGTTTTCTGTCTCGTCAAGCCTTTGAATACTCTTCTTAGCTCCCTTTGCCAGCGATTGATTGAGAGAGAAATTAATTTCATATCGGGTGTCTCAAAAAAGTACCCCTTGTGACTGGAAATAGCAACGAAACGATAAGATATTATTACTCTCCTAGTAGGCAGTTAAATGTATCAATCTTCAGCTAAGCTTCACATACTTGCATTTCATACATTTCACATACCTTGTATTTAAAAATCGTTCACCAAACACCGGAGATACAGGTTTAGAAAGTCAAAATTTACAGTGCACCCGAAACCCAGACGTTTTGAAAAGGGCCTAGCCGTGATTTGTATCATAGATATTTTCCAAAGCACCCGTAAACTTTGACCTTCAGTTTTTTGCTTTTGAAAAGAATGAAAGACTCTTCAACATGCCCTGATCAAACATGTATGATCAAAATGTGTTAAGAATGATAAAGTTGTGCCACAACTTCAATATATAAGTGTGTGTTTGCTCCGTTTCTTCTTCTTTGACACTTGGGATGGAATGCAATGCACTGATCGATTCCTTAAAGGAATCATTATTTGTAGAACAATTGAAGCAAAGGTCAAAGTGCAATTCTCTTGCAATATGCCTGTAAAATTACGTCATGGCTAAGCCCATTTACAAAACCTCCGATTTCAAGTACACTTCAAAAGTCGACTTTGTGAGTTCATCTCTAGTGTTCGGAGGACAATTTTAAAGTGCAAGGTATGTGCATTTAAGTTAAAGATCAAAAAATTTGCATATGAACTCAAAAAGCCCCAATATTTATTGTTTCATTCCCTGGTTTGGTCAAACGGGGGTTCTTTTTTGATAAACCCGGTACACATTTCAAATTCTCTACCAAAGAGGTTTGAGCAGCATCAGCTGAATTTGTGTATTGGGTAGTTGAAGTCTCGAAACTGTTTTTATTTACTTCTAGTTGTACTTACCGCAAATTGTGCCACAGATGCTTAAAGTCTTCGTTCATGACAGCAGTCCCAACAGGACAGTTACAGCAAAGGTAAATACTGAAATATTGCAAAAAGAATATCACCCTGACAGCATGGGCGTGGTGTCTTGAGCAGTGGGGAATTTGGATGGGATAAATGACGATTGTGGCAGTTATTGTTGTTGTTCTTGTTCTCTCAGCACTGGTCAAGCCCAATACCAGCTATGAATTCTTGATGGGGAAGGAACCAAAATTTTTCCGACGACAAAATCGACAAAATCAACAGCAGCAACAGCAACAGTTTTAGCATGAAATGACTGATGTTCTTCTTAATGACTTGATTTTGAAATTGTTTTGGCAGTTTCAGCGTTCTTGGATTCAAAATTGGTGAGCATAAGGCAAAAGATATGCCTTAGATTCAAAATTATGGTCGGAATTCATACTTGAAAGTCAAAATATTCGTGTTTTATTCATCATTTTGCAAATAAAATCTTCTGAATTTTAGCCTGTAAACAAAAAAATCCGGGAAGAGTAAAATTTCCGACTAATGGCCTTCTAGGGGGGGGGCGCTCTGCCTGCAGTCCCCTTCTGGCTTTGGCCCTAACTGGGCATTTTGTTGTTCAGCACTATCGCCTATGTTCGCCTGACATCCAGTCTGAAACTGGCTCCAGTATTTATTTGTAAAACTTGTTTTTATAGCCTTTGCTGTTGTAATTTTTAGTTTTATTTTCTCCACGCGAAGACCATGGAGCAGTCATGATACGTTGCTCCTTGTTGTGATATCAGTTTTGTAAGGTACCGGGTGTCCCAAAGAAAATTGTCCCTATTTGAGCTTTTATTTGATTAAAAGTGCATGTTATTTGGCAAAAATTATGAACGAAATCTATTATACAATGCCCAGCCTAGATCTGAGTATTGGTTTCATTTCTTTATCTGCGCGCATTGATTTTCTATAATCATTTTTTTGAAAAACGGAATACCTGATATGCTCAAGAATATGCTAAAAACGGTTCATCAATGAAATCGTTAAACTTGCGCCTCAAAATCCTACTTTTTAACTGAATTCCAACAATACGGACCTTAGACTCCATAAAGGGAATCAAGAAAGATCATACTTGTCTGTTTGGTCCGTAAAAAGTTCGAAAAAAGTATGCTACACAAGACAAGGGGCTAGTCCGCTCTTTAGCATATTGGCGAGTTTGAATACCAATTTGTGAAACCTGACAAGCAGTTATATGCCCTTTACACCTTGATATAAAGATGGAAGGAATGGAACCTATTGCCATCGCTAGATTTTTTCCCTATTCAAGGGTTTCTCCGGCATAAGATTGTTGAAAAGTTCGTATTTTTGTGGTCTTTTTAGTAGCATAAAAATCGGAAAAGTTTTGTAGACCCAAGTTGGCCTTTCAGCGAGTAATTGCCGTTTACATCGTTCAAAATGGGAAGTGGCCGTCTCTCTGGAACTGTTCAAACAGGGAAACATTTTTGGGGACACCCGGTAGTTTGCACGTAGTGCCTTAAGTAATTGGTTTGTCGGCGTGAAAAAAGATGAGTGTAGAATTCCATCGTCTATACCTTTTATTTGAATTTCTTGAGAGAAGCTTCTTAACCACAACACTACCGTTGGACTTGTAGAAATCGTGAATATTTTTTTTGAAGTTACGTCGTATTTGATATTGCCACTTATTTGCGGATGTGACGTCATCTCATTTCTAAATCGTGAACCAGAAGAGTCGAGGGATAAGCGTTTGCTTGATGCCACACTGTAGGCATCCATAAACCATGGTCATCTTCAAAATTATTTGATTTTTGGTCATAGGGTTTGAAAATTACGATGTTTTTAAGTTACTTGTCTGAATTTTTATCGAATTCTTCTAAGAAGAACGCTCAAATGCCGAAATATAGTATATTTTAGAAATTCTCACGGTAGATGTATGGTGAAATAAGTAAAGTTTCCTTGAAACATTCAGTTCAAAGAAGTGCGTCATAGTATTTTACAATAGCCTTTATAAAGATCTGAAACCTATGCAAGATCAATAGCTTAGAAGTATTCAACTTTTCTGATACTTTTTTCTCTTCGACAGCTACTGAAAGCAATACAGAAGTTTGGTCCGAGTTTTGATGACTATTTGCATCTTCTCATTCCTCCTGTTGTCATGCTGTTTGATTCACCGGACACCCCACTAGCAGTGCGAGAGTAAGTCAGCAAATCATATCTGAAAACAGATGTCTAAAAAATAGATTTTCACGAGTTTGAGTGAAGGAATTGGCGCATCGGCCATAATGGGAAATTTTGCGGGAGTAAACTTTCGTGAATTAGGTGTCTTGCCAAATTGTAGCCCGTAACCGAAGCCGGCTTTGTAGCACTCGTGCGAAAATTGTATACCGAGAGACCAATCAATGGTCTTTCTCGTTTATGATGGTTTTGGTCACGAAGCTGAAAACCCTGTAGAACCAATGCAAAATGGCGATAGAAGACTGCAGTTTTTTAATTGTTTGCGAATCAATCCAACATATAACACTTGCTGCAAATGATGTGCCAAAGACAACAGAACAGAAAGGAGCAGCAGCTGCAAGTTTGCTTTTTGTTTGAAACGAACTATAGTACCAGCCCAGAACATTTAGGCCAATACACTCCCACACAGGTAGAACTGATATCAAATTGTATAATTACCTGCATCTGTAGCATTGGATTCTCATAGTCATATCGTATCGTAATTAAGCTGTTGCTTGAGGCTCCGTTTACACGGTACCTTTTACATTGCATTTCTGATTAGGGTTCTGTTACACGACACCGTTTTCATATTATATCAGAATGGTGCTCTGTTTACATGCGAAGACGGTATGAAGCGTGTCAGATCGGTGCGCTCTACCTAGTGAAAGCAGGGGGGCTAATCCCATATGAAATGAAAATGGTGTCGTGTAAACAGAAAGCCAATCCGATATGAAATGAAATGAAAGAGGTATCGTGTAAACGGGGCCTTAAACGTATTAAAAGTGCCCAGTATGACTACAGCCATTGTCATGTGTGATATTTCTTTTGTTTATAGAGGAGCTCTTCAGACATTGGAAAAATTATGTGATTCAGTCGATCAACGAGAATTCTCTGCGAGAATCATTCATCCCCTTGTTCGGGTATTGGATACTGTGCCAGAGTTACGGGCAACTGCAATGAATGCACTGGCGGCTTTGGTCATGCAACTTGGACGCAAATATGCAATCTTCATACCTACCGTCAATAAGGTAAATATTTTACCATAATTACCTTACTGTTACCTCATTATGCAGCTCTCTTACCCCAGAAAGAAGGACATCCCTGGGCGATTCGCTTCTCCCGTAGTTTTTAAACAGCGCATACAAAGTACCATTGTATTCAATCTAAATCTTTGTTTGACTCTCATTTTGAAATTTTTCTAAACTTGTCGGATCGAAGTAACTTGTCGTACATTCTATTATCGCCGCTGTTTGTAGCCCAATGAAAATGACAGAGATTGCAGGGAATTGCACCTTTACCCCACATAACATAATTAGGCTTAAAGCAGTGCCAAACTTGAGCTATCACCTCCCATTCACATAATTCTGATAGACGGGGACATCGCTCATTTTGACGAAAGAAGAGCGTAACTAGCCCCACATTAGCCCGCCTATCTTGGAGTGTTGGGGGAGTAGGGGCAAGGCAATAAGTGATAGCCGCATTAATTCATTCAGCTCACCACCGCACCGTTAATTCTGTCATTCTAATGGAAGCATAACTAACTGTTCAGTGCCTAGAAATTATGATTTCGTGTCGGTTGCTCTAAGAAGCCCGTACGTCATTGTGATCATATTGTCACAGACGTATTTATTACGCACCGGGGAATATTTATGAACTGTTTTTGTACCAAATTTGCTATCGTAAGGTCCTGGCAAAACACAAGATTCAACATCAGAGATATGACTGTATGGTTGCCAAGATACAAAAGGGAAGCATTTCATTGGATTACGAAACAGACCCATTGTTGCGCCACCGCAGCTCAAAATCAAATTCTGGTGATGATTCTTCTTCCCAAGGCCAGAGTGATTCAGTGAGGAGATTTCCAATGAGTGCAAATACACTCCAGAAGGTGAGCAAACCAGTTTTGTAATTTGTTGTCCATAGCGGCTAGGAACTCTTGTCATCAATGTCATAGGTTCTTTCTCGTGTTGAATTTTTGTTAAGGGAAAGCTTCGAAAAATATTGATCCATCATAAGACAATATATTGCACGTTACTGAATCGCAACCAGAACAAAAAGCATCCATTGAAACCTTCTGAAAGATTGTCTTCCATCGTCAAGATTAAATCGTGTCAAAGGGAAGAAATTATAGGAATACATAGAAGTTATATATTCTTCTCAAAATTAATACCTTTGCCCAGTCCCCAACCATAAAACACTTTTCCCTTGCGAATGTGTGTTCTAGACTTATTGCACGAGTTCTTGTCTTCGCTCCATTTACCCCAACGATACTCCATAATACCCATTCCGCTTCAACGAAGTTTTAGCGGAATGACTATAGCAGTAAATAACAATTGAATTCAATGGAACAAAACTTAGACGAAATTAGCAGTCTTTGTGTGTACTTCCACCTCATAGTCGGAACATGTTGCTCTTTTCTTCAGATAGTCTTTTTAAAAGATCTGAACTCATGCCACTATTTGATTGTGGTAAATTCCTGCTCTTTGATAGTCCCATGATGACTCTGCGATTCTTCTTACGCTTTCTATGATCTTTTTAGGCCTGGGTGGCCGCTCGCCGCGTGTCAAGAGACGATTGGACTGAATGGCTTCGTCGTCTAAGTGTTGAGCTGCTGAAAGAATCGCCCTCTCCAACTCTACGTTCTTGCCAGGTGCTTGCTCAAGAGTATAATCCGCTTGCAAGGTACGTTTCGCTCCGATGAATTGGCTCACCTTTAAATTCCCCTATACGTACACTGCCTTGGCGTGCATTAGTTCAGAAAGGCAATGAAATAGAAAGGAATTAGATGACCGTCAATGGTTTGCATGTACATTGAAATGCATCACGATGATAAGGATTTCACTCCATGCGGGAAGAACACCCGATTCAAATGTACAGGCCTATTTGAATGCCCAATCAGTGGCTATCTTAAGATGTAGCCAATCACATCCCCGATAATGCGCCTTTAAATTGCTTTTATAGAAACCCCTGCCAGAAGTGTTTCAAAATATTTCCCGAATATCAGCTCGGAACGTAACTACGAAGATCTCTGCTTGCAAGTTTTGAAATTGAGATGTTTTTCGATCCTCTTCCGGTTCTCACTCATTTGAAATGTGTCACAAACTTTATTTCGCAGCATCATTTTACTAAATTTTAGATTACAAAATTCTTGCCCTCAATGCGCCCCTCTATGTTACTCCCATTGTTCCATTTTGTTGATGGTACGATTGTTTTACTTTGCAGGGACCTCTTCAATGCTGCTTTCGTGTCATGCTGGTCAGAATTGCAAGAAGATCAACAGGTACTGCGGATGTATGAAACTTATACACTTTACAGGATGAGGAAATAAGGAATTCTATTTTAAAAGACTACTAGCACTTTATTATTCACGGACATATTCAGTTTGGTCTCTAGATTTACGCTGCCTTGATTGCTTACTTTGGCGGACGCTTTGTGAGATACAGAGAATGCGAAGCTGTTGTTTCAATTGAAATCTATTGTTTATTTCAATTGTTTCTAAACAAAAAGTGTTCATTCTAATCAACGTTGGGGACCGTCACATCCCTCGTCCTCCCCCAAGTGTCCACAACTGTGATCGCCTATTCTGTTCTCAAATTAAAGGGAATTTTCTTGAAAGGGGTACAACGACCCCCTTGTAAACCTTCAAAAATTATTAAAACTAATCATCAACGTTGGTCCTTTACCTGCCTCACAGTGACGAAGAGTATATGCTTTAGCATGTGTTTTTTGTTGGGGATGAAATGTGAAAAATTGCAGAACTACCTTCGAGTAATGGCGTCCATCTATAAAGAAAAAACGTAGACACTATTGTTTTCCTTGGCTTTTCCTTCTTTCACCATACGTTGGATTATCGTATGCAGTTGCTATTCATAAACCTATGAGATCGCATCCCCTGTAATTCCAATGTTTGCAATGAATTTGATCAAATTCAAATTTTTCTAATATGTGTGTCTTGATTAATAGTAAGTTTTGGTATCGTAATCGTATCTCGACTCCCCCTCCATAAATCCGACCTTGATAAAATCATTGTTAAAAAGCAGCCTTACCAACTGCTGAACACCAATTGTGAGTTCTTTCCAGGTTTTCATGCCTCGAACTTTCATAAATGGACGATTAATGTTCGTAAGTTAGGCCAAATATCGTCGCTATTTTGTATTTTGTACGAGTGTGAGAAGGCGTGATAAGGAGGCTAGCAATGTGGGTGGTAGCAGTGTGGGTGGGTAGTAATGTGGTGTTAGACTGATGACGATTGACTTGATGATGGTGCTACAGGCAATAGAGGCTCATAGTATTACTGTGAAAGACTTGGCCCTATTTAGGCCCAAACTTCGCAATTCCTAACTTACCAATCAGATGGCGAGATTCTGCAGAGAACAGTGATATCGAATTCTCGATTCGAATGATGCAGTTGACTAGATTTTGAACAAAGTTTCTACGGCAGGTGGCTGAAGTTTTCTCTGGTTTGTTTTGATCTTAAAAACATGGAAAATGTAGCGTTGAAGGATTGGACTTACTAGGTAAAGTAAACATCCTTCTTCACATTTATACAAAGTTTCTTTGATTAAACACCTGCTTAACGTGCTTTTAGGCAGTCGTTCGATCCTGATTCGATCGATCGAATCATGATCGAATGCAGGAGATAGGGCCGGGTTTTTCACTGTTTCATTATGAGTCCCTCTTGAGCGAGCAAGATTTACCACAGGGATACAAGGGACTAATCATCATAAGTCTAATATAATATCAACACATTTGGCAGCCTCGTTCAGGGTCAACGTGAAGTGACCTAATATAAAATGATGTCATTTCACACTTCTTACAGGATTGAAATATGTAGTTTCGCAGATTAAAAAGAGAAAGAAATTGAGAAAAAGTACAAGAAACCATCACGGCAGTGTAATCTCTTCAATAATCAACAATTATACCAACCCTGGACTTGTCCTTTAAAAGTTTTATCAATTGCAGGATGAACTGGTAAGCAGCTTGGAACAGGCTTTGAAATCGCAGAATATTCCAGAAATCACTCAGACTTTGTTGAATTTGGCAGAATTCATGGAACATTGTGATATCAAGGTACTTCTTGATCAGATTACATTTGTTTGCTTAAGATAAAGCAGTTAGGAAGTTTTGAAGATGTTAATCTTTTCCTAAATATATCACTTCATTTTGAACGTTTTCCTTGATATTTTTTTCTGGGATCCGTTTTTATCAATAGACCTATTTCACAATTAAATTCAATTCGAGGGGAAGGATGTGATTCACTGATCAGCGGAAAATCTACGTCTTATCATTATTTGGTTACGTGACCCATCTCTTGATATTTTAAATTCATTTTTTGACGGCAGAATCTTGCAAATCCGCTGAAAATTCATGGAGTTATAAGCCTCTGAAGTTCAAAATCGTGCGAAAACTGGAAGCAGAGGCCTCTAAGTGGCATTTGTGGTAAACGTGCCATGTTCCATCGTTTCTGTTGTTTCTCAATTGTTTCAGGGCAATCAAAATGGAATTTGGACAGGTTTTAGATCACTTAACTTTCAAGCGTATGACTTCTTTGAGGAAAAAGACTTAATCTGTCTCCGATTATTTTTTAAAATACTGTTTTTTGCCGCATGCAATTATTGTAAACATTGAATTACTTTAGAAATTTTGTTTGGTCTGCTCTGATATCAATGAGAGGTATGACATTGAATAACCTTTTATCTCGATGTTCGAGCTATTTTTGCATTACAGGTAATCTGGGGGTCTCTGGTTTCAGCTGTCGCATATTTTTTTATCTTTGAGAGCTCGTAACTCAATGAATTTCAAAAGGTTTCGTTCTACCCATTCAGTTGAGAGAAATAGACAATAATATTTTACATATTTGTTTTTAAAGTTTCTCAAAGATTCGAGCCTCATTTCATTTCATTTCATTTTTATTTATTCAAACAGGGTGAAGCTATCAACTGTGTATACATAAATTGCTTTACAAGCTGCCCTGTACAAAGAAAAAAAGATAAACCCTTGAAAATTTACAATATGCAAGATACAATAAATAAATAAATAAATAAAGTAAAAGTAGTTAAAAGTTCTCGATCGGCAGGAATAAAAAGGGTTCCTTTATGTTCTGGAGTTTTCGAGAAAGGATATAAATCGTTTGAAATTTTTGTTAATTTTGATTTTGCGTCAAGGCCATTCCATAGCTTCGCCCCTCTAAAAGGAAAGCATTTTTGGCCACATGTTGTTCGTAGAAATGGGACACGTGTGGCCAAAAATGCTTCTCTTTTAGAGGGGCGAAACTATGGAATGGCCTTGACGCAAAATCAAAATTAACAAAAAATTTCAAACGATTTAAATCCTTTTTCGAAAACTCCAGAACATCAGTGATGAGTTCTTCTTTTACAGGGTTCTTTCACGTTGAATATAGAGCTTCTGGGACAGTGTGCAGCGAAATGCCGCGCTTATGCTAAAGCACTGCATTACAAGGAAGAAGAATTTATGACAAAGGGAGCAACGACTGAGACCCTGGAGTCATTGATCAGGTAAGGAATGAAGAATAAACATGTATAACGTCAGATGAGCCAGAAATAAGTTCTCACTTTTGAAAATTCATGGCAGCAAGATTACTTCACAGATTTGAATGATTCAAATTCTAGTTTTTGGGATTTTCTTGCTGTCTCGTGAACACTAGAAGTATGGGTGAATTCAACTTTACGAGGATTTCATGCTTGCAAAATGACTGAAAAATGGCCTAAAACATTGATCAATGATCGCGCAGATCAATAAAGAAAATAAAATTGTTCCTGAGTGAGAGGTATCCACTGCACATTTATTGCCATAGGGCTGAAAGTTTTTAATATTTGTTTGAAAGTTGATGTCGCATAGCTCTTTAGAGAGGTTAAACGCCCATTACGCATTTTTCTGTGTAAGAAGAGTCTTTATAATTTGATCAATGCAAGGCCCTTTTTATAAAGTTAAATTTACCGATGCTTATAGTGCTGGTAGACAGCGAGAAAAATCACAAATATGCTTCGATCTTTCGGCCTTCAACTGAAATCATTCAAATTTATGAGGTATTCTTGGTGCTACGGTTTTTTAAAAGTAGGAATTTTTTTCTGGCTCACTCGGTATTGTTTTGTGAGACATGCTAATGGAATCATACCTATTGCAAGATACCACTCTGGACGATAAACCGTTAATGTAGAGCAGGGCATAGTTCGCAGCTCGACTACAAGAAGATCAACATTTTTTAGATGTCTTTGCACATTTTGATCAAACAAAGCCTTTTCTTATTAGATGATTCGTCATCTTCTCTTGTTTGCTATAATCTGTAAAATGTTTCCGGGCCTGTTTACTTGGAGGTTTTGCTGATAAGAAAGAAAAGTGGCCTTTGAAACCAGTGGCTTGACCCCCTTGCTGCTTAAGATCTATTTGATGCTTATTCCTCTTGATTGTTGCTTTGTTTTAAGAGGTAAGTTACATACATCCGATCTTTGACTACCCCTCCCTCCGTGTGTGACCATTATTTTACCTCAACCCACTTTTCTAATTATATGATGCTCAGTATTACTTCCTATTGACATAATTTTGTCCCAATTCTAGCATAAATAACAAACTACAAAACCCAGAGGCTGCTCATGGAGTTTTAGTTTATGCAATGAATAATAAAAAGATTGATTTGGTAAGTACAAATTCATGATACTTCGTGATGAAATAACGGATCGTAAAGCAGTCTCAAAATGCATTATTACAGATGAGATTTATATGCTAGTTATATTCATAGGGGAACGTGCATGATCCAATCAATCCCCTAATCTACGACATATGTTGCAGTACCTCTTCGACCTTGCAGGCATCCTGCTTTGCTTTTAAAGAAAAAGTTTAAGCATTGACACTGCCTCTGGTAATGACAGTGCTACTTTTAAAAATGGTCTTCTTCGCACTCTCCTGAAAATTGATAGATCATTCCAGCTTCTATAAGCGCTTTTAGCTCCCTTGTACTGCAGAGATATAAATTTGCGAAGTGATGAATTTGTCAATAGCTTTACGTTTAAAGCTGAGTTACATCGCACTCAATGTGAACAGCTATGCTATTTTCAGAGGCTGCAGGAACTGAAATATCATTCTGAGAGTTAAAAGATTAGAAATTAAGGAATGAAAAGGATTTAATCATACCACAGCTTTGAATTTATGTATTTTGAAATTGCAAACGTGTTTGATCTACCGGGTCATTATACATCGTCGTTTTTTTGCTGTGCTGTGTGAAACAGTTTGAGTGACTTTTTTTTATTTTCCATTTTCAGCGGTATCTTTTGAAACCATGACATTTTAAGCAATTGCCGTTTGACAACTGCTAGTCTTGCAACTACTGGCTTAGTGATAAAGTACCAACTTTAGTTTGGTTGGGTCAGCCAGTCCCGCGACATACAGTCATATCTAAGTTGTTCATATGGTTTGTCGTCATTTTCATTCCATTATTTCAGAAAGTGCAACAACGTTGGTACGAGAAATTGCATGACTGGGAAAATGCTTTGAATGCGTATGAGAAAAAATATCAACAAGATCCAAATGACAGTGATTTGTTACTTGGACGCATGAGATGTCTGGAGGCTCTAGGTGAATGGTAAGATTTATAGGAAACTACTATTATTGATAGGAATGCTACTGCCGGGTCTCCCTTTTTTTAGTACTCCTGTTTGAAAATTTGGCAAAATTTTGTTACAAGGCTTATATTCGAATTTCTTTCTGGCTTGTAAATCAAAGACTAAATTAGTTTGCTAGCCTTGGCTCTATGTAGGGTTGCATGGTTTTTAAGAATACTGCAGAAAGCACTGATGATCACTAGAGTGATTTCTTTTTGTATATTAAGCTTCTAGTTTTGCAATAGATGTAAGATTGAAGGACAGATTATAATGGTAGACTTGAAGGATAATGAATTTGAAAATTTGTTTATCCATATGTCAATCAGGTTTTTTTATATATACTCAATATAAATGTTACAATAACAAAATTACCTACAACACTACCTACGAACTACTATACAGCACTACAAAAACGGTGCCAGGAGGAGCAATAGATCCTGACTTCCTTGTGGCATTTAACATGGACCTAAAAATTACAACTAAATATTAAATGCTAAGTGCTAAATATAAAGAAAAACAAAAGAATTTTTTTTACGAATAAATACTTGAGCTAGTTTCACACTGGATGTCGGGCCAACATAGGTGATGATAGTGCTAATTTTCCCAAAATTATTTGCAATCAGAATAGATAATCGTTTACACTACGTAAGCCTTACATCAAATGTGAAACTGGCGCACGAAAGAAAAGAGGGGACGAGACTCTGCAACAAGAGACTTTACGAAAAAGGACTTGGTGGTTGAGTGACGGTTTACTGGCTCTACGGTGATATTAATCGAATCGACCAGTTGCGTGGATGTATTTCAAAGTAAGCTCGAGTAAATTTCTGTTGAGGTCATGTGGGAGATGTTTGTCACCATATAATAACAGTTGCATCAAAACCTCATTTGAAAGATCGATATATCCATATGGTCGTAGCAATTCGAAGTATATAAACCCAAACCGTAATTTTAGAATCAGTTTAGCTTTGTAAGTCACACTCTGATGAAGACACTAGTCAAGAAGGCCTCAGTGTGCTAAATATCTTGTCCTTTTTTGTATCCGATTTTTTTCTTAGCCTTAGTGCAGCTTGAAAAGCTTCAAATGTCAGCAGTTTTAGTTTTGATATGACTCACATCCTTCACAAATAGAGAATAAGAAATATTGACCTTGAATTTCTCTAATCTTTGCATACCCCTACCTAATACATCTAATAGTTCTGTAAATTTCTTATTGTTTCATGCAGGGGTGAACTTCACAATGTAGCTTGTGAGACTTGGCCACATGTAAGCGACGATACACGACAGCACATGGCAAGAATGGCTGCAGCTGCTGCTTGGGGTCTAGGTAATTTTTGATACTTATAACGTATTTTTTTATAAGAAACGGCTGATAAGAAACTCAACTCTCAGGTAGCCAAAGAAATAAGAAAACTCCAGTACTGGGAAAATATATCATAAGAAACTATATGATTATTTTCATAAAGGAATTCTTGATATATTTTCACTTTATTTCTACTTGTTTCTTATATCAAACTACTTGTAAGGTACTTGAGTATAGTTAAACATTGGATGGGCTTCAAAAACGTTGTTTTGAAATGTTCTTGAGGGACCAGGTAGTGGACATAATGATGAGATATGTTGGTATTGTGTTCTTTAACACGAAAGAACAATAATACCAACATATCTCATCATTAATCTGAAGATAATCTTAGCGGTTGGTATCACGTCATTGCTCTGTTATCTACCTCAGTCACTACCTAATTCAAGCTTTTTGTGATGATTTTTGCCAACAGATTGCGTCTTGCCATAGTAGACTGGGTTTCTGTGACTGGGTCTTCCAAATACGAATTTATCAATCAACAATTATCGTTTTACAGCATAATCAAAAGAACTGAAACCATTCAAAAGCTTGTCCAAACAACATTGAAAAGCTAGCAAAACATTTCTTTGTTTTCGTTTTTATTCTTTTTATTTGCTGTTTCTCTTGTCCCGTCCTGTGTCTTGGGGCATGTTTGCAAATGAATGTTTCGATAAATCTTACGACTACGGGTGCATTTTGATATGTGTGGTTAACTATAATCTTTTGCCCTTCAATGTGCAGGGGAATGGAGAAGTATGGAAGAATACACCTGCATGATTCAACGGGAAACACTAGATGGTGCATTTTACCGTGCGGTTTTCGCTTTGCATCAAAACAATTTCACAAGGGCCTCAAGTGTAAGTGTTTCGAGTAGCTGTTGTTTCCTCTATGCGCAAAATTGCTTTTTAGCAATGGTGTATCGAGAATCGCACCTAGTATCCCAAAGATTTATGCAGATTTTGTTTGATCCAGCGATGTGAATGAACCTTTAATCAGTGCCTAACCTCTGTCAAAATGTTTCTCAATAGTTAAATTAGATATAGATACCTTGTTTGTTGGTAACAACGCTTTGTGAGCTCAAATTTGCGATCACGTCCAAATCAGAGCTGTTGCATTCTGGCTAAACGATTTCTTAAGAAAATCAAATTAATCAGTAATATTGCAATATTGAGCATATATTGCATCATGTTATGTTCTGTTTACTAGAAATAACCGATTTTACAGTTGGTTAATTTTTTGTGATTCAGTTTCTGATTTCAACGTGCTGCAAGAGTTTGCTTTGGCTAATTAAGCATTACTTTAACGTCTTTGTAACCGTTTTTCTTGCAGTGCATTGACAGTGCAAGAGATCTCCTTGATACAGAGCTTACAGCAATGGTTGGAGAGTCTTATAACAGAGCTTATGGAGTAAGTCATTTCTCTTAGGCTGATAGGCTGTAGTAACAGCAGAACGCTGCGAAGAATTTCTTTATGATTCCATCTTTTCGGTGCATTGTTCCCTCGACTCTTACTGTGTAAGGTTAGAGGGGATAACCAAAGGGATGATGATTATGGCGATGATAGTGATTATGATAATGATTTGCAATGTTTATCTCTTGTGTTTGTAGGCAATGGTAACTGTTCAAATGTTATCAGAGCTCGAAGAAATCATTCAATACAAATTAATGCCTGAAAGACGCGAAGCCATTAAGCAATCATGGTGGCGCAGATTACAGGTGATTATCATGATGTTATTTATTCTAAATACCTCTTACGTAATCAGTTTCTAGATGGGAATTCCTTCATTGCTCTTTGAACTTTCGCCAGAAGTCAAAGAAAATGCAAGGCTATGTCATTTTCTGCGTAACAGACAGCCAAATCGATTCTGCGAACAAAAAATAACTTATGCAACACAGAAGAGTTTTGGTACCGAAATATCAAGTTTCGAGCTACTTTCATTAAACTTGTCCATTTATTTTATGAGAACAAGATGGCTTTGCTACAGAAGATTTATTAATTGCAAGTGAAAAGAAGAAGGTATACATCAATAGTGTATGCCAAACATAAATCTCAACCAGAAATCAGGTTCCCGATGGTGAACTGAGGCACGCTTGTAATGCATACTGTATTTTGGGAACTTGTATTGTTTATGAAAACAGCTCTAAGTTGTTGTCACGTCAGATTCTCGCCCAAACAAACATATTTGATTTTTTTATGATATAATGATAGGACAACCCGTTTTTCTTTATTTTTATTTGTTTTTTGCCCAGATTTTCTAAAATTCAAATTTTGCGCAAAATTTCATGTTTTCCTATTTCAATTGATGAACAGGGTTGTCAACCAGTCGTTGAAGATTGGCAGAAAATCATTAAAGTTCATTCATTGGTCCTTGAACCTCAAGAGGATATGCAGACATGGCTGAAGTATGCAAGTCTTTGCAGGAAAAGCAAGAGACTGGTATGTGAAACTGTAGTCATTTTCTGGCGTTAAGTTTTTAGTAATTATATACATTTTTAATCAAGTAAGAGATGGGTGACAGGGTAGTGGTACCATGGTACCAGAGGGGTGGTACCTGGTACGATATTGTGCAAATGTGGTGGAACCTGGTACCAAAGATATGGGTACCGGTACCAAGCCTATATGAGTAGTTACCAATAACAAGTTCTTCCTTGGATGCTTTTGGAATTCCTAGAACAAATTTTAGCCTTTAGTAGTGCAGACAGTGACACAGATGCCACGATGACGTGGTCAGGATTGAGTTTGTCTTGCGTATTGGTCTCACGAGGAACTGACGTAGACATCTTTTCAGAATTTGTCATATTCATGATCAACTGTACTATCTATATTAATTATCATTTATTAGCTCCTTCCCCCAAAATTAGTGGTACCAATGCCTTCAATTTGGGTGGAACCTGGTACCTTATGAGTTGGTACCAGTGCCAAAGACTCCTCCTGTCACCCCCCTCAAGTAAACATGGTTTGCTTCTATTATTGGTAGCTGAATGTAGCTATCTTTGAGACAGCAGCCTATTGGTACCAATTGTTGTTGTTAGGGCGCAACATCAGGTCGTGATTATGTTCTGGGATTATTTACGAAATCTCATTGAAACTAACCAAAAGGACCATGGTGTAGGTACTGTTCAATTTCATGTGAGAAATTTTCTGTGGACGCAACCAACGTATATAGGTGCATCTTAACCCTTTCACCCCTGGAAGGGCCATATGGCCCAACAGTATTCATTGAGAAATGCAAATTTTTCAAGGGGTAAAGCATTTGGAATTTTGATTGATTTGAAAGGTTATGCACATTGCATTTATATATTGCTTACTGAATCACTGATTATGATACCCCCTGGAAAACGACAATCTACATTAGGTTTTCCAGTTAAGCTTAATTTAGCCGTGCGTGAAAGGGTTAACATTTGGGTACCATATTCCAATTTTTCTTTGCACTAAAATGATATTCTTTGATAAATGTTGATAAGTTTTAATATTGAATTTTGTGATAATTCCGGCTCATAGACATTGAAGTTTAGGTGACTACACCTTTTAGCATAAGCATAAGCATATTTTAGGGCCTACATGAGGTTTATTTGATTTGAAAGACCTTCAGACGTCGTTTGTTTGAATTTGTGCGATAGTGTCTTCTATCATTATTTTTCCTTTATTTTTCTTTTTACTTGTAGTAACTTTCAACTTGTTGAATTTCGCATTATTTGGTAGTTAGACAGATATATGACTCGCCTTGTAAAAAAAATAAATGTATAGGGGTAAAATGGATCAGTTAGGGGTAAACTGAGTAACATCAAAATAATGCTTCAGTTTTGCCAAAATATTTGTTCATAGCTTTTTGTTCGCTAAAACTGCTCGAATTCCCCTTTTTGACAGTGAATGTTGATTTGTGAATTCTAGCCCTACTGTTTTCCGGCAATCAACACCGCCCATTTTACCCCAGCCTAGCCATTTTACCCCCAGTAGACCCTATCCCAAATTCTATTCCGAAGTCATTTGTCTTTCTCGTCTCTAGTTAAAGGTAATGTGTCCATGTAAGTACAGCTGCGTATACACATTGTCAAAATATGCTGACAAGACGCTGACGAAGAAAGCTCAAGCAGCAGACTGTGATTGGTAGAATTTAATTGATCACATGCAAACTCAAAGTCTAATTTCATAGCGAGGCTGCCTGGTGTGGTTCAGCTCTGGAAAAGCAGCCGCAAGTAGGTCATCGATCACATGAAATTCACGTGAAATTGCCATGCCCCCCGCAAAGCTGATGTACTTACATGGACACATTACCCTTAAGGATTATATTGAAAGATTCTGAAAGGAAGGCTTAAATGGTGTTTTGTTTGCAGGATCCTTGAAGAAAAGGTAGAATTGGAATCATATTCCATTCATTTTTTATGGACCTAGCATGATTGTGGTTACAGAAAATTTACACAATATTGCCCCCACAACCTCATGGCTTTTTTTTTCAATGTACTTCAAATCTGATAGAAAAACTCTTTTTGTTTAAGGCCCTTTCGCATAAAACATTGGTCATGCTACTTGGTGTTGATCCAAGCAAAAATCCAGACCAGCCTATTCCAGCTACCTATCCAGAGGTTACATTTGCGTACATCAAGCATATGTGGAAGAGCGACCAGAAGGTAAAGTGCATTCTTTCATTTATGCTTGATTTAAGAATTGTCTGAATCATAGCAGTCATCGTCATGAACACCGAAGCGCAACATTAGTGTTCATAAAAATGAGCCTGTTTTGGAAGCAATTCTTAATCTCTTTACCATCATACTTGATTGAAAATGAAAGCTACTTCATGGATTTGGCGTGAACGATTTTAGCAGAACGTGAAAACCCACAGGACCACGCGACCGGGCATAAGGAAATATAATCACCAAGAACTGGATTCTCTCATGCTTGTCAGAAAGCAATGAGGTTCCAGCTCCATCGCTCAAAAATCAATACAAGTTCTTCAGTTTTACACATTATTGCACAGCTATCTTTGGTTCCTGACACTTTATTAAAGAAAGCTGGCTGTTTTCGAGTTCTCTTCATTGCAGCAATTTAAACATGATCACATGGACGGGGTGAGTGGCCGAGTGGCTTATACAGTCTTCGTCAGATGACTGAAGTTAAGCTCGGGGGAGTGAAATCAGACTGACCTCTGACCTCACCCCACAAACTGACCTTACCTCACAACTCATCTCGTCGTCCTTCAGAAGGGACGTTATTTAGGGGTACCATGCCTGGATGCGGCATGTACAGTGGGCCTAAAGTAGCTTTCAGTGGCTAGAAAAACTGACAAGCCCACTCAAACAAACTGAAAACAAAACAAACAACCGGTCGTAGGAAGGAATATATTTTTTCAAGCCCTCGAGTTTAGATTTTTAGGTGAACTGTGGTAATTCGCAGCATGGGTTGCAAATCGCAAAAGGATAGCGTGAAATTCTAAAACCTGTTTCTTTGAGTTGAATGGCAAAGTGGACTTGAGCTTCTTTGCAATGATTCTGCTGTTTGAATTTTCAGAAATGATGAATATTCTCGAAATTAAAGAGTATCTCATATTTCATGATGCGACGTCATCAAATTTCTCAGTCACAAACCAGAATAGCCAAAGACTAGTGCTGGATACCTAGCCTCACTCCATAAAGACCCTCGAGTAAAGCTAATATCGTTGAGTTGAATTGTTGTTGTTGTTGTTGCTTCACTGAGGGCCACATTTTCTAGACTGATTGCATATTCATAGTTATCGCTATTGATAGACTGATGGACGCTGAAACTACGACTTTGTGCATATGATGCCTGTTTGGTAGAAGGCGTGTCCCATTGATAAGTAACGTTACTATTGAATATTCCACATATTTAGTGTGGAAAAATTTGTTTTCTTTAAGTAAAACAAATTATTAAAGGGACGACCTACCTTTGAGAGTAACTTTTGCAAGTCGTTGTGTTCCTTTGTGTCTGATAGTAGAGAAATGATATCATTAGAGAAAATCAGCCTGGCAACGATTGCCGTACGAAGGTCCACTCCGCCTGCCTGTTCTGACTGTTAAGTCAGAGGATTACACCGCTACAGAAAGGAGAAAGAAGGGGGCGTACCAACATAACTTTTGTTGCGTGGAACGGAGGAAGACAATCCGTCCTTCGTTAGATCACATAGATATCGTGTGCAATTTAACTGAAAAGTCAAAGCAAAATATCTCAAAATGAAATCTGTATGTATGTGGCATTGGACTCATCAACCACAAGGCCTTCTGCAATGTGTTGACTGTAAATCATCAATAGAGTTGAAAACAAAGATATATTTGTAAAGTCTGCCGATCAAATTGACAAGAAGTGGGGAATTCTACAATGATTTTTATTCCAACATGGCGACTGTTGGCGTTAGGAAGGGGCCGAGTTTCAAAAGTTTGCTGCTTTGCCTGTAGACAAAAGTAGTGTGTGACTTCGATACGCTGATGAAAGAATTAGATCAAAATAATATGCACAATCAAGTCACAAAATCAACGATGAAATACTTGGAAATAAAATCTGTATATGCCATTTCAATCACTTTCCCATCTTGAGTTCGAAAACTCAGTAACCACACGACTACACAACCTTCCTCCTGTACATCCGACTGTCTTATTTGGCGTGCTCTGTTTATCTTTTACTTCGTCACAAACTTGACAAAAAGGAATAATTCTCTTTGTTCATGGTCATCCTTTGCTTGACCAAATGCGTACGCACAGATTTTCTCGGCAACCAATTGATTGTTTTTCTTTGTGTTTTCAAACGAACGCAAAACAAACACATTCCTGCATAATCCTGTGAAATTCCGCATAATCAGCCATATTCGATGATCTCATTGACGGAATACTTTTGGACACGAGCGCGTACAAGCTCGGCCGCCGATGCGAATTTTTTTCCGTACATGGTTGGAAGTATTCTGCACTTTGATAATTTGCTGCTTATGATTCGCAGAGACGCAAATTAATTTGAAGATAGTGTGTCCATGTAAGTAGAAGGCTTTGCGGGGGTTATATCAGAAAAATGTGATCTTTCATCGTGTTTTCATGGGACTAGTTGTCCAGGCATAGGCCCAGATTTTGGTTTTGAATCGCCTCGCACAGAGTCCACCAATGCTGCCCGCGATTGTTGTCACTACCAATAATTCAAATAGCTCAACATTGGTTTCCAATCCCTCTTGATCCCATCTGCTATCATATGCTTTTAATACTACGTGTTTGAGTATCGTCACAGTCATAGCCAAGCATCAAAGACACTTGATCGAAGCTCGCTTTGCCGCCATTCCGCCAGCCTGTGAACGGCCGAAAAAAAATAGAACTGTGATTCTAGCTGTTCACAGGCTGCCATTTCGCCATTACTCGTCAAGTCTCGACAACGAGGCTGGTATGTTCATGTTATCAGTTTAAACAGCCGCCTCTTAACCAATCAAACTCTCGAATAGTTACATGCATGTCAGCATCATGTCAGCACTTTCAACGGTTCGTGCATACAACTTATTTAAATGTGGACATACTGCCGTAACTGAAAGGTATATTACTTTTCAGCTATCTTATAGAGCATAGGTTTCAAATCTTTAAATATGTGAAAAAAGGTGGGTGCAAAATTCAATGACCTATTTCTTTAAGGTTACTGTAACCCTTCAGGCAGTGATTAAGAAACTCTCTTCGCCACGACCGTTCGTCAAGATATACCAAACAAGATTATATATCATTCGATGCAGAATTAAATGCAGAATATCATCAAAATATATGCAATTGATTTAGTAAAAGCACAAATGATTTATTTCAGATCTTAGACAAAATGGACCACTCTAGCGAAAAAATCTTTGTGCACCCCAGCGAGCGCTGTAGGACCATAACCATTTATTTACCAATGACTAAAGGTCCTGAACTGCAAAACGGTGTCACGAAATTTTGATGAATTGTACTGTCTAGAAATGATGCTATTCTAATTTTTTGTCAATGTCTGAAATGTCTTTTTTAAGTTTCAAGCCTTTGTAAAAATCAGACCAGTGGATCTATTGAAAATCGCTGACACGGTTTCGTAGTTACATGCCTTGTGACCCTGTTGGCCAAGTTTCAAGCGATTTTGTTGGCCCGTTGGGTACACAAAGATTTTTTAGTACCCACCAGTACCCCAGAATCCTGTGTCGAGAAATCAGGCTTTTATCAAAATGAAGCAAAAAAGCCGGGAGAAACGATTATGCATGAAAGTTTACTCAAAAACCCGCAAAGGTCAAGCAATAAAGCTTATGCGCGGTCTTGTAAAGAGTTATGCCATCAAATAGCAGCACGGGATGTTATGGATGCAGCTGCAAGGTCAAGCAAGGTTAGTTTTTAATCCCCTAATTTCTTTTCCCGCAATTTTCAAGAAACAGGACTGCTTCTTTTAAAATGCTCAAATTTCCAAATAATGTGGCTATTTCTGGAAGTGAGTTGGTTTGAATGGTACTCAAATGCTTATACCATCAGATTATGTCGAAAACAAAAAATCGAGAATTATTTTGTCTGAAGGGTTACAGTAACCTTAAGCTTAAAGACTTGAAAGAAAGTTTGGCCACTTTTCTATTATTCTACCGTTTGACTTTTCAGAAATCTTGAACATTTGTCGAAATTACAGCCTATTTCATAGTTTAGCTCATTTTGTGATTTGACGTCATCAAATTTCTAAGTCACAAACCAGAAGAATGAAGGATTATTTCTTGATACCATATTGTAGGCATCCATAAACTATGGTTTTTCTTGAAAATTATTTGATCTTTTGTCAACCGGTTTAGAAATTACTATAGTTTCAAGTTTTTTCGAAAATTTTCTTGAATTCTCAAAAAAGAAGAAAAACACTGTAATTCAGAAAATATTGAAGGTTTGAGAAAAGGCCAATGGCAGATTTACTGTGAAGTAGTTAAAGTTTCTTTGAAGCGGTTCAGTTTAAAGAAATAGGTCATAGAATTTTTACTCTCAGCTTTTGAAAGGTTTGAAACTTATGCTGTCTTTTAAAACTGCTGGGACAGGATGCTGATTTAATAGATCATTTTGAATTGAGTTAAAAGCTCATTGTACTATGGTTTGTTAATGCTTTTGTCGTAGTTGCATCGTACAATTATGCTCCTAGTATTCCTTAGTAATAGATATTTTTATATTTCTTTATATTTTAGCAAGAGGCTTATCAGAAGTTGACACATTTTGTAAACTCGACGTTACGCCAGCAAACAATGCAATCTATTTCACCAGATGAAAGAGAACAAGAACATCGACAAGCGCTTTTAAAGCTTCAAGCCAGGTATGGAATGTTGCTTCTTCTTATAGTTTACGTTCATTTTCGTTTGACACATACCTAGCTACAGGAGCATTATATTCTTCGAGTTACTAGAGTATTCGTATAGTTTATTACAACATTCCTAAGGAGAAAGTGCAGAAAAAAAAGATAATGTGACTGGTAAAGTGAAGGAAAGGACTATTTCGGCGGAATATCACGTTATTTGTATTAAAAGCTGAACATGTGCCAGAGTAATGATTTTTGTTTATTTCTCCTTGATTAGAATCGTTCTTCATTATTGCTCGGTTAAAAATTCTTGTGAAGTTGTTTCATTCTAAGTTATTTCTAACAACATTTTATTCACTGTAATATTACACAATACGACTCGATTTATGTTATTATAACCTACCTCTTCAGATGCTTTTTGAAAATGGGTAACTGGATGGTAGCGCTTGAAGGCATCAATTACAAAACAATTCCATCTATTATGCAATATCATGCCAATGCGACTGAAAATGACAGAAACTGGTACAAGGTGAAATATTCCTTTATTTCATGTTTACGCAAATAACAAAAGATCTTTCCTCAAACTCAGACCTCAGAACTCATTCAATTAAGTTTAGTTTAGTTAGACGTTTTTCATTCAATGCAGGTTTAAATGCCATTGAAGATAGAATGAAACGATTTGACTCATATACGGCCAAAGTAAAGCATAGCTAATCTAGTTTTGATTGTTTGGAACCATAGGTTTACCTTGCTTTGTTATTCTTGTTTACACGGCTCTCCAGTGATACCCCTGTGACATGTAGATCTAGATTGGTGTATGATTTTAACGAGATGGTAATATATTTTTGAATTGCTATTGTATTTCTTTATGCTACGGGAAATAGCGGTTGACCCAAAAACAACTTCATGAGCTAGATCAAACACAGTTTCCTGAAGGAAAGGTTATGAACACAAACAAGGTATCAACATGTAACTGAAAGGCTCAGCTATCTTTTGAGATGTTGCTTGGCCTGTTTAAGGTATGCCTAGCGTCCTCAAAAACAGTTCCAATAATATGGAAATTCATTCATTTCTCTGACTGTTCCCTCGTTTTCTAGTTGATGTTTTGGAAGACGTGAAAAAAATGAATTCCAGATATGCTTTATGGCAAGCAATTTGACTGAAGGACAGAGGTCAATCATTTTGCAAACAAAGTTTCCCCTGACGACTTCAAATTCATCGCTACGTTGAGTTTTCACTAATTGTTGGCTGGGAAATGGTGGCGACTAGTTCACTGAAAACAGGGAATCTGGGATTCGAAATTTCCTTTGAATCTGGTTTTTCGGATGGAAATCATTGTTTAAAATGGCTATGCAGCATCTCATGAGATAGCTAAGCCTTTCAACTAAACTATGATACAAAGTATTTCACAGTAATAAATTATTTAAGGGAGCCAGTGACGATCTAGCTCCTGAAGTTTTTTTGGGTCACCCGGTAGGCCCATGCATTATCATCTAATCGAAATAAGTATTGTCTTCTGTTTGTTGATATTTCACAGCCCCGGATAATATAGCTATTTTGTAACAGAGGGCATGAGCCAGTATAGCACACGAGCTCTGAAGCGTGCCTGTATGAAACAAACTATGTTGTTCTTTTCTTCATGTGCGTAGGAACCTGGTTCGTGTGTTCCTAAGATTTGTCGATGCCCGTTCATCCAGATTTTGTAACTTTAATCTGCTCTGTTTACTTCAATTATATCTTTAATTAAACAATGTATTGCTTCTCTTAGGCATGGCATTCATGGGCATTGATGAACTACGAAGCAGTCTTATATTACAAACACAGAAATTCTACTACAGATCTTACCCAGGCAGCCCAGTCCCCTCCTGTTTCTCCGAGAGCAAATATGGTAAGGCAATGGTGCTAAATATCCCTTGATAGTATATTGTGTCAGAATTTCGTTGTAACAAGATCAATTTACAAAGAAATAAGCAGCCACTTGTCACGGCAAAGTTGTCCTATAGAGTTATCAAAAGTTTATTGATAATGCAAATGACATTCTCTATGGTCGAATAGGCTACTTTTACGTCTCTCATAGTGGTTTTAAATCCAACTTATGAAGTCTTTGTAACATACCGGATGAATTCAAAAACATTTTGCGAGCTATGGAGTACAATGTAAAGTATAAGTATGTTAATATTTATAACTGCAACGATATTTAGAACTGGAATGTTCATTGATCAGTCAAAGTCCAACTTAGGTTGCGTTCACATTGCAAAATCTTTTGCACGCGCTTAAACGCTCATGCAAAAATCTGCCATAATAACCCCTTGGAGTGTTCGGACTGCAATATATTTGCATGCTGAAGGAAGCTCGTTCATGCGAAAAAGCTTGTTGGTTAGCAAGCAGATTACTTACACGCATGTGCAAGCGAGATCTATTGTGAGCTTTTCATTTCAGACGTAAAAAAGCGACTTGCTGTACGAGACTCAAGGGGTATATCAATCTGAACGTGAAAATGCAAACAAACGCACGCTTACGCAAGCAAAAGCATGCATGCAAAGACAAGCCTTTAATGTGAACGCAACTTTAGACGTGAAAAATTTTGTTTGGTAAAATCTCCCATCAGTTAGATCCAGCAATTAGGAGTATGCAGGTAAGCTGTTTGTATGGGAATGAGAATTCCTTGTTTAATTTTGGTCCATGAATTAATTACCATTGAAATTTGAATTCAATAAAGTTGTCACTTGCAGAAAATGAATTGGAATTTCAGAGGTAAGTAATTGGTGGACCAGAATCGAACTTGGGATTCTCGTTCGTGTACGAACCCCTTGCCAGCATTTTCCTAGCTTTCTGGGAGTTAAAAAAATTAGTTATTTCATCTCACGTAAAATCTCAATCTACGTTGGCTCTCGACTAGCCTATGAGTAGGCCCGTTATTCAAAATAAGAAAGGGGGGTCTACGAAATAAAGAATGAATGCTGGCTACGGCCGCTCGAGTAATTATCTTTAATTATCCTAATCCGCTATTCAAATAATGTGTGAAACACTTCTCAACAAAGGCTGCATATATTAAGTTCTAGAAATCTGGAACTCACTTTAGCAAGCCATTGCCCATTTTTTCGTAGACCCTTTCTTTGTTTGAACAGACCCTGATTTGAATAACTGGTGTACGAGTAGGCTAGCTCTCGACTGGTACATTGACACTTCGGGTTTGAATATCGGCTGCGTCCTATCTATCCAACAGCCTGCCAAACGTGTAAACTTTTTGACTCACTCTGTATAAGGAAATAGAGCAAAGTTTTCAGTGCTTCTCGACTTTCATCCCGTAATTTTATACTGATACTCATACATTTCTCGATTATAGAGTGGTCCTGAAGTGGTTCATTCCTATACTGTCCCTGCAGTTCATGGATTTTTCAGATCAATAGCACTGTCAAGTGGCAATTCATTGCAAGATACTTTGAGGTATGCCATCTTTCATGCATTCACCTCTACATATGATATTGCTGCTTCCAGACATATTTAAAAATAGATAGAGTGGCATAAATCTTTAGCATTTTTCATTTTTTATCTAGGCCTATTATGCATCTCGCATCCAGGCGTGGGACCCTAGTTTAGCACTCACCCCACAAAACAGTCTAAAGAGCCTAAACTGACGTTTTGGAAATGTTAATTTGGAAGAAAAGAAGAAATCCTGGTTGCTCGCAAGCTGCTGAATACTTATAGGTATGTAATATAGATATGTAATGTATATTTAGAATATATTAAAAGCATTGAACGTAACATCTTCCATTTTCCTTGTGTAGGCTACTGACGATATGGTTTGAATATGGAAGTTACCCAGAGGTCTACGAGGCATTAGTTGAAGGAATCAAGACAATTCAAATTGACAATTGGCTACAGGTTAACATTTGACGTATTACATAACTCGTATCTTCAGATTGGATGTTATAGAATATTGGATTACGAAAATGAGTATCATCGTCGCAGTTTTTCTTTTACAATATTGGATATTGCTGAAATGCATATTAGTCAATTTCCAATTCAGGTCAGTTGAATCCTGGGTAGTAGGAAACTGCTGTGTTGGCCTCCACCAAGATATCATAAAGAAGTGCTTCAATGTATTCACTTAAACTTATAATATTATGTATTTCCCCTTCTCCATGTTCGTTGCCTTTGTTGCAAGTGCCACTCCATGGGTTTTGCCCCATCTTACATTGAGTGACTCTTTGCCTTGGAATGAGTTGTTGAACTTTTCATGAATTTAGGCCGCAAGACTGCAAATAAAATGAGAAAATACACAATATTGAAGAAATTCTTTACAATATTTTGGTGGAGGCCAACCCAGCAGTCTCCTATCACCCATACCAGAGTGATGTAGTCTGATACATTTAATGATTTAGATCAAAACAATTACCAATGGGGCGACTTTCAACTGAGTTATATCAATAACCTTGCCCGAGTCTCTTTGTGAAAATGAGGCAAAAGAAGACAAATTTCAACCATGAAACAACAGCAGTGAATGTCTACTTTGTTTTCGTAACAGTCGAAGGCAAATCATTTTTCCTCCAATAAAAGATAACGGGAAACAAGGGGTGTTGTTTTCATTTTTTCATCAGATTAGAATCAAGATCCGGGAAAGGTCTACTGTTCAAGAAAACTGAAGACAGCAATTTGTTTTGAGCAAGTGAAATGGTTTTTATAGACTACATATGTGTAGCTATCAAATCAAAGGCTGAAGTAAGTATATACCGAAAGAAACTTAGAACTCTTTGCACTGGTAATCTTCCCACTGTTCTAGTATTCACACTCTCTCTTAATTCTAGGTAATTCCACAGCTGATCGCCCGTATTGATACACCAAGGCAGTTAGTTAGCCGACTTATTCATCAGCTATTAACAGATATTGGAAAACAGCACCCACAGGTAACGTCTGCAATTCTTGCTGTTACGATATACACAGAATTAAGAAGTATCAAATATATATATATATATAGCGTATTTTGTACCAAGAGAAAACTATTTGCATCTCATGGTGACTGAGCTCTCTTGTTATCCTTGTTGTTATCAATGTCAGGCATATGCCAGAATACAAGTTCGTTAAGATTTGAATTCATGTCCTACGCAACCAATGTCCTTGCAAACAGCCATTGATGTATCCGTTTGCTGTAACATTGACAGCAGCAAGTGCTACTCGTCAAATCTTATGTTACGAGTTGACCCATTATCCAGAACAAGAAACGATTTACTAAGCAAAGAGCAAAAGCTTGCCACGGCCACCCAATTAATTATTTCAATCCTCTATCCAAATGATTTGTGAAGCGTGTCTCGCCAAAGGCAACATGAATTAAATCTCCAGAGATCTGGATACTCCAGTAGCAAGTCTTTAATCTTTATTTTGTTGACATTCTTTGTCTTGCATAATAGATCTACTCGTAGGCTAGTCCATTTGCTAAATCAAATGCGTGGCCTATGTACTGCTAAATACGTCTCTTCAGTATTAGGAATGCTATTTGGATTCCTCTTTCACTCATCGTTAATGATATCCTTTCTTTTACAAGGCTTTGATATATCCATTGGCTGTAGCATCGAAGTCAGCAAGTGCTGCACGCCATAATGCGGCCAATCAAATACTGAAGAACATGTGTGAACACAGTCAAACACTTGTACAACAAGCCATGATGGTACGTGTATTTAAGCTATCTAGTTTCGGATTTAGGTCAAATTTGACAACTGTTTTAATGATTAAAGGAGTTAATGATCTTGCAGTCGAGAAGCATCGAAACTGACCTTATAATTCTTGCTTGATAGGTAAGCGTTGTTTGTAACACATAATGTAATGCTTGGCAGCCTCGTTATTGTGCGTAAGTGCGCACAAAGCACGGTCGCACATTATTTGCTTACTGCAAGTAATCCCTCTATGTAACTGAACAACCCTGAAATATCTGATGTCATCCCTCTATCGACACGATGTTATCCACACAAAATACTGATTAAGCCCTCCTATACTAATGTCATCCCTCTATCGACATGATGTTATCCACACAAAATACTGAATAAGCCCTCCTATACTAATGTCATCCCTCTATCGACACGATGTTATCCACACAAAATACTGATTAAGCCCTCCTATACTAATGTCATCCCTCTATCGACATGATGTTATCCACACAAAATACTGATTAAGCCCTCCTATACTAATGTCATCCCTCTATCGACACGATGTTATCCACACAAAATACTGATTAAGCCCTCCTATACTAATGTCATCCCTCTATCGACATGATGTTATCCCTCTATCGCACTGTTTGTTATCCCCCTCATTAACTGAATAACTCCTCTCTTACTGATGGTAGCCCTCCTACGACACAATGTTTTCCCTCTAACTTACTGAATAAACCCGAAATTACTGGGGTTACCTCTCCAACGACATCATGCTATTCCTCTATCGTATTGAACAGCCTCAGTTTCGCTGAACAACCCCTGACGTTATCCATGGTGAGTATTTGCATTCAAAAGTGTGCCCTATCATATGTGTTATATTTTTCGATGTTTTCAAATTGTGCCGGTATCGTTCAATATAAACAGGCTCAGAACGTTTTGAACCGCACTTGGTTTATCGTCAATAAATCCAAATTACCTTCACAGGTCAGCGAAGAACTCATTCGTGTTGCAATCCTTTGGCATGAACTTTGGCATGAGGGACTGGAAGAGGCATCGCGATTATATTTTGGTGAAAGAAACGTCAAAGGAATGTTCAATGTGCTTGAACCATTGCATCAAATGATGGAAAGAGGACCACAAACGTTGAATGAAACTTCCTTCCAACAGGTATGACTTTGAAACAGTTATTTTTATTGCTGTGATATCTATGTTCTACTTTATTTTGTAATTCCTCTACCTCAATCGAATAATAGCTTTATCGATTTATCAGAACTAATCCTCATAACCTTGTTTTCTGTTCTGCTCATACTTTTATTCATTTTGATCCGTTCTCAACTTTACACAGCATGTTATAATGCAGCTTTTATTGCCCACAAAAATGTTTTCGAGGCATTGACCATGAACATTTTATTAAATTTCCTTGTTTTCCTACAACGAAATTCAAGGCATCTCCCAAGAGCGTTTATGATTTTATAGCAAAGCGAAGAATTCAAGGACTCTTCCTATTACAGTTTGGCCATGATTATGGTTAACAAGATATTAACTTTGAAGGGCAGTAATCTTGTTGATTTGTTTCATGGCGATAAGCATCATTGTCGTAACTCTGGCTATTATTGGTATAAAACAATCGCATCTTCGCTTGCTTAGGCATACGGAAGAGAACTGCTGGAGGCTCAAGAATGGTGTAGAAAATATCAGAGATCTGGAAATGCCAAAGATTTAACGCAAGCATGGGATCTGTATTATCATGTGTTCAGAAGAATTTCGAAACAACTACCTCAGGTAAGGATAGATAACTGATGCTGTCGTATTCTTGCAAGGAATTTAATTATTGTTTTGGCGGTGAGGCTCAGTGGCAGTGCTTTTCACTGCCAACCTTAGGGGTACTGGTTCTAGTTCGCGCCCTTGGAAAGCTGCTACATAGAGCGAGAAGATTGGTAGCCTACGCTTTGACCCAGTATTCCAAAAGAAGAAAGGGGCTAAGCTCGCTGGATTTCGGGAAACTTAATTTATGCAGCCTTTGTTTAGACTCGTTTCACAAATAATTTGGAAAGAGGATTAGAATGAATAATTGGGCAGCCGCAGCAAGTCTTTGCTCTTGTTTCGTAGACCCTTTCTTCTTGCGGAATAATGGGTCTACTCGAAGGCTGCAAGACTTGGTAACTCTCTGTTTGGTAACCCTCTGTCACTCTCGCTAAAGAAATCACGAGATGTGGTCACAGCCTGCATACCGCATTCACATTCCACATGTACAAGTTAAGCTAGCTTAAACTAAACCAGATTATCAAATCCTGCATTCTTATTGGTCATTGTAACAGGTCGAATGCATTTGATTGGTTGGAATATATCTAAAGCTGGTTTAACTATGTCCCTGTGAATAGGTATTAGCTTCTCAGTTTCCTAAAACCACTTTCAATGCAAGGTTGAAATGAAGAGAAAAAGAAAAAATAGATTGAAGGAGATAGATCAGATGCATAAACAAATACTGTTAACTTCAGTTTAAACCGTTACTGGTGTTACAGTTGTGAATTTAAAGATTTAGAGGATGATGAGAACACTGGTTCAGATATCAAGACAAATTTCAACTGAGCACCCAGTTTAAGAGGAACCTCACCATAACTTAGTACTTAGGAGTAGTATGCTCAAGCGTTCAGGCTACTGCACAAGATTTCATTGATGCTGATAATTCGTGGCAAACTCATAGAATATTAACAGGGCTGTACACCATGACTTTCTCCCCTATTGCAGGCACATTATAGCAGATTGCAATTAAGCATTGTCTCTTTATGTCTGAACTTCCTAGAATTAGCCGATGCAAGTAGATCTTTCATGTCAATGACAATTTTAGGGATATAGCTGGATTTTGACCCACCAATTGCAGATGTGTTTAACAACACAAAATGCTGCTGTAGGCTGAATAAATTTTATGCCACGTGGTCATCAGAGAGAAATTTTTCATTGACTATCATTTGCCGGCTGATCTTGTGATAGTTGCAAGTGGCTTGTTAGTTTTATTTTGTTTGCTTTCGACTGTCAGTTGTAGTTGTATCAAAACCTTCATCATTTATCACATAGTTCTCCTTAATTTGACCGATTGAATTGTGTGCTTTTTCTTCTTCAAATCAGCTCACTGCACTTGAACTGCAATACGTGTCACCTAAATTATTGACATGCAGCGATCTCGAGTTAGCTGTTCCAGGCACATATGAACCACACAAACCAATCATACAGATAAAGCAAGTCAGTACAACGTTAAACGTGATCACTTCAAAGCAGAGACCAAGGAAACTCAGTATTACTGGTAAGAGTCTTGTTCAGTATTTTTCCTCATTTGATCGCACAGAATCAATAGCTGATATGTTTCAGGTTTTTATCCCTTCGTAGTTTTATGTATGAAAAGACAGAGCAGAAACTGGGTGAAATGACGTCATCGAGCAATCTGAGATAAGGAAGTGTTTGGATAGATAAGCTCTTTGAAACGATAATTCAAGATTTTAAGCTCCAAGGAACAAAATATCAAGTGTTGCTGAATTTTGGGATCAGTTGCAGGGAGCTAGGAGGATTTAAAGTTGCAAGTTATCGCGCATGCGTGCGCAGTTTCTGCCCTATCGTATGAAATTGATATACTATAAAGAGTTCAGGAACGTCATGGCACCACGGTTGTGAGCCGGAGAAATATTTTGTTTCTCAATGCCGCATTTGAGGAAGGTTTGTTAAATTTGCATGAAAATAGAAAATGAGAAAGGATTAACTAACGAAATTGGCATTCCTATAAAGGTTGGTCCTTGTTCTGGACTCTGATACAATACACTTTATCCCATTGAACTTCTGCTGTCCTTCTCACCTGTAGCAGTCCCCGGGCAGCTGACTGTGTCTCAGCCACCTTTAGGCTTCAATCATATATCTTGACACACATTTCATAAAAATGGGGCTGCGGGGCCAGGTATCCGTTTTGATATATGTCTTAAATGATTTTCTTGTCACCATGTTCCGTTTGTAGGGAGCAACGAGCAAGAATATATGTTTTTATTGAAAGGACATGAAGATCTAAGGCAAGATGAGCGAGTAATGCAGCTCTTTGGACTTGTGAATACCTTACTTGCAGCTGATACTGAAACATTCAAAAGACATCTTGGGTAAGCAACTCTTTGCTCTTCGTGTCAAGGTTTGAAATAATCTATGATTTTTATTTGGTGATATTCTTACTTGTGATATCTTAAAGACTTCCCAGAAAGTTAGATCTGGTACCTTTGCTAAACAAAACACCGGAAATCAGAGCAGTTTCATACCATCAACCATGCTGTCTTAGACTACGTTCACACGATGTCGGCATATTTTAAAAACGATGACAATGTGTGGAAGCAAATTTTAAGCTGGCGTTCACACGATACCGTCAAACTTTCGAAACGGTGGAAAATGTCACGGCTGTATACAGCCTCACTTCAGAAACAATCAGATATTTGGGAAATAATCAGTTTCGTTTCGAAAGCATTGAAAAATTCCTTGATCATTTTCGAGTGTTCACAGGATGCTGTTTTCAAAGCTTGTAGGTTAGTGTTCCGCTTTCAAATCTACGGTTTTCGAAATCTGCGAGCAAAATATGGGCTGTTTTCGTGTGACTGTAGGACTATCCGTCACATTTTTCACCTACTTCAAAATGTGACACTGTTGTGTGAGCGCAGTCTTAGTGAAAAGCAGAGGAATCTTGATGCTTCATGTCTAATTTTGCAGTAAAGTCTGATATCTTTCTCAAGTAGACTCCACTTGAAAATGTTTGCAACTAATGACAACTGAAGGCTTTTGCATGAGTGATTTTGCGTCACTTGAATCTCACGTGACATCTCATTTGGGACAGACTTTAATTTAGATATTGCCATTTTACTTTCTTTTATTTTTCATTTCGTTTATTATTCTTTACCATTGTTCAAGAACTATTTATTGAGTTATCAATTTGGCATGATTGAGTTTGACTCTAAGAATTAGTCCTAGATGGTCCTAAAAGCCGATGATATCCAAGACATACATTTTTATCAAGTTTGGTTCATTTTCAATAGATTTTTGGGATTTTACTGTGTTTGTTGCACTGCATGAAGTAGAATTGGGGGAAAATATTTCCAAACTCATCAGAGTCTAATTTTAAAATTAGGAAAATTTTTGAACACCAAAAAAATAAAAGGTACCGTGGATTCCCTAGTTGTTTGATTACGAAAACTTCTTATGTTCAGCTTTCCAGTGTATGTGAAACGTACTCCGAAACCACTTGCTTGTACTTTCATTGATATAACGGATTGGTTGAGTTGATCAACGTTTTACATGATCCATATCAGTAATAAGCTATGCAATGTTAAGTTTCCGTGAAATATCAATTAATTTTTCTGCTTTGTTTAATTGTCAGTATTCAGCGATATGCTGTTGCTCCATTATCAACAAATTCTGGATTGATTGGATGGGTTCCACATTGTGATACATTGCACACATTGATCAGAGATTACAGAGAGAAAAAGAAAATTTTGCTTAATATCGAACATCGAATCATGCTAAGGGTTTGTTTCATGTTATTTCATATTCTTAAACCTGGTAAGTCAAGAAAATTTAGCAGGTTTGTCGGGTTTTGGAATAAAAATACGCTGCCAATATCCAAAACTAAAATGTTAATCCGTCAATCAAAAGCGAACTTAGATGTGAACATTTATTTTGTAGAATCGCTCATCTTTTACACACAGGGATTAGGAAAATACTGGCAAGGAGTTCGTATTGGAGTGAGAATTACACATTCGATTCTGCTCCATGATTTACTTGCCTCGAAACTTGAATTCTATTTCTTAAAGTAACAATTGGTATTGAATGTAAATTTCAGTGGCAATCAAACATACCAGAGTCGAATGTGAGATTCTCGTTCCCATACAAATTCCTTTCCAGCTTTTTGAAATTTGGGGGGGGGGGCTTTAGACTTAATTACATGTCGCTGAACTGATATCGCTACAAGTACGACTTATTCCCAAACGCTTGCGGAAACGTTTCGTACTGATTCTATTTGAAACCTTTCCGCTGCTCCACAAAAGAGTTCGATTGAGCAGTATTTGAGTCTCTATCACTATTGTGTACATTCGAACATTCTACAAAATGTATCAATCTGTCGTTCGATTCGCATTCTTTTTTAGAATGTAGCTATGGGCCTAAATCATCTCCTACTTTTTACTCACAACCACTGGGTCTAAAATGCCTTAAAAATCAGTTTTCTTGAGCTGCTGTACCATCAAATTAGGTATCAGTACTTCGGTAAAAGATCATTCTTGCCACAAAAGCAAAAACCGCCTTGCTCTAAGCCACATGCTGATTGATAGACGACGGGGCGACAGAATCCTGTCGCCAATTGAAATTTTTGCCGTTTTTACAGCTCCATGTCCGTAAGGCCCTCAGTGGAGCGATAACAACAACAGCAATTCAACTCAATGAGATGAGCGTAACTTGAGGGTCCTTATGGTAGTGAGGCTAGGGAGGCTGCATGATCAATGATTTTACGAAACAAAATTTACTTTAAAGTTAGTCTTTGACTGATGGATTAACATTTTACTTTTGAATATCGACCCCATACTTTTTATTCCTCAGTCCGCCAAATGTTTTAACTTTTTATTGACTCACCCGGTAGTGTATTGTTGGTTTCTTTTCGCCAGTTAATCTCTGCCGTCAAGCAGAGCATCATACTAAACTGTAAATTTCCAGGGCAGAAAAGACATTTTCACGATTCTACAATTGGTCGTCTTTTCAGTTGGAATGTATGTTCAAATATTTTATCTTTTTCGAGAAAATGGCAAAAACCAAATGTTTTCTTAGAGAAATCAAAACAAACAATATATTGTGTTTAAGCTAAAACATAATCACAATCTGTATACTTGCTTAGCTCTTACTTCTATGGCCTAATTTTAACGAAGACCCATTCAACGCTGGCTTTTACTGGCGTCATTAATGGAAGATCAATATCTGACTCCGATAGACAGACTCTTAACATTTTGCAAGTCTGATTCACGGTTTTTCACCCGACACCTAATATTTTGTTGCAAGTCAGGCAATTTAGAGTTTTAGCTATCGCAGAATAAACTGCAAATGACACGCAATCGCTAAACAGTTGCCATTTTCTTATTTTATTGTAATTCATGATTTTTCAGATGGCACCAGGCTATGATCATCTGACTTTGATGCAGAAAGTGGAGGTATTCGAGCATGCACTGGGTAATACCAATGGAGAAGATCTTGCCAAAGTTCTTTGGTTGAAAAGCCCCAGCTCAGAGGTATTCAACATGTTATGATCCCTGCCTTCACATCAGTCCAGTAATCACATTTTCTAGAATTATAGCCTTTAAAAGTAACTTTCAGACGTAAATATTAGGGAGTGTTTGATTGGTAATTCCAACCCTACAAAGTTCTGAAAACGGTAGACTTGGCAAAGACGGAAACATATTTCGAAATCAAACAGCAGGTTTCAGATTATTCCTGGCAAGAAGGGGTTTACATTTGAAAATCACGATGACGAGTCTGGTGCTAGGCAACAAAGATTTCACTGAATCGATTGCCATTGCAAATTCACCTCATTTTCAAAGTTTGCAAATAAAAACGAGAATCTCTCTTTAAGTCTGGCAGAGGGAACTGACGTATGATCTACGAATCAAAAACACGCTACAAATTCCGTCTACCAAAACGATGTCTTTCGGCATAAACTCTCTAGCATTTCGAGGCAGCATTCTCTGGAATACCATGCCTGATACAATAAAGAGTGCTGAAAACGTATTCAGATTTAAGAAAGGCATACAAACCTGGAATGGAGACAAATGTAGCTGTAATATATAGTCAGGGCGGGTAACTTTTACGCAGGGGGCAGTGTCGCCAAAGTTTTACGCACCCCTTTCTTCTGTTCTTAGAGAAGATGTTTTGGCTGGCTTTTAATATAAGCATGAACCCCCGTCTGTGCTCTTTCATTTGATATGTCACTCTTGAAATTATCTCCTCCCTTGGCTTTGTAGCACCTAATCAAATTGCACTGCTGGATTTTACAGGAGTAAATACTTTTTAAAACGACTCATTGATTTCATTGCCTTGTCGACATGTCGGTCTGTACTGATCCTCTCAGCTATTCAAATTGCTCAATAAGGAGTTGTTTATGACATCTGAAGAGGATATTGGCTTGCTCCTTGTTCTTCAGCAGAAAACGGCCTGCGTAAACATTACACCACCGTCTGTGATGTAGTTGGCTAAGTCTTACGCAATATTTGCAAGTGCCGTCTTGCTGTGTGGCTATCAGCGTTATGAGCAATTTATACATGAGTAACGGTATTTTTGAGGTCAGAATGATTCAGAGATGCTCCAAGAAGCTGTGAGGGCTGATCCAAACATGAAAGAATTTCATTCGTCCGGGAAGGGTGGAGTTTGGGTGGGTCTGGGGGTGACAATTTTTGAAAGACACAATTGCTTGAATCATACCTTCCTCTTGTGACTAATACTTTTTTTAAAAAACTTTTTCCGATAAATAACAAGGTGAAAGCTCTTCGCTTACATTTCGAGTTGCTACTTACTGAATTTGACAGTTTAATAGAATCTGGTTATTTTTCGATACGATTGATCAAAGATGCCAAAAAAGTCAGAAAGAGCGGTTAAACGTTAGTCAGATCATGATCTGGAACAAGCTTTGCTTGAAATTCAGACAGGGAAGTCCATACGAAGTACAGCATCTAAGTATGGGATGGCAGAGGGAACCTTGAGGTATCGCTCAAAGCAATTGGAAAGAGGGGAGGCGGCCACAATGGGTAGGCCTACTGCCTTCAGTGAAGAAACGGAAAAGGAACTTGCAAGCTGCATTGGGGTGATGTGTAAACTTGGTTTTAGCCCAACTGTTCCTGAAATTCTTGATCTTGTTGCCTCCTATTTGAAAGCAAATTCAATTTCTACTTCTTCATTCCCAAGTGGTAAACCAGGAAAAGATTGGTTCTATGGATTTGTGAAGCGGAGAAATTTGTCACTTAAAAAAGCAACAATGATAAGCTCTGCGAGAAAATCAGCTACAGCAAATCCTTTCGTGATTTACGATTTTTACGAGCAACTTGAAGAAATTGTTACTTCAAAACACTTATCAGCCAAACAAATTTGGAACTGTGATGAGTCAGGTTTCCCAAGTGATCCAGCAAATTGCAAAGTTGTAAGCGAAAAAGGAAAGGTTGCTTATAAAGTCACTTGTGGGTCAGGGCGGGAAAATACGACAACATTAGCCGTTTGCAGTGCTGCGGGGGAATGTCTTGACCCCTTCATTGTTTTTAGTGGGAAAAACTTGCAATCGACCTGGAGAGGAGAAAGGGCTCTTCCAGGTACCCTATATGGAACATCTCCTAATGGATGGATGACAACTGAACTTTTTGATGGCTGGTTTACAAATTTTTGCAAACAAGTGACCATTCGACCATTATTGTTGATTTTTGATGGCCATTTAACCCATGTTTCCCTTGAGGTTATTGAAAAAGCACGTACGGAGGACGTAACTTTATTAAAGCTGCCACCCCACGTTACTGATAAACTGCAACCACTTGATGTTGCTTGTTTTGGTCCTCTCAAAAGAATGTGGGAGAAGGTACTGAACGAGTGGATCAACGAGTTTGGACCTCGAGAACCAATAAGGAAAGCCCAGTTTGTAAACAAGCTGGGAGACGTATGGCATAAGGGACTGTCCCCAGAAAACATTATGGCTGGATTCAATGCAACTGGCGTTTTTCCAGTCGATAAAAGCAAGTTCCCTGAAAGTCGTTTTGACACCCGACTCATTAAGCGGTATCAAAACTGGGTGAAAGCAGGGCGCCCAAAGGAGCTTCTTAACGATCTTGCGACTGGAGTACACAGCCCTAAAAAGGCATCTCCAAAGAAATCTCCAGAGAAGAAACCTTCGAAATCACCTGTAAAGCGCCCTGCTACCCCAAAGAGTAATTTGCAGCCCTCAACATCCACTCCAACTACCTCTAAGGAGGTAGTTGAGGAATGCAACTGCTCTCTTGCAAAGTTGCTAGGTCCAACCCCGTGTCCAGCACCACCCGGAAAAGTCTGGGTACCAATATGGACGCTGCAAAATGAAGCTGCCCAGGAATCGAAGAATAAAAGTTTCGAGGAACTTGTTGTTGAAAAAATGAAAGGGCCGAGCGACAAACCTCGAAAGAAAAGGCGTAAAATCGATTTAATGACGAAGGTTATCACGGATGATGAGTACCTGAAAGCAATCAAAGAAAAGGAGGGCAAACAAGTTAAGAAGGGAAGCGACAGAGGAAGAGGGAGACCCAAAAAAGCTAGAACAACAGAAGCTCCACCAAAACTTGACTTTGATGTTCAGGAGGGTTCAGATTCTGAGAGAGAAACCTCTGATGATACAGATGACAGTGACAGTGAAAATGTGGAGAAAACTACTTTCCCCCCAGTTTCAAAACGTCAGTCCGTTCTGTATCTCAGGGACTTCTGGAGGTCTGTTAACCCACCTGTTCCAGAAGAGCAAGTTGTTGGTAAATGGTACGCCGCGATCTATCTTGGAAAACGGAAGGAGCAAATTTATGTCGGTAGAGCAACCAAGCGATTTCTATCGGAAAAAGATGGCCCTGCGACTTGCCTTGAACTTGATTGTTTGAAGCCGCACTTTGGGAGTGGCAGTATTCTAGAATCGGTGCCAGCGCACCTGGAGAGAGATGTAGACATTTTTGCAATACAGGACATATTTGCTGGTCCTTTGACCGTAAACCCGTTGAAAGGAGATAAATGGGATGTTCCTCAATACGAAAAAGTAAAGAAAACTTTTGAACTCGTTGTGAAACTAGATCGGGAAAGTGATTACCTCGAAAATTTTGCCTCCTGAACTGACATTAACTTGCATTACGTTATGGTATAAATATACAAACAATAAGTGATCACAAAACTTTGATTTGATCGTTAAATTTTGGAAAACTTTCGGAATCCTTTAGGAAAACAAATTAAGGGGAGACCTTTAACAAAGACTTGCCCCAACTGCAAGAAGTCTAATAAATGCCTCTGCGGAGGAGAGTGATGAAACAGTGAAATTTCGCTTTTCCCTTTCACAATTTTTTTTGACAAAAAAGACTTAATTCAAATCTGCCTCCAACAAGGAACTTGTTTAAAATGTTTCATATTCCCCATCTCAAAAAACGTCCAGCAGTATAAGCAAGGAATGCTTAACTGGGCAATGTCCTTGTTTATCCTGTCAAGAAGTAGTTCAAATAAAGAATCAATGTGCGTAATACATGCAGAATTCAAATACCTCCCTTGCATTGATATTAATTCCACCCAAGAAGCCCTTTTTACGATATGATAAGAGGGCGTAAGACTTTGGCTACAGTGCGTAAGACATACCCAGAAATGTCGGCCAATTGTTTACGCACTAATAATTGATTATTTAATTAGTCTTAATTAAATTTGGATATTCAATAGTTGGCAGTTAATTAGACAATAGTAATAAGTATTAGTAGAAATATTAAGATTAAGGGATTAAGTAACAGAGTAGCCACAATATCAAAGTTTCTTAAAAATGCGTAAAACTTGCCCTTCGTGACTATATGGAAATAAGTAGATTTTTATTGTAATTTTTCTTTTTTCTTGTATGTAAATAGTTGGTATTAATTAGTTTGTACATAATTATTTATGTATATTAACTATCTCCCTACCAACTGTAAGTAAAGAGATTATTATTATTATTATTATTATTATTATTATTATTATTATTATTATTATTATTATTATTATTATTATTATTATTATTATTATTATTATTATTATTATTATTATTATTATTATTATTATTATTATTATTATTATTATTATTATTATTATTATTATTATTATTATTATTATTATTATTATTATTATTATTATTATTATTATTATGCTAAGCCTTCAGCCTTTCCGAGCAGAAGCTCAGTAGGCTTTCCAAACTTGTCCAACGTGCCGTTTTCAGAATATGGGAATCAATCAAGCACAAATTTCTTGTCTACCAAGTCTACAGTTTCAGAATTGCTACCAATCAAACACACCATTCCTAAAGGACAATTGTCGAGCAACACTGAGTTTAGTGTATCGAGTGTATTGAGAGGCATACGATCCACATCTTTAAATGGATGTAATTTTCTATAACCTATTTCTTGAATTGAATGGCTTGAAAGAAGCTTTAGATACTTTGCAATAGTTCTATATTCAGACTTTTCGGAAATCTTAAATGGTTTCGAAATTACAATCTTTTTTCAAATCTCAACCCATTTGAGGGTGTGACGTCACCTAAGTTTCAAATCAGAGCGGAAGAGTGAAAGACTTGCTTTATACCATACATTCATGAACTCATTTTGCGTTCTTTTTTGAAAATTGTTCTGCTATTCCTTAAGAGGTTAGAAATTCCGATGCTCTTAACTTTTGTCAATATATTTCTTGCATTCGTAAAAAAGATAAAAACACCGTAACTGAAAATATTAAAGAGTTCAAGAAATCCCATATTAAATTCGAGTGAAGCAGCTAACCTTCCTTAGAAGTCATTCAGTTAAAAAGAAATATGTCATAGTTGTACGCCAACTTTTTTAAAGATTTGGAACTCATGTTGTGTTGAAAAAGAGGTGAAATAGTTGAGATCGTTGCCAGTTTAATGATTTCAAATTTGATCTTATAGGATCCTCCTCTTCTTAAATCTCTTTTCTTAATGAGTACAGACGATGATTTTCTGATTTTAGTGATCAATGCTGACTCACCTTTGTCTTGAATTTAAAAGGAATCGAAACTGTTTAAACACACGAATTCAAAATAGAAGATGGTACACCATTTAATTGCACCTCATTTCCAAAGCCTCATCTCATTGGACTGGTAGAAATAAATGTAGCACAGGACCCAATCTGACCTTGTCAACTCACTTTGAGGCATAGTATGTCTCGAAACATGCATTCAGAAGCTTTCAATTTTTTTTTCAATTCTGAAGGCCATATTTATTAGGCCATCCTATTTTCAATCAAGTTTCATATAAGTAAGCACTTTGAGTTCACACCACACAGATACTGCAGATGCAATTAACTGTTAAATGTATTTCAGGTTTGGTTTGACAGGCGTACTAATTACACGAGGTCCTTAGCTGTCATGTCCATGGTTGGGTATATTCTTGGACTTGGAGACAGGCAAGTTATCTTGAGTTTTCCTTCAACCTATTTATCACATTTTCCAATAAGTTTGCTAACTTCTGGATTATTTTATAGGAGAATCAAAATATGTTATGGAATTAGTATTTGGTAGCCGCAGTTATACGATGTGCCGATGATGGTGAAGTTCTCCCAAAGAAACCACTGCAGCACTGCAATCATAGGAGACAATCCTATAGCATTGCTTCAAAGCTTCTTTCTATATTTACTTATCAAGCCAGATAAATACACCCAGGCGTAAGGTTGTTTTCGGTTTACACTTTGGACGCATCTTTTTGCGTCAGGTTTAACGTGAAGCTAATTCAACCTTCAGGAAAACGCGATTGAATTAACGTGGATTTTGCTTGCAGCAGGAACATGCAGTGCTTGTATTTTTTCTTCTGAAGTAGCTCCGCAAGGCTCGGTGTTTTCAAAATGTCATACCGTTCTTATTCGTTTTACGCAGGCATCCATCGAATTTGATGTTGGACAGAATGTCTGGCAAAATATTGCACATTGACTTTGGCGACTGCTTTGAGGTATACTTATTTCGTTAATCAAGGTTGACTTCTAGTCTAGCAGATATGCTGATTAAAGCTATCCAACCAAAATACATGCTACAAATGAAATTACATCTGGATTACAAGGAGAGTACGCAATCATATAACTAATCTAGAATTATGAATTATGAAAATTCTAAATTATCAGCAAACAGTTACATAATCTACAGTTGCAATCACAAGCTTAGCTTTTATTGTTACTGTCAAATTTACTGACTGTCTAGGACTCCTTTACGGAAGATGCGTCGCATGCCATATATTAGGAATTTTTAGCAGCAAGACGCTGACGTCTTTGAAAATGCAGATGCTTGTAAGTTTCTTGGAGCATCCAAACGTTTAAGCCGTTTCCTTCCTAGAAAGCTGCTCATGGACAGAAAAAACTCTCAAGATTAGTTTGCATTCTTGCATTTCCATCATTTATGAATATGCTCACACAGTATCTAGCTGCCCTTCTTGACTTTCTTTTCCCGAGAAGTGGTCTTTAATATTCTTCTTTTCAAGTTGTCAGTTTCAGGAATAGAATGCACGCGAAGTCTCCCGACACTGCCAAAAGTTTTAGAGTTGATTTCGCTTTGTAATTTATTCCTTCTAACGAAAGAATTATGCTTGCATCCGCTTGTCTAACGTCTTCTTGTTGAAACAGCCTATTAGATCCAGCAAAAGCTTACACTTTCAATGCAATGCACTGTGGATTGTAATTTGGTGCCATATTGTTTTAGCTTTTACGAAGGTTGTTTATGGTATGTCTTTCTTGATTACATCGTACGTGAACATGAATAGTCCCTACATGATTTGGTTACAATGAAAGTTCGACCGTACTTTAGTACTCAATAAACTTAGTCGAAGATACCTTTCCTGAAAGGTATGAAAAATCAACTTGCTCTTGCGTGCACATATGACCTCATGTAATAGAGATAAAGAACCGTTGTAACACAATGTATTTCATGTGATCAGTTGAATTTCAAACGAAGTTTAGCCAAGCAGTTGCGTCGTGAAAACCATGAGGCAACAGATTCCGTATATTTGGTAGTATTCGCAGACCAGTTAAGATGACTCAATTCCTTTCAAAATATTACTCAATGATGGACTGCAAGATTGTCTATTTTCAGTTCTAGTACCCATTTCGTACTGTCGTCATCTCTTTATCTGATCTAATGTCACAATTTGCTATGACAGTTTAGGCTGGAAGAATATCTTAGTTTTAACAAAACTTATGAAATACTCTTCCTTGACCGCTGTTAGTGATTGCATTTTACCTTCCTTACAGGTGGCAATGACCCGTGAGAAATTTCCTGAGAAGATTCCATTCAGATTGACAAGAATGCTCACAAATGCAATGGAGGTTCGTCTCTTAGATAATTACATCTGAAAGAAATGTGCCACCATTTGTGTGCCAAGTTGTTTACCTCTTTGACGGGCCACTACAAGGTTTATCAAAAAGGCTACAGGTGGAAAGATTTCTCGCTGATGAAGTGTTTGACATGAATAAGTCTGAAGTAAATAGATAAGTATGTAAATAGGTAATTAAGTAAATAAGTAGATAAATGATTTTCTGGAACTCATCTCCCGTGTTTTAATTGATGTATAGTTTTAGCAACATAGATGTATAGGATATTTGCTGGCAAGCAGACATATAGCATAGGTTAAACTGGGACTAAGAGAAGTCTGCAAGAGACGCTCCCCTGTTTTAGCTTGTGTTTACTTTTTCCTCCTTTCGAATTCCCTAGCGACCAAATTCACAAAAAAACCATAGATTAAGTGAAAGAACAAGAGTTCTGCTTTCATTAGACCACTATTTCATGTATGTAAGATTTTTTCTCTGAGACAAAGTTAACTATTTCGACTGGTAGCCTTTTTCATACACCCGTTACAAGACAAGCTCGATTTGCTGCCTCTGGACCCTCTGGAAGAGTAGCTCAGACTCTTGCAGGTGACACGGTGCTGGGTTCATCTGCTTTGTAGTCTTGAAATGATTTTGAAAGTCATCAGTTGGCTTTGAAAGAATCAAAGACGTTGTTGGTAGATATGAAATTTTGATAATTCAATATCAGACTGCGACTTCGATTGCATTACCTTTCGCTCCAACTTTTATTTGCACGTGTCTTGTCTTCTACGATCAAACTACCTATTACAAATTGGTAAACAAGTATATGATGATACTTTGAAATCCCTCTCCTTGTTGAAAATCTTCTTTAGAAGGCCTTTGGGTACTCCATAGAAAATCATATCTTATATTTTTGAGAAATTTCTTTTCAACATGAAATTGCTTAACATAAAAGACTTAGTTGTGAGCTCACCTTTTTTATTTGTACATATTAGGTGACAGGGATAGATGGAAATTATCGTTTGACATGTGAAAGTGTCATGCAAGTACTGCGTGAAAATAAAGACAGTGTAATGGCTGTTTTAGAGGCATTTGTGTATGATCCATTGTTGAACTGGCGTCTTATGGATGGTACGTAGAATTTCACAGCAAGCTTTTCTTAGCAATGCCAACGTCAGAGGCCTTTAAAGGAAATTCAGTATATCATTGCATATAACAACAAACCAAAATAAGAACCAAGAGGCTGTTTTTCCTAAATTATGTACCTACAATTAAGAGCCTGTTTCAGTTCGATAAAACATAGGTTCTTATTGCAGGGGCTGCAAAGTTGATCTTTGATTGCTGTCTTAAGGTCATTGAGGTCCCAGTTGGCTTTGAAAGTTTTATTCTCCTCCCCAATTACTTATTAGGTCCATAAAAACGCTTTCAAAACAAATAATAGGGCTGAGCATTTTTGTGAGACTCTCAAGGGGACTACATGAGACATCCTTCAAATAAGAACCTCTTACCTTGAAATTAGTCTTTGTACCTTTGAAATAAGACCCAATTTCAGCCTGGCTCTCAAAAAAGTAGGTTCCTATACGCGGGGATTTACTGTAGCCATACATTTAATCCCGATATTATCCATACCCTTGCCAGATTATGAGAATTTTTGATCGTTTTATCGGCTGACCAGGTACCGAAGACAATCTATTCCGTCAAATGTCTCTTGTTATGCGTCTGTCAGCCTTTTATCATATCCTTACGAAAATTCAGCCACAATAAAATTGTTCCGCAAGTAGAACGACGCAAAATATACCGACTTTGGTATGGAAATGAATAATTTCGGGCTTAAAGGACAAGTCTGGGTTTGATAAGATTATTGTTAAAAAGCAACCTTACCAAATGCTGAACACCAGTCGTGAGTTAGTTCCAAGTTTTCATGCCTCGAACTTTCATAAATTCGACGACTAATCTTCGTAAGTTAGGCCAAATATCGTCGCCATTTTGTATTTTGTTCGAGTGTGCGAAGGCGCGATAAGGAGGCTAGCAATGAGGGTGGCATAGTATCAACACATTTGGGAGCCTCGTTCAGGTCAACGCAAAGAGACGTCACACAAAATGACGTCATTTCGCACTTCTTAACAGATTGAAATATGTAGTTTCACAGATTAAAAGAGAAAAAAATTAAAGAAGTACTACACACCATTCACAACGGTGTAATCTCTTGAATAATCAACAATTGTTCCAACCCTGGACTTGTCCTTTAAGTGTAGCTATATTGACATGCTGCTAGAAATAGGCTGAAGAGCTGCCCACAAAGCCATTGTTTTCTTTGTCACTCAATGAAACTGCAGTTGTCAAAGTCATCAAGTACAAAAGATTATACTTTGATTTGGGCTTGAGCCAGTTTTTGAAACACATTCATAGCTAAACCAGTTTAGGTTAAGCCGTGCATCTGCATTAACGTTTGCTGCTTTTTTCCTTTTTTCATCAAAACAACAAATCATATAAAAAGCAAGCGAAATAAATTACATAGCACCCTTAGTGTGAAAGGACTTATATTGTCTTCTAGTTCCCACTATGAGTACAAAAAATAGCTTGAAAATAGTAGATATCTTGGAGCTTAGAAGACGTAACGTTTCGGGCCTCACCTATCATCAGTAGTGAAGATTCATAGTGTCCATTCTGTATAATATTTACGATGCACATACTAACCGGTTTTATGTTGTACAGGAAAATATAAAGCCCGAGGTCTTAGAAGTACAGACCGAGCTTGCGAGGTCTGTGCATTAAGACCCAGGGCTTTACATTTTCCTGTACAACGAACCAACCGGTTAGTATGAGTTGTATTACCTGACATCTTCTAATCTTGATTCGCATTTCATCAAACACATTTTGTTACAATCATGTCGTTTGAGTTCATTGCAAATCTCACAGGCCTAGGCCTAAAGCAGTTGCTGTGGTGACAAAAACGCGTCCCTGTATCGTATTATACAAAGCTACGGGAAACCCGCGGGAAATGCGTGATTAGCCAATAGGAATGGCGGGATTCTGTATTGCCTCGTTTTTAAACTCCAGTCAGGTAATAAAATTCAATATAAACTATTCTTACTATAGTTGTAAGAGAGGGATAGCCATGAAACAAGCAACTCCGCCGTTTTCTTTGCGCTTTTTGGTTGAACAAGTAATATCAGCAACCCAAAGATACGCATTCATACACCTTCTGGGGTTCAAAGGCTCGATCAAAATCTAATATGTATCGAACTGATTCTTTTGGAGCTTCACCGGTACATTTTTTGGAACTCTGGGTAGAGTTGCCCGGAAGAAAACATGCATTCATTTTCATTTAATTTTTAGATATTTATTGCTGCGAAGCAGCCACCTATTCCTACGCAGTGGCTTCGCTCGGCGTGATCAATTCTCGAGCTTGTATGTCTGTTTTCAACAATTTTGCAATGTGACTTCGGTCAGCGGCTTTTGAAATGGCATCGGAATGGTTGGAATTCACTTTTATTGGCAACAAAAGAATATTTACGAAACATCTCGAATCTCCTGTTGTTAATTGACTCAAAACCAATATACCGATTTGTCATGCATCACAATTCAATGAGTGTAAACTGCGGAGCCAGGGAATGGACTTGTCCAACCAATACAATGCGCAGCACTCACTGACAACCGTTATTTCTAGTATAGGTCAATATTTATTTCAGTAACAAATATCTGTTTAAAAAAGTTGACCTGTGCACAAACAGAGAAGCCTAGATTAAAAAGAATTGCATTTGACAATAAGTTGAATGCAAAAGAGCATAACAATATACCTCTTATATGGATTTTTTAAAGGTAGCCAGAGACGGTGCTGATTTAGTAGCTTGCTCAATACTAATGAATGAATTATGTATTAAATGAACTATAATTTCGTTTTGTTTCATAGCACCGAAAGGCAAACGATCAAAAGGGAGATCTGAATCATATTCATCGCATAGTGAAACAAATGGTAAGAGTTTCTTTGTAGCTTTGAGTGATATTTTGAGCCGCATGATTTATGTTCTAGTTCAATTTGTTGTACAGGTTGACTTCAACGAATAGGACATTAGACCAAAGCTTCGCGTAACATGAATTGTTGACTTGGATTGCTACTGAACGTGGATGATTATATTATTTATTCTAATCATAACAATTTACAATCATACCGAGTGTAACCCGTGCTGAGGGCCGAGTACAATTCGTTGCTAGAATTCATGAGGACAGCCCCTTTCTGAGCCGAAAATTGAAGTCTATTTTAAAATCAAACTCCGTGGTTTAAGATGTATTGACTGATACCTGGCCTACACGTAGACCCATTATTCCAAAAGAAGAAAGGGTCCAGGAAACAGAGAGCAGAGCTTTGCTACGGCGGCCCCATTGATGACTCTAATCCGCTGTTCTGATAATTTGTGAATCGCGTTTTACGATCGTCTAAAAATTAATTTACATGTGTTGTTCTTTGTCACCTGCATTTTTTACCTGTCGAAATGGAGACCTTTTTTCGTCTAATTCACAGATATGCTAGAGAGCTTCGAGATGAACAGAGATCGACCTAGAAAACAACAAAAAGAAGTCACTGCAGAGCAGCCACGAGCTTCAGGCAGTGGTGGTATGTGATGTTTTTATGCCCCCATTCACACCAGCAATTTAAACCAGTTTAGATTTAGTTGACGGAGCTAAAGGCAACGGTTTTTTAAAAATAGATTCAATTCAACTCAATTAAAATTTTGTAAACAATTGAATTGGCCAATCAGCGCTTGCCTTTCATCTCGCCACTGGATGACAAAGAGGGGAAATCCCTGAAAAGGTTGGAAAACGAACAGACATAACAAATACAACATGGCAAATCAAATCAAATCACTTCCCCTCCTTTCGTGGATCTTTCTTTCATACAAACATCTTCATGTGAACAGCTCCATCTTCCAGTTTCTCAGATCTTCTTATGAACGGACTGGCAGCGATCGGCATTCGATCGGCCTAGCTCAAACTGTATCCAAAATTAATGTCGTTGTTTCTGCTGAAGTTGAAGTCTGAACGCCTAATAACAACTGGATATCATTGTTCTCGTAGTACAACTTTTCTTTCCTTTACCAATACCCCCAAAATAACGTTTAAAGCTTTTCCAGCTCGTTGAGTTTGCTATTTTCCTCCAGGAGAACACAACTCTGCTGAATATTCATTCACGTGACAACGGCAAAACCTGATCACGTGAAAACGGTGATCACTGCAAGAGTTCTCAATTTTCATTGGCTAAGATCCAGATCTATTTTTAGCTTACCCCAGTCCCTTGCATGTCCAAGGGGACTGGGCAAGCTTTATCTCCGTCAACTAACTTTAAAGACCTTCTGCTAACCATTAGGCTTTGCGCGCATTCTTTGTTTAACAGGAGATGGCAAGTGAGAGGTTGATTTGATTGATTTGAGAAGTATGGGAGGTATGTTTGTTGCTTAGGCCCTTTTTGAAACTGGATAAAGAGAAGTATCAAAGTTTGGACTTTACGCTTTGTCTTTGCTTAAGACCCACTGTCAAACGTGATCCTTTGTCCGCTGAATGAACAGCATGGCAGAGAGAATTTAGGCCACTAACGACTTTCAGATGATACGAAAGTTGAGTTTGGCACCACAAAGGAGCATGCTTAGCAGTGACTCTTTAAACTAAGGCCCCGTTTACATGATACCGTTTTCTTCTCATACTGGATTTGAGGTTGGCAATCTGATATGAAAATTTTTCTGTTTGCACGACAACATTTTCATTTCATATTGGATCGGTGTTCTTTTTACACGACACCGTTTTGCTGTGCACTGCAATGGTTCCACTGTATGATTTTTTATCTACTGGGCATTCTGCGCAACACCATAGGGGAATTGGAGGCTTGCAGCATCTTGCAGCATTGATAATGAGATTCCGTACTGTGTTGATACCGGATTCAATCGTTTTCTCGATATCGGATTGGTTTCATGCCACTTTCAGGGAATTTTCATTTGAAAACGTGAAAATCGTATGAAGCGTATCGGATTGGTGCATTTTCTTGCAAACAGTAGGCCACTCCGATATGGAATGAAAACGATATCGTGTCCATAGAATTCCAGTCTGATATGAAGCCAATCCAATATTTCATAGCTGTCATTTTTGACATCACATGCTCTGCGCTCTTGTACGGCCTACGCAGCCAAAATCGATCGTTTCTGCTTGACCCGGCCAGGCAGCTAAGGCTGCATGTTTAGTTCACCAATCGAAAAGTTTGGCCATACTCTCGATTGCTTCTTGAAAAAAGGCCAGATACAGTCCAAAAGCTGCTACCTGTAGAAACAGTGAGAAAATTTTCTGGTGCTGCATTCGGAGATTATTTGTTTGACAAAAGGTAGAGGTCATTCGATATGCTGACTTAGAAGCAGTCTTGCTACTAAAAACAGATACTTTTATTGGGATCGAGGCATCAACTGTTAATGGGTGATTGCGAACCTTTTAGCAGCTTACCTTGAAAAGTAACCAGCAAATCTTACCAGATTTTTGGGATGAATGATCGCAAGTCGTTATTTTGCAATCCAGTGCGAATGCCTCTGTATCTGTGATGTTACAAGCCTTCTTCAAGGAAGAGGGTACCCTGTTATGCACAAATTAGTGGTAGAACCTTTTTAGAGTTCTGATTAAAATATCTTTCAAACATATCATACTATTATACCTCTGTCAATAGGAATATCAACATGCTTCTCCCGCTGAGAAATGGTTGCTTCATCCTGTAAATCTCTTGGTTCTAGACTCGGAAAAAATATTTAAATTTAAATTCTAAGCTCTTTCCTCGTTTGTGCAAATTTGGTTTTTTGTCGGTTCACTACTGGTCAAACCTGAGCTGGGCTTGCAGAAAAGTTGAAGAAATACCAATAATAGTAAGCATAATTTTAAAGTTCAAAAAAATGATCTTATCAATGTTGCCACGAATTGAAGAAATCATGTTTGAATTGTTGTTCTCATTCCCGATATAGCTACAGAAAGAAAACCCATAAGAGTTTCAAATGGCCTAAAAGAGATGCGCATTTTTCTTTTTCCCAAGACTGCGATGCTGAGGCTCTTTCTTTGGAGAATGTTTGCTAGCGCTCTCGTTGCCTAGAATTCCATAAACGACTGCACAGAACTTCTTTTAAAGGACCAGAAACAAAGAAGAGGCTAGGGGGCAATTGCGCTCCCAGCTAGTACATTACAAGAGGCCCTTAGACTGCAGAATTACTTCGGCACTTTATGTTTGTTTTCTACATTCAATTCCGTAAATTAAAATCAAGACCCGAATACATTAGTTTGAATCACCTGATGTACGCTTTATCAAACCACTGAATAACCACAGGCTTTAAATTATTTTTAACATGATCAATGGTTCACGCTTTAGAGAAGACAGCGTTTTATTTCATCCAGATTATCTAAGGATCACTTTCATATTTCCTATCTCTGTTGGACTTTTCCAGACCGAACATCCGGATGCTTGAGAAGCATAATCGGGCTGAAGAGAAATAACAGACTATTCTAAGTTGCATTTATCTCAAAATGACAGCTGAATATTTTATTTAGATCAATAAGATATTTTAAGACGATTTCATCCTTTCGAAAGGATTATCCCTAAGAAAATGATTAAAAAGTATATAGCATGATTTTTTGTCATTGAAAATGGACCTTGATCTTTTCAGAGGATGAAGAGAATGCTAAGCCAGAAGCACTTAACAAGAAAGCCTTGCAAATCGTCAAAAGAGTGAAGGATAAATTGACAGGCGAGTACAGTACTATACAGATTGATTCAGTTAATGCACAGATTGAAACTGCTTCAATGATTTGTGTCGTTTGTTGACATTTTGCTGTGATGGTTTATCCGTAAAGCTCAAACAGGATTTAGGCCAGCAGGTTGTCAGCTTGTATCCGTCTTACGTGTAAACCACTTCTTATTCCTACAAAGATGAATGTCGGTTTACAACATAATTTGTTACTTGTTTGATACCCTATACATTAAACTCCCCGCGTGTCTCTCAAATCAGCTTTTCCTTCTACCATCATGGTTTTTCCTATTTATGGGGAAACAGCTACACCAACCATGAAATGCTGGTTAAGTGTAAATCCTTTGCTAGGGAACTTTTGTCCTTTGATGGTTGAGTGCAAGCGCTCTGGAGCTTCTAAGCTTCATGTCTTCACAATTTTTTTTATTTTTCGCAAGTTTCAATCGTAACCCTTCCCGTTCACTTGTTTCAAGAGAAGCTGGACAATACAATACCTTAACCAGAGCTATATCAAGTGGCCCAAAAAAGCTAGATTGTGCCGAGATTCATTAGCAGAATCCCTTTTATCCCTGCCATAAACCTTGCTCGGCAATGACTTATGATGAAACAATGAAAAAGATGACCCTTAGGCCATTCACAGTTAGCTTCTCACAGAAATTATATGCTGCGAAAATTAGTTAATGACGAAAATATACCGTACGTAAGTAGTGTAGACTCTACACTGTCGATTGAAGCTGCTTGTGAGCTGACTGGCAGTACAAGCTCTTATGTGTGAAGGCCTAAATGGGGTAATGTTTTTCAGAGCAATGTTGTGAGTCTCAGTTGACCGAAGTGACATGATCAATTCAAAGAGTACATGGAAACAAGAGAGTCAGGTTATCAGTCTAGATCACGCCTAGCTTCTTGAATTATAAACATTTTGCATCAGTGTTTATTCGAAAGGTTTAGCTAGTTTAATGTGAGCTACCGGTGAGAGCATTGGTTTCAAATCTCTAAAAAGGTGGGTGTGAAAATCTATGACCTATTTCTTTGAAAGTGAACGACCTCAAAGAAACGTGAGGTACTTTACAATAAAAATCTGCCGTCGGACTTTTCTGAAATCTTCAACACCTTCGGAATTACATCGTTTTTCTTCTTAGTTAGAGTTCAAGAAAATCTCTGAAAAACAACTTGATCGTATTGTCTAAACCTGTTGACGAAAAATCAAATAATTTCAATGAAATATCCATATGGTGTCAAGCAAAATTCTTTCACTCCTGTGGTTTGTGATTTAGAAATTTGATGACGTCACATCATGAAATGAGCTGAAATATAGGACAGGCTGTAATTTAGACAACAAAAATATTCAAGATTTTGAAAAGTCGAATGGTAGAATCGTAGAAAAGTGGCTGCAGTTTATGTCAAGTCGTCCAGTTTAAAGAAAAAGGTCATTGAATTTCATACCCGCCATTTTTCACCGATTTAAAGATTTGGAACCCATGCTATCGGGTGAGTCAAAGAGCAGTTCAGGTTTCAAAGGCCATATCTCCCTGAATGTCAAATCAATAACACTGAAACAGTCTTGTTTTATTGCCAATATGTTCATTTAGGTTCAGTAATTTACCAGGCTCTAATCGGCTGGTGAAACGACGAGCAAGATTTCCTTGCCTTTCATTCTTAACAATGATGACACTTAACTAAACAAACAAAGTATTAGTAATTGCGCTACGAACAGAGCTGTGTAATCTACGGCGTTTCCGGCTTAAACCCATTATCAAGTCTTGATAACACTTGCGTATATTCATAAAGTTTATCGTCTTTGGATAATGGAATCCCCCTGACTAAGTTATTCATACCAGGGGGAAAAGCTCGTTCATCCTCATTTTGAGGATAGCACGTACTAAAGCGTGCAGAAGTCATGGCTTTAAAGCCCGTATAAAGGAGAAATGTTAGGGAAATTTGGTCGTGATTTTTGCCAAATTTTGATTGCTTGCCTCCCCCAGGATCAAAGCTCAAAAGTTACTGTATCATTTTATTGAAAAGTTTATTACTAGCCTTGAATATATCCCTGCATTTGCATTTGATTCGTTAACTTTTTAAATTGCAGGCTGTGATTTCAATAATGATGATGCAGTTGATGTTAATTCTCAAGTTGACCTTTTGATAAAACAAGCTACATCTCATGAAAATCTCTGTCAGTGTTACATTGGATGGTATGTTCACATGTTTTTCACATTCATTTTATTCCTGCCAAAGCCAGTCAAGTTATTTCTCCAGTTTTCATGGATTTTTTAGTTCTTGAATTCTTCATGATTTTAGTTTATGTTTCATGTGCTTTGCATCCCCGACCCCTCAACAATCAAGAGGCTGTTTTAGCAGCAAAACGTGGACGTCCTTGACAACGCAGATATGTTTTAACTTTTTGGAGCATTCCAACTTTCCAGGCTGCTTATTCCCTTCTCGACGTCCTATTTCCCAGTGCGACATCCAAAAGTACACTTTCACGTTGTCAGTTTTAGGAAAGAACTCATTTGAAGTCTCTCGAGACTCGTGAAAGTTTTGAAGTTGATTTCACGAACAAAAAGAGTGAGTGGCCGAGCGGCTTACACAGTTTTCGCCAGGTGACTGAAGTTAAGCTCGGTTCAGTGAGGTCAAACTCCGGATGGGTGACCTCGGAGGCCTGACCTCGTAACACACCTTGCTGTCCTTCGATCGAGATGTTAAACTGGGGATCCCATACCTCACCGCGGCATGTATAGTGGGCCTAAATTGGCTTAAAGTAGCTAGAAATCCTAACAAGCCCACTGAAAACAAATTGAAAGCAAAAAAACAAACGAACAAGGGTTATGCTGGCGTCTCCTTGACTCGCTTCTTACTAAGACGGCCTAATATCGTTTTTTTTAACTGCAGCTGTGCACAAAAACTTGAAAAAGGGAATCCAGATAATGAGCCGCCCTTGACCCGATCACTTCAATTTATAAAGTTGCTCCCGACCAGAGAAATATAAACAGCTGCTTGCTATTGGCTGTGCAGCTATCAGATTATTACGGAGCCAATGCTGGAAAATTTGTAGCACGGCATTTTTAACGTGCAGGCGGGATCTCCTGAGGGCACGTCAGGGAACACGACCCCTAAACAATTCGTAGCTTGCATCGATTTATGGTATGATGGATACCTTATTACTTTGAATACTTTTTCAAAGATAATGCCATTGGTAAGCTTTGATCTGTCTGCTAACGGTCTAAGAAGTCCTTTTGTTGGTCTCTATCAGCAGCTATCCAGCTCAGTTCACGAACCCATAAAGAATTTGCGACAGAGGTCCATTGCCGTCTTGGTGAGCCTCGTGTTCGTGTCTTACCTATTACATAACTTACCGAAGGTGCTGGTCACATTGCAAAGACCTCTACACTTGAAAATATGTTTGTTTTTGAAAGAAATTCGTGAAAGCCCCCAGAAATCCTTGTTCTCTAAGAAATCTTTCTTTGTTTTTGGGAATGTCAGACACCCCTCGTATATACCTTCCACTAGTATACCATGGTCGCCATTGCATTGGACTCTATTCGTCAATGTGTCTTTTGGAAGTTTTTTATATCCATTCAGTGAGAATTTTTTCAATACAAGATACTAGTAACGCTACTTGCAAACTGCTTTTGAGATACAACAAGGACGACACCACAGAATGCAACAGGCTATGACTTCTCCGCGTTCATGACACAGAAAACTAAATGTATATCGTAACTCAGACGTCTTTAAATGAAACAATAGCAACTGTTGATCTTTGGAATATGATAGCTTTATTGAGTAATTGTCGCAATAATGTAACCCTTTGACTTAGCAACTAGAATAATCAAGCGGACAGGGTTCGAGCCTAGGTTGAGTAGTGAAGCTTGATGAAAAGGAGTCGCGGACTCCGTTAGGTCTTCTCTACTTCTGCAGTCCCAGCTCATCGCGCTAAAAATGGCAGTTCCAGCTTACCTTCACCCTCAGTTTTTCTTATGAATATTTTCTTCATTGCTTTTAGGTGTCCATTTTGGTAGAGTAATATGAAGAGTTAGGTGTGGTATCTGACAGGAGAACCTGATTGTAGATAATTTCTATTTTGCGTGTGTCAAACCCTGCTAGCTTCTCTAGTTTATTTTACATGGAACTACAAAAGAAATATGACTAATTACGGAAACATGTCATATGTGATAATTAGGATCACATTGTTTCCATCTTTATCATCGTCTTGTGATCAGAAATGTAGTGTATTGTAGATAGTCTATTTCTTCTTTTGCATGGGGACATAGGGATATATAGGCAGTATAGTTTTGCAAAGTACAATGAGAATATAGTGGTCATTAATTCGGAACAGTTATTCTCGTGATAGTTATTGAAGAAGGCCTATTTGCATCTGCAGGACCATAGTTAAAGATTTGAAACAACAGCAATTAGAGTCTTGTTTGTTTTAAGTGTGGACCGCAGTAATTTTTAAGGTTTGATTGAACGCCTTCAGAATGCAGCACTTATTTTCAGTAAGTTTAGCATTTAGGTTTCCTGGAGCGTTATAAAGTTCACTTCCACAGACTTAATTTTGCATGTTTTCTACAACACACTTATGTATTGACAACTGCTTCGAAATAACATGGGAACATGAAGGGCGATATGCATCAGGGACTACTTTTGCCTATGTCAGATTCTTTTTTATTGTTGATACCACTAAAGTAGTGAAATGATGGGTTTGTTTTTGAAAAGTACATGTTAAAGTTAGATTCTAACAATTCTATATGTAATTTTGGCGTAGAGGATTATAATGTGAAGCGATTTCGCAGCTAGCTCCTTCAGATTTAGCTGCAATGGCCGTTCAGCTCAGAATAAAACTACCAAACATTGGTGACTACATAACAATCCTTGATAAAGCGAATTTTGTCTTTTGTTATGAAGTTTGGTCATATCTGTTGTGTTGTATATATTTTATAGTTATTATACCGGGTGAGTCAACAAAACGACTGGCGTTTGACAAAATTGTGCTCCCTAAATTTCATAGTAATAATGTTGAAAACTGTTGTTTTATTCCCGGTACGTCCAGTTAGGTTCAGCAATTCACCCGGCTTCAATCGGCCATTCGTTCCCGTCGAAATGGGAGATTTTCTGTAGAAAGCCCCTTTCGAAAACCTGCAAAAACGAGTGAAAACGCCATTCAAGATTGCTCTTTGTTCTCCTTCCTAGCACCAATGACAGTTGAATGTGTTAATGTATATTGTCCTCTTGGGCGAAAGGAATCCCCTGAATAAGTTACTCTTGCTGGGGGAAAGACTTTTCAACCCGACAAGAAGAAAGCACATGCTAAAACGTGCTGAAAGTCATCGCTGTGAGGTAAACACATTAGGGAAATTTGTTTGCAAATTTAGCACATTTTTAAGGTTTCTCAAGAGGAATGTTTTTTAAAAATCTCTTACAGAATCTGAATGGACTGACCGATTTTGGTCATGAAATATTCTAAAAATAATTGAAAATTTTAGCTATTCAATCAGGTATTGCAAAATATCATTGCCTATATACTCAGGGAGAAGTGGCCTTTCAAATGCCGGGCGTTTTGTTCATTCACCCGGTACTATGATGTTGAAATAAATTTATTTGCTGCTTGGGCGTGAGTTATTGTGTACTATGTAATTGGAATTCTTCTGTTGATAATGAATCCTCCGCCTGTCGATTTATTTCTTCAACGTCGTTTTAAACATCTTTCACACTATGCCGCACCATTTGACAACGACAAGAGATTTTGGGAGATGAATTTCCTGGTCCTCGAAATCCAGCTTCTTTATAGCAAAGATTGCAAAGTGACTGCAAATAGACTGGTAGCATCGAAGTTGCAGTCCTTTTGAAGCCATGCAGGCATCGTGTGAACACTCGCTGAAATTTTGGTACCGCAACAGTTTTCCCCGTTTTCAAACTGTGCTAGCATAGTGTGAGTTTGGTCTTATGTGCATCTGTGCATCTTTAACAGGTGTTACCTTAATGCAAAAGCCACATGTATAGGATGTCTTTAAAATTCCACAAGGAATCAAACGGTTCACCAACAATGAAATTGTGCCATATCACTGCCAAAAAAATGCAATACATTGCTATTTCTTCTCAAAATCCTTGCTGAAAAAGTCCATTGGTCCATCAAGGAAGCTTCTTGCTACCGTTATTTTTTACAAAAGGTGTGAATCTTAGTTTCTAAATTGATTTATCTGAATTTTTATCCAACTCATTGACTTTAATAACTCAACATTGATGAGATACACTCTGCCAGAAGTTAATTTTTCAATTTCATTAATAACAAGATAGCAAAAACTGCCAAGATTAAATTATAAGTCATGTAATTCATACAAATACCAGGTGAAGAAAAATACAATATTGCGCTTCATCCAACGTTTAATCTAAATTCTATTAGAATTAATTCAACTTTCATCCGTTTGCCTTTCATCATGTGAAGTCCCACAGTTATTTGCATTTGCATACAACGATGCCTTTCTTCGCAATGCATCAATGCTAGTCCTTCGAATATTAACTTCTCGATCCCTTCCTCCGTGATGTTTCTCGATAAATGATGAATTCTCTGGAACCTTGCTTGCAAATGTCTCTGTTTGGCAAAAAAATGGTCGTCTGTTCAATGATATATCAAGGTTGCTTTGCTGGATACTTGGGCAATGAGGGAGATGTGATGACGTAATCAATTGAGGCTGCACAGAGACTGGTTGTGCAGCAAGTCCTGAGAAACCAGTGCATGTTGGCGATCTGCTCCATTGATGGCTAATACCACATAATCGATCACTGATGCAAGTCTGTGAGGGGCAAGTGGTAGCATATTTGTGGCAAAATGGCAACGCAGGCAGCGGAATCATGCTTGCCAATTCGCTGTATTGACCTTGTGCAAAGCAATGAGGAGGCGAACTTACTTTCTGGTGTTTACGATGCTTTGCACGACGATTTTTGAACCAAACCTTGAAAAGAATGACCCGATCTTAGATGATGTTTGACCATTTAGATCAATGTTTTAAATATGTGATATTTTCTGCACAATCCAAAGTATTTTAAGCGGGGATGGCTCGAGTGGTAGCGTGCTTAACAATGGCAGATTTTGTAATACAATAGCAGCAGTTGCTTTAATTGACACCTCAATTCAAAGCGATTAGTCACTGCAGACAAAGGAAGCTCTCTCAACCGGCAATTCAAAACAAACACCACCGCAAAAGTTGCCCCGAAACCAGTAGAGCTAACTCTCGCCTTGTGCAAGCGAAAGGTGGTTTTAAGAGAAGTTATATGCTCATAACGAAGACCTTGGGTAAATCTGAAGTTGTGTGTCGCGGATTTTCTTTATTTCATTCAGAAGTCGAGCAGAATGACTCTCGGGTATTTAGGGCTTAAATGAAACAATTACCTCACAGCTCCTGAGTCAAATAAACAAAATTCGCGAGACAGATCTTCAGATTTACCCTTAATCTTTCATTATAAGCAATATCTTCCCTTAAAACTACCTTTTGCTTGCACAAGGCGAGAGTTTGCCCTACTGGTTTCAGAGCAATTTTTGCGTCCGTGTTTGTTTTGAGAGAAGTTCCTTTGTTTGCAGTCACTAATCGCTTTGAACTAAGGTTTCAATTAAATCAAATCTATCCTTGTCAGCGCGATTGACTACCATTCTGAAGGTTGGTGGATGGTGTCTCCGCCGTGTCAAACCTGCCACGTAGAGTGGGGACAGTCGCATAAAGCCTGGTTCACACTAGACTTATGACGATGAGTCCCTTATATCCGTGTGGTGAACTTTGCTCAACAGCGACTCATAGTGAAAAAGTTAAAAAGCAGGCCCTATTTTCTGCAATTATCAATGGAATTATGATGGAATCATGGCTTCGAATCTCAATCCTGTGGGAGTGTTTTAAATTCTTCAATCGAATCGAAAATGCTATTACTTTTATACGGTGAGCAATCGTAATTCACAAGTCTCGCAATCTGATTGGTACTCTAGGAATCGCGGAGTTTGGGCCTAAATAGGGCCAGTTTTTCCAGAGTAATATTATGTGTTTATGTTGACCAAAGCGCCATCATCAAGTCAAATATCACCGGGAACAAAAGACTCATCGTCATAAGTCTTGGTTCACACTAGGTCTTTTGAGTCATCACAGTGGTGCAGAAGGAGCCAAAATACAAAGGACTCAAACTCTGAGTCCAAGCGAAATCTTGAATTCGATCCAGGGATGGAGGAAGAAAGGAAGGAAGGAATCGAGGTAGGTTGGCAGGTAACAATCTATGGGCGCTCTTCGTGCCAAAAGTGGAACAATAGGCTGGGCATACCTGAAATTGTTTGACCATTGAAGTTGTCATTAGAGCCGCAATTAGGCTAGACAATTTCGAACAATTATCTGGCACCTTGAAAAACACATTTATGATGAAAACCTTTCTGCAAAACCTTGACGACTCAAACGACCTGGTCTGGTGTGAATCAGGCTTAAGGAAGCACGAGGTGTAGTCACATCGAGGGACTACTGCTCTGATAAGCTTAGCTTCTTAACATCCTTAAACTTCCTTCGGATGCTTGGTAGAAATGAGAAAGACACTTCATAGTTAGGATAGTAGTATTTAGCTTCAGAATGTGCTGTGGCGCATACCCTGAGTACCAGAGCCTCAAAAAAAAATTAAGTAAAAGAAGAAAGACAAAATTTTTCTTCTTTTATTTTTTGAGGATCTGGTACCCAGGGTATGTGGCGCAGTGGTGCAATCATCTGGCCATCGCAGCCAGAACGGTCAGGCGGAGTGGATTGGATTCGATAAGCCTGGTAGGGCCCCGTCACTTGAGCATCATGACAGGAGGTCGCGGACTAGGTTAGCACTTAGCTACTTCTGTGATCCCAGTGCTTGGCGCTAAAAATCGCAACTTCACCTTCACCAGAACAGCGAATGGGAGTACAACTTGACGTTTCACCTTAATCAAGGAAAGATCTGAAGAGAGGAATGCAATGTCAGACTTTTGGAAAGATCCTCAAAAGCACTATGATAGACATACTATTTTGTTGCAAAGTTGCGAACCTTCAATGGTCCATCCTCTATGGTTCTGTGTAACAGAAAAATTGCTTCGTTCTTTGCCTAATTTGCAGGGCTCAGAAACAGGGCACAAGCTCACGCCCCGAGTATGAGTGAACTCATCACGAAGTAAATATAGTTGTGTTTTAACTGTAGCATAGTGATCTTTACCTGTATTCTTGCTTCTGGTAACCCTGTATAAACAGCCAATTGTTCGCGCATGACAACATCTGGATAGTGGCTTGTTTCGAATGCACGTTCTAGTGCTGTTAGCTGTTGATGTGAAAATGCAGTTCTGATTCTTCGATGGTTACGACTGTGAGTGTGATAGCGAGCTTCAAAGATCACATCTAGAATGAAAAATATTTGTAGCAATGTATGGCACTATACAGGGTGCTACAAAATAATTTTGCCGCGTTTGTGTTGCTGTTGTGGAGGAGCCGAAGGCTCAATTATTTTGGTTTTTACACAGTTGTTAGGCCGGGCTTCCACTTAGAGCTGCTGCAGGATGCAAGGTATGCAGCATCTTTGCAAGATTGCTGAATCAATACAGGGTGTCCCAAAATAATTATGCCCCGGTTGTGTGACTACTGTGGAGGAGATGTAGATTCAATTATCTTGGTTTTTACACAGTTGTTAGGCCAGGCTTCCACTTAGAGTTTGAGATATTGTATGAGTCAATCTGACGAGTGGTTGCTGGTTTATGGCAATAGAAAGGCAAAATAAGTGGATACTTCAAAAACAGATTTCTGTTGCTCTCCATGGTTGCTCTCCAGTCATGTCAAAATCAAGTACATTTCCAAAGAAATGGTTCTGGCGTCGTGTATTTGTTGCCAATTTTATTAAAGGGCTAGCGGTGTTTTTTATTCATAAGAAAGCACTTTCTACCTTCTAAAAGAAATTGATGAAAATTCTAATACGATGCCAGAGTCCTTTTTTTTTGAAATCTTACTTGATTTTGACATTGCTTGAGAACAATACACGTTTTCTTTATAACAAACTTGGATCAGGCCATAGTACTAAAAGTTTCTTGATTTCACATGAAATTTTGTCCATTTTAGTACTGAAAGTTTCTTAATTGGTTTCTTATTTTTGAATGCAGAATTATCAATGTGGTCGCTAACACTGCGCCAGATATGTTTCTTGACATTTAAAACACGACTAAAGAATAAACAGTGTTCTGTTATGTTGAAAACACAAATGTTTAGATATTATTGCTCAAGAATAAAGGTTTAACGATCTGCACGTTTTTTTTATAAGAAACTAGGATCAGGCCATAATACCAAAAGTTTCTTAATTTCGCATGAAATTTTGTCCATTTTAGTACTAAAAGTTTCTTAATTGGTTTCTTATTTTTGAATGCAGAATTAGCAATGTGGGTTGCTAACACTGCGGCAGATATGTTTCTTGACATTTAAAAGATCATAAAGGAATAAACAGTGTTCTGTTATGTCGAAAGCACAAATTTTTAGATAATATTGCTCAAGAATAAAGGTTCAACGATCTATTTTCTATAGTATCCATACTTTTAACTTTGAAAAGTTTCTTAGTACTTCTCAGACATAGTACTAGAGTTTCTTAAAAATTTGGCCATCTTAGTACTAGTTTCTTATAAACCAGTTTCTTATAAAAAAAACGTGTATTTGCTATAATATCCACGCTTTTAACTTTGAAAAGTTTCTTAGTACTTCTCAGACATAGTACTTGAGTTTCTTAAAATTTTGGTCATCTTAGTACTAGTTTCTTATAAACCAGTTTCTTATAAAAAAACGTGTAGAAGTGCTGTTTTTCAAGCATCCGCTTATTTTGCCTTTCTATTGCGATAAATCAGCAACCACGGGTCAGATTGACTCAAACAATGTCTCAGTCTGACCTATGCAGCTGTTTAAAAACCAAGATAATTGAATCTACAGCTCTTCCACAGTAGTCGCACAACCGGGCATAATTATTTTGGGACACTCTGTATTGATTCAGCAATCTTGCAAAGATGCTGCATACCTTGCATCCTGCAGCAGTTCTGCATCTTACAGGAGTTCTTCAGACTTAAGAATTTCCCTGGCTGGTTATCTGCGTAACTATCAGCTATCAGCTATGTAGCGGGTGTGTATGAAAAATTAAGACGTTTGGCGAGCTTTGGAATAAAAAGTAAGCGGCCGAAATTCGAAACTGAAACATTAACCTGTAAGTCAAGGGCTAACTTAGATGTCAAAATTTTGTTAGTTAAATCGCTCCTCTGATAGACCCAGGAATAAGGATTTTCACTATCATTAATGGAATTTAATTGAACTTAAAAACCAACAATATGATTCGATGAGTTCAAAACTCGTCTGTCTCATTTCAAAATGTTTTCTCAGGCAGAAGTTTGTAATTGGCACGATTGGTGTAGCCCTCCCTGCCATGTACACGTGCATATGTTATAAGAACATGCCCTTTCATAATAAGGCATGGCTTTTTATACCATGTCCACGCCCTTACAGTACAATGAGTTCGACTGGATGTGCCCCCGCCCGCTACTTAAGATGAATCTAACAGTCCATGTTCCAATTCTTTTCGAAACAGTGTCGACGAATCCTGGTACATCACTGTACCAGACATGCACGAGTCCCAAAGCCGGCTGAAACCTTGGCATTAAATATCACGATCCGACTAAATCGGAAGCTTTAAAATGATTTACTTATTTATGCCAAGAATCCACATCAACATCACGGAGGGCCTTCGAAGTAGTGGAGTCGATAATGTGACCTTAAAATGAAACAAGTGAGCAAATGAAAGCCTTCACATTACTGAACCATCGAGGAAAAGTTGTTTGCGTGAAAAATTGAACAGTTACTCCAATATCATAGCGGCTCTGAACATGTTTAGATATATCTCATTATTCCAGGTCATCCCGTCAAAGACGGACTGTAAAGCCAAGATTTGTCGGTTACCGCGTCCAAAGCAAGAGGATGATTTAAGCTGCGAAATGTCATACAGAGTACAATTGAAGATTTTTCTGAGATTTGACCTCGCTAGCGCAGCTGATAATCTGGCACTTCTGAACCGCTTCACTTCGAGGTTGGAATCAGATGAGAAAAGTTGTTAACCTTAATCCCGTGTTGATGAACCAGGTTTAAGGACAGAAATCAAAGATTAGGTGCAACCAAAAAGACGTTTCCAAGCCAGACACCCACTTATGAATGACTTCCAAAAAGGGTCACAGGGAACATAGGCTCAAAATCCTTATCAAGATAGGTCGAAATTTCCATGACCTGCACTGTTTTTTACAAGAATAATTTTTAAAAGAATATTCAGGCTCGGAATCATCCAATTTTTAAGAATATTATAAGAATATTGCCCAGCCTCGAGCTGAAATGTAAATATGCGGTAATATTGAACAGTATTCAAACAGAATTCGAAAGTAGACTTATGTCTGTTTGTCCCTTGTGTCACTGCGTTCTTTGATTTGCTGATATCACTTGATCAACAGGGACTCATGCTATTGCCCTGAAGAGTGGGCCCAATTTAGGCCCACTTAGAGTGAATCCATGTTCACCAATCAAATTGCTAGAATTTAGTTTTTAGCCAATCAGGAGTCGCTATTGAGAAAGTTGCTATCGTTGCACATAGAAAGCGGTTGATGAGACGTAGAGTTTTCGCAGCTGCGATGATAGATCTATTTTGTTTGTACAGAGGAACATCATTGCCTGAAAGGCATGCATTTTGCGATCTGTAGGTCAGGAAAACATCATTCTTTGTATTAAGAGTACGCTTTTCAATGTTCAAGCTCTTTAGACCTGACTTTGAAGCGATTTTGTTGAATGTATGAGAAGTCTGGCTGGGTTAAGCCATAATGTGAAAACGTGGGCCCACTTTTTAAGAGTAATATTACGAGTCCCTTTTGACCAAGTAACATCAACAAATCGAAGAACGCAGGGAAACAAGGGACGAAAAGCCCGGGGGGTACTCATGTATTTTTCCGTACGGGGACGTGCCGCTGAACAGGGTATCATTTTCAGGATTCCGACTCCGGGACAGGGTATCATTTTCGTAGAAATCGGCTCCATGACAGGGTCCATATTTGTCATTTTTGACTCCGAAAGGTCGTTTTAGGCCATTTTCACTATGCGAATGTGATTCATTTTTATCAACATTTGTCTTCCAGAATATCTTCACAAATATCCCGTCTTCAATTATTTCTGTAGTATCCACCATTTGCTTTACAATTTGCAATATTTCCACATTTTTCGATAGATTTCGCACAAATTTCCTGGCAGGGCACAACTTTGTCCAAAGAAACTAAAGGACAGGGTATTGTTTAAGAAAATTTTACTCCGGGACAGGGTATCATTTTCGGGAAATTGACTCCGGGATAGGGCAGCTTTTTAGATTTTCCAGCGGCACGTCCCCGTATGTTCGTAGGGCAAGTACCCCCCCCCCGGGACGAAAAGGCATAAGTCTAATTCAAGATTTCTGAAAAGTCTAGTAGCAGGATTATAGATATGTAGCTAAAATTTCTTTCAAGCCATCCAATCAAAGAATATCTAGGCCATAAAGTTTACACACACCGTTTTACACCAGTTTAAAGATTTGAAACCTATGCTGTTACAGTGAGTCGGTGTGAGCAGTAGAGACTTATGCCCCATTCACACTGCAAGTTAAACCAGCTTAAACTAAACCAGGTTTTCGAATAAGGCCTTCTGATTGGTCACTCCAACATATCCAGTCATTTGATTGGTCGAAATTCAAACTGGTTTAGATAATGCTGGTTTAACTGTGTCAGTGTGAATGCAGTATTAGTTGGTAGAGTAATTACCTCAGTCAATTGTTTTTTCTTGTGGATCGCTGCAAATACTTCATCAAATCTTGGACAAAAATGTTGCAATTTTTTAAGAAAAACTAAATTTGATTACTAAATTTGCATGTATGATCCATTTTCGCTATGTCTGTGATTCAGCCCTTTTATCATCCAAGATTCAAAATGAAGACCTCCAATCTCGTCCTCAGAGAGAGTTCGTTGTCAAATTCGACGGGAAACCGCATTCTTTACCCATCTCAACTATAATTTGCTACTTATTTCCGAAATTCGGAGAATAACGAGCCATTTCATTTTCCAAGCTGGGTGAAAATTTCTCGACTTTGCAACTTAGGCCCATTTTCGCTCCAAGCGAGCCGAGCTTTTTTTCACAGTAAACATACTGGCCAACTCAAGATTATTGTTCAAATACCTTCAAAAAAGCTGAAATAAGGTCCTCAAAGTGTTTGCTCTTAGTTTCCTCAATTTATCCTCTGCAGAATTAGCGCTAAATGGACATTTCGGTTTCTCTTCAATGGAAATTTCCCAGAGAGAACTGTCTGTTTCCCCTAAATTTCCACACAAAAACTAGTGGGAAAATCTGATATATCTTGCTTTGACAATGGCTGCTAATGCACCCAGATTTGATCGAAGTGTACCAGGGTCTTCATTCGGCATCGTGATCAGAGCATCGCGTAAAAACACCCTTGCTGAGAACGAGGTTGGAAGACCTCAAGATGTCATCTCAAATCGCAAAAGGTATCTTCTTCTCCAACATTTAAGGTTTTCAGCAATACTATAGTTCAAGATGTTCTGTTCAAGCAGCGAATTCCGTCTCTGGTAGCTTGCAACGTAATCCCTGGCAAACGACCGGACATTTACACTGAACATGCACAGAATGAATGTTCAGCATAAAATGTTGCATCATTTTGTTCAGTCGTCTTTAGTCATGTTGAGAGTTGTTCAGTCGATTTTGAAGGCATTCAAAAATGTTCAGTGGACAAGATGAAATCTCTTTGCTTGAAGTTTTCGCATTTCAAATGAGCAGACCCAAAGACTGCGTGCATGCTATCACAGAGAAAATTTCCACCATCCAAGAATTTTTGTCATGTCCATACACTGAACAAGGTGAGAAATGTTTAGTGAATGTCCAGTACAAAGGTTCTGTCGTTTGGCCAGGGTTTTGCTCTAATCCTACCTCCAAGATTGAATTGAGCGAACGCTTGACGAGAATTCCTCAAAGTCAGAGTCTTTAGGAAAGCCAATTTGTACATGCACCCTGAAACTCTTGATTAAAAGTTTGAGCGAAACTGATAACGAAGGGAAAGTGGCTCGAGTGAGGCATGACAGAGTTTTGTTACACTGGATGTTACTAACGTACTTTAGAAATCTACTTGCAAAATTTAGGTTTCAGTTTTTGCATGTTAGGGCGTATTCTTCTAGGCATCTTTGTTGGGTATAGGATATATATGGAGACAGGCTAAACTGAGAGCCTCGAGGAATCGTATGCGCAGTAACGACTTAGTTCAATGACATAATATGCAAATAGCTTGACCGTCAAAAAATCATCATCCATCTTCAAGCTATGTTGCAAACATACTTGAAAAGCAAAATTGAAAGGACTTTTTATGCAACGTTCTTGAAAAATTAAGAAATAATTTTGATCAGCAAGCAAATGCCTTTGGTGAGAGCTAACGGATGAAATGTTCTTGAAAAGCGATTATAGGGTGTGCTTGATATGATACCTGTTCTGAAAACGCGCACGCTAGCTCCACGCGCACACTCGCATCAAAGCAACAGCAACATCTTGTGCTTTTGATAGATTGCGCCATCGAGTCTTTGACTTACATGACTTTACCTAACTCACTAAAGTGAAAGTATACAATCAATGTCTTATGCCTCTACTAATGTACGGTAATGAAATCTGGGCTTTGATCTATCAGCAAGTCAGGCAACTCCGTACAGTTCAACAGAGACATTTAATGAGAGATAAAATGGGACCATTACATCAGCAACGCAAGAGCATTTCTGGAAGATATAGAAATATTATTAGTAAGAAGTCGACTACATTGGCTAGGCCATGTGTCCAGAATGGAAGATGATCGTCCAGTGAAATCCTTAATGAATTAACTGAAGGAACACGTCCTGTTGGTCGGCCAAAACTTAGATATAAAGACACGTGCAAAATTGCGCCGAAGTGTGGTAATGCACTTGGAAAATGGAAGGTAGAGAATAGAACTGAATAATTCGTCATATGATTCGTCAAACAAGCAACAAAGTGAACGAGAAGAGATTGAATGCATACGAGAGACGAAGGGATAGGAGGAGAAGGAAAGATAACTTGAAACAATAAACTATTTATTATATTTTATGCTTACAAATTATTGTACCTGATTGTTGTACCCGATTTCGAGACTAGACGTATTATCATTTCTGAAAACTTAGACTAGTCAGCATTGGAATTCATGTTTGGTTAACTAAAATATTCTCAAAACGGTTGGTTTCGTGGACTGGAAGGCTTTCTGGGCCTTTACTCCAAAAGGCAGAGGGTTTTCTCAGTCTTTGAAGAGAACTTTGTTTTTATTAGCGAATGGCAATAATGAATCTGAAACCTGCTGTTGTAAAGATTTTAGTGTTTGGTTGAGAAATTTATTCCCTCGTTACGAAGTCTGCTGTCTTTAGAATTTGGTAGATTTGGAAATACCAATCAAACACACCCTTGATATGCCTCCTAAAGAGCCATTTACGCATTTGACCAGGCAGTTCTTCAATATCAAGCTCTGCAAGAAACTATCTCTCCCAACTCATTAATGTGAGATGTTTACTCACCTGCAAGCCTCTCAGCAAGATTCAATGCTTGTGTGTTTTTATCATTCTTGGATGTGTTTTCAAAGATAGAGACATGTGAACAATTTGATGCTTTCTTGAATCCTCTATCTTCAAAGCGCTCCTTGTCATATGTATCTTCCTTCTCTTTACCCCTGTTTTCGACTGGCTTTTCTGTATCTTTTGACAGCAAATGACTCACTGTGAAAGACTTACAAGGACTTCTTCTGTTGTTCGACATCTTGATGTAGTTGCACGGACTTTTGACCACAAATGCTGCAATGTTTTAAACTGTTTGTAGCTGTTCTTTTAAAACCAGACTTTAGGAACTAAAATTTTGCTATCTCAGAATATTCTCAGGTATTTCTCGGTGGGACCCCTTGTTCCTCAAAATTTCTAATTAATAAGCTTCTAGTAAAGTTGTCGAAAGGATATTTCTCGATGGGACTACTTGTTCCTCAAAATTTCCAGCCTATAAACTTCTGGTAAGATTTTCGATATTTGCTTTTCTATGGGATTTCTTGTTCTCCAAACCTTCTAATAAATAGGCCACTAGAAAATTGTCGATAGGATGTTCCTTGATGGGATTCCTTGTTCCTCAATAATTCCAATAAAGAAAGTTTCATGAAATGGCTCTTATTTAACAGCAGTGTTACACCAACTTTGTATCACTTTGGCATCTTGTTTCTTTGTTGTATGAGCCTCAATGAGTACGTCAATTCAGCGAAGTATTCCAAGACACACAATCTCTCTGGCTCTCTTCAACAATGTTTTGCAGTAACAGCTTCAATCAGTTCAACGCTTTCTTGCCAGGCGTCCAAGATGATAAATTGCTGACAAGAATAAGTAGATGAATGCAGCGAGGCATACAAAAACACAAAATCTTCTTGGCTCTCTTCAGCAATGATTTGCCGCAACAGCTTCAATCAACCCAGTTCTTTCTTGCCAGGCTTCCAAGAAAATTGAATAGCGAGACAATAAAGCTTACTGACATCCCCACTGGATAACACTTACTGGCTCCAACTGACTATATAGCAACACAAGTGCTCTTTCTATGGAAGCTTCTTCAATGCTTCAAGGCCTGAGTTGATAATGAATGTACCTCTTGCCTGTCCTTGGTTCACAACGTCTACTTACTAATTGAAGAGGTAGAGCAGTGATGGGCTTTCAAATCTAGATTTTCTAATGGGCGGAATCCTGCAAAGTTAGAGGAAATCTTAAACCAACTGCGTCGAAATCTTCTCTTCAAGTGGCTTGACCCTACGAAGTAACCAGCGGTGAGCTGTCATTTGGGCAAGCAATTGCAAATGTACAGCCTTTGTTCTTTGCAGCAATATAAAAGAAAATTTAGCAGACTTAGCCAGATTTCCGACAGCTCGCTGCTGATAGCTATGGGAATCGATCTCTGTCGGCTTACGTTTCTTCTTCAAATCGTGGGGAGGGTTTGAAATGTTATCTATCCGCAAAGTTACGACTTGTCTTTTCGCTGCTTCTTCTGTCAACGATTTTTATCACATAATTAAAACAATGATTTCTTTAAGAAGATTACCTTGGACACAAATGTTAGTGGATTAGCGCTTTTGCTTCTTCTGACATGAATGAAATGATGGCAAAAGGTAATCCTTTGACTTTGAGTTTTCTATGTCTTTGACATGTCACTAGCTTAGGAATTAGAAAGGAATTGTGGGTTAATGCACTTTGCCATTCGGCCATACTAATAAATTCAAATGTACAATTTTGACAGTCAATGGTCACATGACTATTTTGTAAATAGAGCCAGCATAAACAAGTGAAATATAGATAATTGTGCTACGAACAGAGCTTCGTTTCTTCCTCTTATAAGAGCCAGCATAGAATCTCAGCTGATTTCTGTTCAGTAGAATTTTTCTTTGCGGACTAAATTTTACCACGGGCTTATCACACCACGGCAGTTCGGACAAAATTGTTGTGCTGTTTGAACCAATCATGAAACAGTAATGATTCAATACTCACCCAAGCCAAGCAATGCTTGTATTCCGTTGCAACATCGTACTTTGGTTAGGCCCGAGCTTCAAATTCTGGATCCCAACTGACACAATATTCCGCCTCCCAAACTTACCCTATCTGGGGGTACGTGTCCCCAAGATTTTGCAATAAACAAAGAAACATCCTATTCATATTCAGAAAATGCCCTTTTAGGTTAAGGCAGACAATACCCTTGAAGTGTCGTGCCCCCAAGTTTGAGAAGCTTCCTGCGGCTTTGGTTTTTTTGGACGATTCTCCTTTTTCAGTTGCACAGTGCTCCACTATTCATGTCTTAATTTTTAGAAGCTAGGAGGATTTCAGTTGTCTTTAAGATATGGTCTTTCAATGAAAAAAATATTACTGTGATATTAAAAATAGTTAGTGAAAGAAATGCTTCCAGCAGATGGTAAAATTCCTACAAAGTCCTTTTTGCAAAGGTGTTGTTCTCTATTTTTGGTCATTTGTGGTGATAAATTTTGATTGAACTGTTTTAAATCGGTCTGAATCATTACCTTATAATTTCATGATAGGTAGACACTAGGTAGACATTTCATGACAGGTATACCAAATTAGGTTCTGTAATTTATCCGGCTTTATTCGGTCATTCCTTTCCGTCAAAATATGAGATTTTCTGCAGAAAGCCCCTTCGGAAAACCTGCGAAAACGAGTGAAAACACCAAGCAAGATTTGCCTTTGTTCTCCTTCCTGACAATAATGACTCTTGGATGTGTTCATGTATTTTGTCACCATTGGAGAATGTAATCCCCCTGAATAAGGCATTCACACTAGGGGAAGACTTTTAAACCCGCCAAAAAGAAAACATGTGCTAAACCGTGCTGATAGTCATCAATCTGAGGTAAACCCCATAGGTGATTCTAGCTTCTAATTTTAGCACTTTTATTAAGGTCTTTAAAAGGGATTCGTTTTAGGAAATTGCTTACAGAATCTGAATGGAGTGACAGATTTTAGTAAGAAACATTTCTAAAAATAATGGAATATGTTAGCTATTCAATTAGGTATTGGAAAATATCATTGCTTGTATCCTCACGGCGCTGTAGCCTCTCAAACGTTTTTTTGGTTCACCCCGTAGCATGCCAAAAAGCTTGGTCTCACACCAGAGACATGATGCTATCAACTCTACAGTAGCCTTTGGGTGAATTATGCTCTCACAATCTGTGTTAAGGAACAAAAATTGGCAATATTTTAAGTCGATCTGAGTAGCATGGTCTCAAATTTTCAAGGGGATACCCCCAAACCCCTTCAAGGTATTGGCTTATTTCACTCTTCACCTTGTTTGCCCATGGCTCCCCTCAAGTAAAAAATCGTATCTCGGTCCTTAGGTGCATTCGCAACTCTATGGTTCAATGAACGATATATAAGCCTGGTCCTGGATCTGTCACAATATCTCTTTGAGGATCTCATTTAAAATTCGCGACGGCATGAGCATAATGGACGGCATTAGTCCCATACGCTGTTCGCTATTGCATTCAGCTGTGGAAATGATTTCGACCAAATGCTGTTAAACTACTTTGAATTATTAGCATATGATTGCATTATAGGTAGATCCTGTCGTTGAAGATCTGCAGAGTAAGCTTTGATCACTGAGGCGCAATCGCCACATTATGATTCAACTGATGATTTATAAGTTTGGTCCTTTCACTTTTGCCGCAAATTCTCTTTCAGGGTTAGGCTCGGTGTGCCAGTGAAGTGTTCATACCCTTGCCCATATCCTCTTACCCACTAAGATATGAAATGATCAAGACTATAGTAAATAAAAGAATCAGTGTTGAATCAGAACGAATGTCGCCCTTCTTTGGGTGTGAGGGTGTGTATTGGTTATGGGTATATGGGTGGTTGGGTCTTGGGTCTGGGTTGTGTGCTTAACACCAGAACGAGGTTGAAAATGGCGCGAAAAATAGACAAGTTCCTGCACGAAGAATGTGGCAAAATGTGACCTTCTGTGCTGTGCCAGCCGTGTGACAGCCAGTCAACAAAAAAATTTGCCAAGCCTCTGCCACTTTCACACAATAATCAAAGTCACTGGAATGAGAAAATAGTGCAACTTCAAAGCAAGACTGTCACTGAACTTAGGAGGTAGGTAGGTAGTAGGCCTCTGCTATCAGAAACTTATAATTTTGATTTATGATGTTTGAACAAACGAAGATCGCAACGAATTTCGCCGCCGTTACAAAGGTTGGTGTAATTCGGGATTTAAAAGAAGGCATTTAGGAACACGGACTTCTGGTAATACGGGCTTTACAAGTTGTACAAAATGAAATGTTTCGAAGTGATTCTACTCAAGTGACGTTGCATCGCGTGCCCTTTTTCGCTGGTCCCAGAACACCCTGAAAGCGATCAAAAAGAAAGTAATTTGGTTTGATGTGGTGACTTCTCTAGCATCACACACCTTGATAAGGTTAATTTGTAGGGTTTTAAGGTAGTGAATCAGGATCATTTTTGACACACACGCAGTTGTGATTTTTTACTTGATTGCTGATTCCAAATGAAATCTGGCAACCCATAAAGATTTTTTCATACAAATAGCACATAGGTGCCCTCACTGAGCTGGAAAACTTGCATTTACTTGCAATTATCAGGGACCGCTAAGCAGGGTAGGCTGGTTAGGCTATAGCCCACCCACTTTTTGGCAACAAATGGCTTTATTTTTGTTGGCAAAATTTTGAAAATAATCAGCACTTGATAAGCTGAAAGGGAAGCTGAAACTGGAGCTGTTAACGTAAAAGATGAATACAGAACGATACATATTGAGGCTCTTAATTTTGCAGAACACTTTATAGATCTAACATTCAATCAGCCAAATTTTACAGCATACAGACAGCTCAAATTGCTACTCCTCAAGGCATTGGTGGCAACGGCTTCCAATTATTTGGAGATGAAACTGAATACTTGAAACTACTCACTATGATGGTGATAGTTTCTTATGTAAAGGGCGTTTTCCAGCAATTCAATGAGCGTAATCCTAAAAATTTTTTTCCAGAGGCTGCACCCCCAGACCCCCAAATTACAGTCACTTAGCGCTTGCTTCCTCGCCCATCCACTTTTTGGACTGCTCTGTCATCCTTGATTATGAAACCTTGTCAAACTTGTTACTCCCAGCTGAAATAAAAGATTCTTGCTTGAAAGAATTTATGCTTAATGTAATGCTTGAGGGGCCATTGACGTTAGATTTTCATATTCTTTAATGGCAATTGGCCATTATGAGGGAAGGGGGCCTCACCCTTAGGCTGTTAAGGAAATAGAAATCGTACAGAAATCTCTCTGAGGGAATTTTTGAAAAGTGTAGGAAAAATCTGTACAAATAATGCATAGAGCGTAGAATAGAACAGCTTCACTATGCCTCCGGATATGGTGTATCCTCAGTTGAAGCCTACTGTAGCTTGTTCAACAAGTCATCTCTTTGCTGCTCCCTAAGTCTTACTTAGGCCAAAGATTTTAGGCTGATTAAAGGCACATTTGGTATAAGGCCGTTAATGGGGAAGGGGGTAGGGATTCTGATCTTAACGCCCAAATGCTGTTAAAGAATGCAGAAATTGAAAGGTGACAGTCCTTAAGAGCCTTTGATGTTTGATAATTTGTTAAACACAAAATGATTCTTGACAATCAATTCAAATAACTATGCTATTTGCTATGCTATGCTTTTTAAGCAGATAGAATTTTGAGAAAAATTTCAAAGATTAAGTTGGATCCCTAGTAAGTTTATTGAATTAGAAGTTAAAAGAAAGCTCACTTACCTTTTCCTGTACAAGTTTTCAAATGGTGGATACACTTTTCTCAGTCATCCAATAGATATATTTCTGCGTATTTGCTTTTGTAGATAGCAGAGTTCAAATACTTGTGCAGAATGGCAGTTGACTGGAAACAACATGGACCAGTCATTGACCTACTTGATGAATTTTATTGCTGGAAGAGTACCCTGAAAGAATATTTACAATATGTCTTTATGACATACAACATTGATCAGGAAAAGCAGGATGATATTTTGAGAGTGAATGATATCAAATATGTTGAACTGCTTGAAGAGACGATCATAGCATGTAACTGCAGTGTCCCAGTGGTCCCAGGCAGACTAGATTTATTCAGTGTGTATGGGACGCAGACAGATTTGCTTTACAAAATCATTGAAAATAGATGTAAGAACAGCAGACCAGAAGAGCATGTTATCTCGCTTGGCAATTCACTTGCCGGACATGATTCAAAGAATGGACACATGATAAATTCTTTCATTGTGCAATGTGATTATCCCAATTCCATGTTTACAGTTTTGTCATTACATGTGTGGAAACTATTGATGGAGAAAATTGGATGTGACTTGATGTTTTATATTCTGGATCGGATGTCACTATTTTCAAAGATGCCTAAAGGCTGTTTAGTGCAAATTTGTGGAAAGATTGTTCCCATTTTAGAGCCCAAGGCTCCAGGCCATTCTTGCAAACTCAAACTCTCAACAGTAACCAGTTCAGCAGAAGTAAGGAAATCTCAGCAAAGTGTGCAGCTTCATCCAAATAGGCTTAAAGCCAAAAGAGCTGAATATTCAACAGAAAAGGCCAAAGCCAATAGGCATTGTTTGAGATTTGCACAGCTGACATCACAAAAGAATGAAATGTTTGAAGTTTGCACAAGCACATCAAAATGCCCCCAAAAACGCTCATTTGGAAAAGCATTTAACGAGCCACTCAGTTTTGAATATTGCTCTGAAGAGAATACAAGTGTGCCAAGCTTATGTTCTAAGGTGAAAAGGTGTACAAAGCGAAGGCGGGTTGATGCAAGGAACCTTCAGGCAGCAACCACATCTGAGGCAGAAGAACAATGGAGAAGCAATGGCTGCATGGAGAATTGTAAAGAGTATTTCATTTCAAAATCAGGATCACAAAAAGATATTGTAACCAAGACAGTTCAAGAGATGTATCAATGCAACAAGAAGAGCTGCATGATTGGTGCTGAGAGCTATGGTCTTTTGAAAATGGATAATGATATAAGAAACGGTTGTTATTTGCAAGAATCGAAGAAGAAAAACAACCATTACATTAATGATGATGCTTTTGATGATATCAACAATGAAGAATTAAGTCCGGTGTACCCAGTTTATCATTGGAAAGATATGGAAAGAGATTCAAGCCGCCTTGATGTTGGTGCCAACAAGGGAAAATTCCAAAAGGATTTAGATCCGCAAGAACCTACTTGCCAAAGTTCTCTTGAGAATCCACCACTACATAGAAATAGCAATATAATTGATTCTTTCGAACGAGGTCTGTCTCAAGGGAGCATTGACTTCACAATGATAAGCTCCAGGAGCTATCTGATGGGAGACAAAAAGGTCATTGGAGGAAGCAAAGAGGAGAAGGAGTTTAATGTTTTGACCAATCCTAACAATGAAAATTGTATGGATGCTCCAAAACTGACTGTGGCTAAAAGTGGAAATGCTACTGTAGTCAAAGAGATTTCTGAAGACATGGAAAAAGAGACAGTTGATGGTCAAATAAACTCACAGAACCAAGATCAATGCAAAGATGGCCCTGACTTTGGTGGATCGATCCTAGATATGGTTCAAAAATCACGTAAAAGAAACAAGTTTAGGAAACATAAGCCACTGAGAGCAGCAACAAAGGAAGAACATGTCTTCAAATTGATGAAAATCATGTATAGCTCCAGAGTTACTGAGAGGTTAGCAAAGGCACATGTCCTTAACTGTGTACCTGCTTCAAAGAAAGGCGCCAACATACTGGTAGGGAAAATATTCAATCTGGAGGCGAGGTTTAAGAACACTGAAAACAACCAAGGAAGAGGAAATAATCCAACAACAGGCAGTTCTCAAGGAAAAGTTCCAAAGAATCTTTCGAGAATTTTGACCTTGCTGCTAAGTTTTCTCAAAAAGTTCAAGAAATTAAAGGTAAGAGGAATTCTTGAATTGGAATGCCCTTTGTCACCGACTGTGGACAAGCTGCATAAAAGCTATCGACTAAAGAGGAAGAAGCAGTGGGTACAACGCAGTAGATTTGATAGCCGACAAAGATTGTTGTTTCGAGCAGCCATACTTGATTATGTACCACCTTACCAGGTAAGCACATTCATTTATCTATTCTGTAGTATTTCTCATTCATATGGTAATTTCTGTTGATAGCGAAACGATTTTCTAGTTAGTTATTAAGTCAATTGTTTAAAAAGTCAATTTTATCAGTTCATTTATTCAAATTTGATTCATTCGTTCATTCATTCATTAGCTCATTCATTCATTCATTCATTTATTCATCCATACATTCATTCATTCATTCATTCATTAGCTCATTCATTAATTCATTCTTTCATTCATTCATTAGCTCATTCATTCATTAGCTCATTCATTCATTCATTAGCTTATTCATTCATTCATTCATTCAATCATTCATTCGTTAGCTCATTCATTCATAAGCTCATTCATTCATAAGCTCATTCATTCATGCACCAATTCACTCACTCATTTGTGGATTTCAATTTTTTGAATCGAGAATGCACTTGATTTACGTGACCTAGTACAGCAGCTGTAATATTATTTCGTTTTCAATGAAGAAACGAAACAACTATACAGCACAATGTACTAATTTGAAATCGATGAGCCAAACAGAGTTTCTGACTGGGCTTACCACCAGATCATTATGTTTCCGATTTTTTGACTTGTGGTGGTTAGTCACTACAAAATTTTGTTGGAGCGTCAGCCTGATATCAAAAAGTGGCAACATCAATCTCCGGTGGTAAATCTAGTTACTCTGATAATGGATTTATTTCGAACAACTGTGGACAAGACAGTGAGGGCTACATTCAAAACAGAAATAGTGAACCATTTAAGGTGAAAAATTGTTTGAAAATAGAGTTTCGTATTTGGATGATAATTCGAACATTGCTTCTGTTTCAGTGGAATATTGCTTCCATCACGTCGAACATACTGTTATGCTTAATGATACGAAAAACCCTCCCTAAAAGCCTCGAGGAATTTTTGCAAGATTGTTTCGTGCAAACAAAACAAATTCCATGATCATGCGATTCTGTATTGGAAGTTTTAAACAAAATTAGTACGCTACTTTTGCTTTCACGTAATTTTATGACAACGTCAATTTTTCATCTTTCCTATACACAATAATTCTGAGCCAAACATGATTTAGTCAAAAGGACCGAAGATATTGTTGTTGTATCATCTTGTAACAGAGAGGGGGTCTAGTTGTCACAGGGATGTGTTGCTCACAATCAAAAGCTGAATGCAAACATGACCTAGAACAACTTTGCGGATGATGTTTTCTGGAATGATTTGATAAACTTCTTTCAAATAAACTTCAATTCCTTCGATTTAAAATTAGAGTGTGACATTTTATCCCTATGAAATCTATCCCCATCCTCCCACTACTTCAGAGACTGAAAGTTACCATTCCCCGTAGGTCTTCTGTTTTGTGAAGACTGTTTGCCAGAGAACTCTGCCACATAAACTGTTGGGAAGCAAATCCAATTGGCGAGTATTCTTCCAAAATTTGCAGAGATATTTCATGCTTGGGAAGAGTGAATTTCTCACTTTGCAAATGATGATGAAGGGTATCAAATCCTCTCACTGCACTTGGATGTTCAAATCAAACACAAGACCACAACATGTTTCCAAATCATTCTCAGATTGGCAAGTCAAAACACTTGAAAGCCTGATTTTATGGATCATTTCTGCCTTCGTCATACCTTTGGTGAAAGCTTGCTTTTATGTAACTGAATCTGCAATGCATCGAAGTCGAGTTTTCTATTACCGAAGAGACACGTGGACAGCTATTGAAACCCTAGCGAAGGACGTTTGCTTCGGAAAAGATTTTATCCTTGTCAAGAAAGACGTCGTTGAAGATGCTATTGAAAGGAACATTGCTTTAGGATGTGCCAAAATACGGTTTATTCCAAAGGCCAACAAAATCAGACCAATAATCAACCTACGACGGCCTGTCGTAAAGTCTGGTGGACGAAAATGCGCTTCAACGAATGTCAGATTACAGCGTTTGTTTAGTGTTTTGAAGTTTTTGCAGAAGCAAGATCCAGGCCTATTTGGAAGCACTGTGGGAGATTTGGATGAAGTAAGGCAGAAGCTGAGAGGGTTTCTCGAGAAAATCAAAGACCGTGAACCAAGGAATCTGTTCTTTGTGGCTTCCGACATTGAACGTTGTTTTGATACAATACCTCATGATCAATTGATCAATGTTGTGCAAAATGCCATGCAAAATCATGAGTACCTTGTCAGAAAGTTCTGCACAACGTCATATATCACTCATAAGAAGATTGTAAGGCCTAGGCGAAGGGTTGCTTCTGATGACAAAGACTTCGAATTTTTTCCAGATTTTCTCAAAATGTATCTGCAGTCTAAAGAATGCAAAGTTTCAAATGCCATCGTCACTGATTCTGTGTATTACGCTCATGAAGAAAAGGATGATTTGGTGTCGTTGCTCAAGAAACACATCAAAGAGAGCTATGTTCAAATTGGAGACAAATATTATCATCACATTCGAGGTATGTTGAAGCATTCAGATTCGATTGCCAATAGTTTTGTTTTGAGCTCCAATCCTTATTAACAAATACATACTTTATATTGCAATTGAAAAACTTGGCCAAGGTTTGTTTACACTCATTTCAAGTCATGTGATGAATCTCTTAATAAAGCATCTTTTGATTTATGAAACAAATTTCGTGCCATGCAAAGTTGTGTCATGAGCGTAAAAGGTAGCATAATATTACAAATTGGCAAGTGTATTGTTACATGACTTGAAATGGGTAGAACAACCTTAGCCGATCAGGTCTATAGCATCAGTTGCTTTTGATTGTGACTGGCAGTCAAAGTGATTGGCGATTGCAGAAAAAGAAAATTCTTTCGACCAGTCATTCAAAACGAAAAGTGTCGTAAATTTGGCTCTGCAACCCAGGTTGCTCGCTCGCTCTTCGTGCATTCCAAAGAATGCACATTGAAATACATACAAGGAGTACACTGAAATACATTGAAATATATACAAGTATACATTGAAAGCAGAAGGATGTATTCAACAGTCTCACTCAGGTATTTCATTGCTTTTGTTCGTTTTTTTACTGACCATTATCCTTAAAGTTGCTTACTGTAAGTCGAACCTGCAAGCTCTACTTTGTAAAAAATCTGTAAAAGAGGCTCTTATTGGGGCTAGGAGAGCGAGAGAGCAGGATTTTTAAAAGCAAAGAAAGTGGGAGAAGGGAGTACACAAGTGTTCGGCGAGGACGAAAAAGCTGGAAAATCTAATCCAATCTTTAAGGGAGCAGCTGCTTTCTAAGAGAAAACAACGAACTTTCCTCGTAAAGCCTCGTAAAAGATCTCAGTATTTCTTTGGAAAGAGAGCTGCTAACTCCTGGAAAAGAATAGAAACAAACTTAACCTAGGAGAAAACTGTTAAATGCTGCAAGAAAACCAACGAACTAATGTGAACCCTGAAACGAAGTAGATGAGTCTAGATCTGCAATAAAGAATGATGTTTTGTAACCAAACACATGTAGGGTGTGCCAAAAAATTGTACCCCGTTTGTATTGCTTCTGTGGAGGAGCCGTAGATTCCATTATCTAGGTTTTTACACAGTTGCATAGGTCAGGCTTCAACTTAGAGTTTGAGACCATGTATGAGTCTATCCGACTCGTGGTTGCTGATTTATGGCAGAGAGAAGGAAAAATAAGTGGTTGCTTCAAAAACAGCACTTCTTTTGTTCTCCAGAAACGTTAGAATCAAGTCAGTTTCCAAAGAAGTGGTTCTGGCGTCGTATGAAAATTTTTGCTAATTATCTTAGAGGGCTGGGGTGTTTTCTATTCATAAGAGAGCACTTTTTGTCTTTTTAAAGATGTGGTGAAAATTTTAATACGACGCTAGAACCCTTTCTCTGAAGACATACTTTATTTCCACATTGCTGGAGAACAATAGAAGTGCTGTTTTTGAAGCAACTACTTATTTTGGCTCTTCTCTGCCATAAATAAACGACCACTTGTCAGACTGACTCAAACAAAGTTCGTTGGCTTCAACTCTAACTTGAAGCCTGGCCTATGCAACTGTGCAAATGTCGAGATAATTTAATATACAACAGCTCCTCCACAGTAGCCACACAAGCGGGGCAAAATTATTTTGGGACACCCTGTCGGTCTGCAACGCAGACTGCCTGTATTATAGTTGCTTTGATGGTGCTTGCTTCGATTTACATGGATGCTTTGAACGATTGTAATTTTTCCTTTCAGGTATAGCCCAGGGATCAATTCTATCCACGCTCCTGTGTAACATACTTTATGGTGACATGGAGCGAACACATTTTAAGGAAATTCTGGAATCAGATAACTGTTTGTTGTTGCGGTGGACTGACGATTTCTTGCTCGTCACAACCTCTGAAGATTGTGCGGTAGATTTCCTTGCTAAATTACAATCGGGCTTCCCAGAATATGGATGTGAAATCAACATGAGCAAATCGAGAACAAACTTGAAGAAAGGCATTTTTGGCAAAAGGGACATCCTAAAACGAGTTGAAGGACAATGGTTTCCATGGTGTAATCTTCTCCTGGATATGACAACTCTGGAAGTTCGATTTAGCTACGACCGTTATATTGGTATGTTGGTTTTCATATTTAGTTTATAGTGAAAACGCCTGTAGTACAGGATTCGCATGGCAACCCATAACTGCATGGTCTTGGGTGCGGCGACTAGATTGCCGTGAAAAATCAATGTGCAGCTTGCGATGAAAGCCATGTTTGCATTGGTCCGCATGCACCTCGATGAGAAACGCAAAAATTTCTTTTAGTGTTAGCCACGCAGATATGGTTGCCATGCAGAAATACATATGACACCGGTGTGAAAAGCATGAGTTTGTCTCTAGCAGGCTAAAGTGGCAAAGGTTTATTGACAAAGTGATTCTTAAATGCTGGGCGTGTCAAAGAAAAGTTAAGATGTTTGGCGGGCTGCGGAATAAAAATTTCGCTGCTGATGTTCAAAACCGAAATGTCAATCTTTCCGTCAAAGGATAACTTAGATGTGAACTTATGTTTGGTAAAATCATTCATCCTATAGACCCAGAAATTAAAAAGGTGTAGGTAAGGGGTTCGTGTTGGAACGAGAACTCAATACAGTAAGGCTCCGCATTTAAGAAACCACTTTTTCATACCCTAGGCTAAATGTTTCATATATCTATGATACTTGTCACTTTTTAGGCTCTAGTTTCTTGAGTTCCTTATTTACTTTCTGGAAAGTCCTAGAAACTAAGTTATGACGGTATTTGGTCTTTAGTGATATATCAGCCTTATGTGTATGCTGTCAATGATTGTCATGAATTTCAATTAAAATTTGGGTAAAAGGCTGTCAAATCTAAGGTCCGTTGGTAGCAATCTCTTATGAACTTTGCATGAATTGAAACGTCTCCAGACTTTCAGATCAGGACTTTATGGAAATCAAAATACAAGAAACTTTGTTTTAAGTGTGAGCCTATAGTGTTCCTTATAAGTAAGAGGACTACTCACTTTTCAGTAGGCTAAAAGTTTCTTTTATGTTGTTTCTTAATTACGGGGCCTTACTGTATTCGATTGTGTCCATTAAAGACCTTTGAGCTATTCTGAAAACGAATCTGGACCAGGGAGATTAAGTACTTAAGTTACGTAATCTCCCTGATCTGGAGGGAACGATATTTCGTTACATTTAATAGAAGTTTCGAATATTAACAATTGCGATCGAAGCTCAAACGACATTCAATCGAGCCTCGCGTATAGAAATGTATAAAAATATCGCACGATCCAAGCCCTGTTTATAGAATAGCTAAAAGGTCTATTTACGTGCCATTGATCTCTGAACTGAATACAATTTTCAGCTTCAGAGATGGAATTTGAATTTCAGTGGTAGTAAATCATAGATCAAAATCGAAGTTTTTTTTAATATTCATTCCTTTTCGTAAGATAGTTTGGCTTTCTCTGTGATATGTAGCGTGTGCAGCTGTGAGAGAATCTTGGATTTGACACAACTGCATCTGAGAAAATTCCTGAAAATGTTTCAAACCTAAGATCTCATGGAAGGTGCAACTTTTGCAAGGCTGTGTAAGAAAACTAGATGCAATCTAGCTGGTAAAGTTTCTTTTTGCAGTATGCTTCAAAAGCCAGTTGCATAAAAATAGCTAAATGCGTTAATTCAAATAAAAATCAAATGATCAGCTATGTCTGAGAAATAACTTAGCCCTTGATCTACTCGCCAAAATAAAAAATCCGAGGATTGGCCTTATGGCGAAATTTTGGCGATTTTTGAAACAGGAGTACTTTTTTCTTGGACACACGATGCGGTAGAATCCCGATCTTTGGTGCTGTCGTTTATCTTATTAACTGTAGTGTAATTTCATTCAGCGCTGAGCTGAGTGTAATGTTTTGTAATATGATTTTGATTGATTTACAACGAAAACTTTTTTACAGGTATTGTGTCCATATAAACGCTAATTTCCTGTCAGCGGAATTTTCCGAGCCGGCGGGAATTCTATTGTTTGTGGGAGAGAATGTCGCCCGGAAATTGAATGGATCGTTACGGCTAAGCAACTTTTATTGTCTAAAATTCCGCCCGCTCGGAGACTTCTGCTTGCTGGAAATTGGCCTCAAGTACAGCAGGTTTTTTTACCACATAAAATGCAAAAACTACAACTAATGTAAATTTTCTGTGGCTGCCGTATCTAGACTTACTACATTTGTCCTTGTTTTCGCTCCATTTACCCCAAAGATAACCCCAATATACCCATTCAATGACTATAACAGTAAATAACAATTCAATTCAATGGAGCAAAACTTAGCCGAAAATCATCAGTCTATGCCGTATCTGGAAAGGACATGGTGTCCGCGAGTTCCAGCTACGACATCCACTTACAATAATTTCAAGATATATGTACAGATTAGTTGATAACAATAAAGGAAAGCAACTTGAACTGGTGCCTCAGAAAGAAGACCTCCCTCCACCTCTCTTCAGATGATCAATGAAGCACCCTCTCATTATCATGGAAACTGTAGTATATCTTTCAGTACAGCAGCTTTGCAGGGAGGATGCTAATTTCACTTGAAATTTCATGTGATCATTCAAGCAAGTGCGATTTGACGATAGCAAGGTTAAATGCAAGCAGACTGATGACTTATTTGCGGTTGCCCGTTCAGAGCTGAACCACCAAGCAGCCTCTTTATGAAACTCAACCCTTAGTTTGCATGTGATCAGTGCACTGTGTGAGACTCTTCGTCAGCATCTTGTCAGCAGATTTTGACAGAGTGTATACACAGCTGTACTTACATGGACACATTACCGTTAAGTTCATCGGGCTTCATGAGCATCTCTTCTATATTTACAGGAGAATCAATTGGCGATTCGATCAGCCTGCGACTTGATTCGAACCCTGGAAAAAGAATGTTGTCACGCATGATGCAACAGATTCGAATCCAATCTGCTTCTTTAATTCTCGATCCTGCATTGAATTCTGAAGAAAACATCTTGACCAACATTTATCAGATATTTTGCTTTGTTGCTGTCAAGTTCAACTATCATGTTATCAATCTTCCAAAAGGTATGTGCGTTGAAATTGTGTATTGCTGGTTTTATTATTTATAGTTGCTAGGTGAGCCACGGAAGTTCCCACTTTCAAAAATTCATAACACCAAGACAGAGGTGCAAAGACGCTACACGCCTACAAACTTGGTTTGGAGGAAACTTTGAGCAAAATTTCGAGGAAGAATATTTGAAAAGATGAGGATTTATAGTTATCTTATGTCCTCATAGAAATGGAAATTCATATAAATTTGTTATACATTTGTCAAAGTCTCCATTCTAGCACTGGGAGCTATGAAATCTGGAGAGGCGTTCTCAGCCAAACTAACAGGTGTGTCCTCAAAAATTTTCCCAGGGGCGAAAATCCCTTATTTCAATGTCTCTAGTAAATCTACCCTTGCTAATACACCACTGTATGATTGACTGAAAGATACTGAAAAATTCATCCAAAAATCCTATCGAATTCAAGCTTTAACAGCGTGAGCAAACAACTTTTTGAATTTCTTTCAACATTGCAGGCAATAGTTTCTGGCACGTGTAAATCCTGTAACGATCCCGATCGATCATGGAAAGATCAAGCAGTAGCTTTTTTGGTATATAGAAGCTCTTTCTTTCCTTATTTTCAAAAAACTTTGAAATGAGGAAGCTGGCACTTTGAAATTAAGGGTTTAGGGCCTGTTTATATGAGGAAAAACACCTCACCTGCCAGACCCGGGTCTGAGAGGTGAAATTCCACCTTCCAATAGAATCCTTTGTATTTTCAGTTTGCGTTTACATGACGAACGCAACACCACCGGTATAGTGCAATCCCACCTCACCAGAGGTGGAATCTCACCTGGGTGAGGTGAAATTTTTCCATATAAACAAAACACCACCGGTATGGTGAGGTGAAATGAAATTTTTGGTTGATTCTCATTGGTCAGTTCATTCTGATTTCACGGAAGAGAGACTTTACTCCACCTCACCTCTCAGCCCCGGGGCTGACAGGTGAGGTGAAAAATGTCATGTCAACAGTCACTGAAATTTACCTCGCTTGTCAGCCCCGGGTCTAGCAGGTGAGGTGTTTTTCCCCATATAAACAGGGCCTTAGAGAAAGGTCGAGGACTTTTTTGCATCTCTGCACCGATCTCTGCACTTTTCACGGATCTGAATGATTCAGCTTCTTGTTAAAAGATGAAAGACTTTAGTATTTTTCTGATTTTGCCCGCATTTTTAAAGGTAAATTCGACTTCACAAATATTTCTTGGTTGTGACAAGGCTAGAAAATAGCCTGAATATCTCGATCAATACTCCTCAAACAAAGCAGTGCCCAAGAGAATTTTACCTCGCTCGGGAGAAATAGGTTTTTAAATAAATAATTAAGTTTTTCAATCCCAGGACAATGGATGTGCAAATGATATTGCTCAATACGAGAATTTTCATAATGACTTGTGATCAAGTGTTTTGGCTTTTCGAGACATTTCGCAACTATGGAATTTCCGTAAAGTCGAATTTGCCGCTACGCTACGCAAAGAAAATTACAAAAATACTTCAATTTCTCGGCTGCCGAGCGGAATTCCATTCATTCCAATCGATCCACCAAAGTTGGTGCTATTAATTCTGAAAATGGGAAACTTTTCCTGGCTCACCCGATTATCTCGATTGCTCGTATCTATTTGGCAATAGTCACAATACAAGTTCAAGACTGTTTTCTTTTGCAATCAGAGTGGAAAACATGTTTGCTGCAAAATTCTTTAAGTGGTTGTCGGTTAACAAGAAAGATCTTGGTTCCCATCTACTTCTAATGTTTTCAAGTTGAGGAATTTCATGGAAACTCAGTTTGAGATATTCCGTAACAAGATAACTAGCTGTGTTACTGTCACCATTTGTTCTTTTAGATGGTCAGCCCAATGCTAATGAAAAATTCTTCAATCAAATGCTACAATGCATTTTCAAAGCGTTCTACAAACAGTACCGTAGAGTCCACGAAAATGTCTGTTCAAACAGCAAACCATTGATGTCAAAGCGAGTTGCAAAAAGCCTGTTCGTTTCTGCCTTTGTTAGTATCCTTGCTAAGAAAAAATCGAGGTACAAGAGACTGCTCAAGTTTCTGCAGGATGGTAAAAAGAAAAAGAACAAGAACGCCGAGGAATTAGACATTGCAAAATATCAAGAAGAAAGTACAATATTTCACCTGATTCGATGAAAGTGCTTGCAATGTAATATTTCATCTCATTTTTTTCGACGAACATTGCAAACTATCAAGAAGAAAGTGATGTATCTCACTTGATTTGATTAACGTGTTGGCGGAGTAGTATTTCACCTAATCTTAATAACGTTGCGAAATATGAAGTAGAAAGGGAAGTATTTCACTTCTTTCGACGGACATGTTTACGATGTAGTATTTCACTTGATTCGACGAACATGGCAAATAGCAAGAAGAAAGCGAATTGTTTCTCCTGATTTGATGGACGTGTTCGCGTCATTTGATGAATGTTGCAAAATGTCAGGAAGACAGTGCAGTATTTCACCTGATTCCATGGACATGTTCGCGACCATTGCTATAGGATCTCTTGATGTGAGTGTTTTTGGCTTTATCAGTAATATTTCCCTTCCCAAGAAATGGACATACTAGTTACAGAAGAGGACTTACATTTTAAATGGGATGATGGTGAGTTATCCTGAATTTTGAAATTTTTCTTTGTGTGCAATGCCATGTTTTTATCAAACGATGATAATAGTATATTGCACAGTTTTTGGCTTGCAGTAGCATTTTCATATTCTTCGGAGGGTAGGTACTACTGCACATATTGAGAAGCCAACGTATCAAAATTAGATGCATTGAGGCCATCACACACGAGTCAATTTCTGTGAAAAACATTTGCAGACAAAATTTGTGACTAACAATTATTCCCTAAGACTTAGTTTGTATTTTTGAGCCAAATGATTCACTTGCGAATGACTCGGGCATCAATCTGACTTCGTTTGCATTAGATTGCATTCAAACTGCAATTAATTTAGAACAGTTATCCTCGATCTATGCTATACTTATTTTTGCGCACACTCATTGCTTCAAGCAACGATAAATTTGTACCAGGTGTCGCAAAATGATTGTGCCCTGTTTGTGTGGATACTGTGGAGGAACTGTATAATTACTTGTCTCGGTTTTTATGCAGTTGCATAGGTCAAGCTTTAACTTAGAGTTTGAGATATTGTTTGAGTCAATCTGACAAGTGGTTGCTGATTTATGGCAGCGAAAAGGTCAAATTAGTGATTGTTTCAAAAACAGCTCTTCTGTTGCTCTCCAGCAACGAAAAAAAAATAAAGAACTGGTTCTAGGATCTATAGTATAAAGAACAGGTTCTAGCATCTATAGTTTAAAGAACAGGTTCTTGCATCGCATTAAGATTTTCGCTAAATCTTCTAAATGGTTAGCAGGCAGTCTGCTTATAAAGGAGCGCTTTCTTCCTGGTAGAACATGTAGTGAAATTTTAATATTTCAAAACTTACTTTATTTTGGCATTTCTAGAAAAAAAATAGAATTGCCGTTTTTGAAGCACCCAATTATTGTGCCTGTTCGCTGCCATAAATCAGCAACCACGTGTCAGATTGACTCACATAAGGTCTCAAACTCTAAGTTGAAGCTTGACCTATGCAACTGTGTAAAAACTGGGATTATTGAATCTTCAGCTCCTCCACAGCAAGCATACAAATGGGGCACAATTTTTTTGGGACACGCTGCAAATGGCTCATATCACAGAACACATCCGATGTGATAACGCAGTTCGATGTTCTTGATAAACTCATGAATATTTTCACACATCTGATTTCACTTAATCAGGGTAAAAAAACGGTATCAAATATAAACTATTGATTAGTGGACTGGGACTGGTCTTGTTGCTTGTTTTGATCAATAGGTTGTAACATACCAGGTGAGTTCCCAAAAACTTCACATCCTACCTGAAATCAAAGGCTAGACTTATTACATGAGTCCTTGTTTTAGCTCCATTCCCCTAACGATACTGCTCAATAACCATTCCTATGCTTTAACAGTACATAACAATTCAATTCTATGGATCAAAACTTAGGCGAATGTTATCACTCGAATCTGGTCTAATCAAAGGTTATCCGCAACGCTTTTGACCAGCAAGTAAGTGAACGGCTTGCCGCTTGGCTATCCTATGATATACTATTTGATAATTTCCTGATGCAGCAATTTCTCTCTAGCAAACTTAGAAACCTAGACGGAGTTTTCTTTGTTACAAAACGTGCAGCTTTTTCAATAAATGATATTGCCTTCGGTTGCACTACTGTATTTTCTCGTTATGGTGTGAATTGTCTCACTTTCTTGTACTTCTTTTTTCACGCCAGAGAGTATGGCAATATGCAGGTGTGCCTCATTGCTGCTTTGTTCTTTTGTGGAGGATGAAATTCTTTTCTACTACGGAGGACTAGCGTACCTCCTCCGCAGAAACATAAAATTTCCTCCGCAACAGCATATATACCCATGGTCTAGCGACACATAGTCGGCACACAGTCACACCAAATTTTCTACAAAATTAAAAGAAATTTTCGCAATATGTATAAGATTAGCTTGTTCCTTTGAGACAGATGCATAAAAAGAGATTGTCAAGATAAATGATACAATCAAACTTGGAAGATTTTTGAAAAGTTCACATTTTCTCGGTCACACAGGGTGCAGTGAAAACCCGCATAAGAGAACCTTCAGATTCAGAACCTCAAGGCTGATTTGTAACTAATTAAGTACCTTATATGTAAGAACCATTTCAGCCTGGTAAATGAAGCAGGTTCTTGTGCAAATGATTATGAAAGACTGGAATACATACTCAAACCAACGAGGACAGATTTTGTGATACAATTTCAACAGTTGCTTTAATTGACACCTCAATTCAAAGCAATTAGTGACAGCAGACAAAACAAATTCTCCCCACCACCAGTAAATCAAAACAAACACGACCGCAAAATTTGCCCCAAATCCAGCAGGGCAACCTCTTGCCTTGTGCAAGCGAAATGTGGTTAGTAAGAGAAATAATGTGCTTATAACGAAAGAAGAAGAGTAAATCTAAAGTTTTGTTCCGTAGATTGTGTTTATATGATTCAAGGGCTGTGTGGCAATTGTTTCATTAAAGTCCCAAATACCCAAGAATTGTAATGCTTTCTGCTCGGCTTCTGAATCGAACAAACGAAATCCGCGAGACAGGACTTTAGATTTACGCTTCTTCTTTCGCTATAAGCACATAATTTCCCTTAAAAACCATCTTTCGCTTGTACAAGGCGAGAATTTCCCTACAGGTTTCGGAGCAACTTTTGCGGTTGTGTTTGCTTAGATTTACTGGTCAAGAGAATTTCCTTTGTCTATAATCGCTAATCGCTTTGAATTTGAGGTGTACATTAAAGCAACTGTTGCTATTGTATTACAAAATCAGTCCTTGTTGCGCAACGCAATTTTTTGGTCCGTCCAGTACATCCTATGTATAAAAACCATTTCAGCCTGTTGCATAACATCACAAGTTCCTTTATGCAGTTTTTCACCGTAGTTTATGTAATATTTTCAAACGGCGGATAAATCTTGAAATCTTGAATCATCCGCTAAATAAGAAGATGATGTTAATGGATGGTCTCATTTTAAAACTAAAATCCATTTTCAACCTCAAGAAGGATGCTGCAACGCTTTGCACTTATCTGGCAGTTAGCCATGATCACGTAATTGATCGCCTTGGTTTCGTAGTAGTCTTTGAGCGTGTAGTAAAAGCCGTTATTCTTCGGTAGAAATGCAACCATTGATAACTGTCCCAAATGTCGCTTTGCAGAACTGACTTGAAGGTCGCTGATGAAAGGGTTCATGTCTGTTTTGAGTTTGTTCAAGTTGGTGATGCTCTGTGCGAAGTTGGCAGCTGTTGACTTTACGAGGAAACTTTTGATGACCTGGGTAATGCCTTGTAAGCCATAGTTGACATCAATATTATAACCAAATGTGTTTTGAGGTAGCACTGGTGTGCCTGCATTGTTGCCGTTGTCTTCGATGTTAAACAGCCTCTTGAGAGTAACTCTACTTGCGTCCTGCGCAGTTTCTGGAAGAACAATGTTACATTAGATTCATTGCATGGGCCTAGTTTTTAATTGAATTGTTTGCTCAAACAGTTTTTAGGTTTTAGTTTGAACGTTCATCAGTGTATCAGTAGCGACAGCTACGACTATATAATCAGTCTGATGTCAATCGTCAGCAGTTACCAAATTGAAATACTAGCTGGCCTTAAGCTACAAGAGGGCCTGGTTTTACTTTACAATTGTTATTTGGTAAATTCTGGTGGCTTCGCCAGCAGTTCAGCTGTTGTTAAAGGGACTTCTCTATTTAGTTTCTTTATCGTAAGAAAACTTTAGCTTCAAAATTTCTCGCATAAAATTTGGAAAGAGCTCGCGAAAATTTTTGCGCCTTTATTCAAGGAAACTTCTCTGGTTTTTCAACTGAATAACACCTATGTTTATTCGTATTCTACATTCAGAGCGAAAGACGGAAAATAGAGTGCATTAGGAGTAAGGATAAGTAGGATAAGGGGCACTCTTCTGGTCGAAAAGGGGGCGCAAAGCTGAGTTTTTATCATGAGGGGGGGCAGTTGCCCCCATTTACCCCCTAAATCCGCGACAGGATATCTCAACTCCTTGATGATGTATTTTGGAAATAAAGGAACGCATTTCCTTCACTTTACTTTTGAGTAACATGGGCAACGAACATGCTTTCAAACAACATCGGTTATTCATCTCACGAAATATCTTTCGATGAAAAAATTTAAATGAATTCATGATGCACAAAACCAGATGCACAAGATACGATTTAGAGACTCATAAAAGTACTGTGTTGTGTACATACTTATCTTCATTTCAACTGGATAGTGATCGCTGACTTTCAACGCCTACGAGGCAAGACAAAGCTATCAAAACTAGAAAACTATGCTTTGATGACTACAGGTGGACTTGCTACAAGTCTCTCTCGCGGCAAAAACGGGAGAAGGAATAAAAGCGAGAGAGACTCGTAATACTTGGCAGTCTAGGTCGTTGGCAGGACAGGATTCTGTCCAGTCGGCATCCTTTTAAAGAAACCAATATCCAATCATATGCTTCGAAAGGACAATGATACAACAGAGCGAGGCTCTGCGATGTTTTTGACAATGGCAGACTCAAGCTTCGATTAAACAGTTGACAACAAACCCTTCTTTTTTGAAAATGGAAGCAAGGCTCGATTGCTCATGAATATTAATGAGCATGCCAAGTATTACAAGTCTCTCTCGCTTTTTTCCTTCTCCTGTTTTTTTCCGCGAGAGAGACTTGTAGCAAGTCCAGACTACAGGTTGAGTAAAAAGGTAATCCCTACTTGAAATGAAACTGCCTCATGGATACCAAGGTCGTGAAATTGTCAAGTATAACATTCAATAGTGAACATTTTAGATATATTTAAGATTTTACCTGACTGAAATCATCCACTTCGTTCTGAAATTACGAGAGATTTTTCCAAGAAAACCTCTTCAAGAATACTTCAAAACAGACAGGAAATCACGACCAAACCTTCTGCCTTACAGGAATGACGCTTACGTGGATTAGCTCGTGTTATCCATATGCAAAGATGAACGTGTTATCCCGCGGAACATTACCTCACAATATTATTCTGATCAGAGTGGATAACCTGTGCTAAAGTGTATTGAAGTCATTGCTATAAGGTAGAAATGTAAAGAAAATTTGGTCTTTATCTGAAGGGCTACCCTTGGGTACCAGACTCTCTCTAACAAAGAAAATTGAGAGTCTGGTACAGTGCGACCAAAACCTCGTCCTGGTGCTGTTCATATTGACCAATCAGGAGCCTACATACATATCCTTGTAGGTGCAAAAGGTCACAGCGAAACAATAGAAAGCACTTTCGATGTGAAACGCTGAACAGTGAGAGAAGGTAGAAGATAGCAACTGGCCACGATTGCGAATGAATTTAAAGACACTTTTGCGCGTTTAATCGTCAGCCAGAAGTGAGATACTCGCCAAACTACTCACGGAGTTGAAAAATCAAGATATTTTATCAAGCTGCCGCTGTTATCTCAACGAAGTTTGGCCTAATTCTTCGCATGCAGTGCAGTTATCAAATGCAGTTGACTAGCAGCATCTACCCTGGGTACCGGAGTCTTTGGTACCCAGGGTACTAAAGGGCCGGCCCTGGTCAACCAGTAACCTTTGCGCTCTTCAGCTGTTAACAATTCGCACGAAAGCTTCGATTGACGTTTAGTGAACAGCGCCCGACTAGCAAAGTAGTAAGCCTCTCCTCTTATCGCGCATGCAACCTGAGTTCAAAACTCGTAATGGCATATGTAGTGTTTTGTCGTCAGTTTTTTTTTCCAGTGACTGCTGGTATAGCCTGTTGATAAGATTTAACCTTTGATATGAGAAATCAGAAAACGTTCACTTCACACGATCACCGCCTCAAGAAATACACAGCAAGCCAGTTCAAAAAAGGGAGAAACTACAACATCCTGAAATGGCGTAAAATACGGTATATGGAAACAGTAGCAACTTACTGTTTGATTCTTCCAGTCTACAAAGATTCTTAGTGGATACTTTATTGAGCAGCCATGCGCCATCTTTTCTCCCTAGCAGAAACTCTTTATCACAAGGCAACAAGGAAGAAAAAGAGCGCACTGCAACGATGCTGACCAGGGATCTTTAAGGCCTGCTTTGAAGGTTTATTTAAGGGGTCTCTTCGAAAACATTGCCGATGATTTCAGAACGGAATGGTAGATTTCAGTCGAGTGGATTTTAAAGTGAATTTTAACATTTCCACCAAATAATGAAACCATCTGGAGGGATTGGGTTTTTACTCGGCCTTAAAAACATCTTTTTAAAAACATCTGTCACTTCCTTTTCCAGTGGCCTGGGCTTACCCTGACCACTTGAAATACCCAGTTTAGAATATATGTAACGTGAAGTCTGTTTAAATCATTTGAGAATTCATAACTCAGAGAGATCTTGACCCGAAGTTGAGATCTTAACCTTCACAAAATCAGACGTTTGGCAACAGTTAGTCGAAATTTGTGTCCCTTATCACTGTTTTCACATAATTCAGTCAAAGGCATAGAAACATTGTATGGATATCCAAAACACAAGGCAAAATTTCAGAACCAAAGCCATACCTGCTCATATGTAAGACCATACTCTCGATCATAGTGAAATGCACCAGGACTCAGTGGTTCCACAGCTTGTAACATGTTGTTGCCTGCAATGACGAGCCTAAAATGCAAGGAAAGAAACAGTCTTAAATTAGGAACCACAAAAGAGGCTCGTGATGATACAGGTCATGGCCTCTTTGAGAGAATATCGATTCCTACTATCGGTGCATGTTAACATCATCAAATGATTCGAGCACCTATCACTCTCTGCGATTTGTTTCACTAACTGGCGGACTCAACGTAGTTCCCAGGCCCCAAACAGTCTTCTTCCAGCCTAAATCTCGCTTCAAAGTAAAAGTAAGTACAAAACACAAAAAGTCATAGGTTAAGGTGGGTGGGTACTGATAGAAATTTGAACACTGATACACTCTTGATGCATTATCGCCCATGATCTATCGTTCATTGATTTAAATTCAAGTCAAACCCCAACCCTTTTTCTCATGTACAACGAGTGAAGTAGCTAACAAGGTTTCAGGGTATCTCTTCGTCTTGCCGTTTCTGCTTGAAAAGTATTTTTGCAATTAGTAGGTAATGAAAATATGATTCTTCGTATCCGTTTCTTTTCTGATAATTCAGCTCTTTTCTGGTAATTCAGCATATTGGTGTAATAAACCTCAAGCAAATTTTTGTCATTTTGAATAAGTGTACCCCAAGAAGTGACATGAGCAAATCAATGAACGCGTCAAAACAAGGCCATAGCCCTTTTAAGGCACTCAAGGCCATAAGCCTTTTAATGAAAATCAACAAGTGCAATCTGCAAATAAACATTTTTAGCTGTTCTTCAAGCAGTCTGCATCGATCGATAAAGTTATCAGACTTGTATGCGAAATGTTCGATTGGGCGGTGACGTCACATCATTGTTGCTCACACTGAAATCCTTGTCAGACTTTAGCAAAATTTGTAACAATACATATCGCTCGATCTGGACCCTTCTACGGGGTGAGTCAAAGAAAAATTTACGCGTTTGGCGGGCCGTGGAGTAAAAAGTATGAGACCGATATTCAAAACTAAACATGTTAATCTATCAGTCAAGACTATCTTAGATGAGAAATTTTGTTAGGTAAAATCGCTCATCATTTAGACTCTGAAATTAGGAAAATTCTGGAAAATAGCCAGTTTGCGAATGAGGATGCCACATTCCATTCTGGCCAATGATTTACTTGTTATCGAAATTCAAGCTCTATTGCTGAAAATGACAATGTAAACTTGATTGCCTCAATAATCATGGACCTGAATGGAACGTGGGATTCTGGATTCCCATATAGACTCCGTGCAGACATTTTTCTAATTGTTAGGTCTTAAACATGTGTGATTTTACCAGACAAAATTTTCTGATCAAAATTAGTCTTTGACTGATAAATTAACAGTTTAGTTTTGAATATCGGTCACATACTTTATATTCCATTGCCCGCCAAACGCGCAAACTTTTTTTTGACTCAACAGGTGTATATAGCAGCTTAAATTTCTATCGCTTTGGTCAAATGTTTGCATAATTCGGTAGAAAGCAGGGACATTGTTCTGAAATACCTTTCCCACAGTATTTATGCCGCGAACGTTCATTGTAATAGATTTAGGTTGTAGTTAGCGTATAGTGATTAGTGTACAAGTATTCTTTGTTTTCTTTTTGTGTATTATCCTAGCAGTGTTCATTGTTTTTTTGTTATATGTAAGAACATGGGGTAGCCATGCAATTTTGTTCCTCATGTTATTGTCCCGGTAGTGTTAATATGTATAGTATGCTGTATAGTATTAATATGTACGTAGAGTAGGTAAACATGTATTGTATTGTAAAAGTTTCATAGGGATAAAAAACAGTGTTTGCATTGATTGGAAGGAAGGTTTACCAGACTCTTTCCATACCTGTCATAAGCGCATTCGGTACTTGCAGAAGTCGTGTCTTTAACATCATTAATTAACCAGTAAAATCGATGATCTGTTGCTAGTCTGATTGAAGACCAATCATCATTCACATACGTGCATCCAGCATTGAAATCACCCATGATTATTGCATCACCGATACCGAAACGAGTTTTTGCATCATCATAAACATCCACCAAATGATCGATTTCTGTCACTGCATCAGTTGGCATCGTGTGGATACCAATTGCAAAGAAGGATGGAATAGCTAGAATGAAAAAAGACATCTGTGAGATCTGTGAAAATGCGAAATAACTCCTAACGCAGCAAACATCTTGTCTGCTATTATTCGCGGACATTTTTCATCTGATATCTAGTTTGAGACAGAGTATAATGTCCTATGTGTCTTTTTAATGTTTTGTATTTATTTTCCTTTCGTAATTCATATGTAAGTCGTCTTAGTTTTTGTGATGCCACGGAGTAGTCATCGTATTTTGCACCCAATGGCATCGTCCTCGTAGTGTCGTAAAGTATTCCGTAAGTAGTGTGACTAGTAAATTTGTATTGTAAATTTTTTATTTGAATGTAGAAAAAAGATAGATTATGATGCAATACTAGACTTATGTCGATGAGTTCCTTGTATCACTGCGGCAAACCCTTCTCAAATGGGACTCATTATGGAATAGTGAAAACTTGGCCTAATTTTCTTCAATCATCAATGGAATTATGATGGAATCACGGCATCAAATCTCAATCCCAAGGGAGTGTTTTCAATTCTTTAATCGAATCGAAAATTCATTCATTCATTCATTTTTATTTATTTAGGCACGGTAGCCCCGTCAGTCCATGAGAACTGCTTTTCAGGGGGCCGTGGCACAAACGTTACCAGTTTACGATTTGATTCTTCTCTTAAAGGTGGCAAGAGATGGTGCCTGTTTGACATCAAGTTCAAGGCTATTTCAAAGCTTAGGTCCACGAAAAGATACAGCCCTCTGCCCATTGTTAGTTTTTCGTAAAGGTATCGAAAGATCAGTTTCGGTGTTTCTGAGTTCCCTGACATTTCGAGTCGACCTTTTTTCAAACAAGCTGGAAAGGTACTCCGGGACGAGACCGTTTAGCGATGTTTACACTGTAGTTGCGGTTTCGCCTCTAATAATGTCGCTTACAGTAGGCCATTTTAAACTTTGTATCAAACCTATAGAAGGGGTATCAAAGTTGCTTTTCGTAACGATTCTAGCAGCTCGATTTTGCAACTTTTGTAAGGTTTGCAGCTTGGTCACCCCGCAGCACGTCCATACCGAACAACAGAACCGAAAATGGGGCTCGACGATACCCGAATACATTTTACTCAATGTGTTTTGAGGTAAAAATTTTCTGGAGTATTTCAGAAACCCAATTGCACGAGAAACTTTGGTACGGACATTGCTAATGTGCTCTTCCCAATTTAAGTTCTTATCGATTATCACACCCAGGTATTTTGCTCGGTCAACATTTTCAACTTGAGAGCCACCAATAAAAAATTTTGGATGATCAACAATTTTGTCAGTAATTTTCTTAATTTTGGGCCTACAACCATAGCCTACAACCATAGCCTGAGTTTTTAGGACATTCAAAGAGAGTTTATTACCTTGCATCCATAGCTTCAAATCATTCAGTTCACTATTTAGAGTTTGTTCTATGTCTACTAAACTTGTCTATGTCACAAAAATTCTATCTCATTTACTCCGTAACAATAGTAATTCACAAATCTCGCAAGATGATTGGTACTGTAGGAATCGCGAAGTTTGGGCCGAAATAGGGCCAGGTTTTTCAGAGTGATATTTTGAGTCTCTGTTAACTGAAATGCCATCATCAAGTCAAAGACCACAAGGAAACAAGAGACTCGTCGTCATAAGTCTAATGCAATACCGGGTGAGCCAGAGAAAAGTTCGCAGCACCAAGAGTGCTTCACGGATTTGAGTGATTCAGATTTCAGTTAAAAGCCGGAACATCTAAGTATTTTTCTGATTTTTCTCGCTGTCTCATGAGTGCCAGAACTATTGGTAAATGCAGCTTTGCAAAAATTTCTTGATCGGAAAATGACCGAAAGAGGGCCAAAACATGGATCAGGTCACAAAGGACTCGTCGCTCAGATCAAAAAAGAAAATGCAACTTTTCATAGGTGAGAGATATCCACTGAACATTTATTGCCATGGGATTATCTTTAGTATTTGTTTGAAAATTGATGTCTTGTAACTCATGAAAGAGGTGCAGCGCCATTGCTTATTGCTTTGTGAGTCCCTACGATTTGATCAATGCTTTAGGCCCCTTTTCAATCATTTTGTAACCCTGAAACTTTTTTAAATTTGATTTTACATATACTTCTAGTGTTGGTATGGCAACGAGAAAGATCACAAGAATATTTCGATCTTTTGGCTTTTAACTAGTATTTTAATCATTCAAATGCCTGAGATATTCTTGATGATGCAAATTTTCAAAACAAAGTGGAAACTTTTCTCTGGCTCACCCGGTGGATTCTGCTACGTTTGACTGACACCAAAATACAAAGCGATTAGCAATTTTACACAAAGCGCAAAGGTTATTCCATGTCTGGATGGTCAAGTGACAAACAAACTAAAGCAAGCGGTAAAAAAAGTTGCTCTGCAACCCAGTTAGCTTCCTCACTCGTTGTACATTCATTCATTTCATTTTTTCATTTATCATATTTACCCACAAATCCCTATCAGCTAATACAACAACAAGATAAAAGTTTGTAAAATTACGATAGTAAAAAAGAAAAATAAAAAAAAGAACAATGTACTATATTATATCTACAAAGAATAATATGGAGTGTAACCGTGGTAAGTGCTGCTCTTCCTAGGGATCGTGCTTTGGGTTAAATGCTAGTGTAGCAAGTAGTCCTTCAGTTTCTTTTTAAATGTGAGAACTGTGGGGCTATTCCTTATATCAAGAGGTATATCATTCCACAGTTTAGCACCAGAGTAAAGAAAACTCTTGAAAATTCTAGGTTTCGTTTTGGGATATCAATATCTTGGCAGTTTCTCGTTGGGTATGCAGATATTTGAGATCTCATGGTGAATTTTCCTTGAAGGCTTTTCATCGGACATAAATGGTTTCAAGAGCAGAGCAGGCATGATCATATTTGAACACAAGAAAGATATAATATCTAAACATCTGCGTGCGCATTTTATTTGTTTGGATCTCAAGCCTTTTGGAGAGCAATTTAATTCCCTTATTTGTTATGTAAACAAAGCGATTACTGCCCAGCCTCTGGACCAAACAAATAAGATGCCCCAGGCACAAGTTTAGATGTAGTCTTCTTTTCGCGATATGTGCTCGTGTTTGCTCCTAAAAACCATTTCTGCAATGCACAGCAAGGAAGCTAACTACCTGGTAAAGAGCTTGCATTGTTATTCTTTGTGACATAACCTAGCGGTCATACAGAATTCCCTTTGTCTGCAATGCCTAATCGCTTTGTACTTAAGTGTCAATCAAATGAAGCAGATACTGTTGCAATATTGTCTGTCCTTTTTGCTAGAAGGTAATTAAAGACTAATGACGGATTTTACCGGTGGTCATACCACGCATAAAGCCAAAGAGCAAACCAGGGATAAATAGTATTTACTACTCTCCTCTTGTTCTTCACTACAATCTGAATCTTCATCGGCTAAATTCTCACCTTGCACCTTCAGTCCTTCACCGAGGTCCGCCAAAGATCCACGACAAATCCATTTCTTGATATGACGAACTCCATTTCTCTTCGCAGCTTCGGTTCGTTGCCATTGCCAACGGGCTTGCTACAGTTCAAATCGGTTGCTAAGGGCTTCATTGAAACGAGGCTGCATTTATGGTCGCTCGCGCGAAGCGAAACCATAGCGTTTCGTATCCCTACTATTTATCCCTGGAGCAAACCAAATACAATCTGCAACCCATTCTTTCTTCCGTGAAAAACCCATCTCCAAAGACATTTAATGAAACATCGAATACAAACGATGTAACTCACCACTGACATTGCTGCTAAACTTGACAACAAATGGTTCTCTTTGGAAGATATCCTTCGCTGAATCATCGTATACGTAATGATCGTCAACTGTGAAGATGTCTGATCTGCAAAATCAAGGATTAAGTTCTTTCAAACTTCCTGTGAAGTCTGTCCGTTCACAGGCAATAATGCACCGTTGACCAGTAGACCATTTCGACAATCAAAACAGGAGACAGGGGCGAGCGGTTCGTTCTGGTAAATGGCTGCCAAGGAGGTTCTGTGAATGATAGATTTCCCTCCACAAAACCTTTAAGTATTGAATTCATTGTTGAAACTACGAATCTTTGAGAAACAAGTCCTCAAAAACGTAGCTGCAAGGATTTCCCATGACTCGTATACCTCATAACGAAAGAGAGATCTCACATCAAACGGCTTTGGCGGGAAAGCAGGAGGCTATTCGTCATTCGTCAGAACTCTATCATTCATAGAAGCTCCTTGGCAGTCATTTACCAGAATGAATCGCTCTCTCCAGTCTCCTTTTTTAATCTTCGAAATGGTCTATGGTCTTGTTTCATTCCCAAGATAATGATGCGAGAATAGTTTAACAATTTTGCGTTTTCTTCGTTTTTCACACATAACTTCGATTGAGTGCCACCATGATTCAAAAAGTTCACACCGTAAAATTCACCAAAGTTGTTGGAGAACTTGCTTTACCTTTTTGCAACAGTCTTTCCAATAGATCAAAAGTGATTTTGCAACAGAGTTTACAAGAATTCTGAAACATAGATTTTAGGGTTTTAATGTTGAAAAGAGCGTCTCGTGATGCAGTTTTGCTTTTGTCAACATTTGGTACCGTTATGAATCCGCAGAATTTGTCCATCCGAAGGTAAAGTTTTCAATCGACCTTTTCATTACATCTCCTGCAAGGTTTAATCTGTCAAGCAAAATGAAGCACATGATAATTGAGTCAGTGCAAGCCAAGAAATTTGGATTTGAAAGTTAGTACTCTTTCGTGTCATTGGTTTGCAAAGAAAGGGGCTTTGAGTGCACTTTTAGGCCTAACTTGAAATAATGTCTTCTCAGCCATAGATGGCCCAATTTGAAAAATTTTGCTCTTTGATATCCCTTAGGTTGTGGTAAACAACAGAAAAATCGACTTGGTACATTTCTGATACTTTCACTTCAATGCATTAATCACACTAAAATGGGAATCTGGATCACAGTGAGTCAGTAGTTACTGCAAATTACAAGGAAACAGCACACAAAAAATGGAATGCAGAAATCGTAAGCCCTTGCTACGAGTAAAGCAAGTCCTTTGCAAGAACATGATACAGTCTAAGACAAGATAAAGAAGTACCTGTACATAAACGCATATTGCTCCTTGCTTGATGTTCTCCCAAGACGAATGCTTTGTACCAGACTGTATGTAGTTGTCCCACTGCAAATTACAAAGATTTTAAGCAGTTAGAAAGACCAATGTAGATTTCGAAGAAGTTGTGAAGGCCTGATGAAGTTTTGATTAGTTGGTTAAACAAATTTTTGACGTCTTTCATCTTTCTGAGCATTGATAGACCTTTACACAAAATCACAACATTCTATTGAAATACCGAGTTGCTGGTTTCGCCTCGCTTTGGAGTCACCCAACGGCGTGCATCTCTAACGGCAACCCATGAAATTTGTTGGCAATGTTTAGATTTGGAAAAAGAGTGCCTTGTTTGCAGCAATGAAATTTACTTCCTTTAGGAAGTGTAGGCTTCACCTCGATTGGAACTGTACTTTGTGTTAACGTCTATTCCGAAAAAGCTTTGATGGACAGATTCACAGTGATCAATTAAGCGCTTGTAGGCATAGGATGCATAGTTACTAGGAGTTTGCAGTATCCAACGAGAGCAAATTTGTCACAGGTTTACTCCTGCAACCATCATATCCGGGCAACATCCATTATAAGCTCCCCAAAATGAGGGGTATCTCTTGCGCTCATGCAAGTATTTGATGAATCAATTGGGTCTGTGTACTTCATACGTTTGTTGAAGTTGTAAGCCGTCTGATCTCTGTAAGAGTCCTGCCCTTGTTATCATTTACTTGTTGTAAATTCGTAGCTTCAAAATCTTGCATTTCCATGTGAACGTATTTTATCACTCAATTAATAGCCAACCCATTTTCATTACAATATTTAGAAGCATAAACCTAGCCGACCCCTTCATTAGTTCTCTTTTGCAGTGGAAAGTAAGGTCTCCACGAAGCCTACATCATTCAGGCACGAAATGACACCTTTGCTGGAGCTAGCATGAAGTGAAGGTGAAGGTGATATTGCGTTTCAAGTGCTTGGATCGCAGAAATAGAGCAGAGCTTATGGAGTCCAAGACCCCTTGTCATGACGCTCAAGCGACGTGGCCCTACGGGGTATCGAACCCACTCCATCTGACTGTTCTTGCTGCATAATCAGAGGACTACACCACTGTACCGCACTAAATTCAAATATGGCAAAAATAACAGCATTCAAAAGATGCCCCATCTTTCATTCTGAAACTTGTGGGCTACTCTCGAGTACTGAATAATCGTCCCCCCCGCTTATTAATTTTTGAAAAATTCTCCAACCCCCCCGCTCTTATTCCAACCCCCCCCCTTTATTAATTCTTGGAAAAATGAAATGATATTAAACGTAATTTCTGAATAAACGCAAGAAAAAGTCTCAAGAAGTGCATTCAACAGAACCGGAGTTCAAAAGTAAATGTATCAGTAACATCACTGTTCACATAAATACATAACAGATCCGTGTTTACCTTAGAAAAGGGCGTTTTTCTTATTTCTCCAAGAACCCCCCGATTATTCCAACCCCCCCCCCCGATTATTGCTATATCGAACCATTTCCAACCCCCCCGATTATTCTCACCCCCCCCCCCGTTTATTCGCTACTCGAGAGTACATGAATATGGCAAGTAAACTGTCATAAGATGCAGATGAAGCATGAAGGAATATCATAAATGTGGTTCTACCTTCTACTGTTGACATTGTTCAGAAGACTGTAAATTGCTTTTTGTTTCGAATCTCGAATCTCTTGGATCAGGATTAGGTCATATCGGAGGATTATCTAAATGGGTAGAAAACATTAAAGAAACATCAAGGAAACATTTTAGTGCCGGGTGATGAATAAAAATGAGTTTACACGTTTAACGGGCTAAAAAGTAGACTAAAAAGCTGTAGACTAAATAGTATGTGCCCGATATCCAAAATTTAGATGTTAATGTACTGTATAATTCAAAGGCCAACTTAGATTGAAAAATTTTGTTTGGCAAAATCATTCATCTGTAAGACCGAAATATTAGAAAACGTTCGTAAGGAGCATGTAAAGGAACGAGAATTTCACGTTCTATACTGGTCAATGGTACTTGATATTGAAATTAAAATTCTATTTCTGAAACTGAAATTATTGAATTTATTTTGCAATGCCAAGTAAGTTATGGGCCAAAACGGAGCGTGCAATTCTCGTTCTCATGGAAACTCTTTATAATCATTTCCAATTCTTACGGTCTTAAAGATGTATGATTTTACCAAAAAATTTTTCTCATTTAAGTCGACCTTCGACTCGTAGATTAGCATTTTAGTTTTGACCAAACGCGTAAAGTTTTTTTGACTCACCCGGTATAATACATCAGGTCTTTAAACGTTTTGTGCAACTTTACGATGGAAACATATAAATGTTCCTTACTCCTGTAGATTCTCATGCGTTTGCAGTGCCTTCTTTTAGGGAGAAATTAGAAGGATCTGAAATTCAAACAGTTACAAACGAAATGAAACGTATTTAAGGGATGACTTGCTACCTTTGTTAGCTGTTCCACGACAAATGGATCTGACATTTTACTCTTCCCGAATATTCGAACGTTGAAGGCGGCAATATCGATAACTCCAGGGTCATTGTTGGTTGCATCAACCAAAGACCTACAAACAGGAAATAGTTCATACATTGTAAATTTCGAAAAGTAAATAATTAATTTGTCGGATATTTTGGTGTGACACTGGTATGGTCAAAGCCCATCAAGTCCAAAGCCGATGGGGGGGGTTGGGGCGAAGCGCCCCCCCAGGAGGCAATTTGTCAGAAAATCTTGCTCCCTTATAGGATTTTTTATTTAGATGACTACTTTTGGAGAATTTTCAGACGAAATAATGCATAAAAACATGAATTTATTAGCGTTGAAAAATAAATTCTAACAGAAAACATCGAATATCCGGCATATTTTTATTCACTAGCTGTATGTATTGAATTTAAGGTTGGAATGGGAAATATGGCTAAATTTTAGTCGCTGAGGAGTTAGGTCGGTCATGTACTGCATAGATTTAACGTATGTCCGTACAGTTGTTGTTCGTTCTGTGGCTGTTGATGGTTTTATCGTCGTAAAATTTTGGTTCTTCGCCCCCCCAGGCAGTCATGGCTTGTATCGTCCCCGTAGCGGATCTTCCCTTAAAATCGGAAGGACAAGTTTGTAATGCGTGTGTCAAGTGAAATAAAGTATGATTTGCATTTCACTGCTTTATCGATCAGCCAAACGTAACATGTAAATTATGTACATAATAACCATCCAGCCCATCTCGTATCAGTTCCACTACTTGTTACCTTTGACTCTCATGACTAACTCAAATATGTGCAATAACGTATTTTATGGTTACGGTACCAGATTGGGATTTCTGTCCCCAACAGACAAATAGTTTGCGAAATTTAGTTGAAATATACATCATTCGATGCATAAGAATGTAGAGCTTGTAGGCATATCAAAATAATTGGAAAATATTGTAAAATGATATTTTTCAGGCAAACTGATTTGTTAAAAGAATCTCCCATCTTCAAAGCTATTTTTTACCCTTCCGTTTTGAGGTGAAGAAATGATATATCTAACTCATATGAACAGAAAATGCAGACCAAAAGCTACCAAACTGTGCCATAGATTTTACAAATTCTTCCTCCCGTTGATCTGAAAATATGTTTTCGAATTTTTCTACCCTTCCAAATTTGTGCTTCGCTAGAAAAGACTAACTAAACGGCATTTCAAGATTATATTATGAGACACAGTTTGCTTGCCTGAAGCCTTCTCCGGCAGTGTGCAAATGTGGAGCCATTTAGTTGGTCCATTGGATACGAAATATCCTTGTCATACCTTTACCTAGTGGATTTTTCAGTCCTTGCAAAAGGTAACTGCGATGCAACTTCAAATGTAAACATCTAAGCCAAAGTAGTCGCGAGATGATCCCGGCCAAGCAATTACGGCCTAAAAATCCATTTTTCAATGTTATAATTATTCTGTCAACCTCCAAAAAAATTTCATCGGCTCTGACGTAGTGGCCGCAATGCATCATATCATGAGCCATAGGACACGAACTGAGTAGATTGGGCCTAAGCTGGGGTACTCTCGTAGTGATTTGGCCGATGTAATTAATTCAGTCTGCAATTAATATGTAATGAATACTCACTTTAGTTCTTCTCTGTCGTATCCTAACCTTGCTATTCCTGCGAAATACAGCCAGTAACGGAGCTCGATTCGCCTTCCACGACAAACATGGCGCCTTTCCTGTCGACGGTTTGCAAAATGTGTTTTCGCGCCTCTGCACTACGCTCCTCCGCACGCACCTTTTCAAAAATACGTGAAGGTGAGTGCGGAGGCGCGAAAACACATTTTGCAAACCGTCGACAGGAAAGGCGCCATGTTTGTCGTGGAAGGGGAATCGAGCCCCGTTACTGGCTGTATTTCGCAGGAATAGCAAGGTTAGGATACGACAGAGAAGAACTAAAGTGAGTATTCATTACATATTAATTGCAAACTGAATTAATTACGTCGGCCAAATCACTACGAGAGTACCCCAGCTTAGGCCCATTCTACTCAGTTCGTGTCCTATGGCTCATGATCACATCCCACAATGCAGCGTGCATAGCTCGATTAAGGGGAACGGCGAATTTTTCACCAGGAAAAATGTAAGATAGCCGAAATCGATAACTGATGAAAGAGAGCACCCCGAAGGATGCAAGGGGAGACGAAAAGTTGTGTAAGCCGCCATTCCTCCAAATAATAATCCACAGGAGAACATTATTGTTGGATAGCAACTAAGGGAATCTTCCATCCGCCAACATGTTTGAGTAAAAATCATCTATTTTCACCGTCGATTTGGAAACTTTAGTTTCACTTACTTTTGCAGAAATTTTTGATATATTACATTCCATTCCAGGGCTGCGAAAAGTCCCTAGAAAAAATTAACGACTAGGGTACCAAAATCATAAAGCCACCATATTGGTATCAGACTGGGTGCCCAGAGGATTTCATGAAGTATACTGCACATGTGGTAATTGATGAAGAAGACTGCGAGTCGACCATATTTTTACTCTTAGACTTACTTACCGGAGCTTGCAACAAGCTTTGCTGTCTCGAACTTGCTCCATGGTCAAAGCCTCACTTACAAGCCAAAAGATAATAAGAGCTCTACATGCTCGAATGAGTTGATTCCCAGCAGACCCCATAGTGCAGCTGTTGCAACTCAAGTGCGTGGTTTGATATTCTTTGAAAATTTACTTTAGCGAGACATAAATACAGTTCAAGACTGGTTATCTCTACCAATCTCTACTGTCCGTTATCGCGAACGTTTGCTATTTCGAACGAAATTTTCTTTCTCTATATCTAACTGCCATCTCGAACATCCGATTTCTCGAATAAACATCATTGGAACTTTCCATGGAAAGACGAGGCATGCTGGAAATATAGGCAGAATTCGATATTTCGACTTTCGACCAACCCCATTCCCATGGTCATGCACTGACCACGAAGCCGATTGAACAACACCCTGGTACACTTCGATCAAATGCGGCCAGAAACTGGGTGCATTAGCAGCCATTATGGATTTGCAATTTGCAGACTTCGATTCCATAATATATACAGCAACATTGTGACGATTGTTGCTTAGTGACAAGATTACATTGTTGTTATTTGAATGGTAATACCGGTATTTCAAATAGCCAATCAAATTGCAGAACGGCATTATGCATCCTAGAGTAGAGGCAGACAACGGATTTACTCTGGGGACGAGATTGACTTTCGACAACATGCACACGTACAGCTTCGAATTTTTCGCGAAGCCTTGCATTGCTCATTTTTGATAACAAAACCTCCTTCCTATCTTTCTTATTGTTCCTTCGCATAAGTCACAGTTCATCTGATTTATGTACTTTTAAGGGGGTTTCCTCTGGTCTATCTTGCATGGATGTAGTTGAACTCAGAATTAAATTTGATTCACTCCGAAACGGCAGAATCGGCAGGTTTCTTTATCCAGGAAAAATTTACGAAACGAGCCACATCCTACTACACTGTTTAATTGCAACTATATAACACTGCGGGACAATGCCAAGAGGAGTGAAATGACACGACTACGACGACTACCCCATGGTTACATGAAGCAAAAAGAGGGAGGTTTAGCTTCAGCAGATGTGGAAGACCTCCTAAACCTTCTGCTCCCGGAGGCAACTTACCATGTCAAGAATTTTTCGTTTGATTACGATCCATTATGAGATATATTTTCGTCTCTGCGAAGCCTACCGTTTTCAGTATTTGGTAGGTTTGAAATTACCAAACAAATCACATCTCAAATTTCAAGGCTGTGGTACACATTTCATTTCATTTCATTTCATTTCATTTTCTTAACATTTCATTTTTAATTCTTTATACTTTATACACTGTGACCCCATCAATCTAAGAAAAGGTAAGCCTAGAAAGCTCAGATCACAATTTTCAAGCCAAAATTTATTTTCTGAAAAGTGCAATCAGGAAACCAAAGACCTGCTTAAAACAACTACAACAGCCTGAAACGACTTCATAAATATTGTAGAAATCAGGAAAGAAGACCGAAAATTTAACCAGACTGATTTAACATTACCTACCGGCGAATATCATCACAACCAGCCTTTGTGTCGCAAAATTGTTTGCTGCTAAAAACTGTAACGCCAAGTCCGAAGAAGACTAGAATTTTGAATACTTGAAGAAGTTGATTCCCAGCAGTAGTCATAGTGCAACTGTTTGTAAAACAAATTGTGGTTTGAAATTCTCACAAATTTTCTTTAACAATATGTACCAAATTCCAAGTGTGGGTCAAGGACCAAATGCTTCGAAAAGTTGATGGTGAAAATATGTTATGATAACGTCGATTTTGCTATCCAGTTGTTTGTTATCAACGATTTGGATTATGAGTTCATGCCATCGTCTTCACGTTTATTTTGGCGTTGTATTAGTTTTTTATTGTCTCAGTTTTAGTTTCTTGAACGATCTCATAACAAAATGCGGTAAGAAAAACAAAAAAGCACTACTCTTCAAAACATGGAGCGCGTGCCTTTTGTTTTCTTTGTTTGTCGATGGCTTTCATTGAATCGTAATTCATCGACGATCATTGTTTTACAGCATCAGCGATGATCGGCGACGCTCTAAGACAATGACCGGCGACGCTCTAAGACAATGACCGGCGATGAATTTCGATTTAATGAAAACCAGGAAGGGTGATCATGGCGCTCAACACCAAGGGGCAAATCACTTCTCAAAATAGCGTACGAGATTTTTGTGAGTTTAGGATCACATGATATTTTTTAGTGATTTTTTTTGTGGTTTTAGTGATTTTTTGTTATTTTTTGTGTGATTTTTCAGTAATTTTTCAGTGATTTGTGATTTTCGGTGTGCTTTGCATGTGATTTTTTTGTGATTTTGTGATTTTTGTATGAGATTTTTTTGTGATTTCAAGGAAGATGTACGAAAAAAAATCAGTGATTTGCCCCTCGCTCAACATATGGAGTTGAATGTGTGACTGTAGAGGACGAGTGATAATCCCGTGATAACTTTCAGATTTCCTAGCCAGTATCAGTGAAACCTTGGAATTTTGAGGTGCTCTAGCATTGGAGGCTCCAGCCGGCAACTTAGGCCCATCCGCCATTGTTAGGAATTCGCACGGTGTTGCTATGGTTTCCATATCTCGTGAAATTTAGGGGCAAACTTCGTCCCAATTTTCAGTGTGAAAGTCCGTGAGTCATAGTTTGAGTGTCTATCAATAGTGCTAACTGCGAATATGCAATCAGTCTAAACGGAAGGAATACATCCAATATTACGCTTTTCTTCCTATGTTGTACATCTACAAAAATTCGCCAAACAAAGATTCTTGGCCGCACCGAGCCGCGGTACTGTTCAGCTACGCCCAAACTCTTGATGAACGATCTAAGATGTCCCCACGGAGCGCACACTTGAACTTTCCCAAGAGATTTCTGCCTTTGGTATTTTGTGTGTGGGAACACGGTAAGCATTACCTTTTGTTGCTGACAGTTGGATGGCATCGTAGATGGTATTAAAGAAGAAAGCTCTTAGATATTTGGTTGTTGTGCGTGGGCTGCTGGAATCGCTCTTCACTTTTCATGTCGCCTAATACTGAGCTCACTAATGTTAAGAAAATACAGGGCAACTGCTGACATACAAAGTGGCAGCGGCGGCGCCAGCCGCCAAGAAGTGGGGGGACTGAAGGGAAGGGGGTCCGATGGCACGCCATGACTGTGGAGGTCGGGTCCGTAAATTTAAACGGCTGCACACAAAATCTGCTTCTGACCGTTTAGAAAATGGACCCCCCTCCCCCGGGATTTTCTCATCGAATTTGCACGAATCTCAAAGACCATCCTTGGGAAAAAGTGGGGGTTAGTCCCCCCATTCCCCCCGTGGCTCCGCCACTGCAAAATGGTTGGGGAAATCCCCACCATTCGTCCCTTGTAATTCCCCGTAGTGATGAGCAATTTTCATACCAAGGGCGTGCCCGTTTGAGAAGAGTAACGGGTGAGTCAAAAGTATCCTGTACAGTCCTGCAGTATTTTCGGCATGCAGTAGAAAAAATTTGCGAAACACCGCAACTGATCTCCAAGTCCCACTAATGAAAACGTTTAATGGTCAGCGAGCTTTTTCATACCGTGGTGCTGGAGTCTGGAACCAAGCAGGCATCCTCTTTCAAAGCATTTAAAAACGCTTTAGAATCATTTTTGTTTCTTATTTATGATTCATTTCATTAGTGTAACTAGAATAGGGTTTTATTTTATGTAACTTGATTTGCAAGGTTTTATGCACGGCCGCCTGAGGTAAAAGCAGTTCTTCTTGACTGACGGGGTAACCATGGGTAAAGAATTTAAAATGAAATGAACTGAAGTGAATGAAATGTCCTGTGCCTGCTGCAATGTATCACAAAGAAATCATGGACCAGTTCAAATACACGTATTTTTGATAAACTAAGAATTTCGACCAGTACTGTGACTAGGAGGAGTTTCTCAAAATCATTTGATCTGTAACCCCCTGTAAATTTAAGGCAATGTGTTTTGAAGCCTCTTCAACATTTAGAAATTACTCAAGTACTTTCCAAGTAATATGATGATACAGAAAACAAGCGAGAATTAATTTTGTGGCGGTCTGAGAGTCTGAGTTTCTCGCATGCAGTTTCTTATACAAAATAAGTGTATGCATAAAACGAAGTATAATGCAAGATTGCAACGCCCGGCTGGATTTGACGTAAATTTTTGTTTTTCTGAACACTCCTATCAAGGATGTGCCTTTTTCATCGATGCCCCACAAGTAAAAAGTCCCTGAAAAATGCCGCAAGAAAATGCTTGTGGCAATAGGCGAAGTTTCAGGAGAGACTCCTCGTAAATTGCCCATACACCAATTTAAAAACTGTTGTCAGTTTTTACGAAAATTTTCTGATTCACCACAGTTTTTGACGAATCAAATCACGAATCAAGTCAATCAAGCAATTTTTCCTTACCGTTTTTGGTTGAGAATATCTTCAAGACTAACTTCAATATCATAGAATTGTTCTTTGCTAAACACTGCACTGCTCAGCACCAACAAAATGAGTATATTACATTTATGAGCAAGTCGATGCCATGCCGAAGCCATGCTTGAAAACCAACTGGTGAAATTTCGCAAGTTTTCTTTTCGGAATTATTTCGCCTCAGACTTCGCCTGCCATCGATTTTGCAAATGTAAATTATAGTTTGTTGTTTTCAAGAATGGTTTTTATGGTTACGAAAAATCCTCCTGCATCCATGGTTAAATCACAAAGAACGGAGGCTCAAACAGTAGGAATTATGGCGAGGTATTGAAACATCTTTGTTTCGGTTACTTTAACGTTATTAGGAAAACTGCAGGCACATCAACTAATGTTTGATCGTTGAGGCATAGAAAACATGGAACTACGGAATATTTCAGGAGTTTCAAATTCTGCAAAGGGATCATAGACTCACGACATAGTCCCAGTGTCCCAGTTATTGCAGCAACAAAAACAACAACACCTTTTACACACTTTTTTACATTGTCAGATTTGAGTTGGATTTTTTGCTCGAACTTAGACTTATTGACTTTCACATAAAAAATCAAGACAGCCAGGCACAAATTTATGTGTGCCATCAGAAACGAGGCTAAGGCATGATCATATGGCAGCCTTCGACAGATGGAAATTCTCAATGCTGCGGTGAAACTCATGGAAACTAATTAGCCTTCAAAATAAGGATTTGCTGGTTCACAGTGAACGGTTTGTTTAACCTTGGATTGAGGAAACATTTATCCGGGTACTTGCGACGTTTGTTCATGGTTAAGATCACTGAAAATTTGAATTTTGAAGTGTTTTCTCATCGGAGGCTCGAGCTGGCAACTTAGGCCCTTCCGACATTTCCTGTAGCTAGCATTGAGATTTTTGGAAAAACGTTGTGGTTTTTATGTCCAGACATGTAATCCAGGGGAAAGATTTCGTCCTAATTTTCAACTTGTATGTTCATGAGTGGTAGCTGGAGCGTCCATCAGTCTGTCCATAGCAAATACTCAAATTTGATTACTGTACTGAGATGGAGACAAACTTAGCGTTATGAGGCTGCCTCCACGCCCAATATCACGACAACCCAAGGGGAATTTTTGACACGATTTGTGTCAATTGTGTCCTCAATACCTGACCAAACTTCAATACCTGACCAAACTGTTCCCAAATGAATAAATGTATTTCGTCACCTTTTTTGTCTTCAATTCATTGCTTATCTTGTTTTTCCTGCTTCGGATCCGATGTTCTTGCTTTCGACGGTTGGAGATGGGCCTAAATTTCGAAACTTTTAGAGCGCGAAACTTTCAGAAACTTTCAGAAACTTTCAAATTGTGGATCACATAAAACTGTCGAAAGCAAGAGCATCGGCTCCCAAACTCCCAAGCAAGAAAGAGCAGGTCTACAATGAATTGAAGACAAGCAAGGTAATGAAGTACATTTATTCATTTAGGAACAGTTTGGGCAGGTATTGTTAACGCGATTTACACAATTCGTGTCAGAAATACCCATGGACAACCTTGACAAATCATCTGCGCCATAATATGACGATGAGAGTAGTTCTGGGTCAGACTTTGGTAAATGCCATCGGTCATGGAACTTCTGTTCTATTAAAAGTAAAAACCAGTTTACGGTCAAAGCAGAAGAGGCGCAGCTCTTCTTTGAATATTCAAAATAGAATCGTATCTTCGTTGGATTTTGTTTTCTCTTCATGACAAAATCTTACGGAAACTATTTGTGCTAAAAATTTAAACGTTTGAAATCAATGTGGGGAAAAGGAAAAATATTGATATATCAACATGTAAGCGGAAACTATGCATCCACACCGGCGCTCCCTGATCCACACTGCATTGAAATCAATGTGGGGAAAAATATTGATATATCAACACGTAAGCAGAAACTATGCATCCACACCGGCGCTCCCTGATCCACACTGCATTGAAATCAATGTGGGGAAAAATATTGATATATCAACACGTAAGCAGAAACTATGCATCCACACCGGCGCTCCCTGATCCACACTGCATAAACTGATACAAAAGTTTTACTTTAGTTGATCAGTTCAACGATTCAGCTACTCCACTACTAAGGATGCATAGTTTTCATTCAGGCCATGTTTAGTTTTCAGACAGTTTGAAATTATAGCATGGCTGCAAATGACGCTTGCTAACAATGGCCCTTTGAGGATACTAATGTGCAGTAGGTACGTTGAGTTTACTGTGACTGAGTTCTCAACATTGCCCCACTTACAATTTATACTTTTCAATCAGAAAGAAGTCCTTCTAGACATTTAACACAAACCTGTGAAGGTAGAAGTTTGTCAAAATCAGGCATCCCAAAATTCGCAAATGCATCTTTTCTTGCTTTGATTCAGCCGCCGCTATATGCAAGCTCTGTTCGTTCAGACAGACGAAAAGAAAGAAGTATTGATTCAGTCAATCGAAAATGAAATCCTTGTTGTTTGTCACTATTTCATGTCATCAAATGAGCATTGTCTGATTCGAAAAGAAAGTATCATATTTGCCAGCCTGTTCGAAATATTTGTCAGACCTTTATTGCTTAGTTTAGCACCTACAAATATCACCACAGCTTGAAAGGACAAAAGGAATTCTCAGTCTGTTGAATCAAGTGGTTCTTTCTCACCCTTGTCCAGTTGCTACTCAAGGACCATTATCTTTCATTATTTGTTTGGGAAACGAGATAGGCTTGTCCGAAACTTATTTGTTCCTCCCCCATATGGTCCCCCCGTGGAGTGGGTTCATGCGCAGTAGCGTTTTGGGTTGGAGTGCTGAGAGCAACCCCAAATCGCTACTGCGAATGAGCTTTGACCCACTGCACAGGGGACACATAAGCTTCTTCAGACAAAAGCCAATTTCGTCTCCCCAATAATTATTTTCATTTCATTTTCGGCGTTTTCCATGCTTTTCGTAGATGACGAGCTCGCAGTCTTTCTTTCTACACATTTTGAGTGTCTTAACAACATTGTGTTAATGTTTCTGAAGCATAATAGACCTTTTTAGCTATTCTGAAAAAGAATCTCAATCGAACGATACTTTTTTACATTTCGTAGAATTTTCGAATGTGCACAATAGTGATAGAAGCTCTAACCTCCACTCGATCGAATGTCGGGTATAAAAATGTATAAAAGTTACGCTCGATCCAGGCTCTTTTGCTGAATAGCTAAAACGTCTATTGTAGGAAAGGAATGGTTGGATGAATGAAGTCATGGTCGTAGGAAGATTCCCCTCTAGGGCACTTTTTCATAAAAAAAGCACGTTAACATGAATCGGATTTTAACTTTAGGAGACAGAGCAGAAACTGCGTAAAATGACGTCATCTACCAATCTGAGATAAGGGAATGTTTGAATAGATAAGCTTTTTGAAATGATAAATCAATAGTTTAAGGCCCTAGGAAGAAAACATCAAATGTTGCCTAATTTCGGGATCTGTTGCAGGGAGCTAGGGGGATCCAAAGTTACGAGTTTTCGCGCATGCGTGCGCAGTTTCTGCTCTGTCACTTTAGGAATGATGATGTGAATCCTAATAGCTATTCTATTGCCTTCACAACAACACACCAGGAGAATTAACATACGGCATCACAAAGAAGATGACAGCAAAACTTAACGAAATTCTGTCCCCATTAGTCTTGAAAGTGGGTACATTCTGAAACAAAGGGGGCACTTTTTGGTGATTTCCACAAGACTGTGGGGGCTGGCATATGCCCCCTTTGCTCCGGTTCCTACGTCTCTGGACAGTGGGTCGAGTTTGATTGAAGAGAATTAAATTCTGGATTGATGTGTCTATTCAAGAGTAAACCTTCTGGTTCTTGGAGAAGGCCTGAAATTTAAGTTTGATTAAGCTGAATGGCTGCTAAAGTCTGTATCAAATTACATGTCAAATGAATGCATACGGCTCAAATCTTTATAAGGATGGGTGTAAAATTTAATTGTTTTTTCTTTCAATTTAAGTACTTTAAAAGTACTTTGGGTAATTTGCTGTAAATCTGCCATGGCGATTTTTTTCAGTCTGTGCAATTTTCCGAGCGGGCGGAAATTCTATTGTTTGTGGGAGAAAATGTCGCTCTGAAATTGAATAGATAGTAACGGCTGAGCAACTTTTTATTGTCTAAAATTCCGCCCTCTCGGAAAATTCCGCGGACTGGAAATTGGGCTTTAGCGCGAAATGGCGGCATTTATTTTCGAGGCTGTGACGTCGTCAAATTTCTAAACTCTGTTTACTAGAAGAGCCGAAGATTTCTGCTTTTCACCATGTTACAGACCTTAATAAACTATTGTTTTCTTGAATATTGTATCAATTTTCCTCAAGTAGTTAAAGATTTACGACGATTGTAACTTGTTTCAAATTTTCGATGAATTTTTACCAAAATTACCGAAAAATTTTGCCTTTTTTCGCATTTTCCGGAATATTCAGACCAAAAAGAGAGAGAGACTTGTAGCAACTCCAGCCTAAACCGCAAATACATGGAATTAGGGAGCCGTCATTTTTAATGCCGGGGACAGGGGTGGATTGATTTTTATTCAAAACGGAAGATTTTCTTACCCCCATTCACGAACTTCTATGAAATTTGCGTAAATAACGTCATCGACCAAATTGAAAAAGTGTTGCCTAATTTTGGAATCTGTTGCAAGGAGCTAAGGGGGCTCAAATTTACAACTTTTCGCGCATGCATGTACACTTTCTGCTCTGTCGAGATGACATATTGTTCACACTAATTTTCATTAATTTGGCCTATCGGTCTCGTATCAGGGCTCGTATCAACAGCTCTCCATTTGCATACTTTCCTTTGGTCCTTTGACAATGAAAGTGCGTGGCACTTTGAATCCATTTTGTTAAATTTTTAACTTCCCGCCAGCCATCAACGTACAGATAGAGGTTTTGATATCAGTGAATTTATAAAAGAACATGCTTTCATATACGAATCGATTTGCTTTATGAAAAATGTCATATGTTTTGATTTTAGGTTGCTAGGGCATATACGCATCTATTACACGGCAGATACGCATACGGGTTGATCCTGCAATTTGAAACAAGTTGTACTGCATTCACACTGACACAGCTAAACCAGCTTTATCTAAACCAGTTTAAACTTCAACCAATCAAATGACTGGATTTGTTGGAATGACCAATCAGAAGACCGTATTCAGAAACCTGGTTTAGTTTAAGCTGGTTTAACTTGCAATGCGAATGGGGCATTGAACGGCTTCACATCAAGGAAAATTAACAAATGTGTTTTTGCTGCATACTTCTCTTTCTAGTCCTTGTTCTAATCACGGAGAAGCGTCTCTGCAACTTCATGCTTCAAAATTTTGGTCAGCTTCTACCGTAAGGATATCTTAATCTTAATGCCATGGAAACAACAACAGATCAACAGATTGTTTGCTTTGCGTGATTATGTTTTGTGGACGGTTTATCCTTGACTTGTATTTCGAACTATACTTTGAGAGTATAGCTGCTTCAACATTTATGTTGAAAAACAAACATCAGTTAATACAAGACATAATTGTTATCAACTTTCGCGGGGGTTATTATTCGTTGCTTCTAAAGTTGCTCTCTAATTAGATGTCGCGTAATATTTGCGACAACGAACATCTAGCTGGGGTTTTCATTAGCTTTAAAAACAGGATTTTACGCTAGAAGATCCAGTTTCTTATTCCATTGAACGTTTCAAGTATGGCTCTTATTAAAATGCCTACAATAGATGCCACAGGAATCAAAATAATATGTCTAAGATATATTTGCGACTGACCATTCAAGCAACATGAAACTACTCGTAACTACTACACGTTGTTTTTATGAGAAACTGGTTTAACCAAGATGGCCAAAATTTTAACAAACTCTAGTACTATGTCTGAGAAGTACTAAGAAACTTTAATAAGTTAAAAGCTTGGATATCATATCAACTATATCATTGAACATTTATTCTTGAGCAATATTAAATAACCATTCGTGTTTTCAACATAACAGAAAACCGTTTATTCCTATATGATGTTTTAAATGTCAAGAAGTAGTGTTAGCGACTACATTGATAATTCTGCATTCAAAAACTAAGAAACCAAATAAGAAACTTTTAGTACTAAAATGGACAAAATTTGAGGTTGAATTAAGAAACTTTTAGTACTATGGCCTGATCCTAGTTTCTTATAAAAAACATGTATTGCAAAAAAGAAACCTTCAAATAAAAATAGAAAACGGTGGGTTCATTATATGTTTTGCGAATCTGTGGATTTTGTTTAAATTTGAGAGCGGTTAGCGGATATTTTCCACCTTTTGTTGTGGAATACAGTTACGGATTAGCGTGCTACAAAGTGCATAATTTAGTTTTAAGTTTAGAAACCAGATATGGTAATTTGCAATTTCCATAATTGTTCGCAGTCTTCCCCAAGATTCAATTGGCTGTAGCAGCGTCTATATAAGTTTCTAGTTGCGACTATTTTTTGTTAAACTAGTAAATAAATAGAATATATGCACTTTAGTGCGAGTTGAAAGGAGCGAAGTTTCGATGTTTCGACGCATAGCCCGTTATCAAGCCAAAGTTATTAATCGTCACCCGTTTTGGCTTGATAACAGGCTCTCCTCGAAACATCGCTCGTTTCAATTTGCATCTAAGTGTTATGTTATTTACTTGTGTATTTTTATTAGAAAATCCTCTGGTATTATTAGAAGATTTTTTAATTTGTTGTTACTTAACCAGTAGAACCTTCTCTATTAGGAGAACTCTCATCTGTCATTCGAAAAACTTTCCGTCTGAAATCATTGGCAGGTCTAAAGTTTTCTGCTGAAAAGTATTTCGGCAGAAGCTGTTTTCCGAATTCTGTGGTGGTTGATGTACTCTTCATAGTTTTACTTTCATAATGCTGTGCAAAATTGTTTTGAATGCTTATCATTATGTAATTTTCATGGACACAAGAAGCTTTGTAAAGAAAACCAAGGTTTTCAGGAATTCTGTCGTTGTTGCCCGAAGAAAGTCTGTTGCTCTCGGTATCAAAGGATTTTTATGCCAGGAACTGGTTTTACCCCCGGAAAATCAGCATCACCTTCAAATTAGTTCTCTAAAGTTAAATAAATTTTTGAAGAAACAGACTGGGCTCAGCCAATCAGAAGTTAGATTTGCAAAGACACCAGAGCTTTAGTTCCTAAAAGAACGAGCATCGAATATTAGGTACTTGATCCACACTCAATTAAGTGTTGCAATCACAATGAAGTCGTTAAGTGATTTCTTAACCATTCGTTTCTTGTTATTCTGCGCACTAAATATAACATTTGCTTTGGCCTGTGGTGGTGGGGGCGGGGGCTGCCGTTCATGTACGTGGCAAACATGTAGTGCTTCTTGGCGTTCTTGGGCCCCATGGCCATCTGCTGGACGATGTGTCTTTCAATGGAAGAATGTTGTACATAGCTACACAACACATAGCAAGTCATGCGGAGGATGTCCAGGAACTCAAAGATGTACACAGACAGACCAATCGAGAGTTTTCTGTAAGTATTATCTATTTGGAGAAATATTTTATATATAGTGTACCCAAATGATTTGTGGTACAAAGTTTAAAATAGCTTGAATAAGTGACTCATCGTGCTAAATCCTTAAATGCAAGAAGAAACACCGCAGTCTGTAGAAAGAATACTGTTACCTCCTGTACAGCCACAGTAAACCTGTAACTAGGGAGATTACAGCTGAATCCTGCAAGAGAAAAAACGAATCAATTCTGAACCCCGAAAGGAAAGTAATAGGTTATTAGCTACAATAAAGAACAACAATAACAAAAAACGCGTTTCGCCACACCCTATATTGTACCGTTGAAGATGTATCACAACATTTAGTGTACCGTTAAAATGGTTAGCTGTTTTCTATATGTGTCAGGTAGGATTGTGGAAAGAGTGTTCTCGCTACTGCTTCTTCTGCGCAGACAAGGCTGCTTTTTCTAACGCGTGAGCATTAAATGTGGTCTTTCTCGAAATGCTGGAATGATCAACGGTTCCCGAAAGGGAACCTTGCTTTCGCTCGGTAACCATTGAGTTGCCGTTCTGCAAAACCACCCTTCTTAGGAATGTAAGATATCTGTGAAGAGACAGCTTGCTAAGAAAGTGCCATCTTTGTCTTGGCAACCAGAAGTATTCCGGTTGCGCCAAAAACTGTGGCTTTTTGATAAGTCGCGATAAATCGTACGCAGGAGCGATTTCAGAGATTTATGACTTAACGTTTGCAAAAAGCGTGAATTATATTACGAAATTGTCGTAAATTCTTCAGTCTTCTGTTGACAAAGCTATGGGCGAGTTTCGTAAAATTTTCTCGTTCGAAAACATTGCAAACGATGAAAGAGCGGCGATAAAGTTTTTTGCAAACTCGACATGAAGGGACGAAGAGAAAGCTTTTGCGTGGTGATTTGGAAATTTGGGGATCGATTAGGAATTGATTTCAGAAAAACTAAATTTTTTGCGACCACAGTTCCGTAGTTTGCTATGAGCTGGATATGAAGAATCTCTACCGAGTCATGTAAAAGTCGGTTAGAGTACAAGAATCTAAGATAATCAGAATTTAAGATATGAAATAATGAAATGATCCATGGGGCGAGCACTCCCATTCTGGCCTTTCGGGGGGGGGGGTCCAGTCGGTTTTAGGATCTTATCAAATGCTATCAAATGCCCTATTTATCAACCACATACTACCAATTTGGGGTAGTCTAAGATTCCTAGCCATTTATTATGTTTCAACCCGGTACGCTCCTCCGCACGCCAATTTAGTCATTACAGCATTAATTACAAGTGAAGTTTAAAAGTTCTCTTGCTTTGTTCCATCAGTTTTGCAATTAAGAATTATGAAAAACAGTAGAAAATTTTCAATACTAAATACTAACAAATGACCCAGTTTTCAGGTTCATGCACTACGCTTTGAGGGTTTTGGTAAGAAGATACTACCTTTTGAAGATACTAAAAGTTTCTTAGTTTCAAATGAAATATTGTCCATTTTAGTACTAAAAGTTTCTTATTTTTTAAGTGCATAAATTATCAGCGTGGTCGCTAACACAGCTACAGGTATGTTTCTTGACATTTAAAACATCATATAGGAATAAACAGAGTTCTTTTATGTTGAAAACACTATTTGCTGTAATATCCATGCTTTTAACTTTGAAAAGTTTCTTAGTACTTCTCAGACATAGTACTAGAGTTTCTTAAAATTTTGGCCATCTTAGTACCAGTTTCTTATAAACCAGTTTCTTATAAAAAAACGTGTATCTTTTGAAGTTTTGCTCTGGCCTTCTTTAGCCTTGACTGGACCTCCCTGTTAGGCGACAATGGGAGAACCCCCCGGGAAGTGATACACCATTCTGTTTTCTGTTGTTGATTTTATGGGAAAGGAAGTGCTGCTTCTCACAGTTTCGGCGAAATATTTCACTCGAATTGATTCAAATCAGCACAGTAGCCGTTATCTTTCAAAGGGAAACTGAAGATATTCCGTCAACGCTGTGCTCTCTGCTAATTTCTGTTTTTGATGGAGCGAACGAAACAAAGTTGAAACCGAGACAAGCCAGTCACTCTCCATTTCTTGATTTCGAAACTTTTGATTCTCACTGCCGCCCAAAGGAAAAAACAAACGGCAGGATTTGAATTCGGCATTTTGTAAAAGAGTTTGAAAATAGCCTAATACTCTGTAAACCCATAAACGCAACAAAAACATTGTACTCTGTAGAAGGACAACTGTTAACGTCTGAAAAAGAACAACAATCATAATAAACTTGTAGCTAGAGAGAAAACTGTTGGATCCTGTGAGAGAAGAATAAATCAATCTGAAACCTTGAAATGAAAAAGTAAGTTAGCAACAGCAACAAAGAACAACGAAACTGACCCAAATGACCCCGACAGTAACATTTCAAGACACTTTATTCATCCAACCCCTCAACTGATGCCATGATGATTCTTGGCCTCCTCTTTGCGCCCACTGACAGTATCACAAGAAAGACTTTTTTTCTATATTCCAATAAAAAGTTACAATATATTTTACAAGCTACACTACACTACTTACAGAAATGACTCTACAATACTAATATAACGATGCCCCGAGGAGCAAAAGACAATGTCTACTCCGAGGCCATTAAACATATATATATATAAATCAAAAAGAAAGAAAAAGGATTAAAATACAAGACAAGAGAAAAAAGAGAACAATTAGGACTACACACAATCTACTCATAAATTTTTGATAAACGGGGGAAGGTGGTGGAATGTAACCAGGTTTGCAATTATCTCAATCAAATCGACCAGTTTTATGGATATACTGCAAGGTTAATTGTAATATATCTCTATTAACGTCATTAGAAAGACCTTTATCGCCAAACAATAAAAGCTCGGTAAGAAACTTGTTTGAAGAATCGATATATCCATATGGTCGCAATAGCGAAAAAACTCCAGCGAGAGGATCTCGTCGTTCTTCTTCCAAAGAAGGGTAATGCAACAAAAAGTGTTCATTATCCTCGACACCATCATTTGTGGGGCACATTGAATTTATTGTATCCCTAAAATTGTGCTTGAATTTGTGAAAGTTCAGTGCGCTAAAACCAACTTAGTAATATAGGAAAGTCCTTTAGGAGAAGCGTATAATTTTCAAACTTGGAACTCTCTTTCATGCATGACTTAACAAGCAATTTCATTATTTACAATGGCATTATTATTACCTATCCCTTCTCTTACTTTTCCTCCTTTTTGCTTTTGCTATCTCTTTATGTCACATCTTCATACCCCGTTCTATCCGATTTTAATCTTTCGAATCTACGACTAATCTAATCTTACCTACCACTAATCTTACCTGCAGTTTGTATTACACAAATTTCTAGATTATGGGTTTAAGCCCGAAACATCGTATTAATCCACCTTTTCAAGGTAAGAGGTGCGAAAGCGGAAGTCTTTTGTTGTTTAGAGATTTTGCATTTTTGAGCCTAAAATCTTGTTCTGCGTACAAACTTTCGTATGGCAGTAAAAGCATAGCTCTGTTCGTAGACCAGTCATCTTTTCTTTGTTGTTTATGTTCAATGAAATATTGTGCAGCAAGCACACAAGAAGAATGTTTGCAACAAAGAACAACGTTGCATAACCAAAGCGCATTTCGTCTTTCGATAGTGGCCTACAGTTGTTAAAAGTGCAGTTTTCGTACGTAATTTTGCCAAATTTCCTCCGAAAAGAGCCAAACATTTCCTTCTACGGAGGGGCTGACGGGGTGCTGTATCCCTCAAAGCCCTCCCCTGGTTGTTGTTCTTTACGCCGCAACCATGCCGCAACTGACCTGAAATTTGTGTTCAGATGGACGTCGGTAGCTTTCCATGTCAGAAAGGGCATGCTCTCCAAATGTAAAACATCTTCGATTGGCAACAAGAAAATGAAATCGCAGTGACAAATATTTCTGGTGACGTAATTTCCTTCTTTAATATTTGATTTTCCGCACTCAAAGCTTCTCACCGTTGAGTGTACAAGGTGCTTCATGTAAGCCGAGTCTTAATGAAACTTCTTTAAATTTGTTTTCAAATCGTATTGAATCAACCGTACAAACTTAGCTTTATTTTTTGTCTCGACTATCGTGCTCGAAAGGTTGTGAAAATTTTTTATCATCTCTTTATTTCAGCAATTCTCTATGGCAAAATAGAATTGTTCGTTTTTGCTTCCTTGGTAAAGACTGCGTGTAGACCTTTTTTAAGAACAATTTTTGGTCCAAGTAAATATTTATTCAATAACTCCTTCAAAATCCGTGCAATTGGTTTTTTAAAGTCTTCTCTTTAGAGAGAACCACAGCCAGAAAGGAAAAAATTGCCGAAAGCAACAATTCCTATTCGTGATGGCGAAAGCGATTTTCGGCCATCTTTTTATGGAAAGACAAATTTCAAGCAAAAAAAACGTATTCCTATCTACAGCTTCTTGCTTCAAAACTTTAATGGATGAAATTGTGCGATTTGTCTTTGCGCGTTTCTTTTGATGCAGCCCTTAGAAAGTTATAACACAGTATACTTCTTGTCAAGATAAAACAAGAGAAATCGTTCCCTTATTTTGCCTTGTTGTTACATACTATGAAGTGCTACATGCCCTGTTTTGCAAAATTTTGCTTTGCTCCTACGTAGATTGCATTAGCTGCAATTGGATCGATACATCGTCATTCCAAAGTAGACAGCATAAAAGAAAACTTACCCCTAATCTTTTCTGTCAAAAAATTGGAAAGAACTTTCAGATAGACTTATTACATCTAGCATAGAGGTAACGGTAGATCTGTGAGTCAAGGACAATATTTATTGCCTTCACACAACAGGGAACACAAAATAGTAACAGTTTCTCGAAGGAGCAACCATTTTACGTTGGACAAACATATGTATTCTAACTTAAGAATCTCGACGTTATTCAAACTGCAATGGCCTGGTATGCACCATAAATGCAAAGAGTATTTGATCAGAGGACAGCTATGTACGCACAAAGGAGAAAGTATCAAAGCCCTGTTAGTAACCTATTAGCCATTAGTTTGAGATGAATTACTCAAACAGAAAGGATTAAGGAAATAGCCATAAAATGAGAGAATCTATCCTCTTATTCGGAGCTATTGGTCTCCTTTGCATTGCCGAAGTCTTGTGTTGTGGAGGCGGTAGCAGTAGTTGTACATACAGCACGTGTAGAACGCAATGGGGCTCATGGTCGCCAGGGATAAGTGATGGTGCAGCTTGCAGATGGCAGACTCAAAAGGCACATCATATATACACAAATCATAAACGATCCAGTGGTTGCCCTGGTAGCACTAGATGTAATACTCAAGATAAAAACAGATATATATGTGAGTAAGGGCCTATTCATATGGAGAAAGTTTCCCCTGCACTTTCCTGTTTCACCAGTTTCACCGTGAAAATTGCTCAGCCGAGATCTCGCCTCATATGGATTTACCACATAAATTATTGCGAGCCTTCACTTAAGAAAACATTTACCCGACTAGCCAAGATCTCGCTTGAACTCTACCGAGATCCCACCTAGCCGAGGAAATATCTTCTGATATGAACACATTTTCCCGGCTAGGCGGGGAAATTTCTTTTGTTTATGGTTAATCCTTTGGCGCCAGAGACAAAGCGCTATCATTCTTTATCCCGGCTTGCCGGTGAAACCGTACATTCTTAAAGGCTTTTCTGCAAAACGAGGCGAGGGCTTGTGGAACTGGCTTTATCCAGTCAAATTGGAACATTCAGCTTGAAGTAGGATTATGTGACGTTGACGGAAGAGTGTAGCATTGTTTTATCTTGAAGTTCAAGTTTATGTTTGGGGCCTTGCCGTAGTATGCAAAGGACAGATGAGATTTTCTACCGTGAAATTTTCTAGTGGTAATCTATGTTTCATATGACAAATCATAGTCTTGTATATACGGTGTCCCAAAAACTTGTGTCCTGTTTGTGCGGCTGCTGTGGAGGAGCCATAGATTTGATTATCTCCGTTTTTACACAGTTGCATAGCAAGGCTTCAACTGAGAGTTAAAGATCTTGTATGAGTCAATCTGACAAGTGGTTGCTGATTTATGGCAGAGGAAACACAAAAATAACACAAAAATAAGTGGTAGCTTCAAAAAAGCACTTCTGTTATTCTCCTGCAATGACACAATCATGTAAGTTTCCACAGAAATCGTTCTGGTGTCGTATTAAAAGTTTTTCTAAATTTTTCAAAGGGTTAGCAGTGTTTTCCATTCATAAAAGAGCATTTTCTACTTTTAAACAATGTGGTGAAAATTTTGATACGATGCCAGAGTCCTTTTTTTGAAAACTTACTTTTTCTTACATTGCTGGAGAGGAATTGAAGTGCTGTTTTTAAATGTACCTTATATTGTGCCTTTTCACGGCCATAGAGCAACAGCCACGTGTCAGAGTGACTCAAACAAGGTCTCAAACTCTAAGTTGAAGCCTGACCTATAGAACTGCGTAAAATTCGAGATGATCAAGCCAGCAGCTCCTCCACAGCAGCCAGATAAACAGAGCACAATTATTTTGGCACACCCCGTAGTTAGCTTCAACAGTAATATCTTACTTTTTCAATATCTACACCCTAGATGTTGAGATAATCACTTTTATTTTAAGTTGAAATTTTTACCACAAAACCAGAGCCATAGCAGGTTGGCCAAACGAAGCAGTGTATTCAGGTGAGATATAGGGTAGGTACGAGTTTGAAATTCACCCACGAGTCTATGAATAAAGCAGCTGCTACCAAGTTTCCTCATTTAGATGTCCGATGTTGCATTTAGTATTGAAGAATGTAGATTGTTCTCGAATACGCGTCTTGAAGCGTGGTAGTGAGATAGCCCACAGGAAGCCCAGGCAGTTAACTTAACTGAACAATAATAGGTTACAATCTTAAAATCGTTAATTTTTAATACCTCTGTGTGTTATTTGTTGCACCTCTCCACAGCTGTGTTGTGTTTCATTGACTTCAGCATTGTACTGTGTAATTGTGCGAATGTGAGAGTTCGATACGATGTAACTTGCTGGTATTCTAATAGGTTTACCTACATTAGAATACATGCAAGATACATCGTATCGACTTCTCGCATTAGAACAATTACACAGTTCAATGCTGAAGTCAACGAAGCACAACATAGCTATGGAGAGGGGCAACAAATAACTCAAAAGATTATAATACAATTAACGAATTGTAAGCTCATTATTGTTCAGGTAAGTTAACTACCTGGGATTCCTGTGGATAGCCCGGCACAGATTGGACTTGCCCAAGTCTCTTCCGCGTACCAAAACTGGGTTTTAACACGGGAGATGTGGGTTTTAACACGGGCTGTTTTTGTGGGTTTTAACACGGGAGATGTGGGTTTTAACAAGGGCTATTTTTGTGGGTTTTAACACGGGAGATGTGGGTTTTAACACGGGAGAGACTTAGTCAAGTCCAGGCACAGATTAATTTGGCCCTTAGTCTATTTCGTCAATAAAGAAAAATTGGAGAAGGGAAGAGCGAAATGTTTCGTCTTTAACTTTCGTACAGACGTATTACAGATGACAAAATAGACTTGGGGTAAGTCTAGATGGAGATAGTTCAACATAACATAGGAATGTGCTCAAAATATCTGCGAAGAAGCATTGTACCCAGTTATGAGACTCTGTATATCAAAATCCTCAGGAAAACTCTTGAGGAAAATGTATCTTTATTTCTTGGAGATGTACTAAGTCAAACTCTTTAAGTCCCCCTCTCAAGTGCACAAAGAATTGTAGAATGAAAATGTGTAACCGAAAATGGAAATCTATCAGTAAAAGGCTCAAGGCTACTTAGATGTGCAAATTCTGTTTGGTAAAATCACCTATTATTTGGAACCAGAAATTAGCTGTATTCGCCTTTAAAATGTAGGTCCCATTTCTGAAATTGACTATTGTATTGAATTCAGTCATTCAATGGCAATTAAGATCATGGACAAGAATGGAATGTAGAATTCGCGGTTCATACCAACCTGTCGGTCACCCACTTCATACCAACCTCTAAGAGGTTCAAGTAAGAAGTTTTTACCAACCTCTAATTTTTGTTGTAAAATGAAGAGCGATTCTATACAAAATATTTTCACATATACCGGATGAGTCAAAAGAAAATTTAGGCGTTTGGAGTGCTGTGGAATAAAAAGTATGTGACCGATATTCAAAACTAAAGTGTTAATCTATCAATCAAAGGCTAACTTAGATGACAAAATTTTGTTTGGTAAAATCAAATATCTTTCAGACCCAGCAGTAATCAAAATGCTTGTAAGGGGTTTGTATGGGAATCGAGAATTCCACATTCCATTCTGGTCCATGATTTATGTTGCATTGAAGTTTAAATTGCCAGCTTGAGATGCTGAATTCAAGGTAAATTATGGACCAGAATGGAATGTTGAATGTTTGTTCCCAAACATGCCCTTTAACAGCATTTTCTTAATTTCTGGGTCTGTAAGATGAGGGATTCTACCAAACAAAATTTCCCACCTAAGTTGACCTTTGACTGATAGATGAACATTTCAGTTTTGAATATCGGTCGCATACTTTTATTCCAAAGTCCTTCAAACGTTTAAACTTTTTTTGACTCACCCGGTATAAGTCTGCTTTATAACATTTTACTGATAGGTTAACATTTCAGTCTTATGGCCCATCTACTAGGACCTTCTGATTGGTCAATCAAACAAATCCAGTGATTTGATTGATTGAAATTGAAAATGGTTTCGATGAAGCTGGTTTAACGGAAGCCGCGTAGTTTTTCCACAGCCGTTGGAATTGTTTTACTCACTTGGAACATTTACAGCTTAGAAAGTTGATAGATCCATAAGGATAGTTTGGTTCAAAGTTCGCTCTTAAACTGCAGAAATGTTATAACAACGTTGGATCTAAATTCTTATCAAATAATGAGAACAGATTATTTTGGAGCCCCTGATGTCGTAAAGTTATTTTGTACAGCATAACATATATCAGTTCTTGTTTTAAGTGAAAGGCGTGCAATCTCGTTTGTTAAGAAATGTGCTTTTAAGCTGATGAAATAGTCTTAAGTGCTGTGTGCACAGGCATAACAACTGTGCATACTCATAAAGAATGTACTAGATGCAAGGAACCTGATATTGTTATCAAATGTTCTTCATATTGAAGGGTGAGCATAGATCGAAAGAAGAAGGATATATCGAAGGTCGCGGGAATTTTTAATCTTTTGGTTAAGAATTCGAGTGAGGCAGTTCAATTTTCTTACCTCTTTCTTCGGATGAAAGTTAGAGGCTACATTCTACTATACTTTCTAATTACAAATATACGATACGACAATACGGAGACGATACCAAGACGAGGGAAATGACGCGAATACCCCATGGTAACAAAGCGAGGACAATGCAAGAACATTACGCACAGAAAAGATAATGGAACAAACACATAGACAAGCAATATACAAGTAAAAAAGTTAAGCTACGAGTTGAGGTAATCTTCCAACCAAATAATTGCAAATCATTTTATGTCTGGTTCCTACTTTTTTGCGTAGCTAAGACACTTACTGCTCAGCTTCTGCACCAAACAGATGAAGTGCTCCAGGCAGATGTCCTTTTCCCGTCGATCTAGGCACGCCTTCACTTTCAAACCATTCTTGGGGGGGATACCTTGCTACTTTGCTTTTAGAGCAACTTTAGCAGCTTACTTTGATTTAGTTCATGACTTAACCGACTAGGTATAGAATTTCCTGTTTGTCTGCAGCCGCCAATCGCTTTGCACTTATGTCACAGTCAACAGTAGCGGGTCCTATTGTAGCATCTTCTCTATAACATAAGCCGGATCTCCACTAGGCGGAAAAGTCGAGGCGGAAAATTTCCAGCCATCTGATTGGTCAATCGATATGTCACGGTGGAAAATTGTCGAGGCGCAAATAGTAGGAGTACGTTCTACTTTTCGCTGCTCGACATTTTCCCGCCTAGTAGAGATCCGGCCACTGTATAAAAGCTACGCAATAGAAGTTACAGCTCCTCCACAGCTGCCGTACAATGAGTTCACAATTTTACACGTAGTTCCTGTTCTTTACACAAAACCAAGATCTAGGGCTGGTTGGCAGTTTCTGAAATTTTTGGGCCATTTTGCTACCATAAATTTTTCTTATGTGTTTCTCATATTTTCAATGTCGGAAGTGTAGAATTAGGGTTAGGGTTAGCGTTAGCTTCGTTAAAAAGGCTCCCAAAGTACTTATTAAAGTCTGAAAACAAGTAACATAATTCGCAGTTTGCACTCAAAATGTTGTACAAGCAGTTTTATTGCAACGCAGTGTCAAAACATTTTTGAGTGACCTGGGAATTTTAAAACTGCAAATCAAAAAAGTTTCTTGGCTTTTTATATTCAGGGTTTCAGGTAAGGTTGTTTCTTAACTTTCGAAAAATTGAGCCTTAACCTTTTCTTATAAGCTGTTTGTTCCAAAAATAGGTGTATTTTAGAAGACTGAGCAACATCTTGTGTTATCCTAGGCTCATGCAGAGTTATCGCACATTGTCGTTGGGGTGCTTGGGGTCCATTTCAAGGCTCAATTGCAAGAGGATCATGTGGCACACAGAGAAGATACAGGAATGCACAGAAAACTTGGACTTATCAAAACAGAGTTGGCAGCTGTAGTGGTACTGTTACTAGATGTCCTAGAGAGACTGACTCACAACAGCGCACAATGTGTAAGTTTTATATTTGTGGCACTTTTAGCATAGCCAGTTTTCAAGCCAAGCAACGGCTGGGTATTGCACCACTTCGCCACAACATCGTCAAGGAATGCAAGTTGGTGTTTGCTACAGCAGATTTTTTTGTTAATCTCTGTGCCCATAAAGGTTTTGTTGCTGTTCCACCACATTTACAGCAATGATACCGGACAGGTTATCTGGGCTAGATAACTGGCTTTGCTTTTGATATCGTGCTCAATTCACTTTATATCAAAGTGCTTACATTTCACTATATTTTCTTGCTTATATTTGTACACAACAAAAGGAATCATTTTCTCTCTTCTTTATCGTGCATCTATCCTCTAAAATAGCTCATTGAGGGGTGTGATTCCAGGAGTTGGCGACAAGGGTAAAGCTTTCAACAGGTGAACTAAAACAACTATAAATGCAGTTTTGTACATCATTTTGCCAAATTTACTCCGGAACAGCCGAGCATGTCCTTTCACGGGGGCTAGACACTTGCAAACGGCTAACTGTAGCCCTGCCTGGCATCATTCACGAGTCCTTCACTCTATTCACACTGGCAAAGAAAACCAGCTTATGCTAAATTATGTTATCAAATGTTGCGTTTTTATTGGTTAACCCAACGAATAGATTCCATCTGATTGGTTGAGACTGAATCTGATGTATATAAAGCTGGTCTAACTATGTCAGTGTGAATGGGTACCAATTAACGCATTTTTCAGATTTTTAGATTTTGCTGTAAAGTTGTTGCTAATTGATATAATACAATTCTTTATAAACAAAGATATCAGAGCCTCGAAATCAAAGCAGTCTATTCAAAACCCCTCTCCCATGATGCAAAAGATTTTTGTTAAGGACATATGTCATGTTAGCAACTAGTTGATACAACAAATATGTTTGGAACGCAGACTTTCATTTTTTCGTAAGTTATCGTTTCTGCTACTTGAATTTTTACTGCAATGAAAACTCAGCCTCGATCCTGTGCTTTGTGATAAACAATAGAGAGAATTATATTGAATAAACCAATCAGGTTCACGACATATGCCCTTTAAAGCTGTCTAATTGGCAAATGCTGACCAGCCTCTTCCTCAGACCCAGCGAATGCTTTGTAATTCCGATGGTTTTCGGCTACCAATTGTTGAGATATACATACTTACACTCGGTCTCTAAAATCAGTCTTGATAATTGAATTTCCTCTATTTGATCAGTTTCTTCAGGTTCCTTAGAAATTTTTTGCTCACCCAGTTAGAAAGTTACGACAAAGAAAGAGAAACTGTGTATGCTGCTTAAACATCCTTCCATTAAAATTCCGATCATCGTTACTTGCTCTCCAAAGGTAACTGCAGAAAGGCTGCGAGGTGTCTGCCAACAAACTGGAGTGCCTGGTCAGGTAGCGTACCGGATGGTCAATGCCGAACTCAAAGCAGCTTCAGTGACTATGTTGCGGAATATCAATTCATCCAGCAAGTAAGCAACTGCCATGGTATCCAGCCGAATTGTCCTGGAAGGCGGACCAACACCCGACAATATTGTGAGTATCAGTATGATTTATTGATGTCATTGATTTTATTTTTATTGGTTTGTCAATGGTAGTCCACTCAACATTTGCGTTAAATTTTCTTGGAAGCGTTGAGAGGGAAGATGACCCTTTGACACCAATGTCAAAGCATGATAAAGGTCATTCCAGAGGTTGGCCTCTCTGTAAGCAACATGATTCTGACGAGTTGATGTGCTCAGCAGAGTTACCTTAAAGGACAAATCCGGGGTTGGTATAATTGGTGATTATTCAAGAGATTACACTGTTGTAAATGGTGCGTAGTACTTTGCTTCAATTTTTTCTCTTTTAATTTGCGAAACTACATACTTCAATCTGCTAAGAAGTGCGAAATGACGTCATTTTATATGACGTCACTTTACGTTGACCAGAACGAGGCTGGCAATTGTGTTGATTTTATACCACTTTATCACTTGTTTGCACTCTCGTATAAACTACAAAATGGCGACGATATTTGGCTTAACATATGAAGATTAATCGTCGAATTAATGAAAGTTCAAGGCTTGAAAACTTGGAAAGAACTCGCGACTGGTGTTCAGCAGCTGGGAGGGTTGCTTTTTAACAATAATTTTATCAACCCTGGACTTGTCCTTTAAGGCTTATTTTTGAGTTTCTCATCTGACGGTCAGTAGTTTCTCGTACATCAATGGTACCTCAGATGTTTCACGAGTAATCTATAGGGCAAGTGCATTCATTGATTTATGGACCATCTTGCTAGTCTCAAAATGTTCAATTCTCTAATAGGCGTCTGCTGAAAATCCAAATACGGTTGCAAGGTGCCTAATGTTTTCAAAAGTCTTCCATTCATATGGGACTAATCAGTTACCTGAAGAATGCAGCAACAAAATCTGCCTAAAGTCTTTTTCCAATCAGATATCACTTGATGTACTCTGCCAAGTACTTCAGTTGATTCCATTCGCGGGCAGTTTCACCTGACATCTAATTTGACAGGGACTGTAACTTTTAGCTGGTTTCATCAAATTTTCATTTTTATACTCATGAATCAATATTAAATGTTTCAAAGAAAATACAAAAATAATCATTGTCGTATTGCGTCAAGTAAACTCTTTTGCCTTCAGAAAAAGCTTGAATCATAATTTTAGCTGCTTACGTATTTAAACTTGTCATGAACCACAACGACTTATTGGTTCTGTGTTTCCTTTTCTATTACCTTAAGGTAGAATTAGCATTGTGGATCGGGTTTGCGTTCTTTTTGTTTAGTTGACAGGGCAAACTGTATAGCAGTATTTTTATATCATAGGAGGCCCAAAATAGTACAGTGATGGGGCCCTCTGGGGGCCCTCTAATATTCTAGTGCATAACTTGCTAAGATCTTTTCTTTCTTCTGATAGAATATCTTGTTGAAAGTGCTTGCAAATCAGATTTCCTTGTCTGTGTCTCATATGACAGTCATTTTTGTTTGCGTCCTTGCCGTTGATCATTTCAATACAGCGGCTCGAAGAAGGTTAGCTATCAAGGCGTAATGACAATCGAAGTGCCATTCGTTTTGATTTGTGTTGGTGTTGTACTGTTGTATCTCAATATAGTTATAATAGACTGAAACTGTCATAGCTATACTTAGATGCAACAGTGCAACACTAACACAAATCAAAACGAATGGCATTTCGATTATCAATCATTACGCCTTGATAGCTAGCCTTCTTCGAGGCGCTGTATTGGACTGATCGACGGCAAAGACGAAAAGTGAAAACGAAATGATTGTCATATGAGACACAGACAAGAAAATCAGATTTGCAAGCACTTTCAACGAGATATTCTACTTGAAGAAAGAAAAGATCTTGGTAAGTCATACGCTAGAAAATTCAAAGGCTTCCTCACTACAATGCGTTGGGCCTCCTGTGCAAAGTATTGATTTAGTTAATTTTGATCATTTCATTTAAAAATATTTGTACAGGTATAAGTTTCATATATACATGTTTTACAACCTGACATGTTTAATACAAACATTAAGCAGGGGCGGATCTAGGGTACATCCATTGGATCCTTGGATCTACTCAAAAATTTTTGGCAACCTGTCGTTTGATTCCATTTCCTATTCTCCTATTTAGTACCTTGACGGTCCGTGCTTTACACCATACCATTACTCTTCTTAAACTTTGCTGTTTGTAGGTTTTTACCTTTATATATACATGTATGTTTAAGAAGATGGAAAAAAAAAAAAAAAATTAGAATAGGCCGGTCTTGCTGTGTCTGTCGTGTGACTAATGTTGTCGTGTCTGGATGTAGCCACTATCGTCGCTGTGCCATTGTAAGTTAATCTGAAAGCCCCATATGTGTCATGTATGGATGGAGGATGGATTGAGAAGTTCTTTTGTTCTCTGGGTCTGATCAGTGTCTGGATCGATGCTGCAATGGAGACGTAAGAATGTCGGCTGGCCCAGTGCTGAAGCGAGGTGAACTTTTGCTTCGCAAACATGTGGGAACAAACATGGAGAATGGAGTTGCGAATTGCTGTTTACGGGAAGCTTTTGAGTCGGTTTGTGATGAACAGGTGTTGAATGTAGTGACCGCGTGAACTTTTTCGAAACTAAAAGCCACTGTTACTGCTGCGTCTAAGGCATGGTCAAAAGGTCCTGCATTGTCAGTTAGGCCTACCACCTAAAGAGGGCTAGCCTATAGGCCAGATCAGCAAGAGATCAATGGCACAAAACATTTGCTTAACAAGTTAAAGGACGATGGTTGGATCCCCTGAGGTATGCTTAAATTTTAGGATTTGGCCTGATGGTACTTGCCAACAAGGATATTTTTGGAGAGAGTTTTAGGCCTAGGCCTAAAATTCGTGTGCAGTTTATCTTCACTTCAAAGCTATCATTGATTGATTGATGACTTTGATCGAATCAAAGTCTTCATGGATTGGTGGTGACTGATGAATTTTATGAATGATTTGTCAACTGTGTATTACATTAATTACTTGTTTTGATTGGAACTGGATAGTGATATGAACTGGACTGAGAGGCACAGTAGGTTTTTTATATTTTCCAGGGTAATTTGGCATGACTTTTATCTCAAATAATATTAAGCCAAAAGCTAAAGATGTGTTCTTTCAGATAGATTCATGTTCTTCTATCGGATTCACCTACAATGTGATTGTAAGTCTCATAATTGTACATCAATGAATGCTGTCTGCAATCAACATAAACCAAGGATTGCACCATTGCAGGGCTATAAGGGAGTAGGGGGAGCCCCTCCATCAGAAGCATGTAACCTCCCTGTCAGAAGAAAAATGTACTTCTAAAAATGTAATAGAAAAATGTAAAAATGTAGCCTGATGCACTTTAGGAGTAAACTTGGGACAGTGAGGTAAAAAGGTGCACCTTTTTCATAAAGTAGGGCCCTTCTGCTGGAGGCTCTCTCCTCCCTGTTGGATAATGCCTGGTGCCACCCCTGACTTGAAGATTTGACCTGAAAATTTAAGAAACCCCAAAGCTGGGACAAAATTGTTTTTCAAATAATATTATTCTAAAAGCATGGAAGGAAATAGTACAAATGACTTTGGAGATTCAGAATAACCATACTTATCACTAAGGAATATGATATATCCTCAGTTTATTTTTGCAACATTGCAGTCACAACATTGCAGCATTTAGTGCAATGACCTTGAAGGTGTGGTCAAAGAACATTTTCCTGAAATAGTGTTTTAAGCCAATCTAGGGGGCGTGGTTTCAAAAATTTTTCCGGGGGAGTACCCCCGGACCCCCCAATGTTTCTCGCGTTTGTTCCCTCGCCATGAAAGTGGATCTGGTCAAGATTTTCTCTGGATCCGCCCCTGCATTAAGGGAAAGAGACTGAAGTAAGAACGAAAGAAATTCATATACCTAATTTACGATTTGTTATGCTATAATAGTTCATTTACAATGAATATCATAGCAATGAAATAGAAATAGAAATTAAACTTACACCGTCTTCTATAGTCATTCCTTGAACATTTTCAGCAAAGGTACCAATTTTGCTTTTCTTTCTAAACTGTTCCAAAGTTTTTCACTGCGATAAGAAATGTCTTTGGGCCACTGACAGTTTTAAGTAATACTCCCACCTAGCATGAATGATTAAAAATAAGTGAAATGAATTAGAAAATCTTAATAAAGAACGTATATTTCAGGCAGATGCCATTACCTTCATTGCACTCAAGAAGACTGGACACCATGGGCAGTCTTACAGAACGGTGCTGTTTGTCCGGAAGAAGAGAGATCGAGACGATACAAAGGAACATCTATGTACAAAGGAGCACACAATAATTGCAATGGCATATTACCACAGTCATGTCCAAATGCAAGCAAAGAAAAGCGGACAAAACGTATGGCAACTTGAAAAATTTTCTTGTAATTTTTAACACTTAAAGGCAGTCTGTCACGTATCTGATTGGCCGCTACAATCAGAGATCAACAGAGCGGGTTTCTTTGTGAATCTGTGTATTTGAAACAAAGGAGGGCTAATCTTCTTGACTTTTTATGGCCGTAGAAAGTCAGAGGATCATAAGCCATTCAAATTTCCCATTCTTTCTATTGTCATTATCACCCAATCAAATGCGTAACGGACTATTCCTCTCGGTAAGTGGCCGTTGGAGGATTTCCTTGTGGTTGCAATTGCGAGTCCCAACATCTTCACAAACTTTTCTGTTATCGGATTGGAAGTAAATTTAGGGCTCGGATCAGCTCGGTTTGGCTCGGTTCGGATCTTTTCGGATCGGATTGAATAGGAAGATTACTTGCTGAGTTTAAATGTGGCTTTGACTTGATTTACGGTTGCGCTCTCTTAACATCAGCGTTAAGATAATTCCAAGTTCTCAAGAAAGATTATTCCCAGTTTTTGGAAGAGGCAGCTTAGGGACTGTACTAGTATTACGAAGTTTTCCAACACTGTTATCTGACGACCTTTCGAAAAATCTGGAATGAATCGAGATTGAGAATCGAGAACAATTTTATGATGAATGTTTACCATTCCATCCGATTTACGCTTCATATCGGAGACAAGATGAAATGCTCAAACAGTTCCTGTGATCTCTTTCAGCTGTTACTTGTCCTCCAGTAGTGAGTCCTTTCCGTGGAACGTTAGTTGGAGAAGCTTGCAGTGGTGATAAAAGTGCATGTGGCTCAACGTGTGCTGTGGACTGTGACCGTAATTTCCCGTTACAAGGAAATAGATATATTACATGTCAAGCATCAGGACAATGGAGTGGATCTCTCGGGATGTGCAAAGGTATGATTTAACGATTAATAGTTTCATATTTTATTTTCATTCTGGCTCATTTGTCGCTAATGTCTTCGATTTTTGCTAGTAGATTGATCCTCTGATGATGTTTTCCTGACAAACCGATTTCACATGGCTCTTGTAGAGTATACAGAAGGGTGTTAGGACACGGATGTTTTGATTGATTGATTATTTACCTTGTTTTGATCCTTGTGTCTTGTTTTGTTGTCTTGTTTTCTGTTCTGTTTCGTCTTCAACTGAGCGCTGTTCGGCCCAACCGCTCTCAAGTTGTTCGAATAGAGCTCCTTTGCATTTCTGTGTCTTAGTGCGCCTTCGCACAAGAATGGTTTTAAAACCGCTAAGCCAAAAGATCATCGGTATAAATTGGTATTACTTGGATATCGTCTTGATTAGCATGGGTTTCAAATCTTTAGATTTCATGATGGTGAGGAATGCTCAAGTGTACTAAGAGATATCTTTCGTTGCAAACCATCCAAAGTATGTACTTCAGTATGAAGTCCTTTTCATCTTTAAAAAATCTGTGCATATGAGAATTTAACTGTCTTCGTTGACAATGGACTAACAGAATGCCAATGCTGAATATGCTTCTTACTATACAGTAATATAATTTCTTTGTCGTCGTGCTTGCCTTCCGGCTTTTCTGGACTGTAGTCTACAATGCAAGATCCTTTTCAAACTATTGATCTCATGAAATGTGACTTCGAAGGGAAAGGGAAGACTTTTCTCCTCGCATCTATGGTTATCCTGTTTTCTACCTAATTTTGGCGAAGCTAAAGCTTTCCGGGCTCCTAGCTCTGTGATCCTGTGCGGGGAAGATCTCTGTCGAATCTATGAATCTTAAATAAACTTTTCTTGCCATCCTTTGTTTATCATTTTATACAAAGCGAGTCAGAAAACTATTCCCACTTTTCGGTACATCCATCGAAATACTGAACTAGATTGCATAGCAGTATATATGCTCAGGTGTAAGACAAAGAAAGATACCAGATGAGCCAGAAAATAGTTCCCACTTTCTGAAAATTTATAGCATCAAGAAAACTTGACATATTTGATGCCCCCTACCAGCATTTTCCTAATTTCTTGTTCTAATTTCCGAGTGGTTTTATCAAATAAAAGTTTCTCACCTAGGTTAAACGTTGACTGAAAGATTAACATTTTTGTTTTGAATATCGGCCACATACTCTTTTATCCGATAGCCGGTAAAACCCGTAAGCTATTTCTTGACTCACCCGGTAGACGTATGCCCGATTCACACTGCAAGATAAACCAGCTTGAATTAAACCAGGTTTTCGAATAAGGCTTTCTGATTGGTCAAGCCAACAAATGCAGTCATTTGATTGGTTGAAATTTAAACTGGTTTAATTGTGTCAGTGTGAATGCAGTAGTAGATGAAGAAAGTAGGTGAGACAATGAGTTTCATTTTCCTTGTGCTCTCTGACGTGATGATGACGCTTCGATTAACAGAACAACGTTTTCCGCAGGGATACAAGGGACTCATCGTCCTAAGTTTAGATAAGTTTAGATGAAGTCCATTGCATCTTACGCATCATATTTTCAGTAATACGTTTGAAATTTCATTCGCTTTCTTTTGCATTTTTTACAGATTCCATCAAACCAACAATAATTTGTCCTTCTTCGCAACCAAAGGCAAATGTGGCAAATAAGAATTACGCTTTGATAGAACTTCCTGATGTTCCTTGTAGTGACAACACCCAATGTAGTGTGACAGTCAGTCATAAGTCACCCGTTAAAGTTAATGTTAGGACACCAGTCAAAGTCACATTTACGGCAACGGATCCAGCAGGAAATTCAAGATCATGTTGGATTAATTTCGATGCTAGAGGTATCAATTTTTTCATATATATTCATACAAAAGATTACGATACACACTACATCTACATCCTGCTATACTTTCTAATTACTATACAACTATACAACACCACAGGGAGGGGACCACAAGGTTCAAAAGACAGTGACTACCCTGTGGCCATTTACATAAAGACATGCAAATAAGTAAAATTTGATTAAACTGTGATTTCATACTGACAAATACTGGGATCTGTTCCATATTGGATTTCAGGCCAACAGCATAGGCGCGTGGTGCCGATTGATAGGAACCCCGGACGGGAGAGCAACAACGACAGCAACAGTTATCATTGAGTCCCCACCGCTCTTCACATTACACTTTTTCTATCAGGTCAGGCCTCTTGGTTGACGATATCATTGATCTGAAATACAGTCAACTTTGTGTGGATGAATTTTCGTTCACCTTCATATGCCTAGCATCAAATGTGAAACAGACTTAGCAAAAGGCACGGGGGATAATGTACATAGTTGTTGCGTGGCGTGACACGAAAGTTTGAAGTTATCCAATCCGACCAGTTATGTGAATGAAATTTAGAGTCAGTTCGAGCGAGTAACTTCAATGGAATCTAAAAGGTGCCAATTTTTCAGTCATTCTCCTTGGTGAGTAACAGATATGCTGGGTGAGGCAATAGAGACGCCTGCCGTTTAACAAACCCGGCTCCCTGAATATCGAAGCAGTGATATTGAAAACTGTCTTGTTTAATTCCTGATATGTCAACGTAGGTTCGTCATTCCTTCCCGTCGAAATAGGAGATTTTCTGCAGAAAGCCCCTTTCGAAAACCTGCAAATATGATTGAAAACACCAAGCAAGATTTCTTGAATATGTTATTCATACTTGAGGGGAAGATTTTTCAACCCGCCAAGCGGAAAGAACGTGTTAAAAGCGTGCTTAAAGTCGTCACTTGCTTGTAATTTTAGCAATTTTTTCAAGGTTTCTCAAAGGAGTTGTTTTAGAAAATCGTTTCCAGTTTGCCCTGTTAAACCACAGGGAGCCCAGGAATAATTGGCAAACTCAAAACATAAATTGTCGAGAATAGGAGCTCCGTAGGAAACTGCGAAGGATTTGCGAAGCCTTGAAATGAATGCTGCGAAGGACTCGTAGCGCGTTGAGCTGCGAAGGAACTGTGAAAAACGGAACTGCGAAGGAGAGAAAAGCGAGAAGGAGAGAAGAAAAAGACAAGGGACGAATCACAGCCGGCCACCGCCTCATCTTCTCCGCATCAGCCTAGGACTCGGGAATCGTTATCATCTTCGCCTCCAATCAAATCACCGAGAATTTGTCGGTACGACAGGAGCGAAGTGTCAATGAAAAGAAATGGCGGAAAACAACCACAGCTAATGTTGCTTGCCTAAATTCCATGTTTCAGACGACCAAATGACTTTTCCACTTCAAAATTTGACCAACGTTATTGACATCAAACGCAATAATGAAGAATGGAGGGGAGGAACCTTACGAAGGTGAGTTATCTCTTCTTTTATTCCAGGTTGACTTGTGTAGGCCTTGAGCCTTTGAAGGTCCTTGCTGCTGCCATTATTCTTGTGCCTCTTTGCCCATGCTCCCGACAGATTGTCTTTTTTTCTCGACCTTGAAAATATCTCTTTTCATTATCCAGGTTGCTGTCAATTGGCAAAGAATGCAACGTTTTGGCCGATTCGAATAACAATGTCGATATCCCTGACGCACTTGTGACTTCAATCTCTTTTGATGGCTTCAACAGTTCTATTATCCTTCGCAACAAAAATGTTTTCCCTGTCCGCGCTTTTCCAAGTACCACCACGTTGTGTCCAGCCAGAATCGTGTCAAGTACAACCTGCTGCGTTTTGTTGAAGGTCGATTTGTGACGGTCACCGGTAGCCATTTTCACAATAAATTGGCCTCATGTACTCAGCAACAACGACTTTCCGATTGATCAAGCGATGTTCCTCGTGATTGCCCTCCGAAAATTTCTTTTGTAATGTGTCCTAGGTCGATGCGGAATACCTCACGGGTTCAGAAAAAGTGATGTTTTCCACCGGATTTGGAGCAAAAGTCGATGAATGAGTGTCTACCAACCGAAAACGATATGAAACCGACCTTTTGAAATCCCTCTTTCGGTTCAACAGCGAAAAACGAGACGCTGATGAGGAGAAGATGAGGCGGTGGTCGGCTGTGATTCGTCCCTTGTCTTTTTTCTTCTCTCCTTCTCGCTTTTCTCTCCTTCGCAGTTCCGTTTTTCATAGTTCCTTCGCAGCTCAACGCGCTACGAGTCCTTCGCAGCATTCATTTCAAGGCTTCGCAAATCCCTCGCAGTTTCCTACGGAGCTCCTATTCTAGACAATTTATGTTTTTAGTTTGCCAATTATTCCTGGGCTCCCTGTGGTTAAACCACGGGCTGTAGGAAACGCTGAGTTTAGAAGAAAGATTTACGTATTATAAATTGAATTATTCCTATCCTGATTAATCATTTCGTCCGCGATATATCGACTTGTTTTCCTTCTGTTCGTACTTCTCTTGCTAAGGCGCCATTTTAATTCCCGCACGTGGCAGCAGATTGACATGACCCCAAGTGCCCTGGAGAAATTATGAGATCATGTCAATCTACCGTCACGGGCGGGAATTAGACTGGCGCCTTCGCAGAAGAAGTACAAACTGAAGGAAAACAAGTCGATATATCGCGCACAAAATGTTAAATTAGGATAGGAATAACATGATTTACAAAACGTAAATCTTTTCTCGAAATTCAGCGTTTTCTAGAGGCCGTGGCTAAGAGACTAAGAAGAAATAAAGTTAACCCTAATCCGCATGGGGGGGTGTTTTCCACCCCACCCTCAAGGTTTTTCTTGCAGCGTTTTTAAATGACATCTACTATGTCCCCCAAACCCCTCTGACTTTTACTAATCATATATTCGCCACATTTTAACCAGAAAATTTTCAAACAATAGAGCCTACAGGTCACGTGACATGCCCATATTTGGAGGCAGGTAGCAAACAAATCATTGTTTTTGATGATTTCAATGGAAAAATTTGATCAAATTATAAAGTATTATACACCAAATGAATCAGTAAAGAAAGAGCATTAATTTGATACCAGAATTTCTGGAATTTGATGACGTCAGCATTTTTTGATAATGACGTCATTTTGGCCGCCATTTTGGGCTAATTAGCAAATTTTTTGAATGTTTTCAAAAGTTTTCAATTTAAAACATTCTAATGATATATTTGTAATGAAGAGTTACCACTTTGCATCTTCTTTTTGTCTATTTCTACAGAGAACAAATTAATTGCATAAATGACGTCATTCAAATTGGTTAATTTCTGCCAAAATATCACTCCAAAGTCATTAATTTCAATGAAATTATATTTTCATATCCAATTTGTGGCTAAATTGAACCAAAAACTGCTAAATGTTTATGCACAACCTTCCTTAAATTCAAATTTAACTTGGAAACCTGATTTTCACAGATTTTCAACTTCATGACGTCACCACTGTGACGTCATAAGGTGTGGCAGCCACACCCAAATTACGCTACATGCTAGAAACTAACTGATCTATAACGGTGCCAAGTTGTATTGAATTCTGAAGAGGAAAAGGCTGTTTTCAGAGGGCGGTGGAAAGAACCCCCCCCCCCATAAATGGTAGCTCGAGAAAAGCCCATATGGATTAGGGTTAAAGCTCTTTTAATCATTACAAATACAGGCTCCAAGAAGAAAATGAGAGATAATGTACATTAGGTGTATTGTAACTCAGTTTAGACTGACGGTTTGAATGCAGTGGAAGTATTGATCATTTCTATTCAGGTTTATGATTGTTGCAAAAGCTTAGTGCCTCCATAGGCAAAGTCTCTGGTCCATGCTTTCCATTTGCACTCATTTCACCATTTCGAATTAAATCTGATTAGGCAAAAAAAATGTAATGCTTTAGAAGCAACAAGGACAGATTTTGTAACAAATCATCATCAATTGCTTTAATTGACACATCAACTCAAAGAGATTAGGGATTGCAGACAGAGAAAATTCGCTCAACCAGTAAATCGAAATCGAAATAGACCCAAAAATGAGAAAAATGTTTGTAATGGGTTTTTATGGGAAAGAGAATCCCAATGTCGATTCTAATCGAAGGTTTAGTTGCCATTGAAATTGGTATTTAACTTAGATCATCCTACTTCCAAAAATTTCCCTTGCTAGCACATTCCAAATTTCTGGATCTAAGAGATAAGTGATTTTACCAAATGAATTTTCACATCAAAGGTAGCATTTGACTGAAAGATTAACATGTCAGTTTTGACAATCAGATGCATGTTATTTATTCCACAGCCCGACAAACGTGTTAAATTTTTCTGACTCTCTCAACAGTAGAATTCCAAACTGATATCATACTTATCTGCCTTGACTAGATGTGGAACCACCGAAGGTCGAATTCTGTCCAAAAGATATTATTGTACAAACTTTTACAAAGAAAGCAAAAGTCATTTGGAAAGAGCCGAAATTTTCTGATAATGTTGACGCCTCCGTATCAAGAACACCAAATTACCAAAATGGTCAAGAATTTGCAGAAGGATCTTATGACATCAGGTACACGGCTGAAGATTCATCACTCAACCGAGTTACTTGCGAATTCAAAGTCCAGGTTTCAAGTGAGTACATATTATGATTTTGTAGTAGAAATTTCTTTAAAACCCATTGCTAACCTAGCCTGCATGTAGACTCTACTAATTTCTTATAATGATGTGATAGTTGAGGGTTTGAAAGGCTAAATAGCCTATGTAGCCCTATTGAAGTTTCTCATGTTATTCAACTGACTATGAATTTGCTGTCACTGATATGTCTGTCGTATGCTTTCACGAACTCAAGAACCGATGTGGACTTAATAATGGAAGCTGGAAGGTCATTCCGTTGATTAATAACTCTTTGCGAACAGAAAGTTTTGCGAATTGCAGTGTTTCATCTTTTCTTGTATATTTTTAAGCTATGTCCTCTTGTCATATTGTCTTTTGGCTTGTAGAATATGCTCGGATCAATGTCGATATATCCTTTGAAAATTTTGAACGTTGAGATAATATCTCCTCGAGAGCAAGTGGAAGGTAACATAGACAAATAGCATGTGATCAATAGAAAGAAACTGTAGAAGTAGACTTGCAAAATTGCAAGCGAAAGTCCAAATAACTAAAAATTAAATACACACACCTCTGTTAACGGGCTAATACTCTCCTCAAGGTTGGGTAAAATGATATTGACCATGATCAAGGTAGGGTTTTTTCAATTCTTCAAAGGTGGGGTAAATGAATAAAGTTTCGATATTTTTTCTTCCTGAGATATGGATAATGAATTGTCTCTATGTTGACTTCATTACCGCCATCCTCGTGAAAATACCCTCAAGTAAAGAGGATGTGGTGGTATCTTACTGCTATCCATCTCTCACATGTTAAAGCATGTTGACGATACTGGAAAACTCAAGAAAATCTGTCACCTTCTGTTCTATGAAGGATGTCAGTCATTTTAACATACCTCCATAAAGATTCTTTCATAAATCAAGCTTTAAGTTTCAATCTAAACGAAGAAACTTTTGCTGGAAGATATAGCATTTTTCGCGATTTTGACCGAAATTCGTGACAGTTTTTTCCGCAAAATCTCTGAAAATATGAAATTCGCGTAAGTTTATTACCAACAAATTTCCTGCGATATAATGTTCGCTATGTTTGATTACCGTAAAGTGCTCTGAGATATAGGTTGCTGTATTTTCTCAAATCTTCCTTTTTTTGCAAAGTTTGCTCCCGCGAAATTTCCAGTTTTTATGATTCCCGAAAGCTAATACTAAAACTTCGCGTTTTTCCAACTCACGAGTATTTCTTCCCGCAAAAATTTCTTTCCCTTGAAATATTGAATAATTTTCATACTCTAAGACTCGATTATGTTTTAGGAGTAAAATGTCCTTTGTATGATCCTCCAAAGCATGGTGCTTCAGCATGCAATATAAAGAAAGATGGCGTCGAAGAGGTTTACATTTGCACGGCTGCATGCAAAGCAAAGTACTGGTTCTTACAAGGAGAGGGTATACCTAAGCAGTATGACTTTTATGTTTGTGGACAAGATGGTGGCTGGAAAGGACAAAATCAGTTTAGTATGACGAACCCTGGTGCTAACGTTTTCTTAGAACCAATTCCAAAAGGCATAACTCCGTGGCCTGATTGCTCTGGTAAGTTTTGAAATAGTCTTCCTTCGTTTTTGAGTAGTTTATACTTGAGATCATGTTGAGCGGTGGTGAGTGGTTGTTGCCTGTTGCCTTCAGTCTTGGAGAGTTTTGTTTGACTAGGAGACAGATTTCAGTTATCTGCGGAGATTTAGGAGTTGATTTAGGAGATTTAGGAAGTTTGTACAGTATAGCGTAGGCTTAACTTGTTTTTCCTGCGTTATTTGGTTTGCTGGTATCGCTTGGTCAAAAGCGACTCGTAACATTACCATGAAATAGTAATATCCCTCAACAACCCGCGCAACAACCGGTACTTCTCGTACACTCAACAAAATCGCTACAAAATCTGGTCTAAAGGGCTTGAACATTGAAAGGATATTCGTCCTGCTCATCATATAGCCTTCGTGATACGGGGACCAACCTGAGGTTACCGATGAAAAGGTCAGCAAATGGCCAGAGGTGCTTCTCTTATGGAGGTGCAAAACTATGGAATAGCCTGTCCGCGGAGTCAAAGCATGCAACCTCTCTGCACAATTTCAAGAAAACTATGTAGAAACTGTTTTCTTTCGTTTTATTTGTAAAGTTTTGATAACTGTAAATAGGTTTTGGATATTGTAAATAAGGTTTTATAGTTTAATTTAATCAATAGCTTTTTACTTTTTATCTTATATTGTAATTAATGTTTTAGTTGGAGGGTCCATTGAAAATCAACTTGTTGAAAGGCAACCCTCCTTAAGAGAATTAAATATGAAATATGAAATATATATGAAATATATAGGAAACTTATAGCACAAAAAATGATGTTGTCTTGGCGTACAAATCCCAAAATGCATACCTTTCAGGCAGTAATCTTCCTCTGTAGAAGCAAAATAAATCCATCAACTCTAGGCCTCATCAACGGTCTTTTTTGTATGCAAAAACAATAAGTATCTGAAAAGCGCCTCCTGATTAGTGGTCTGGTTAACAGACCACTCCTAATAGACCTTTTAGCTATTCTGAAAAAGAATCTCAATCGAACGATACTTTGCTACATTTTGTAGAATTTTCGGATGTGCACAATAGTGATAGAAGCTCTAACGCCACTCGATCGAATCTCGTGTATAAAAATGTATAAAAATAACGCTCGATCCAGGCTCTTTTGTTGAATAGCTAAAAGGTCTATTGGTCGAAAGCTAAATTGTAACAATTTGATTGGTGAAGATATAATCACTCTACACGGGCCTAAATTGGACCCACTTTTTCATAATGTTGTTATGAGTCTCCTTTGACCAAGTGATATCGGAAAATTAAAGGACGCAGGGAAGGACGGGGGAAAGGCATGAGTCTAAACTCAAGTCTTTTTAAAATGATGTTGTTGATGGTTATTCCGTTTTCCTTGGTTAGAAAGGATTGTCCATTATTCTACTCTAATCCTCCCCCAAACTTTTTGACATCTTAATTATTTGTTTGATAATACCCTTTTTCCATTTAAGCTCCTTAAAGGTTATGCCGTCACCAAATCTCCATAGTTTTAACAAGAAGAGCAACAGATATTAACTTGATGATGCCATATTTTCTCGAAAAGAGCTTTATTCTGTTCAATTAAGTTCTGAAAAATTGGTTTCGATTAGCACTTTCTTTGTCTATTTTCTAAAGAGTGATCGCTTTGTTTTTATTTATTTCATAGAGGGTGATCCCCCATCTGAAGCTAGTAAGCCCTTTACAGTCATCGGAGGTTCCTGCGCAGCATCCGATGTTGCTACGCTGAAGCTTAACTTTGTCAATGCCATGACCACCGACGTTTTCGTTCAGAATCTTTACTGTCAAAACAACAAGCACTGTGTTGTGAAGAATATCAGAGTTTACTGTTCCAGCGTAAAGAAGAGGAGCACTGGCTCATCATATAATGCAGTTCATATATCTTTTGAGTTCTATGTGCAAGATACAGCACCAAGCACAGATCAGAATACCGAGATTGGTAAAATGACTCAGATCATGAACAGTATGGGAGGTCTTGCTAAAGAGGTCAGTATAAAATTCTCTCTGCTGGTTAGCTTTGGTTTCAAATCTTCAAAGAGGTTTGTGTGAAATTGAGCGACCTTAGTCTTTGAATTGAATGGCTTGGAAGAAGCTTTTGTACCAGCTGTCTCAAAGAAAATTATTCACATTTGAAAAATCACAAAATTTTGATTACACGGCCGATCTTCAAATTTCTGTTTTCTCAACTAGATCTATGACCAAACTATTTTCCCAGACATAGCCGACCTTGTAATTGATTTTAAGCTAGCAAATTTAGCCCTTTTTAGTGCCACCAGATTTCGAATCATCCTGCAGAAAGCACTGGAGATTGTTAGATTAATTTATTTTTTCGTGTGAAGCTTCTAGTTTGACCATACCTGCCAGAAAGAAATATTCAATATCATTGGAGACTTCAATGATAACAAACAATATGAAAATTTTGACTCCAAAGCAAGATTGGGTAAGTTTTCTTTAAAGGTATAGCTCAAATTATGTTTTACAATATGCAATTTTTTTACCTTCTTGGATCAAAGGCAAACATTCTATCATCTATGAATATTTTGGAGTCCTTAACAAAATATGCAAAAAAGAATATTTTATAAATGGTTTGATAATCGATTTTTTGTGATTCTTTAAACAGGAGTACTGTTTATTGGGGCACTGGGTTCTTATCCCTACAATTCTACGGTTGGACGTTTTAGAAATGTTTAACATTTTCAAAATTACGGCGTATTCCATATTTTGACTCATTTGAGCATGTGGCACCTTCGAATTTCTGAATCATAAACGAAAAGAATGAAAGATTTTTGATTGATCCGAACTGTAGACATTCATGAACCCTACATGGCCGTCACAAATTCACTGCGCTCTGGTTTTTATTGGTTTCTTCGATTTTTCAGTAAAATGTCCAGAACCCCTTTTATTTCACAGCATCCAAATTATTGCTAGAAAGCTATACATATTCTGAACCTGCATAAGATTTTTTTCTCTAACGGTTCAAAGATGGATAATTGAGGAAAATTTTTTATGAGCCTAAAGCAGAGTTTACACGGGACCTGTTGAACCGTTCCGTATGGAACTGCTTGGAACTGTTCCCTCTGTGTCGCGTTTATACGGAATCTGTTCCAAAAAGTTCCAAAGGCTTTTTTAATTTGTAGATTTTTTTCGAAACAAAGACGTCGGCATGTCTTTTGTTTTTCGAAACAAAGACGATAATTCTTTTAATTCCATCGTTTAAGACGTCTTTTGTTTATTTAAGTGCTTCAACAATGAATAGCAGCGTCATTTCCTGGTCGTTCCCGTCTGGAACCGTTCCACCCGTTTACACGAGACCTTCCTGGGTACAGTTCCAAATGGGATCGACTTCGTACGTGGACCCGTTTGGATATGGCTAACAGTTCCATTTGGAACAGTTCCAGCGGGTCCCGTGTAAACGCTCTCTTTGCCCTAATTCACAAAACAACGCATTATTTTTGCTTGCATGAAGCGATTTGGATAAGCCTGTGGGCCTACATATTCTGAATCGCCATAAAGCTCATAACAGGAGGGGAAAGAAGGTATCTTTTAATGTCAACAGAATGAGAGAGGCCTTTTTATCAAGTAAAGCCTAAAACTAAACGTACTATACATAATTTGTCCCTTTCGCAGCGGGAAAAGACACGCGGTCACCTAGTTCCCACTGCAGATGGGACTTGCAAATTAAGGCACACAATTTCCAAAAATAAAGAAAGCTAACAGACAATCAAAACAACGGATAACGAAACGAGACGAAACGAATTCCACCGTACGTGGGATACAATCCACCTTACGTGAGATATAATACAATCCATGAAACGAAACGAAACGAGAAAGGCCTATTACTTTTAACACATGCCATAAGTTGGTGTAGTTTGTTCCCATTTCCAAAACGCGGCACTCCCTAACAAATTTTATTGCTAGTTAACCTTTTTATCTTCAGGTAAAGAGAATTGCTGCAGCTCAGCTGAAAACGTCAGCGGCAAACGTCATGTTGACAGAAAAGGCCGCTCAACTTGCTTGCGAAGATGGATACACTTTCACAGTTGTCAATGGTTCTGGTACAACAAAGGAAAGGAGCAAGTGTGGTAAGTACCAATTGAATGCATCTCCTTTATGAACACATGCTGTCAAACTATCTGGATGTATTACCAACAACGAAATGGTAGATGATCAAACATGCCTCTTGTTATGTGTAATGCAGCTTTGCATAGATAAGCAAGTAAATAAAGGAAAATATAAGCAATTTGATTCGGATTTAAATAAACACAGAATAGAGCAGAGCAGAGCAAAACAGAATAAGGGAAAACAAAGAGGAAGAAAAAGTTGCATCCGTTTTATACAAAGCTACTTTCACACTGCTACGTTGTTACTTTTTAGTCACTTTTGTTGCTGAAAACGCTGCCTGTTTATATTTCTCCATTTTCGAGCAATTGCGCTATGAATACGATAGGTGTCCGCATTGCTCCAGCAAAAACAGCGTTGCTAATCCCTCTTTCGGGAAAAAGCCAGACTTCCTTTATTAGTGGTCTAAAAGGTAACAATCACGAGTTTGAAGGCCGGCCATTGTAATCAACAGCCGATACCAAGGAATGCGAAGTGTGTCAAATTTTATTGATTTCTTATTTTGTTGATTCATTTGTCTGTATGTTCTAGATTGGTTGTAAAGATGCATAATATGTATAGCTCGGTAAAAATCGAATTAAGGTGGGTTGACAAAGAAACAAAGACAGATCGCTTTCAAAACGCATCGTTTTTAAAATTTATCCGTTTTCGTCGCATTTTCGAAAAGCTAGGTTTCATAGCGCAGCAGCGAGAATGCAATGCAGAACTGGATGAATTTTGCTTTATTTTCGTATGAAGATGGAGTGGTGTCAACTGGGCCTAACTTAGATGACGTTTAGGATTCAGCAGCTAACAGAATGTTTCTTTGACTATACTCTCACTCTCAGTAGAATCTCATCGAAAATTTTTCAAACTTTCAAATCATTTTCCCAGTTAAGTGTCCCGCTGGCACGATGTACAGGGCAGAAACGAAAAGGTGCCAAGTGTGTCCCGTGGGAACATATCAAGAAGCCGAAGGCCAATCAGTCTGCAAGAAATGTCCAGGAAGCAAATCAACGCACGGATTCAAGGCCGCCAATCACACTGCTTGCAAAGGTGAGTGAACAGATGCACTGCTCCTTCTTTCAAGTTCACGTAGTTTTGTCTTAGACGGAGCATTTTATCGGTATACAGGAGTGAATGTAAGCCGGAGAGTCTTTCTGCATGTGCAAAGAGGAGCATAAGAAATGAATCTTTAAGAAGGTGGTGCAAATAGTTATTAAATCTTCCTGTTGTTTGAATGGGCCAACATGAAGTCTAGGTACATTGCTACAGTTCTGCTATGCGGATTTTTTGATGCCTTAATTATTTCATCCTCTTCTGCAGGGAGTCCCAGAAATTATGCCCAATTTGTGGGGCCGCTGTAGAGAAAACCTACGCTCCCTTGCCCTATTATTGATGCAGTTACATAGGACAGGATTCGTTGTAGAGTTTTACATCTTGTTTTAGCCGATCTAACAAATGATTACTGATTTATGGTACACAAATTAAAAAATGATTGCTTCAGAAGCAGCATACTCTGTTCTCCCGCAATTATAATATCACGAATGAACTGCAAGAAATGATTCTATTCTTGTATTTGATTGTTTGCTCGTATTTGAAAAGGCTGGTTATATTGTTAACTGATGATAAAACAACATTGAACCATTTTCAAAGGTAGGAAAATGCAAATACAACACTAGAACCATAAACACTAGAACCATATTTTCAAAATTCCCGTGAATTTTTGGAGAACAAAGAAAGTGTTGCTTTGAAGCAATTTGTTTTCCCATTCCTATGCCATAAATCAGCAACCACTTGTCCAACTGGCTAAAGCAAGTTACAGAAACTCCAAGTTAAGGTCTTTTATATGCAAATGTATCCAGAACGAGACGATAGAACATACAACAGCCACACAAAAGGAGAACCAATGTCTTTGAGACACTCTGTTGCTCTCAGCAACGTATGTAATGGTTTTGTAGGCGTATTTTCATCGAAACTGGCACGCATTAACTCTCCAGTTGTGCTTAGATTGTTGCATTTGCCTCAAATTTAAACCATTTCACGAAAACCTACAATATCTGAGGATACCTATTTGAAGTTGATTCACTACACATCAGTAATGTGTACATCATCACTTGAAGAAATCCTCTTTGCTTCAGAAATTTGTCCACCTGGTACATATTCAGCAGATGGTCTAGCAACTTGTATTGCATGTGAGAAAGGATCTTACCAACCAAATGCCAACAGTACTTCATGTGTATCATGCCCTAGTGGAAAAGGAACATCCAAAACAGGCTCCGTCGCGCTAACTGATTGTATAAGCCGTGAGTATGACTCTTATCTTTAGCGAATTTTACTGCACTGTAGACTACTTTTTAGCACTGCTTTGTGTCCCCAAAATTACCTTGCTCAAGTCTTAATGCACAAGTTTGTTTTTTGCGAGAATAAGCCAATCATTCTCATAGCCTTCAAATTTTCCTTAAGAGTCAGTTCATAAAGTATAGCGAGTCTCTCTTCAGAGGACATTATGAGGTCTAAACAGCATCTTGGTATAGCAAATTCTGCCAGATGAAGCTATCCCGTACTATATTCATGCACCTGCCGTTTCAATAAGTCTCAGCCGCTCCTTTGAATGACCCGTCGTATCATTGGCGCAGGTGCAAGTGATTATGCCGCCCAAATGGAATATAAGATGCATTTGTCTGAGAGGCTTATTCGCATGTAGACATCTCTCAATCATGTAGCAAGTACACAATACGTAGCATCGGTACACGTCTTATTCATTTGTAAAGTACGATATTGCTCATGGTGACAGCATTAATTGATTTTTTCGTTGTTGCCACTATCTTAACCACTATTTTCCTTTCTGCTCAAACGAGGACCCTTGATATTGCAACAACGATTCTTGAGCCATATTATTAAAAGTCCCACAATATCTGTCGACAAAGTTTCATTTTGCTACCCATCCCCTCTCCCGTGCACTGATGTTTCATGCATTGCAAAATGGTTGTTTCATGCAGATAGAACAAAAAAATGAACCGCTAGAGTAAGCCAACAAGGAAATAATATTACCAAAAAAGATTTTCGCATGAATGCAATACCTTTGCAACAGATTGATGTTTGATCAAGGTGGTAGTAGCTATAATAGGTACGAAAATCTGGTTACAGCACACATGATAGCACGTTTGCAATAGCACTGTAGTTTACTTTGGTTTGTACAGTTGCACATTTATGATAAAACAGCACGTAATCATCACGTAATAGCACGTAATGGCACGTAGTGGCACGTAATGGCACGTAATGGCAAGATGCACAATGGCACAATAGCACGAAAGCACAACAGCATTGCAAATAAATCATTGCCATTAACGTGAAATGTCTTCTAGTTTACCCACCTCAGTGGTCGTTGGGAGACGGTATTGGAGGTACTGAAGTAAACGTTGGAGCGGTAAAAAACAAAGAAGAATGCTATAATAAGTGCAGTGCATTGAAAAGTAGCAATGGAATCGCTAATGGATGCACAGTTGATGCAGCTACTGGGAGAAACTGCTACTGTGAATATGGACAAACAGGGAGGAATACAGTTAGCAAATGGAGAAATACATATATCAAGCGTGGTATGTTTTAATGATTATGAGGTTGCTTATCAAGCAATTGCCACGAACAGAAATCACCATTTGCAGATGAGTAAACAGAATAATGAAAATGATAATTAATTAATTTGTCCAAAGTTGGTAATATACATCACTAATACAGTAATTAAAACCAACTACCTACTTGATATACAAAATGACAAAATACAATATAAACCTGTAACTAGAGTGAAAACTGCCAAACCTGCAAGAAAATCAAGCAATCACTTACCAACAACGTTATCATACGAAATTATCACACCAAATACGCATGTCATCGCACACTCTTCAGGTTGGTTGATGCGAAGGACAGATAGATGACATTACCGGGCTGTTTAATACCGAACACAACTAAAGACACTTGAGTATCACGTTACCATCACACGTGATCGGCTTATGTCAAACAACAGTTTCTTGTAATGAATCACTTTAAACTTTGCTTAACAGACGTCTCTCAAACAAAAACCATCCAATCAACAAGTGCCAAAACTTTTGGCGCCAACATCAGAACAGTTGGAGAGCGAAAACAAACTCCTTCTGCTTTGCCGACAGAAGGAGTTTGTTTCGCTCTGCAACTGTTCCTCAAATGTTTTATCGTTAGTTACGACTCTCATGTCTTACCATGAATTTCTAGGTGCTGTCCATGTGAAGATCGAATCACAGGGTTGCAATGATCAAAATATTCCAGCGGGAACTTGTGGTGTAACGAAACTGGAAGTCAATGGCGTTGATAAGTCAATGAAACGAAGAGGATACAATGTTGTTGTTGTGAATGAACAAACAGGTAAACATTACAGTAAAAACCTGTTTACAGTAGAAGCCCGCATAATAGAACCTTGGTTTTTCTTTGGCAGCCTGAATAGTTTCTTAATTAACTGACTATGGTTGCAATTCTAAATTTGAGCCTGTAAGGTTCTTAAAAAAGTTCTTATATACAGAAAACGCCTCGCATACACCAGTACTGTTTTCAGCACAATAATTTTCTGAAGACTTCATTGAGAATTCCTTGCGAATTCTTGGGAACATTTTTAGGTTAGAATTATTGTTATTAATCTGATAGATTTATGTACCACTGAAGAATGCTGATCAGGAAATCAGGAATTCTTGAAGTTTCTGAAGGATTATGAAGACATAAAAATTGTTGAACAAGAATTTGAATTTGATAACTTCCCCCAGTGTCAGCCTCTGAGAGATGCTTATTGAGGTGGTTTGAAAGATTAAATTCTAGCCTCAATGTTCTTATAAAAAGGTTATTTCATGTAGTTTTCTATCGCATAAGAAAGTAAATTTTTCAAACCAAACTTATTTGGTTCTTATGTAATGGATAGCATCCTTGATATCAGTCGAAATTATTTGAAGGTGTTGTGATGCAGTGGTATAATCCTTTGACTTTGAAGCCAGAACAATCAGGTGGAGTGGGCTCGATACCAGGTGGGGTTCCCACCACTTGACCGTCATGACAAGGGGCCACGGACTCGATTAGCGCTTAGCAACTTCTGCAATCCCAGCGCGTGGCACTTAAGTCCGCAACTTCACCTTTAACCTTCACCTTCATTCAAGAAATAAATCTAGTCGACCAGTGGCGTAGCCAGGTCCCTGCTTTTGGTGGGGCAAAGGGCGAGCGCAGCGAGCAGATATGGGGGTCCGGGGCTAGCCCCCGGAAAAATTTGGGGGGCCACGCCCTTGAAATGCTCGAAAAACGAGGGAAACGCCCTTTTCAGTTATATCTTGCATCATAAACATGACTACATTAAACACAAAATAGGCAGGATGTCTTGTTCAATTTGGATCAAGAATTTATGCTCATTATAGCAAGCTACTAAGAAAGCAAAAGAATTCTTATGCAATTGCAAGCGGTCCAGCATATCAAGTACGAAATACGAAATGGATCTTCTTAGCTCCACTGCAAAATGATTTGGTACTGGTCGCTCGATCTTGATTTTCGAGGAACTGTCTCTTTTCCCTTATTATTGTCTTGTCAGTCTACAGCATCTTTTGCAAGAATCTCTTGCAAAAGACATTGTTCTTCAGCGTACAGATTCTTCAAATTATCAATCGATGAGATTTTTCCAGAGTGGTCGCAAATAAGGATCCCTACAGCCAACAGCAGGCATGTACAGGCTGAGAGTCACAGGGGATATTGAAATTTATGGGTCCTGGGTCAAATCACCGGGAAAGTATTTAATCATTCTACCGAGCATTCTACTTTGGCTTAGAATGCCTCTGCCAACATTGTTCAAGAATTTGTTAGGACGTCGCATTCCTTCTTAGGCCACTGCAAAAACAAAAATGCACCCGAACTAAAATAATGGAAGCGAAGATAGCTTGTCTTTTTTCTTTCATCATATTTCGATTCTCGCCAAGATTTTGCAATTTAGTACCATGGGTACCTGAGACAAAAGAAGTAAAAAAATAGCAATTCAGAAAGTCCCTTGTAAGTGGAAACAGGAGACTATTCATGTCACGCTGGGCAGATCGATAAGAAACATTTTTATGAAGAAGAGCTGAGCCATAAAGGACCATTGCACAATGATGGGATTTATGGTACCGTTCACTTTCAACTATGAATTTGAATCACTGATAAAAACTCTAAAAGGAGCGACGAAGATTATGGGGTATACAGAACATGAAGAGAATTCGAGTGAGGCGAGCCGAAAATTTTTGAGAAGCACACACTGAATTTCACTTGATGGTTGAAATGTGAGATCACTGTAGAAGAGATGCAATGTCGATTAAAGTTAAGGTTTAAGTTGGATTCATAAATGCAGAAATCATTCAAGGATACAAGTGGCTGCATAAGAACGCATGAAATTACCATTATTATTATTGTTATTATGCAACTCTTCTCATGGTCTTGATGATATACCAGTGTTTTGTCTATGATCAGGCCACCTCCCGTGGCTTGAGATAATAGATCTTTAGTCTTTCTTGCTAAACCGTCATTCCTTTTCTTCTAGTGTTCCATCAGGCCACCTCCCGTGGCTTGAGATAATAGATCTTTAGTCTTTCTTGCTAAACCGTCATTCCTTTTCTTCTAGTGTTCCATTTCGTCCTATTTGTTGTAGTCCAAAACTTTTCTAATTATTTCTAATTATTATTATTATTATTATTATTATTATTATTATTATTATTATTATTATTATTATTATTATTATTATAAAAACACAACTGTTGCCGACATACATTTCGATTAAAATCTTCTTCAGTGTGATTAATACTATTATCAGGCTTACTTGAGACACTGAAGAAGATTTTAATCGAAACGTATGTCGGCAACAGTTGTGTTTTTATATTTTTATTTCTGTTTGTTCAAGAGGATGGTTTAGTTTATTATTATTATTATTATTATTATTATCATTATCATTGTTGTTATTATCATTATGCATTATTTATACACGAATAATCCCTTCAGCAAAAAACTTAAAATATACATCCATAGAAAAGGTAAATACATGGAAATTCATTGGGTGGGGCTGATCTTCCAGGGAGTCGTGTTTGAGTTTAATTCAGCTCCTCAGATGTATCTTGAGGTGTTTTTTGAATTGTTGCAAGGTAGAGAGTTCCCTGATGGTAGTAGGGATTTCGTTCCAAGCTTTTATACCCGAATAGTGAAAGCTTTTTTTTGAGTACTCAAGATTATATCTCGGAAGTTGAATGTCCGTGCAGTTTCTTGTTCTATAACTTGAGTACATATTTTTTGTTTTATATGTATCCCAAAGGCTTTCAGGGAAGATCTTATTCATCGTCTTATAGGTCATTACCGATCGGTCAAAATTTATTAGTTGTTCTACAGTCAACGAGTCTCCAGACCAAGTGACTCTCCACAAGAGCATGGTAAATGTTGACCAACTGGGATTGCGGAACAACATCCCACATCCCACAAACATCCCACCCTTTTTTCTGACTCACCTGGTACAGGTAAGATTGGACAAATTCCTTCTGAGGCCATTACACTCCCCTTTAACATAGCACCGTTTTAGTTGCACCGTTAAGGTCAGATAGCACCGTTTTAGTTCAAAGGTCACCCACCAAGGATGAAGGGAAAATTTGCAAGACCGCTGGACATTAAAAGTACACTAGGGAAATTACGAACATATAGATTTTCAAGAAAAAGGATTTTCAGCTGTTATCTATGATGGAACTTGTATAACTTTATTACAGAGAAGAAGTATATGGGGAAACAACAGAAACAAGGCGGCGAAAGTACTTCAATTCGAACTTAGCGGAGAAATCAATTTCTTGGCACGTCATCCTTTCAAGGGCGCTGGAGGCACGGGGGCAGCACGGGGGACAGGAAGTGCTCTTTTCAAACAAACTTTTCTTGTAAATCCACTTCATGTGAAACTTTTAGCCTGTTGAGCTTCTGCAAATGCCACCCACCTCTGTCAAAAGATGGTTTTCGGCATTCTTTTTTGAAAACAAATAGCAAGAGTGGACGAGTATGCGGCAGATTGGTAGGATCAGAACTTTCCCGATAAATGGTGGAAAGTGACTGGGAGAGTTGTGTGTCAGTTCTCCGATTTGCAGTGCCTTTTCTGACTGGCTACCCCCACCACTTCGTCTTCCTTCCGGTGCCTCTGCATCCTTTACCTTGTCTGGGCACATTGTTTCAGCGAGGTGTTGATGTTTTCGAGGAAAAAAGCCTTGAAGAACAAAAATAGATCAGTCGTAATAGCTTGTTTTTCTTACTAAAACTTTGTTTTGGTTGACGGATGATTTACTTGCGTGGAATCAATAACTTCACGATACGATTTCTCGGATATCCTTTAGCCTTTAAACTCTTGAACTCCTTTTTGCAGGAATTGTTGAAAGCTCAACATCATATGATACCCATGGTAGCTCAAGTGCCAAAACATCAATGAGAAATTTCATAAATGGATTATCAAACGGGTAAAACTCAATTCTGGGCATTTCTTGTATATTAGAGCTGGAGTTAAGCGCGAAGTTATTCATACTTATGCCAAACTTTGAATATTTGAGTCGCTGTGTTTGCCTACCAATTCACAAGATAGGCCAAGATACTTCATTCCTTCAATTATTAATGCTTTATTACTATCTCATTAATCATTACTACTTCCTTCAACCCGAGTGACAATGGATCTTTAACAAGACCTAGTTCATATGATAGCCACATCTTCAGCTTGATGGCCGTCTGAGGAATCTGAGTGCAGGGGCGGATCCAGCCCGGAGTTGAGGGAGGGGCATCCCGCAGAATGGGCGTCCAAAGCACAATTGACAGCAAGCGCGCCAAAGGCGCGTGAAAATTTTTTGGGCTTCTTATTGAGACAAGCCTTTGGATTTGTATGTTTACCCCAAATTCTAATCGAAATTGTTCAAAAAGAGCGTCTTAGGGTCATGATGAGGGATGCACTTTTCGCCATAAAAGGGGGCACCAAGCTTAGTATCCTTCGTGAAGGGGGTAATTGCCCCCACTTGCCCTCCCTTGAATCCGTCACTGCTAGAGTGTAGTTCTTTATTAGTTCTTTTCCTTGCAGCAAAATTTTACTGATTGGCATTCAAGATGAAGGCTCAGCTCGGGCATACAACGATGTTTACCTCGCTCTCGAGTCAGTGTACGGCCAAAGACCTTTCCAATACCAGTACCGAGCATCCTTCGCTATGATTGGCTACAAGGGACCAAAGAGACCAGCCTGGATTCAGCAAGTAGCCCCTCCTTCTGGCAGAGGACCGGCCAAGATAGAGGCCAACATCCCATTAGCTTAAATGAGGCACATTGTCAATAAAATATGTAAATGCTTATGAAAAGCTGTAAAGAAACTGAATGAAGCAATCAGAATCTTATAAATGTATCAAAATTAATCAATTTGAAGTTGTGATTTTCTCGTTATTTTGTCAATTTGATTTGATTATATAAAAAAGGCGAACGTGAATTTGCATTCCATTTTTGTCATGTATGGAGCCCTTTTGACGCTTTAGAAATGTGGGTTTATAGAGGCAAATACAAGACTGATGAAAATTCCATTGATAGCAAAACGAACCAACTAAAGTATACTTGATGAACTCGATAAAAATTTAACACCGCCATGAGAATACAATCCCCCTCCCCGGGGGAAGACTTAAAAACATCTTGTTTTGAAATGTCTATCAGTGCACCTTTCGGTACTGGCAAAGGTTCTTAGTTTCTTATGAAAAAATATGTGAAATACGTACGATAAAAGAAACAAGTGACGAGCAAGTCGCCCGAATAACGAATAATGGATTGATTTGAAATCAAATTAAAGAACAACGCCATTTCGCATTTCAGTTATGCCATGATACAATTCTTTGTTCTATATGCGTTATTTCGCAGTTCAGTAGTACCCAGAGGTCGGTTTTGCATTCCAGCAGTAGTGTTTTGCTTGTCAGTATTATTGTTTTGAAATTCAGCACCTGATCCCGTTCCGTTCTGAATCCTCATTCCGTTCCTCGTCTGTTCCGTATTTTCATTCCAGCAGGAGCTCCTTGTACCCCTGTTGAGTATTCTCGATGTCCGTTGTTGAAAAGGTCATTGCTGATTGGCTGTCGCAAATTCAAACGCGGGAATTTTACAACACAACAACACAGCAACAACATCGAAAGCAAGCAAGGGCCTAAAATTGAAGTTTCGTTGCTGTGAGCTAAAAATCACAGCGCAGCGATGGTCAAAACAAAAGTAGTGAAGGCCACTCCAAGGTCAGCCAGTCATGCAGCTAGTCTTCCATCAACATCAAGTAAAGTATCTCCAGCTGCGAGGGGCGCTACAGCACAGCAGACAACTTCTTCCCGAAAGAGGAAGGCAACAACTCCAAGGAGGAGGCAGTCAACTGGAAGTCCAACACGCAATGATGGTGATGGGTAGGTTGTACTTTCGGCGCTTCCTAGAATCGCACACCAGTGGCTATACTGATCCTAACTGAACCCTACCAAAAACCCTACCAAAACCCTACCAAACCCTTTCCTTGAAATAATAGGTATTTAAGTAAGTATTTTTTACCTTCATGTTTTTCTTTATTCTTTACCTTGAGTATGTATGCTTTTCCTATTAGCATTGTTCTTTTGGAGTTCAGTTTGTAGAGTTTGCAAAATCGCATGCACATGCAAAATCGCATGCACAACAGAAACCAACTACATACAGAAGTAGAAGAACAAGAAGCCAGAACTAACAGACAGATTTTTGCAGGCTAGTTTCGTGCAAAATTCAAACTCTCTACAAACTATTTATGAATTCTTAAATCTGAGGCAAACTAAACAAACTCATGACAAGCCTTGTGCAAAATTTTTTGCAAACAAATTAAAGATAAATGCAAGGTGCGACGTTTAGGGCATTGTCCATGTGAATTAGTGTTCCAATTCTTTTAGAAATTTAATTCATCTCAGAAATTCAAAGGGTCTGTTTCATCCAGCATTCCTTGCATGTGTCATCTTTTGGCTGGCCTTCATTTGTTGCCATGTCCTGGGCCATTAAAAATGGTGACAACAAGGGCAAACCAAGAGACATCACATGCAAGGCATGCTGGATAAAGCATACCCTTTAATTCAGAAGTTTGTATAATTGCTACCAGGTTGAATCTGAGTGCCTGTTTCCAGAAGATCTTCATTGCAGAGAGAGGACTCGTTTGATTTTTGGCACCCAATTTGATTAGGAGGGTGCTGATACACTCTGGCCAGTGGCCAGAGCCTGGCCTGAGCCAAGAAATAAATGAAAAAAGGGCCCTGGCCAGAGCTACTACATGGCCTGATCACTGGCTGAAGCTGAAACTTCATCCATAAAGTAGTCCATAAAAAATGAAATTGCATATAGCCTTCAGTATTTAAGCCCTCAATTAGCTGTAAGCTTTACACAGTGTTTCAAATTTCTTCCTTTTGCTTTTTGTTTATTTTTGTACTATGAGTAGCTCATAGTCAAATAACAACACAAATGCATGGCCAGAGCCAGTTTGTGGCCTGAGCACTGGTCAGAGCATTGGTCGGAGCAGTGGTGGGAGCTGAAAATTCAATGATAAAGTATCACATAGAAAAATTATATTAAACTAAGAATTTTGGTTCATATGAGTCAGGTACTTTTGGCAAACCAATGAAAAGCGGTAGAAAAACTCTAAAGCTGTGGGCAGTTCTGATCATTTTGGATTGGAATGGTTGGAGCATGGCTGGAATGGAGCAGAAAATAGATACAAAAAGTGCCAGAATGAAAGTGCCAGAGTGCCAGTGGCCAGAGTGTCAACAACCTCTCATTTGGTTCATATAGAGGCCTTAAGACAAGGGTAGTTCAATGTCTCCTTGTATTAAGCAATCAAAAGATATCAATTATTCTTTGGCCCACAAAATTTTTATGCTTTAATATATTTGGCACAGAGCAGTACAGAGATTCACCCTGGGTGCACCTCACCAACTGCCCACCCAGACCACAACAAATTACATTTCTCTGCTAAAATCTTGGCCTGAAAAATCTGAAGGAGCTCTCTGCTGGATTTCTATGGTGGGAGGGCCCCAAAATGCACCCAGAATTACTGTCCTTGATTTTTCCTCTGCGTATATGCACACAGTCATACAACAAAATGTTATGGTTGTGAATAAGATAGCACTGGGTACATTTGACCAAGATGCATTGCATTCTATATTGAAATCAACTGCAGCTCTTTAGAAACTTTATTATCAAATCCAATTGCATCTCAGTCAAATGCCCCCCCCCCCTCCCATGGACATCTTTTCATAGTCATCTTCTACAGTCATCTGGGAAACATCTATATTACCTTGATACAGAGTGTGATTCATCTTAACTGCATACCAAACAAAGTATAAGAGCTTGAGCTTCACATCCATTCTTTCCATTTTAAAATTTACCACAAAATGATTGCTCAACTGTTATTTAACGTTAAAATGAATGCAATTATCTTCTCAAATGTGTATCAGTGTATCAGGATCAACAAAAGAAAAACATTCAAATTCATCATATTCTTGTTCTTGCAAGTGCCTCAAAATAAACATACCCTCTTAGGTCCGTGCTAAGTTGCCAAAAAACATTTTGCAGTACCTCTAAATCACTTCTATCTTCATATTTAGAGGGACCAGAAAGAAAAGAAAGTACAGACCTGGTACACTGGCTTTGAGAGAAATCCGCTACTTCCAAAGGACATCACACATGTTAATACGGAAAGCTCCCTTTGCAAGGGTGGTAAGAGAAATCTTGCAATCTGAAGTACCACACTGCATGGACTTTAGATTTCAAAGCACTGCCATGGCTGCACTCCAGGAAGCCACTGAAGCTTTCATAGTACGACTCTTTGAAGACACAAATCTTTGTGCAATTCACTCTGGAAGAGTAACAATTATGCCCAAGGATATGGCACTAGTGAAGAGACTGCGTGGATCCATTGGTGAACACTTATAGACATAGACATAGTAAAGATACTTATTCCTAAGGGTTTCACATCAGTACAAAGATGCAGGACACTGTGTGCGCTGGAAAAAGGTGAATACATATATTCAGGTTAGGCATCAAATGTTTTTCCTGATTTTAGCCCATGGCCCATTTGGCTGAAAACCTCCATGGCCTCATTTTCACAGACCAATCAAAATGTGAATAATCAAAGAAGACAACCAAAATCTGTGATGATTGTGCTTGATTTGCCTGACACAACAATGGCAGAAAACTGCTTGAAGTTTCCTGAATCTTTTTTGAGAAATCTTCCTTCCACTTTCCAGATGTTGGGGTACATATATACCGGATAAATGCCTTTATAAGTATCTTGTAACTTCAAAGGCTTTTGGCATGCTTTTGATAGCCTGTGTCCCAGACTGGAACACAGGCTAGCTTTGGATAGCTCCAATTCACATACAATTTGCAAAGGCACGAGATCAACCCGGAAATGCAAGAAATCTGGGTTTTCAGTTGTTCTTACCTTGGTTTGTCCACCACAGTTCCTTTTGTTGTGGTTTGTGTGTGAATTGACAAAACAAGCTGCAGTTTGTTTACCCATTGAAATTCATGTGACACTGCCCTTAAAAAGTCTTAGTTTTGCAAGCAATTTGCAGTTTATTCATTCTGAATTGTTGGAAAATTTAATCCAGGATTTTAGGCATGTTTGAAGGATTGTGAATTTGAATGACTTTACAAAATATCTCCTAATTTGGGAACCATACAACCAAGTTAAACGAACTAAATTTTGTATTCTAAGTTGACGTGTTACGAGATCGTTCCCGCCGGTTTTGAAGAGCCTACAGGCTTGCAAACGTTGCCAACTTTTTTGAGCACCCAGCAATAATATTTTGGCAAATAATGTAAATTATTTTTGGAAACCCCGTTTTTTACTTGTATATGTGCTTCTAATTCTTTTTTAGCAGTTCTTATTTAGTTTCCTATTATGTCACCTCAGATAAGTTTAGAAGTTAAGTGTAACTTTCTTATCACTATTTTCAAAAGCTGTTGTTAAAATGTTTTCAAGCGAATTTACTGTGTAATTAAAATATTGAAATATAACCCCGTTTAATCATTTGCTTCATACTGTCAGATACGAGGTTAAAAATCGTTTTCTCAGAATTCAGGAAGACGAGGCAAAACGAGGGGCACTTCACTCATTCGAAGAAGCATACAAGATTTTTCAGAACAAAAGGATTTTTTCGGATTTTTGATGGAATTTTCTAGAAAACAAAAGGATCTTTGCAAAAAAGGTACAAAATTTTCAGGAGTGAAACGCCCCTCGAAGCAAAAGATCTTAAGATATAACTGACACGGTAGATCCTTACAGTGTCATCTCTTTGTTCTTGCCATTGTCATAGTCCATGAAGGAGGCAAAAACAAAATGCTGGCGACGAGATGGCGAGCACCAACCAAGTTGGTTGAAACAGTATTATTAGATGTTAAAAACATTTGGTTGGAAAAGGAAGTGTAAAGAATGTATAAATAAAAGTTTGACTTTGTTCGATCAGAAACATTCTCAATTGACATGCCTTTCTAAACGTCATATTAAAGTAAATCAACGGGGTTAAAAGCAACTTAGCTAAGGGGACTGGGTCCATCAAAATATAACCTATGGAATTTGATGTTTTTGATCAATGAAAACAAAAAGAAGATAAGTGAGGCCTGCAGTTCTTTTGTGCTATGTTTATATTGTGTTGATATAGCCTGTATTTTCTTAGCTAGGCTGAAATATTTCTTACAACTGTAACCTTTCAAAAGTAAGATACAGCTATATGTTATCCTAGTAATTTGCAAACAAAATGACATCATCAACTGATACATATAGTCAGTGGATCAGTTGAAAGCGGAATGAAATATTAAAGAAATTTTATCATTTGACAGTGCTGTTCATTTGCATTAATAAACATTTTCACTTCAAGCCAAGCCACCTTGAAAATGCTGTCAAAACTTCAAAAGTGCATGAGGCCTTATATCATACGTAGGCAGGCTTACCCATCAAAGGTGATTCAAACCAATGGAACTGAAAACGAAATGGCACAAAGTGTTCCCCACAGAATTTGAAAACGGATGGCTAACCAAATTAGAAAACGGGAAAAATGGAATATTTTTCAACCAAAAGTGATGGATGGGATCTGTTGACATAAATATACTTTTTGTCGCCAGAATCAAGCCTCATTGCCACCAGAATTCCCATTCTAAAGTTTTGCCTTTTGCTGGTATCGTGTGGACAATATTGGATGAGTCATAAACCCCGGCGTTTGAAAACCTACTGCTTCCTGAATAAAACAGCAATGATACTTGCAAAACCTGACTGAATAGAAAATAATTTGTTGAAGTTTTCCAGGCTGAAATCGGTAAATAAGCTCAAATTTTACAAGGAAAATAGAAACCTTACAAAAGTACTAAAATCACACAAGCATAGTTTCCCTAATGTCTTACCAACAGCAATGATTTAACATGCTATAGCACGTGCTGTCCTCTTGGAAGAATGAAAAAGTCTACGATATTCTGGTATGAATAATCTGTACAAGGGGACTCCATTCTCCCGAGAGGACACTATACATGAATGTATGTGTCATTATTGGTAGGGAGGAAAGCAATTGGTAGGAAGTAGTCAATTGGTAGAGGGCCTTTCTCCTTCGCTTTTGCAGGCTTTTAAAAGGTGCTTTCTGCATATCGTCGGGAAGGCTTGGCTGATTAAACCCAGGCAAATTACTCAACCTAACGGAACATATCAGGAATAAAGCAAGACGGCTCTCAATATCATTGCTTTCATATTCAGCGAGCAGCATTTGCAAAAGCTGAGCCTTTTTTATTCACCCGGTAGCTAAGATGTTCTTACCACCACAATTTTGAGACTTATGTATGAAAAAAGATGGTTACTGTTTTTAATGATAAAATACGTTCTCATACAGAATAACTGAAAAACCAACCCTTACAGATTACATAAAAATGATCTCAGTCCGTTTGAAGTTCGAAGTATTTTCTTTCCTCGTAAAAATCCCACGGAATTGATGACTGGCCTACTACCTTCCACGACCACCGCCTCGACCGCGACCACCACCACCACCACCACGATCTGAAAAGATGAAAATCGGCCTTTTATCACTGCAGTAAAAACAAATAAAACAAAAAAGATCACACTCTACTGTGCCATTCCACAGCATGAAATTTACAATAACAATGCTCCCGGGGGTCAAAATATGTTGAGGATACGGGTATGGGCCATGCCCATATGGTTGGATTTTGGGCCCGAAACTTCTCAAAAAACAGTTCCTTTTCGGTAGCTTTTCCTCAAGCATGGCAGAGTTCAGTTGAAACTCAAATAAAATATTTCTAAGCAAAGTGGGTAGTTTTCCTCCGAAATTCATCATAAAACGGGCCTGTGCTCCAGACCACTCGATGAGAAACGACAGACTTTCCTTTCTTTTCAAGTGGTCTGGAAGACAGGTTACATAGAAGTTGCCATGAGGGCATATTTTGGCACTTAGAAGAGGGTTCTTTTCTCGAAACCGAGCGGCAGACCTCCGACCATCCGCTAGTCACCTATGGGCTTTCACTATTTTTTAATAATGAAAAATAACTACAAACAATAACAACTTTTTGCTTTCTTTTTCGAAATGACACCTTAATGTCTTACCAGGCATTTATTAAACAATAGCCCTTTTAGCTATTCTATAAAAGAGTCTGGATTGAGCAATATCTTTATACAAATTTGTATGCAAGGTTCGATTGAGTGGCGTTGTAGCTGTTATCACCACTGTTCACATTCGAAAATTCTACAAATTGTACACAATGTAATCTCGTTCAATTCAGACTCTTTTAGAATAGCTGAAAGGTCTACAGATGTACTTACTGAAGCCACGACCACCTCCTCGACCCCCTCGCGGAGTGAAGCCACCACGGCCACCTCGACCACCTGAAAAATTTGACAAGCGTATTATATTCCTATAAAATCAACTGCGAGAACCCCAATCCCGTTTAATTCAAGCGACAGTCCCGAGGAACTCCAATCATAATTCTTATTGAATTCTGCTCATATTTCACATCGTTTAAGAAGGGTAATCCTTCCGCCTCATGCTTTCTATGCAAAGAGAACCTCCATACACAACATGTAAACATTGGGCCTGTCGATCGACCATCGATTTGTCGGTGAGTTCCGAAGTACCGAATAATCGATCACCAACTTGCCTAAGACCTCGTAAACATCATGCCGGTGGAATTTGAAACAGCATAAAAAGGTGCCGTTTTGGCTTCCCATTTACACGATGCTGGCAGAATTTCCTACAGTAGCATAATCAGTAAACTGAATTGCAGTTGTTAGTCTAGTTCCATGTCTTTCTGGAATAGCCATGTTGCTGTCATTTGCTTTTGCTCCTAAGGCATCATCCTGTACTGTAGTGTTGCATAGTTATTTGAAAGTATAGTAGAATGCAACCTACGTCGTAATATCTTAAAATATATCTTATATGGACATAAAAACATTGTATGATCTTGTCGGTTAGTTGTTATGTCTATACGCTCATTGAAGTTTTGTTTAATTTCATTCAATTACTGTTTAAAGTTTACATTTAGGACTGCTTTGACATCAAGCTGGCACAGTTTGGAAACGGTGAAAAATTTGACAGATAGGCCTCCCTTTCACACGAAGACGTCACATGTTTTGCCAGTAGATATAAAACACGGTAAATTTTTGAAAACGGAACTCTAACCGGCACATTTTGAAAACAGCATCATGTGAACGCTCGTTTTTCAAAGGTTTCGAAGGGACGCTAAACGGTTCTTGAAGGTGATCTGAAATGAAAATTTATATTGATGCCATTGAATAGTACTGTTGAATGATGCAAATTTTTGTAAAGACTTTCTTCATACCTTGTACCGTTTTCGAGTTATCCACTACTTCGTAGAATCGGCTGATGACGTCATTTTGTTTACACAAAGTTGTTTGCACAAAGTATACAAGGTTGACAATGCTTCCAAAGATAAATCGAATCAAAAACTTGTTTCAATCAGTTTGCATTTCTAAACATCATAAAAATTAACGAGACAACTCGTATTTAATTTGCGTAGCTAAGCTGCAAAGTTCTTCGCATCTGTAACCTTCCAAAGATAAGATGCAGCTATATTTCCCAAAAGTATGATCGTAATTTGCAAACAAAATGACGTCATCAGCTGTTGCCTGAAATCAGTCGATAACTTCAAAGCGAATGACATATCAAAAAATTTAAACGGGATCTTTTTAACATTCAATATTGCTAGTCATTTGAAACAATAAAAATTTCTGGCTCAGGCAACCTTTAAGATGCAGGTACATTTCATTGGAATCAAATTCTTGGATATGTTGCATCTAGTTAGTTACCGTTGAATTTTCTAACGCTTTCAAATTCTGCCAATATCGTGTTAACGCTAACCAAAATTTTGCTAACGTAACATTTTCACCGTTTTCAGAATGTGCCAGCATCATGTTAACGCAGTCTACGTTCTACTACGTTATCGTATGAAAATCAAATCTCCAAAATCTTGAAATCTTTATGGAGGGTTCCTTATATATAATGTCGAGCTGCAAGGTGTTCACGCTGCACTTTCCTAAATGATCTATCGTCAGTTTTAGAACTAGAATTTAAATTTCAGTTGAAATATTCAATGTCCATAATCGACCGTGGAATTTTCATTCCCATACAAGAGAGTCCCTTAGAGAGATTTAGCGGACGAATCAAGAAAAGGTTAACAAGTTTAGCGGGCCGTTTAGTTACAATGAGAGGCCAACAGTGAAGGCTGAAATGTTCAAAAATCACTCAACCATTAGACCAGGAAATTAGGGAAACGCTGGTAAGGGCTTTGCATCGGAACAAGAATTCCGCGTTCATTTCTGGTCCATCATTCACTTTCTATTGAAATCTGAATTCGATATAATTGACGCTCTCGCTATTCTAGGAGGGAATCTGAATCTGAATCGGGCGACGTTATAATACATTCTCAAGAATTTTCAAATGTGCTAAATAGTGATATAAGGTCTAACGCCATTCAATCGAACCTCGTGTATAAAACTGTATAAAAATAATGCTCGATCCAGAATCTTTTGTAGAATAGCTAAATGATCTATCGTCAGTTTTAGAACTAGAATTTAAATTTCAGTTGAAATATTCAATGTCCATAATCGACCGTGGAATTTTCATTCCCATACAACCTCCCATACAACCCTCTAGCCAGCATTTGCCTGATCTCTAGATAAAAAAGTTGAATCATTTCACCAAACAACATTTTCAAATGGAAGTTGGGCTTTGAATGATAGATTAACATTTCGGTTTTGAATATCAGCCGCATAGTTAAACTTTACAATCCGTCAAACGTGTGAACTTTTTTTTGACAAGCCCGGTAGATGTTAGAGCTGCTTGCTTTGAACTCGAAGATATCCCGTGGAGTTGAAAAAACATCGAACAATTGTGAGCAAGACAAATAAGAAAATGCTTGGAAGGACTTGGGAATGAGAGCTTCATTATTTTAAATTTGATATGTAGGTAAATCAAATAAGCTTTCTTCTCTTCGTCCGTTTCAAGTTCTGCCTCAACAAAATTTTATCTTTGTTCTTTCATCGGCAAATGCCATTTCCAAGCCAATGATTTTAATAAATTGCATATAGTTCAGAAGGTAGGTCCATGAAAAACTGACAAAATCGTCACTAATAATCCGGGCTTCTTGCTAAAGATCTGATCATCAATTGGCGAAATCAGCCGGGTTTACGATTCATCACGAGTGGATACTTTTTGATGCATGCGGCAGAAGCAATATTAACAATGAGCATTCACCTCTTCCTCCTCTTGGTGTGCCACCTCGTCCACCACCACGACTACCACCTCGTCCACCTCCCCTGCCACCTGAAAAAAATTCATTAGTAAAAAGTAAATTGCATCTCAAATATTTTATTCCTTTCTTAACCACAATAAATCTTTAAATTGGTAGGCAAGTTTTTACGTACTTGCTTTTGCAAACTCTACCATTTTCAGAAGACCTTGCCGACTTCAGATAACCAAATGAATATGCCAATTAAACGGAATCTGTAAAGTTATCAGCCCTGAACATAACAACTTATTTATGCTTCCTGTTGTTCCCATCATTGTTCACTCATCCTGAATGGACAGAATTTCTATTGTTCTTAATGAGTGCTTATGCCTGTCAGTGTGGTAGACTTATTACACGAGTCTCAGTTTTCGCATGAAATTGGATGATGTTTATGACTTCAAACTGAAACTCATGCATGACAAAACAGCTTGAAATTTGGGCCAAGTCCGCCGTGCTTACGGCGCGACCTCAGATCCCTACTTTCTTAATGTGGTTGTGCCAATGTGCCTATTCTCAGCGTCTGATTGGCTCATTAATGCAAAGTTCGACTTGTCGACGCTCGAAGTGACCTTCGGAGGGATGTTCGAATTTTCTTTCGACGTTCGTAGGATGGAAGATGTTCTAAGCTTCTTCTGATTTTCGTAAGATTTTAGTCCCTGTTTAGCATGCGTTTGGTTGTGAGTCCTTGTATGATTGAAAAGAAAACGTTGAACGAATAGAAAGGAATCACCTCATCAGTCTATCAGTGTGGCACAATGAAAAAAAAGAAAACGAAAACTAACCTTTTTGTGGCAGGAACCTTGAAAGTGGAAGTAGTTTGTAAGGGTCGATAAAAAACTGAAAAGGAATACACACACTAACATAAACTCACCAAATTGTCAAATATATATAATCAATTTATTTATCAAGCATGGATTTTTTATGGAATGATAATAATATGATCTGAAGAAATAAAAATGTTGAGTGTTGCAAAGAAAAATCTGCTATTGCAATGAAATCTGGTTCATCATGGCATGGTGCTTGCAAAGTGAATATCTTCTGTGACAGAGCCAATAGTGGCTTGGTGAATTCAGTCACTGTCATATGAAAGTAAATTTCAAAGATCATATATATGTAGGTTATCGGCGGTAAATTCCGGACGGCGGTATTTTCCGGACAATCGGTTTATGAAACCCGTTTTACAAAATCCTTCAATCGCAAAGCAAACTTGCATTTTATTTTCATGTTCTCCATCTCTTACTCGATCTTTTAACGTATCTTGAGTTTTTGAAATAAACTCGTGTTCACTGTAAATCCCTCATAAACAAACAGTGCTCCTTTGTGCGTTCGAAAAGATGGTGTCAACGTTGCTTCTTGCGATAAACGGGTCAACGATATTCAACTTGTAAGATATGCAAGCAAAACAGAGTGATGCCGATGAAAACTACACAAATTAACTTTCAAGAGCTAACCGAATAAAATGTAAGAGAATCGCCAACGAAACGTAGCGTTTTGCACGCCAAATCGACGATCAACTTTGCGTCCGGAATATACCGCCACGCGACAATTTAGGCCTAAACAACCCAACGGAAAAGAAGAGGTACAGAAATCACAGGAAGATGCGAAAAATTGCAAACTGTTAAGAAAAGAAACACAAAATGATGTAAGTTTAGCGTGATAATTTTGTTTTTCAATTTGGAAAGAAAGTCTCGTCTCGTTAGACCTCCAAACCTTAACCGTCCGTTATTTACCGCCGATACCCTAGTACATACCTTTTGTGTTTGTTGAAAAGACGTTGCATTCATGTTTTCTGATAACTTAACTGAGAAATAGTGCATTGGAATTAAGGAGGAATCATGAATAAGAAGCCATTATTAAGGCTATCCTGCACTTACAGTAGTTTTGGTTGGTGACCAGTGCGCTCGCTTTGTGGGCATGCTCTGCTGCTAAAGAGCATGAATACTAAGCAAAGGCCCACATCGCTGACCAAAACTACTGAGGTGGAGGTTGGCCTTTAGGGAACATGAAATAAAAGCAAAGCCTCCTGAATTTTTTTAAATGGTATTGTTAACTTGTGGTAATTTTCAAGTGCCACTGAAGTGTATTAGTGAAAATTTTGGTGATTGAGTTTTTAGAAATCTGTTTTGTAATAATCCTTCAAGTCCCCTTTCTGAAATATGTTGCCCCTTCACAATTCATATCCATAGAACCTTAGCTTCATGTTGAATTTAAGATTTACAACAATACAGATTTACTATTTCAACCTTCTTGAGTATGCAATCACTCCAAAGCTATAATCTACCTCAATGATGTCCTCATTTTTCAAAGGACAAATAATAAACCATTTCAAGTCAAGTTTATAAAAAATTTTCCTTTCTGTTGAAAATCTATAAATGCATGCCCCTGTACAATGTATAGTTGAAAGGATATGAAGTCTGTCATAGGTCCAAAGATTTCATCAACTTTTCCAATTTGTGATTTGTTCTCAAGGTAGATGGGTGCATTGAAATAAGGAACACTTTCATTGGTGCATTTCACAACCAGGTCATTTTCACAAGGATGCAAGTAGTATCCAATTTCTAAAACATGAAAAATTAACATCAGTGTCAACATCAACAATCAATATTAATATTAAAATCAACATCAGTAATGAATCCTGACTACACAATGCCACAACTTCAACAGGTCCACGGGATGACTGCATTTTAGTGGACCAGCTTTATGTCATATCTCTCAGGAACTAACCTTAACCTAACCCTACTTACCCTAACTTAATCCTACTTAGGGGTCATCGACAAACAATTTTCGTCACAGTTAACGGAATTGGGCCGTTAAGGGAGGAGGGGGTCCAGCTCAAATCCGTTAAAAATTTTGCTTTTGTAACAAAAATTGAAATAAGCAATATTTTGTGATCAATCCTTAAAGAATAACTCATGGCAGTAAATTCTTTGGCGCTGCACAACTTAATTTTGATGTTCTGATCTGCACGAAGAAGTTGCGGTAAGCTTAGGCCCCAACCCAAGACACATAATAGGCCTGTAACGATAGTTTGTGGGATGTCAACAACAAGAGAGAAAATCTAGCGATAGATTTAGTGGTCTGTTAAGAAGGGGGGGGGGGGGTCGAGCCGTTAACGGCCCAATTCCGTTAACTGTGATGAAAATATTTGTCGATGACCCCTTACCATAGATTTCCTCAACTAGCCCCAAACCTTACCCTAACTTTATCCTAACCCTAACTTGCCCTAAAACCCATAATACACAACTCTGACCCTAACCGTTACACCATTATGACACATAGTGTGCTGATTTTGAAAGCTGGTCCGCTAAAGTGCCAACCAGCCTGGTCCAGTACTCAGAAGGAAAAAGAGTGCATGAAATATTCTTGTGATCCGTATAGGGGATAGGGATGGATGTGAGTATTGCGTGAAAGGATCAATTTGAATGCGACTCAATCCTTACTGATCATATCCCTACAGCAACCAAATATTACCCTTATTTCAGCTCTTCAAGGAGTCACACTGCCAAAACACATATATCTTACTTATTTTTTATCTTGATTAATCTTGTTTTTTCAATTTTTACTAACACACTAACCATTGTACGTAATACCTATACATAGGTCAATGTACAGTAATTGTAGATAGATAGATAGATAAATATCCAAGATGGTGTTATTACAGGGTTATGGCGCAGCTGCAGCCGGAAGCAGTCTGAGTGGCGCAGGGAAGACCTTCCCCACGCACTACAAAGAATACTGGTTTGCATTGCAGCTCATTCTGAAGTAAATTTTGGCGCATCTAGGGTCGGGGATTTTTGTAAATTTAATAAAAAAACTGCTAGGCCTACAGATGGTGTTATTACAGGGTTATGGCGCGGCTGGACGCGGTTGCTTCCCCGCACAATACAAAAAATGCAGACTGGTGGGAGGCCTGGTCTAGGCCATTTATTAGCAGAACACTTGGCCGAACTTACCGACAACTTTCTCGGGAGGACCAGTATCATATGATCCACCACCTCTACCCCTTCCACGCCCTCCACCTCTAAAATTTCCTCGACCACCTCCTCTTCCTCTTGGAAATCCCATAACCAGCGGAGATGTTCGATAGAGGATGCTGCCTTTTCGCACTCAAGTTTGGTCTCTTAGAGAAAAGAATGGGCCTAACTGTTGTTCCAAAACACAACCCACATGTAAAACGAAAACGAGGTCAGCACAAAATGGCACGACGTAAACATAAATGGCCACCCGATGTAAACAAACTCTTCGTAAGACAATGCAAACGACAGAAGAAAATTTGTTACTCGATAAATGTTAGACTTAGTTTAGCAGTTAAGCTAGTTACAGTCTCCAATCCACTCAACGATTATTTCCTTGTTGAAAAACACAGTCTATGGAGATGCAAAATAGCAATAAAACAAAAAAATACTATTTTCTCCATTTTAGTGTTGTTCCCGTTCCTCACACCGTTTACTCAGTGGTGTCTAAACAGAGGCATGTGTTCATAGAATACACTATGCATGAAGTGTTCAGGGGCACAGTCAATCCCTCACCTACTGCACTTACACAAAAAGAATTCAAAGGCAATTCTTTGAAGAGCTGATGTGCTCTCAGAAACTTCACTACTCGTTTCATTTTCTAGAAAAAATTCAGAAAAAAGATAAAGGTTAGACTAAAACCAAAATCATTCATAATTGGATTTTTAAAACAGATCATAATGCAATTAAAATATCAGCTCTAGGATCAATGAGGATCATTAAAATTTCTTTAAAAAGAAGAGATCTTCAAGAAGTTCACTGTCATCTACTGCATCATCTTCATCAGAATAATCAGTGCTTGCAAATATTTTGTCATTTGAATACTTTCCCTCAAGTATCTTCTTAGAAATTCCCAAATAACTTCCCAGATCAAAGTCATCATTGTCATCACTATTTGATTCAGTTTCCAAAGTATCTAAAATACTAAGCAATGACGTCTGTTTCAGTGTGTCATCATGCCTCTGTTGGTGTTGCTTAGACAAAGACATAGGTTTACGTGAACTCTTATGGGGTGTTCTTTGTGAAAAGTGAGAGCCATTGTTGTCTTCCATAGCAAAATGCCTTGGTGTTTGTCTCAAATGTGGTTTCTGTTTTGGAACCGGGGTTCTTTGTTGATTTAAGACTCCATGAGTGTTTGACTCTACCTCAGTTGCAGAATTCCCAGGTTCCTGGTTAAAATATTCAAGAGACTGATGATGCATTAATCTCTTTTTATTGTAGTTCTTGTTTGATGACTTTCTAGAACTTTCATGTCCATAATAGGCTTGCACACAAGGAGCAGTAAATACCGCAGTTGCAGTATTTCTAGACTGTGGCCTTTGTGGTCTTCTTGGCTCTTTTGTGTCCAAGGATGAATTTGCTGGGTTCTGGCTATGGAGTGAGAACCCTGGTGACATTTCTACAGCATGTGTGGGCTCTTCTATTGAATGTCTACGGTCAACTCGATAAATTGTGGATTTTCCTTTCCTTTTTAAAGGTTCCACCTCATCAGGATGAGCTTCTGGTGTTGGACTCTTCTTTCTAACAGAATATTCCTTGGAGTTTCTACCAAACCGCACTGCAGTCTCTGCATTATGTCTCTTCATAATATCCTTAAGTTCTTCCTTATTTGCTGGAAGATGCTTCAAATTTTTGATCCTATTTTCAAGATCTATTATCTTCTGATTTTGTGTTGGAGTCTGGGACATTTCATCTGCAAATTTCTTATGAATTTCTCGCAGATTTTCTAGCTGCTCTTGAATCTGTATTTGTTGTTCAAGTAACCTTTGCTGCTGCTCAAGTAGATTATGTTGCATCTTCAACTGCATTTTGTCCATAGCCAATTTCTCTTTCAAGACTTCTACACTTGAGTTATGGGAATGATTAAAAGTGATTTGACCATCCCAGCTCTTCTCAGTTCTTAGAATTTTACCTTCTGGCGTACTGTTTTCACTTTTTGGCAACACTGTAGAATCCCTGTGAGCATCATTTGTAGATTCTGGTACAAAATTTTGGCTACCAGTATATACATTTGCCACAAATTCTTCACTGCTGGTCATGTTTCTCCCAGCAAAATTTTCAGAATGTGCTTGAGACAGTTCATCTTTTGTGTTCTCTGGAAGTGAATAGTAAGTAGGGATCTTTTCCAGTCTGGATTCACTCACAGTCAATGGTGGTTTGATATTGCTAGGATCATTAAGCTGTGCATGAATATCACTTTCATTAGCAAACCTTGAGTTTGCACTTGCATCTTGCAATCTTTCTTTCTCCCTTGGTTCTGCTCTCTCAAAAACATCCTTTTCATCTCTGATTTGTTTATTATATTGATTTATCAGAAACTGGTATTCTAAGATTTTCTCTCTGAGTTCATCCCTTTCCATCACAAGCTTTTCCTGTTCTTGTATCAGCAAATTTTCTTTGTCTTTGAAACTTAGTCTTTCTTTGTGCAAGGCTCCAACTGCAGTCTTGCGTTCTTCCCCAGCTTTTGCAAGTTCTTTGATGAGGTTTGTGATCCTCTTTTTGTCTTCGCTGCATAAATCTTTTAAGCTGGCTGACATCCTCAAGGGACCATCCAGACTTGATTGAAGTTTTGCGCGGTGTTGTTGGAGTCTTTCATTTTCATGCGGAGTTGTAATCTTCCTAGCATTCCTACGTTCCCCTAATTTGCCGCTGCCAAATCCAGCGGCTGACTTAGGCCTACTAGAGGGATCTTTGTTTTGATGCACCGTATTTCGTTGTAGCCATGGCTTTGCAGAAGCAAGAACAGTATTTTGATTCACTTTCGTTGAAGGTTTTGGAAAAACTCCTGGTACGTTGACATCTTTTACCTGGAATTCGTCAGGGTCGTCTTTTTTCCAATAAATCGCGGCAGACATCTCAGTTGCTTGGAGGGCCGTCTGCTTTTCGCGGGTGATTCTTGCAAATGACTTTGAGCATGCGTGAAATTGATAAAATCAACCTCGAGAATGTTATTACATATCATTGACTTTCTACCTCTGGATTGAGCTGAATTGATGTTGTTAATGAATCTTGTAAATGCAACTCAATTGATAATGAAAGCGCATTGTTACAAGAAAATAGGAGAAATTGTTGCTGCTGCTGTTGGATGCTTCCGTTGTTGCGTTGTTGGCTGATGCATATCTTGTTGTGCATGCAGACACGAAAGCTTTGAGTGAAGAAACACAAAGACAGCATCCCGTTTAAATGCAGGTAAAGCATTGAAATGTTTGATATTCGATTTTTGCATCATACTGTTTACTTTACTAAGCATGTTTTTCGTAATATCTTGTGCATCAAAAATCAGTAATTTTAGCGCAAGAGGGGGAAAGTCCTACACCACACTCTGAGTTATAACGAACGAATCATGTCGTTTGTTGTTTTTTCATCTGTCAGTCATGCAATTCCAGTCGCTATTGATGTGAGTAAACTGATCTTAAAATCGAACGAAAAAGTACGAATTGACATACGTTAGTGAGTGGAGACATGGGAAGCGAGGAAAGAATATCTTTGATAGCATCTCCGGGCCTCGCATTGATTCTGTCAAATTTATTGCGAAGAGAGCATATTTCTTGAATTTTCCTAACATGATTTCTTAAGATCAAAGTTATATTTTACTAACCCTGGAAGACAAATATGAAGATTCATTCTTCTTTTATCGATATATGCATTGCTTTTTCCATAGCATAATACCTTTTACCTTCAAAATCCTTGGACTAGGTGACTACTTCTCGCATTGCGCGAGTCCGCCGCCATTGCAAATCTCGAAGCGTTATTTTTGAAATTGTGTTTATCATGTGATCCAAGTGGCCAATCACAGCGAAACTTCACACAATAATAGAAGAAACCCTAAGCATTGTTTCCCTGTGCTGGACATCGTGGAGGAGGCACGCTGCCGTTACTTTTTCACGAAGGGCTGGATTCAATCGCTCCTCTTGTGAAGAATTTGAAGGTAAGGTTCCTGTCAAAGCTTCTACATAATAATTCAGTCTCTTGGCTTTTATTTGATACATTTTTCGGCTTGTAAATTGATTGGGATCATGTGATAAATTACGATAGAAAGTGCAAGGCCTAGCCCCTCTGTTTTGAACTTTGCATCATGCGTGAAGCGAGGCGTAGCAGCGAACATAACAATAGAAAAATGGCGGATTCAAGATGGCGTCTCGCTACTACTGTTTGAAGCAGTTGCTGTAGGTACCGTGATTTGAGTAAAAATTTGCAGTAAAGATTAACTGAATTATAGTATCACTTAAGGGCTAAGGTTTAAATATATTTTGCTTTATCATTATGTACCTAAACAATTTTGTATTTATTTTTACTTGAGCCAACCAACTAGGCCTACTAAGTTAAATGTCAGTCTTGCATAATATAATACTTGCATGCAGGCATTGATCTGAGCAGTTTACAGTATCATTCTCCTTTCAATGTGAAAATGAAATAGACTAGTATATACAATTCCATTCCTTAATGTCAGTGAACCTTTTTCAGATTACAAGCATTTGCAAAATGGCAGCTGAAGGTGATGATGATGGTGAAGCCTCTCTGTCAGATTACATTGACAAACTGTCAATGTCAGCCAAAATGGACTTTTGTGATGGTATTGTACACAATTTCAATTATACTCAATGTGATATTGATGCAAGGCTGTTTGGAAAGCTCAATGATATTGCATCGGAATATTCTTCAAACAAGAAGAAGGCACTTTTTAATATGGTCAAATGTATCAATCCAGATTTTGAAGTTTCAAATATGCAGAATTACATAAGAAAGTATTGCAATGTCATGAAAAAAATTGAAAAGGAGAAAGATGAGCTTGTAAAGGAGAAACTTCTGGATGGTACAATCATTACGTTCACATCACCTTGGGCAAAGCTAGAGGAGATCTTTGACATCGAAAAATTGAAGCAAGGAGAGATTGTATCCATTGGGGATAACATAGAGATATCAAATGAAATTTTTATCAAAATCGGAGAATTCAAATACAAGTTCAAATCTCTAACATGGAACAAGATTGCAGCGTGGGCTGCAGATAAATTCAAAATTCCTCAACCATCAAAACAAGCACTTAGCCATGACCTAATGACACTTGTGAAAAAAAAATACCTGCTCAGAAATAAAAGTGAAGAGAGGCTTGAAATGTTCAAACAGATGTATAACTTTCCAGTCCCACAAAATTTAGTCCCACATAATTTAGTGATAACAGAGCCTGCAGCAGCTGAAGTCACAGTAGAAGAGAGACAGTATGAAGAGATGTTATTAAGAGAATTGTATTTTTCGTACAGTCAAATGGCCGAGATGTCAGTAGTCATAGAGAGACAAAATGAAGAGATGAGGAAAGTAGCAGACATTGCAGAAGATAAAGAGAAAGCATCAAATTTGCTACATTATGAGCTGGCGAAGTTTAAAAGAAAGCATGAAAAGCTTCAAGAAAGATTGAGTGATGTTATCTCAAAGTATTCACCCAGAAATTCCAACAAAAGGGAGAAATCAAGAGACAGAAAAATTGAAAGTCAAAGGAATGAAATTTTTGATTTGGAAAGAGCCAATTCTGAGTTAACAAGTAAGTTGGATGATGCCCTGAAAAAAGTTGAGAAAGAGCGACAACGATTTTATTATCTGCAAAGAAAGATCTCAGAAAAAGAAGAGGGCTCCAACTCAGCAGCTCATAATGAAAAAGGTCAAAATGATGAAATTGCTTTTCTCCAAAATAAATGTTCAGAGTATGAGGAGAGGATAGAGGAAATAATGGCAGACAGAGTATTTAACGTATTTGAAGATGGTAGATACAATGATGATATCAGAAAAGTATATTATGATTTACTGTCAATGAATGTCAGTATAGAAAACTGCCAGCATGTGGTGAGAACTGTCTTGGAGAAACTTGCAAAGATCAAAGTTGGGCGTTTGCCTCAGAAAACAGTGGCATCTATGATGATGGTGGAAGCACGTTTGCTTGCTTCGGTAAGAGGGGCGGAAGCAATGCTAGAGGGATCAAGGAATGTGCTCCACACAGATGGGACAAAAAAGCGATTTGAGGAATTGGCGTCATTCCAGGTTACAACTGAATCTGGATCATATTCTTTAGGAATGGAGGACATGCTGTCAGGCTCTGCTTCTTGTTTCTTGGATGCATTTAGAAATGTACTTAGTGAGATGGCCGCTCTGTTAGTTCCTGAGTCACAAAAGGATGAAAAGGTTGCTAAGTTGATTGCATCGATAAAGAACGTAATGACAGACAGACACATAGTCAATAGTTCCCTTGTTGAACAGTTGTCATCATGGAGGAAAGAAATGTTGCCATTGGTAATAGAAAACTACAACGATCTTCCCATTTGTGAGCAAGAAAAGTTTGCAAAGATGAATCATGTGTTTTGTGGCCTTCATGTCATTCACAACTTGGGAGTTGCAGCAGAAAGTGCAGTTAAAGAATGGGTCAAAATTGCTACAATGGTGGACAAGCATGCAGGCTTCAATACCAAGAATTCACGCGTGTATGATATGCTTTTTGAAATTTCAAAGATTTGTTCCAGTACGCATGGTGACCAGAGAAATGGTAAGGCACTTGCATGGATTGACTATTTGAGCAACAAAGGAAAGGAAAACAAGATTGTGTCATTTCTGCATCATCGGTTTAACATATTTTTTGTTCTTGGTGGTGCTGTTTATTATCATGCGGATGATTTGGAGGATTTCTTGCGCAACACACAGGAGAGCGAGAACTTCCTCCTCCAGTCTGTTTTAGCTGATATTGGGAACAAGGTTTACTTAGCTGGCTTTCGAGCATTGGGGCTATTTAATAAGTTAGTGTCTGGGCCACTGTTTCGACTCATTGAAGAGGAAGGCCATATTTTTGCATTGAATGAGGTTTGGTCTAAGTTGAAGAATGCTCTAGATGATTGCTGCAGATGTGCTGATGCTTTTTTGGAGGGGAAGTGTTTGCTTGCTGGAGGGAAAGTGTCAGATGATGTTGTTTATAGGAAGCTGGTTGCAGAGAGTGGAGATGCAGAGCTTGATTGTTTGACAAGGGAATGCTTAGAAATAATTTGTTGTAGCTGTAGTGTTTTGGTTGAGCGGCAGTTGGCTGACCAGCTGCCTGGTGGAAAGTTTCATGTGCCTGATGAGGCAGTTTATGAAGAAACAGCATTATGCCCAAGATCGAATGTTTTATCTGAGCGTGATTTTGCACAGATGGACAGGAAGGTAAAACAGAAGCCCAACATCAGTACACTAGCAGCAAGTGGCATGATTATGTATGTAAACAACAGAACAGGTGCTTGGTTGTGCAGAAAGGACGATGAAAGCCAGCAAAGATTGCTCCAGCAAGTTGTAACTTTGGCACCAGAGTTAGTGAAGTCCTTTAAAGAAAAAAGGAGAGATTTGTTACAAAAGAGAATTGGCAAGCAACAGAAGGTTAGAATGGAGAAGGAGGTTTCAAAGCAGAGTGCAGCTGATGAGAAAAAAGCACTTACAATTTCACTGTCAAAGATAAATGGGCTGTGGGACACAGAGGAGAGCATTGAAGACAACATCAGCAATGTATCAGTAAGTGAACAAAGAAAACGTTTAAAGCTGCAAATAGATTTCAGGAAGAAAGTTCTTGGGCAGTCTCACAGTGATCTGAAGGTTTTTAATATGGGGTCTGCCATAGGTGGAAAGTATCAACAGCACTCAATAGAAACACTTAAGAGTAACCTTTTAAGTATCATTGAATTTAATAAGAAAGGAGTCACTGAAAGAGCAGAAGTCATTCAAAGTCCTGATATAAGGCCAGAACAGGAGAGGAAGAGAAAGCTACTGGAGATCAAAAGAAAATTGAAGGAGAAAGAGCAAGACAGAGTTAGAGCATGCAACAGTAAGCAAGGCAAATATCCAAAGTTGTTTGGAAAGTATATCAATCATAGATGGGACAGTGGATGGTTTAAGGGGAAGGTAGTTGCTTGTTTAGATGATGATGAATATCATCCAGATTGTACCTTTGAGGTGGAGTATGAAGGGTATGAAGGGAAGTATGAAGTTGAGCTCTTGAAGGATTTTGAAAAGAACTGGGTTGTGATTATTGGTAGTGTGGCTACAATTGATAAAAGAAATGAAATGCTTGCAAATGAACAGGAAAGTGAACAGGCAATGATAACAGAGGAACAACCAAGCCAAGAAGTCAAATGCCCCACATTTTTTGGAAAAAGAATAAGACATAAGTGGAATTTGGATGGAAAAGATGAATGGTTTCATGGACTAGTTGTTGGTGTTTTGGATGAGGATGAGTATTCTACAGACTGTGAATTTCAAGTTGAGTATGACGATGATGATGATGAACAGCCAACAGTAGTAAAACTAATAGAGGACTGGCAGTTAGGTTGGGTGGAGTTTGAAAGTAAGAGAAGGAAACGAAAGTAGATGAATTTGTAAAGCCTGGTTTCCATAAGATAGTAAAGGAATTGTAAGAGCCTCAGTGACATTCTGCATTCATCTGTGTTATGCGCCAGATTCAATGAAAACAGTTGCTAATGATCCTTACAATGCAGACAGCAATCTTGCATTGTAATTCAATTAAGATTTTAGTGGGAATGCTTATCACAGATGATCAGGCAGACACGAAAAAATTTTGATTACCAAATGTTCTTTCACTCTTTAAATGTTTATGGAGACCATGCTCAGTTAGAAAAGAATGATGCTAATACATAAGCATACGGGGAGAAAAAATCTAAGGGGGCTGCCCTACAAAAGCCCATTGTATACTAACATTTTTGCCGGACAGGGCAAAATTTTGCCCGAATGGTGCTGATTTTAGAAAGTTTTTCCAAAGTTGGGGGGCCCCCACACCTCGTACGCTTATGTGCTAATAGATCAGATCTCTATCAATACAAAGACGCTTGAAGGTGATAATGATCCTCCTATAGATAGGTTATTAGGGCATCCCTGTTGGGTTTCATGAAACCCCTAGCCTACAAAACCCTCTCCTGTGAAGTCATTTTGTCATTTGTAGAGGGCAGTTTTTGGCAATTTAATTTATGTGTTATTTTGAACCAAAAGATACAAAATGTATGGCGCCCTTTCCCAGAATTATTTGTGACTAATAATGAAATATCTGAATACTTTGCCAGTTCATCAAATAACACAAAAGCTGAGAAAATAGTCCTAAATTTTTGGAAGTATTTTGGTATTGTATGTATATGCAGTGAAATGTTTCTATTACCGTAATCAATTATGCTGAAAATATTTGTTACAGGAACTTTTCCCCAAGATAGGATGAATCCGTCTGGACTTTTCAAAGATTGGTATTTTTAAAACTGTGATACAAGGTTGTGAGCCCTCTATAATTTAACTGATGCATATCTAAATTTACTGAACATCCGAGGACTTTTATTGGGTGATATAAATTACAGACCTTGTACACATTAACATGACAAGAATTCTCAAGAATTCTTAAGAATTCTTAAGAATTTGTAAGAATTCTTAAGAGTTCTCTGCATTCTAATTTAAGAAACCTTGAATGGTATAGAAGACTATAGTTGTAAAAAAGAATTCTTACTGTAATTTGGTCATTTCTCAAGAAAACTCAAGGGTCAAGGCAGGAATACAGTGTAATTGTGCATGAGGCCGGTATTGTATCCTTGTTGCTAAGTAACCATGCCACACCCTTCACTTAAAGGCCACACCTATTTTTAATTGTGTTTTTGCACTGCATTCACTATTGTATGAAAGTAATGCCAAATTATAGTCAAGCAAGGGACATTTACGGTTTTCAGCCGCTATATATTAACGTTGCTAGGTAACAGTGCCACGCCTATGATCTTAAAGCCACGCCCAATTTTTCTTCACTTTTTCGTTTTCTGCTGGTTGAATCAGATTTTTGCAAAGTTTGGTTTACATTGGGCCATTTATATGGGAGTTGTGATGGATGCAATCAAGCCAATTTTCTGTAAAATTTCAGCTGAATTTTGGTGCCATCAGGCCAATACTTTCTAATACTAATTAGTAAGATACATATTTGAAATTCCGCTTCAATTATGCAACTTTAAAAACCAATAACTTTTGAACCACTTGACATATTGAGGCCAGGAAAATTGCATTTTGAAGCTCTGACTGAGATCTGTCCAAATATGCAGTTCTTGGGGCCTGGGGGAGACCTTAAAATTTTGGCCTGGAGATGCTATCTTTGACAGATTTTCTCATACTTTGACAGATTGATGGATTTTCTCTCAAGTAATTATACTGGAATTATCGCTGGATAATTGTCATTTGAGTTTGTCCATACAATGCAGCCAATTAAATGAGTTGGAAAGCATGTAATTTCCATTTTATATTTGATTAGGTTGAAGACAATTATTGTTGAAAGCTTGGAAAGGAAATCATTGTTTTTACAGGTGGGTTGATTTCTTTCATTCTTTATTTAACCATTTCCTGAAATAAAGGAAGGAGGGAAGACATAGTAGTAAATCACTGAGTAGAAATCTTTTAGATTTTCCAACAAGTCTTCAAAAAGCTTTAGAATGTTGGGAGATCTGAAAACTCATAGAGGATTATCGCCCTTTTGGAACACTCTTGAATACTGACACATTTGACTACAGAGCAAAACTTCACTATGGCCGGGGCCTTGGTCTAGTTTCCCACAAGAAGCACGCCAAAATGGTTTGGTGACGCCATCTTCTTTGTTGTCGTTTGTATTTTGTTGTTATATTTCCTTTCGCTGCTTTACAAATTGAAGATAAAAGTACTGACCTGAAATGAATGCGTAAGTGTCTTCATTTTTTCAAGCTGCCTTTCTACAAGTCTGTTTTGTTTTTACTCCTTTCCTTTAAATTTTTCGGCAATAACTACACCTGCATGGTCTGGTTGTTGACATTGAGCCTTTGAAATGAAAACTCTGCGGGATCCTGAACGATTGCTTGAACAGTTGAGGCACCAGATGTGTTGATTTTACAGCCACGCTGACTGGCCTAAGCCACCCTTATGGTGCACCTGTGACCGCTCGAGCCTTCCAGGTGACTGCTTCCTGTGTCACATGCTCAAACGTCATTTCCGTGTTCCATGTTTCCAAGCACTTGAGGGTGGTAAGGGGAGGGATGAGATCACGAAGAAACAATAATCTTTTCACATTGCACATCAATTACATTAATGTTGGCTTTTCATGCTTCACGCAAGGCGCTCGTAACAATTTTGCCCGCGTTCCAGATGGGCGAATGCTGGACATTAGGCTGCTCAAACCTCTTGGCACTAAAACTAATATAATGGAAAGATGGAGCGACAATCAGACACGTTGCTTTTAGGAAGGTGATATGAATAGCAAAGGATTAAAATAACGGTAAGCACTATCTTGTAATTGTAACTAAAATTACAAAATTCTACTTAGTTCAACAGAGTGTTCCAAAAGGGCGATACTCCTCTAAATCTTCAAAAAATCTTTGAAATGCCAAGGAAAAGCCTTAAAAAATGTTTGAATGTAAAAAAATATATGCAAGCTATAAAATATGCTCCCCCAACAAATGTTGCAAATTCTTGAAAAATCCTTCAGTAATTCTTTAAAAAGCTCAAACATTGTTTGATATCCTCAAAATATAAGTCCTAGAAATAGCTCACAAAGTCTTTTACACTATACTGTAGTTGGAATGATGTGATTTGCCCCTCAGAAAACACAACAAAAAAGCATAAGATCCTTTTGGATGATTACAAAGTCTGTCCTGGGCTAAGCAAGCATAAGAGTGTATGAAAATTTATTCATTCATATCCCCAACTGATCGTTGATGCTGTTTTAGCTGCAAATCAGAAGGGCATGAGTGTTGCTGCCAAAGCTGCCCCCAATTGAAGACCAAATGCCCTTCGTAAGAATGAGAATCACCCGAAAAGCAGTTTCTATCCCCATGAGCATCAACCCCCATGCATAATCATATGTATGAAGACCTTCAGTATGGGCGCGCATCTTCCCCCAGTCAATGTTGCTATTGTTTGCGGAGATTCTGCAATTTAAACTGTGATGTTTGTATCTGTTGCTATATTGAATGGTTCCTTCTACCTTTGGTGATGCTGCGATAGCTAGCCACTAGCCACTATATGGCTGGTTACATCATGATTACATCATCCTCTAAGTTGACTTCAAGGAAAAATGCAATGAGCATCATTAATGACTGGCTAATGATGCATTTATTCTAAGAATGATTGTTTCAGCTGGATTCCCTACCACAGAATCTTGGCAAAAGACACAAGTACCTTTCCTTGAATGGAAACAATTTACCTCATTTGACCTTGTCTCAATCCAATTCATAATACTACAATGCAAACCTAAATTCAAGAGGACAGACAAGGCCATGGCATAAACTTGGAGGGGCACTTCACCTCATGGACACTTTTTACATAAGAAGGGCACTTTGGTATACATCAGACTTTCATGGTAAGGATGTGAAATCAAAAACAAAATAATGTGAATCCTTATAGACAATTTCCTTCACAACAAGACAAAATGAGAAGTAAACATAACCAGTCAAAAAGTAGGTAATAACAAAACTAAACAAGATTCTGTTCACACCGGTCTTGAAAAGAGGCACAGCTAGAGAAGAGGGGCCTTTGTGGTTTGTTCAAAAATCATTAGGGCACATGCCATCTCTTTCCCCTCCAGTTCTTTGTTTCTGAGGATATGTTTTTCAAGCAGACTGCACCAACAGAGTGTGTGCCACAGGGGTGCCACATGCTGGTAAGCAAATTTTTCCATGTCCTTATAGAACGAAATCACGCAAGAGTAACATGATGTTTGACCAGATGACAAAAGTACCTGAAAGTTTGTTGCGATGTTGTGTCCTGTATTTGATTTGCCTCAAGTCTATGTCGTCAATCAAAAATCAGGTAGACTTATTACAGATTGACTGCCTCCAAAACTGCCTGCAAATAGTCCTCCACAGACGACTATTTTAACATAAGGATTTTGAGTAGTTTCTCCTTTGTTCCCCCATGTTAAAAGAGTCCTGTGTGGAGCACCAGGCACAGTCAGTTGAAGGGGCATTCCCTTTGGGGCAGTCAAAACGGGACATTTGCACAAAGCACACTGTTTAAGGTGAGAGCAAATTTTTCGTTTCTTTTTGCTCATGACAGGACATCAAGAAACAATACTGTCGAAGACCTTTGAACAAGAAACACTAACCTACCAGCAGGGCTGGAAGACAAACTCGTAGCTAGTGAATCTAAAACAATGGTCTTCAAGTCCCTGCATGCACTGGCTCCCTAATACTTGTGTGACCTTTTCACCCGAAACTCACAGTGCTCTTCGTATGTTTTGCGCAACAGAGACAGATTTGAGACTACCCATGAAAAAATCAAGATGGGCAAACAGGTTTTTCCTGTCGAGGAGCAAAAGCTTGGAATGACTTTCCGGCTATTAGATTTTGTAAATTTTGTATTAGGTTTTTATAAGATGAGGGAATATTGCATTTGCCATGCGCGAATCAGCACAGGGAGTCCAGGACATAACAACTATGCGGTATCCTCAATTTCTATCCGCCGTATGGTTGATTAATTTTTCTTTTGCAATTCTCAGTGCATGGTCTGACAAGAGACATTAGCATACAAAGGTGTTACTCTGTGCCACTTTCATTCAAACGTTAAAGGGTTTTTAGTAAAGTTTTGTGATACACAATGCTCCCTTGTGACTACAGGACAGCTCAAACAAAACAGAGGGAACAACAAGACGAGCACAGTGTCTACTGGGACTACGAGAAGAGTGCAATGTACACTGAGACTCGGTCGAAATGAAACACGAGGAATAAATTAGAGCTGTGCTGTAGAAAAGATATTACGTTGTTTAGGAGTTGCTATGAAAGGGTACTCCCCTTGCGGATGGCAGACTGAGCTCAGTGAATACAGATCAATTTGCTACCCAACAAAATATTATTAGAAACTAATGGATTTGCCCAGTATCTACTCTAGTTATGCCTCAAAGATCCCTGAAAATCTCATGCTGTTACATGGTGTAGTTATTTTTCTAGGATTTTTCGCAATCAAGGCATTTCTTACGGTGTGGCTTTGCTTAGGGCGCTTTCGATTTGGAAGGCAGATCGCATTCTGTGAATGTGGATAAATTTCCCACCGTAAAAAATATTTTTAGTAACTAATGGATTTTACCAGTATCTACCTTAGCTATGTCTCGAACCTCCCTGAAAACCTCATAATGTTACATGGTGTAGTTATTTTTCTCGAATTTTTTGCAATCAAGACATTTCGTACGGAGTGGCATTGCTTAGTGCACTTCCCCAGTGGATGGCAGATTTGATATTTGATATTTGAATCTTTTTAGGAGGGTAGCCCTTCGGCAGGAGCCGTTTTTCAAGGGGCCCTCCATTAAAAACTTACATACTATAAATAATTAAAATAAATCACAACTAAAATCAGAAACCATAATCTAAAAGCCTATTTACAATTATACAATATATACAATAAACAAAGAAATTAACCCTTTACAGTTTCCTTAAAACCATCCAGGGAGGATGCTGTCTTTGACTCAGCAGGGAGGCTATTCCATATTTTAGCTCCTCGGTACGAAAAACATTTTTGCCCATTCGCTGACTTTTTCTTTGGCAACCTTAAATCAGTCTCGGTGTTCCGGAGGTTGTGGGAGGAGCATGCTGAGTTTTTCGTAAAGAGATTACACAGGTATTGTGGAGCCAACTCGTTGAGCGACTTGAAGACCATTATTTTAGACTCATTATCAATGAGTTATTCAATGGTCTGCCAGCCCAACTCTGCAATAAGTGGTCTGCTTGGGGTATCGAAGCTGCTATTTGTGATGATTCTAGCAGCACGATTTTGGAGCTTTTGCAGCTGGTTGGTGTCTGTAGATCCAGCACAACCCCAGACAGAACAACAGTATCGAAAGTGGGGCTCGACAATACCAGTGTAAAGAGTTTTTAAACAGATTGCGTTCAATGATTTCAGCTCTATTTTCTACCCAACAAATAGTTTTAGAAACTAACAGATTTAGCACGTAGCTACCTTGGTTATACCTCAAATCCCCCTGAAAACCTCATGATGTTACACGGTGTAGTTATTTTTCTAGAATTTTTTGCAATGAAGGCATTTCTTATGGAGTGGCTCGAGTAGGGCGCTTTCGATTCGAAAGGCAGATTACGTTCTGTGAATACAGATGAATTTTCCACCCGACAAAATATTTTTAGCAACTAACGGATTTTACCAGCATCTACTTCAGTTATGTCTCAAAGCTCCCTGAAAATCTCATACTGTTACATGGTGTAGTTATTTTTCTCTAATTTATCACAACATGGATAGCTTTTGCAATTTCAGCTCCTCACTGTGGCCTTGTCGATACTAAGGGCTTTCAATCTCTGTAATTCAAAATCATTTTGTTCAGGGTTAGAAACGGAATTTAAAGTAAACTCTTTGCTAAAGTTCAGTCCCTTTTTCTTTGAAGAGGCTACGTATTGGGGGTAGCAAAATGAATGCATGAAACATGATTCTGTTGATTCAAGAAGCTTCGATTTTTTCTGGGTATGGCCACGGGGCACATTGGTCAGCGGTATACAATTTTCCCTCATCTTGGTTTTTATATTAGGGTTATTATATTGTAATTTTCCTTTTTTTATTCGGTAATTGTATATTGTATATTGCAAGTAATATTTTAAATGAGAGGCCCCATGTAAAACAACTCTTTTGAAGGGCAACCTTCCTTAATAAAATCAAATATAAATATCACAAATATCAAATAAATAATGAAGGAGATCGCTCAATTTTCAACATGCTTCAAACGTAAGTAACTTGCTAATCAGGTCAAGTTCGTACCAATTCAGGTTAGTTGTTTTTCTATCAGTGAAAACATCATAGCCATATGTTAATCTTATGGTGTCAAATTTGTCCAACATGAAATAGCCAGCGCCAAATTTTGAGATAGGATCACAGGAAACTTGTGTCTCGTATGCGCTTTCCGTGCGAATTGTTTATTTCACTACCAATTAGCACACCTCCCAGTAACAATCCCGCCGCACCTTGAAAATACAGCAGGGAAATTACAAAACCATGACATTTTCAATGGATATTAGAAATATCATGACGGGGACATGAAATTTTAGGCTATCATCTTTGATGGAACTTGCATAATTTTGACGGGGAAACGAAAATTTCAGTGGGGAAACAATAAAACAAGGCGGGGAAACTCTTTAAACTTGAATCTTAGCAGGGAAAGGAAATTTCTTGGCGGGTCACCCTTCAACCTTGGCAGGGCAACGTTTCAGCAGGGTCCTTACTGGGGGTGTATTATCAGAGATAAACTGACTTTCTTTCTTACTGACCTAGACTTCATAATCAAAAATCAACACAAGGTCCCTGAACCACTTGAATCGGACCTTTCAACACCTATTACGTCAGGCATGGCATATCCTCAGATAGTTAATATTTGTGACCAGTGACTTCAAATTTATCAAGATAAAAAGTGAAAATCTCGCTTCACATGAACTTGAAAGACCAATATTAAACATAGAAAAAGTAAATCTAATATCATAAAGAGCAGTCTATGGCATACTGGATACTAGATAGAAAAATATAGCAAAATGATACAGCAAAATGATATCATTCTTATCACAAGAAAATGATACAATTAATGTTGTCTGAGAGTTTTGCGGCAAAAGCATCACTCTTAACACACAACTGTGGCATTTTTACCTGATGCAAATCTGCTTTCCATGATTTATTGCACAGTCCTGAGGCATTCACACTCATTGGACCGTGGACAAAATCAGCTTTTGAAAACTCCTTGTACAGTTTTTTTGTAAGGGCAGACCTCTGCACTCCATTACGGTTGGCAGACACAATCTGCTTCCAGTCCTCTGCCCGATCTTTGAGGTATATTCCTTTGAATTCCAATTCCGCTAAATCAAAGTCAAACACAATAACTGCCAGTTTGCAACTTGTGAACTTTCCTTTTGCCCACTGTAAAGCATACTCGTAGCTTTCAGTCAAATAAAATCCACCTGAATCGGAAAAGTCTTGCATTTGGGAGCCATAATTCAAGTTTATACCATTAAGTCTTATATGATCAGCTGATTGGTGATCGGTAGCATGGAACCATAAATTAGAATGAGCCCCTGCAACACCAATGAGACTGCCTTTCCATGTGACTAAGAAGGCATTCTCTAAAGTTGTATTAATAATAGCTATTTCAGTTGTGATGGGCTGATCAACATCATCATCATGATCACGGTCGTCAACAAGATCATCATTATCATCAAAATTACTATTACTCCAAATTCCACACCTCTCTGTTTCAATTCCAATCCACTTACCGATGACATCTTTGCATAATACATATCTTTCCTTGAGATCCTCATTCAATAATACATGGTTTTTCGACATCTCATCTAAATAAACCCTGATCCAGTATGCAATTGATTGTTGGCATCGCAATGGATTTCCTTCAAGCCATTCCTTCACGAATTTTGCTCCATCATCATCAAATCCTATAGAATATAATAGGGTGCCTAATGCTGCTTGATTCTCTGTATTTTCGTACACAAAGTGATCAATTTCGCAGTCAAGAAATGATTGAAGGTAGTAATGATCCGTTTGATGATTGCGGAAGAAATCACCCAAAGAATGAAGTCTTCTGGCAACGCTTTGATTAAGACCGAAAATGGTACACAACACTCCTTCCTGATCTGCATTTTTACAGCCAAATGCTACAATTTCATGAACATCTTCAGGGTTTAACTTCCTTATCAATATATCAATTTCCTTCCTTGCAGCCACGACTAGACATTGATCGGGACTGTTACTTGGGTCCTGTTCAGCCAACTCCAAGTTTACCTGAATAAATTCTGTACATACCAAAAGGATTTCCTTGAGTTTTGCTAGTTTTGAGAGGCTGTCTGCATCAATAACTGTAATGCTGCTCAATAGCATGTTTGCTGCTTCTAAGATGATTTCTGGTTTTCTGAGGATGCTTTGAGTGAGTCCAGCCATTTTACCATACCTGCTGAAAGATATACATTGAAAAACTCAGCTGACCAGCAGCCCCTGCAGAGTGACAATGTGCAACCTTAGTCATAAGAAGGAACTGTGGTGCAACAATGCAGTTTACTCAACACCATCTTGCAGTTTTATGGCATTCATTTGTCTGGAAAAAATATTTTGAGTTTTGTAATTATAGAACATCTTCATTCTGTGAGTTGATTTATGAATGCCAAAACTATGGAGCAATGTTTGCATCTTTATTACAATTGATCTTTTTATTGGTCTTTATCAAGTTTTTATGGCAATGTGTGTCATTTTACATCTTTTGCATCCTGTTTGTCCTTATTTTCATATGGTCTTTGGAATTTTGTATGGCCTTTCTAATTTTATATGACGTTTTGAATTTCATATGGCCTGTTAAGTCTTTTTAATTTTGTGTGAATTTTTTAATTGCCTTTTTTCATATGAAAAACGCTCTTCTTGTTGATAACAAAACAATTACATATCTGACATAGACAAAGATGTTGCCAAAGTTCTTCATTTGATAATCTCCTTTTTCCAACTTTTAAAAGGGCCTTTACAATTTGTATACCTTGTACATCTTATCCAATAGAAAAAGAACATTTGTATTTTCCAAAGAGGTTATCACACATCTTAAAAGTGTTACCAATGACTGGTGTGGCAGAGCAAGGAAAACTTTATAGATAACGACCATTGGCCACCTTTCCTTAAAAAAAACCATTTGCCTTCCTGAAAAAGAGATTTCACAACTTTGAGCACACTGAATCAAATGAAATAAACATAGAAATCAAAACAAGGCTAGGACAGTATGCTTTTACAAAAAATTTACTACAACTAGAAATAGCTCTTGCTAGATGTTCCCGCAAGGTGAAGGTAGGATTGTCACTGATAATGTTAAGGTGGTGTCATTTTCCCTAAATTGTGCACTTGCTTCAGTGATGGTAGAAGCAAAACAACAAGATGCAATGGTAACTACAGCGTAATAGTATGTGATACAAAATCAATGACGCTCACATCAGGTGTATTGCATTGACAGTGAATACAAACGGAAGTCTCTGTAGGTTGTGTTGGCAGCAGTTATGCACCGATACCAGTTTTGTTCATTCAGACCATAATAATTTATATCTCTTTTTGTTATATAGCGAATGAAAACCTCAAAATTCTTCGTGAAAAACTAATTACAGGTGTGACAATCAACTTGGAAAACAATCTGTGAAATCAAAAGCACTTTTTCATTCATATTCATGTTTCCAAAACATATGTCCTTGAAATACTTCAGAAAAATGAGCTTATGCATTTATGGGTGCAAATGATGGACATCTGGCCCTCAATGCCTGCCATAGTACTTCTCGTAATTGAATTCAGAAAGTGTATACGGTAGAAATGAGGACATAACTGATGGACTTCTCAAATTCTCTTGGTTTTGCTCTCACAGAATCAGACTGGAATATACTGCGCTGCTGAAAAAACTGTAATAACTACACTTGTAACTTTTTCTATCATTAAATCCTTTGTTTACTGTCTAGGAACTACCACAACCGCACTGACAAGATGGTCTTCAGCTCGAAATTTTTGACCAACCAGCTTCTAGTCTTTAGCTGTGGCAAAATGGCTGGTAGCGAATCTGCTGTACATGAATAGTTCTCTTCATGAAATGAACATTTGCGACAAATAACTAAGAAGAATCCAATAGCTGAATAAGAATCCAATCTTAGTCCTCACCTAAAACTCGCAATAACATTAGTCAGTGAGTGCCGTGCAGCTTTGCAGTAGAAAGACTTGTTTGAGAGAGGCTCGTTTTGGCGGAATGCAGGCCTTTCCAGCTGTTGACATGATGATTGCTGTCTCACCGCCCCCTTCTTACGAATAATTAGGCTGCTACTGCTTTTTATTGTTTATTTCTCATTGAAAATTGCAATTGTTGCTCACAAAAGATTATTTGTGGCCATAACTGAAATTAGACAAATACACAGTTCAAGAGACTTTGAGGTTTTCGTTATGGTGTGAAACCCCCAGCAGCACCAAAACAAACTTCTGCATTCTAATGTAACTGCAGATCTCCTTTTTGATTCAAAATCATCATTATACTGATTACATGTTATAGTTGTGCTACTTTGTGATTTGGGTGATTTGAAGCATACTGTCATGTGATAGTGTGGTTGTCCAGTTTAATGATGAAACGGAATCTGGAACCAAGTTACAGTAGGGTATCAGCGGTAAATTCCGGATGGCGGTATTTGCCGCACAATCAGTTCATGAAACCTGTTTCACAAATTTCAATTGCAAAGCAAACTTGCATTTTATTTTCATGTTCTCCATCTCTTACTCAATCTTTTCACAGGTCTTGAGTTTTTGAAATATGCAAACTGTAAATCCCTCATAAACAAACTGTGCTCCTGTGTGCTTTCGAAAAGATGGTGTCAATGTTGCTTCTTGCGATCAAGGGGCAAATCACTCCTGAAAATGGTGTACAAGATTAATAATCACAAGTGATTATTTTGTGATTAATTTTGTTTTTTTGGTGATCTAAGTGATTAATTTGTGATTATTCTAGAATAAATCTTATAAATTTTATTTGTTATAAAAGTAAACAGATAAGCATGTTTAAACATTCAAAATTTGTGATTAATATGACTGGTGATTTGTTGAGGTTAATGTAATTTTTGTGTGATTAATGTGATTAAATTGTGATTAATGTGTGATTAATGTGTGATTATTTCTGAGAGGGTACAGATTTTAAGCAGTGATTTGCCCCTCACTTTCAATAAACGGGTCAATGATATTCAACTTGTCAGATATGCAAGCAAAGCAGAGTGATGGTGATGAAAACTACACAAGTTAAAGGGATTGAATCAGCATAAGACAAGAAGCTCATGATTCAACTTGATTTCAACTTTGATCTTTATCTTTGCATGTTTACAGTGGAGAATATTGTTTCTATTTGAATGCCTTTTCATTTGAATCCTTTGGAGCTGCACTTGTGTCCTGAGGGGCTATTTTTTATCATCCTCAGGTGCAGGAGATTATATATTGCTTGTATGTAAAGACAATGGAGGCATAAAAGGCCCCTATGATTTGACCAACACCTTTTGCGTTTTTATGTTTGAAGAATGAAAACATTATGGAAGGGCTTTTGCTCCAACCAGAAGGAATACAGTACATACCTACCTACCTACCTACCTACCTACCTACCTACCTACCTACCTACCTACCTACCTACCTACCCACCTACCTACCTACCTACCTACCAAGAGAGGGAGGAATCAGGAATGTTGTAACAATAGGCATTATTCCTGCACACAATCAAAACAATCGATGAAGCATTTGAGGTATTTATAGACATTGTTAATTTACACAATCAAAACAATTCAGAGATACTTGGGCCAACAATCAAATTTAGGTGAGCTGCCAGATTATGGCTCTTAATGAATCCATCAGCTGAGCTGCCAACTCATTAAACAGCAATTTTCCAAGATCTGACCTCTTTGACCTGGCAAAGTTCCCTTACTGTTTGAAATCTTCATAGTGGACAACTGCTGTTAAGGGGCTAGCGACTCATACTAAGCTATCAAGGAACAAGTGTTGCACCATTTAGGTAGCAGCTGGTTTCTGGCTAAAGTACAAATTCGTCACTATTGTGGACGTCCCTTATTCTCTACATCTACACGCATGTTTGGTAAGAAACTAGGGATTTGGAGTGGGCAGCAAAGAAACTTTCTTAAAATTATCAGATTCTGAGTACACAGAGTTTCTTACGACTTTCTTAAATCTTCCATAATAATCTTGATGTTGATTACTATGTTTGCCCTTGTGATAATTTCAAAACAATTAAGGCTAATTACTAGGTGTTCCTAACAAATCCTTGCTGTTAATGAAATAATCAACAAAGTTGCAAAGTCATTAAGATGCAATTTTCAAAGTTTAACCTGGCAAAGTTCCCTTACTGCTTGAAATCTTCATACAGATGACTGTTGTCAAGGAAACCAACCAACCCATATAATACTATCAAGAAACAGGTGTGGCACTATTAAAGTGGCAAATCTTGTCTGGCTAACGTAAAGAGTTTGTCGGTATCATGTGCCATCCTTATTATTGGTACGTCCGATGTAATATTTCTTATGCTTATCAAGAATTCTGGTCTCCTTCACAAGTGGACTAGTTAGGCTATTGCCATCGCGAAATATACTAAATCCTACATCAATCAGTTGAAATTGCAGATGAATATTTATTTCCTTATGAAGCAAGATACACATGATCTCATTCTTCAAACATGGCTAATGGGAGCCTTTAATTTAAGTATCGGTTGATCTTTGCATTGTTTCTCAACTAAAGCAAACAACGCAACAACACAATGTCATGTGATCAATGCAGAATTGGCCAATCAAGATCCTTGTTTTCTAATGCGTTATCAGCAATAAAATAATAAAGAATCGCCGACGAAACGTAGCGTTTTGCACGCCAAATCGACGATCAACTTTGCGTTCGGAATATACCGCCACACGAGAATTTGGGGATTTAGGCCAAACAACCCAACGGAAAAGAAGAGCTACAGAGATCACAGGAAGAGGCAAAAAATTGCAAACTGAAGAAACACAAAATAATGTTAGCTGAACGTGATAATTTTGTTTTTCAATTTGGAAGGAAAGTTTCGGCTCCTTAGGCCTCTGAACCTTAACCGTCCGGCAAATACCGCTGATACTCTAAAGATTGAATTGAAAAAGCCACAACAGCTCAGAAGCAAATTTAGATGAATGAAAGCTAGTCTTGTACACAGAGAGAGTTAATCACACTTGTACCAAGAATAACATTGGCTCATAATACGAAACATTCTCACCTCTTGCTGCCGTGCCTTTCGCGCAGGTTTGCACCCTGCTCTGCTGGGTGCCGTCTCGATGCAATACTTCTCGAGGCGGTTTGCCAGACCGCTGCGGGGGCGGCGGGCTACTGTGCAGCACCATTCCAAACAAAAGTGTGTGTGCCATTTGCCATGCAGGCAATGATATCCATCGCCGAAAAATCCACTTTTTCGATCGATAAACTTGGTTTTTCATTAATCAAAGTAGGTTTTTCGAGCGATAAAGTAGGTTTCTCGATCGATAAAGTGGGTTTATCACCGATAAAGTGGGTTTTTCGTCGAAAAAGTAGGTTTCTCAGTGATAAAGTGGGTTTTTCGCTCGAATAAGTTGGTTTCCACCGATGTAGAAGGTTTCTCAATCGATAAAGTAGGTTTCTCAATCGAAACCGTGGGTTTCTACCATAGAAGATCCCAACTTCATCGTGAAATCTACACTCTTATAATAACCTTTCGCTAGCAGTAAGTTACAGTTTAGTTTTCCAACAATATCTAGATGTAGTGGTCAACTGTTTTCTAGACTCATGACGAAGTCCCTCTAACTTTCGCTTGTTGTTGTTTATGTTATCATCGCTTCAGTTGAGGGACTTACGGACGTACGCTTCTGAAAACAGCAACTCATCGCAAATTTTATTGTTAACCAATCAGAGCACAGTAGTTCATAAACAATGTTGGATTTCGTGGTGTTTAGACCAATCACAATTTGTAACAGATGCTGTCATCTGTCATGCAAATTAGCTTTGATAACTTGATTTACCGGACCAACATTTGGGTGATCTCAACAATGCCGTCTTCACAGCTAGCCAACAGCCGGAGGATATTCTTCGAGATTGCCCATGGAGCCGTTTGATGGCCTGTTTTTTCAAAGAGGAAGGAATTGTTGTTTGCCTTTTTCGTAAATGATGAGCTGAAGGGAGTTTCGTTGCTTCTGCTGCCTTGTTTCGAGTGGCTATCAAGCAGCAGTCAGCCCACAGTGGCTTGGAGAAGTTTTATGGCATGTCGACTGTCGAAACCAAGAAGAAGAAACAGTCAAGACGTTGACATTGCTACGTTTTGCCTGCGACTGCGTAGATACCAAAACCTGTCTCATAAAGACGCTGTGGATTTTCCTCTTCATTTTGCTGGCCTGGAGTGGAGAATACTTTCAGCGACTTGACTCTGTTCTTATCCTGTAATTAATTTCTTTATGCAAAATTAAGAAGCTGTAATAAATTTTTCTAAAAATTTTGCTTTTTTTACGATTTTAAAAGTTTTGCTAATAACTGTAGGAAACTCAACTACAAAGACAAGGGACAAGCTAATAACAAGCGTGTGCTTTTCCTAGCTGTGCGTGAACTGAAAGTTTCCTGGGATTTTATACATATTCCGAGCTTCCTAGGAATTGTCGGAAAATCTACGGAGCTTTTCATGACGTGAAATTGTCCGAGCTTCCTAGGAAATCTCGGAAAATTGTCCGAGCTTTCCCACTGAACAATAATAAGTGGCTATCTTTAAAACATGGAATACGGAATGATGGAATGGAATGACAGAATGACGGAATGGCGGAATAGCTGTTGAATTTTTTGAAATTGTATCTTAAACATCAATAGGATGTTAATTTTGCTTTCATGTAACACCTTGCGAGTCAGAAAATCAAGAAATCAAGTAAAGAATTCGTTTTCTCAAACCATTCCGTGTTTTCTCAAACCATTCCGTGTTTTCTCAAATCATTCCGTGTTTTCTCAAATCATTCCGTATTTTCCTCGGGAATCCCCTTTTCGTGAAGCCTGTCTTCACAGCTGCCTTATCACCTCCATTGAACCCAGAGGACCATCAAAGCAAATATTTTTGTAAATGGTAATAAGATGTGGCACCAAGGGAAACGTAATCTGTCGATAAAATATGTACAGTTGTTTAGTGTACACAGAAATGATTACTTGTTTGAGTTCAGGGACACATAAAATGTCCAGGCCCTGTTGAATGTGTCAAATCATGGTCTAATGCACACGCAAGATCACATGCTGTGCTGTTGCCAGATCACCTTGTGTGCAACTCAATGGAACATGACCGCATCTACCAATAGACAATTGCGCTAAAGATGGTGGCAAGGAATTTGCTCTAAAGATGGCGGCAAGGAATTTTTTACCAAGATGCCTTGAGTTCTACCTACGAATCCTTAACAGTTTTATAGGAATTCGATTAAAGAGCGCAATGCATCTTTGTAGAAACCTCCTCGCCGCCATCTTTAGCGCAGTCGTCTATTCTAATTTTAAAGTCCCACGAAAAAAGGTTCCTAAGAATCAGAACTGCGGTGGGAGGAAAGTCTATATTTTTCAATAAGCGGAGGAAGGTCTGCATTTTTGCAGTAAATTCCCGCCTCTAAGAAACCACTTCACAAAAATCAGACCTTCGACCTTTGCAAGAACAAAAGGGAAACAATAGAGTAATTAAGGGCGATAAATATGATGAGGTCAGGAAACGGGTATCTTAAAAATGCAGCTTTACTTTGGCTCCTCCGCAGAAGTGAATAATTTGTTGTTGTGCAAAGGAACAAAAACCGGCAATGAAGCACAATTGCGGTATCTAACCAGCCATTGAGTGACAGCAAGAATAGACACTGCAAATCATGAAAGTTTCTTTCCTTTCTAAAATTCAGGGAGAGCTATTTCTTATTTTTCGAAAAATTGAGCCTATCGTTTCTTATGAAAAGCCGTATGGCTTGCAAGTTTGAAAACTCGCATTTTAAATAAAAATTCCGAGAATCCTTACAATCATTGTTTTCTAACATCTGGTACGCATACCAGAAAGAGTGAAAACTATTTTATGAAAAATATGGCGTAAATCTGTGGCACTCTGCTGTTTTCATCCCGGGAGAAGGGAGAGGTGACAAGGAGTAACACGCGATCTATCCTGCAGACTTGCCCTCCCCCTCCCACCCCCGCTAAAATGAAGCCGTGTGAGGGCCGTGATCTATATTAGAAGATGCAAAAAAGAAACACCGTATAGTTTACCATCGTAACAAGATCTTGATGCGAAACAACAGAACAGAACATAGATTGTAAACCTGTCTCAAAATGAAGATGTCAGGTTCTTCTATATAAAACAAATTTAAATCTCCAAAAATAAATACGTAGCACTCTTGAAAACAGTGAAGAAATCTAATCAATGTGCCCGCAATGTCATAAGATAAATGGTGCAGAGTTCTTATAAAGTGAAACAAAGATTCTGACTGCACGGAAAGGACTATGGAACATGTGCGCTCTTGGGGTCGCACCGCAGTTTTGGCAAACCCGCTTCATGGCCCTGATTTTTTCAGGGACTTTCTTCGAGGCACTTTAAAATTAAAATTGGTAGATGCGGCCATGTTCCTTTGAGTGGCACACGAAGTTATCTGGCAACAGCACAGCGTGTGATCTGGCGTGTGCATTCGACCACGATTTGACACATTCAACAGGGCCTGGATATTTCATAAATCCCTGAAGTCAAACAAGTAATCATTCCTGTGTACACTAAATAGCTGTACATATTTTGTCAACCAATTTACGTTTCCCTTGGTTCCACATCTTATTAGCATTTACAAAAAGATTTGCTTTGATGGTCCTCTGGGTTCAATGGAGGTGCTAAGGCAGCTGTGAAGAAAGGCTTCACGAAAAGGGGATTCCCAAGGAAAATACGGAATGATTTTAGAAAACACGGAATGGTGTGAGAAAACACGGAATTGTTTGAGAAAACGAACTCTTTACTTGATTTCTTGATTTTCTGACTCGCAAGGTGTTACATGAAAGCAAAATTAACATCCTATTGACGTTTAAGATACAATTTCAAAAAATTTAACAGCGATTCCGTCATTCCGTCATTCCATTCCGTCATTCCGTAATTCGATTCCGTCATTCCGTATTCCGTGTTTTAAAGATAGCCAATAATAAGTTAAGTTTGCAATCTTAAAGTCTTAAAATCGTTAATTGTATAATACCTTTGTGTGTTATTTGTTGCACCTCTTGACACCTGTGTTGTGTTTCATTGACTTCTGCATTGCATTGTGTAATTGTTCGAATGCGAGAGATCGATACGATGTAACTTGCAGGTATTCTTATAGTTTACATGGGGTTAAGTAGTCAAGTAGTCAAACATTTCTACTTTTCTTCCTAAGATTTCAATAGTTAATTGTTAGAAGGTTGTCTGTCAAATGCTACAGGGTGTCTCAAAAAAATTGTTCGACGTTTGATAAGATATTGAAAAATAAGGACAACGTGAACAAGCTCATGGAAAGATAACCCTATTCCGAAGATTATGAAATAATTTTAGAGACTAAAATCGTGCAAATCGGTTGAAAATTCACTGAGTTACGAGCGCTCGAAGATAAAAAATGTGCAATAGCTGAAACCAGAGAACCCCAGATTACTGGTATTGCAAAAAGCTCGAAGACGGAAGTAAGAGAGGCTTATCCAATGTCATACCTCTCGTTGATATCAGAGCAAAGCAAATATGACTTCTAAAGTAAATTATTTCTTGCGATCATTCTCTACATTGCATAAGTCCAAAAACAGTGGTTCAGAACATAATCGGCGAGAGACTGAATCTGTTTCCTCAAAGCATCTATATGCCTGACAGCTAGGTTATCGAAAACCTGTTTGAATCGAACTCGGTTCGCCCTGAAACAATTGAGAAATAACAGAAACGACGGCCTATGGAGCTTGTACCAAAAATGCCATTTAGAGGCCTCTGGTTTCAGCATTCGCACAAATTTGAACTTCAAATGCTTGTAACTCCATGAATTTTAGCGGATTTGCAAGATTCTTGTGTCAAACATTAATCTAAAATCTCAGGAAAAGGGTGATTTGACCAAGGGTGCATTCATTGTATTTAATCAAACGTCGAACAATTTTTTTGAGACACCCTGTACAAACTGATGCTTTTTGCTATGCTTTTATCATAGATATGTCTGCTGATCATGTGGGTAAGGAAATCTGCGTCATAACAGATGATGGAAGATTTTATGGCACCATCCATTCTGCTGATGGGAAGCATGGAAAACTTATACTTCAAAAAGGTTTGTGAATTTTGAAATTCACCTTTAATGGTACCAAAATCAAGGACTGAGCCCCCATTTTGCTAACGTAAAAGTCATACGGCTGGTGTAATCTGCATAGCTCAGGCTGCATCGCAGATTGCAGGTTATGTTTTATGGCCAGGAGCTACATGGCTGTACCAAGGGGCCATCTCCTTGATAACACCAAGCTTTTCGGTGCTAAGGGGTGTACCAGGTAGTAAAGGTTTTGATTCATTCTTGTCAAATAGTGTGCCAAGATATCTAAAAACTTGCCACATTTCAGATTTGAGGTCAATAAAAATTCCATGTCAAAACTCAAGAAACTGATGTTCTATGATATAGTATTTGTCAAAGTTTCTTATGGAGCATGGGATAAATTTGACAAGTCAAAGAAAATTCGAAACATTTTTGTCACAAAGGCCTTTTTCTCCAGCTTGAAACTGGGGCTGACTTAGAAAGGTGGAAAGTTTGCTCAAAGAGGTCCAAGAAGTATAAATCTTTAGTTTTTCGGCAGGTGCAAAACGCAGGTCATGCAAGTCAGCGCAGGTCTCAGGCTTACAGCAAATTGTTGTTGCCAGTGCGTCAGTACAAAGGTCGCAATCTCAAATTGATGCTCAATAACAAAGATACCCCCCAATGTTGTGTATTGCGGCTGGTGTAAAATGCAGGTCATGCAGGTCAACGCAGGTTAGCAAATCGCAGGTCAAATCGTGCGCGTCAAAACAAGTGGCCATGGGCCTACAGGTTTCAGGCTTACAGCCAATTGTTGTTGCCAGTGCGTCAGTACAAAGGTCACAATCTCATATTGGTGCTCAATAACAAAGATGCCCGCCACTGTTGTGTATTGTGAAATCCACTGCTTTTTCGAAAGCTTTGAAAGCTGGAAGAACAGTATCATTGCGGCCTTTTGTAATGTTTCTAATACGCCCTTTCAACAAAACGGTGCATGCTGGGTAATCAGGATCGATCTCTCGCAAGCGTTGTATAGTTTCTATTGTGCTGGCCTATTCTCTCGCCCTTGGAAGTTGTTTCGCGAGCGGTTTATGACGATTTTACTCAATTAAACGAGGTAAGAAACTTCTCTCATATACATTCCACAGTTTTGGCTACTTTTGCTTGACTTTTTGGTGGTGTTTCACTCTGAAGTATGCTACAGGGCATCGTTGATAGCAGGCGCAGATGGCCAAAGGCCTAGAGTCCCTGCACTTTCAAATGGTACATGCATATCGTTGCGGCACTTTTACTTTTATACTTTACCTTATAAATTGACAAGACTCTTGGAAAGCTCTTACTGTAGCTAACTAACTAAGATATTAATGCAAGCAAAAGGAAAAGAAAATGCCTCTTCCTTTCAGCCTTTGCGTTGTGATAAATTTGTGCGGGCTGACGTGAATGCAAACAAACGGTTCACTTGCTCGTGTAAACAAGCAACTGCCATTTGATTTTACAAACCTTTGATTTTCATTCACGCCTGAATAAAAAGGGAGAAGTGCTTTCGCTTTTTCTTACTTGAATTACTGTCTTAGCTACTTGGCTACTGAAAAAGCTCTAAAGGATCTTGTCAATGTAAAAAGTAATATGTGAAAGAACTGCTGTAGCGAAGACATGCTGTTTGCCACTGGCAAATGCAGGGAGTATGGGCCTAAGGTCCGCTACGCCTGCAATCAACGAAGCCCTTCATCATATTTCATCGTGAAACATCACCAAAAAGTCAAGAAAAAGCACCTAAAAGTGTGGAAAACATATGGCAGAAGTTTCTTACCTTGTTGAGTTGAGTAAACTCGTCGAAAACCTTTCGAGAAACAACTTCCAGGGGCGAGAGAATAGGTGAGCACAATAGAAACAATACAACACGTGCGAGATATCGATCCTGATTACCCAGCATGCACCGTTTTGTTGAAAGGGCGTATTTTCCTAAAGCTCTGGCGAAAATAAAGAGGATAGAAGCTTTCAATTGTGATGAAAATGTCATAATAGTATGTTTATGACACATAGATATAAGCTTTCATATACACACGATTTGACCTGCGATTTGTTATATGTTCTTTGATCATCTATCTGCTTCTCTCTTCACCTTGGGTTGGGGGGGGGGGGTTATGCTAAGGATTTCCTTGATTTGTCCAATAGGTGATCGTTTCAATTAAGTTTCCTCAGTACAAGAGTTTCTAATTTTCTTAGCGACTTACCGATCTGAGAACTGAATTTCTTAAGAAACTCAACAAGAAACATTTGTCGCAGAATTTAAGAAGCCGCACTACAAAGTTTAGAGCTCATTTAGGGAAGAGATTTTGAAAGAAGCTGGAAGGGCAATTATATTTGGTCAGAAAGGGACTGAACAACAATCATCAATCAACGCATATGTATGATAGCGACGGTGAAAACACGAAATCTACTGGTGAGCATATCTAATTATAAGTAAGAAGTTTTTGGCAGTACTGAAGGTTTCTTGAAACTATCGGCTTCAGATTCTCAGTATTTTTGAAAATCATCGGATTCTCAGCACTCATTGGATTCTCAGGAATTCTTAGCGGTTACTTTAGACTTCGTGTAAACTTCACATGCCAATGTGTACCCTGCAAAGTCTCTGACGCCTTGTCAGTGCTTAGATTAACATGTGAGTAATACGCTACTGTAAGCAATAGAAAATGAAGTAAAAACACGACCAAAATTTCCTTTTTGCATATTTTTGGCAATCCAAGAGTTGAGTTTCTAAAGCACAGTTTCCTTTGTAAATAATGTGAAAACCGACGACGAGTTTTGGGCAAAACTAATGTATGCGCGTATTTTTTATAGCAAATCGCGTAAATGAAACTTAGACTCTCAGATCGCCAAAGATTTCTTCTTAGACTCCACACGTTTTATCTTTATTCTCGCTTGTTTCCTATATCATATTTCGTGCAAACTACTCCGAAATAGTTATGTTTAAGCGTTGGAAAGACTTTGAAACACCTTGTGTTGCAACGTTCCAGAGGGCACTGATCTGACAATCTCAAGAAACTATAAGTTCTGTCCAAAATTCTTAGCTTCTTACAAAAATACGTGCATATTGTCAAACGCATCATTTCAACTTTTGTATATCACTCGAGTGTCAACTTCGATTTATAAAATTTGCCTTACACTGTTCAAGGAGTTTAGAGTGTGAATAATTAGCTATTGAAGGTAAAAGCTTTGGGACACTTAGGAGAAAGCTGCCGATTCTGAAAAACTTTCCCCCGATAGCGAGGAGAAACGCTTTGAGACTATGCTTTGAATATCAAGCATACAAACTTGAGTGAGAAACGGAATACAACTCCATGATTGCCCCCAATGAAGGGCACCAATACACCCTTTGACTTCAATTAATTGGTTAATGGAATTAATCCGTAACAAGTGAACATTTCAACATGCACCATCAGCGCTTCTACCTTCTTCATGTTTTGTGTTAATGGCTGTAAGCCTAAAATCCATAGGCCGATGGCCACTAATTTTGACCCACGCAATTTGACTTGCGTTTTGTTGAACTGCGTTGACCTGAATGACATGCTTTTTACACCAGTCGTTAGTTTTTTGAATTGTTGGATTTCTTACCTTGTTGGGGAGACGAGATTTCTTTATCAGAGGAAACTATCGTGTCTCCCGTGCAGTTGGTTAAGGCCCATGCTCTCGTCAGAGCTTCAACTCCAAAAGGCTACATCACATGAGCTTTAAACCACTGTATGGGGGGGAGGCACATAAGCTTCCTGGGACAAAGCATATCTTGTCTCCCTAACAATAACACTCAGTTTTTAAGCAATAAACATATGACACATACAAGCTTGTTGAGGATGCCATTCACATTGTTTGAAAGTAGCTTGGACTGAAGAAGAATGGGATGATGTTATTTCATTGATTTACCATTGATATGACAACAGTGATTTTGATAAATAGAGCATAACAAATTTGACCTTTTTAATCCTGTGGCATCCTGTGGCATGTTCTTTTCAAATGAACAGCAAGTACTATCAACACTTTGGGATCCCCCTGACACAGAAATTTTAGCGTTTTGTGAGTGACAACCCCTTGGTACAGCCATACGGTACAGCCTTTAGCCAGTAGACATAACCTGCAAATTGCATTATGCAACCGGCATTATGCAGATTACCCACCTGGTACAAAAGTCTTCATTTACAGTAACAGTTTGAGTTAAACATTTATTAATTACATTGTGTCATAGGTCAAAATTTCAAGTGAAATTTGCGTTCATGCTCATACTGTTAGTAACCACATGGTATCAACTGAGGCACCAATTCCATTGAGCTCCTAAAATTTTCTAAGATCAGGCTCAATCCCCTCTCCATGTAAAATGCCTAGTGCTTAATTGTACCATGTATACTTTACTGTATTAATCCCAAAAACTACACTGTCTTTTGTTTTAGTATCCATGGAAGATGGAACAAATCTGAGAGGGCTGCAAATATTCTTTACTAATGAGATAAAAGACTGTGAGTATGACTTGAAAAACGAACCTTCTTTCTTTTCAGTTTTCTGAACTGGTCTATCTGAATGGATAACATTGATATTTACCAGATTTTTGTACCCAAGTGCTGGAAACCAGCATCACTTCCTGCAAGCTGCCTCTTATTCTTCAAATTTCCTTTTCCAAAATAACTAATTGGACTGATGGGTGCAATTCAGCTCAAAATAACGCTTTCTTGTGGCGCAGGTGTTGTGGCACAGTGGTGTAATCCTCTGACTTTGAAGCCAGAACAGTCAGTTGGAGTGGGTTTGATACCCGGTAGGACCCTACCACTTAAGCGTCATGACAAGGGGTTGCAGACTCAATTAGGTCTGCTTTGGCCATTCAAACAATATCTATTGGGTGAGTCAAGAAAGGCCTGGCCTTGAAAGACCACTGCTCCCAAAGTATTTTAGCAATGATATTTTGCAATATCTGATTGAATTGCTAACATGTTCAATTGTTTTTTAAATGGATCACTCCCTTCAGATTTTGCAAGGGATTTTCTAAAATATGCCCCCTTGAGTAACCTTAAAAAAACATGCTAAAATTAGAAGCAAGTTTACCCAATCTGTTTACCTCACAGCGAAGATTTGAGCACACCTTGTCTCCCCCCTAGGATGATCACTTATTCATGGGGGATGCCATTCTCCCAAGAGGACAAAATACATCAACACATTACATTGTTATTGATAGGAAGGAAAACAAAGGGAAATGTTATGATTGTTGTTTTCACTTCTTTTACTGGTTTTCAAAAGGGGCTTTCTGCAAGAATGGGAGAGATTATTGGTTGGGAACTTGCCTTCCTATAATGTCAAAGTACTGTACAGGCCATTCTTTCATATTTTCTTGTTTTCTTTCATAGATAGGAAAACCTTGGGAATATTTTATTACTTAAGAATTCTTGTTTTATGAAAATTTGCTGTCTTTCATATAATTCAGAATTCTCGTCCACTATAAATGACAGAATGATACAGATGATGCAATGACTTGTGATTAACTTTTTGTTTCTTTTCCTTGACAGTGCAATTGCTTAGTGGCAATGCAGATGAAGAGACTGTCAATGATGGGTATGTGCACTTTGTGAATTAAAACACCATTTATCATCCCACATTATTCTTAAGAAACCAAGAATTTGAGCCAGTGCTTAAAGTTTCTTAAGATAATCAGATTTAGAGCTTTTAGAGTTTTTTATGTTGACAATCTGCATCTTTTATCCCTTTTATGCCGTCCAGAACTTTTCAAAATGATGTTTTTGAAGCCTTTCCAATGTTTAGATGTTACTCAAGTGCCTTCTGAGTAATGTTATGCTGAAAAAAGTGAAAAATAGTGCGTAACAAATGCTAAGGAGTTCCCTTATTGAAATAAAGGGTAAGTTATACCGGGTGAGTCAGCAAAAACGTGGGGCGTTTGGCAGACTGTCACGTCGAATTTTGCTATCGGATTGCTGTGAACAAAATTTTTCCATGAAGCCGAAGGTCTAACTTAGATCTTAAACCTTTCCCCGTCGAAGTCGGTCATTTGATGCATTTGTTAAAAGAGATTTTCTTTCGTAAGACCTTGTATGGGAGTCTTGCAAAATGGTGAAATCTTTTGCCAAGCCCCTTCCGCATTTTATCTTGGCAAGGGTTACATGTACACTTTGTATTATCAGGGGAGAATGAAATAACCATATGAGATACTATTTTCTCCGTTTGGATGTCTTATCATAACTTGCCATGAGTGAAGAATATGTTTGAAAGACATTAATAATGCGTGCTTCTTTGTCTTACGAAGAGGTTTCTTCAAAGCAGATCAACAGTCTGTAAATCGCAATGGGACTTCTTGCAGACAACACTTTTCCTAAAGCCTGGTGCTCACTAGTTCTTTTGAGTCGTTAGAGTCATGCAGAAAGACCCAAAAGACAAAGACTCAAACTCCGAGTCTTTGCCTTGTGGGTCTCTCTGCACGAACGCAATGATCCAAATGACCTAATAGTATGAACCAGGTCTAACTACTTCAGTATCCCCTGATAATACCGCATGTACCTGCCACTCTGGCAAGGCTAAAATGCTGAAGGGGCTTGGCTAGAGATTTCGTCAGTTTGCAAGACTTACATAGAAGGTCTTCCGAAGAAAATCTTTTTTTGAAAAACGCATCAAATGACCGATTGCGACGGGGAAAGGTTTATGATTTAAGTTAGACTCTTGGCCGCACGGAAAAATTTAGTTCACGTCAATCGGATGGCTAAATGCGGCGTCACAGTCCGCCAAACGCCCCACGTTTTTTCTGACTCACCCGGTATTTTCCAGTACTTGCGCTTCTTAACTTTTTGGTGACCTGAAAGATGAGTTTTTCTCAAGCAGTTTTTATAAGAAAATACAATTACAGTGTGTCTCAAAAAATTGTTTGACATTTGATTGAATATTTAAAAGTAACGATAAGATGAACAGGGTCATGGGAAGATGACCCTGAACCTAAGGTTTTGAAATGAGTTAGAGACCATAATCTTGTAAATTGGCTGAAAATTCACTGAGTTGCGAGCGTTTTTCAAAGATAACAAATATGCAGCAGCTGAAACCAGGGACGGCTAGGCTATTTGTTATGCAAAAAATTCAAAACTGAGGTAAAAGATGGTTATCCAATGTCATACCTCTCATTGATATCATAGCAAACCAAGTATTACTTCTGAAGCAATTCAATTTTCTTAATCATTATCAAAAGTTGCGTAAGATTGGATGCAGCCAAAGACAGTAGTTTAAAACGTGGTTGGTGAGAGACTGACTCTTTTTCATCAAAGCATCCCTATACTGAAAAGTTAGATTGTTTATATTGTCGAAAGCCGTTTCAAGTCGTATTTGATTTGCCATGAAACAAATGAGAAGTAACAGAAATGATAGCCCATTCAACTGTTACTACAAATTTAACTTAGAGGCCTCTGGTCTCAGCTTTGGCACAAACTTGAACTTCAAAGGTTTATAACTCGATGAATATTTAGCAGATTTGCAACATTCTTGGGTAAAAAATCAATCTGAAATCTCAGGAAAAGGCCCACTTCACCAAGTGCCCATTCAGCATATCGTTATTTTTTTATTTTCAACATATAATCAAACATCGAGCGATTTTTTGAGATGCCCTTTAGGAACAGATGTGCCAATATAGAATAATAGAACTTACGGTAGTTTTGCCAATTGGAATTTCCTATAATTAGTGTAAAGAAGATCTCAACACTGGATATTTTTCTTTCGTCTGTCTCCCGTACAAATATACCGTTTTCCCAAAAAAAGCATAACCATCTGAGCAGTTTCTTCGAAGAGACCTTGAATTCAGAATTTTTTATTTCAGTTTATGTTATTGATGAGATCTCAACTTAGATGTTGGGAACCTTACGTGCCCAAATCTGATTTATATTTGCAGGGTCATTCATTTAAACTGGCAAGATTTCTGAGGCAGCATGAGACAGATGGTTATTGAATTACGCAGTTACTGTCTATGTGTAATTTGTAAAAGCTTTTGGGGCAGCTCAACAATGAATTATTTGTGGAAGTTGGTTGAACTATTAAAGTGAAATTTACTCTTCACTAATTCAAAAGCCCACTATGACCGAACAATCACATCAGTAATGAAACTTGGCCGAGACAGATCCTTTAAAAGACATTACTTGACAGCACTCCTTTTCCTCCAGCCTAGAAAGTTGCACTGTGAACTGTTTAAGTGCAAATGCATCTGTTCTTAGCATCTTCTCAAATCGATATAATATTTTCATTGATCAGGAAATTTTTGATTGAGCTGACTCGCAATTTTCTTCAAAATAGTAGAAGCACAGTTCAGTAACTATCTGTCTTTGGCTGCTTCAGAAATTTTGTATGTTCAAGTAAATTATTATGCCAGTACAAATCTGATCTGAGCATATGAGGTTGAGAAATCTAAGTTAAGATCGCGTCTATACCATAAACTGAAAACAAAAATGACTTAAACCAGGCCTCCTTTGCAGGAACTGTTCAAGCCCTTGCCCTTTTTAAAGACACCTGGCAAGCGAGTTTGTTTGTGTCTGTCTAGTATCAAACTGTCTCTTCATTAAAGTTAAGAACGTAAGCGTTGGATTGAGATTTGGCTCCAGGTGCTTCGCAGATCCTTTGCAATTTCCAACGCAGCTCCTATGCCAGACGGTTTTTTAAGTTTGCCAATTATTCATGGACTCCCTGTGATTGAAGTTTTGTATGTGCTGTTGTTACAGACCCCAAATATTGCTTATCGTAAGTTTTCGGACCCCAAGTAGTGGCACGGACTCCCCCACATATGAAAGTTGATGAGTGCCCACTGGGCCTCTTGATGTGACCACATCTCATAATTCAGTTATTCTGAAAACAGAGGTACTCTGAGATCTTTTGCAGTTAATAATAGGTAGGTAGGTAAGAATTTGCCACTAAAAAATCTACAATGGTAAAGATGAAGAATAAATAGATAAATATGTGCAATTGGCATAGCAAATTTGTTAAGTACAAGTTAAAAACAGTCCTTATTCAAATGGCAGGGATAGCATTTAAAGATCGAGCAGACCTTATTTCTACATTACTACATTATTACAGTATTTTTTCCAATTTTGGTTGTGTGCTTTATTTCTTTGGACTGCAATGCTGAATTTCTCTTCGTCAGGAACACGGACAGCTCACTAACTAGTCCAGATGCAAATCAGAAGATAGAGGAAGAAGAAAGTAGTCTCACTACCAAAGATCCAAGTGATGAGGGTTCAAGGTTAATCGCAAGAAAACCACTCAATCCTAGTAAATGTACGTACTCTGACAATTCTGTTCACCAGTTCTTTTTTCCAGGATGGATCTATCAAATCCAACAATTACAATAATCGTTCTGTTGCTCAAGACTCTTTTCAATGATGGGGAAAAGGGTCAATCAAGTAAGCCAGATGAAAAGTCTTCCCACTTTTGAATATTCATAGCAACACCTGGAGCACTTGATGGATTGGAATGAATCAAATTTTGCTTGATCGCCGAGAGATTGAAGCAGTTTTGTAAATTTTCTTTTATTCATATGGGCACTGCAAATGTAGGTAAGTTCTACTTTAACAAAATGTCGTGGATTCAAATAGCCTGAAAAAGGCCACAAACACTTGATCAAATCGTTAAGAAGCTCCTCGCACGAGGCAAAAGAAAGTACAGTTTTTCATGGGTGAGACATATGGTCTACACATTTACTGCCATGGGATACACACTTGATTCACCCTGTATTGCGTGCTTATCTTTAATCTAAAGCAACATTCACCGTTGTTGCAACTTTGTGAGTGAGTACCAGTTCAAGTATTGCAAGAAAACCAGGCCCATTTGTGTAACAAATGTGAAAATTCAAATATCTTCGCTGATTCCATCGGTAAATACTCTTCATTTTTGTCATTAGTCTACCAAGTGAAACTGTTTGAGCGCTTGAGGACTCAACAGTGGGCTTAAGGTGGACGTATACCGATCAGGTGAAAGGCAAAAAGAATTTGGGCAATTTTTTTTTCTTAACCCAAAAGCTTGAAAAATTATCAATGTATGGGGCTGTGAAACGATTCTGCATTCAGGAATCATTAAAATGACAAAACATCAATTTCATTGTAGCTAAGTCAGATCCAATGTCCCTAGCAACGGAAAGAAGATGGTTGCTAGGTAGCCTTTTCCCCACATTTTCTCTATTTTGGGGCAAATTTCTGCCACAATATCAAGCAGGCTTCAAGCAAAGCTCTGTGCAGACTCAAAGTAGTTTTATCGAGGCCATTTTGCTATACTGAGCCTGTACTTTGGTCCTTGCTTGTAGTTTCATCGACGAGTAATGGCTTCATGTGTTATTGCTTGTTTTCTGTTTTGTTTCATGATTTGCGAACGGATTCATTTGATTGTACCGTTTTTCATAAGAGGGGTGAAGATGAGAGCTTTAGCTAAACATAAAGCAAAGGAAAAAATGTTTTTTAACACTTGAAGTAGACCAACGAAGTAACAATGAAAGAAGAATGCCCTACTTCAACTTAGGCCGTTCTCGTAAACAAACAATCGCCTCTAACAGTGACTGGATGCTGCAGAGGGAGATGGCCGCTGTACCAAGCACAAGTACTGTAAGGAAAGTTTCTATGGGAAGATAAGAGAAGTAGAAGTAAGGAAGAGTCGAAGAATTCTGTTATTTGGAAGTCCTGAGAGAAAGTTGTACCAACCAGTAAGTAGCAGAAATGCCATCAGCCCTATCAGCCCATAATGCCTGGTGATAACACTAACGAGGCTGGTTAAAGACTTATCCATCCATATCACTTGGGAGTAGAGCCTGATAAAAAGGACCTCATACAGGGTGTGTGTATGTTTGTGGCAGTAGATTGAGCATGGGACTGTCATGGTCATTGTGTCAAAAGTGTAATGTCCTTTCTGCAGAAACTGGTGAAATTTTTATTTTTCATGAAAAATGCTACTTGCATCGAGTTTATGAAGCATGATGGAGTTGAGAATATTTAAGAAGAAAACATGTTGGATGAATGACCACAAAGACAACATTAACTATGCACAGTCCTCAGATTGTATGGAGACAGTAAGGAACACAAAGTCAAATTTTATCAATGTTACAAACTTACTGTTCTACAGTGCTGCAAACCATCAGAAGAATACCATTTTACTATGCTGCAACCCATGGTATCATCAAAAATCTCAATTTTCAAGTTACAGTTTTACGTGAGCATTACGCCCTGTTTCCAAAGAGTGAAATTCAATCTCTGACTGACTCCTGTAAAGATTATCAATCAAAATATATTTTTTCTTGTAAATTGGTTCAGTTTCATTGACTTTTCCATTCATAAATGAAGAGAATAGCTTTTGAGCTGTTATTGCACTGTAAAGATTATCCCAAAACTTTGACGCCTATTTTCTCAAAACTGAAAAATTTGATATGAATTTGCGCTGCGGATTGTATTTTTGTAATGGCAAATGGTATAGACATGAAAATCAGCTGTCATGTGTATTTTTTTGATGCTCTATGCAATGACTGTCTTACTTTTCTAGGATGGGCCTTCAGGAAAAATTTTCCTTGCAAAAACAGTTTTTAGGGTTCAACCCTTTTGAAATTTCAAAAATAAAGAACAGTTAAAACAGTCATTTCATTCATAGTAACATTTATGAACAGTTTTTTGTTACAAACTTCCATAAAGTGGAGTAGATTTGGCACAGTTTTCTGCAGAGTGTAAACTAGTACTCTGGGATATGACAATACCCCCGGATTTTGGTGCAAATTTTTCAAAATTTTTTAAAATTTTTCGTTTGACAAAAGATAGCTGCAATCTTGTTGAAAATTGCAAAGTAATCAATGCTTTAGAGGCAGAGTTATGGGGAAGAACCAAAATATTGCTAGAATTTTTTAGATCGGTATACGTCCACCTTAAACGAAACATGAAGGGAAATTGGGCGAAAGAGACAAGTAAGGGAAAAGAGGGAGGCCATGATGGCTAACAGAGCTAGGAGAGAGGAATGTTGGAAAAACAAATCATTTATTTTTGTGCAGCTTAACTGAGATGAGAGAAAATGAGAGAGATGAGAGATATACTTTTTCCTTTCCAAGATCTCGCTGGAGATGATACATTCATGTCGAAATCACGAGAAGAAGACTTCAATGACCCTCCAGATGTTATTATTGTTGACGAATTTGGTGAAAAATTTGACAGTGCGGTGAGTCTGAGAATTACGCCCCACATCTCCTCTTTCTTTTCTTACTCTGCTGTAATTTTGAATGATTACTTGATAATAAATGCAGGGTGTACCAGAAAGTTGCGCCCCGTTTGTGTGGCTACTGTGGAGGAGCTGTAGGCTCAATCATCTCGGCTTTTACACATTTGCATAGGTCAAACTTCAGCATAAAGATTGAGACCTTGTTTTAGTCCATCTGACACGGGGTTACTGATTTATGGCGGAGAAAAGGTAGAATAAGTGGTTGCTTCAAAAACAACGCCTCTTTTGTTCTCCAGCAATGTCAAAGTAAAGTAAGTTTTCAAATAAATGATTCTGGCATCGTATTAAAATTATCACTACATTTTTTAATAAGTAGAAAGTGCTCTGCAATGAACTGACAACGCTGCTAACCCTTTGAAAGATGGAGGGAAAATTTTATACGACGCTAGAACCCTTTCTTTGAAAACTTACTTTATTTTGACATTGCTGAAGAACAATAGAAATGCTATTTTTGAAGCAAACACTTGTTTGCCTTTTCTCAGCCATAAATCAGCAACCACGTGTCAGATTGACTCACACAAGGTCTCAAACTCCAAGTTGAAGCTTGACCTATGCAACTCTGTAAAACCCGAGATCATTTTACATACAGCTCCTCCACAGCAGCCAAACAAACGGGGCACCATGTTTGGGACACCCTGTGAAATTTTAACCATAAGAAGGAATTAGTTTCCAGGTAGCCCTTTGCTTAGCGTATGAGTTGACCCATTATCTGAAGGAAAATGGGTCTATAAAATGAAGAGCAAAAGCTTGGTGTAGCCGCCCAATTAGTTATTAAATCTTCCCTTCAAAGAAGTTGTGAAATGCTTGTCAATAAAGGCAGCATAACTTAGCTTCCAGAAAAATGGATACCGCGGTAGCAAGCTCTTGCACTTTGTTTGATAGGCCTTATTTTCTGCATATTGTGTCTACTCGTAGGCTACCTGTCGCTTGGAATAGGACATGCACTTATGCAGAAACAGGAGGAGCCCTGGAATCTTTGCCGTGCTAGATTAGGTCTTTATGAGCGTACTATGGCTTCGCGGCCTAATTCATGGATTCGATTCACAATTGTTTCCACATGCCAGTTATTTATATGTAGCAAAATCTACATAAAAGAACCTAGGTTTTTCTTGAGCAGCCTGAATAAGTTCTTTATTCAGTGGCAGTTATCCTAAATTCCAGCTTGTAGGGTTCCTGTCGCTCGTAGGCTACCTGTCGCTTGGAAAAGGGATCTCGTAGGCTACCTGTCGCTTGGAATAGGCTGATAGAGCTGCTAGATAGTGTAATATGTGTAACAAGGATCTTACACATATTACATTATCTAGCAGCTCTATCAGCCTCTTTTGTGTGAAAAGGAAATGTATTTTGCTTTGCTTTGTTTTTAAGAGATTGATCAATACACAAACAGCATATGAATGTTTCTGCTCTCATGGAATGTTTGTTATGTTAGAACTTTTCCTGGTTAAAGCCTCTTGGGAATCTTATTTAGGGGGTTTAAAAGATTAAATTTCATTCACAAGCATCTTATAAAAACAGGGTCTTTCATGCAGATTTCTTCTGCATGAGTAGTCGGAATACTCTAAGAAATCAAAGGAATTAGATGATCGTGTAGGTACTTGTGATCACGTAGGTACCTTTAGCATGTAGGTACTTGAAATCGCAGCTTATCTCCGTTACAATATTCTACCTCATGCGAATTTTCAATTTTCTTTACTTTTCGAGGCACTTTAGGTATTTAGCCTTAGCATAGCTTCTGATTGCTTCTAGCTTGAAATGATCAATGAACAAAGAGTGGTTGGCATATCTGCCGAGGGAGACAAAATCGGACGTTCCGGGAAATTATGTCTGTTGGTTGTTGGCTGCAGGAGAGTAACATACGTGTTTGATGTATTTAAACTTGGAGATGAATGCTTTTCTAAAGGATTACGCACCTTGCTAGAGGATTGCTACATCTTGAAGGTAACTCATTATTATGCCTGTTTTATCTTTCTGCAGTTTACTTGGAAATGTTTACAAAACAATTTTTATTGATAGCTAACTTATCAAAACTAGTTATAACAGTGATGAAAGTTATATGCAATATAGAAACTAAGTTACTTAGATTAACCGCCAAAAGAATGGCTCTTTCTATTTGAAATCATCAGGGAAAATGCCTAGTTGACTGTAAAACGTTTTGATTACCACCCCTTCCTTCGAGTTCGTTTTGTCGTATAATCGTATTTGCAACGAAGCAGCACTTCTGTGTTATTAGGATCGACTTTGTAGACTCGGAATTTTTGTTTGATTTCCATGAAATTCTCAGACTGTAGGTTTGGAAGGCCTTCTAGACCTTCTTGTTGGGGAGACAAGATACGCTTGACTTGACTGAGGAAATTAATGTGTCCCCCCGTGCAGTGGGTCAAAGCCCATGCGCCCGTCAGAGCTTCAACCCCAAAACGCTACTGCGCATGAGCTATAACCTACTGCACCGGGGGAAACATAAGATACCTCGGACAAAGCATATCTCGTCTCCCCAACAACTTCTGTTTCAAGAAGCAGAAGTTTTGGCAGACCGACCGTAGGGATATTCTTTGTTTCATTAGCAATTTTCATTTTTGCCACGGTGAATCTTTTTGGCACTCAATTCGAGTTGCACGAATACTGAAAATGCATTGTTCCATAATATGGCAGGTCGAACAAAGAATTGAAATCTGTTTTTGTTGAGCAAAATGAAGTTTCTTCTACTCCATGAAACCGTGAAGTATTAAAATAGAACCTTTTACTTCTTAAAAAGGAGGCTTGGATCGAGCGTCCAAAGTTGGTAAATTTGTGAATGAAAACAAGAGCATGTTTCCCGTTCTTGGTGTAATGATGCTAGAGCTGTGGCAAGATGTTGCTTCGGCATTCAGAAAACTTTTCAGAGAGTTAATCAGCGATAACATTATTCAAAGTGAATTAGGAATGATTTAGTAAATACAGGTGAAGTTCTATCTGCCTTCTGGCCTAGTTCCTCGATGTTTTCGTTCATTGTTAGCTAATTTTGTTGTGTAACAGTTACAGCTCAAAGATGAGAGCATGCAAGGTTTCATTTGCGACGTGCCAATCGAAGTTTCCTCTTGTCGACCGTTTTTATTCAATTGAAAGAAAAGTCAGGTAACAATGAATAAAAATAACAAGAAAAAGTCAAAACGACTAACAGATAACACTTGCCTTTTTGTAAACTGAACCATTGCTAATTCACTTTGCACGAGTTTTTCGATAATAACATCTGTGAAATGTGTTCTGAAATCCAAAGCAGCTTCTTACCACAGCTAGCAGTGTTTATACCGAGTATTAGGGTCATGCTTTGTTTTGCTTCACAAATTTACCAGATTTGGATGCCCAGTCCAAATTTCCTTTTTTATGAAGTAGGAATGTCTATTCCCGTTTGAAATCCCTAGTTGGCATAACGCAACGATAAAAGTAGCAAACCATTTCTTCGATACCTATTTGATTCAGTACTTCACCGCGATGATGCAGGAAGGAGTGCAAATATCTCTGGTTTTGCCCTCAACATGAACATGGAATATCATAGAGCTCATAGCTCTGTTTTCATATTACTAATTTCATTCTACGATACGCCAAATTGTAAGTAGAAGTGTTTACCATGTAACTGGAATGAGAAGTAATTGCCAGATGACGAAGTTTTTCTCTGTGTTCATGCAAACGTCGCAACTTTTAATCGAGACATCCGGTAGAATCTTTTATGAGATTTTGTTGCAAATTTCCTTGCTTTCATTTTCGTTGATAGAAGTTGTCACGAGTAAGAATGAATAGCCTGAAGCAATTTGCCACCAAGAAATTGAGCTACGGATAAATCAAAGCTAACGACATATTTTCCAACATGCTAGCCAACGCTAACTTCAAAACGACAAAGCAACATCATTAAAAACACGTCATGTTTCAAAGTCACACCTTCTACCAAATTGACAATATGTAGTTGGGCCCCGTCCACACGTACACGTATCCGGATATTTTTGAAAATGCATCTTTTTTTATCCGTTTTGGGTTAGCGTCCACACGGAGACGGCGTTTTCGGCCACCAAAACGAAGCTTTTCGGAAACGCTCTCCAGAGTGGATCTTTTTGAAAACGCCGTATTCACGTTGTCGTGTGGACGGGTGAAAACGGAGCTTTTCGAAAACGCTGACGTCACAGTATAGTATCGATTTACGACGTAACAGAGCATGCGCACGGATCTTTGGGAATCACGCCAGGGCATTTTGGTTGTTTATTTTCTTTTGTCAAATTTCGAACAGCGGAGTTTGAATGTAGCAGCGTCTTCGTGTGGACGGGGATGTTTTCCAAAACGCTCCTCTTGTGGACACAGATATTTTTTATACGGATAAAAAAGATGCGTTTTCAAAAATATCCGGATACGTGTGGACAGGGCCTCAGTGATACAGTTGACATAATAGGCTGACAACAAATAGCAATACAAGAAGACAATATGATACAACATACAAAGATGGGAAGAACAACACAATACTAGACTGAACATGAATGTGTGACTGAATTGCTTACTTATATGTAAGACTGATCAAGATTTATATCTTAACGATTCATGTTTTATTGATTTCAGGTTATTCATGACTGTCGACTTCTTAGTGATTGCCTTTTCCACCAGTATCAAACACAGTTGAAAAATATTTTTGACACGCAGGTAAGAACCGTTATCCATTTTTAACCTTTCGAAGTGCAATCTCATGTGCTGCCAATGAATGAAATCATTCTTGTGCAATGCAATTTTGGGGGTCTATCTCGTGGCAACAAAGCATTCCCTGTCGGTAGGAAGCAATTGGAAAACTTAGCAGCCCACCAGCAGCCAGTTTTAAAAATCAAAGCAGAGTATTTTTCTTGGGCTGTCGCTTGAATTCAAGATTTTTAATTGCCTTAAATTCTCCAGTAACCGCCACCTTGAATAAGCGCCTCCTGAATAAGAGGCTCAAAAATTGAATAAGCTCCTGGGCGCTTATTCGAGGATTTACAGTGCACTGTTCTCAAAAGAACATCCTGAATTTGCTTTTATGGGCATTGTTGACGAAGGTAGACATGAACGGTCACGCTTAACAACCGTCTTACTTCCGTACTTACTGAAGAGCACTTTTGTCTTGTGACAATGATTTGTAAGGGATTTTCTTGCAGGTTTTCCTTGCAGGTTTAACAATGTTGTCTCTCGTTACAGGTTTATCTTATATTTTGATTGTTGTTCTTTCACTGGAGTTGATAGTGTTTTCCCTATAGGTTAGAGGTTTATTGTCCGTTCATGGGTTTATAATGATTCGTCCGCTATTTAAGGCTATTTTAGAATTTTTTGTACCGCAAATCATTTGTTTACTAATTTTCACGGACAAGGGAGCTGTGAACTCCAGCTCTTCTCTCTCATTGCAATGATTTAGACTTGCTTCAAGTAAAGTAGATACAAAGCAAATGGTTTGTCATGTCAGTCAGAGCAATAGACCCACTACACAAATGAATTCAGTTCGAGGTACAAAATGGGATTCCCTATACACGAAGAAATCTATACCATATCATTACATCGCTGAAAGCAATGCATGCTTTTGAGATTTAGATCCACATCGAGGCAAAAGATGTTCCTGGAATTATTTCAGAAGAATTGGCGTCATCGTGAAAATAGTATGTTGTTTCTTTTAAGGTTGCTGACATAATCATCTACAAGCAAAAGAGAGGAAGACTCCCCACGTAAGATTCTTTTCCCGTTCATGCTGTCAAGGCCAATGTCAATGTCAGCGTTGTTAGGCGCTCTAAGTTATCAGAGAGATTAATTTGATTTCGATCCCGTTGATGACTTTAAGCTGGATAAAAGTGGAATTTTGCGATGGATTCTTTATCATGTTTATATGCTCACTGGCCACAATGAAAAAGATCCAATTAAGTGAAGCACCACTAATCTGATATCTATCTATCAGTAAACAATACAAGATATTTATTCTTTGTACCCTGACAGGTTTCGAAACGGAAAGAGCAAAACCGCTTGTTTTGACGGTGTCTTATTCCGATGATTACGAAGTAGGAAATGCCAAACAAGCTGGCACTGGCAGAAAAATCCGTTACAAATTCAACATTTTCTGTCAAGGGCCATAGGAACAGCTTCAGTAGGCTCAATGATCTTGGTGCCACTTACCTCCTCGTTATCGCTACCACTACCTTAACCACTCCATCCATGTCGCTCAGACTAGGAGTCATAATATTACGCGTATTATAGGCAGGGTGATGCTTAGGTCTGATCTCCACTGTGCTCGTCAACTCTTCTTGTCGCAATGAAAGCACCAGGCTATTCAATGCAACTGCGCTGTTGCTGTTGCTGTATGACATTAACACAGCAGTATGGCTGTTGCCATAAGTTTACCACAGCTTCTTATGTATGTATTATTTCCTTCAACAGAGTTGTCAATGGCTTAGAGGCTTGTTTGTACGAGTATCTAAATATCAGCCCAGAAAAATGCAGATTTTACTCTGTTATTAGCAAAAGCCTTAAGGTAAGATTTATACACATACATGGATCGTGTAGGGCGGGTATGATTGTGACATATTCACCATGAAAATTTCAGAAAACCCTTCTAAGAGTTTTAGGGACGTGTTATAATTGGTTACCATTGAAACAGCTATAGTTATCAGATGCGGCAGTATTGTTGCTGGGCAGCATAGAACTTAGAGAGATCTATTAAAATTTATGAAGCGACGATGAACTCGGTATCATCTGCATCTTGTGTCAATGCTGAGAAGTACACTGACAACTGAGGGTACTTGAAGCCTTTAGGCTATTTCGATTTTTGTAAATATGCTGCCCTAAACAGAGAAGACGTACTCTGAAAGTTCTAGCCTACGTGCAGACTTTACTTGGATCTCATTCACAGTGGCAAATAAAGTCTGCACGCAGGCAATGAAAGTTCGTTTTTAACCCTATTCCACCTGTGCGATTTAGGTCAGACCATTGCCCTGGGGTAAATAGTACCCCCACTTATTTCAATACCATAATCAGCACACCATTGTAACTTTGTGCAATGGTGATTACATATTTTGCAATCTAATTATAGAATTTGGTGTTATTTGGTCATGTGGTTTGTTGCCAAGCAACCAAACAATAGGACTTTGTCGCTATAGGCTTCATTGCTGAAAAAGCAAAGAGGGCTAATTACTCCAGAATATGGGAGTAAACCACGACAACTACTTGAAAGTAAAGAAAACATTATATTCCATCGGTCTATATTAACATTTTGAATTTTGGTCTTTCTTTCTTAGAAACATCACGTCATAATCTGAATGACGCCATAGAATCTATTATTTGCTTATGTCAGCAAATATGAATAATGTATGCATCGAATGAAAGTACTTTGCAAGGGCAATCGTTTGGTTCCATGCACCACTTAATCAAAGTTAAAGCAAATGAGTTATGATTGTTTTTGTTATCTTTCGTGGCCATTCTCCTAATATGGGCATTTGCTGGTCACGTGACTTGAAATATTGCAATGAAAAGCTTGAAATTTGATAGCCAATTAAAAGGTAGGGAAAGATTTTTGATATTCAGCCGTCTTTCCTCGTTGCTCTCAGTTTTATAATCTAAAGTTTGGGTGGGGTATATTTTGCGCCCCCCTCCGGGTGAAATATGGTTAAAGCGATTTTAAATTCATCGCATTGAAAACAGACACTTTGTTGCGAAACGGGCGAATTTGCAATCGAACAGATTTCAAACAGAGGAAGAATTATACTAGACCAACAGTGCAGGTGTTTCGCACATCAATTTTAGAAAAATTAAAATTTTTTGGCCATATGAAAGACTATAAATTTTCTCGATCATCAATTTTTTAAAAGATTGGAAAAGAGTCTCAAATTCTGGCCGGCTTTGCTGGAGCGAGAATGATGCTTGACCTACAGTGCAGGCCTTTCACACGTTGAAATTACAAAGATTCTCTAGGTTTTGTAAAAATCTGCCACAGTTCTTCGCACTTTGATAAGAATTCTAGGCCATATGAAAGACTGTAAATTTTCTCAAATAAGAATTCTTAACAAATGTAAAGTATTCCCTAGGAATCGTCAAGTAGCAGGCAGACTGTGTTAATGCGAACGAGGCCTCAACACATTTTGTGTGAATTGGTCAGTGGGTAACAAATGATGTGTGTAGAAGTTTTCGAAGCTTCTTTGGTTATATGTTAGCTTTGCATTCACAGGGACGTTTTGTTTGCACAATGTGTAGATGCTTGTTCAACTTTATCAAATATTATCAAGCATAGACAGGGGTTGTTTGTAACATCGATAATCTTTTTTCATTATTTATCTAAAGTAATGTCGTATCTTTGACAGGGCAATGCATATCTTTGGACTACAAGACCTTTAGCGGAAGAACTTCTGAATGCAGTTGCAGAAGTGAGATTCTCTATCATTTTAATACTACCATGCTTTGAATGTCTCTTCCTGCCTTTAAGGAATTTGTCGGTTCATATGATTGACAGATCTTTGTGGTTCCGACAGATCCACTGACTGATCGAGGCACTGGTGGAAGTTCAGGATTTTTTAATTGACGGACCTTTTAATCGCAGAAGGAGAACCATAATAGAATATAGAGTCATCCTCGTTCACCAGTTTTATAACTCAACATAGAAAACGGACACATTTTTTCTGAAAATATTTACTTTATGAAAGTAATTTTGGCCTTTTCTGAGAACAGTAGTGAATATTTTTCTCTTGCATGCCTAGCTTTCTGCGATTCACGAAATTTTTCAACAGTCGGTTCGGTAAGGGTAGTCCCTTTATCAGGCTTCATATAGTGGGATCTTAAATATAACAGTTCTTCAAATGTGCCGTCAGAGTAAACAAGCAAAAGAGCATCCGTGTTTTACAGCATCTTTAGAATGACTGACACAGCCTCGATCACCAGCAACGAGTAGAAGGCGCTTCTTTTATGCCGTTCGCGTGAATCAAGATAAAAGCACGGGCGATAGGAAGAGATACTATTATCGTGTAAATTGGAATATTAGAATGTAGTGTGTACTTGCCTTACGTTATCAATAAGTCTCTTCCTTGTTTTTTGTCTTCTTTGCAAACTGTATGATGCAATCAAGTGATTTTAATGTCGACAAATGTAGTCCATAACATCGATCGCAGCTTCGCCTTTTAAAGATAAAATTCCAGCTGCGATCGATACTGCGTTTGTCGACAATAAAATCGCTTGACTGCATCATACAGTTTGGAAAGGAGGCAGAAAACAAGGAGGAGACATATTAATAACGTAAGGCAAGTACACACTAAATTCTCATATTCCAATTTACACGATAATAGTATCTCTTCATCTCCCTTGTGATTAGAGCTAGTCCTTGATAAGAGAGTATTTTTAAACAATCTTTCAGACCATCCTTATAAATATTCGGTCTTTAGATTTGGTGTGGATTCTACTCAGTTCCAGGCTCAAAATTTTCCAGAGTTGACCATGTAATCACTTATAACTGTGTATTACTCTTTCAGAAAGTATTGTTCTTGAGAGAACTTCGAATAACTCAGATGGAGAATATGATGGCTGAATTCCTCCATGGTGTTGATATTTACCTTGGGGCTTTTAGAGATTCAAATATGAATTCTTCTGAGACATTGGTAAGTACTGACTTCCTTTGCAATCTATCTTGCGAGAAGCATACTTACAGAGTAAATCCACTGGGAAAATCGGAGAACGGTTTCCAAGTATGTCAGCTTTAACTTTAATAACAACAGGATGTTACTACATTGACCATTTCGACAATCAAAAAGGAGACAGGGGAGAGTGGTTCGTTCTGGTAAATGGCTGCCACAGAGCTTCTGCGAATGATAGTTTTTTCTCCACAAAAACTTCGAGTTTTAAATTCATGGTTGAACTTCAAATCTTTAAGAAACAAGTCCTCAAAAAGGTAGCTGCAAGGATGTCCCATAACTCATATATCTCGCAACGAAAGGGAGACCTCACATCAAACGGCTTTAACAGGAATGCGCGAAGGTATTCGTCATTTCGGGGTGAGTGGCCGAGTAGCTTAAGCAGTTTTCGTCAGGTGACTGAAGTTAAGCTCGGTCGAATGTGGTCAAACTCCGGATGGGTGACCTCCAGGCATGACCTCACAACTCACCTCGTCGTCCTTCGGAAGGGACGTTAAACTAGGGGTCCCATGCCTGGATACGGCCTGCACAATGGGCCTAAATTAACTTTTAGTCGCTACAAATCCCGACAAGCCCACTCAAAAAACAAATTGAAAAACAAACAACAAAAAACAAAATTTTCCTTCGAAGTTGTGCGGTCAGATCAGAATGTCAAAGCAAGCTATACTTCGTAGTTTCAATTATGAATTTAAAACTAATAGTTTTTGCGGAGGGAAATCTATCATTCGTAGAAGCTCCGTGGCAGCCATTTACCAGAACAAACCGCTCTTCTCATTCTCCTTTTTAATTGTTGAAATGCTCTATTGTTTTTTTTTTGTTTACGTAAAATATAACCTTAAATCTGAAAGTTTCAGAATGCCAAACAGTACTTGGAAATCCCAACATTTTGCTTAATTTTTGGACTTTATTTTCGATCATTTATAGGAATGACCATATAGCTTTCACGATCATTGCTTTTTTTTCTGTGGGCAAAAAAATAATGTAATCATGGCTTGAAGAATTGTATTTTTACAGCTCCTACGTATAAAAAGCTGTAGATTATGCAATTATCCACAGAAAGTGTGCTGGTTGTTATGAAGGAAGCTGAAGGTGTGTCTCAAATTTGATTTCACATAAGATTTGCGATGCCCAAAAAGCACTTCAATTTTATTCGTGGATATTTTCACGTGACCACGTTTTTTTGATACCCACGTTAGTTCTTTGGTTTTACATTAATGTATAAATCTCGGTTTAGTTCCAACAAGGTTGTGGAACAAGCTTGTCTTATTGTTTAAACAAGTTATCAACGTCTTTTTACCTATGCACGTTTTCGGCCACCGTTATCCGTCTCTGCAAAGAGGTTGTCTATGATTTAGAGGAAAGACTCTATCAGCCTCGTGCTAGTTGTTGTTGTTGTTGTTGTTGTTGTCATCTTATTTTTATTCGATCTCACTCTAGCTTCTAAAATTAATTTAGTAGAAACTAATCTAAATCGAATATTTAAACTACTAACAGTCTATATCTATATAATATGCATATTTCAGTGCTAGCTACAGATATTACAGTTGCAAGTTGGCCCACCCCATTGTTTTATCATTCTCTTAAAAATTTGAATGTTTTCGGCTAATTTGATCTCTTTGGGCAAAGCATTCCAAATTTGTGGTCCTAATGATAGGAGACTTTTTGACCCGAAAGTAACTTGGTTTGGTCTATGATGAATTAATTTATTTGGGTTTCTTGCTGATCTAGTTGTTTCTTTTAGTTTGAAAATATCCTGCATGAAAGGTGGATTTAGTTTTGATACAGTTTTATAAATTTCAGTACAAAGAGTTCTGAGACGGCTGATTTTCATCGTGCATTTCCCAGCTTTGGAAAGTAAATCGTCGTAAGAGCTGTTAGAGTCATTGTAAAGAAATCTAAGAGCTCGCTCATGGATCTTCTCAATTTTCTTCATTGACTTTTCGGAGGAAAAATGCCATACTAAAGGGCAGTAATTAAAATTAGAAAAGACGAAACTTTGAACCATTATCTCTTTGGCTTTAAATTCCATGTAACCCTCAAGTCTTTTCAAAGCGTTTAGCTGCGCAGCGGCTTTTCTACGTAGATCGGAAATGTGTTCATCAAAAGTTAGTCTGTGATCGATTTTTACCCCCAGAAGTCTTACTGCATTTTCAGATTGAATTTGTTTGCCTTGTATCATTAGTTTTATCCCTGTTGTGTCATCTCTCCCCTTTGTTACCAATATGGCATGGAATTTGTCGGGATTTGCAATCATTTGGTTCCTTTCAAGCCAATCTATGGCAACATTTGATTCTTGTTCTAAGATTCTAACTAGGTTTGGGACTGTATTTGAAAAAGCCGCTAGAGTATTATCGTCTGCATAATTGTGCAAGGTAGCTTTCTTTATATAAAGAAAAAGATCGTTTATGTATAAGCTAAATAAGATTGGACCAAGAACAGATCCTTGCGGTACACGCTAGTTTAACTTTGACGTCACTGTGCACAAGAGATGACGTCACTGTGCACCAAAACATTATTTGACGACATAATGTACGCAGAGGAATAATGAGAAATGCTTGCAAATTATTTAAAAAAGTGTACTCTTGCAGTTCATTGTCAATCATGCAGACCCTGACTTTCCCGTTAATAGTAGGTCATTCCCCAATGACTTTAGCTGATATCGCAATTTTTCTTTGATCTTTCAGCGACACATGAGGAAAGTTCCAGATCCTTTTTATCGATTAAAGAATGTTTCAGAAAGACGTTGGAAGGCGTACAAAGACAAGGACGAGAAAGTCTATTCTGGTGATGAATTGCAATTTGACAACGAGGCAGATGCTGCATTTTCTACATCGAATAATGGAGGTTGGACAGAAGGTAAACAGTTTGCTGCGGATTACAAGAAAAAGCATGGGAAAATTGTGGAAAGAGACGATCTTGATCAGAAGGGGAAACGGTCCTATTTTGATAATGAGCCACATGTAGATAAGAGCAATGCTCCGTGGAGAATGATGAAAGAAAAGGCATCGGAAAATGGTGAATCAAATGAAACGGGTATTGTGTTTAGATCAGAGTCAGTAATCAGAGACCAAAATAAAACAAAGGCAGCGAGCAATGTGATGAATGGTAAAACAAGCCATGTGAATGGTTCAAGAAATCATTCCAGTGTTACGCAGCACAGTGTTAGTAAGTTCAATGCTAATACAATGAAGAGCCCTAAAACTGAGTTGGATAACAACGAAGCGGAGAAAAATGGTAAGATTGTTAATTACCAGGAAGAAAAGAGAGAAATAGAGGTGAATGACTCCAGTGGTAGCGTAGATTTAGCAGCAGATAAGCTCAGCAATACAGGGAGTACACCGCAGGATCAAGGCCGACCAGGAGGTGTATTATCGGAGAATCAAAGCTATACAGGAAGTGTTTTATCTGCTATTCCAAGAAAGAAAGTACCTATTGACTGGTTTGATTGTGATACTCCTTCAACGGACAGATCGCGATCATCGTCAGTAGACAGTGGACCATCTGCGACACCGAAAGGAATAGAACTCCCTGCAAAGCAACATCTTCAGCCATCACCAAGAAGCGATGATGGTTATAATAAATACGACCAGGAATATCCACCTTTGAGTCCGGACAGCCGAAAATCATCTCCGGATAGGCCTGTTTATAAAAGTAGTCCAAAAACTCAAGGCCAGATCAGTGGGATTTCCGCAAATACCAGCCCACTTCTAGGCGATGATCAGTATACACGCCCAGAAGTCGGTATTGCCAAAAGAGATTTATTCGGGCATGCATCAGAACGTCGGGGGGTTCAAAGTGATGTTCAGAGACCTCGTGCGGCCGGCCGTGCAAGAATGCGTGATTTCTACGCTGCATCGAGTTCTCCTCCAATGGGAGGAGCCGCAGCAACAGATATGCCAAAGCTGTTATCAAGAACTTTTGGAACAGTAAAAACACATGCGTTTCCAAGTGATGATGATCTTTTGCATACGAACCCAATCATTCGGGCAGAACATACTGGACCTGTTCACGGAGATAGGGTTAAAATCCAGAAAATAACTACCAAAGAATCTTGATTTGAGTAGTCAGCAAAAATGGCTGCGGAGGATTTTTTACCAAGATGCGTTGCTTTCTACGGAATGTTTCGGAGAAAGTGCAACCCACTTTCATTCGAGATTCTCCAGGTTATGATGAGAACCGAATCAATTTGACGCATACAGTCTGAAAGTACAATCTATCTTGTTTTTGATGGTATCCAGGTTTGGTGGATTAACTGAATTTATCATTACTTAATTGACGTTTTCGAGAGTATGGCCTGTTTAGTTGCCGGGAAGTGATATGGCATGTACATAGAGGAAAGTCCATCTTGCTGAGAGCGTATTTTATCATTATCAACAAATGCATCTCATGGAAATAAATCTGTTTTTTTTTTCTTCTTTATAGCATATCCTCGAGTTTCTCTGTGCCTGAGACAGCATGTCAATATTTGTTTCGTGACTTTCTACTGTAAAAAAGATATTTATTTTGCTCTTACAACATGTTGTATTTAAAATTTGCCATACTTACTAAAATGTCAATCAAATGATAAATAGTGCCTTTAATATATTCAAAACGTATATCATTAAAAAGGAGGAGCATTGTTCTTTCAAGCGGTATGCATTACATGTACTCAAATTTTATTCTTTTTTTAAGATTTTCAATTATAGTTGAGTTGCACTCTTTTTGAAACACCCTGTGCAATGCAGCACATACTGTTGACTGTAATGTACTGCGTGTGATAAAATTCCTTTTTGCCAGCTTGTGCAGGTTTGCCTGTTGTCATATAGCATTGAACTAATTTTCGATTCTGGGGTGGATATTAAAATTTTGGTGAACCTAAATGTTGAGAAAGACGTTTCTAAGAAACCGAAATTTAAAGTTGCATGGAAAACAGCAAGACTCTGGAAGATGTGCCCGAAGAATTTCGAGCCGTTTGCGGTCTTGAGTTGGTGAAATGATGTTGCCGAAACTTATTCAGTTGAATGGTATAGCTTGTAGGATAATTTCTGAAAATCTTTCAAGGCCTAAGGTTCATCTCTCAGGGAGAAATATCTACCCCATTTTCGATGCAGCCTTCATTTCACTTGCTTTGTTTTAATTTCTCGTTGTGTTGTGTTATTTTTGTGAATATATGCAAAGAGAGTTTTGATATTCTTTAGAAAATTTGTTAATTGGATTTGATGTAATTTTTGAGACTCTGGCTACGATGAGCATGGGGCTCGAATCTTTGCAAACTTTGAAATTTGATATGTAAAACATTATTGCCCGACTCGTTGAATAGCACACAGTTCGAAAGCATTTACAGGATTCCAAATACTCAACAGAGTTTGAGATTTTTCTTTCGTTCGTTTCCTGTACATAGACTCTTCGCCTATGGCACGCGAAAATCACCACAATTAGATAAACCAGGTTTTCTCAGATAAACCTAGTTTTTCTGCAGATAAACCTGGTTTATCTGAGAAAAACCTGGTTTTTCACCAGAAAATGCTAGTTTTTGAAAAACCAAGTTTTTCTGGATCGATTTTCTATTGAAAAGCTCAGTTTTTGAAAAACCAAGTTTATCTTGAGAAAAACCTGGTTTATCTGATGAGCCTCGCTTTCGCTCAGAAAAACCTAGTCTTTGTGTGTGAAAGCCATTGTTCCTAGAAAAACCTAGTTTTTCACAGATAAACTAGGGTTATCTGCTAGGTAGCCACATGTTTCAGATAAACCAGGTTTTTCTCCAGAAAAACCAGGTTTATCAGAGAGATTTGAGATCATCTATTCGCCGTGCAGGCTAAATAATTCCATTTCGCTGCCTTGCTTCCCACAGAGGATTGGCTTTTTTCTCCGTTCTGCAATACCGTGCACTTCATTATTTAAATATTCTATACCGCGAATGTGTGAATCGCGGTCTCAATCACCTTAACATCAATTAGGCTTCCAGAAATCTCCTATGCAACCAAAAAGACGAGATGATGTTTTACTTTTCCTTAGACAACGATCTGCGAAGGGTGGTATCTCTTCCAAAAAGCGTAAAACGTTTACGAAAGCAACGGGATTTTCAAGGTGCTTTCATGGATTTTTCTCGAAAACAACATGTCCTTTCCCAAAAGGTGTACTGGACTTTTATCAGAAAGCGATAGGGGTGATACGCCCCTCAATGATCTGCAGGGCATGCTTCGTAAGAATCTCAAGATCACCAACATGAGGCCCCCTAAGGGCTCTCGGGGTCCAAGTGTCCAGGGCATATTTTAATGGACTCCGGGCTTCTAGAGACAAAATAGCTGTGCTCCAGGGCTCCATTGCATGCTTTTCTAGGCTCCAGAGGCTCAATCTCATAAAATTCGAGCAAATAGCAATGGGAATTGTCTGGGCTCCAGGGCTCCAAGCTTTCAAAATGATGGGCTCTAGCGACCCCCCTTTGGGCCTCCTACATTGCGGGGCGTGTCATTCTGTAAAAATCTCATATTCCTTTGGCAAAAATCCTTTCATTTTCAATAAAAATCTATCAAAAATTCCTAAGAATCCTATCGTCTTGAGGAATCTCGTACTTCTTTTGGGAAGAGTGATACACACCTCAACCTACATTTTGGAAATACTTACTCTCAAACTGAGGGGAGGTGTCAGATAAAACCCGAAGGTGATTAACTCAATCCCACAAATTTTCACTTCAGCACTGCATGAATCTTTTTAGTGGAAAAATAATATGGGTTCTCTGCAGGTAAACAGGGAGTTTACGAAACCATGACGGCAACGGCAACTTCAACGCAATGTTGCTTTTGTTTCAGAACTTTAGATTCAAAAGATTTCTTATTTTCTATTCGAATTTGCGTCCCTTGAGAGTCTCTGAAGTTGTCCTTTTCAATTTCACAACTTGGAAATCCTATTTCTGGCGTTCTGTACTGCAGATCTAGGCCTCCGAACTGAAACCCTGTCTTTCTGAATGTTTGTCTTCAAAGAATAATATATGGTTTTCAGGTATCTCTGAGTTATAGGAGGCCTCAATTTGGCCTTTTGGACGATAGATAAAAGGTAGCATACGGAAACAATACTTTCTTTGCAGAATATCAGGTGATGTTCTGGCTGGCGTTGTCGTCCTGGTTTCGTAAACTCTCTAACATCGTTTTTCCGACGACCTCCTATTCAGTTAGATAAACCTGGTTTTCTGATGAGCCTAGAAAAACCTAGTTGATCTGCAGAAAAAAACCTGGTTTTTCTGATGAGCCTCGCTTTCAGTCAGAAAAACCTGGTTTATCTGATGCCTTCGTCCTTTCTGGAGAAAAACCTAGTTTATCCGGAGAAAAATCAAGTTTTTCTGAGAAAAACCTGGTGTATCTAATTATGGTGATTTTTGCATTCCATAATTTCAGATAACCAAGGTTTTTCTCCAGAAAAGTGAGGTTTCTTCAGATAAACCAGGTTTATCTGGAGAGGTTTATCTGAGAAAAACCTGGTTTGTCTAATTGTGGTGATTTTCGCTTGCCATATTCGCCTATGGCAAGCGAAAGTCACCAAAATCAGATAATTCTGCCAGAAAAACTGGGTTTTTCTGAAAAACTCGGTTTTTCTGGTGAAAAACTCGGTTTTTCAGAAAAACTAAGTTTATCAGACAGAAAAACCAAGTTTCTCAGAAAAACTAAGTTTTTCTCCAGAAAAACCGAGTTTTTCAGAAAAATTTGGTTTTTCTAATTCTGGTGACTTTCGCGTCAGAAAAATCGGCTGCTGTAAGATACACTCGGTTCTTCCGATAAACGAGAATAGGTTTCGTTTTTCGGATATCTCATCGTCTCAAAAAACCGAATTTTAAAAGGGGCATTCCGAACTCTCTGGATGCTTCCCCGAGAATACAAAATTATGCCGATTTCGGTAAAGACATATTTGAAGAGACCGGCTTCGAATGCCAATGGTGAATACAATAAACTGGGAATGAAATAATGAAATTTGTTCACCGACTGACCATACGACCGTTTTACAAATATCAGCAAACTCATTCTAAGACAACATTATCAAATCGTACTACCGAAAACCATGAAAATACCAAGAAACTTTAATAATGTACAGCTTCAATTTATGCAGTGCAGTTGCAAAAAACTTTCTATCAACCGGGTATAAGTTTTTCTCTCATAAGAAATTTGTGGCTCCATGAAAAGTGGCGCTTATTTCTGGCAAAATATCACTGGGCAATGGATGAGGAACCCTCTAGGAACAGGAACCCCTCCATCATTGATTGCATTTACTGCCACTCATTGTTTGTGAGGAACTGAATACTTCCTCTTTGTCATACGTTATATCGCTTTGTTCTCAATCTTATTGCTTAACAATAATGATGTTGAAGAAGATCAATCAACGCTGATTCAAGGCACCCTTTGTACTTTGATTATTTGAGCAGAATTATGTGTTTCTGAAAAACGCTACCTTTCTGCTGAAAAACTTAGTTTTTCTGAAAAACTCGGTTTTTCTGTAAGTTCGATTTGGTCGGTGCAGCCGTGAATTCTCGGGAAACGTCGGGTGAAAATATAGTTGATAAAACAAATTCGGTTCATCGGAAGGGATCGGAGGAAAACTCGGCTTCTCCGAAATAGTGACATTTTAGCAGAAAAACTTAGTTTTTCTGAAAAACCCGGTTTTTCTACAGAAAAACTCGGTTTTTCAGAAAAATTGAGTTTCTCTGTCGGATAAACTTCAAACAATCACACGAAGTCTTGGCATGTGACTGTCATTGTTTTAACCATAGTTGATTTTTAACAACTGCCTAATCAGCAAGGAATGTGCTCAAATCTCCAATTCACTCAGCTACATACAGATATATAAGCGTCTTTCGGCCGCAAAAATTTGCTTTATCATGAAACTAGATCACCGAGATTAAACTTCCATGTGCTCAACTAAATCAAAAGAATGTTTGTTTCCAGGAAGATTTTCCAGTTTCGGTTCCTTCGTTCCTTAAACCAATCAGAGAATAAAGAATGATCTCAATGATCTTGAACCAATCAATTATAGACATCAGGCTGCTTATTTTCGATTTGGTCGGTGCAGCCGTGAATTCTCGGGAAACGTCGGGTGAAAATATAGTTGATAAAACAAAATTCGGTTCATCGGAAGGGATCGGAGGAAAACTCGGCTTCTCCGAAATAGTGACATTTTAGCAGAAAAACTTAGTTTTTCTGAAAAACCCGGTTTTTCTACAGAAAAACTCGGTTTTTCAGAAAAATTGAGTTTCTCTGTCGGATAAACTTGGTTTTTCTGAAAAACAGAGTTTTTCCGTAGAAAAACCGGGTTTTTCGGAAAAACTAAGTTTTTCTGCTAAAATGTCACTATTTCGGAGAAGCTGAGTTTTCTCCGATCCCTTCCGATGAACCCAATTTTACTTTATCAATTACATGCTTACCCAACGTTTCCCGAGAATTCACGGCTGCACCGACCAGATCGAAAGTACAGAAAACCGAGTTTCTCAGAAAAACCGAGAATCTCAGAAAAACCGAGTTTTCAGCAGAAATGCAGGGTTGGTCTATGCACAGTGATCTCGATGCTCCGAGGAGTCTCGTAGAACCCCAACCGGAGTTCACGGGGCTCCTCCAATTGGTAAATTATAGAAATTTTTTGTTCTTTGCTTTTTAAAAAATTTTAGTTTGTAGTAGGCTTGAATTAGCTTTTCTATTGCTACTTATGTATATGCCTACTTTAAATAAATAGTTAATAATAATAATAAATATCACTAATCTTCTTCAACATCATTATTATTAAGCAATGGGATAGACAACAAAGCGATGTAAAGTATGACATAGAGGAAGTATTCAGTTCCTCACAAACAATGAGTGGCAGTGTTCCTGAAGGGTTTCTCGTCCGTTGCCCAGTGATATTTTGCCAGAAATAAGCGCCACTTTTCATGGAGCCACAAATTTCTTATGAGAGAAAAACTTATACCCGGTTGATAGAAAGTCTTTTGCAACTGCACTGCATAAATTGAAGCTGTGCATTATAAAAGTTTCTTAGTATTTTCATGGTTTTCGGTAATGCGATCTCATGATGTTGTCTTACAATGGGTACAATATGAATGTAGGGGTTGCTGATATTTATAAAACAGTCGCTTGGTAAATTATGTCTATACAGTCAGTCGGTGAACACATTTCATTCCCAGTTTATTGTATTCACCATTGGCATTCGAAGCAGGTCTCTTCAAATATGTCTGTACCGAATTCGGCATAACTTTGTATTCTCGTGGAAGCATCCCGAGAGTTCGGAATGCCCCTTTTAAAACTCGGTCTTTTGAGACGATAAGATATCCGAAAAACGAAACCCATTCTCGTTTATCGGAAGAACCGAGTGTACCTTAGAGCAGCCGATTTTTCTGACGCGAAAGTCACCAGAATTAGAAAAACCCAGTTTTTCTGAAAAACTCGGTTTTTCTGGAGAAAAACTTAGTTTTTCTGAGAAACTTGGTTTCTCCAGGTTTCTCTGTCTGATAAACTTAGTTTTTCTGAAAAACCGAGTTTTTCAGAAAACCCAGTTTTTCTGTTAGAAAAACTCGGTTTTTCAGAGAAAAACCAGGTTTATCTGATTTTGGTGACTTTCGCTTGCCATATTCGCCTACTCATGCATATACAGCAGCCAGATATAGACCTAAAAATCGTGTATTATAGGGCTATGACAGCTTCCTGCTGTGAAGAAAGTTAAACCACAACAGGAAAAGTATTCAAAGTACTTTCCCACGTTATTGTCCCGGGGGTGGGCGTACATAACATGGTGGGTATTTGGACCCAAAATTCTCTAAACAAGGATCCCTCTTTCGACAGATTTTCCTTGAACATGGGCTGCTTTTCCAAACAATGGCAAAAAATTGTCAAAAATGGGTAGTTTTCCGCCAACATTCATCATAAAAATGGCTATGATGGCTAGTTACGGTAATTAGAAGATTGTAGCTTTGTGAAAACCGGGCGGCAGACCCTCGTCCATCTACAGGTCATATACCACCGGGGTTATTTTGATTTTACCTTTAGTAAGTTAGAAACACATCACTTTTATCGTGGGCTTTCGATTTTTTTCATTGGTACTCTTGGTAGCAGTTGCTGGACAGTAGTATGCCTTAGAACAATCTTGGAAGCAAAACTTTCGATTCCTTGCCACTGTGTGGTAGCCTTATTAACCGAGGGTATCGTTATCATATATCCATCCTTTCATCTAACTATTTGAATAAGCCCTCATATTCACCGCAGAATAATGTAGTGTTTTATCTTGTTAGCGTTTACTCCCTTTTCAGTCTTCTACAAGTGCTATTCACTTTATTTCTAAGTTGTTTGAAGGCTGCCATGAGAACCTCTAATCTTTCTTGACTGCTGCCATGCCGATATTCCTATCGAGAAAATTTTTGCAAAATGGGAAATGTTTCTTGAGAGAGCGAGCTGCGATCTGCGAGAGCCTTCATTGTATTTTTAGATTTCACTGTTGTTCATTGAATTCTTGTGTTCGTGCTGCAACGTCCTCTTCAGGTGTGCCTCTGATTCCAAGCCCTGATTTGATGTCGGCAAGAAACTCTTTGAAACACTTCTGAAACTCATGGTTTAAGTAGCCATACAACACAGGATCGGCCACCGTATTTACCAAATTCAGCAGGACGAAAATAGACCTAGCCCTCATTTTCCTATTTTCTCCTTTGACTCCTGCGCCCCAGAAGTATTTAAATCTTATTGCGAGAGGCTGGAAGATCGATGTGGGACCGGAAAAAATGGCAAAGGCTAGGGTTAGAAAACCAAGGAGTTTCACTGCACGTCTTTTCTTCTTCATAGTCTCTCGTTGCTCTATGCCCATCTTTTTAAACCTGCTTATAGTAGACACAAATGTAACGAGCATCACAAATAAAGGCATGATAAACCCTCCTACCAACATAGTCGCCATCCACAGGTTAGTATTGATATTACTTGGCCACTCTCTCTTGCAGAAGGAAATTTTCGTGTCAAATTGGAATGCTAAAGAATAGGGTATGAAGTAAGCAATGCTGGCAGCCCATATCATAAGCAAAATACAACATGTTATTTTGCGCGACTTGAACCAAGCAGTTTTCAAAGGATAACTGACATACACAAATCGATTTATTGATATATACGTCAGGGTCAAAATTGAAGCACAAATAGCAATTCCGATGGTGGACGGAGGGAACGAACAAAGAACATTAGCAATCTCCGTCGGGTAGCCTCGGAGCACTTTCAAATCAATAAAGTACAAAGGGTAGGCGAAAACATCCAGCAACAAATCAGCAATTGATAAATTGAGTAGAAGCATGTTGAAGGATGTGCGTCGAATTCTTTTTTTTGGCGAAGAAGTAACACATGAAACCATTTCCAATTATTCCAAGCAACGAGATAATGACCGTTAATGATTTCACAAACCATTC